>JAXCHB010000210.1:0-2437500 GCA_036926305.1 Uropetala carovei
TCTCTCTCTCTCTCTCTCTCTCTCTCTCTCTCTCTCTCTCTCTCTCTCTCTCTCTCTCTCTCTCTCTCTCTCTCTCTCTCTCTTTTCCACGTGGAGAGCTGAGGGAAATTCATTCCGAAACCTCCGAACCTCCCTCTCAATCCCCGTTTTCCCTATTAATGATTTCCAGAACTCATTCATTCATTCTACCCTACCAAAAATTTGATCCGCCCCTCTTTCTACAAGCTTTTATTCTGCTTTGATGAAATATTCTGTCTCCCCCTCTCTTTCTCTATCTCTATCTATTTCTCTCACTCTCTCCATCCTCCTTTACCTCTCTTTCTCCAACGCCTCTCTCTACGGGAAAAATTTTCCCACCCTCTTTCCTCCTTTCTCTCTGCAATAACAAAGAATTCTCTTTCCCTTTCGTCCTTCCTCTGTCCTTTCGATCACGTCCTTTTATGGGTCTCTCTTTTCTAAAACAAAGTATTATGTTTCCGCTTAGTGAGAATTTTCTCTCTCCACTTTATCGTTTTATGACACCTTGTCCCTGCCTTTTTTTCTTACACTATGATATGGTTTCTCTCTTGGTTCTTCTTATGACCTACTTAATGCAAATGGTGAGGAACCTAAAGTTACAAGGATTATATATGGTCGGCGTATATAATGTGCAATATTTTCAAAGAGGACCTAATTATACTTGGTATAAATTACATCCTAGTATTAAACAAATTTTATTGTTCTCTTATTCTAAATATTCTTCCTCATTCACCTGAACATAAACTATTATTTTCGCTATCCTATCTTTCCTCTTCAATTCCTCTCTCTCTCGTACTCTTCATCACTCCCTACACTTTACTCTCCACCTACATCTTTCATCTTCCTCTCTTTCCTCCTACCATTACCCCCTTACTCTTTATACCTCACTCTCTCCCCTTTCCCACTTTTTCCCAATCTTTTCCTCTCTTTTTTCCCCATTTCTCTATTTCCCCATTACCACTCTCACCACATTTCGCTCCTCTCTCCAATCCCGTCCCGTGTGAAGCAGCCTGAGATCCCCGTCGCCCATACTGACTTATTTATTCATTCCAGCCGCAGTCCCCTTCTCTTTTTTAAAAAATCCTCCCTTTCTCCGCATCTTTCTCGCCCTCTCTTTCTACTCTCGCCCGCAAACTCTCTCGCTCTTCCCTCCTTCCTCTTCTCGCTTCCTCCTCTTCGACACTCTGACGTTACAGACTTCTGAACCGCCTTATCAACTCGTCGATGCGGGGTGAGCATCGACTTTTAAGGTCTCTTTACGAGGGCGACAACGTGAAATGATTGGAAGCGCATTAACCCCGCCGCGTTACATCTTCGGCGTAATTTAATTTTGGAGCTCAATCGACCCGGTGTAGAAACACTGACGACGAAATCGACCTCGTAGGCATACGCGGGTATTTTTCGAAAATCTCGCTGCTTTCCTCGATAGCCGTTCGATCCTGTATTCACGTCTACGTTATCTTAAACTATATTTTTAACGCTTTTTTTTATAAAAAAAGAGCTTATGTACCTATTCGGTTCGTCCGTCTGTGTATCTGTCTGTCTGACCGTGTACAAAATAATTCAAATATTACGCAATCTACAAACACCATATTTTCAGTTCTACATTCGATATAGATATGGAAAATATCTGGGGTCCGTCCGTCTGTCCGTTTGTCTTTTAAAAGGATATTAGAAAACCATTTACGAACTATTTATACGGGTCCATTATGCCCTTTGTATTGTTGGTCGTATTCATAGCAACGAATGTAAATAAACAAGTATACTATTAAGCGAAAGTAAGCGAAATTACACAGTTATAAATATTTATTCTATGAATTATTTTGTCGTTATAATTGAATGCCATTTGTTCTTGAAAAAAGGTTTACGTGGCATGCTGCTTAACATTTTAATGGTAAAACACATCGCTGTGAGATTAGTTAATAAATTTTTCGAAACAAAAGTGAAATTACAAAGGTCTGAAAATGTATTTACATAATTAATGTACTGAATGTTATTAAAGATGCAAAATTTTCAATATGGGTTGGTCTGAAGGAGAATGCTTTTATTTTAGTATTCTTAAAAAGGTGGCATGTAATTTCCTCTGCAATTCTTTCCTTACTTGTTATAGGCAATCGTTCTGGTATTAATCCAAATAAAAATCTACATAATTTCCTTTCAGGCGTACACTAACTTCGCACTACAGCGCTGAATTTCGTTGAATTCAGTGGCGGGAAACTGATATCACGTCGCTCCAGTTTATGCAACATTTAATTAAAAAAGTATTAAATTCCATTCTGGCTGAATTTTCTCTGCGAAAGTAAGGTTTCTTCCAGAGATTGCGATGCTAATTAATTCGATCCGTTATAATTTTCCTCAATTTCTCTCTAAATGGAAGTTTAAAAAAAAATTAATTAATCTTACCGAGAATTCCACGGCAACCGATTAGTTTCCTTGCGGGATAATTTTCTTGGCGCTTCCCAACCGTAACCTCATTATACCGTCATTCTATATCATCATTTGCTAATCTCTGTTATCGTTCAAATATCTTTCCTTGGACTAACAGAAAGATCAACTCTCTTAAAAACTACCCAAAAACTACTCATGGCAGTAACACGATTCTTGCAAAAACGTTTTCATTTTTTTCTCAGTTGGCATCGCATAATTTAATTCTTCTCAGGAGTCGATTCGCTCGATTCCAAGAGCGTTTGTTTCCAACTTTTTTATTGTGACGGAAAGCAATGCTGAATAGTTCTTACGCTATAATGTTTCATAAAATATGGATGAGCTATAAGCTCGAGACTTTCGTATGACCAAAAAAAAGGAATTTTAAAATTGCAATTTAGAGAAAAATAAAATTTCTGAATATAAACGAAAACCCATCCTAGACCTTCGACTTTCGAGGTAAGTGCTTTAACCGAGTAAGCTATCGATTATTCCAACTGAAGCGTAGTTAATGTTCGTATACAATCTCTTGCAAACATCAAGAAAACAGCTAACACGACATACCTATGTGCGTGCGCCTGCGTGTATTCATGTATTTATAACAAACGTTGAATGGAAGAGAGATCGAAGCTACTTATCACATATCAATTACTTTATTTTATTTAAGTAGTCAAGAGTTCTAAACATTTTAAAAACAGAACAATAATTTCGCCTACTTTCTTATTAATACAGTGAGCAAACTGAGTCTGAATAATAAGTAATTCCAGCACTACTACAAGCGCAGTACTAGCGATTTAATAACGGTCATGTGATTTTCCTCGTTCAATATTTTCTCTCGAATCCTAATATATATATTTGAAATGTTCCCGGAAATCGCTTTAACCGATTCGTCCTTAACGTAGTAAATTCCCCTCAAACTGAAACAGCTTCTCAATGAAAATGAAAATTCATTTTCTTTTCCCAAAGCCCGCCTTGGCCGCCACAGCTATACGGTATCTTAAAATTCTACAGATTAAATATTTTCTTTGTAGATATATTATATAGACACCTACAAAGAAAATGGACTTGTCCACTGCCTTGCAAAGTATTAATCCCTCCTCTCTACCTTGTTTGCTTCGTAAAATCCTTCATCCGGGTGCATCACTATCCTTCACTTCATCCTCCCATCTTTTTTCCGCCCCCTTCGTTTTATTCACCACGTATCTCTTCCTCCTTTGTCCTCTTCTCCGTCACTCCCAATTTACCCTTTATCTTGCGTCCCTTCCCTGCGTCTTAAGCATATATTCTTTCCAACTCTAATTTTTCTCCCTCCTACTCCTCTCGCTTCCCTACCCCCTTTTTATTCATGCCCTTTCATTGCATATTTCTCGTCATTCTCTCTCTCTCTTGATTCTTTAATTACCTTCTTACGCTACTTATCCTCTTACAGACATTGGCATACCTCTGGCTAAAATAAAATTGATAATTTTAGCTGATCTGAGTAACCACCCCGCTGGTCTGAGTTTGTGCTACGTAATTGAAAATAGCTTATTATTTTCTCTAGCTCTACGAAAGTCACGCGACCCTTTGGTAATATATTTGGAAGGAAATTCGCAGTTTAAAAGTAAAGGGTATATCACTGACGCGAATGAAACTTGACAGATATCCAGCCGTTCTCTTTTTAATTCTTCTCTTTTATTTTCCTGTGCCTTCTTCCTTTCCTAATCCTCCCCTTTCCTCAACTTATTCTCTTCTCCCCCTCTAATCTTATCGTCTTTCCCCCCTCCATCATCCTATTTCGCATTCTCCGTTTCTCCGCTTGCTTCTCATTCAACCCTTTTTTCTTTCCCCAGTTCTTCATTACAACTCCCATTCATCCTTTCCCTCTTCCTCACCTAACGATCTACGAAAAATACAACTTCTCTCCATAAGTTTTAAGGGGAAGGAAAATTAAAATAAGCCGCAGATTTCGGTCATAACCTTCCACCGTGTATAATGGGAAAAGGAATGAATGGAATGCCGGATATTAAGATTCTTTCTCTCTCCATCCTTTATTCCGCATCGCGAAACGCCAATACGCCGCGCCGGCCTGAATTTTTCATGTTTCCTTATGTAAGGACAGGTTCTGAACCTCTCCATTTTCGTTGAGTGTGTACATATAAATATATACATACTACGGAATATATATATACCATTATATATAGTCATTCTCGACGCAACTATAAACAAACTCCCGAAACTCCAAATTACGACGTTGAGTGAAGCATTTAATTTTCACCAGCGCGGAAAGAGCATATTTTCTTGGAGTTATTTCATTATCTTTGAGGACCCATACGATTCGCGGATATGGATCTACGGTTATTTTTTCCCACAGCTTCGAGGGAAAAAATGCTCAAAAGCTCGAAAAAATTTACGCGAGAGCTTTAATTAACAGGTATTCCATGACACGCGGAACGATGCGAAATAATTAGACACACCCTAATGGAATGATGTCGTTTTTATTCCAGGACAAAATATCTTTTTAAAAACCACCCAGAAAGTATTTGAAGTGATTAGTTTGTAAGTATTTTTCCGATTCGCATTCTCAGAGCGGTGTCGGTGGTAAAAATATAGCCATAGGTTAAAGCGACGATACGACGGCAAATTTATTTTCTTTGAATCTGCTCAAAATTATATTTTAATTCTTGTGTTTCATTTTACTTCCACTTTTTATCATTGAAAACTGAGGAGCATAAGCAAAAAATTGGTGCAGGTCCCATATCTGCGCAAATACAGTTGTCATAGCGAAAACTTTTTTGGACTCACGGATACCATCAAAATCTACAATCTTGTACATATCATAAAGTAAAAAATTAAAGTTGGATCCTATTTTATCTTTCCCCAGACGGGAATGTGCCTCAGTTTGTTTTTCGAAGATTGTGGATCAAAACCATATAGGTAATTATCGCTGCGTTTGGATTGGTACTATCGAAAATGCGGAATGTAAGTGTTGACCTAATTCAGGTGACTCAATAGATAAAATTCCGACTACTCATGCATTCTACGGAAATTCGAATCGCTCAAAGTTAAGTATTATTATCAATGAGGCCAATAAACAGCGAGCGGAAATTCTATCGATTCGATATTATAATTTTGCCGCATATATCGGAGAATAAAACTAAGGATTAATTCGTAATTCATTTCAACCTACAGTCAACAAGTGGAAATATACATGATCATGTTAATATAGACAGAAAATCTGTATGATTTGAACGGCCTCGCTCTTCAAATGCCCCGAAAAGTCCTCTACCAAAACATTGATTTGATGTCGATGTATTAATAAATTTTAACGAAAAATCCAATAATTCCTCAAAAATTTTAAAAATATTTTCAGAAAAAATTGATAATTTTTTTTTAATTATCAAAAATGTTATCCTAAATATCTATTTTTTGAGTATTTCGAAATATATGCACAAAAATACTTTTGCGATATTTTCGATTATGAAAATAAAAAATGAAATGGAAAATTTCCCATATCCGTGAACGAAATAGATGAGAAGGCATTAGGCAATCTTAACAGAAACATAACTACTTGTGGTCGCAAAATGTCAATGATGTCAATCAGACTGAATAATAATAATAATCCCACGGAACCTGCACAGAAGTATTTCGTTGCTGGAGCTAGACAGCAAGTTCTATGTTAATCTGCAGAAGTAGGTTATAATAAACACCACATTAAACACACATTGAGGAGGTTCCTCAATAATAATGCCTAGTTGTGTCAAACATACATGGCAATAATACCGCTTATACAGCTTGAGACATCCCCTCTGTATGAGCTTGAATCCGGGATGCCCCCGAGATTGCAAAAAACAATAATAATACAAACAAATAAAAAACCTCAGGCAATATTTTTATTCAAGAGAAGAGAACAAGCTACATATAGCCATAATTGCAATCGATAATTCAGCCACACCGCTAAAACTTCAAAACCGGCAATATGAAGACTATATCCATATAACAACAGAAGACCAAAAAATAGAACCTTAGAGAAATAAAATACTACATGGAAAACACCCGTACCAGGTATCACAGAACCACATAGACAAAGAAGGTTCAAATAAATGGCTAACCACAGGACAACTATTCGTAGAAACCGAAGACTTCAATATAGCCATCCAAGACTAAGTAATAAAAACAAGGAATTACGCAAAACACATCATAAAACATCCGTCAGTATCTGCCGATAAATGTAGAAAATGCAAAGCAAGTGTAAAGCTAAAATTCACTGTTGGCCTAATTTTGTTTTATAACGTTATACTTAGGCGTAATATCGCAACTTCTGATTCCGAAGTTGTGCGAGAAAGACGAAGTAAAAAGCAAAATTATAAACTTAAGCATTTTCGCGTAGGGTACCCATTCAACACTCTTGACGTACCCCCGGATGAAAACCCCTGCTATAGAAAAATACCTATTTCATGTTGTAAATTTTCTATATTTCTGAAAACAAGACGGTGCGCAAAAGGTCCACGATTATAATACGAGGCAACAAACGATAAACACTTACTGACTCCGGAGCTTTTCCCCGTATATTCTAAATTAATTATAGCCACTGGAAGTTCAACAATTTTCCTATCAAAAAATAAAAGGATATAACCGATGTTGTTCACCTTCCTTTAAATATTAATATTCATATAATTTACTTGAAAATTTAAACATATAAAGAAAATGAAATAGTACGACCTCTTCATAAAGTTAAATCAAATTCAATCAGTTTAATCCTTTTAATTGCGTTTCTAAACGGGTTGCTCCTTGGGCAAATTTTAGTGTGTTTTTCCGATTCAGAAACGAACATAAAATGCGTATTTTTATAAGGCACATATTATTATTCGCACATGGATAACAGACTGAGCTGAAATTACACGATATTTATATGTAGTTTCCTGATAAACAGCGACAAAATTACAAGTTCCTCACAAAGGGAACCAGACTAAAAAACGAGCCTTTAATAATCTCACTTTTTGGAAGTATGCAACGCATCCAGGGTTCCTTTCCCTTAGAAATAAACACAATAGCATTTATTAACACAACCCTGGTACATCTCCCCACATTCAACGGAGACTTTTCATCCCTAACAAGACAGGAAAAGGAAAAGATTTAATAACAAAAGAGGAGTTTATCTCGCAGCCTCTCTTATGCGACGGAACGGAAACTTTTTTTCTCGATGAGAGAGATAAAACAAAGGAGGAGAACTGGAGGAAGGAACTCATAAAGTTTAACCGATATCCTTCTACTTTTCCCCAACCTCTTCTGCAGAAGACAGCGCCGATAAGATTTAATAACAAAACAAGTTTTTTTCTTCCTCTAAAAAAAAAAAGAAATGGCGTAAGAATGCGATTTTAGCCTCTACTCCTTCACTCCTTCATCCTTACCCTTTTCTTTCTCTCTCTCTCCCTCCCTCTCTCTCTCTCTCCCTCCCTCTCTCTCTCTCTTTTTTACTTTCTCCATACGTAGTATAGGGAAAGTATTGCGAAAACAACCGACTTCGAGATTTCAATGGAAATACACGTTTTGAGGTCCCTAGAACACGTTTAGACTATTTTCGGAATGATGTATGTGTGTCTGTGTGTGTATGGATGTATGTGATTGTGGGCGCTCTAACTCAAAAGGTACTTTTCATATTAATACAAAATTTCATATACGTAATATAACACTTTAGCATGAGCACAAAGAACTGATAGGTTTTTGGACAATACCGGTTACCCAGAAGTCGAGGTTTATTCGAAACCCGATTCGGTTTTTGCGATATTTCTCCGATAATACCTCATTATTGTATACATTGACCATTACAAAAACTGTAGAAAATATAATTTCCTACATCTTTTATTTGAAACAATTTTCCGTAGCAGTTATTGTTTAGGAATTATTTATTATATTTTTTCGGTTTCCGTCAATTATCTCCTTAAAAACGTCGTTATTCGTAATCTTCGTGAGGACCAAAGTTGTAGAGAATAATATTTCTTCCAAGTTTTGTTTGAAACAAATTTTCGTAGAACCTTCCATTTAGTAGATAATTAATTTATTCGTAAATTTCCAGTATACAGCGCCGCCACCATGTAGCGGTGAATTCTGTAAACATATTCAAAATATACCTAATTTACGGTAATAGGGACGACAGTATTCTTTTACGATACGAAATAATAATTTTGCGTTATAATGCTATTCATAATAATTTAAATATCTATACCCCAAATACGGAGAAAGTCACGTGTTGGCCACATCAGATTTTTTAAAGTCCATATTCAGTCGAACATCGGTCTTTTGAACCTTAAGGTAAAATGAAAGATAGTAATTTAGAACATGGGATTACTAGTGAGAAACGTTATCTTCCTCGGAGTTCAGGAAATACGTGTTGCATACCTTAGAGGCCTGTACGTGTAGTGTATATTCCACCCGCACATGCAGATTCTTCATGCATACCCACCCGCAACATTTGCTACGGCAGCGGTTTCCAAACTTTGTAAAGCCGCGCCCTCGCCTTCAACTAAGAAAAATGTCCTTGCCCCACCTTATGTCATGTTGTATCAAAATTGCAAATTATATATCCACTTTAAGGAAAACATGGACGCAAATGATACGCCCGTGCCAACTAAGAGCTAGAATTCGGCGACTGCATATTCTAGGTCTCACGATTATGACAATTAAACCAACAGTAAATACAATGTGAAGTCTTTTTCCGCCCCCTTGACCTACTCACCGCGAACCTCACAGTTTGAAAACCACTGTGCTACGGATACCCGTAGGTCGGATCAGGTAAACTGCGGGTACTCTACGTTAGAGTAACATATGTATATTGTAAAATAATGGTTTAATTGTGTACCAAACAGGAAAAGTATTGTTTTCAATACCATTTCCACAAAATATTCAAAAACAATTTTCTAGGTTTATTTATAAGAAACCATCGACGCTCCGTAACACTATGCTGGACCGTTTCTCCACTCGATCTTGTGTGGGGAGAAACCGGAATTCGCCTCCATTGGAATATTTGCGAAGCAACTACCTACGGGAAAACATTTGCCGGAAAGGACTAGCAGACGAGTATAGAATATACGATTTATGTAGACAGAAAACCTCGAAAACCTTAAAGAATGAATGAGAAGATATTCAATGGAAATAATAACGTGGTGTGAAGAGATATGAGAAGGAGTTGGATAGTCCCATTCGGAAGGATTCTCGATAGTATACCAGGAGGAAATGCGGCACATGAGCATCCGCGGTGCTTTAGAAAGAAATGATGATGATCGAGGAAATAACTATGAGCGATAGATTCAATGCAAAAAAACTTAAATATTTGCAATAGAAAGAGAGGAATGGATTACATTTCTCTTATGTAGTATATACACAAATGTGCGTATGCAAACACACCCATGTACATACACACACACACACGGAGGAGATTGAGAGAAATATTCACTACTCTCGATTCCCATTCTTCCCTTTTTCCCATAAAAACCCTTTAGTGGCCTTATGCAAAACATATAAATAGCCGCCCATGCTCTTTCGCTTTTCCTCGTGAATCACCTCTCGTTTTCTCCCTATCTGTCTTCCCCTATTTCATCTCCTGCGAACGAGATTTCTTTTCTCGTCTTTATGCAGACTTCTTTTAAAAGATTCTCTCACTTTCTTTCTCCGTCGCTCTTGACGGCGACTGCTTTTGTGTGGCGCTTCTTCCCTTCCATTTTAAGATTCTTTCCTTTCTTTTTTTTACCTTATTTTGGACCCGTATATTTTGGAATTCGAGGCCGTCTGCAAAGAGTGTAGCTATCCTTTGTAAGGAAACTTAATCGATCTCTTCCTGCAGCTCATTTATGTGAAACATCGCTTTAAAAACGGGTTCATGAATTATCGTTTCACCTTATGGTCATTAATAGCATTTTACCACTAAACCGGTGGTGGTTAGTGAATTTATTAACCTAAATAAACATATTATATAGCGTCTATTTCAGACATAAGATAATAAAAGTTTGTAATGGACCATGAAATTACCCAAAATATTCTATCCGGATTTCAATTACAGTAAAATTTTAATGGGAAGAAAGTTAAAATTATTTCTACAAAACGATTTTAATAGCATCGCAAGGATTTTGGGAACAATTATTTAAAGTTTAAAAAATTCTCGAACCTAACGTATCTGTTAGGTTTGGACGAATTTCTGCTCTAAATTATTTTAAAATTAATTATATTTATTAAAGCATACTGATATAATTCTCAGATAACCTTAGTTTCCACAGTAGTATTCTCTAAATATGTCGTTATGATATAACCACAAGGCTATCCGAGTTGAGAAATATACGATGGAGATTAGGATCCAAATGTGAATCGAATTCTTTTGACCCACATTTCAATTGCAGCCAGCAAATCATTCGGCCAAATTGGAAATTATATTTGAAAGCATGCTGTTCCCTTTTCTTCTTTGCACAATTTTGACCCCATAGAACCAGCAATTTCCATGGCTAGGAATACAGGAGGCCATTAAAAAAAATAAATTTCAAGACTCGATCCTTTTGATCCGCCATCTTGCAGCATAAAAAAGGAAGAAAAGAAAATCTCCCTGCTCCGAAAACGCTTTCCTAATGCCACTTTTTTCTGTAAGTTTCTGTGGAAACGAAGCAACTTACTAACCGCGGCGTAAATGGAGCTAGATAGAGAGAAGGAATAAAATAAGGGAAGATAAATAAGAAAACACTAACCCGAAGTAGTGTCTTGCGCGAAAATATGAGTACTTTTTATCTGAAGAATGACGGAAGGGGCGGAAAAATATAGGGGTCGAAAAATCCCGGCAGGTTCTCTGTCCCTCCCCGAGTTGGACTGATCATTTTAAGAGGGCGTCAGATAGAAGACGGAGAAATAAGGAATCTTTCTCCGTCTTCGTTTTTCCCTCCCCTATCTCTAAATCCTCTCCCCCCCCCTTCTACGGAGTTGTAGAGGAGATAGACGGAACGAGAAAGCGGAAGAGTTCATCTCCGAGTCAAGAGGGGGGAGAGGTGAACGGAGAGGAGAGCTGTGACGGAGGGGGGGAAAGAGGGAGAAGGGTCGACAGACGGACCAGGGAAGGTTTTGAGCTTTAGCTCGAAGGGAGGGCAGGAGCGTGAGGCTACTTCAGAAAACTTGACTTGCTCCGAAGCGGGGATTGAGACGAAGGAGAGAGAGTGTGTTAAGGAGGGATGGAGGGAGAAAAAGAGCTGTGGAGTTAGGAGAGAGAGAGAGGGACGGTGTGGAATGGAAGCACCACATCTGAAAGAGGGAAAATATGACGAAGAGAGGGGGAGAGAGAAAAAGCGCCGAAAGATAGGAAAGTGGAAAAGAACAAGACGGCGGAGTTGACTTTCGAAGAAGTTTTCGTAGCAAGTTATCTTCCTCTCCTCGCACCACACGGGCTACAGGTGCCGATATAAGAGGAGTTTGGAAGTGAGGGAGAAAGAGAGAGAGAGAGGTGGGACAGAAAATTTACGAAAGATGGTTTCGGACAGCCAGAAGAACAGAGTTTTTCGATGAAACTGCTATCTTACAGCGTCCAAAACAATAAGTATTGCATCTGAAAAATTATAAGGGAAACTTTTGCCAGGGCTGCTTCTGAAGTGATTGGGCTGTTTTGCCGTCGGGAAACGTCGTAAAAAGAGGTGGAGAAAACTAAAAAATTCTGAACGTAGATGGAACTCTGGAGGGATTCATTCCATAGCTCGATATTCAAATTATTAAAGCGCCTCCTATGAACAACAACTACGATGAAACGTCATTTCTAGCTATAATAATTGCGTAGGATAATAAAATGACAGCGAGGGAATTATTCCTGAAGGATGGGTTGAATAAAGACTATCATTTCCAGCTCTAAAACTAAAACTTATCCTCGATAACTTTATACACGTTGGTGAAGCTAAGAACATAACCTCCAACCCACGATCTGCTTACTTCGACTGAACACAAAGGAAACTACATCGAATATTTTTTAAACCCACTTTATTGCTGTTATAAAACATTACGCTGCTGCTTTCAGTAAAAAAAATCCAATTCCATCCAACCGAAGTCATTCCAATCAAATTTTCAAGATGGCGTTCTTTAGACCTAGATAAAGGATTTGGTGATATAGTAAAGTCCCAGATTGCAAGGCTCGAGTTGTGAATGCCTACATCGTATCTTTGTGTCATCTATACATATCTATAAAGAAAAGTGTTTGTATGTTTTTTATAGCGCAGTAACTACAGCACGTAGAAACAACATCAAGGTGTCATTTAACCAGAATAAAGAGTTATAGTCGGTTCACCAGCTAAAGTCTCTCGGCCTACAAGTAGCCAATCACGAACGTTTCCCCTTCCATCGCCCCTCTCAACTTTCGTGCGGGACAGCAGATACCGGTGCGCGTTGCCAGCTCTTGCGGATTTTCGCCTTCAGCTGATATACTACGCAATTTCTAATGGCAACGCATCCCGATGTGATCTCTTCGAGAGCAGGAGTGAGTCTGGGTTCCTCCCCACTACCTTCCCAAACAAACCGTCTCCTATTGGCTGCTGCTAACTGGCCAAGAGACTTTAGCTGGTGAAACGACTATAAGTGGTGTAGTCAGGTTCTTATACCGATTTGATTGACCATTCTAATTTTCTAAAAATATTTTCTTTTTCATTTTCTTCATTTGAATAACATAGGGATTATTGCAGCTTACTTTTCATTTGAATTTTAAAATTACTTAGAAACATGGTACGAACTTGAGACTTGAATGATTCTATGAAGGAAAGAACAAATTTTATGTTTCTGGAAGACAGAATCCGAATTCTGATCGAATTAGCGTTAAAATGCGTTTAGAATCATAAAAATACGTGATTTTATCAGTTTTATGACAATGCCAAACTACCATGTCAACTCCGATTGTCCAATGCATTTATATTGGAAATTTTTTAACGTAATATCATTTTTCAATTTCTGTGTGCGATTTTTCTTTGTTTGCATGAAAACCTAATATTTGTAGATTTTAATTTAAATTTTACTAATAAATAGCTTTTAATGATATTTTTGTCTGGCGTACAGTTTTCCAAAGCAAGCTGTTTTTAATACTACGTAAGTAACGTAAATAATTAGACGTAGATATTCCACAAATTTTGTTTGGATAATTCGTTTTATTGTTTCCAAAGTATTCTTGATATAAAAAATTTTCTCGCAACAGAACTCATGGACGAGAGAATCAAGCTATTGGTCGGAGGATAATATTCACTCTGTGATTCTTAAACGTTCTCTATTAACTTTTTTGTCTTTCGTTAAATTAATTAATTTTGTATGTTCCTTTGTTCATCCATTTTCTGTTTATTGTTGTGTTCTTGCTGGTTATACTTACAGTTTTCGTTTTGAATATATCGTCACGAAACTTCGCATAGGTATATGAGTTTACCCTGCGGGTAACATAGGCTATACGGCGATAAAAATTTGGGGGGAGGGAGAGCTTAATTTAATAATTATTTTCCCATAAGGTTACACGTAATTTTCGATTTTTCGCAGTGCAAGATTTTCTTCCTTCATACATCTAAATAGGTAAATGCGGAGCGGTTTTCTTCATTTTTGCTTTATTGGAAGGTTAAAACTGTGTACTATGTTATTCTGACGATGTTTACATGTTACACGGTCGAAGTTTTAGATTTACTAAATCCGTTGAAATTCAACGGGCACTTCTGCTATTTTACAATAATCCCCGGTAGTTTAATCGAATCTGAAATAGATGTATCTTGAAATGCGAATCTTTTTTATAGAGATTACACTTTGAGCAATCTATGATCACTGACACATAATAGACTTTTTATAAAATTTTGGAAAAAGAAAAATTAACTTCTAGTCTCAAAGATGTCTCCGTTATGGCACAAATACAATGTAGAAAAATGTTAGTCTACTGTCATTCGAAAATGATCGACAGAAATTTAAACATTTTAAGGACTGGACATACATATATGATCCCTTCTTTTCACAATTTAGTTATCATACTGAAATTAATGATTGATTTGTAAAACGGAAAATTACACATTAAGACTTTCTGAGATAATACCTAAATGCCAAAAATATAAATTTAGAACATGTCCAAGGATAATTTCCCATTTTTCAAGTTCAATTATTATTAATGGTTTTTACCTTATGTTTTTCTATTAATAAGTTAAATTGCTGAATTAAATTCCAATTATAAATAATATATGGCGTATTTATTAATTTTCCGATTTCACTGACATCCTCGTAGTTAAATTCGTTTCATCAAATGACCCAAAAGAACCTCAAGTAGGTTTAAAAAAATTATTATTCATGCATTCTCACATAAAGAACGTGAATCCTACAGAAAGTTTACAAAAGCCTCTACTTAACGCGCAAAATTAAGCCGGCATTCAAAACATTAAACTTTTGAGAACTCTTTGAAAGAGGTTGTTTGAAACTAACTTTAGAAAAAAGGATCAAAATGTCCAAAAATAAAAGTATTGTGAACTTTGAAATAAATAAGATAGCAATAATTTATTTTTTAAAAACGTTCTACCTAAGTGAGAATATAATAGCTCAAACTTGAATAAGGTCGCTATAATTCACTACTAGTGGAGAAGAATCCTGAATACACTTCCAGGATAATTTTCTCAAATGTTATTTTCGGAGCACACTGAGATTTTCTTCTCCTTTCGTTGTGAATATCACGCAATTACACAAAGTTAATCGTCATGTTATAGTTGCAAATAAACAATGACATTGATTTTTAAAAATTAATTCCATAGAAATTCGCCGTACATTATTCTGAAAAGTTTTTTGTACAATAATTTATAAGTCCGGATTACTCTACGTCTTTATTATGAGTCGTTCCAATTGCACTTTATTTTATCCTCTCGCGAATGGAATTTCTTCCTAGAGTGAAGGGGCGAAAACCATAAAAATCGGATCTATTCATTCGATTTAATTCATCGTCTATGAATGGGACAACTTATGGTGGCCTAAATTTTTAAATGAAATCTTCTTTTGGATCGGGTACTTAACCAACTTCAAAGTGGAAGTACGTCATGGATCTCTCCGCCTTTCAACGAAAAAAAATGAATGTCGATTTATAATAATATTTGGGGTGGAATTACTATTCCGATGATTTACTTTAGAGGCACAAGACATAAATCAGGATGGATTGAGCTGACTAAAAAAGAAAACCAGATCAGAACGACGGATATATCTTTTTCAAATATCTTACTTAACCATGCATTTAGCAAGAAATCATCTCATCTGTGATATTATAACAGCAAATAGTATAAGTGCCCATCAAAAATGACGGGGAGTGATTTGGTTTATTGGCACGGTACACATTAAATAAAAATGTATTGAGTGGGCATATATTAAAAAAAGTGCACATACAGAGTTGGTTAGCATTTTTAAATTGTGGAATTTTTACAATTTCATATTTTTCCCAACGGTTTTGTCCAAAAACATATAACTGTGCTAAATTTCAAGCTCATCTGAAAGTGCCTTATAATTTTTATCCTCGTAAGGGGCGATAATGGAGCGAGATAGCCTCGAAATTTTGAAATATTTAGAATTTCGGAGTTTTCCTTGGCTGTGACAAACAAACCTAAAATGGTGCCAAATTTCAAGACTCTAAGTCATCTGGAACGGTCTCATAATTATTATCCTCGTTTAGAGCAATAATGGGGCAAAACAGACCCAAAATATGGGAATTATATCAATGTCGGATTTCTGTCATTGGTCGTAGTTTAACATTAATGGCATTATAATTTAAGCCTCTTATTCCCATTAAAAGCTTACCCCTATAAAAACATTGAGCTCGTTGCCACGACAGCCGATTGTTGCGATCCAGAAAAATTACCACTTTTTTTCCGATGAAAACCATTAATTTACGCTAATTCTATTCGGATTTGAATTCTGTCTTCAAAAATAAGAAACTACTATTTATATCCTTTCCGATAGTTTAAGTCTCGGGTTCGAATGTTGAAGGGAAATAATTTTAAAAAGCAAATATAAAAATCTCTACACCGATTTACGTATTTTATTATGAGGCAAAAAAGGGCAAAAAGGGACCAAAATAGCCCCTCAAAATTTCAATTTAGACAGTTTTGAATTTTTTCCTTCGGTTATGACGAAAAACCTATAATCGCGCCAAATTTCAAGTTTCTAGCTCATCTGGAAGTGCCCATGTAGTCCCATTTCTGCGTTACTATGTAAACAAAGCGTTCCTGATGCACAAACCTGGTGTTTTATATAAGAGTAATATTAGTGATTTTCATACAAACGGAATTCCTTGTTTTATTATCTTAATATGTAAGTTTAAATTTAGTGCGTCATCACTCGCTTCCTTATTTGGTTTTACCATTCCCATAATGAAATAATAAAATCAAAGTATCCTCTTCGAATAGTATAATAAACTATCAATAGTAACCTTGGAGGCAAATATAAAACATACAA
Source organism: Uropetala carovei (assembly GCA_036926305.1). Lineage (NCBI taxonomy): Eukaryota > Metazoa > Arthropoda > Insecta > Odonata > Petaluridae > Uropetala > Uropetala carovei. The sequence goes on from JAXCHB010000210.1 coordinate 16,870, forward strand.
AATTGAATTCCGCCATATAAATATCACGGTATTACGGCACAACTATTTGCAATAGAGCAGGTTTACGATGTGCTAATTTAGCCCGAAACATGTATTTTGTACAATCGTAAAATTCTTCTATCTCTAAAGCGGTGGATAAGCGAAGTGTGTGTATTTAAGTGACAGGCGAATGTGATAACAACGCTTTAATTTAATGGCTCACATTTTTTTTGAAGATCCGCGCATTGGAATTTAGCATTGTTAACCATAGTTACAAAAGTAGACCTCGTAATTTATCCATTCAAACTCACAACGGTCCACCAGCGAGTGCTTGAACAAGCACCTGAAACCAAACGTGTGAAAAGCATGAGAAATAGCTGAACCAATCACAAAACGCCAACAGTGAGGATCGTTTTCTCTCGTTGCACTCCCATGCTAATGGAGAAACAGGTCACAGCACGCTATACTACACGCTACACTACATTACCTACTCATTTCAGTTTACAATCATGTTAGAACTTCCATATTTGGCTACGGAGAGTCGATACAAAACTGAAATTAACAACGATGCCGGATAATGAAGCCGAATAAAGATTATTGGACGTTCGTAATTGTTTGAGTAGTAGTAGTAATTAGGTTTTTTAGGTGCGTCAACTGCTAAGGTTATTTTGCACCGTCAAATTCTCTTAGAGAAAAGCAACATACATCACAACATCCATGCCCGAAGCGGGATTCGAACCCGCGACCTTTGGGGTAGAAGGTAGGCGCACTGCCTACCAGTCTAACCCGGTCGGCGTAATTGTTTGAGCTTGGGAAAATGTACTCCTTCCACTTCGTATATATTCTTCTTCAATAGTTAAATTTTTAGATTGTCAACAGCCATTTTATGGAAAAATAAATTTCTACTGAAAAGTAAATGCAGGCTTGTTCTTTTATGACACATTCGCTCGACACATTTTGTTCACCGGAGTACACTCATTTTAAAGTTTACACAGGGTAGTACCTTATCGATTAAAGAAAACATCTGATGTGGCCAAATTATGACTTTCTCCATACAGAGTAATGAATATGATTGCTCTCGGCATCTGCGTTCTCAGAAATATTTATCAGCGAGTACACCTGAGAATAATTTTAAAACATTTTCAATAGTCTTTATTTAAAAAAACAATAAGTAAAGAAAATTATTAACTTTCTTAACTTTTTCTATGGATTATTAAATTTCGATGTGCAATTAAATGATCTCTGGCAGCGTACGCACCGATATCAACAATTAGAAAGTTTTATCATAGCAGCGGAAACAATGGTATCACTTAGCGACGTATTTAACGTAAATTTAGAAGAAAATAAAACTTCTAGCGCCTTTTATTCTCTACAACTTTTATAATAACAACTATTTATGAAAATTGAGTTTTAAAGGATATACTTGGAAAAAACGACGAAAAATCAAAATATCGGTTTTACGAAAAATTGTTTCAAGCAAAACTTGCAGCATGTTTTATTTTCTACAACTATTATAATAACAACTATTTATGAAAATTAAGTTTTAAAGAAGATATTTAAAAAATCTGATGTGGCCAACACATGACTTTTTCCATACAAGCAATGAATATAATTGCTCTCGATATCAGCGTCCTCAGGAATAATTATCAGCAATTACACAGGTGAATAATTTTAAAACATTTTCAATAGTCTTTATTTTTAAAAAATCTGATGTGGCCAACACATGACTTTCTCCATATGTGGGGTATAGATATATAAGTTATTATGAATAGCATTATAAGGCAAAATTATTATTTCGTATCGTAAAGAAATACAGTCGTCCTTATTGACGTAAATTATATTAACTCAAAAAGTACTTGCCATATCATTACCACATTTCATATATAACACTTTGGTATGGGTACAAAGAGTTGATTAGTTTTTGGACAATATCGGTTTACCGGAAGTCGAGGTTTATTCGAAACCCGATTCGGTTTTTGCGATATTTCTCCGATAATACCTCATTATTGTATACATTGACCATTACAAAAACTGTAGAAAATATAATTTCCTACATCTTTTATTTCAAACAATTTTCCGTAGCAGTTATTGTTTAGGAATTATTTATTATATTTTTTCGGTTTCCGTCAAATATCTCCTTAAAAACGTCGTTATTCGTAATCTTCGTGAGGACCAAAGTTGTAGAGAATAATATTTCTTCCAAGTTTTGTTTGAAACAAATTTTCGTAGAACCTTACATTTAGTAGATAATTAATTTATTCGTAAATTTCCAGTATACAGCGCCACGATCTAGCGGTGAATTCTGTAAATATATTCAAAATATACCTAATTTACGGTCATAGGGACGACTGTATTCTTTTACGATACGAAATAATAATTTTGCCTTATAATTTAATAATAATTTAAATATCTATACCCCAAATATGGAGAAAGTCATGTGTCGGCCACATCAGATTTTTTTACTTTCTCCATATATGTACTACGTATATGGAGAAAGTGAAAAATAGTACATTAATCAGATTTCCTTAATTTTACCTTCTCATTTACGTAGTATGTAGAGAAACTATTGTAATACTCGACTCGACTATTGTAATAAATCGAACTCGAGATTTTGACGGAAATACATGTGTCCCCGAGCACAAAAAAGTAGTTTTCGCCATGCGTCTGCCTGTGTCCGGATTTAGAGCATAAAGGGTGAAACAAAATCGAATGATATTTCGTACTTAGGTACACATGTATGAGGGAAAGAGCTATCAAGACATGAAGACGACTGCGGATAATAGGAGTTTATGGAGAACCAATTTTAACCATGAATAATCACGGACCTGTCTACGGACAGACTACCTATGATGATGATACCTATGAGATTATCAATACATATATCAATATTATTTTCGCGCAGAAGACATTTTATGCGGATTTGCTGTTTTCCTAGCAGTGGGAGTCCCAATCAGAAAAGAGTATTGTGAGACCAGAGACGTGTATGAGAAAGTTTGTCTAATTTATACTATAACGACATTTTAACATTATAATTCATTCGACTATAAAGGAAAGAGTCTAGTACGGTTAAAACTTATATTTTATGGGATAAGTATACTCCCTTCAACGTCAAAATAATAAAGAAATGATAGAGCAATAAACTATGGTCGCAATATACTTTCCTGAAAAAGCACTCTTAAAACGAAAAAATAGTGTTTTTTTAATGAATCACAATTCTTGCAAAAAAAGATATTTTAAAGTTATTTTTAAAAAAATTTTCTCATAAGCTCAAAGCTCTTTAAAAGTTCGACGTTCACAACAAAGGACTGCGGTGAAACTATAAAACATGTGGAATTCATAATCTCTTTCAAGAAATTCATCTTTATTTCACCAGCACCGTTAAATTTCGAATTATTTTAAACGGCTCCACCTAATAAGATGAACTCAAAGATGAGAATTTGTACCTAGTGCATGCAAGACAACAACAAAGGGGTGGAAAATAGGATTCAGTTCTGCAGGAATTCATTTCATTATTCGTAGTTCTCTGAACCCCGAGCAAGTAAAAAAAACCTGTAGTTTTTACGAAGGGAATCAAATAAAAATCTCAACAAAAAAAACTATTTGCAACCTCTGGGAGTCTACTAAGTCATCAAAAACCTATAACAGAACTTGCGAATACAACACCACTTTTCAACACCGACTATTGAAAAAAGAACTCGTAAACCTGCATTTCAGTGAAATATTTATAGAGAAAACGCGCTGGCAAAAAAACACACCGCGGAGCACAATTGGAAAGTCTCGCAGAATCCAACTTCCGAGAAAAAAAGGAAATTCAGAACCGCCTGGTATTCCAAGGAGAGTAAAGGCTAATTAATCACGGCCGGGATTGAAACGAAAAATTCGTAAGAAAATCTCTGATGTGAATGCAAATTTCGTCGAGGAAAAAATCGGAGATCCACGTTCTTAAAAATGAGTTTCCTCTTTCAGAAATCAGGAAATTAATGAAATGCATTTTCTATTCCGTTTTAATCTTCTCGTTAATTTTTTTTAACCGAAAATTTTCCAGAGATTCCGCTCGGAAAATTCTCTCGAGACCAATCTCGATAAAACCCTACTAATATAAAAAAGAAGAGAAGAGTAACGACTTCCGTCTCGCTTTCTCGATCGTCGTTCTATCGTTTCCTTTTTTCAGACCAACCTCAGAGAAAAAGGCATAAGGGACATTCGGATTTACATTTTCATCGAAATTTTTTTGTTAAGACGTCCTCTTCTCTTCCTCCCCTCCAGCTCCAGCGGTGATTCTTTTTATTCCGCAGGGGTGACGTCAGCAAAATGGCAATTCTCTTCAAACATTTACACACACACACACACACTTCTCCCAACGTGTCCCACACCCCACACCCCCCCCAAAAAAAACCACCTCCTACAATCAATGTTTTTATTGTGCGAATGCGAGAGAGACTTTTACCTAGGACTTCCTTAGCGTTACCTTCGCGCGGATTAAGCATATTTCTTTTTCAGACGAACGATATCCGGACTTATCACACCGATTACAATGGGGCGTCGCTTTACTAGATTAGATTTCTACCTCTTCTGCCTCTCTCCAACTTCTACTTCCCCCCTTTCAGACCTCTCTTTCCAACAACAGCGCCCTCAACCTCTCCAAACTCCCAGAAAAGCAGGTCTTAGCCTTTCATTGTGCGATGTCCGCTCAAAACCTCCGCAGTTGGGGATGGAGTTGTAAGGAATTCAATCTACCCCTCTCTCTCCCCTCCCTTTATGCCACCCCTTCCATCACTCTCAACCACAACAACACTGTTTTATAAGGGCGCCCCTCGCGCTTTTTTTGAGAGGGTGGCGTAGGGAAGAGAGAGGAAGTGGAAGTAATTAACTAATCACATTAGAAAACATAAAGGAAAGAAATAGACTTAGTCGGAATTTTATTCGTAAAAAATCCTAATATCTATAAACTTTTTAAAACAACTCGGAATTAAGTTCAAATGTTGGTAACCGAATCAAAGCGTCTCCACTATTCTACTATTTTCTCACGTAACCCGAATCAGATATGGCGTGAACTAAGGCATCTTGGTCTCGTTCGACAGACAATTCCATTCCTCCAAACCGGAAAATTGGCCCACTAAACAATTATTTTATTTCATCCTCCACCACTTTATCTGACAACGACGTTGTCCCCCTTTTTATTGCTTCTGTAGATCCTACCACGCCCTTTAACGATGATAATTTTTATTTTCAATACATAACTCCCGATATCTTAAACAAATCCCTGTTCCGGTCAAAATCTAACACTATGGGTATTGACGATATTTCTATCGATTTTATAAAGAAATCACTTCCTGCAACATTTCCGGTTATCCTAGAAATCCTTAATCATTCATTATTGTCTTCCGAAAACCCTACTCTTTGGAAATCATAATTAGTTCGACCGATAAGAAAGCTGAGAAATCCTTCCTCTCCCTCAGATTATCGTCCCATCTCTATTTTATGTGGGATCTCTAAAGCCTTAGAGCAGTGGTTCCCATCCTTTTCCGGTCAACGTAACCCCTTGCTTTAGATAAGGTCTTTTGTACCCCTTCTCAATTTTTTGAGGTAAATTTTACTGTTTACCATTTATGTGTATACAGGAAAATACACAGAAAAAAGACTTTACATCGATTTTAATAATGTTAAGTGATTTAATGTAGATAATTTATGTGTAAGTTATTAATAATAACGGTAATTGTTTTCTTCTAGTATCCCTTATGACGTCATGTAAAATAAATAAATATGTTACCACACACAAATTATCTTCTTTCCACGATATTAATTTGCTAATCTACTATAATATATTTTGAAGTGTGTTGGTGTATTTGTGTTTGTTCATGGAACTCCTCCTAAACGGTAAAAGCTAGAATAACCAAATGTGGTACGATTCTTCCTTACATCCTAACTTCGTGAATGGTCAATGCTTGGTCAACAGGGATTAATCAGTGCTGCCAATATAGGGGATTAATATTTTTCCATAAGATAACACGTATGAATCGATTTCTTGACTTTCAAGGTAATCTTCCTTCAAGCATGAAAATACGTAAATATGGACCGATTTCTTTCGTTTTTGCTTTATTCGACAAATGAAACTCTATACTATCTTATTCCTGCGAAGTTTACATGTTACACGTTCGAAGTTTTCAGAAATACGATATTTGATTCGAAATTTTGTGAATTTTTCGTACTCTTTCCGGGCGTTGCAACGAAACGATCGATGTTTATGGATAGCAACGTAAATAGATAATGATTATTATTCAGGAAGCGTTTATAACGATTAATGAAAGTAATTGAACCTTCTTCCGTCTATTGAATACTGGAATATTACATTTTTGTAAGTAAAATAATTATATTCTACATTATAATGTTTATTAACGTAAATAATCTCACGTATCTGATGTACATTTACCAGTTAAGTGGTCAACTGTACGTTGCTTTTTCAAGCCATAAAAGTAAATATTTCAGCGAGGCATAATTACACAAGAAATGAAGCTGGATTTGGCGAAAGTAATATGATAGGAAATAAAATTATCGCTATATTTTAATGCAATAGACTCGGAAACGGATTGTTACAAGCAAATATGATTAATTGTTAAGAAAAGCTAATTGTAATTTAAAAGTATCTACTATATAGGTATTTTAAAGAGTTTGTATGTTGTGCTGTAGTAGCTTCACTAAATCCGTTGAAATGCAACGGGAAATTCTGCTAGTAACTCGATAAAGAATCGAGATAGAAACTCCAAATTTAGTAAGAATGCTCGACTCATATATTGTATGGTTCGACTCCAAGGTAGGCATTTCTATTTCCCATAAGGTTGGAGGGAGGGAGGGTGAGAGAGGGTGATAGAGAGGGGGATATAAAGAAGGTGAGAAAGCGAGGAGGAGAGAAGCAATTATTTTTAAAAATTTAACTAAAGATAAGTAGCCGCGCGGAGCGTGGCACGGGGTTGGGCGCCGGAGGTGCCAGTGGCGGAGCCCCTGGTATTAGTAATATTTCAATTAAAATCACCAAATATTTGGTTGTCATGTAAACAAATCAAAATCGCAAAGAGAAACTCAACAAGTTAGGAAAGTGTAGAACGTATCACAAATGGGCGCGTTTCGTGCAATGGAGTATAAATGATATACCTGTACGGTTGTACGTAAGAGAAATAGCGTTTTAAAGTTCTTTTCTTCTTCATAAATAATCCATTTTTTTACTATTTAAAAATATTCCATGCATACCTAAGGAAATTAAACGTTTGTTTGTGATTGTTTATGTTAGCGACAATGAAGAAGTAACCATGCAAGAAAATTTCCAAGTTCAATTCGAATTAAGACATTTTTGTTTGATTTTCTTGATAACGGCTACTCCTACTTTAGAAACGTAAAGGAAGGAAGGAAGGAACGAAAACACCGAACACAAACTCATATACACTAAGCGACACCCCCCTGACTCTCACAACAACCTTCCACCCAGGTCTACACGAAGCCCTGAAAAACATCCTTGCCGCCGCCCACCCCATTCTCACATCCTCACCCATCACCCTTACACTCTTCAAGCCACCCATCATATCATTCCGTCGACCCAGGAATCTAAGCGACTTGATGTGGCGCAAAGAATTCCCTACAGGTACAACACCACCCCCCGCAGGGTCTTTCCCATGCGAAAGACCACGGTGCCTCACTTGCCCCATCATAGAGACTTCCTCCACGTTCACCAGCCCGAAAACAGACATCACCTATCCGATTACGTCCCACGGAACCTGCACCTCCAGAAATATAATCTATTTATTAAACTGCACACAATGCCCGGCGTTTTACGTGGGCCTTACCACCACACCCCTCAACATCCGCATGAACGGTCATCGGGACAGTGTCGCTCATAAGCGCCCCCTTCCAGTGGCCGATCATGCGGTAAGCCACTCCCTACCCTTCAATAGATGTTTTACAGTCAAAACAATCCGGGCTCTCCCAAAAGACTCTCCCGCACCACAACTCCGCCAATGGGAGCTCGCTCATATAGAAATCCTCCGCTCTCTTTCCTTTCCCGGTCTAAACCTTCGTTGACACCCCAACCTTAAATACCCTAGCCTCCTTCCCACGAACCCCATCCTCTTCCCATCCCCTCTACCCCCAGTGAGACACTTAGGTTTAGTTTTAGTAATACTCTTGTGCCGAAGAAGGGCGGATGCCCGAAAGCTCCAAGCAAAAGCCTTCCTCTATCTCTCTCTCTCTCTCTCCGACACCCTAGCGGCTTTCCTTACGGTAAATGCTCACTGTGTTTCTTTCAACACCTAGTTGCGCTAAATATCCTCATTTACCTTTTCCTCTTCCGCGAGTATATATATATATACATTTTTTTCTTTGAAATAATCACAACGAACTCCCAATTTTCGACAAACTTGCCTTTCGAATTATTGATTGTTCGACGAATTTGTTTTCGACGAATTCGTCTTCGACGAATTCACCTAGAACCGTCATTGCATTAGAAGACAATCTCTATTGCTATGAGCTTACACTATCGTAAATACCAATAATTCATTGATTAAATAAAAAATAACTATGTAGTTAAATGTTAATTATGTACTCAACACCATACATTACTTAGCCGAAGGAATTCAGTCCGTTGTATAAATTAAAGCCGTTTATGAAATATTAATATCGAAAACGTACCGTCAGTTCGTCGCCGACAAACAAAGAGATTCAGTACAACGGAATTCTAAAACAAGTCGCCCGTTCGATGTGAAGGAGGTGCTCATATAAAGGACCAGCAGCCGCATTAATCACGGTCCCGTGCACCTCTTGTAGAGCCTAATTCACCCATCAACCTGTCCGTTAAAATGGGGATTCTACACCTACTCCCCGGGACGCGACACGGGCGCCAACACGTTGCCTAAAACCTCTCAACACTATCCACAACCGAAGTGCACGTTGCCAGCGGACGGCGTAACCAACTGGAGTTACAGCGCGCACCATTTCCTCCGAGTGACGTTGACATCCCGACAAAAGTTCGTTTGTACATGGAGGTACCGCGTAAGAGAGATGGAGTTCGAGAGAGAGAGAGAAAAGAGAGAGCGGAAGAGTAGGTGCTCGCGTCGGTAAATCACCTATATTCATGACTACGATTGTTTTGTCGTATCCTGGGGCAACCTCGTTTGTAACTCCGGGTGTTTCCGGTAGAGAAAGAGACCATCTCGCCAAGTTCCACCCTCTTCAGAGGAAGAGACAGAAATGGAGGGGGCTTAATGCATCAAAAATGTACGGAGAAAAGTGGTTCCGTTGAGATGGACAAGGAAGGATGTCGTCGTTCTTTTCCGAAGCTCGATATCTGTTAATTATGGCGAAAATGTTATTTATGTGAATTTCTTGAATATTCGACGTAGACACGATTTCACTGAATTTCAATGAACTTACCATTAAGTGTATTTCTATCACTATTAATTAAGGTTCCATTGAAATTTGAACATTGTCTTCTAAGGAATAGTAATAGGATTGTAAAATTCTCGATAACAAATCGATCAAACCGAAGTCACTGAATATAATAAACTACGGATCTATCGCAAATAACTATCTGAAAAAATAACTTCGTTTTGCAAAAACAATGTAATACTGATGGCGTATATGAAAATGAGTTAAAATCTTTTTTTCATTATCTTTCCTTTCATGGCATTTACGAAATTTCATGAATTAATGTCGTTTACGTTACACTCCGAAAATAACTATAATTTTATTTAGCAGTTTAGAAAGCGATTTCTTTTTCCTTCTTATAAGTTATTCTATTGGTTGCATAAATGGTACGACAAAATATTATGAAGAGCGTGAATTCGTTTGTAAATCTCCTAACACATCAATCCCACCGAAGAATCAGTTGACAGCGCAAACGTCTCCAGTTCGGATTGACAACCACGGGGAAATTCGGTAAATATAGCAGAACATTGATCCATTTCTGCTGTATTCCCTTGATTTAAGATTGAATACACTAAACGCTGAAGTAAAAGATGCTGATCAAGAATCAGGCGAACAACTACTAATCCAGCCCGAGGCGAAGATAAAACTGTTTAACCGAATATAAAATGATAAAACTTGCATTAATGATAAAGTAATCCGAAAAAAATGACATCTTAAAATATCTGAAATTCGATTTATAACTGCTCGACTGCATTCAACTTTTTCTCCACTGCGTTAATCGAAAAACGTCAACCGCGAGACGATGGAGCGCGGTCCATAAAATGTTTTTTTTCAACTCGTTATTACTCCGGGCATGAATGAAGTGAGAGATAACCGAACTGTTTAGGCATGAGGAGCCCAAGGCAAATCAGATAATTAGCATGACAAGCTTAAAAAAGAAACCCGCGAGAGATTAATGGAAACGTCGTCTATCGCAACGGATCTCTTTGCTGCCGCGTGAGGGGGAGGGGGAGGAAAAGTTTCTCAGTTGACGGAATGTGCGCGTGACACCTGAAGAATGAACGGTTTTAAAACCGTGAATGGAAGGACTAAACAATTAATCCGACGATGGGGCATTAATCTTTCGTAGTAATTAGGCCTGCCTCCGACGGCAGAGCCGAGCTAGCCTTCGGAACATAAGGAAGCGGAGTGTTATTTTGACGAGAAGAGAAGATGGAGATGAGGGTGAGTCGGAGGTGGGATGGAGACCGGAGAGGGTAGAAGGGTGGAAAAGTTCTGGCTAATGAGGTGGAAATAATTTAAAAATATAACCCAGTCGTTAAGCTCAGCGAGACGATCGCCTGCTTCCCTCGATGTTTCGTTCGCTAAACAATAACTTACCCAAGTCACGATGGTGAAGAGATCGCAACCGAACCCCATTAAAAGTTGCCATAAAACTCGGCGTCTTAGTGAAATCCTCAGTCTCGTCGATAAAGCATGTAATCAAAGCAGACGACGCTAATTTTAGGCTTCAAAAGCTCGCCCCAGACCTTCACAAAATTAACCATTTACCGCCGAGTATTCTCAAGTAATAAAAACCTAAATATTCTTCTGTTCTAATGCCCCTTTTAATGAAGAGAAAATTCGCAATCTCACCTAATTATGCAGCTTTTATAATAACTTGACCTGAATTTCTAGCCACTAGTCCGTGTTTGTCGAAGCTCAAATGGGGGACATTATTATCAACACGGGAATATGACGAATAAATTTTGTATCTCCAATAGCCATAAAAATATTTGGAAAATGCATTAGAAGAGCTTGATTTTTTTAAAATAAGAATAATCCACAACCGTTCTCGAAAATTTATCTTTGGTGAAAAATAATAAAACAAACACGCTTGTATATCTCGTCTGACAGCTGTTCATTTCGTTCAGAAAGTTGAAACAGTCTAATTTAAAATTTATAGGAGCACTTCGAAAAGTTTTTAACCGTACAAGAAGAGTAACGAAGTTGGGATTTTGCGAAAATCATTTCACGCATCGATTTTAAAATGCAAAACAGCGACTACGTTTCGGAGATGAAATTTTCCTTTCGTTATATTCCTTACGTCAATCTTATATTATGTCATCCCTACTTGCATGAACTTATTTGATTGCACATCTCTGCTTAAAAAATACAAATAAAACGAAACTGTTGACACGAAATAAAGCCATCAAGGGTATTGGAATAGCAGGAGTAAAAAAAGAAGATTCAAATCCAGGACGAGGTACAGCTTGGGACGAACGCGAGACCTAAATCTCACCTCCCGAGAGAATCATTTCCTGTCTTTTCCTCAATACATCCATCAATAGGATCCCTTCGAAACACTTCCTCAGGGGACACCGCCCCACTCTCCCTTCCCATCGCTCCCTTCTCCACTTTAAATTCGTCGACCTTCTACGCAAGAAAAAAGAAACCAACCTCCCCCAACACCTTAACTTGCCCCCTCTTTCGTTCTCCCGCCTCCCTCCAAACTGTTGCTACGAGAAGAAAGGGGTAGTAGAGGAGAGGGTAAAAGAGCTATTCCCAAGGAACAGCAGATCCTTGATAATTACTCCTTCGAGGCAGTTCTTTTTTCGTTCTCTTTATCCTCCTTCCTCTTTTTTTTCGAACCTACTCGGTGAAAAAATGCGCTCAGAATACCGAATGAAGCGCAGCAGAATCTTCGGAGGATAATGGGATTATAAAATGCATTTCGTATTTTTAAACAAGTTAGGAAAGTGTACAACGTATCACAAATGGGCGCGTTTCGTGCAATGGAGTATTATAAATAAATTATATACCTGTACGTAAGGGAAATAGTGCTTTAAAGTTCTTGGTAGTTAGATATTATCTCCAGGACCTTCGCAGGACTCCGATAATAAGTAATTACCAAAGATTTTTATTAATGATAAAGATCTTTCTGAACAATTTATGTAATGATTATAACATTCTAAATTATACTATTTATTTATTAATTTTTACCATGTTTTGGTGGAAAGAACAAGGTTGGATTGGTTTCTACCAAGATATCTGTAGTCTACAGAGGAATTGCTTGACTGCTGCGCCGCAAATTGAGAGGATATTGGCGAGCCTTCGGCTCGCTTTGTTTTTAATTTAGTTGTCGTATCCGGCCGTTACCGCGCCCTTCGCCTCGCTGGGACCAAACTATCCCTCCACGTTGTCCGGTGATCGGGTTTGTAAATGTCGCGACGGACCGATCATCATGGGTTAGCAAGCTTTAAATTAACTCAATGAAGCCATTGTTGAGTTCTGCGAAGGTCCTGGATAATAATATCTAAGTACCAAGTTCTTTTCTTCGTGATAAAAATGATAAAAATGTGTAGGAAAGGAAATACTCTACTTTATTAGTTCTACAACTTTTATTTGAAAAATATTTTGATATGACTAATATTTTACGATATATGACGGAAAGTTCATTTTTTCACCAGTAAAGTGGCACCCCTGATTGGCGTACGTGATTCGTTTTTGCGATTTTCTTACTATCTTTGATTGTAAGTCCTTAATATAAAATTTCATGAAAATCCGTTCTGTGGAAGCCGAGAACGAACATGCGGGATGAACAGACGGGCAGACAGACGATATAGGCGCTCACGCAGGAAGTAATTCAACGGAGTACAATTGTTGCGCAGGAACCTAATTGATAAATAGAAATTGAGGTTGCGGGAGATCATGACTCTGAAAAAATGGATTTCTTAGGCTTGAAAATGAAAAGAGCTGGAAATGCCACGTTATGAAAGAGGTATTTCATAATGACCTCTACTTTTTAAAAACAAATGCTTAATTTCTTTTGCCAGATGGCATTTTTTTCTACTCGAAATTTACAGCTTTCTGACTGCTAGTTTTCAAGACCTTCGCAATGAGCGCTGAAATTTTAAAATGGCACACGTTGATAAAGATACCCATAAGGCATTGCTTTTCTCCTATTTTAAATTCCGTTCCTATTATTAGAAGGTAGTTCACACGATTGTCCACTGAATAATAATCTTATTTATACAACATCATCGCTTGCTAAAAAGAATAAGTACAGCAGAGTGAATTTTAATTGATTCTGCAACCAAACCTGCTATAATTTTTTAATACTCTGCGCACCGATGAACGTAATTAACATGGATTTGTTTTATTTTTCACTGTAATTATGATAAAAACGGTCAAATAAACATGTTTACGTAATTTTCTTTGATTCATGATGGTATCTTCAATTTGTAGGCTTGTTTCACTTCCAGTGTGAGCGCCTATTGGCTTCGGTCTGTACCTCCGAACGTACGCTTGTTCGTTCTCGGCTGCAACAAAAAGGATTTCCATTAAATTTGGAATTAAGGACTTCTGGGCAAATAAAATTATTCACATGGCGTGATTCACTGCATTTTGGTGTGAACTGTTTAGTTTCAAATGCTTTCTCACAAGAAATGAGCAAAGTTGTAACGCACCGTAAAATTTCCTGTCTTAATTTCTATTTACAGAAATATTCGTATTATTTTTAAAGTGATTAGTCAAAACATATTTGTTAAAGTAATTAATGACCGTTTTAGAATCACTCGACATTTGCTAAAAACCTAAATATTATGCCTCAAATACTACGCTTAGGATATTTAGTTTGAAGGAAAAAGATGCTAGAACCATAAATATATAAACATTAGTGTAATATCCCGTCGAAAATGATGCTTAGGCATTAATTATTAAACTTACCTTAAATTATCTCAATATTTAGACCTCAGCTAAGAGTTAACTAAAAAACGAATGTCAAATAAAATATATTCAATTTTGTTGCCAGTAATGATTCCCTTCATATTTTTTCCATTAATTTATTTTACTCTATCGATTGAAAATAATAATAATTTAGCATTTACCTTAATCAAAAAAGGAAAAATAAATAAACCAGTTAAATATGAAAATAAAAAATAATCTAACTCTCGGCCAATGTACACCTGACTTCCTAAAATTCAGCAAAAATATTTCCTATTTGTTTTAATAAACATCAAAGAAAGGAAAGACACTACTCAAATCCGTGCAGATAAACCTGACTGAGAGCGGACTGACCGCTACTTACTTATTTCCATTATTCACAAGAATAATTAAGCTCATTTAACTCCTTTCAGTAAAAACTGAAATTTCATTTCGCATATATAAATTTGCGATGTCTATTAACTCAATATATATATATATATATATATATATATATATATATATATATATAGTTGGCCCAACGATGGAAGGAAAGAGCGATCATATGGTAAGCTCAAATGCGGTAACAATGTGTGGAATAGTCATGATAAGCCTGTCTTTTTTCCCAAAGATCGTAAGATACGTCATTTCCAGAATATTAGAATTATTTGTTTCTATAATCCTGAACAAGCACGACATTTTTCTATAATAACTTATGTTAAGAAAAGATTCCCTTTATTAATACGAACGAAACTCAGGGAAGAGTGGTTTAGCTCCATTTCCTATTTTATGAATCAGTTTAATGGAGTGCAACTTATAACCGTCCAAGATCTAATGAATGGGGTGTTATGAATGACCCGCTTCCCTTCAAGTTTATTCTTGATATGGGGCATTCGTTCACTCCAGACGTTTTCATTTAAAAATTCATCGAAAATCTTCTTATTAAAACGAGTGTGAACCGTTAAATAAGTGTTATTACGCTTTAATTAAAATTAAATGTTCCACTCGAGTATTTTTGGAGATACTTGAAGACGAATGCTGGGTTAAATATAATTAATGAAAATTTTTATTCATTATGAATGTTTAATTTTTCTCATCGTCCGTATTCATGGAGTTTAATGATAGTCCCACGAGGATAAAATTCTCTTACAAATTTCATATTCTCTTTCAACCGTCTACGTAAAATCTTGATAGTTACCAGGAAGCAATAACCTTAAAGTAGTAAAAAATTAACCATTCAAAATTAAATTCTTAAACTGGATATCAATTTAATCTTTGTCGATTAATCTAGGAATAAAAGAGAAAATTAATAACCCTATAATAGCAAAAATATTTCAAACATAAATAAAAATTGAAAAATAATTTCCTTTATAATCCTGTTATAAGAACATCGAAGTTTCTACGACACATTAAATTGAAACAAATGCTAATTAAAATGTAATTATTGCGAATACTTCCCAAATTTTATATTTTGTGCTTACAACACAAAATTAATATTGTTTCCTATATATAAAATTATCTTAAAGCATTTTGTGGTCGCTGAATTATCCTGTTTTTAGTAATAATCCAGACTAGAGTTGTTGCTGCAGCCTCGTTGGCGATGACGCCAAGATAGCACGTATGTTAAGAGGTAACTAATTGAGCCTCTCGTGTGCTGCATCCTCTCCGCACGTCCTTATGCCCCCTCGTCTCACGGATACCCAACCGCGCTACAATGTGACGTAGTGGAGAGGATCAGAGCCATACGACCTAAACCACAGAGCGAGACGAGGGAAACGGAGACGACACCACCTAACGCCTCGTGGCTGTGCCACTATGTCAGCATTTATCCTTGGAGGGTCAGCGAGATAGGATTTTGTCTGGAAATGACAATCCCGTGGTCTCCTTAACCCTAGGATGCATATGTGGGGTATCTTTTTGACCCAGCCACATGCAAAAAATGATCCACATCGATATCGGACCGTGGTCTTAGATATGCCTCAGGCCTCCCCTTCGTGATTTAAAAGCAACCTTTCCAAGAATTAATCGTTATTTGATTTTGAGAATTTACCCAAAAACAACAACATCTATACATTTACATAGGTGGGTGGTTTTCAAACCTCCATATTTTTATACTATTTCATTAATATATATCAATGAGTCGTTCGTTTTTATAATTATTGATGCATTGCTGAATCATGTTTTGATAACTAAGGATGAGGAACATTAGGAAAATAATAATAAAAGGCGTGCAACTTTTGCAACGTCCATCAGCAATTTCTGATAATACACGAAGAAAACACCTATGTTCCCTAGTCCAAAAATGAGTTCAACACGTAAACAGTAAAGAGTTCAGAAGATTAATTTCTGATCGGTATCGTTTTGGGAAGTAATTTTCGGATGTTTTTCTTTACATATTAGTAATTTAGGCTTTCGTCCGGTGACAACGGTACCTAAACTTTGAAAACCACCCAGGAATGACGAAGATAGCCGACGTTCGGAAATTTAACAAAATCCGGCATTAATGTCGCATTTATACAATAACGCTTCCGGATTCTTATTCCCAATAGTGCTAGGTAATTTCCATTAAAAATGCAAGTTGATACATTGTAGGACTTCCGAGTTCTAAACATTCAAAATAGTCATATCGGGTCAAGAGGGATAAAAACCGTGCTTTTTTCAAATATAGCTCGATATAAAATATTTAAATATAAACTAAAAATATAAAATGTGCATCAACTAACGTAGAAATGAATGCTCTACCCGGTATTTTTCATCCCACTAAAATCTGTGGGGCTGTTTTCTAGATATAGCTCCTCAAACTCGGGTATCTAGACTTTTTGCAATGACAGTAAAAGCAGACAGTGGAACAGTGATCCTGCTCTGCAAGCTAGAAAGGTTGCAACTCAACACATCATTCAGTTTTTTCGTGGATTTAATCGTAAAAAATACACGAATCTCTACAGCAGTCAGGATGAAAAATGAAAAAATTTCTATTTATTTTTCATAAAGTGGTTTTCGTTTGGTTTCCGGCTTTTAATTGACTTTTTAAAAATGTTTTTTCATAGGCAATAAGTGGCTTTTCATCAAGATTGGTAGAGAAGCAATCGCGACTGTCGCAATATACTGTAATACTATAATACTATCTACAGTTAAAATTGATTTGGTCTTAAATTGCACTTAATTAAAATTACAGCCAACAAAAATGGCTTTCATAAAGCTTCTGCAGAAAATAATCCACTTTTACAAAAGCAAAAGAAATATGTGACTTGATGGTTTTAGACTACACTTTGAGAAAATTAATAGCGAAGCACTATTAATGGTATTACAACTTCACTCTTATTAGAGACCACACTTTAATTACAACATTTTCACTCAGTGGTTTCGATTAAATTCCTTATTTTGAATGGTTAATTTGAATTATTCGTGAAATTTTGCTACTCTTTTTCAACAAAGTCAAACAGCGTGAAGAACTTGACCGTATCTAGATTATAAAATAAGTATAATGACTCAATCTTCAAAATGAATCTCGTCTCCAATAATTTGTCGGCTTAAACAAACTCCAGCAGAATAATAGAATCTTTGTCATAATGAGTCTATCAACCATATCACACACATAAACCATACAATTTTTTAACATGACAGCAAGTGGGCTCCTGAAAAATTAATATTTCAGTTTCAGTGAAAATCAAACCTACAAGCAAATTAATAGGAGAAAATGAAACGTCCTTTATTTGTCACACCACAATTATACATAACGCATAAAAATGATTCTTTTTCTTTCATTTGTGTTGCTCCGCAGATGCGCGCATAACCGTAAACTGGCACTTGTCTCCTGTTTTAAAAAAAGTTGGTCTTCGAAAGAGATTGGACGAACGCGCCACGGGTGAGTCAGAAAAAATAGGTTTTCTTCGCTGGAACCAGATCTCAGACCGCCTTGTCACACACGAAGTGTCACTCAGCATGCACGAGTTCTAAGAAATATGGCATTACTTGGTTGCGTTTGATGGTGAAGAGGAGTGAAGGGTGAAAATGGAACAGCTTGTTTGTAATAATAGGAAGGGGAGGAGTAGGTTTTTCCAAGGAATTTATAAAGACGCTCGTAGAAGAAATACGACCCCGTTTCCTGGAGAGAATCCTCGAGGATGGTTTATGTGAAAATAAATTAAATGGTGAACAAAAAAAGAAAAAGTATGGAAAAAAGAATGCTTTGCAGTTGCATAAAAATCTCAATTTTAGAATCACTATTTCGGCCTTTTCACGAAATTAAAATTTTCCTAGTTAAAAAAGAATTTATAATTAATTAAAGGGCTATTTTAATTACATGGTTTTCTGGATGAAACTTTAAACATACGCTGAATCAATAAAATTCAGGTTTCTGTACGAGTCCATCGACTCGATTTAGTGCTAAATCGAATTATATAATTTGATTAGAATTTGAATTCTGAATTTTTATCAACGCAGTGAGAAATTTTTATAGAAAAGGAAGAAGAAATGTAGATAAAAAGGATATAATTTAAGAAATTAATGTTTTAAAATATGAATTCGCACCAAGTAAACTTTCATTAATTTCTTATCTTTTTCCACAAAACAAAGTGAACGATTTTTTCATAAGGTACAATCAAGGAATATTTTATGGTTAAATTGTTTTAATATAAGTTAAAATTCCTGTATTCCATTGTGGAGCAGCAAACCGAAACGCTTAAATTTTCTGAACCGAGAACCAAACTAGAAGTTTATGTAAAAATGGTTCCGTTTTGCGCAAAATGCATACAGCTCAAATGAATACGAAAAACTTACCAACTCCTATTCTGATTTCCTCCAAAAAAACTAAGTAAACCGTTAATGAACTGTGAAGCTTGATGGGGCTATAATTTTTATAATGCTTAAACGATTACTATAGATTAAGTTATTTTGCGTAGATTTAGTAGTATCTATTAAAGATTTTCACTTATCGGACAGTTCAAACATTAGAATATTGGGAAGATATTGGAAGTCGTGAACATAGCTTGCGAAATATTGCCGTCTCATCAGCTAGTTACTGCTTCTGATTTATGCCAATGCGATTGAATCATTTCTATTATTATAGGGTAGAAAAACTAACAAATTTGTATTTTTAGTACAAATATAAGGAAATAAATAATGAATAAATCACATTATTCTTAAACCGAACCATTGCGAAAACAACTCAGAACCAAACCATTATTAAAAATTGCGAACCGAACCACCAACCAATCAATCAAAACTTGGGAGGGTTTGCTGCTCTGTTCCATTAAAAACAAGATGTTTTACAAATAAATTTGAAATGAGTAATTTTATGCATAAAATTACGTCATAATTTCATCCTATTCTAGTTTTTCGCTAGCAAATAGCCGCATGGAAAGATATCATGCCAATAAAATGGAATAAAATACTCCTTCTTCCTTAACTGAAGAAATACATTTGCACTTGCAAGAAATAAATACTAACATTTAAAATTTTATAACTCAACAAAAAAATCCTAAATACAACTTAGAAAAACTCTTTTAAAAGCCTTTTTCACTTCTATTATGATTATGGTAAAGCTATGGCTTACTACTGAACGTAACTCAGGCTTGCATCTGCTACTTGAAAACAGACAGAAGGGACGCCGACAGAGACATAAACACCGCTCGCAGTCGCCTTTGGCGCCTGCATGCAAAATCTCTTAGTGATGAAGCATGAAAGATTCATGTTGGGCGGAATCGCAAAACTCGCACAAAGTGGAACATACCCCGGAATGCTCTTTCTAAAAAGAAAAATAAGATAATTGAAATCGCGAGATATAAACGCCGTCGTTCAGAGAGACGGAAAACGTTGGAGGGCGAGCGCGGAAAATTTCGTCGCGGAGAGGATGACGGTCGGAATGTCTCCGGGATGGAAACTTTCCATGCAAACGTCAAACAACCCGCGTGAAGCAAAAACTTTCTCCCGCAGACCTGCACAAAGGGGGTAAGAGAGAGGGGTGAAAGTTTTTGCGCAAAATACTCCTCGGCGTAGGGGAAACGAACATAGGAGGAAAGCGTCCACATTGCTCTGCCGTTGAAAAATGCATGTCCCTGAAGGGTGCCCGAACGCGAAAATTCCCCTCAAGATAGAGCCGTCCACGAGCAAAAAGTTTTCTCCGTCGTGCGGAGTCGTTATACTCCCCGTCGGTTGACGATTTTATTCTCGATTTTTTTTTACGCCGCGACTTGGGGGAGACGGCGTAACTTTCCGTTTCTTCTCATTTGCTTTGTTTTCCTCGCGCGCGATTCCCTCAGGGTAGAAAGTTTTACATACTACTGCATATACGAGAAGGAACTTTCTTCCAAAGGTTGTAAGGGGTCATCCATAAATTACGTCAATCTGAAGGGAGGGGGGGGTTAAGAAATTGGTGACGGATCGTGACGAGAGGGGAGGGGGTTTTACGGTAACGTGACGTTTTCTGTTTGATGACAAAATTATACGCTACAAATAACCAATTATGACGATCATTCGTCGAGACTGGACAACTTTTGGCTTCCAAATTTTCAAGATGAAGAATATCCTTTTCCTTTAATTTCAGTAGAAAAACATTTTGAAAATCCTTTTGAGGACATGTAGCTGAAGAAAAGTACTAGAAATAATTTGAAAAAACTCTCATTTAAATAGCTTTTATTTGAGAAAAAGTTAAAAAATTTAGAACTTTCATATTTTCAAATGAAATTCATGTCACTTTATTGAATTTAATTAAAAGTGATAAAAAACCAAAATGTGCATAACTTGCTTAATATACCAAAATAAACTTAAGTTAAAATCTTAATTACTGTTTAGTTAGTAGAAACTAAATCCTGTATTTCTTTCTATGGAAAGGGGGGATTGAAAAATTTGAGACGTAATTTTAAGGGAGTTTTAAAATTTTGTGACGATGTGTGACGAGGGGGAAATGGGGAGCTAAAAAATTCAATTTTTTGCGTGACGTAATTTATGGATCGTTCCTAACAACTTTGAGGCAATAGTAGTCATTTTTTCGAACGGATACTTTCAGACTGTTTTTTGCGTTAAGTTAACAAAAACTCCCCAACAGCTCTGAGAAAATATTGTTTACAGCATGGCGAAAGAAATCTCTTAATTTTGACTAGGGTATTATTTTGTAACATGCTTATTCAGCAATTTTCTCTTCTCCCCTCTGAAAGCGGAGAATAAATTCACAACCTTCTAAGAGCGCTCCCTTAAAAGATTTCCCTCATTTGAAAACTTTTTATTCGTGATGAATTTTGCGCTTCTTAATATATGGTACAACCTCTTGGATCTATCAGAACGTTATATCCACACATCGACGTTCGTCCGTTCTAACGCTTTACCCTGTAACCGGACCAGATGTCCACTACAGCCGTTGAACCCAAGGGGACTCTCACAACTTCTTCTCCTCCTCATCACCTCGCCTTATCTCCGGCACATTATTTTCCGAACTTAATGCTTCCGAACGGATAGAGGAACCAGAAAGACCTGGACAGAGAAAAAGGGGTTGGCCCGGTGGAAAAAGGTGTGAAGAGCCGGATGGGAAAAAAGTCAGATAAGAGAAACAGGTCTCACTACATGAGAGTAAGTGGAAGATTCAAGAGCGACTCGGAAAACGATAGTAAAGAGGAAGGAGATATGGGAACAGAGGACGGGAAAGGGATTTTTTTTAAAAAGGGTAGGTAGGGAGGGATTAAGAGAGAAAAATACGGTGGTGAGAGGATGGGAAGACTGAGAAAGCCACTCCCTGCCATAACCCCCACCGCCGATCCTCATCCTTTCCCCCTCTCTCCAATCTCCCCCTTTCAAGGGGAAGTTAAGGTGGGAGACCCTTCCCTTTTTAAGGGACATGAGCAAGTTGAAGGATGGTCTCCCTGGAGACCCAGGAGTCGGCGAAGGGAACAGGAGGAGCGGAAAGGATGCGGAGATGGGAAGATATGAGAGGATTGGACGATAAAGGGAGGGGATGAAAACGGGAGAAAGAAATTCTCGAGCTCGAGGAAAGGGAAGAGGAGATAGGAGTTATGAGCATTGCAGGGTGCGTGTGGGGGGAAGACAGAGAGAGCGGATGTGAGAAATGGGGAAGATTTTGGGCTAGAGTGGAAGAAACGAGTAGACTAGACGGAGAAAGGCGGCAAAATAAATAGATCAAGAAAGTGGAGTTAGAAAGTGTTCGGAGGAAAGAGGTGGAGTTGAGGGAACTAAGAAATCTGTACAGAGGGTGGAGGAAAGGGAAGAGAGTAGGATAAAGGGTTGGAGTGAACAAGGGGAGAGAGTTGGATGTGAACGTGTGGCAAAAAGAGCGGGGAATCGGAGGGAGAACGGGAAAGGTACGGAGTTTAAAAGAGATAGGAGGGAGGAAAAAACTTAAAGAGGGAAAAATGGAATGGATGGAGGAAGTCTGGAGGAGGAAAAGGTCTTGAGTGGTCGCATGACATGAAGATTAGGTTTTAGGAGAGGAAGATAGAGAGTTTCTCTCTCTCTCTCTCACACACACACACACACACACGTGAGATGTTGGCAGTGTGGATGGGATGAGAATAAAATAAGGAAAGAGGACGCATAACGTCTTACAAGGAAGAGGAAAGGGCTTTTGGGCGTGTCGAGGACTTTGAAGACGACGACGGAGGCAAGGTGGGACGTGAGGGAGAAGTTGGACAGGTGCGCGGATGCGCGTGGTGACGTCTCTTTTATTTAGTTTCCGTTTTATTTTTCTCTGATGCGTTGAAGTGGCGATGAAGCTTCTTTGTTTTTCCTCCTCTTCCTTTTTCTTCTTCTTTGCCATCGAATTTTCTCCTTTTTTTTAAACTGGGCGGCGAAGATTTTGCATGCACATTCCGTAAATTACGGATAACAACAATTCTGTTTATGCTTTGTTCCTAGAGTATACAAATAGGTTCGAATAAATGTGCAAAAAAATTTCTGCCAATAAAAAAGGGTCCGAACAACAAAGAATTCACAAAACAAGCAAGCGGAAAGTATACAGTTATTCTAACAAAAAGACGATAAATCAACTACCGTCGCTTACACAATCGACGGCGATCCAATCTACGTAATAATGAGCATTTTCCTCTGTTTTTTGTTTTAATTTGAAATTATTTTGATTTGAAAAATCAACAGTTCAACTTTGGTTACAAGTACAGCATAACAATGACTTGATTCGTTTGGTTTACAAGATGTGAAAAACACTTGAAAATTTCAATTGTCCGTTTTCGCTCCACCAATTAATGGGAAGATCCAGCTAAAACACAAAAGAATGAGGTCGATGAATGTAATACAATAATAACCTTCAAATAATTAGGCCTGTTTTTTTTTAATTTACCACTTAAAAGACAAGGAAGACATTCTTTTTTATTTAATGAACACGGTTAAATTGCAATCCCGAAATAATTCAGGAGAATGAACAACACGGTTTCAATCACGTAACACTCTTGCCCGTATTTGAGCACATGAATTCTACAAATCATTATGCCATTTACAAATTCTCCAAAAATGACTTCTTCCAAAAATGGGAATTTACTTTTAATTATCTCCAGGTGAACGCGATATTGCTCAATAATAATTTATTGGTGTCAACAAATTCTGCTAATCACTAACGCTTCGTAAATATTTCTTTCCTTAAATATATAACGCCGATAAAATAAAAATCAGGCTTAAAAAACACTTCGTCTATGTTGGATCTATATCCATTTCTTTTTAAATCATAACGCTTTCTTAATAAAAAAATTTGCTACGCCTAAATTTCCTATTCAAAACCGTAAACAATCCAAATAAAAAACAAAACGCTGTAGTCGGATCACACCAGGTGAAAACGACTGAATTTAGGGATTTGTTCACTTTTTTAAATCCCCGGACAGATTAAAAAGATCAAAAACACCTTATAGTATTTTCATAAAAACAACTTACATGTTACATTAACAGTTCTCAACAACGGGCGAATACGAATATCGAACAAGATTCCGATCGCGCTTCTCGCGCAATTATTAATATTATGAGGTGTAACAACAGCTAAGAGTGTTCGATTGTCGTGTTTCATTGTACCCAGAGAAACACCAACCAATGGTTATCGAAAAAATAAACAATTCTCAGAGGAACGAACAAGTGAAAAATAAAACGTAATGCAAGTTTCTACAGATCCAATCCGAAATCAACTTTGCTAATGCAATCGAAATAATTATTTCGCCATTTATTGAAACATTTATTCCTCAACCTCAAGACAACCTTCGGCTAAACTCTTGCCTGACCATATATATCTGCATATGGCCCATAACACTTTCTCAACATTCTATATTTGTTCAGGCATCAAATACTCGCATAACAGCCTCATTAATTCCTTCAGAAATGAGTCTTGAAATAAACGAAATAAACTTTTCACACCATACTTTAAATGTACCAAATTGCTAATCGCTCTCTTTTTTCGATTTGATTCCGAAAATTAATTGAATTCGCCTCACGCGAAAAAAATTAACTGATTTTTCTCTACGTTTGCTAAAAAAGTAGATTCCTCAAAAACATCTGTCGCGTTTTTACCCCCCTTTGAATTGTCTTCCTCATTGCTTAGCAACTGTGAGAGATAAAACGAATGGGGCCCTAGGGCCAAAACCGGAAACGAATGCCGTAACAGGTTTCAAGCGGCACGGTACGCGCCGTATTATGGAAATGGCGATGCTCCTTACACTTCTTCTACATTCTAGTCTCTCTGAAATATCTCGTGAGGTTTGTGGAAGTGATTCTTTCGGAATGGTATGATGTCTGAGAGCTGCTGGTCTATGGGAACGCGCTGGTCGTACAGGGATGGAGCCTGGAATATGATGCCGCAGGTACCTCCTATGCATGCCAGTGTGAATATCCAGAGAAAGAAGCGGTCCAGCACCATGGATATGTACTTCCAGTCCTCGATAACCTGCGAATGGTATAATGAACAAGAAAATAAATTTGTAATGCAGTACGCGTCTAACAATAAAAAAATCATTCTCGAAAAGCGAGAATGTAAGAAAATTTTAAAGACATGGAACGTAAATTTGAAATCCAAAAACTAAGACTTTAATAAAGTATTATTTAGAAAAACTTGATTAGATAGTTTTTTACATTAATGAAAAAATTTCGAGTCATTTAAATGTGAAGTTCCTCTCCGTCAGATAAGCTATTTTATGTTTCGTGACTTTATTCTTATATCATTTAAAATGTTTTAAAATTAAAGATATATATTTGTTTCTTACAAATTTATAAACATTTCTGAGGTGTAAATACAAGCCTGTAAATGCATATCGTGGATATATGTTATATTAGTAGACCAATAGCATAACAAAAGTAACGACATCATTTGAAAAGTATTCCATGTGAATATTTATTTAAGAAATTTGTTTGCTAAACGGTAAGATGCTCATAAATGCGTCTCTTATACGAAATTATATATAATCTAAATTTAAATGGCGATACCAGATGGAGGCTGAAGCCTTTCCAGTATTACTCTTGGAAAGGAACACACAAAGACGAATAAACAAGGAAATACCGCAATGAGTTGCAATAAGAAAGATGAATTTTATACAAAAGATTTATTTTGCAATAACTTTATTGTGGAAAATAATAGAAACCGCTTCGAATGGAATAATTTCTACGGAAATATAATATGGGCGACCGCTTAGCGGTCCACCCTTCCTCCTGATCGATACATTTAATCGATTCAAAACTACAAAAAATGAAGGAAGCTAATATAAAAGTTTAATGAAAACTGAGAAGTATTTTATCAGAGTCATAGCGTGCAGAAATGAAATGTATATTTTTATCTATCTGGTGGAAATGTCGAAAATTATGTTCTCTTATTTAAATTACTTCTATAATTACTCTGCAGGAGATTGCTATTCGCAACTCCATGAATAATGCCCTAAATGTTCCATCAATGGTATAAATGGACCTCCGCAAATTATCGGCCTCTTCGGCGAAATACACCATTGGAAAATTATTTTAGTAAACTTAACTCACCGGTAAAGATATACTATGCCTTAAAAAGACTTGACTCCAGCGAATTAATTGTCGCCAAAACTTCTTTGAAGTTTCCCGTATGAATAGAAAAACAAACTCAAGACAAAGTTTCTAAGAAGATCTCTGGCGGTATAAACATCGCCAATTCCCTCTTCAAAAGACTGTACGATGTATAAATAGGTAACGCGTTCTCGTAAGAACCAACGCCTGAGGACGATGCGGCGGCGATAAGTGGGAAGATTCTCCACAGAGGGAGCTGGAGTTGAGTGGAATTACAGTGGTGACACCGCGGGGAGGGGACCCGGATTATTCGGCTGCAATGGAGATGGGAAAGAGGTGGAGGGGAGGAGGAGTTCGGCGGTTGAGGGAAGGTTAAGGTGGAAGGGTAGGCTGCAAGAAAGGTAAGGACGGGCCGGAAATGGGCTGCGGAATGAGAAAGGGGGATGGGGACCCGAAGCACCGAGGTTTGGGGATTATCTGGGAGTGCCACCGAGTATCTTTTGTTTCTCATTCTCCCGTCTTTGGGGGTCAACTGTAACAAAAAAGACCACGCCTACACTGTTGCTAACCACTTTGCGTGACCAGCTCTTTGAAAGTTTCCATGCATTTACCGGCACCTATGTTATCAAAGCATTTACTTTTTATAGCTAATTTACAGCACTTTGGCCAATTACATTCAGAGCGTTAAAACGCTGTTCGATACTAGCTAACGCTAGCGTGGCTCTATACTGCTACTCACAACCGTAACGCCTCTGACCCTAATTATTTGGAGGAAGTTGGTGCGGATATTGAATATACGGCATATGCCAACGCCCAAAATTAGCCAAAAACATTCGTACAATTTATTTATGCTTTAAGTAATTATTAATAAAAAACACAAAAAGGGTTTATGTGCCCAAGAAATTATTATACAATAAAATTATTACATCATGGTAAAGAATTCAAAAGAGATTTAGACATTTATCGCCAAGGTAAGATAAAAATGTCCTCCTCAGTAGGCTGTTATAAAAATTTCGGGCATTACATGCGCGTTGAAGACATGCCTTCCTGAAGTGAAAAATACGTAACAAAAGAGACGAAACACAGGATCGCAATCTCGAATGCAATTCTCCGTTTTCACGTGTGTGCCCAGATTTCGACCCCAATTTTAAGGAGAGCAAGGGAAGATCGCATCGAAAAACGAGGAAGGAATTTGCCCGAGCCTTTTTGAAAATGAAACAGACTTTTACGAAACCAAAGAGAAACAGAGAACAATTTGAAGAGATGATGAGCGATAACGAGCCGAGGGAGAGGAGTGATGGAGCTTTTGAGAATGAAAGCGGCGAACGTATGACCAAAAACGACGCTTTGCGGATGGATGCAAACCAACAATCACCGAAAAAGGGCAATAAACATTTTTCTTACTCATTTGCGGAGAAAAAGAGAGCGGGATCGGCTGATGAATGGCAATTCCGGAACGTGGAAAAGGTTCGGGAAAGAAAAAGAGAAAAATCCGCCATTAGACAAAACAAGGCCTTTTCCTCGAAGGAGACGGGAAGGCAAAGTAAAAATAAAAGTTTCGCGTTTTATTTTCTTGCTTCTCTTCTGCGCGCTTAAGAATGGCGAGGAGAGAGCATAATAGGAATTGTGGAAGAGGGGTAAGGGAGAGAGAAACGGGACTCGTGGTTTTTTTTTTTTTTGACGGCGTCAAAGAGATACAAGGCAATTGACGGTTTTGAACCGAAAAGAAAAAGGGAAAAAACAGCCGAAAAAAGAAAGGCGGAGAAATTCGGGTTAG
This sequence comes from Uropetala carovei, assembly GCA_036926305.1. Taxonomy (NCBI): domain Eukaryota; kingdom Metazoa; phylum Arthropoda; class Insecta; order Odonata; family Petaluridae; genus Uropetala; species Uropetala carovei. The sequence continues at coordinate 44,681 of JAXCHB010000210.1, forward strand.
GAAGCGAAGACTAAAAGAGAACGTTTTTATTCTTCCTCAAAAGAGAGAAAGCAGCATTTTAAGGATCATAAAGAAATTTCAAATGAATTAATGGCAGCGTCAAAAGATGTGGCTTGGAAGGCAAGCGCGGAGCAGACAGGTTAAGACAAAAGAGAAAGAAAATTTTAAAACATTACCTTGTAGGGTAATGTTGTTAAAATTCTGAGATAATGACTATTTTTAAAAAATAAGAAAACAGTCCTGCAAGAAGTTAAGCAATTTTGATGCTCGCCAATTGTCTAAACGAATTTTCATAAAAAATGATACAGCGAAAAGGGGAGTGAAATTTTTTCATGGATCCGCGAGAGCCGGAATCAAATCGGATGGAAGCGTTCGCGATTTAGAGCGAAAGGACAAAAGACCGCGCTCCTTTTTTTCCCCTAACGGAAGGGGAGAGAAAAGGCGAACGAGGAAGAAAAGGGTGGCTAAGAAAGGGGGGGGGGGCGAGAGAAGCGGATGAGCGGGTTAAATGGGGCAGAGGTTTACCCGGGAACGGAAGCGGCGGTCGCCGAGGATTCAGGTGGCGCATTTCCTAGGGGCGAGGCACGTCCCGCGATTCCGGAGTTGCGGGCAAACCGCTACGCCGTGCAAGAGGAGTGAAAGAGAATAGGGGGAGGGAGAAGGAAGGGAGAGGGAGGTGAGAGAGAGAGAAGATTCATGACCTCTCTACCGTCGTATCCCAAGAGGCAATCCATTCCCCGAGCTGCAACCCGGGCGAACCCGTCCTCCCATCTCTCACGCTCCTCTCCTTCCTCGCCTACTCGGTAACATTACAGCCGCGGATGGACCCGCTAACAAATATCCTCCAAGCCGTCGAGATAGGGACTTTAGAGAGAAATTAGGGGGCGGGAGAATGGAAGTAAGAGGAGTGCATTTCAGATCGCTGGAGGGAGACAAAGGCGAGGAGGGGTGGAGAGATGGAATGCGAGCAATTTGCCATATTCGTGCTCCCACAGATCCAACCTGGTAAATAACACGGTGGTTAGCACGCCGCCATTAGCGTAACACTTAAAAAACGGAAGACAACTAAATTGCAAGCTCGTCGATTTTAACCTTGCAGATTTGTAGCCTAGTTTGGCCAGAGATATAGTGGAAATGCTATTAAATAAACTACGGCATATAATCGTTGTAACTCTATTATCCATACCACGAAATAAATTTTAAATGCATTCCTATATAAAACTATACTCTCGATCCAAAAAAATGCATTTTAAAGAGAATTGAATACAACGAACTGAACTATTGGGTGATCCTGTATTTTAGCGTGCTAAATTATGCTACTGAATTTCATGGTGATACATTAGTCAGACAGTCACAAATATAGAAAAGAACTCTTAATTTAATAAATTTTATCGATATATTGCAAACGAACAAAAAATTATAAAATAACTCCTATTTTAATAAATTTTATAAATTTATTGCAAAAGAACAAAATTACAAAATAACTCCTAATTTAATAAATTTTATAAATATATTGCAAAAGAACAGAAAATTATTGTTATAATATGACTTTTAATGATGGTTTTCTGATACTAATACAATGAAGTCCCCAAAGATTTTCTTCTTTTCAAACAAGCTCCGGAACAGGAATTCTGTTAGGTATGATGGAAACAGGTCCCTGCTGGTGCCAAACTGGCGTTTCAGCTTTCTCTTAACACGCATCCACATGTTTTCAATATTTTGAGTATGAACTTCTTCATCGTTCGGATAAACAAAATTCTCACTGTGGTTCACTAGGGAATGCATGTAAATTCCATCTTTGATTTCGCTTACATGAGCATATGCTGCCCATCCATCCGTTATAATATGCGTTCCAGGTAAGATATGCCGCTGAATGAGTGATTCCAAAGTCTCTGCACTGCGATTTACTACTTCCATTAAAAAACACTTGCCGGATTCTCTTTCTATGCCTCCATACACCCAATGCTCTTCTCTCCATTGTCCTCTATAATACTTCCTATGTAAAATTTTTGACTCGTCAATCTCCAATACAATGGGGTTTCTAATAACATCTAAACCTCCTAACTCTACAGGATTTCTTTGAAGATATCTCTCACATTCCTCTCGACAAAATTTGCACCAGTCAACTATCGTATGATCTTCTTTAACATTTGTTTCATGTTTAATCACGTCTTGTGGAAGATCATGACACCAACCATAGACAATGGTAATTATTTTCTCCAAGGACAAGTGGCTCTTCTCAAAGAATGATGCTGTGGGAATACTCTTTGTAGTTCGGCATCTTCTACATGACCATCTCTTTCCATCTATTCCTTGTGCATAAGGAATGAGTTTACACGGCTGACCGCATTGTGTGCATGTCCAGGTGTTCCTTATTACGTCGACGGGCTTACCACTTAATTGCTTCGCCAACATTTCGGATTTATGCATATAATGTTGCAAGTCGCCATTCTTCCTCACAAACCAAATTTTCTACGAGAATTTCTGCATCTGGAACAATGCAAATCTGCGCCCTGGGTCTTCCTACCATTACTTTATAATCTGGGTATTTAATAATCGGCAGAAAGTGTAGTATTACATTTTGAACTAATAGACAACTGATATAAACGTAAATGAGAGAAATACTGACAAAAACACTTCGTGTGTAATTCATTTAATTAAACTAACTCATTCATTGTTACAGATCATTAGCAACCAACAATGACACTAACTACAAACAATACATCTTTAGATATCATTTTCTCATTTACAGTTATATCATTTGTCTATTATTGAAAATTGTATTGTAATTTTATATATATATATATTGTTATAGTAACAATGAATGGTATTTCATTTTACATAAAGTTATTTAGCACTCTAAAACACAGTTTATTACAAGAACACTAATACAGTAGCTTCATAAGGGATATAATTATATATTATAAATACAGCATTACAAACTACTGTACATATTTACAAACTGCATGTAAAATATTATTTGGATAATAATGCTTCCTTAGTCGATTATAACATATAACAAACTACAAAAGTTGAAATGAAATTTTATCGGAAAAAATCCCACGAAATTAAGGATTGGAGGGGTAGGAGAATTTATTAGTCTATTCGATATGGATGAATATCAGGCATAACTTCAAACTATGCGACAGAGGATTCCGCAAACTCCATCAGGAATTTCTCTCCCAGACACATTTCAAAATACTCCGATATCGGTTTTCGGTAGCGTCGTCCTAACTAGTAAGAGACGAAGAGAGGGAAATGAGGTATTTATAAAGCATCCATCGCACCCTTCACAGACTATGACGAGAAATTGCGGGGAAGGATTGCGAGGGAATATCTGGGTGATAAATGACATTTTTTCGAAGATGGCGGATTCGTAGTTCTCATGGGTCTCACGTGGGCTTTTAGTGCGCTATCGACGATGCTGATCTTGATAAATGGAGAAAATTCCGGGAACTTTTTCTTCCGAATTCATCTTCTGCATGTTCGTCTGTAAATAAAGCCGGGGTTAAAAAGAAGACTAAGGTTGGATACAGAGCAGTTTGACGAGGTGATACCAGGAAAGAAAAAAGATGAGTAATCTTACTCCATATAGATGAATGCAATATTTCGATATTGCTAGTTTCTAGGTCGTAACCAATAAAGAACGTTCTACACAAACCGCGCCGATCGTCCATAAATCCTTCATTATGTAAGAAGCGTTCAAGTACAGCGCTGGTGTAGGACTTAAGTAAGAGTTCTCTTAATCCTGAAATATTTCGCGAAAAAGCCACTGCTGTAAACAGTAAAGCAACGCCAAGATCGTTCTAAAATATATGTTAACAGATATTTTTTACCTGCAATTTACTTTTATAGAAAAACGAGCGAACAAAACATAACTAAATTGCTTGTTAATTTTCTCTGATGAAGACATAAGGTTATGCAGGTAATTATGTCGTGCCACAAAATATTCATGGCAACACATTTCCCTTAATTTTATAATATAATCAATCACACCCACAAATCTGAACGAGTAGCTGCCACACCCATTTATAAACTAATAATATGTCAAGAACGGCCGGTTTGATCTCAATGCATTTTATAGGAGTTGCCGTTTTCAAGAAAATCAATGGATAAACCGTAATTCGCTTTGAACTTTAGAACAATTCATGCATGGATACGTAATTATTGTCAGCGAAAACAATCTTTTTTTAAACTGAAGTTAATAAGAACAGATATATGTAAATACGTTTAACGTCATTCCCTGCGTCTTCAACACATAGTATTATCCGCTATGAAGAAACGAATCTGAAGATAGAAAAGGAGAAATATTCTGAACTTCACCGGGAAACGAACCCGGGTTTCCCACTTTCCGGGTAGTTCCTTTAACCAACTAAGCTACCAAACCAGTATAATTTTTCATTCTCGAATTGGGGTATCTACGTTGAAGAAAGAGCAAACTCAGTAAACCTTACCAAACTAGATGTCCTCATTGAGGCACAGCAGAAAACCGGAAAGGGACAGTTCGGCACGACCGGTTCGGCGACGGAACCATTCGGCGATGGGATTATTCGGCACCGGACAGTTCGGCGCCAGCCGTGCGGAACACGGTTGGCGCCGAACTGTCCGGTGCCGAATAATCCCATCGCCGAATGGTTCCGTCGCCGAACCGGTCGTGCCGAACTGTCCTAAACCCGTAGAAAACACTACTATTTTATCTCAGAATTGAGGACATGTTAAATAGCAAGGGTGAAAGGATGGAAATTTAACTTATATGCGTGTGTTCATAAGACTAATCACAAATGTGAAGGTAGAGAAGAGGAAAAATTCTGAACTTGACCAGGAATCGAACCTGGGTCTCCCACTTGCCGGGTCGACCTTAAAACTGAGAAATTTTGCAATCGCTTATAAAACAAATTACAGTCCATTTACGTTAAAATGCCTCCCCAACTAATCCAAATCAGTTTTATTTTACACGACAATCCGCAATAAAAAGTTCACGCGGGCCCACGAAATTGCGGGAGACAGCAAAAATTCAAACGCGCACCAATCCAGCCAATTATGCAGCCTCATTAACCGAACCAAATCATCTCAATCTAACGGTAATAAAGCGTAAACCGAACTCGAGGTAAAAATAAAACCGTCGATCACTTTATTACCAACTCGCAGCATCGATCCCGCAGTAAAACAGAAAATAAAGTTACTTTTTTTTCAAAACACAAGCCCCTTTTTCCTCCTAGCACCGGAACGATGTAATGGCAAGTTATAGAGGGGATCAAGTTCTCAGGTATAGGGATCGAACAAGGCGCGGGACCCGAAAAAAGGATGAAGATAGGCGGCGGAAGAAGAATGAAGGATGAAGGGAAGCGAGATGGTTCAGAGTTATGTGCTCCGGGTTGGTCTGGGACCCATGAGAGCAATCGATAACTATATCTCTTTCATAAATTATGAGGACTCGAGATGTTATAGCGGTATCGATGAGACAGAAGCGGGACTGCTGGAGGAGAAAAATGAAATACGGCCCGCTAGAGATGGGCTAAATTATTTACCTTCAAAAAAGGAGCGGGAGTCGTATTAAGCTAGACGTGAGAGAGAGAAAGATGAAAAGAATGCTAAATTTATTCGAGAGGTGCATGCCGGGGAAGTGCGCAGTTTGTCGCAATTTTTTCGTCCGAATTTGAAAAAGATCCGGGCAAGAAAATAGCAATTTTATCTGTTTGAGTTTGATATGGAAATTGTTTATAATTTTATTTTTAAAGTTCGAAATTAAAGAAAATATTTTTCTGGAGAAAATGTGAACGGCGATAAAGCATTTGGGAAATTTTATGGAAGAACTCTAAATACCGAAGACTTACACATAAAGCTAATAATTACCTCAAAGATGAAAATTAGTTATTGCTCTGCTTATCTTTTACGTGTTTTTACTTTTTGGATACTTGCAGGAAATTTCTTTTTGCAGCGCATGGGATTCATAAAGGGTTATTTATGTCAATATTTAGAGATAGTATTTTTCCTTGCAGAAAAATGAAAGTGTTTCAAATATATTATGCAAGAACTTATTCTTGCTGAAAAGGTTTTCAAGAATGACTTGAGAACCTCATTGTGACTCACATGCCATGGTAAAGAAGAACTCTAAACTGAATTGAAAAAACCTTTCTCCTATAACCAAAAAAGAATGGGAAAACCAGAACTGCATCTCGGATACGAAACAGCCGTTGTCAGTAGTAATTCACCAAGAGTGGATTCTAAATTTTACTCAAATATTTCAGAAAATTATTTTTTGAGCAAAATCGCCTCTCTGAGTTCTTAAATTTTCCTAAATACAAAATGTAATTGAACTCTATCATTGTGTTAAGGAGCTGAAATTTTTCATGTAATGTAACCGCAAATATTGAGTGAAATGACCCAACTTTGTCATTTTCGCTCCATACTTTAATTCAAGTGAACATCGGCGATAGTGTTTGATTGATACGACCCAAATACGCTGTATTTTTCCAGTATTCAATAAAATATCTTAAACAAAAAACTTTAAAATGAATGCGACGATACGACACAGATATGAAACAAAAATGTTCACAGCCAGATTATACAAACTAACAAAACCTAACAAAGCATTTACACGACAGAGAATGTATTTTTCTTTGCGCTAAAACAAAAGGAAAAAATTATTTTCCACAGGCGGATATTTTTCGAGTGAAAGAAGAACTTTGCTTTTTTTGTTTCAAGAAAAGCGGCATCCCTGACTGACTTAATTCGAGTGTCATTCTAAATCCCGAATTTCATCCAATTTATGGCCACAAAATGCGACTAGCATGTGCGCACTAACGGTAAAATCGAATACAAAAGGCGCGTTTTCTTTAATTAAACTTGCTTGAGAGGGAAAACAACTCAAAGATTCACATCAGCACAGTTTTTTATTACGACCTACTGATTCCCTGTTACCTACGCACAATGGGTATCTAAGCGGTAGTGTAACGGTCCGTTTCAAAAGTTTGGGAAGAAGGGTAACTTCCACAATATAAATTATATGAATCAACAACATTTCTTATTAGAAGGTTAACCATTTTACTGACAAAAATCTTTCATTTTCACATCAGTTCAGCGAACATTTATTCGTTCAAGGTATACATACGTATTTCAACTTTTCTCGTGTAACTTCAGTATACTGACAAGAGTGAATGGATGATAATGTAACTTTTATGCGCGAGTGCATATGTATGATCACAAATGTGAAGTTAGAGAAGGAGAAAAATTATGAACTTGACCGGGAATCGAACCCGGGTATCCAACTTGTCGGGTAAGCACTTTAACCAAATGGGAGACCCGGGCTCGATTCCCGGTGAAGTTCAGAATTTTTCTCCTTCTTTAACTTCACATTTAAGTACCCTGCATTGCCTAAAAATGCTTACAAATATGCATATTAAAGAAGTTGTTGCACTGGATAATAACGCTTGAAGAAAAGGTTTCTGGAAGAGGCAAATGTTTGCCCAGCAACGTCGTCTCTGAGCTCTCAGGAGAATAAAAAATATGTACTGCATATCTATTTAACCAGAAATGCCGTAGAACGTCGACATAAGCGAGTCACGCCCCCTAACACGACTACAACTTCCTCTCCCTTATTTGTTCGCAATACTCCATCTCTCCGAATTCCCCTTGCCATTCAAGCGGATTTCTTCATTCCTTAAAAAGACCGAATTTAGCGTCCGGGCGAGAAACGCTACGCGAGTAAATCGCTAATGAGCCAAACCTTAAATCTTGTTCGACGAAAATTTGAATGCCAAAAGTGGATTCTTTGAAAGGGAGGCAGAGTGGGCGATACACACACACACACATATACATACACACACAGGAAATCCCCGAGTTACTTAAGACTTTTGTTCGGAACTCGGAACACAATTTCCCATAAACAATAGCATAATTGGTGGTTAGGTCCCAACTCAGACAACTAAAGCCTATTTAACCCATAATTAAGTCTTTGTGATGAATAATATTAGAAAAAACTTTTGTAATAGCATTAATAAAACAAAACATGAAAACAATAAAATTGAATAGAAAATAGTTTTTTTCATTTAACTGGAATGCTGGTGCCGAGTAGCTTATTGGAAGTGGTGTTTCTTGATGAGAAAAAGCTTTAAATAGACGAAGCCGAGGAAGTAAAAGGAAACTTTTCTGGAGATGGAGAAGACTCATGGGAACTTATAAGTGTTGTAGAACTTGATGGACAGCTGCTGCTTTCTTGTTCGCACGATATATTTCCTTGTAACATGTAAGGGCACTTGAGACAGCTCTGGATACTGAGGCAAATCTTGAGCAATCTGGGTCTTGCTCCTTAAGCAGTGTCAAGCCGCCTTTAATCATCCTAAAGGCCTCAGCCGTTTGTTTCGATATGAATTTTTTGAGGGGAGATGTCTCAGCCACAACTTCTGCCGTCTCCTTTTCGGATATTTTTTGTGCCTCCAGTGTCATCAGGTCATCATTTGAGAGATCCTCAGCATGTGAGTGCAACAACTGCTCCACATTTTCCATCTCCAGTTTAAGATCGAGTTGCTTTCCCATGTCAATTATATTTTCAGTGACTTTTTTCAAAGTCCCTCAAACCCTTCAAAATCATCAACATACTGAGGGCAAAGTTGTTTCCAAGCCCCTTTCATGTTGGTCTGTGTGACTTCATTCCAATACTCCCCAATATTCTTTACTGTGCTGTAAATGTTGTAACCCCTCTAGAAATCTTTTAGAGTAAAATTCTTTTCTTATTCTGTAACCCTAATTGCCTGGGAAAAGGTTCGACGGGCATAGTAAGCCTTGAATGACCTTATAACTCCTTGGTCCATGGGTTGCAGCAAGGAGGTTGTGTTAGGAGGCAAAACACTACCTTGATGCCAGGATAAAAATCATCTAAGAAAACTGGGTGTCCAGGTGCGTTATCTAACATAAGCAAAATTTTGAACGGAAGACCATTTTTGGCACAATAAAGTCGAACTTCAGGCACAAAATATTGTACCAGTCTTTGAAAATTGTCAGTTATCCAAGCCTTGGGACGACATTTCCAAAGAAAGGGCAGGGAAGCTTTCGGAACACCATTCAATGCTCTAGGATTCTCAGAGTTGTACACCAGGAGTGGCTTCAGTTTATAATCTCCGGAAATTCCCGCCAAGCAAAAGAGTTAATAGGTCTTTCGCAGCTTCAAACCCGGGCATAGTTTTCTCTTCCTTGGAGATGTAGGTTCTCTCAGGCATCTTTTTCCAAAAAGGCCTGTCTCGTCGACATTAAACACTTGATGCGTACTGTATTTCCACTCCTTAACTATAGCAGGAAATGTCTCGCGAAAATCAATGGCTGCTTATTCCTCAGCACTAGCAGCTTCCCTACTCATCTTAATGTTGTGTTTAAACTTTCCACGACTTGCCGCAAATGGTTTAACAACAGAAGCACTTTCACATAATTTCTTGTTTAAGGTTTCATACAGACTAAGAGCCATCTCTTGAATTAACATAAGGCTAATAGGCACATTACGCTGATTTTGCTCTTCAAACCATAAAATCAACAATTTCTCCATGTCAACAATAACACAATTTATTTTCCTTGTTATTATGGTTGACTGCATGGGTGTAGACCCCTTCACATGTTTCAAAATTCTTGATTTATCTTTGATTATCGTTCCGATCGTCGAACGATTAAAACCAAGCGAGTGGTGAATCTGTGAGGGAGTTTCCCCTTTCTCAGAACGTTTCATCACATCGACTTTCACTTCAAGGCTTTCCTTTTATTTAATACTAGGGGGAAAGCCCCCTGCTCGCTGCTGCTCTCCAACCGCTCCCCTCCCCTTTGCTCGCTGTTTCCTCGTCCCTACGATGTATCTATTGGATTTAGATTAGTTTAACGGGAATATGTTTTCAATATGAGTTTAATGAATATATTTTATAAGGGATGTATGTTTGGTTTTTAATAACAAATTAAGAAAATTAGTTAAATAACTTTATAAAAAATAAATTTAGAGCGCTGACATTCCCGGAGATTAAAAATGGCTGTGGTATAGAGTGTTAAAAAGAGAGAGAGATAACCTGAAATAGGATTTTAGTAATATAGATAAAAAATATATAAATAACATGAATACTGCGATCGATTTATTTGCATTAAATTCATATCTTCGGTCATTTAGAGCTAGTTTTAATGGTATTTTCTATCTTTAAGCCTTTATTTAATCTTATTATTGAAATGTTAAAAAATTTACCAAAACTCGAGTATAAATTCAAAATATGAGCGAATTAGAATGAGATTGAGTATTTAACGGTAAGAATAAGAATCCTCATTCATTTTAGCGGGTTTTAGCGCAAATTTCATGTAGATAACTTAATATTAAGATATTTTAAAGAGTAAAAGAATGAAAGCCTTGAAACTAAAAAGGTGATTTTTACATGTTATCTTATGGGAAACGACATTCATCCTCTGGAGTCGAACCCGTGGTCTTTTTCGAAGTTTTTTTTAGTTATAACGTAAAGATTCATCAACACTGAAATCCTGAGAGATTTCAGGCTCCTAAGTTTATTTCTAATCGAGTTATTCACAAAATTAGAGCGTTACGCATGACCATGATGATGATGACCATTACGATTTTATAATATAGAGAGACAAGTGTATTATTAGCAACACTCTTCTGCTTGTTAGCCATGATAAGAATATTTTAAATCACAATTTAAATCAATGTACAATTCTCTCGCTCGGAATGTAAGGAACTCAGTAAGTGTACACGATCACCGTGTCTCAGAACATACCACGCACGGACGATAGACGCTACTGGATGGGTACTGATGTATCTCAGTTTAAGTTTCTATGTGAATAGTAAAGGTTCAGAAAGCTGCCAGATGAGGGCGTAGGAGAATCCCTCACACTTAGGAAGCAAATGAAGAGGGTTTTGGTTGTGCTGAGTAAGGTTGGGATTAAAATGGGGCGAGGACGATGTTTTCGTCAATGAAATGAAGGAGCCATCAACGTAGGTACAGAGAATCCTGTCCTAAACCCTACTCCATGAAGTCATCATAATGCAAGGCAACAAGAACTAAAGAGTGCAGAGTGTTGTCATAGAAAACACCGGCCCTAAGAATGTCATGTGACGTGCAGAAAATGGTCAACAGTGAATATGCGAGGTAAAATTCACAACGCTCACGTCCATGTTTCGGGATTTATCTAATAATTTAGTTCAACTTGCTTCTTTGGTTTATCTACGAAAATATAGTATCCGATGCCTTATTAATTATTGTATATAATAAACAAAACAAACAAAAAATACCTTTTGTTTATCATAACTACCATGATTACACAACAAGTTATGTACAAGGAAATCACAAAAGAAACCCACATTTTTTATTTAAATTTTAAAATATTCGGCGAAAATATCCTCAGTAGGGCATTTAAATTTTGCAATTCCTTCGTTCGTAAGTTCGTAAATCGGACGTTCGTAACTCGGAGACTTCCTGTATGTATGTGTGTGTGTGTGCGCACGCGCGTACGTGCTTACGTGTGTACACACACATATATATATATATATATATAGAGAGAGAGAGAGACGGAAGGTATGGAGCGAAACGGGATATTTCCATACACGATTTTGGACCCACTCTTCCTCCTAATCACACCCTTTCTCCCTATCTCTCATTCTCTCCCTACCATCTCTCCCATCCATCTTTATCTCCCTCCCTCACCCCGCTCTCTCTCTATTTCCCTCTCATCTCTCTCTCCATCTTTCTTTCTCTTCCTCTCTCCATCCATCTTCTCGGTTCTTCCCACTTTCCCTTTATCTCACTCACTTTTTTGCCCTCTCTCCATCTTAATTCTCTCCCTTTCTCTCTTTCCTCTCTCTTTTCCTCCTCACACTGTCTCTCTCCCCTTCTCTCATTCTTTCTCCCTCATCATTTTACCAATTTCCTCCTTTCCTCTTTCCTGCTCTCTTTCCTTCTGTTCCTCTATCCCGCCCACTCCTCTCTCTCTCTCACTCACTCCCTCTCACTCCCGCGGCAAAAACAAATAAAGCTACCGCGCGGAGATCCGCTACATTTGTAAGCTCGAAAACTGGGCACGAAAAATCGATACCCCAGACTCGACCAGCTACGCGAGTTATCGCACGTCCCATGTAACAGAAGGGACACGGAGAGAGTGAGAGGAGGGAAGGGCGGTAATGAGGCGTGTGAATGGGATGAATAGCGAGAGAGAGAAAGAAATATGTCGGAAGGGGTTGAGGAGAGAGAGAGAAGCCGTGATGATGATGAACTGCTGCTAACCGCATTCTCTCCCTGTAGTCCCCTCTCTTTTCCTTCCTTTTCTTTTAGGTCCTTAATAATAAGCCACGAGCTGCACGCGAGGCCAACAATCGAATATTAATCGCGCGAGCCCACTTTCTCCCCCTTCCATCTCCTTCCTCTGTTTCGAATGAGAGATACTAAAGGGAGGAAGAGAGAGAGAGTTTTAAAGCGTTAGCGGTGGCGGTTTAATGGCGTTAACGAGCAACCCGCTGGCAGGAAGGATGAGAGGAGGGAGGGAGGGAGGCGGATTGAGACCGAAAGCGGCGGAAACCCCTCTCTCTCTCAACGGGGACGTAAATGCTCACGCCGAATTCGATATAAGTTTTAAACTACCATCCCACGCTCCGGCGACCAAAATGGAGACGATTCCTGGGAGTGGGAGGATGGCGAAAATAGGGATGAGAGGGGGGAAATATGGTGTCGTAATTTGGTACGTTTCGTGGACCTTTCCTAACTCCATCCCCTACCCTCCCCCCCTCTCCCTGTTCATTCCCTTTCCTCTCAAGGGCGATTGGAGGGATGTGGAGAAAAGGATTTGATAGGCGGGAAATCCCAGGCTTGAATAATTTATTTTGGCCTAAATCATACGAATGGCTGTCTAACTACAAGCAGTCGCATCGTAAGTCGAGGCACATTTTCCCATGAGAGCAATGTTAAAAATTTGGGTTACGCTCCTGTTCCAACGGCCAGTTAATATGTTTTTAGAAAACGACCCGCAATATTGTATTCAGGCAAATATAAACATAAATATAACTTATTAAAGACTAGACAATTTTTTTATTCTAATAGGGATGCAATAATGACATAAAAAATCATCGAAAAGTAGAAAGACAAAATTACAGAAGGAATAAAGTACGTACTAATAAAAATTGGAGGTTATAATGTTGCCGTTTTAGGTGACTGTCATCACCGACGTACGAAGGATATCCAAGGCCCGAACGAGGTAGGCAGGCGTCTCACCTTTTTCAAAGCGTTTAATCACGTCAATAATCGTTTCCATTGTTATGGTTCTACGTTTATTAGAACCATAAACTTCTCTAGCACTTGCATTTCTATTATCAGACATTTTTAAGGCCACAAAAAGTTTTTAAAAACAATGCAAAGAATATCAGTTTTCAACAACCAGGCTATAGTGTCGTAACATAGACTAAATGACTCGTAAGTCGAGGACCGCCACTCTGAAAATAACTTTTCGTATTTCGTTTTCCAGGGATTCAACGTTTTAGCTATGGAAATCGGATTTGCCCCACGTGCTTAAAAATCGTTTCACCGATGCTACTTCCAACATTGGTTTGACGCCGAACAGACGGGTATGCATGGTCATGGAGAGGACTTCATCTAACAGAGGACTGAGAATCAGCCCTTCTCAATCCAGTGCTTGATGAACGCCTCCCCAATACTACTCCGAAAATCTGTTAAACTCTTCTCTCTTCACTCTTGATGGATCCGACGAAATCCATGTTCAATCACCCCTTGGCTCTTGGAGTCTCTTCTTAATTGTCGATGCGTCCTCGGTTATAAGAACCCTTCATGAAACGTTTAGTTTTAAGTAACTGTTTTTAGATTGGAAAGATCGCGTGCGTAATTTCTGCGGTGACAAAGTGTGAATATATTAAAAATTTAAAAGATACTAATATGCGTATTGAAGTAAGGTCAACACGTACAAACGAGCTTGTAGATATACATACGAAGTTTAAGGTGTAAAATAATCACGCCATTTTCCTTCTACACATGTAGTCATTTCTATGCCGTGGGACTTGAATCATGGACAACATCGTTTTAACATCATTAGAATTTATTTACCTCGCACATACGAGGATTATGAACCGTTTGCCACAAACGCATTCGCAAAAGTAATTTAATTTGCTAATAGTAAATATGAACAGAACATAAAATCGCGCCTTTCATACGTCACACTGATATCCAATTGAAAAAATCGGTACAACATACCTTGTACAAACTTTCTCATATGCTAATGCGTCGTTTAGTTATCTTTAGAAAATGAAAATCGTTTCCCAAGAAGAAACTAGCCTTATATTCATTCATCGAGAAAAATGAAATATGTAATATTATTGCAGACGTATACTCAAGTAAGTGTACGAAATTTTATCAAAATCGTTCTAGCCGTTTTTGAGAAAATGAAATTATTGTTAAAGTTACCTAGAATAAACTAGCCTTATATTCATTTTTTGAGAAATATGAACTATTTTGTATTATTGAAGACGTAAACACAAGTAACAGTACGGAATTTGATCAAAATCGTTAAAGCCGTTTTTGAGAAAATCCAATTGTAGTTAAAAAAGCGTAGAATAAACTTCCTTTAATTATTGAGTAATGTCAACCATTTCTTCATAGACTCTGCTCAGTATGATTTCATTCATTTTCGCTCTAGCGTTTAGGCTCCAGTGCCAGTAACAGACAGACTGAAAGGCGGCATTGCGAAAACCACTTTTTCGAATTCAGCGACACCTAAAACGTATATTGCCGAAAAAATCTCGAGGTCGAATTTTTTCGCGATAACAACACTTTCTCAATATACTCCGTATATGAGAAAGTAAAAAAGAAAATGGAGAATATAGAGAAAAGGAAAAATAAAGTCTTTAAAAAAATTATCGAAATGGCCAAATTGAAATGGTGGCTAGCAGATTTCAGCAGCATTGGGGGAATAGAAAAACGCGTGCTAAATGAGGTAAATAGCTGCGTTTAAATGCAAGAGCACGCCCCCGAACGAGTAAAGGTCGCTTCCATCTTGAGGGAAAGAAACTTACCCGACCTAACTCCGGGTCATTACGGATCCACGGACAGAGAGAGAGAGGGAGAGAAAGGAAGAATTATCCAAAGAGGTCAAAGGGATTCTTGGCAATGCCTGCGACACCCAGAGGTTTATAAATGGCCGATATAGAGGGAAAAGGCGGGGATGGGGTCAAAAGGTTGACGCTCGGGAGGGAACAAAGCGGGGGAAAGGAAGAGATGGAGGGAGAAGAGAGAGGCGGTGATGAATGAGGGTGTGATGAATGGTAGGAGAAAAAGGCTGAGAAGGGGCAAGGTGAGGGAGGGAGGAGGCGAGATGGAGAGGGGGGAGAGGGAGGGTGAATGAAGGGAAGTAGGAAAGGGATAAGGTTACTCTGGAGATAACGTAAGGAAGACCTTTGTAACAGTTCAGAAACGTTAAAATTCGTCAGATAGGTAAATTTCCTTGGATCAGAGGCGGATTTAGGCCTTCCGGGGTCCGTGGCGCTAAAAATTTCGGGGCTCTCAATACTATGGTACTCATATAACCTACACACATTTCACCTATTGTTACAAACCCTAACACTCATTTTTGGTTTTTCTATGGAAATACAGATTTTCTCTTTACGAAGAAAGAAGAATCACTAACAAATAAGATGGAATGTTTATAAAGAGTTGAAAAATTTATAGAAACCCATATTTTGCAAAATTTATTACATTACATACTTTACTATAAATACTACATACAAATGAAAAAATCTGTGAAAAATGCCATTCATTTCATCTAGAAAATAACATTTCTCAAAATGAAGTAGTAGATTTCTGAAAATATCATCCAAAATTGTGATCGCACAAACTGATATAAATAAAGCATATAATTAAAACAGGTAAAATTACTATATGAAAGGTATTAGCAATTCATAAATTTCTTCTCTTAGATTTATCTTTTGCAGAAATATCTTTTATTACGCTCGGATCAAAATTATTTAAAAAATCATTCTCAATGTAAAGCTAAGCAATTCAGACGATGGTCATTCATTGTGTTCCTCTGATAATCTTTCTCACGCTTTACTGCAGAAAATGATCTTTCCCCTGAAGCATTTGAAATTGGCATTGTTAATAAAATTCTTAAAATTATTTATACATTAGGAAAAGTTGATTTCCTAGTGAAAACCAACTTATACATTCCAGTAATGCTCTCTGATTCGTCTTCTTCTTTCGTAAATAATAAAAAGTGATCTAATTCACCTTCAAAATTTATGGAATCAATGTCACCCCTGTAAATGTTTGACAAATCTTCGTAACATTTATTTTTCTTATCCTTTTCCAAATTTAAATTTAAAAATATTTCAATTTTTTCTAAAATTTCAGAATAAATAGACTCCTTATTAAATATTAAAAATTGGCCGATATAATTTACAATTTACACTTCACATTGATTAATCTTAAGTTCACGTCTGTATTTCACTGTCATTAAGTGGATATTTTAGAAACCTACAACATCAAAATACGCGTATGTTTCATTTCAAAAGAGATTTCTCGAGTCATATGGCTTAAATGGAATTGAAAAACTGTTTTCCAATAGCCGTAAAAAGATAGGAAACCACTTGCGCATTTCACCTCGAAAGCCGTCATAAGATTTACTTCACTGAAAGTAGATTCTAAAAAAAATCTCTACAATCTAATTTCGCTGTTGTCACTGACGACGGCTACTTTGCAGCCGACATGCATTTAATTATCCTAACCTATTTTATGCCTATCACAGAAAGAGCTAGTTCTGAAAATGGATTAAAACAATTCTCGATCAGTATCTCCCAAAAATAAAAATGGAAATATTGACCGTACCATTAAGTTTAGACCCGTAATTATATTATACTAGAAGAATTTCTCGTTGAATTTCAACGGATTTAGTGAAGCTACTACAGCACAACATAAAAACTCTTTAAAATACCTATATAGTAAATACTTTTTAAATTACAATTAGCTTTTCTTAATAATTAATCATATTTGCTTGTAACAATCCGTTTCCGAGCCTACTGCATTCAAATATAACGATAACTGTATTTCCTATCATGTTACTTTCGCCAAATCCAGCTTCATTTCTTGTGTAATTATACCTCGCTGAAATATTTACTTTTATGGCTTGAAAAAGCAACGTACAGTTGACCACTTAACTGGTAAATGTACACCAGATACGTGAGATTATTTACGTTAATAAACATTATAATGTAAAATATAATTATTTTACTTACAAAAAATGTAAGATCCCAGTATTCAATAGACGAAAGAAGGTTCAATTACTTTCATCAATCGTTATAAAGGCTTTCTGAATAATAATCAGTATCTATTTACGTAGCAACATCGATCGTTTCGTTGCTTAAACAAAAGCGCGAAGCGAATAACGCTAAACTTTCGTCTATTTGTAAGCTTCATTGAAGCTAACTGAATCGGAGGTAATAATGACGGCCGCCTTGGCAACACCCGGAAAGAGTACGAAAAATCTACAAAATGTCGAATCAAATATCGTATTTCTGAAAACTTCGACCGTGTAACATGTAAACTTAGCAGGAATAAGATAGTATAGAGTTTTATTTGTCGAATAAAGCAAAAACGAAAGAAATCGGTCCATATTTACGTATTTTTATGCTTGAAGGAAGATTGCCTTGAAAGTCAAGAAATCGATTCATACGTGTTATCTTATGGAAAAATGTTAATCCCCTACATTGGCAGCACTGACTAATCCCGGTTGAGCAAGCAGTGACCATTCACTATGTCAGGATGTACGGAAGAATCGTACCAAATTAGGTTATTCTAGCTTTTACCGTTTAGGAGGAGTTCCATGAACAAATACACAAACACACACTTCAAAATATATTATAGTAGATAAGCATAACAACATCCACATGTATACATGGCAGAGGGGTGACTCAAAAAGTATAATTGATTTAGTTCTGTATGATGAAAGACTGAGAAATATGGTGAAGGATACAAGGGTTACGAGAGGATCTGAATGTGGGACAGACCATTTTTTGGTTGTCTCTAAAGTGGATCTTGGAAGGAAGTGGACCTGGAGGAAGAGTAAGGGTGTGAAACAGACTAGAGTGAAAGTAGAGAGATTGCAAAAGTGTGAGGTAAAGATTAAGTATATGAATGTGTTGGAATGTAAATTAACTGCCCAGCAGACTGAATGGGAAGAGGATATAAGGAAAGGAAATGTGGAAATGCTTGGAATAGACTGAAAGAGAATGTTACACAGTGTGCTTCAGAGGTGCGTGGAATGACTTTAGTGGGCTCTATGAAAAAGGATGCTTAGCGGAATGAAACAGTGAGTGAAGCAGTTAATGAGAAGAAGGAGGCATATAAGAGGATGACTGCTGCACGGAATGATAATGAAAGAAGGATTCTGCATGACGATTGCGGGAAGAAAAATAAGGCTGCTAAGAATGCAGTTAAGGAAAGCAAGAACGAGTAAGTTTGAATGAGGCTGTACAGATGCAGAATGATTTTGAAGTTATTCTAGAAGTGGATAAAAAGGGCGAGACAGGGCAGCAAAAATGGAATGAATGGGATTGTAAATAAGGATGGAGAAACAGTGTGGAATGAAGGTGAAGTGACAGAATGTTGGAAGGAGTATTTTGAAGACTTGTATGGAGGTAGTTCTGAAGAGTCTGGCATCCAAAGTGATACTGACTGTATGAATGTGTCCAGTAAAGACGGAGTTGACGAACGTGTGATTAAGGCATGTGTGAAAATGTTGAGGAATGGGAAGGCTGCAGGCGTGGATGGAATTACGGGTGAAATATGGATGTAGCTTACTTTGTGGTTGGATGAGCGATTTATTTAATTTGTGTGTTAACATTTCAGTTGTACCAGATGATTGGAAGAATGCCATCATTGTTCCTTTGTACAAAGGGAAGGGTAGTAAAGTAAAATGTAAGAATTACAGAGCTATTAGTTTATTGAGTATACCTGGGTGTGTCAGGAGAAACACATGAGTAAGATGAATGCAGTTGGAATGGGTTATAAGAGGAGCATGTGTGGGAAAACCAGGAGAGGCAGAGTCAGGAGTACTTGGGTGATGAATGAATGTGGAATGAAAGAAACTTTAAGAGGTCAGTATGAAAGGGGTCTGCTGCGATTGTTTGGGCATCTGGAGAGAATGGATAAGAACCGGGTGATTAAATTTATATATGATGGTAGAGTATGCGGATCAAAAGGGAGAGGAGACCAAGAAAAAGCTGGCTGAATGTGGTGGAGGAGACTCTCAAGAAAAGAGAGATCAGAAGTTTAAGGAATGGAAGACGATGTATGAAACGATGCATGGATGTGTTTGAAGCGAAAGAAGTATGTAAGGATAGAAAGGTGTGGAGAAATATTGTGAATGGTAGAGGCATTTAGCTTGCTTACCCCGTAAGGGAACAGCGTGATTGGTATGTATGCTACATTTGCCTCAAATGTCATATAATATTTTCCTCATAATAAGAGAAATCGATAGGATCGCCAACGGCTATAGTTTTTTCAGAAAAACATTTCACTTGATGCTCTTCCCCTCTCTCAGGATGTAATAATGCTCATGCGACAATGTATGGATTTTCAATGGTGTTACAACAACGTATAACACTGCATCGCATATACATATGTTCTCGATAGCTTATGAAATATACAACGTGGAGTCCGAGGTGATCTTATTGTCTTCAAGGTACGCATACAAAAAGATTCATTGTGACGACTTATAGAGGAAGGAAATATAGAAAAAATCATATTGTGAAAACAAAATCAGACTTATTTGTCACGCCACGTATTTGTTTTCTTAAATAGATACTGATTGAGTACCGATGGAATGTTCCACTGAAAATATCTGAAGTCAATATATTTCATATAGGTAATAAAAAATACGGGACATAGTGCGTCCCGTATTGATTTCACACCGGATACGGGACATTTAAGGAAAAAATTGGCCGAAAAACGGGACGTCCCGTAAAATACGGGACATGTGGTCACCCTATTCACGGGGCCCCTGGCGCGGCCATGTGCGCCCCCTCCCCCCTCTAAATCCGCCACTGCCTTGGATTGATATAAAGGAGTTCATTTTATGGCCGAATCAGATTGAATAGGTAGATCAAGACAAAGTATACTCATATATAGTTTTCAGTGATAATTGATAAAAATTTTTAAACGAATTTCAGCACATTGTCGATTTTCTCCTATAGTCGATTTTTAACCGCTAGTACTATATTGTGACCGTATGACCTGGAAATGTTATCTATTTCCGATAAACGTTTAAAATTAATTATTGAAAACCAAAAGAAATAAGACGTTTCATTTGTAAGAATAAACGATGTTTTCATATAGAATTAATAAATTTATTGGTTTAACATATCCGGGTCTATTTTTCGCAAGATTGAGTGCATTACAGAATTCATCCAAAATGAAGTGTCTTTTTACACAATTATATTGACAAAATTCGCAAATGCACCGAACGCGAAATTGTTAATATCCAAGCCATGAATTCATTTTGTAAAGGCATACATCAACGAATAAAAATATTTAACACTGCTTTCAGTTACATCGTTTTAATACTAAAATTAAGTATAAGTAACAACAAGATTATTATGATTTTATTACCCACTAGTATATTTAGTCGTAAAAATGACCTTTGCCAAGCGTTAATTCAAAATAAAATGATTGAATAAATCCATGAATCATTTCAGCATTTATTGAATCTTTAAAAAATAACATGCTAATATCATTATTATACTTTGATGATTTCAATGCTGATTCAAGTTATGTACTTATATAATTTACTGGACCGTTTTATTTGCGCAAGTTAACGCTACATAAAAATATGGTAGAGAACAAAATTAATATTTCATTGGTTGCTATCAAAAAAAAACAAAAACTAAATTGTGTACAGAAATTGAGAAAAAAATACGATATTTCTCATGTAACCAATCTCTTAGGAACCCTCTGTCATTAAAACGTTAAGCAGCGCAGCAGGTAAACAATTTTTCAAATGCAACTGCCATTAAATAACATCTATAAATAAAATGTAACTGGGCTGAAATAAAATTTACTAATGTTATAACAGTGATTCAATTCTGAAACAAATGGCTTCATTTTTATTAATTGAATCATAATTGAATCATTTACACTTATAACATTAATAGGTATATTCTGTTATTTCAATGCAATCAAGCTTGATTTGTTGAATTAGTTATTTAATATCAATTTTTATGACAATTTCGTGAGTAAATGGTCGCCAATATGAAGGGAAATGTATTCTTTATATTTTTTAAAAATTCGATCGTCCTTTTCCACAATATAAGAATTTATTGATTCGAGGCCCTTAATTATCAAATTAATATATCGCTGCTAAGAATTATTTCCAAATGCAACATAAATTAACAAAATACTAAATTTGTCATAAAATAAAAAATGTTGGATTCTTTTGTTTAATATGAAAATTCACCAATTGTTTCTTAACAATTTACGCTAACAACTACAGTATTTGACGCGCGTCTAAACATTACACATTACTTAAAACTTTAACCTGCACAACTTTATGCCACATATCAGTTATTCATATAAAGAGGCAATGCTGTCCCATACCTAGATCCAATTTATTATACACAATTCCATGGACAGAGAAGCAATAATGGTTGCCATTAACGACGGAAAAATGTTCTCGGCGGAAGAGAACCACATACTAAGTTTTTTATTACTAGTCAAATACCCGTTACTACGTAACTTTAAATCAAAAGCCATTTAAGAAATCACGAATTTTCTTTATTAATTTTCAAATATTTCTTTATAAACTACATTGTCTAGTACGTCAGAATGTTTTGTTGTTAATCTGCGTTTTGTGTCAACATTGTTACTTTCTTGCCTTTCATCAAAGGTCATGTCAGTATGTATAATTACTGTGCGCGCTCTTGAATTTTTACCTTCCGTTCGAACCATTTTCCTGTTTGCTGGAGTTAAGTTACGACGTCTTTTTCCCGTTGACGTAGAAGATCCAGTATTATCCATCTCTCCTCAAAAGTTTTAAATATCGAAAGTATCTAAAATTTAAATTTTAAATCAAAACAAAAGAATTTTGATACCGTGCTTACCGGCATTACTATTATAATTATTAGAAATAATATATGTTTTATTATACCAGTGTGTATCTTGAATACTCTTTTCTAAATCGCACTCTTAAATACTTTGACTGAACCAATAACAATCATGTAATCTGTTACATGTGGACACTTTGATATGCTGTTTTGTTTTACCTATTTGTTATTCAGTGATGCTAGTGACTTGTTTATTTATTTATTCTGTCACCATGCTTCTGGTTGCTATTTGGCTTCGGACATCAATCGACAAATTATATTATGATAATAGAAAGAAATATATGTAACTTCTTAATCCCGCGTCAGGAATTGTCAATAGAAATGTTGTTACCAATGCACGCCACAAATACAGTATGCCATAGCTGCCTTCTTTCAAGATATGACTGTAATAAAACATTCCCTCTTTTCCTTTACATTTACCTTAATAAGGGTTTCAACCTATGGCAAAATTAAATTATTGAAAAAATATTTCAAAACTTAATTCTTTAATCGCATATTCTTCAAAAATTCTGCAATCTGTTGAAAAGAAAAGGTAATAATTACTAATGTAAAAAATATTAACAATCTTGGAAAAGCAAGAAAAGACACCGAAACATGACGACCGTTTTAACGAAGGAAATGCGTTTCTTTCCCACCCGCTAAACAGTACTTTTACGTTAGAAGGTTTCCTGCGACTCTGTTAACGGCTAATCCTTCGCATCGGAAACCGATCGAGTTGAATGAAGAACATGAACCTTCAGGGTTAACGGCATCGGGATACCAAAAACTGCCAGTGGGAGATAAAATTTACGATCACCTCGGCAACCGCCCTTCCTCGCTCCCACGTTCTGGAAAAAAGAAGTCTTTTCCCCCGCTTTCCGTTTCTTCCGATAAACCAATCGCACGTAGGTTTCGTGTACCCCTCGAATTCAAGACATTTTTCCTCTTTCGGCGAATGCGTGCAAATTTTGAGAAAGTGCAAGGACGGCTGCATCCTTAAGGGTTTGGTATCGTTTGCCTGGACAGACAGAGATACTGAAGCGGAAGAGTGCCATTTATGATTTTATTAGGACCTGCTATTGCCCTTTTTTCAGTTTGCAATAGTTCGATTCCGCGATAACTGAAAATGCTCGTTTTTCGGGTAATGCATTATAACCTGAAAAATTCCTACGTTTACAGTACAAACATTCTTTGACGATATAGTATCCACTTATATTAATGATAAAGATATATTTATGCCACAACGCAAAATACTTGCCTCCAAGATGCAGAAGATAGCATTGTAGAGATAAAATAGCTGATGTAATGCAACAAATTCTCCTGGTTGCATATAGTATTCAAGGGGTTTCGATTATACAAACTTTCACTATCCGGTGTTCGATTAGTTAGATAAAATTTAGGACATCTACTTACGATGATACTTTTTAAGTAACAAGTAAAAATAAAACCTTGATTTAAAAATGCTTAATAGAAATTTAAACGCGTTTATCTTCAGTTTCAAATTTTGTAGAGGTTATGATGTCCACGGTACAATATTTCCAAATATTTTCTTCAAGGATTGAAACATGCGAAAAATCAAATTATTTATTCGCTATTACATTTTACTGTTACTTTTTGCTATTTACTATAATCGTTTAAAAATCGAGGATCGCTGTCATGTGAACAATGTCCAAATGCCTTCATCATCTGCTGTAGGAATTTTTCAGATCCATTATTTTTTAATATCTCATATACGAAGTACATTGAAAAAGTATTGTTATCGCGAAAAAATTCGACCTCGAGATTTTTACGAAATATACGTTTTAGGTGTCGCTGAATCCGAAAAAGTGGTTTTCGCAATGCCGTCTTTCTGTCTATCTGTTACTGGCACTGGAGCCTAAACGCTTGTGCGAAAATGAATGAAATCATACTGAGCAGAGTCTTTGAAGAAATGGTTGACATTACTCAATAATTAAAGGAAGTTTATTCTACGCTTTTTTAACTACAATTGGATTTTCTCAAAAACGGCTTTAACGATTTTGATCAAATTCCGTACTGTTACTTGTGTTTACGTCTTCAATAATACAAAATAGTTCATATTTCTCAAAAAATGAATATAAGGCTAGTTTATTCTAGGTAACTTTAACAATAATTTCATTTTCTCAAAAACGGCTAGAACGATTTTGATAAAATTTCGTACACTTACTTGAGTATACGTCTGCAATAATACTACGTATTTCATTTTTCTCGATGAATGAATATAAAGCTAGTTTCTTCTTGGGAAACTTGAACAAAAATTGGATTTCCTAAAAACCGGCTGATACGATTTTCATTTTCTAAAGATAACTAAACGACGCATTAGTACATGAGAAAGTTTGTACAATGTATGTTGTACCGATTTTTTCTAAAAAGTAATATGTACAATTTCACTAATTTTAAATCAACTTCATCCGATACATCCGAAAGGTAAATTATGTTTTCATCTGGAATAAAAAAAAAGTTCATATATAGGCTAATTAATAATTTTCGCTGCTTAAATGAAAACAATTGTGTGGGAAATCTTTGGCAAAAATTCAAAATAAACGGTGGCACCTATTAGCAAATTAAATTTTACAAAAATCCATATCGAGGTAATTAGCAGATTTATTCATGCGGCTAATTTTGATGACTCAATAATGAATGAAATTTCATTCGATTCGTATGGAATTCGACGTGAGATACTGTTAGATTTAATTAATTTGAATCCTCCTATTAACATTATATAGTTGATTGGATTTCATCTGCGCCACAAAGTAATTATTTTATCAGCACGTTGCACAAAATAAACCGGCAATGGTTTTTTAACTTGCATATCGTGCAATTTTAATACAAATAAATATTCATGGAATTTTATAAAATATCTGCCATATGTATGACCTTGCAGTTGAATTATTCGCCACTTTTATTTTTAGTTTCCGAACCCTAAAAATCTATAACCGTAAAAATTTGTTTCCAGTTCTTTAAAGGCCTGAAATAGGAAAAATCGAATTAATTACAGAAAAATGTCGGAAAGGGAATAAAAATTTCATAAAACCAGATTTCTGAAGTTACGTCCAATATGATCGATATCATACAGGAATCAAATCAGGCATATGGGGAGGCATAAAGAAAAGGGTTTCCACGCCGGTCAAATGACCGCAGTCGGAAGTCAGCCTTTTTACTTTTTTTACGTGCAAGAAACACCGCTCCGTCCCTATTTTTCCTGGCGGAAAATCCTCCCGACGTAAGAAGCGCGTTACTACCGCGGAGCGAATACATCTCGATCTCCGTAGTGAGGATATTCGTGTCGAATTCCTGATATGAGATCATAACCTCCTTCACAGTGAACGCTGATTTCTTTTCCAAATAAAAAAATGGGAGAGCTTTCGCGCCTTTTACCTTTACTGCTCGATAACTCGGAGAAAGAGAGCGAGAGATAGGAAGGAATTTGATCCGTAAGGCATTTCATCACAAGGGCCAGGCTTTCCCACCGGACCACGTAGAGTTTCCCTTTCTCCGTTTCTACCCTACCTCCCTCTTCTCCTACAAACTTCCCAACACTGCCTTCCCTCAACTTCCTACTTCCTCTGTTCTCCTCCTGTCTCCCACCTTCTACCTCCTTCCCTCAATCTCTCTACTTTCCTGTGTCCCGCCACACCCTCTCTCAATTACCTTTTCTCTACCTTAATCTCTATCTCCCTTCATTTACCTACATCCCTCCCGCACTTCCTCCTCCATTTCTTCCTCAATTGCTCTTACTCCTTCACTCCCTATCCCTTCGTTGCCTCCTTCTCTCTCCCACTCTCCATTCCTTATTCACCTACCCCTCCTCTTCCTCCCGCTCACTTTTCCTCCCCCTCTCTCCTCACGAGATTACACGGTCGTTTTCATGTGGCCACGCCCCTCCATAAGAGGCCCACTTTGGTAACGGTCATCTCTTGAAACGACCGCCATTTCGCACTGGACGTGTCTCTCACGGCGCCCTCCAGATTCCCTACTTCATGTGGGATGGGAAGCCGTAGCTTTACCGTCTCAATCCAATTTTTTTTCGCGGGCTCGGAGGTGGAGAAGGCAGGTAGAAAAAACCCTACCTCCGGCACACAGGGGGAGAGAACTTTATCGAGGATTTTTTTTAACATAAATTGAACATCAAAGCCTTTACTGTGCCTAACGTATGGTGGATATGGGTGCATAACCTGGATGAAGTGCCTATGAAATTATTTGGTACTAAAATATAGATCTAATCAAGTTATTTATTTCTTGAATGCAACAAAAGACTGCATCTATCTGAGAGGTACTTATCTGCTCCGTATAAAAACGTTGTTTAAATTATGTAGTTACGTAAATGATGGTACTTATTTTTAAGTCTGCGTGAACTAGATGACATTAAGACGAACAACTCTTCATTCATTTAATAGCCATATATTTCTATTAAGATACTTGAATGGACGCATGTCTCACTCAAATATGCTTTCATAATTATATTTTATCATAGAGTAGACAGTAAAATATTTAATAAGAGCAAAATTTTCGTAATAGTAATTGCGTCTGCTCTAAATTATACAAGGCCTCCAAAACTACAGTGTCATTTATACCGAATGTTATCTTTCTTCCATTGGACTGGTGACGGAAAGATATCAAAAGGAAAGTGTGTAGCTATATCTTAATTACCTCTTCTATATATTATAAAATTAATTATTTCTAATCTTTATGAGAGGAGGAAGGAAACATTCAAAACAACGAAGGAAGAACTACACAGAGAAGGAACCGCCTAGCGACTGACAATGAGAAGTTTAGAGCAGTGTTACTCAACCTTTTGAACTCCGCGGACCACTTCAGCAACCCTCCAGGCCCCGCGGACCACCTCATTACTTACACTAACGTACTTACTGTATCTACGTTTAAGAAAAGGGGTTAATTGGTTACATAGTTTATTTGAATATTTTCAAATATATTAACACGTTTCTGTCTGTTTGAGGGGTGCCTGATTACTTTTTTGTTTAATTCCAAGAATTATTTTCAACGTTTGTAGAAGAAATTTGTGAAATATAAAATAGTTTTACACACATCATAATAAACATATTACAAAATGCCTTTATTTCTAAACTATGTACTTAATACAGAAGAATTGTAAAATAAAAAAAAACGTTTATATTTATACGAACAAAAATGAATGTATTAATAAGAACCTTGGTGTTGAATACCCTGCATAAGTTCATTAATATTTGGAGCTAAAGAAGTCAGAGAAAACAACATTGATTGGAGGTGTAATAAACGATTTCTTTTCTCTGTTTTTGTAGCGACCACAGCTGAAAATCCTGATTCACATAGGTACGTACAGCTAAATGGAAGAAGAATCTTCAGAGCCTTCTCACTCGGTACAGGGTATTCATTTCTAATCTTTATCCAAAAATTTTCGAGTCGTATAGTGTTATTTTTTAAATTCTGTATTGGCATTTGATGCTATATCAATTTGTGACTGTTCCTCTTCAAGTGACAACTGGTTATCATCATGATCAGAAAATGGATCCAAAACCATAAGTAACCTTTGCGAGGGTCAGATTCGTCAGGGATATAGTTTTCAAATTTCTCTTGAAGGGTTAATATGTGAGATGAAACGCAATCAAATAACTCTTCTGTAAGTTATGGATGGCAGGTAGGTGGAATCGGGAAATATGAAAGTGGGAAAATCAATCAAAACTTGATTAACTTTTCCAAAAAAAAATTCAACTAAATATGAGGTGCGGTCTAAAAACAACTACATTGTGGAAACCTTCGCGGACGACCAACAAACCCTTCGCGGATCACAGGTTGGGAAACACTGGTCTAGAGCAGTGGTTCTCAGGCAGATCTGCCACGCGACCCCCTCCGCGCGGATGCTCGGTCGCCGCGACCCCCCGTGATTTTTTGAGAAGTAATCAAAATATACTTTTTAAACTTTTTTAATTTATACTTTTTTATAAAGCGCACTGAAAAGTATAAAATAAATTTGGTGTTCAGCTAAATATCTGAATCTTACGGAAAATTTTCATTATATATGATCGTGAATCTCTTTTTTTAAAAAGATGTATGAAATATGTTGATTAAATTATTGACTACTACGTTAAAAATAATCTGAAATATTTTTGTTGTTGCGCACAGATGACTACAGAGGAATTAGTTTGCTACGGTAGTTCAGTGGTGGAATATCCGCTTGGCAAGTGGAAGATTCGATTTCCGGTCATAGCAGATTTTTTCACTTGTTTCCACATTTCACAAAAAGAAATTAGTTCATCAAAAATTCAGATATCGCAATGAATTACAATAAAGATGAGAAATGTGAGGACTAAGAAATTGAACGAAGTTAGTATAAGTCACCGTATTAATTAAAGTTTTATTATTAAATTATATTTCTTACATTAAATACAAATATATTAAAATTAAAAACTGTTTTATTTTGAAGATTCCAATCCTCAATCAAACATAAAAATTAGACTTATAACCTATAAATTAAAATTGAAGGATAGGCAGAATGAGAAAAAAAAACAGTTGGCATTGCAAAGACTGCTGGCGACCCTCCCAAAATTGCCTCGCGACCTCCAATGGGGGTCGCGACCCTACGTTTGAGAACCACTGGTCTAGAGTAAGGTTTGCGCATTATACGCTCTAAATCAGTGGTCGACAAACTTCCCTGCATGGCGGGTCGCATAAGAGCTCACATCGGAAGATACGTGGAGGTTCTGTGGTACATATGAGTGAAAATTTAGCCTAAAGATTTTTATCGTTAACACACAGTGTTTCCCTACCGTAATTTCAGGTTAAAAATACAAATTACAATTAATAAATTGTCGGGTTATATTTTACGGTGTTCTTTTCAGTGGGCTGACCAAAACGCTCCCTTGGAAAGCATATGCCCGCGGTGTGTGAGGACCCCAAATCTAGGTTTTAAAGACGAATATATCACGAATGGAATCTTTTAAAATCGATATTACCCTTTCAAAATCTCCAAATCTAAGTAAAGGCTAAGATTTCAACGATTAATTACTAATTTTGCCAACTAACTTTATTTATAAAAAATGAAAAGCATAATCTTTTCAGTTTGAGTATTAAACGACATTTGTTTAGATTTCACATTTAACTTTTCCTTTAATTCTACTACACTCCACTTTTAGTTTGGAATTTAATTAGTCCATCAGCGCCACTCGGCCTATTTTTACT
Source organism: Uropetala carovei (assembly GCA_036926305.1). Classification (NCBI taxonomy): domain Eukaryota; kingdom Metazoa; phylum Arthropoda; class Insecta; order Odonata; family Petaluridae; genus Uropetala; species Uropetala carovei. Next base: position 73,974 of record JAXCHB010000210.1, read on the forward strand.
TATGGCCATTCCTTGTTCAATCATTTCGCTATAAGGTCCCGATGCGTCCGCTTTTATGACGTCATCCTCCTGCAACATTTTCTGAACTCGCCATCGATCGTCTGAAAGTCTTGCTTCGCACAATGATATCCCACCCACGATTTGTTGCTTATCAAAACCCAAGCTTGAGCTAAGTACTCGAGGCGTAGGCTGACCCGTGATGACGCAGGACGAAAAACTGTTGCGTGAGTCCGCAGGGCCACGCCCTCGAGAGACGGAAATGCCATCTATGCGAGTAACGAAGAAACCATAGCCGCATTAAAAAGTCTCTTGCCTCGAAGAGCTTAAAAAAAATAGGAAGTCCCGAGTTAAATTCCATCCTTTAATTTCTTCCGATTTAATAGAAATTTATCTCCGACTAGATGTCGCCTAGACGTCAAAAATCAAGCGCGTCTTTCTCGGGCCCTCCTAATTTTATCCCCAGTTAAAACAAGCTCCCAAATCATTTCCCATCAATCTCCGGCCACTCCATCTCTCACGCGCTTATCTACCCCGGCTTGAATCTGTCATGCTCACTCTTACGAGTTTCATTTTTTTCCACCTCCGAAGACAGAGTAGATGAGCCGTAAGGCTTAAGCCACGCCTTCCTTAGCAACCGGAGCAAGTCACCGCGTCGGTAACTAAGAGAGGGAGGGAGCTGCCCGTAGAGCAGCGTTTAAAGCGAAAAATATATATCGCGATAGCATGACGGAGACGGTAGCTTTTCATATACTAAACAAACAATAATATTAATATTTCAGGAAATGACACGATATGTCTAAAAAAATTCCTTCATTTTAAATTTGAGCTTTTCAAAGGCTTCGTAAGGTATTTTTCAGGGGAGCTAAAACAAATTTGGAGTAAATTATAAAAATTGTAATAAGTTCATATGTTTAAATTTACAAAATAAAGTAAAACTGATTTTGTCACGGCTGGAGGCGTGATTTTCACTTGAGTTGTGAATTTCTCCGTATTTAACTCAAGGTAAAAATTCAAAATTCAGTACATTTTAAAGGCACTTCAAGGCCTAAGATGTGTAATTTTCTTGTTTTCAGGCGCATTTCGTTTCCAGCGTGAGCGCCTATTAGCGTCGGTCTGTCCGTCCGTCTGTTTATCCGTCCGCATGTTCGTTCTCGGCTTCTACCGAACGGATTTTCATGATATTTGATATTAAGGACTTACAATCAAATATAATAAAAAAAACGCAAAAATGAATCACGTACGCAAATCAGGGGTACCACTTTACTGGTTACAAAAAATGAACTTTCCGTCATATCTCGTAAAGTATTGCTCATATCAAAATATTTTTCAAATAAAACTAGTAAATTAGAATATTTCTTTTTATATGCATTTTTATCGTTATCAAGAAATCAAATAAGAAAGTCTTAGTTCGAGTTGAACTTTGAAAATTTCTTGCATGGTTACTTCTTCATTGTTGCTAGCATAAACAATCTCACAAACAAACGTTATATTTCCTTACGTGTACATGCAATATTTTTAAATAGGAAGAATTGATTATTTATAAGGAAGAAAAGAACTTTAAAACGCTATTTCCCTTACGTACACATATCCCCTGTCACACACCAATAGCGGCTTGCAGGGTAAATATTCAGATTCAGATAATTTCTTTCAAATACTCAATTGAACGAAACGCGCCCATTTGTGATACGCTGTACACATTCCTAACTTGTTTATAATTTATAAAGACTTGACATACGATTCTGAAGACTCAAAGAGTAAGTATTGGATTGTTTATTGTCGAACGAACCAAATATTACTCTAATTATAAGGCGCCAATTGATATCCAATTTATCAGATATAACTAAAATCTGCAAATTAACATGAAGTAAGAAAAACCTGTCAGAGAAAGCCAACAATACCACCTTGAAAAGCAACACATTTATAGTAATTAGCTTCACAATTTATAGATTTATAGAAACCTATCCATACCTGACTACACAGAGGAGAAAAACTGAAAGGTACACGCAGGGGCGGCCAGAGATATTTTCGCGCCCCGAGCTCGTTAATTTATTCATTGCCCTGTAAAATGATTGATAGTGAAATCAAAAGGAATTTTATATAGATTCTCGCCTATCCCGCGATATAAATTGGTATCAAGTATTTATCCACTTAAAGTAATATACAGATAGGTGGCGGGGTAAGTGCCCCCAATACTTGGGCGCCTCGGACAGCCATCAGGCTCGCCGATACCTTGGGCCGACCCTGGGTACACGTTCAAGACACGTAGCCCCGATACATAAGTCTTAGAATTGATTTCCCGTGGAGGTTGATAGCGTTTACGAAAATATAAAGTTGCTCGCTTTCATCACATCTGTTGGCAAAGCAGGAGAGCTACAAAGAGAGAAGAAATCCCAGCCCAAAACAAAAGAAGCGTATAATTATTGCTTTTTGGTACAGAAATGTCCGTTTCCCTCCCGTTTCCGCACAGAGGCCACAAATAACTCACGCACGTCAAGATCTCAAACGGCCCAGCTTGACATAAAACAACCATAAAAATGCCCTAGCCATCAAAAGCAGCCCTTTAAAAAGTAGCAACCGAAAAACTTCCTTGATAAAGTCCCTTCTCTTGCGCAGAAATAATATATAAATTATCGATAAACTTACGAGTGAGCTTCCCTTTTCTCCATCCTCCAATCCCTCTCTCGTTCCCTCATTCCTCAGATATCCCCTATCCGATACATTACTTTTTCCCCTTTCCCTTTTCTACTCCCTTAACTTATCGCCAACTTCCGTTCGATATTTTTCTCTCCATCATTAATTCATTTTCTTCCCCCATTTTCCTTTCTCTCCTTAATTTAGGATTTGCTTTTATCGTTCATTTTTAAATTTTTATTCCGTGATTCAGATTCTTACGAATGCTTTTTTGAATTTCTATTCGTTATATTTTATAAAATTTCTACACTCGCTCAAAAGGTTACTATGGCATTTCCAATCACCTATCAGGTGGTTTTTCAGAGTCAGTGCTTCACCATTTCTATTTTCGCCCACTGGATATCCCCTTTTCATTCTTAATTGACGTATCTGGCAACGCGTAAGATGAAAGAGGATGTTAATTAGTTCCATTCTACTATGAATGACTATATACCTTTAGCTTCTTCCTCTTCTGTTTCCTCTTTTGAGCAATATTCTTCCTTTCTGTTTACTTTACCCTTTATCTATCGCTCCCCATTTCTCCATCTACTATTCTGTAATTCTCCACCATTCTTTCTTTCCCTCTTTTCAGCCCTCTCCCTTTCCTCACTCTTCCCCATTCTTCACAACCCTTTCTCTCATTCTCTATCTCTTTACCCCTATCTCCCCACCCTAACATCCTCTACTGTCCACTCTTCCTCTCTCACTTCCTCTTATTCTAACCCTCTTCCAATCTCTCTTTTCTTTCGTTTCGCGAAAAATCCACTTCTTGACGGCCCGTCCCATTCGGCCAGAAAGCTTCCCCACCTATCCATTTTTTCTCCGGAATTTCTAACTGACCCAAAACACTAAGACCATATCTCACTCTCTTTCTCTATATATCCCTACCTCCTTCTCTTTGTACGTGTATACACCCTCTCACTCACTAACTCTAATGCATACACGGTCACACACACACACTCTGACCATTTCCTTCGGCACTCCCTCCCCCTTTCCCGCCTCACTCAACGCTCCGGGATCCGACAACAATTAGACTCCAACTCACGTACGGACCTCTTCCACTCAATTTCAGGAAAGGAAGCCACGGCTGGGGAAAGGGGAGCGAGTTTTCTGACGTAAAGGAGAGTGGAAAAAGGAGGAAGTTGGGTATAGATTGGCAAGGGAGAGAGGAAGTGAGAGAGACGGATGGAAAGAGGGAAAATCGGACGCAGCCAGGGGCTTGAAAGGAATAAGAGGGAGCTTTGAAATAGGAGTTATGTTGGAAGGACCGCTAAAGAGCAAATTGAAGGGATTAGGACGAAGAGAAGTATGGCAGGAAGGGTCGATGGCCAAGTCAATGAAGGTGATATAATGTAGATGAGCTGGAAATAAAAGGAAGGCATTTTGACCGCGGAAGATGGAAGGCGGGATTTGACAGGCATCCGGAAAAAAGGTAATTTAGGACGTCTTATAATGACCATAAAACTTCTTGTCGAATTGGAAGCAACTCCGTGCGTAATCGAATGAAGGATATTTTTAAGTTGCTACTTTTTCCGAGGCATATGGGAAATATCTAACGGCGCAGAAATTTACACGATTAGACTAATTTGTTTACTGAAAGCAATTTTTTGTAATTGCGTAATTAAGGATATAAAAATGATAAGAGGAGTTTATTTATCTATCAACAATACGTAACACACAGAATAATCAAAATCATTTCAAATGAAAGAGACAAAAATATTAATGATTAGATATTACTTTCTAGAAACAAAGCCAATTAAAAGGATCACGTTTTATATTCCCGGCAATTCTATAAAGAATATAACAGCAGATTAAAAATTGGCCGATATAATTTACACTTGAGAGAGAATTTAACATTGATTAATCTTAAATTCACGTCTGTATTTCACTGTCATTAAGTGGATATTTTAGAAACCTACAAAATCAAAATACGCGTATGTTCATTTCAAAAGAGACTTCTCGAGTCATATGGCTTAAATGGAATTGAAAAACTGTTTTCCAATAGCCGTAAAAAGATAGGAAACCACTTGCGCATTTCGCCTCGAAAGCCGTCATAAGATTTACTTCACTGAAAGTAGATTCTAAAAAAAATCTCTACAATCTAATTTCGGTGTTGTCACCGACGATGGCTTCTTTGCAGCCGACATGCATTTAATTACCTTAACCTATTTTATGACTATCAGAGAAAGAGCTAGTTCCGAAAATGGATTAAAACAATTCTCGATCAGTATCTCCCAAAAATAAAAATCGAAATATTGACCGTACCATTAAGTTTAGACCCGTAATTATATTATACTAGCAGAATTTCCCGTTGAATTTCAACGGATTTAGTGAAGCTACTACAGCACAACATAAAAACTCTTTAAAATACCTATATAGTAGATACTTTTTAAATTACAATTAGCTTTTCTTAATAATTAATCATATTTGCTTGTAACAATCCGTTTCCGAGCCTACTGCATTCAAATATAACGATAATTGTATTTCCTATCATGTTACTTTCGCCAAATACAGCTTCATTTCTTGTGTAATTATGCCTCGCTGAAATATTTACTTTTATGGCTTGAAAAAGCAACGTACAGTTGTCCATTATTGAACACTGACTGGTAAATGTACACCAGATACGTGAGCTTATTTACGTTAATGAACATTATAATGTAAAATATAATTATTTTACTTACAAAAAATGTAAGATTCCATTATTCAATAGACGAAAGAAGGTTCAATTACTTTCATCAATAAACGCTTCCTGAATAATAATCAGTATCTATTTACGTTGATATCCATAAACATCGATCGTTTCGTTGCTTAAACAAAAGTGCGAAGCGAATAACGCTAAACTTTCGTCTATTTGTAAGCTTCATTGAAGCTACTGAATCGGAGGTAACAATGAAGACCGCCTTGGCAACGTCCGGAAAGAGTACGAAAAATCCACAAAATTCGAATCAAATATCGTATTTCTGAAAACTTCGACCGTGTAACATGTATACTTAGCAGGAGTAAGATAGTATAGAGTTTTATTCGTTGAATAAAGCAAAAACGAAAGAAATCGGTCCATATTTACGTATTTTTATGCTTGAAGGAAGATTACCTTGAAAGTCAACAAATCGATTCCTACGTGTTATCTTATTGAAAAATGTTAATCCCCTACATTGGCAGCACTGATTAATCCCGGTTGACAAAGCATTGACCATTCACTAAGTTAGGATGTAAGGAAGAATCTTACCAAATTTGGTTATTCTAGCTTTTATCGTTTAGGAGGAATTCCATGAACAAACACACAAACCAACAAACACACGCTTCAAAATATATTATAGTAGATATTATTTGAAAGCACATAGATTGGCCGTGAAATAAACGTACGAGAATACACTAACAACGCGCCGTTTTACTGTACTGTTAGCATAGGTATTAATTCTCTAAGCTCGAAACACCGTTACTTTAGGAATTTCAAAAAGTATAAAAATATCACCCTTTACGTCCTTACTTCGTCAAGAGCTTTAGGAAGACGATTCATGTAAAGGCGAGAAATTTCGTGGGTTATATAGATGCTATGTATACTTCAGAGCGTGAAACATTCCCTGAACTCGCGGAATGCTGTAATCAGGGAATCGGAGGCGTCGGCGGCGGTATCCAGGTGATAAGAAAGGCTTTGTGATTAGAGTAGGAGGGATGCACGACGGAAAGAGAAAGATGCCGAGATTGATTGGACAAGAGAGGAATTTTCGAAGGGAGACGGAAGTGAAGCCTTAATCGCGGTGGAGGTATATACGTGTTACGCACGGAACGGGACGGGCGCTAGCGTAATGAAAACGAGATAGGATGAAGGAGAAGATTGATCAGAGAGGGAAACGGGGAGGAGAGTGCAGATAAAGTCTTAACGATGACGGATGTAGTAGCTGAGGAGTGGGAATAAACTGGGAAGCACAGGTATGCGGGTGGCAGTGTTAACGAAGGGGCCTGTAACGGAACGGGAATAGTCGCGAGAACAGTAGCGAAAGGGACGAGAAATAGCGTTGAACTAGATTTGCATTTAGATAAAGGCAGGATGTTGGTAACGCTATGGCAGTCAACGCGGGAATGGCAACACCGTTTTGAAAGAGAATTTCACCTAGTCTAAGAACGCGCAGCGGAACGGAAAAACGATAAAAACGAGAATGGAGGATTGAACAAAATGGCTGGGTTACCTTTAGTTCATGGTGGAACACGTTTGTAGTTGTGAATGCTTCGGAGAGTCCCGATGGAATATGTGAATGTTTGGGCGAGCTGGTGCAGTGTTTACATCGTTATCCGAGGAATATGCCGTTACCACATTAGTGAAAATTAAGCCTAAACGACCAATTCTCTTTAAAACCTCCACCGAAAAAGGTCTGAGACTTTCATTTTCATTTAGAATATCATGTTTTTGTGGTGAAGTATCAACTTTTTTTAGTATACCTCACGGCCAAGAAAAAATTAAAAAGTTGCCGACAAAAGTGGCAAATGGAACTAGGATCTCGGAGAGCAATGGGTTTTGGGGGAAATTGATGATGATTTAAAAGAAAGGGACAATCGGAGCAAACCGTTAAGAAAGCAGTGACTAATGGATTTTTAGGAAAAGCATTGTTCTCACATGAACGCGATAATCTAATAAAGTTTGCTTTTTCACAATAACTAAATAAACAGTCTGGATAAAAAATTTAAAAGAGAAAACAGTGCATCTTAGGCTATGGACGTTTTAATGGAGCCATCGAGAAAAAGTAAAACGATTAAAAAAAACAAAACTAGAGCGAAGAGGAAAATGAATCGGTGAATACAAATAACCAAAATACATGAGTGATAGATTCTGCTCATAAAATCCTGAGAGCGAAAGTTAATTTAATTCAACCACTAAATTACCAGCATTAGAACTGGCGCTTCTATAAACCCTTTAGAAATCATCACTCATTAACTTAAAGAGTTAATGTTAAATTTTAATGATTGTTCAAATCAATTACGTTTTCACATTTCTCCTTAAAATAGCATAGGGATTTTCTTCAGCTATGCATGATATCCTACTTGCCACATGAATGAATTTCTTCTAATACAGATCCCGGTTAAATTAATGCAAAAAAACTCAACCGAGTTCAAAATAAAAATGAAGGAACTCCGTCCCGAAATTAGGATTTTATTAGTTTTACCGAATCGGCCGTACACAGAAGGTCTCTTGGAACGTTTCTTATTTTTTTGACACGAATTTTATCTTCCTGTTTTTTCCGCATGCACTGCTGAAGCGCGCAAACGTTTTGTACGTGTCATATCGCGCGTATCTTCGGGCGCTCTCTGCGATTACAGTGAGAGGGAAGCTGAATCATACTCCGATTTGCTTTGAATTCATAAAAGTTTTTTTTTAATCCACAACAACGATTTACTGACCAATCCGGCAAGAATGTTTTTCAGTACTGTAAAACGAACTGTTAAGGCTATAGTCATAGAAAAGGAAGGTGAACTATTTATCCCAAAATATAAATAACAATCTGTTTCAATCTCACATCACATAAACGAAGTTAAATTTTAATATGATAAAGGTTAAGCGTTACCGTAACATAATTTTTATTATTAATTCATTAAACACTATTAAAAACGTAACTAATGAATGTATACACTAAACCATTAATTTTTAAAGGATGTCATATAAGGGAAGACTATAATGTCAAGTTTGTATGAACAAGAATGAAACTTAAGCTAAAGATACACGGATCGTCTAGGATAAAAAACAATACAAAAAAAGGCATTTGAACAATTTCTTTAGTTCGATTCTATTGTTTTTCTGGAAACAAATACCAGGGCTTGGATGATTGAAATGTAGGACAGAAGAAATACAGAAATAATGCGACCATTGAGTTCCTCTGACACAGTATCTTCGTACACTCTCAATATTTTTAATCACGATAGGTAAAATGAAATCGGACAGAATTCTAAACAAATGATAGAACGAAAAGATTCGTGTAAAGAAGGTTGAGCTGCAGTAAAATAATCTGTGGTCCCGTTTTTATAAAACCCTCAACTAGCAAAATTAAATGAGGATGCGTAAAATGGGTTTCAAAATATTAAGAGATTATTCAGTGGTAAATAAAATTTTTCGTTTTCAAAAATGAATTAATCAAACATGAATTTTTGGGCTCATCTCATAAAAAATTCGAATATAGAGCCAAAGTAACATCTGCATTTTATAATCAAGACGACATTTTTAATTGAGATGCGTAAGTTATATCTAAATACTGGCTGAAACGCCCGGCTTCGCTCGGGAAAGTTTTCTTTTAAGTAGCAAACGCTTTTTATTGCTCGCGGCAAACGTTCCCCATTCCTTAATTACGCAGCGATGCTTGCATTAACATTTACTATTTTATGTATTGTAATGTAAAGTTTTTACCATTAATATAATTACGCATTAACGTCTTACTTAATATTCACATGGATAGATGCACCGAAACCTTTAAAACAGCAATGAAATTATGTGGATTATGTCAATACTATTAGCCAAAACGTAAACAATAAACAACATCTTGGTTACCGAACAAATGTAAGTAGATGTATCGAAATCCTGCAGCGGAGGGTTGGGAATGGGTAGTTCTTTCTTCCACAGGACAATTCCCAAATTGGGAGGTCGGCGGAAGGAAAGAATGGGAGAATTGGTGAAGGGGGATTGGTGAGAGGTGGCAGCATGGAGGATTTCTTTGAGGACCTCGTGGATCCTGGGGTGGAAGAGGGTAGTAAGGGTAAGGGAAGGGGTAAAATCAGAAATAAGGGGTGTAAGGGTGGTGTTTATTGATTGCGGGTGTAATTGCCCTCCGGATCGGGTCACGGATCAGGCCCGAGGTGTAATGGCGTTTTAGAAGGGCATCTTCGAGGATGGAGTAATATTTTGAGAAAGACCTCCTGTCTGAGAAAATTCTCCATCCTCAGCAGGCAAAGGCATAGGGGATACAGGGTTAATGTGTAAGGGATGGCAGCTATTGAAGTGGAAGTATTGCAGGATGTTGGAGGGCTTGATGTGGATACTGGTGCGGATTTTTCCGTCTTGAACAGAGGTCAACGTCCAGGAAGGTGATGTTAGAGGCGGAAGTACTGTGGGTGAAGGAAAGCGTGGGGTGAGAGAAGAGGCGTGACAAAAAGGATTGGAGGGAGTCAGGTCCATTGGTCCAGATGAGAAAGATATCGTCAATATATCTCAGCAACTACAGTGGTCTGTGAGGTACGTTGAGGAAGTGAGTCTGCCATTCCCCTAGGTAGCAATTGGCATAAGAGGGCGCCATTCGAGTGTCCATTGCTGTACCCTTTATTTGGAGATAATGGCGCCCTCCGAAAGAAAGTTGTTCTTTTTCAGCACCATTTCTGCCAAGTGCAACAGGAAATGGGAGGAGGGCCTTTTGTCGGATCTTGTGTCGAGTTGTTTTCTGAGAGCAGAAAGTCCGTCATCATGGGGAATATTTGTGTAGAGGGAGCAGACGACAATGGTAGCCAAAATGGTGTTGGGCGGGAGGGGAGAAGGGAGGTGTTTAAGGCGTTGGAGGAAGTGGTTGGTGTCTTGGATGAAAGATGGGAGTAGACGGACGAGAGGCTGCAGGTGTGAATCCACGAATGCGGAGATGCGCTACGTGGGGGAAGGGAAACTCGCAATAATGGGTCGGCCAGGGGTGTTAGGTTTATGAATTTTAGGAAGAAGGTGGGGGTAAAGGGGATTCTTGGGGATCAGAAGGGCGATGGCAGAGTCGGTGAGTCCTTCCTGTTTTCCTGCAAAATGGGGATAGGAGGATATTTGGGAGGAATGAAGGCTTGTTGGGTTGGAGGTGAGGAGGAGATAAAAGGTTCCGTCGGAGAGCTGGCGCTCGGCTTCCTCGTTGTATTGGGCGCGGCCTAACACAACCGTGGAGTGCCCTTGTCCGCGGGGAGGATAATGATGTGTGCGTGCATGCGTGTGTATATATATATTTTTTTTCTATCTTACTCGCTACACTCACGAAAAGCTGAGTCGGGAGCCGATCGAACGCTTATCAATATGCATTTCCTTCCTCGATGAATAAAAAGCTTTTTTCTTCTTCCTCTTTCACTCCCTCCATCCACCCTCCGTCCGACCAACCTTCCAATACAGTACGTAAGAGGGGATATGAAGTGAAATTTTTTCCATTCTTTTTAAAGAGCTTTCATTCCTTTTTCACATCTACCCCTTCTCCCTCTCTCTCTCTCTCTCTTCCTCTTCTACTGTAGCTCGTGAATAGGAGAAAGATTGGAGGGGAAGGGAAGGATAAAGGGTAAGAGTTGATGGAGGGGATAAAAAACGTTTGGCCGCGGAAAGAAACCGAACGACAATTGAAAGGAAAGTCTAAGGCTAGCAGAAACAATTTACCATGTAGAAAAGAGGTCTGGCGCAAAAATATGGTATGGGGTTGACGTCGTGCAGACCTGGTAAAGATATTCTTTTATTCTTCCTTACAAACTCGCTTGGTAGAAAAGGTTTAGCTCCTATTAGCTTCGCCGTAACCGTCCCTTCTTTTCTCCATCAGCATGTAACAGCATCCAACACAAAAAAATACTGTTTAACTAACCGATAAAAAGGAAGAGTATGATGTTGACCGTGTTGCATTTTGAGCAAATTATAACTAACTAGCTGAACCCGCGCAATATTTGCGCGGTATATTTTCAATTGATTTGTAAAAAATTAAGAAGTATGTAAAATAAGTTGACCTCAATAATTCACATTTAACTCTAATAGTGCATTTCTCCGGTATAGGATTTTAATGTGTTTGGCTTCCAATGTAAAGTTCGCGGGTTCGAATTTCGCTGAGGGCATGGCTGTCTGCGTATTGACAATTTATTATTCGAAGTCAGTCAGAAATCTGCATTTTAAAAGTCCCAACCTAAGAAAATACTGCCGCTCAGAAACAGGAGGATTAGTCTGCTACGATAGTTCAGTGGATGACCCGGGTTCGTATTCCCGGTCATAGCAGATTTTTTCTCCTGTTTCTTCATTTCCCTACAAAGTAATTGATCGCGAACTTTTATGTTTTTAAATTTCCTTTTTTCTTTTTATTCAAATATATGTCCTTTGTTTTTTATATAACAATCAATGCAACCGTTTATGTAGATTATCAATGAAGATAACTATGTAATGTGTTAAAAAATACCGTATGCCCCTATTCTCATTTAATTTTAAATTTATGCGTGAGCCTATTTGCGTTAATAAGCATTACAGATGTATAATATAATGGTCCTACTTACAAATAGATAAGATTCCAGCATTCCAACGATGAAAGGAAGATTCAACTGCTTTGATTAAATCGTTAGAAATGCTTCCCATACGCAGTTAACTGAATAATTATCCGTAAAAATTTATGTTGCTATGTATAAATGTTGACATTGCTACAGCAATAATTTCGATGCTTAAACAAAAGTGCGAAGCGAATAACGCTATTCGTTCACCTATTTGAAGGTATAATTGATACTAATTGAATCGGAGGCAACAATGACGGTCGCCTTAGCAACGCCCGGAAAGAGTGCGAAATATCCGTAAAAATTCGAAAACAATTTCTGAAAATATCGACCGCCTAACATGTAAACATCGCAAGAATAAGATAGTATAGAGTTTTAGCCGTCGAATAAAGCAAAAACGAAGAAAATCCATATTTACGTGTTTTAATGAATGAAGGAAAAAAACCTTGCACTCTGAAAAATCGAAAATCCCGTATAAACTTATGGGAACATATAATTGTCTTCTGGATTCGAACCCGGGACTTCGTGAAAATGAGAATAGTTTTCTAGGGACCTCCTATCTTGTAGAAACAAAACGCAGTTTACCGCATATCTCTAAGACGAACGGCTTTTGAGATAAGAGGGGGGACGGACGGACGGACACTTCCAAAATTATATATAGGAAATACGACACTAGCAGGAGTGCCCGTTGAATTTCAACGGATTTAGTGAATCTAAAACTTCGACCGTGTAACATGTAAACATCGCAAGAATAAGATAGTACTCCCTCCCCCTCCCTTCCACCCTCTTGTATATACATTTATTCATGTTATTATTTTGTAATCAATAACGTAGAGTTAAAAGGACCTTATGGTCTCAATTTCGCCCTGAAGATAAAGTCATCTATCTATCTATCTCCTTCTCTTCTCCCCCTCCCCTCTCTCTCCCTTTCCCTCCCTCCCCCTCCATCTCCCACCCTCCTCCTCCCTCTCTCCACCCCTTCCCTCTAATTCCCTCTCTCCATCTCCCTCCTCCGTTACCATCCATCTCTCTCCCTCCCTATCTCGTATTAAAAGCACTCAAAGCGAACAAACTTACAAACATTCTCCTTTATGTGTTAGATTAGAAGATAATTCATTTAAAAACAAATATTTGGTTTCCATGTAAACAAATTAAAATCGTACACAGAAATTGACAAACGATATTACGTTAAAATTTTTCCCCTATATATGCATTGGACTCTCAATTTCGGCGACAATGAAAGTTGCCATGGTAGCTCATGATGGGTAATGTAATAAAACTGATAAAATCACGTATTATATTGATTCTAAATGCATTTTTATGCTAATTCGATCAGGATTCGGATTCTGTCTTCAATAAAAATAAACTTTGTTCTTTTCTTCGTAGAACCATTCAAGTCTCAAGTTCGTATCATGTTTCTAATTAATTTTAAAATTCAAATGAAAATAAGCTGCACCCGTCCCTATGTTATTCAAATGGAGAAAATGAAAAAAATAAAATATTTTTTAAATTAGACAGGTGAATAAAATCGATATAAAAACTTTACTATACCACCGTACTCGTTATTCCGGTTAAAATGATACCTTTCTCTTGCTTCTACGATCTGTAATTTTCGAGTTTTAAAATTATGATACACACACAAACATACATTCATTTTTATATATAAGATTGAGGTATTCAGCGCGTATATGGGCAAAATGAATAAACTCTTCTGCCGACATTACTTGCAACATGTGCGGAAACACTTTAACAAGCCTTAGATAATATTTGTTTACATCTCTCAAAGATTGGCATGTTAAAATTTACGCGACAATCTCAAACTCTATTGCGATACTCATGTCCCACGTAATCAAGGTCGAAAACTATCTCAGCCCAAAATCAATCAATCGTTTGGAATATTTTTTGTTATTTAAATTAGAAAGCTGAATTTGATGCTGCTCCAATTTATAAAAAACTCGATTTCATTAAACTTCTTCATAGATTGTTTGAGATTTCTGGGTTGTCGTGCGAAGAACATAATTAACATCCAAAGCCTTGTTAGAGTCCTGAAGACGATGGCAGTATTGCGAGGACAAAATAAACAAGAAATTCAGAAATCCCCGACAACGATCCATCCCACTGAGAAAACTTGCACTACGAGCTAAACATAATACAATTTAAGATATACTGAAAGAACTGCCAAATATCTCACAACGTGACTTTCCCTTTTTAATATGAAAATAAAATCTTTGTATAAAGTCCTGCTTACGCTGGCGGAAGCACATATTTAATTTCATTTACAGAATCGTTCTCAAAGTTGAGTCCTAAAACCCGCATGAAATTGAAATTAGAGTTTTCACTCGCGAATCTAAAGTGAATCGCACTTTTTGGAGCGATTTGTTCCTCTGGCAGTTCTCTAGTATTCACTGAGTATTTTGACAGAGATTGTGGAGAGAAAAATTATTAGAACGTCACTTTTTCTTTCGGGTTAAAAACCTTTATAAGTATAAAGCATGAAAATTGATGATGATAAGAGAATATTAATAAAAAAAACTCTTAAGAGGGGACTTTGAAGCAAAGAATTATATTATTTGTAAGATATACGTTTAAAAGGCGAGTAAAACGATGAATGAACGCACGAAACAGTCAACACATCTTGGCACTGAAGAATTAATACTGTAATTACAATGATTATTCTCATGCCTTCTGAAAATTATAGAATTTTAATTTCGATTAATTCCTCTTGAAAATACTTAGTTCAAAATATCACTTCGTGGTTTTAAATTAGACTTCGGCTGACTTTTTTTATTGTTCGTAAAATTTTAAAACGTAGACAAAAATACTTCCAAAACCTATATTTACATCACAATATATATCTAAAAAACTGAATGAGTGAGATGACGCAATAAAATACACTTACAGAAACAAGAACATAAAAAGAGAAATCCTTGCCTCGAAGATAGAGGGAGAGAGAAATGGGTAAAGTGGAAAGTAAAATATTCGAAGGGAAAACGCACGAAGGAAATATAAAAGGAAACAAAATCGTAAGTACGGAAGAGAGACGGAATACCATAGGAGACGGCTTATGTTTCAGTAATGTGAGGCATGTCCCCAGAATACGAAAAGGATGACTGTAACGGGAAAGAATTACGACGAGGATATATTTGGTAACTAAAGGGAACATAGACATAAGCGAACGGGGAAAAAAGACAGATAAAGCATCTCTCTAAATTAAGAGAATCTCCTCGTGAAAAGCGAACACTGTAAGAATACAAAATTTTAAAGTCATCCATTTATTCCTCTTAAAAAATATTCAGTTTTGATTAAATGAAACAATCTGGTTGCCCCAGAGGAGTTAATGGCAGACGAATGAGGACTAACAAATTTGCATTAAATTTACGTACATATTTTCGACAATGGTGAATTTTCGATTGAAATTTCTTTTTCATCGTAAACCATGTTCCTTTACTAATCTATCCTATACCGATACGCAAACGCATTTTAAAGATATAGGAGTAAAATTCTAGTAAAAGCAATCATGTCTTATATTAGTAACTAGTATTGAGCCGACCGTGTGTATGCGTCAATATTTCATTATAAAACAGGTCATAAAACCAAAACTGAGACACGAATTGGACACTTCTGTATGGACCCAAGTATTGCGTTTTTTCCCTCCCTTGCTAAGTTCACCGAGTAGACACAAACATGATGTGGAATATGAGAAAACAATTATTTTCATAATATAACAACTACCAAGAAAACCATGCATATTTCTGCTATAATTAGACAGCCGTCTCTGTAATTTTGTTTTACTAACCGCACGCATTTGTTTATCGGAATTTCGTATTTATGTAATCACACTTATGGGTAGCCTTTTCAATTTTTTTTATAATAGAATCGATAAACCTATTTCATCTAAGGTGGAGCTATAGACTGACTAAGAATAAAGGCGTTTTCGACTCTGCCAATTATATTGATGATTGCATATTATATCAGTACAGTTTTTAAGAACAACCCGAAGATTCCAGCTGCAGAGCATAACAAACGTCGTAAACAGCCAGAAATGAAAACGCGGTAGAAAATCCCGATAGGAACTTTACTACCAGGATGTCGCCGCGAAAGCCTTCACGCCAGAATGCACATTGCGTTGCAGCCATCATTTTTAACCTTTCAAGCGCGCAGGACGTTTACTTAAATCCCGTGTTTGAGGTCATAAGAGGTTTTTAAAAATTTGCGAAAATTCGCGATTTCGATTCCTGAAAATTGAAAAATTCGTAACTTTTTCATTTTTATTGGATTTGTATAAAAATTTTTTCATTTTTTCATTTCATAAAGCTTATGAAGTTTTGAGTTATACAGTAGTCATTCATAGTCACTGTAAAAAAAATGGCCGGGTTTTTTTACATGGTGAAATTTGTCCTATTTCGTTCAGTAGAAACGGAGTTATGATGTTGTATGTATCATAATGTACGCGTAATAAGAAAATTAGAAAAGTTAAAAGGTTTTTTAAAAGGCATTTGCTTTATCCCATTTACCATGAAATTTATAAGAAAATATAACTTCAATGAAGCATCTATACTGAATTTTGTTTTACTAGCATTCACTTCAGACTAACTTCTTGAGAGCGACACGAGAATATTTCTCCGGCGGAGAAGACGCGATTCCCCAATTCCCGAAAAATCAATCACAAAATTTAATGCACATTAAGTGTAATAAAAAAGATAAAAAGATAGCAGAATGACGATAAATAGGTAGGCCAAAGGTTCCTCTTTTAAAATATATGAAGGTTATCCATATTTACGAAAATTTACTGTGTCAAAAAAATAAAGAAAGCTAGCGACCTCCGCGACGTACCCATTACGCATGACGACCGCATGTGGAGTTTTCGTCCGACGCTTCCAGTACGCATGACGACGCTGACGCGACGGGTTAACATAGCATACAAGGAACTTGGCATTGTATCTTTTTCCACTTTGCCTATAATACTGAAAATTTCGCAATAATTATATAGAATTTTAAATGCAAGTAAATTTGAAGCCGATTCTTATAATAATATTTTCATGCGGTAAACATGGATACATAATGATTAGTTATTATTTTATAACATAAGAAGCCGTAAAAAAAAAACGTGTTTGATAAGAATCTATGATCAGTAGCTCCATCCGGACAAGCAAAAATTATTCCGATTCTCAATTTCCCCAAAATTTCATCAGTGAGTTCCAACTTCCACGCGAATTGAATGTCTTTCTTTCGTTGTTACGTATTACTGGATTTTTTTCGATCAGATAAAACAGGTGCGCCAGAAGCAATGATAAAAAAACAACCGGCACGGACGCAGGACGACATATCTCTATGACGTAGGAAAAAATAGCTACCACTCACATCTCCACGAGGATGGCCCACTCGGCAAGATTAGCTCAATTAAGGAGGATTAAAAGTACGAAAGAGAAAAATGATGCTAGCGGTAAAGAGTGACGCGAATGCTGAAATTTGCGGGCGGAGAAAAAAAAGCATGCGATTAGAATAGAGAGACTAGCGAGGGAGTGGAATAACCTAATGATACGGCATGTGAGGCAATTGGCTAATGGAGGAAAGGGGAGTAAGCTTACATGTGAATATTTGCGCTGACAAAAAAGACGATTATATCACTCGCTTGAAAATCCGAAGGGCATTACGAAAACTAGGAAGAGAAACGAAATGTACAGAAATGCAAGTAGCTTTTCTGTAGGCAAAGAGTAATAGCTAAAAATTACTGTTCTGAAAATGCCCTTTTCCGACGAAAAAGGATATTTTGATAGGTGCTAAAACTTCGATAACAGCCATGGGATAGATCTATTCAAAAACTGAGTTTTTATGTTATCTGAAACAATACCAAACTTTATGCATCACAAAACAAGCCAAATAAAAAATAATAAAGACAGAAAAAAAACCACATCATGCATGACCTATGTCTTTTTTTCCAAACTTTTGGTCTCGCGACCCAATTAAGGAAAATCTGCGATCCCACCCATATAAACAAAAGACTTTCTACCGCTCTTCACAATGAACCAGGGTTATTTTTTATTGAGGAAAACCATTTGCCTAATAGAAGCATTCCGTTCCGTCTCTTTTGTATATATCTCACCTACTTATGAAGTGAGTCCTCGAATTTTTGCTAGAATCGTTACTCATCGTGATAGTCATTTTATCTTTGGGTAGGTTTTGGTCTCATCCAACCCACCCTGAGCCCTTCAAGACCTTTCTCTTCATCTTTTCCTACTCATACCCTTCTTTTAATGCATCTAATATTCCTCTCTTCCTGCTCTCTTTACTCCTTCCTAGCATTCTCCCTTTTATAAATTCTTTCACCAGACCGTTACCTTAAAAATCTGGCCGACCCATTTCTACTGCCTCCCCTTTACTATTCTAATAAAGCAGCTCCCTGCGTTTAAAATTTCCTCCTTTGTTTTTCTCTCAGCCGAATTAATTTATTCCAGTCTACGCCATACATCGTAACCCAGAAATGCATACGAGGATAAGCCAAATCAACCTGCCATCTCAATCTCCGTCATAACCATGCTTTTCGCTTACATTTAATTTAATACTGCAGTTAATATTTTCACGATAGGAATCGATGTACCGTTTATATCTTTCATGCATTTAAGCCTTTTAGAAAACAAGTAAGAAAAGAGCCACTGAAGCAGGCAGTAAATGGCGATTTTTTCAAAAAAAATTTGGACACGGATAAACCGAGAAAACGAGAGAGTATACTAAATCGATTGTTAAAAAAATAAGTGTTTATTTGCTTTCGTTTAGGATGAGTTCGCGTCAGACAGACGGACAAACCGAAAACAGCTAAAAACAATGGAAAATAAATATATTAGGCACACGTTCTTCCACTATGCGGTCGATCTTACGCATCACTCGAATGCACACAATTAACTAGGTCGGTTATAAGGACGACACGAGTGAAGACATGCAAGAGTGAGAAAGATGGAGGCGGTGAAGGAATGACGTAGAACAGGAGTTGTTAACCTACGTACGCAGCCTCCGAATAGCATTTTACTTGGCGCGGGAAATAATGCTGAAAAGCCGATCTGTCAAATTTCACACGCGTATTAATTTTTGGTAAAATTGTGTTAATAAAACCTTAAATTTTGAAATTTTAACACCAAATTCCTCATTTACGCTTCATTTCCACTCTATGCTACTTCTGATCAGGATAATTTCATATTTACACTCTAATCCGGGCCGTCGAAGTATTTGCAATTTTCAATGCGGTATGCCAACCACAGATGCAACCCGTTATGTAAATAAGGTTGGTCACCAATGACGCAGATGATAGTATGGATGAAATAAGGCTCACCAGGAGTTTGCAAACTTTCCATTGTGGCAAGCACCAATTTACTTTCTACAACATCCAGCGACTCCCACTATGCATTTGTAAAAATATGAATGGCCGTAAATATATTCAAATAAAGGTCAAAATTATTTAAAATATCCTATCTTACATTTAGAAAGAAAATAGGTGAACAAATTAAATTACTGGTGCTAGAAAAGATGATTCTAAGTATATTAGAAGTGCACTGCAGGATTGCTAAAGAGCACGGCGGTGCTCTTGAGCGCCAGGTTACGGACGCCTTGTCTAAAGAGTGGAAAGCAAGAGAGAGAGGGAGAGATGATTTATATAAGAGGGAAAAAATTGAAAGACAAACTGGAAATAACAATAACGATGATTTAAATTCAACAACAACAAAAAGGAGGAAGAAAAAACGGGCAAGGAAACTTTTCAGATAAGGGAAGAGAGTGGAGAATGGGATAGGAAAAAAGAGGTCAGAAGGAAATACAGAGAAAATGAGAGATTACAAAAGAGAGGGATAAAGGAAGGAGATGAAAGGAAAGAAGAGAAATATGAGAGGGAGTAAAAGGATGGGAAATGCAGGAATGAGGGAAGATGGAGGAGAACGATCCAATGAAGCGATCGGAAATATGGAAGCAAATGGAGGAAAAGATTGAATATCAGAGTGGAGCCTCCAAATAATATGGCAAGGGTTTGGTAAGGGATATAAAAGAGTGGGTTAAAGAGCGGGTAAAAATGCGAGTGTATGCATTTATGTGTGTTTCCGAGTGAGTGAGTGAAGTTGTAGAGAGAGAGAGAGCGAGAAAAAGAATCGGAGAGAAATGGCAGGAAGGGAAAGAGGGTGGGAAAAGAAAATATTTGAAAAAGTGGAACTTCATTCGCACAAACTTAAAGTATATAATGTTCCGCAAAAGAAAATATGAAGCCACGAGTGTAAAGGATTTCCGAAAGAACTCATATTTTCCCCCTTTTTCGCATTCTTTTTTAAATGAGAGGAATGAAATTGAAACGTCTTTTTAATATCTTCCTCCATTCTCCCCGGAAACTCTGAAGTTGATTCGAATTCCAATATTTTCTCTCCTTTTTCTCCTCTCCACCTCCGAGAAATAAGTAGGTTGTCGATATCAAGTCCAATAACACTCGAATAAGAGAGGACTGGGAGCCCGAATCCCTTGAGCAATCTCTTCCTCTCCTGAGAATTGTTTGAAAAACTCTTTTAATATACATTTTGGAAAGTGCCTAATATGACGGAAACACATGCGACAAACGGGTTATATATTTATATATGTATACGTACACACACACATCCTTCAATCTGCTTGACGGCAGTTTATGAAAGCTCTGAATTTCATAGGAAAAAATTGCTTTTCCATTTATGTTCAGAGTTATCGATTGAGCAATAGAAAATATTTTTACAGCAAAAATTTGTCCAGTAAAAGATAATACACACAAAAACTATATATTATCAACAGCAACCAATTTATTTGCTACCCACGATGTTTTAAGAAAGAAGATCATTAGAGAGGAGTTAACTAAAAGTACTGTTGGAAGGTTGGACTGAAAATTGGTAAGAATAAAAGAATAGAAAGAATAATACATCCGCAGTGACATTAGAAGCAAGAGGCTGAGTACGGAACACGGGAGTTGCGGGCATTAATAACTGTTTATGACCATAATTTGTCAGCATAACGGCAACTCAACAGCCTGACATCTGCATGCCAAATTTCGGAGGAATAAAGAATAGATCAGACCAATGTTTTATTTTTTAAAAATAGGAAGCCTTCAATGAAGCACCCCGAAGATTGCTAAAATGAAACCCAATCTGGACAACATCGAACTTCAGGGGTATTTTTTCTGGAGTGATTTATTGTGATAAATTCAAAAGTTTTCCGGAGCGAAAATAAAAAAGGGGCTCAAGGCAGCTTCTTGAGGCAATCATTTTTTCCTTCCCTATTCTCCTCAGTAGTCCATAACTGTCTGGGATACAACGAATGGCGCAATTTCCAAACTGCGTAAAAATGAATGACTCGAAAATATCGAACAGTAAAAAAACGTAAAGAGAGAGGGGATGAGACTTGGATGGAATAGATCTGGAAAGCGAGGTTGAGGCGGGCGATAATGGGGGAGGACACTTCCGGATCTTGAAGAACGGCCAAGGGAGATTGACGCGTTAATCGAATTAAGGTAATAAATTTTGGGAGAGGTGTGGGAGAATGTAAATTGCGGGGAACAGCGAATGGAACGGAGACGAGAACGGACTGAAATTAGGATGTGGAAAGGTCGTTAAACAAAAAAACAAGACGAACGGACGATCCTGATAATTATGGTCGACAGTCTTCTTTTTTTATTACCATCGTCTTTTTACTACGCTTGGAACGGAAAATAATTTCCAAATACCCTTCCGGTAGGGGAAAAGCTTGAGAAGAGAGGCGGGGGATGGTTCGCGTATCAAATATAAAAAAAACTCAACCTCGAAGCATGAATGAATTAGAACCTAATTCAATTACCGGGGTGTGGTGTTTTTGGGGATGGGGTGGAGGAAGAAAGGGTACAGGGTGAGAGGAAAAATGGATAGAAAGCGTAGAAGATATGGGGTTTAACTTTTCCTTCCTAAGACTCCAGCTGTCCTTTATCAACACTTCTTACCCAAAACGGTTACGGGATACATGCAGCCCTTTTTCCGACGAGCACTTTTGGAAAGGACTGAAAAAGGGGTTGAGAATGAAGTAAGGAGATCAGAGCTGGAGAGGGAGAAATAAGGAGGAAGAGAGAAGGGAGGAGAGAGGTAGAGATATGAAGGGAAAGAGGGAGATGGGGACAAAATGAGGGAGAGAGAGAAGGTAGGAGTGAGGAGAGGGAAAATTCGCGAAAATATACGGTAGGAGAATGCAATTTAGTGGAGGCAATTTATGTCCCCCACCGTGCCTTAATTGCGACGAATTGCGAGCTCGGATAACTAGACATATTACGCCGTACGCGGCAAAGTGCCGACTAACCCCTAGGATGGGGGCAAGGTGAGAAGAGGAGAGTGAAAAGATGGGAGAGATGGATCCCGAATAATAAAAAAAGGCCGATGTGAGAGTTTTT
Organism: Uropetala carovei; assembly: GCA_036926305.1. NCBI lineage: Eukaryota > Metazoa > Arthropoda > Insecta > Odonata > Petaluridae > Uropetala > Uropetala carovei. The sequence goes on from JAXCHB010000210.1 coordinate 96,277, forward strand.
TTTTTACTCGTCCCCGGAAGGTTGGGAACGGAAGAGCGGGAGGAGATTGAGAGAATTAAAGGTTATGGAGACGACTTGATCAAGGGGAGGACTGGAATTTTCACTGGAGAAAGTTGGGGAAGCTGAAGGAGGGAAAGGAGTATGGGGGAGTGAAGAACGGGTGGAAGATGGTAACCAAGCAATATAAATTAAGAGCCAAAGCTAGGAACAAATTAAAGTTACGTTTGGATTTAAACGACAACAAAGAAAGATGAGTTCTCTGGAGAAATTTGATTTCTGAACAGAAGCGATGCAGATTTTTGGAGTTGATTTTTAAATTATAATTTTGATACATTTACGAATACTTTGCAAGGTTTTAATTTCCATACGTGTACACGTATTTGAGCGTAACTAAAAATATCCTTAAGTTTTAAAAAACTATTTAAGCTTAGTAAAAGACAATATGAAATATTGTTTCGTAATGCAATACAAATTCTGTTTGATATATTCATTATAACATTACAATTATAACTGACTTAATTTAAGCTGAAAATTGTCCTTAAACTTCGGATTATCAATTAAAATGTCATTAACGAATAAAATTCACTGTAATTTAAGTCATGCATTTAAAGTATTTCCGAAGGCTATTATAAATTCTTCAAGTAGTACCAGCAAATTTAAACTACTAGCAGAATTTCCCGTTGAATTTCAACGGGTTTAGTGAAGCTACTACAGCACAACATAAAAACTTCAAAATACCTATATAGTAGATACTTTTTAAATTACAATTAGCTTTTCTTAATAATTAATCATATTTGCTTGTAACAATCCGTTTCCGAACGTACTGCATTCAAATATAACGATAACTGTATTTACTATCATATATATCACTTTCGCTAAATCCAGCTTCATTTCTTGTGTGCCTATGAAATGTTTACATTTATGTCTTGTAAGCAAGAAACCGGTGAAAATGCAACGTAGTACAGTTGTCCATGATTGAACACTGACTGGTAAATGTACACCAGATACGTGAGCTTATTTACGTTAATAAACATTATAATGTAAAATATAATTATTTTACTTACAAAAAATGTAAGATTCCAGTATTCAATAGACGAAAGAAGGTTCAATTACTTTCATCAATAAACGCTTCCTGAATGATAATCAGTATCTATTTACGTAGCTATCCATAAACATCGATCGTTTCGTTGCTTAAACAAAAGTGCGAATCGAATAACGCTAAACTTTCGTCTATTTGTAAGCTTCATTGAAGTTAACTGAATCGGAGGTAACAATGACGACCGCCTTGGCAACGCCCGGAAAGAGTACGAAAAATCCACAAAATTTCGAATCAAATATCGTATTTCTGAAAACTTCGACCGTGTAACATGTAAACTTAGCAGGAATTAGATAGTATAGAGTTTTATTCGTCAAATAAAGCAAAAACGAAAGAAATCGGTCCATATTTAGGCATTTTTATGCTTGATGGAAGAATACCTTGCAAGTCAAGGAATCGATTCATACGTGTTATCTTATGGAAAAATGTCAATCCCCTATATTGGCAGCACTGACTAATCCAGGTTAACAAATCCTTGATCATTCACTAAGTTACGATGTAAGGAAGAATCGTACCAAATTTGGTTATTCTAGCTTTTATCGTTTAGGAGGAGTTCCATGATAAACACACAAATACACAAACACACGCTTCAAAATATATTAAAGTAGATTATCACCGATTTAATGCTCACGATTCACATAACCGGTCAAAAATAAACGGACGCTTAAAGAAAAACTACTCTTTTGTTATTGCTGACACGTTACAAACTTGTTTCTCTTTAGAATTTCATCACGCTAATCTTTGGCTAATCCCATTTTTCAGTGCAATAAGTTATATACTACTTGGATTTATAATTTAATAAATAAAATTATTTTTCCCCTAAACTGATTCTACCTTCCGTATTATTTCCATCGTCCTTCCAAACTCCATAAACTTTACTATTCCAACCACTCAACTCTGTCCGAACTCCTCCAGAGCTATAAACACACACACACATATTGGAAATGAATATCAAGGACAAGTTCCGCGGACATCAAAAAACCGTATTTGAATCCTGATTTCATATTAAACGATTTCGAAAACCAGGAAACCGATCTGACACGGTCAATAATAAATATGGCCCAAGTTTTCTTTAAAAGGCGAAAGATAATTTATTCATATTTATTCATAGATCATCTGCTGGTTGTCATCATGTCAAGTAATTCGTACATGATTTCTCAACGTAACGGAAACAGAATATCTTCTCTGTTACTGCTCTTATTCCAGCACCCACGAACACTGATCTGTTTTTTATGCATTACGGACTTGTTCCAATGGCATCTGATGGTTCGACTATCATAAAGCTTGATGATTGATTATTTAAATAATTTTATGGTGTGGATTCATGTTTGTGTAACTATTCAGTCACTAGTGGAAACCAATCAAAAATGACGGGAAGAAAATTCATCCTGATCAGATGAAAAAATCACTTTAACAGCTCTTTAATCACCACATTCTTGATGAATCTTTTTTCATTCATCAAAATCTTTCCTTGATAATTGGTGTCTTTTACAAAGACACATTTTTATGATTTCTTGCTCTTGTGAGGGCAACGCAGAGTTGACCATGTCTAAATACAGACTCAGGTAAGTAAACACCAACATGATCAAATGTTTGGCCTTGAACTTTATTCTCTGTCATTGCAAAAGCCAAAATGACTGGAAATTGGCGTCTTCGCATGGTGAAAGGTAAACTACTGTCAATTGCTATCAAATTAATGCGTAGAATAAACACTCGTCCTCCTTTGTTACTTCCCGTAATAATTTCTGCGTCAATCAAGTTATTTTGAAATTTCTTTTACAACCAATAGGGTACCATTAAGAAGTCCTTTTTTTGGATCTAATGCTCCAACTTTGAGACGAAAATGATGTTGTGGCATACCCGATGGACATTGCGAAATTAATTTAGTATTAGAATACAACAATATTTAATATTTAAATGTAAGCTTTATTTTGTTTGTCTCTATGGAAAGAAATGTTAACAAAATTGTTAAATCAATCAATCAATCACAAAGGAAATTAGTAGTATTAGATTGCTTTCACAACGAATTGACACGTTCACTGCCCGATTATTAATTGAAATTTTTTCTACCAAGTCCTCACAAACTTAAGATACAATAACGATCTTTGCGTTTCTTTTCCTTACAATAATTTTTATTCATAAAATATGCTTCATTATGGGCAGTACTTTTTTTGAAAAGCCACTAAATATTCATTTTGGCTACATCAGAATTTTCGTGAAAAATGAGTGAATTAACGTAATAAAAAACCGATAAACTTCTGCATATCCTGTGTCGCAAAACCAAACGTAAAGCCATAATATGGAATGTATAATATTAAAAAGACCATCATCGGTGCCTGGCAGTAGGCAGCAGTACTGTCAGTATGGCATAGAGCCGAAAACAAATTTTTGGCTGGGTCTATATCCAATTGAGCTATAGGCGTGATCGGGACAATTTGAATGGCAACAGTACTGCGATGTGGAAAGCAAGAGGGGAAACTACCACATTACAATTCCCTAGTAATGACTGTATGGTTGGACAATATGAGTTCTCTCGAGGGTAAACATTCCGGAAGTGAAATAGTCCTTCAATCGGATCTCCGGGCGGGAACTGCCTTGAGGAAAGCATTTGTCGGAGGTATATATAACTTACGCATAGGTACGTGGAATGTAAAAACCATGAGGATGGAAGGAAAGCTAGAGAACCTGAAAGAAGAAACGAGAAGAAATAGGACTGACATCATAGGGCTGAGCGAAGCTAGATGGGAAGGAGAAGGACAGTTCGACTCGGAAAAATTCACCGTAGTTTACTCTGGAGGAAATAGTGGGGCAAAGGGAGTAGCTCTGCTGGTACATAGGAAAGACATGATGAAGAGCGTGACAAAGATAATAGCAACGAAGGATAGGTTGATGGCAATAAAGGTAAAAGCAGTCCCAGTGGACATGTTGATAATCCAGGTATATATGACAACGTCCGCTCATGAAGAAGAAGAAATCGACGAGATGTATGAACATATTAACGAGATTTACGAAGAAGACGAAAGAATAATGGGAGATTGGAACAGCATAGTTGGAAAAGGACGAGAAGAAAATGTCGGTCAATACGGACTTGGAGAAAGAAACCGAGGAGGAGAAAAACTAGTAGAATTCTGCGTTAATAACGACCTAGTTGTGGCTAATACATGGTTCAAAAACCATGAACGAAGGCTGTACACATGGAAAATCCCAGGAGATAGAACGTGATGCCAAATATATTACATCCTAGTAAAACAAAGATTCAGGAACAGCATAAAAATGCTAAGACATTACCAGGAGCAGACAATGATTCAGATCACATCTTTCTAATAGTCGATGTAACTACAAAGCTGAAATTAACAAGGAGAACAAGTAGAGAAAGACAGACTTGGGACCTAGAAAAACCGAAAGAAAAGAAAGATGCATTCAGCACGAGCTTGAAAGATCGCCTTAGAAATTTGGAAAATAAACCGAAGACCGTGGATACAGAATGGGAAGAAATTAAAAACAGTGCCAAAGATATCTTGAATACAGAGATTGGAAAACAAGAGACGAAAATCAGAAAACCATAGATCACTAAGGAAATGCCGGAGAAAATGGATGAGAGAAGAAAATGGAAAAACATTAACAGTGCAGAAGGTAGAGCCAACTATAGACGCATAAACACTTAGTTGAGAAGGGTAACAGATACAGCTAGGAAAAATTGGATAAAAGAAAAATATGAGGAAATACAACAGATGGAGAATTTAAGACCGTACGATGTGATGTAAGCTAGGGGACTGGAGACTAAGAAGCCTTATGGAATTCGTGGTAAAGGAATTATGTATAAATATGGAAAAAGTCGCAGAGACACAGTATGTAGCATAGGTATAGGAAGAATACATCATGGAACTATACAACAAGCAGGCAGGATCGGCACAAATACAACTGGAAGAGGAGGATAACATTGAACAAGGCAAATTGGGACCAGGTATTATGAAAACCGAAATAGAAAAGGCGATAGTGGAACTTAAGAAATGAAAAGCTACAGGCAGCGATGGAATACCGGCAGAGGTACTTAAAGTCATGGGATCGGGAGGACTAAAAGTCATTACGAAATTAATAAACGAGATTTATGACTCGGGAGAATGGCCTCAGGATTTCTTCGATGTAACAATGATCCCTCTAAAGAAGAAGCCAAAGGCAATGCAGTGTAAAGGCTACACAGCGATAAGCCTACTGTCACACACTTCGAAGATCATCACGAGGATTCTTAATAAAAGGTTAGAGAAAAAGGCCGAAGAAATGCTAGGGGAAGATCAATTCGGCCTCAGAAAAAAACGAGGAACCAGAGATGCTATCGGTGTAGTGAGAATCATATCAGAAAGGGCAATAGACTACAGCCAAGATTGCTGCGTCTGTTTCGTCGACTGGCAGAAGGCCTTTGATAGAGTAAATTGGGTACTGCTGATGAGGATAATAAAGGTTAGAGGTGTAGACTGGAAAGACAGGAGACTGATCACGAATCTATACGTGAATCAAGTTGTAAAGGTCAGGTTGGAGAATGTTGACTCCAGTGGTGTAAATATCGGTCGAGGAGTAAGACGGCTGTTTTATATCGCCAATCCTATTCAATATATACGGAGAGAGGATAATGCAGGAAGTCTTACAAGGCACGGGACATTTCAAACTTAGAGGAAGGATTATAAGAACAGTGAAATACGCGGATGATCAACTACTTCTAGCAAGAAAGTAAAAGGAACGCCAGTAAATGATAAATAGACTAGTGAGAACAGGTAGAAAATATGGTTTGGAACTATATACAGAAAAATTCAAGGTCATGCGAATATCAAGTAAAGAAGAAGAAAATTTGAGCATTGAAAGAAGGCCATGAGAACAAGTTTCAGATTATAAATACCTTGGAAGCATCATAACGAGAGAAGGAAAATGTACCGATGAAATCAAGACTAGAATAACGAAAGTAAAAGCCGCTTTCAGCAGAAAGAAACTCCTACTAACGGAGAATATAAAGGAGGATATCCGCAAGAAGCTGATAAAATGCTATATATGGAGAATAACTTTGTACGGGACAGAAGCATGGACGCTAACGATAAATGATATTAAATACTTGGAAAGCTTCGAAATGTGGACATGGAGAAGAATGCTGAAGATGAAATGGACAGACAGGGTGAAAAACGAGGAAGAATAGAAGTGAAATATTATACAGACTATCAGAAAGAGGTACGGGAACTGGATTGGACATTACATGAGGAGTGAGAGCATTATTAAAGAAGTGCTAGAAGGAAAACTGGATAGAAAAAAGAGAGGTAGGAAAGGGTTTCAGCTGATAGACGACTTGAAACGGAAAGAGAGCTATCAAGACATGAAGAAGACTGCGGAAAATAGGAGTACATATATGGAGAATCAGGTTTAACCATGAATAATAACGGACCTGCCTATGGACAGACTACCTATGATGATGTTGATTATTTCAAATAAATTAAAATGACAACCACGAGTGCGAATTAAAATGATATTTTCCCGAGTCTTGTAAACTATGATTCGCTAGATGAAATCATCAAATCCTTCGTGCGGTAAAATTCGCAAAAGTTCTCCTATCGCTACATGAAACTTTCGAATGCAGAATCGAAGTATTCCAAAGAAAAATATATTGAGAAAATCCTAATTTTACCTAAACGACACAAAAAATGAATACGGGCAGATAATGTAGATAAAATTCGAATTTGCACCCGAAAAGATAGGAAATTACTTTTGGAGGAAATGTTTTAAGCCCGCAATTTCCCGTAATAACGCCGCAGATATTTTCTTAGTTGTCGCTTCCTGCTTATCTCTCACATTAACTGAACGCCAAGAACTGCTGCGATAATGTTATGATGAAACATAAAGGTTATGATCCTTACGCGGACCACATAATTAACACATCACGAAATAACACTAATTACTGATACGAGTAATGTTTTTTTATGCAGCTAGATGCTTGCGTTTACTCTTAGAGGTCGGTTTTACCTTTTTATAATTTTATACACGTTTATATATCTACCAAAGATATTACTCGTGATTAAACTTTTCCCTAACAAAAATTGTTTCCTAAAGTTCGGTTTCGAAAAAATTAAGAATGCCATTTCAAAAAGGAGTGCAGATACCGATCATACTGCAGAAGTAGCTTTTCCTATGCGAAAGCTGGAGTCATAACATGAAATACAATTTTAGACAGTATTATAAAATTTTCAAGAAACGTTGGCATTATTTCCTTTTTTAATGTAAAGATTCGACAATAAATCCCACGCTTTTCAAGTTTACGAACAGTCATAAGGATGCACTCACAAAGAATCGAAATCGCATTCAGGAGGCAAAGGCGTAAAACGCACTCCTAGGTATCTTTTTAAAACCGGGAAGGTAGAGCAAAATAAAATTTTCAATAAAAATGTTATGAGATTCATGGCTCAGCGTTTTCAAACATTTCTTTCAGCGAAATAGCAGATAAAATAACGTCCGTTCTTGCGATATGAAACATAATTTACACAGGGTTGATACTTTAAAAGACAGACTGTTTATTGATATTAAAACAATAGATGGGAATGATTCCGCTGCATTTTCCTAAGCGCATCTCACAGAAAAAAGGAAATATCAATCAAATCCTTTTAAACTCTGCGAAGCATGTTTATATTACGGTAGACAGGTGTATAATGTGACTCCATAAGCTAATCGTATAGAGCAAAGAAAGTCTGAATTAATTATTTTTTCTAATAATAAAAATCCTTGAGCCTTATTTGTCCGCTAACTTGTTTGTTTTATAGTAGCGGTCACCTGATCAACCCGAAAAAATTAACTGTATATGAAGAAATGAACATAGGAGATCTGCATTAGAAAGCGGGCATTTATTAATGTAGTTATAATGAATTTGATAAAATTATATTTAAAAAACTTTTTAAAATTATACACATTTTCTACAGCGCACTGAAAAATATAAAATAAGATTTTGGGTTCAAGAAAATATCTGGATCTTAAGGAAAATTTTCATTGTATATGATCATGAATTTCTTTAAAAACGAGGTATGGCATATGTTGATTAAATTATTCACTGCCATGTACATAGTCTGCAATTCTTGTTTAATCACAATTTGCCATACCTCTTTTTTAAAGAGATTCATGATCATATTTTACTTTTATTAACTACTTTCCTGAGAACATGACCTGACGAGAAAAAAATTAATTTGTGAAATAATTTTCTTAATATGAGGGTTGATTAACATTTTAAAATGTTTCAGAGATGCAAGAATAAAATACTAAAGATACGAACAAACGGAATTAAAGTGTCCTAAGTTTCAAAAAAATATGTAATACGAATTTCTAGCTCGACTTTATGAAAAGTAAAACAAAGTCGACAACACAATAAGGAAAGTAATTTTTTTGAATTGGCAATTACAACGAAGTATCATGCATTCTGGTTAAGTAAGGCAAACGCTATTACTTCCGGAATCGCTGAATGAATGAACATACGCCACCGTTTTTCTCACCTCGTTGTCTTTGTCGGCATCTTTGATGTGCTGCGCGATGAAACGAACTCCTTGAAGCGCCGACAGAAGATCTGGAGACATTGTGCGAGGAAAAGTATTGCTTTCCGTCCCCGGCGTGCCACCGTCAGACACTGTGAGAGATGGAAAGAGAAAGAGGTTGAGAGGAGAGTAAAATGAATATGGCACTCCGAATTAAAATTGAACTCAGGCTGAATTGATAAAAAAAATGTTCGAAAGCATCCGGCTGCGTTAACTTGGTTGCGGAACGGCTTGTTCGTTGGGAATTCATCGCGAATCGGAAGAGGATGTAAACCAATTGGCACCCCATAAAATGATCCAGACATCTGAAGTATGGAACTAACCTATCTAAATCACGAAAGCTACACAGATCAAACTGATCCGAGCTTGAATGCGTTTTTCGGTTAATTAAACAAAACGGAGCTTGCTTGGAAAAATAGACAACTCCATACAGATACAGTTTTTAAAACTACTCTCTTTTCCTAAACATATGAATTATTATGTGCAATTCTCCTAATATAGACTCATCTCAATCTAATTACCTCTAGTATGGATACAGCCTTGCTATTAAACGAGTAAACACTTCCGATACTGTATTCGAAAATATTTTTATGAGAAAAACAATTTCCCCATAAGATGAGTTGACGTAGTCCTTCCAGTCTAACGCTAACGGTTTCACAGTAAGAGTACCTGGATCTATCCCGTTCCCATTTGTAGTTAATGCTATCGTCAACTTGTGTTTTTAAAATGTATATTATCCAGCATATCTGCAAAACTACTAGCGAAATACTACTTCATACCTAGTCTCTCATTTTCTCATTACATATTTTGTAAATTACGAATATGTATCGAGAAATAGTTGAACGTAGATGATTTACCACTCAACGCTCCACGGACGACACGAAATGCAATCGTTTCATAGCATACCAAAAAAAATCGGGATAACGCGCAATCAATTTTAAAATTCGATAAAACTCCAATTTGGCCTCCGTTCAAAACACATCCACGGAAACTAAGCGCGCTCATCACCTCGGCAAGGATAAAAAAATAACAAAGAAAGGATGAATAACCATTTTCCCTCTCCTCCTCCGAGGTAGCTATGAATTTTTCATCGCTCTTCAGCCGACACATCGATCCGATTCAATTTTTTCGCAAAAAAATAACAGAAAGAAGTCCAACGTATCCGCTGCGGAATTTGACTTGTAGGTCACGACCTGGCTCTTCTCTAAAGGGGAAAATGGAAGGAGACGTCATTTCCTCGGAGGTAGAAGGAGCCGAAGGAAAGAGGTGCGGTAGAGTGGCAGTCCCTTTAATTTTTAACTTCCAAATGGCTTGATATAACTCGGCGGGGAGTCACGTATTCAACTGTCGTCTAGCGGTTCGCCTGGCATGTTTCGACTCTACCTTCGCTACCCGCTCTTCTTTAACTCCTCATCCTATTTGATCCTTCCTCTCCTCTCTCGCCTTTTCCCTCTCTGCGAAGGAAAACTATTCCGACATTCCTTTAAAAAATAGAATCGACTCCCATTTCATTTTACCCTTCTCCCCTTTATACCTTGCCTATACTCACAACTCCCGCTCATCTTCTCTCCAATTCCTCACTACCTCTTCACCTCCTCCCTGGCAGTAACGCACAAAACGCTACCGGGTCTGGTTCGGGGTGGGAGGGGCTCTCATCCATCTGGAAGGACTATGGAGTGTTTGGCTTTCCATACAGATTACGCCGAGTTCGATTTCAACGGAGCGTACGGTCTCTCTGTGTCTATCGATCGTCCAATCCTCCTCTAACCCATCCTCTCCGACGAGAGGCACCGTACGTTCGAGAAGGATGTGCTGATGAACTCCGTGGGGGTTGGCTTTCTTCTCCCCGGAGGAGTGTTTACGTAAGGGGCTGCGGGAAATTCGAAGATTCCGGTTCATGAATCCGTTAGACGAATCTTTATACGGAGAGGAGTTTAGAGGCGCGTAAATTTCGATAATTCGGAGTGTGGGGGTTGTTGCTAATACTTCAAGACGCGAGAGCGGTTTCGAACATTCGAAACAGTGTTTGTTCTTAGGATCTTGAAAACGTTGGTATTTAAGGAGTTTTAGCAGTATGAATTGATATAAATGAGGATACATTTTAAATCGTATATTAAATTTCAACGTGTAAAATAAAATTAAATGTTCAACTGATGGAATAAGTTGTTATTCTAAATTATGTGAGCTATGAAAACAAAGGGTACCACTGGATAAAGGTCCAATTAAACTAATAAGCATGAGTAATTAGCGCTGAAAATACAGTAAGTAAAATTGGCATTGAAAATAAAAGAAATTTTTATCAAAAAATAATTGAACGAGACTTTCACTTATATATTTAATAAAACTTTAATCAATTTTCGTTTTATAGGGTTCACAACTAACGTAAATTCTGTTAAAACAATTGAAATTCCCGTCTCAGTTTTAGGATGTTTGCAAATTAAACTTTGTTTTCATCTTTCGTAATTTCCTGACGGATAATATAAAAGGGAGGTCAGTTAATGAAAGAATACAATTACTCTAACATATAAAGCAGAAGTAACGCATAAACTGATGAAACTAAAAGAAATGCGCATCTTCAGGTAGGTACTGAGAGATGGACCTCGTACCTATTAGATTTAAACAATTGATGCGTTGCTTCTGTGTTAGGTGTAAGACGTAAGAGGTCATGCCATTTAAGTGGCCCGTTTACCTAACTGCACTTGCAAAATAATATCTCAAGGAAATGATAGCCCATTACAATAAATTAGGAGTGATAGTTTTTACTAAACAATGGATTAACTTTATCTATTAATAATATAATATTGATTATTGTTTAAAATATAACTTTTAAGCATTCGTTAACATATTATTAAGCTTTCTTATTTCCAGAATTCTTAGCCATAAAAATCTAAGAATAATAATTGCTATGTTTTTCTTCTAGTTATATTTTTCTGCGTAGTAATACGCACAACAATCTTTATTGGCTACTCCTGACCGTTACCAGCAAGACAAAATTGCCAAAAGATGACTTAGTCAATTTAAATAAACATAAAGGAATTCAATTTCATAGTAAATATCAAAAAAGCATATTTCGAACGCTTTCGACTTTTTAAATGCTCGCTTCTTTTAATATTTACTTAACTTTTACAAGTTTGACATATATGGAAAAGTTTGCGTATTGAAAGAAATTCTTTCCAGGATACTTGTAATTTGTCAATATGTACTCGAAAAACGAACTCAAAGTTTATCGAAACGACGTTCAAAAATTCCTTAACTCAAAAACTAATCATTTCAAGAGTTTGTATTTGGGTAAACGAATGACACAATAAACAGACAAGTTGAAACCTTCTCTAAAACATTCGAAAGTCATATTCCGCTTACTTTTGGCTGTTTACCCGATGATTATTTGTCGAAATTCAAACTTTTCGGCTCTGTTTGAATACAATTCCTCAAATACAATTTCGTGCCGGAAAAAAGATGCCACTCCCACTCTCAAATTATGGAGCAGTCCTATAGAAATTGGCTTCTGATTCGGTTCGAAATTTAAAGGGAAAAAGGAACATTTGTAATTATTCGTTTACTGGTAAGCGGCTGGAGAACGATTGAGAAAATTCACGAGACCTTTTTCTTTCAATCTTTTACAACTCTTCCCGTCTTTAAATATCCTTCCTTACACTTTCCTCACCGAATCAAAACATTCTCTTTTCTCTTCTAACTTTATTTAGTTCTGTTATACTCTGCCTCTTTCCCCCTATTACTCTCCTATTTTTTCCCATCATCCCTCTTTTCCTCCATCTCACCTCTCCCACTCATATTTTCATCTCTTCCTCCCTCTCTTCCGTCCTCCCTCCTCACTCCTTTTTCTCCTCTTTCCTCTCACTCCTTCCTTCTACATCCTCTTTTTACTCCCTCTATAACTTCAATTCCCCTCCCCTTCCATAGCCATATCCTCCTACCCTGTTTCACCTTATTGCCTTAATAAAGGTGATTATGTTCTTTCGTCTTATCCCCTTTTATTCCCTTCGTAATCTTTTTTTCCAAACCTCTGTTCCTCTCCCAGTTTTTATCCGATAGCCTTGTCCCGCAATATCAATCTCCTTTCCCCTAGCCGTAATTCCTATTCTCTTCCTTTCTCCTTGGATTTTTAGCCCCATCCCTCACTTCTCTCTTCATCTCTCTCGATATCATATCTCAGACTTTAATACGATCGATTTCCTATTCTCCATTTTCTCGTAAATTTTATTCTCCAAAAATCTCCCTTTCACTTCCGTCTGCCTTCGTCTTAAAACTATATTTTGATTGCTTTCGTTCTATTCCTGGCGATTCTTCTTGAATTACTCTTCCTAGTCGATGTGAATCCATACTTCAGTAACCTTCGGCGTCCTCGAGTCGTATCCATTTACCAGTATATTAACTCCCTCCCTCCGTTTCTGCTAGTATTTGCATGTTCCGTATACCTCTGCCTCACTATCTCTTCTCTCTCCTTCTTCCTCAGCCTCTCTTCCTCCCTCTCTCTCTCTCCCCCCCCCTCCATTTCTGCTAAGTTCGTTTCTTCATTCTTAATTCCTTCCTTATCCACCACTTCTCCCCATCTTCCTCTTCTCAACTTTCTCAATCCAACTCCCTCGACCGTCTTATGGGGGAATGGTCGAAACTCTCTGTCCGAAGCATTCGCCTTCGTCAAGGTATGTATTCTGGAGCGTACGTAACTTCCGGACCCTTTCCTCGACATCCCTTCCTGCGTCACTTTTTTTCTATCCCTGAACCAAAGGAAGATGTGAGGTGGGAGGAAGGTGAAAAAGGGGGAGGCATGGGAGAGAGAAGTTCTTCTTTCTTTCCTTCTCCTGTGGAAGCCAAACGACCTTCCAAGATCCCGGATCCCTACCTATGTACGTGTTCTGGAAAGGCTTCCCAAAGGAAATTTCATTCCTCTTGTAGATTGGGTTCGGCCAGAAAACCAGCACGTCAAGTCTTTTCGTTTGGGCTATTTAATTTTGGAGGACTTCTTAAAAAGGCAAATCAAATTTCTTAGGGAAATAGTTTTAACTTTTTTTTACAGTTTCTCTATGTGAGGTAAATGGAAAGATCATTTTTTCTATTCTTCCAAATTTTATCGTACAGCGCTAACGGTTTTCTAAAGGATCTATGCTGATGTTCCTTTCTGCCGTGGACGAAGAAGAATTAATGACTGCATGAGTGATGAAATTAAAACTTCGTTATGATAAGAAAGGAAACCTGAATGATGGACTACCTGTGTTCTAAAATTGCGCATTTAATGTTTTTGGCAATGGTTTTAAATGTTAATAGCTAAAGCTATTGATAAGATATTCTTATACTTATGCCACCCAAACAGCATAGTAGTATGTAAAGAATCGCAGTAACAGTAGTAGGGTGTCCATCCTGAGTACCCGGTTACTCGAAATTTTAGCCTCATTTTCGAGTACTCGATAAATTTTCTTCGAGTATTCAATTAAAAATAGTATTAAAAAAAAGAAAAATTGTTTTAAGAAAATATTTTAATGTTGAAATATGAATATTGGTATTGGATCGGTTCAAACCATTTACACTAATCCCTTTTTTAACATTAAATTATGTTTGCATCTCAAAGGGGACGAAAGCCAACGCCGAAAAAAGCTGACAACATGCCTGAGCTACATAATACTCTCAGCTATGTCCATTTCTGCGCACAGCACACACATTTGTTTAAAGCATAATTATTTATGTTTAAGAAATTACGTGAAATAGATACATATGTCGCTTGAAAGGCTGGAGGCATTAAAGCGACGTGTCGAAGGGTGACGCAAACAAAATGTTGTTTCTTTAGAAAACTTTAGAAAATTGGACTTATATAAATGTAAATAACTATTTCTCACATTCATCGAAGATTGCCATCAAATCCTTCGCGAAACAATTATGGGATCGACAGTACCTAACTGATAATGATCAGGAACGAGAAGAAGAGCAGAAAATGCAGGAAATGAAATCTATCATTACGAGCTGCAGCAAATGATTAATTCCGTTATATGTATCTCCATAACCAACACATTCTAAGCAAAATAATAATGAAAAACAATTAAAAATCGTGGAAGAAAATGGAGGTAATCGGACTGATAAGTTGGACAAATCATATAAAGCTTTACTTAGTATTCAACCAACTTCAACGGCGAGTGAGTTTTTTTTCAGTTTCGGGAAATTTCATTGAAAAAATACGAAATCTATCACATATGAATACCTAAGAAATTTTTAATTTTTTAAATTCTTATAGATTTAAGAATAATTTTTAAATTAATACCATTACCTTGGTATTACTTTCAAAAATACCTTCTTACCCGCGTAATGAATATCTCGAGTTAATTGGAAACCCTAATCGGTATCAATAAACAGATAAAAAATTTTGCGTACGGCCCACTAACAGTAATTATGATATGACGAGCAGCATGTCAAATTCCAAATAACTCTCGGCTTGGGAATTAGAATTCTAAATATACGTGTACCACGTTATAAACTGTTAAATATAGTTCCAAAGCCACACAAATAATTAAAAACATATTCAACGTAAAAGGTAGTGTGACTTCCTTTATGAATATACCAAAACTTACTCCACTGATTCTTTGAAATTGTCACGACTTCTAAAAATACTGAAGACAAAACAATAGGTGATAATCAACGCAAAATTTCATTAACATTCATTTTAGAAATTCCTCTTCGAGCTCACTTTGAAGATAACATTCTCTCTTGTAAAGAAAGAAAGCCGAGTCAACAAACAAACCCGAGCCTTCAAATACGAAGACCTCTCCTGATCACCGCACTCAGCATCCTGAGAGAATAGGATGGGATCCCTTATCTCCCTCGAGTTTACAGACAGATGGTGAAATTGCACCCAACAGCATTACAATCTAGTAGAAGGAAGAGGAGGAAAAAAAGTCTTGCCGAGATCACTACGGCACACCACATACCGTATGGAGGACGAAGAAGGCTCAAGATTGGATGGAGGAGAAATTGAACCGGAGAACATTGGAGTCTTTTGCTCGGAAGTCACTGATAGGAAGAGGTAGAGGACCCGGAGGAGCTGCACGACGGAGTCAGAGGGCTAAACTCGTTTGCTCGTTGAGACTTGGCGACCGTGGAGGTCATGACTCAGCTCCGGAAAAAAAGCTATCGAAATGAAGGACATTCATATCCTTCCTATTCCCATGAGGAATGGAGGAAATGCCGTCAAGAAAAGGGTCAAAATTATTTTCCAGCTTCCTTCAATCTTACAAAGCTATGCTCGAGTATATTTTCTATAATTTAAATTAACTACGAGGTCCAACATGAACGACACGGTTCAAAGTTCCTTGCACAAATCGCGTCTCCTGGTATCAAATCCATTTCTTTCGCTTCTGAAATTAAAGTGATGGAACATGTTGAGTTTCTTCCTTCCGATAAATCAGAGTCATTATTTACCTTCGAGTTTCGTAATCTTTATTGGTTGTTCTTACGTTGAGTAAACTAAAAAATATATTTCGTATAGCAAACTTGAAGACTCTCGGAGGATTAGTCTCAACGTTCGCAAATAGAAATTATATACTTGCAAGATATGTTGTTTCCAAAATGGAATAAAGGCGCTACTGCATGATTTGGCAGGTGAAATATCCTGATGTAATTTTCGTAACCATTTATTATAAGTTTTTCGGCAAATACGTACTTTGGAGATTCAACAAAAGCAAAAGCATAAAATGCCGGGGAAAGGAGAATTGTAAACTTTTGCCTACTTTTAACACGAACTCGAAACATTTTGCAAACGATGTATTCATTATTTTAAATGTTCAATGATACCTGTCCAGGTCGAAATGGTTCGGCATATTTAAACTGGATAAATAAATACCCTTTTGTATTTTGTAATTATTACAAGTTTTATAATATTTAAAATGAAAAATATGTGCGGAATTTCGCAAAATATTAAGGGCATATTTTCTGTATATTGGCTAATAAAACAATAATTATGGCTACTGAGCATATAAGGAAGGCATTTCAAGTGAGTAGTAAAACAATCCAACTTATTAAACTGGGCGTTCTTTATTTCAACAGTTTCCAAACTTGATCAGCTCAACTCATCAGCAAACAAAACTCCCTCTCCACCCCTTCCTTTATACGTTTTATAATTGACCATAAATAATATATTAAACATTATCCTTCTATAACCCCATCTAATATTATAACAAATACATAATGAAACACGTTTGGTTAACGTTAAAAATAGCGTCAACATGCTATTTTAATGAGGTCTATATGAATCTCTAAGACGTATTTTTTATATGTAAGAAACACAGAATTTGTTGCCAAACAAATTAATCATGCATTTGTATATGCTGATATTTTTTAAGGCAATGGTTATCGTTCAGCTAACTTAGTCCCACTGTAGTATTAAGGTCTAAGTGCATCCCTACGTTGAGATACTTTTATGTCTACGTAATTATATATTCGAGGTTAAATGCCGCGGCATTCTGTTTAAATTTCCAAGGAAACTAGTATTTTTTTAAAGTGGGGACACCGGGAATTAAAGCGACGAGGAATCATCTTTCGATAATAAAAACCAGGATACAAACTAAAACACCCAAATGCTAGATATTGATATACAAGTGCTGCATCATTCCTGACTCAAGGATTTAATCGGATATCGAATAAATAAAATATTTCGTGCATCCGCTTTGGTCTGTCGACTATGCTCCCCACCCCACGCGGGCGAAATTTACCTACCTAACGTTGGATCCAGTGCTTTACAGTGGTACTTCGTTTTCACGTAAGGTAATAAATTAAAAAATATAAATTGTAAAAGCCGATTTTCGATAATTTGGGCTCAAATTTATGAAGTTCGTCTTTGAAGATGGAAGGTGTACATTTTTTCTTCGTAATGAAAGTTGGATTGCATTGTATGCTGTGTTCCTGCCCTCGGTTACACGGAAACTAGAATTGCACACTAGCGAACACTTTGGCAAAGTTCAACCGCTTTTGTAATGCCTCCTGCATCGCGCACGGTTGTGAGCATTAATAAACTGCAAGGCAAATTAAAATTTTCCTTTGTATCCTTGGAAACGCTCGTAGGCGAACTGAAATAGAGCATTAGCGAACATTACGGCGAATTTAACCCCCCCGTTACGCTGTGACAAACGTTAATATAAAACCCGTAATATAGCATCAGCGAAAAGGACAGAAAATTGAATCCTCTTTTACGTAGCTGCACACAACCAATTAGAATCAGTGGTGCACAACCTTTTTCTATCAAAGGGCCGCATTTCACATTTTTTCTGAGTCCGCGGGCCGCATTATGAAAAAAATTACATTGAATTTGTAAATTTAAGGAAAATCTTAATTAAAACTTATTTTATTACATTTTATGGGATTTAATTATTTTTTATGAAATGATGATGATTATAAATAATAATAATAATTACAACTTAATTTTCTGCATAATTAAACTTTCCATTTAAATAAGAAAGCTCTGACACGAATAAAAAATAGAATCAATCAACCTTTTCTATTTTAAAGTGAATTTAATTTGCCTCAACGCGATCGTTGAGCCTGCATTGCCGTTTTTAAACGCTTAATATCTGGTGTAATATTTGTTGTGTTTAGACACAAACAAGATTGAACACAGATTTTCATCCGTCAACTGGTTCCGATATTTCGATTTGATTAATTTCATCAATGAAAAAGCGTGTTCGCATACATAAGTGCTTCCAAACAGACTTGTGCAAATAGCTGTCATCCGTCGTAGATTTAAATAGGATTCCTTAAATTTCGACCTCAGTTCATCATTACTCTGAAGATCGATGAGTTCGAGCTGTAAACTGGAGTCAGCGTCTTTATATGAGGCTTCAAAGGGGCGCACATGTTTTTAATAACGTTTTGTCCCGGTCAAAGTCTGTAAATATCTCGCTGAATGACTGCTGGATAAGTTCTATATGAGTGACATAATTGAAATTATTCACATTATATTTTTAAAATATTTGTTGGCAGTTAGGAAACTGACAGGTATTGTTCTTCAACAGTTGCTCCCGAAATAATGATAATTTAATTTGGAACGCTGATACATTGTTTGCAAGTTCAAATATCAGGTGGTTTTTACCTTGCAATCTCAATTTCAATTCGTTTAAATGTGCAGTTATATCAGTCAAAAACGCCAAGTCACATACCCATGTTCGATATTCGAGATGATTTACTGCTTGTTCTTCCTCTATCAGAAACATTTTTATCTCCTCGAAGAGTGATATAAAACGTTGCAAAACCTTGCCTCTGTTAATCCACCGTACTTCAGAATAGTACAGAACATCGCCATATTCAGCTTCAATTTCCCCGAGAAAAGCCTTGAATTGTCTGTGGTTTAGCGCACGTGATCTGATGAAGTTGACTGTATTTAAAACGTTACTCATAACTTTACTAAATCCTAGATCCTTCCCAATTAGATTTTTCACATTAATTATGCAGTGATATTTTATCAACTCATTTTTGAGCCCCAACTTTTGGACGTTTGGACAGAAGAGATACCATCCCGTTTTGAGCACCAGTCATAGAAGGCGCACCATCAGTAACTATCTCCACAAGTTTATTTAAGTCCATATTATGCTTGTGAAGACTTTTAAGCAATCCCTCAAGCAAATCAGATCCTTTGGTCTGATCTTTCAACGGATAGAGCTCTACGAGTTCTTCATACACTTCAAAATCTGGTGTTACACCACGTGCGAATATACACATTTGAGAGGTTGATATGACATCTGTCAATTCATCTACTGCCAGTGAAAAGTAAATGCACTTATTGAATAGATACGAAAATTTGGCTTCAACATCACAGGAAATATCTAATTTTAATAAAGTGCCGAATGAAAATTTCCCTAGATTCGAGAGAAGAAGTCCCCCACCCTCTTCCCTAGAGCGTAACGTAATTTATGGATGATCCCATACAAATCGGGTTAGTTTCCCCAAACTATTAAAAAAACCTGTCAATCTTTTTTAATTTTAGAAGTTTACGTAAGCGGCCGCATGCGACCCGCGGGCCGCGGGTTGTGCACCACTGAATTAGATTATGCCTGGCAGAAGGGGATGTATTGCATGCTGTTATAATTATATTTATGAGGAACTATAAGCAAAAAAAACTATATTCGTTCATATCGTCTCTCATTTACATATAATTTTAAACTCGACTATTCAATTAAACGTTTATTTTTTTATTTATAATTAAATACCAACTCCAACTTGTTGGCCGAAATAACAAACTTAACATAAGCTCCTCAAAGTCGCTATAGCCAATACGGCCCCACAAACGTTTTTCAAAAAGGGTGTGGCTGCCCACAAAAACTCGCCCACATCCTGAGGAATATACTCCAGAACCGAAGGAAAAAATCCGAGATTGTATAAAATTCCAATTTCAAGAGCGTATTTTTGCCCAATTATTGCCCCATACGAGGATAAAACATATAAGGCATTTTTAGAAAAGCTTCACACTAGATATTTGGCACGATTGCAGGTTTTTTGTCACAACAGAAGGAAGAAATCCGATATTGTAAAAAATCCAATTTTTGGGGCTATTCTGCCCCATTTCTACCTCTTACAAGCAACAAAAAATTTAAGGAAATTTCTAGATGAGCTATAGACAAAATTTGGCATGGTTGGAGATTTTCGGTCACAGCCGATGAAAAACTCCGAAATTGTAAAATTTATAATTATTAGGGGCTGTTTTGCCCCACTGTTGCCAATACGAAGTGAAAAAGTATAAGGCACTTCCAGATGAGTTAGAGACTTGAAATCTGGCAACACTATAGAGTTTTCGTAGCAACCAATGAAAAAAGTCCAATACATTTTAATTTTTAGGAGATGTTTTGCCCCTTTATTGCCCCATACGAGGATATAAATTATGAGGCACTTCCAAATGAGCTAGAGACTTGAAATTCGGCAAGACTATAAAGTTTTTATCGCAACAGATGGAAAAAATCCAACATCTTTACATTTCATGGTCCATATTTCACATCCATATATATATATATATATTCATTCATGGTTTTCAATCCTAAGATCGGTTTGACATGACTAGGGAATAAACACATATGATGTGGTGGTTTCCCGTTGCCTTCCACATCAGACACACACACATGAGTGATGAAATATGAATTATGAGTACGAACACAAACATCCATGCCCTTGGCGGGATTCGAACCCGCGACCTCAGTGATGGTAGGCCAATGCGCTAGCCCTTCCGCCACCGGGGCCGGCATATATATATACAGGGCCGCCGCAACCCATATGGCCGCCGGTGTGCTAAACAACATTTGCCGCCCCTTCTCCCACTCAACATGGTAGTATATACTGCAGGATACTTTTTTAAATGAAAAAAAAAACTGTATAAGACAGCGAAAATTATTTATTACAGCTCAGAAAAGGTGAATTTTCCTATTATTACAGTCTTTCTAAACATGAGAAAGAGAAAAGAACAATATAGTTTATCACCAAAAATTGCATTTACATAGTTTAAACAGTTCAAAAAGATGAAAAACTTTTTATTGTTAGAAGAAATTAAAAAATAATCTAGACAAATATTCTTTATACTAAAATTGTCTAAACAGAATTAACGATTATAATATTAAATGAACACTCATTAACAAATAAATTACATGTTATTTAAGACACTTTACTTTCCTGGTTTTATAGGCAGAAATTTTTTTAAATGTCATGTATGTACATTCAACTTATCAGACAGTTCGTGTTCTATGGATATCATTGCTAAATTTGATAGTCTCTCTTATGACATTGTCGACCTTAAATAGTTTTTAATAATTTTGTGTTTTGAAAAACTTCTTTCTCCTGAAGCTACAGACACAGGTAATGTCAGATAAATGTGGATGCCAATGGCAACATTTGGAAATTAAGAGATTAAATAATTTTGAAGAATATAGTCCAATACTTCACATGCATCAATTTCACGCTTTATGTAGAGCTTCAATATTTGAAGCTCTTCAAATAATGACTCTCCATCTAAATCTGATTCACTTAGACTTGCATCAGTCAGCTTAGTATCCAATTCCTTACATTTAGCCAATAGCTCATCGCCCTTCCAATCATTGAGTTTTGATATATCATGAAACATGCTGTACAACTCACAGTGATCATTTAAAGTTAGAAATCTTTCTCTCAATGAAAATATAGTCGTGCCCAAAATAGTGAAGAAAATTATATTTTAAAATCAGTTGCCATCTGCTTAGATATAACCTCTCATGGCATTTAGTTGTAAATTAGTGAGGTTTTCATACTGAAGAAATGAGGAAATGAAAATTTCAAAATAAAATATGCAGTGAAGTGTTCTTATCGATAAGCAAGCGTCAACATTGAAATTACTTTAGCTTCAAATTAGTCTGATTTTTCGTTTCCGTCATTATCAGTGAGCCTTGTCCAATTCTAAGCGGTGGCAAAAATATTATGATCTCGAAAGGAGGGTGATGCAACATTAAAAGGTTAAGAACCACAGCTCTAACGACTCGTAAATTTACATTTACATCAATAACCTGCAAGCCGCCAGAAGCGTTTGGCAGGGGGTGTCACAACACCAAGTGAACTCTAACTAATTCCTCTGTTGAACTGTCTTATCACGTCTGGGAAAAAGGATCGGTAGTATTTCTCTGTTCTAGCGATTGTTTCGACATATTTTCTCCTGCACTCTGATCTAACATTACGTTCTCTAACACCGATGGGGACGACTATGCCGCGTACGTTTTCAACGAATTCGGAGCTTTCGAAGTTTTCAAATAGTTTCCTTTTGTATTCAATTCTTCTACTCTTCAACGTCTGCCATTTCAGATCCCTCAATAACTCTGATACACTCGCATCATACCGATATTTTCCTTTTACAAAACTAGCCGCTCTACGTTGAATCATTTCGAGCTCCCTAGTTAGGCACTCCTCGAAAGGGTCCCAAGCGGGATCACAAACCTAGGCAAAAAAGCAAAATTATATTTTACAGTAAAGCCTTCGATGCTAATTTCATCAAAATGTGTTGCGTAAACGGGAAACAAATAATTCAAGCTATTTCTTTCCGTAGGATAAAATCGATGATAAAAATTGAAGTTTTCCTCTATTTTTCTTTAAAATGTTTCCTGTTCGTAGATCGTGTCCCAAAGCTTCTAAAAATACGAAGCCTAAACATAGAGAAATCGATATTTACGTTAAAATCACAACAATACTTATAATGATTCCCGAATTGATCCTGATTTTCTCTAGTAAACAATTTATTATTTGATCACAGTCAGTGGACACAGACAGCAAGGATGTGAATTTCGTTTCTTTAATGCATTTATTATTGCTCCAATAGATGAAATCAATTATAATATACAATACTTCACTTGTTTAATAAGGAAATAATTAATTCAGACCGATTTCACACCATTACAAAAAATAGGTTAGCCGTTTTTTACTATCCTGAAGGTTTTACTTTCTAACCTCTTTTCCCCAGAATGCTGCCTACAGAAGAGTAAGCTTGTATTAGCAAAGAGATCGATTTTGCTCAAAAAAACCGGATATAAATGCACTTGAAAACATTTTTGCACTAGAAATACGTTTTACCTATTGAATTTCTTACGATAAAACTGTCACCCCCTCACATGCATTGCTCCTAATTATTTTATACAGTAAAACCTGTAAAAGACAAAAATTTTGGGAGATTGAAGGGGTTCTATATTCCTCCATTTTGATGAAAAACGACTATTTTAGCCTGTTCAAGGCCCCTCCACTCCTGCCGCCGGTGTGCCGTGCACAACTCGCACACCCAGTTGCGGCGACCCTGTATATATGTACGTATGTATGTATGTATATATATATATATATATATATATATATATATATATATATATATATATATATATATATGGCGCCTGCAAACAACAGAGAGGAGCATGGAGAGATGTATGTTAGGGATCACCCGAAGAGACCGCAAGAGGAACGATTGGGTAAGAAAGAAGATGGGAGTCTGTGACGTGTTAGAAGAGTGGAGGCGCTAAAATGGCAGTTGGCGGGCCATATTGCCACCAGCGTTGTACGTACAGTGTCATCGAATGGATCCCAAGAAACATCAAGAGACCGAAACATAGATGGGACAGAGACCTTGTTAAGTTCATGGGGCAAACTTGGGGGAGGGAGGCAGTTGACAAGGAAAACTGGAAAACACTGGGGGAGGCCTTCATCCGTCGGTGGATTTAAAAGGGCTGATGATGATGATGATGATGGGGTATGCAAGGTATGCTACGCATAGGGGCCCCCGGAAGAGGGGGGCCCAGATTTTGCTTGTATGTACCATAATTAATCGTCGTCAATGGCTGGCACAGCATATTTATAAATATCGATACAGATAAATGAGCTAAGTTAGGGGTCAGATGCCAATACGAAAATAACTATCCGATGACCACAAACTAAATTCTCTGGTGTGAAGAAAGGTAGAATGTATGTGACATACCTATCTGTTTAAATTATAGAGTACCATTCTAGATAAAGTACTGCGTATCGCCGCTACCTCATTATCCCAGGTCACGTAATGGCCATTGTTGGAATATTGCAGAAAAAGAAGAGGGGCCCCCGAAATCGTGCTTGCATGGTGGCCCCCAAAGATATCATGCAGGCCCTGATAATATATTTATTTATTTAATTATTATGCACATGATACGTTTCGATCTTTTTTTGAAAAATCCTTTCTTTTTTCTCCTCTCGTTGAAGTCTCCAAACACAATTCTAATTTTTTCCGGCCGTTTCACTGCACTACTTCGCCATCCCACCCAAATGCATTCCTCCACGCAACAGAGAGAGGGAGAGGGTCAAGGTACTAAGAAGAGAGACAGAACAAAGAGTAATGTATGCCTCGAGGGGAAGGTAAATGACTCTCACATCAAACATCCCCACCTCTCCACAAATAGGCAGTATAAAAAAAGGATAAAAAACAAGTACCGTGAAACGATCCTCTAAAACAAGAGGGGAACGGAGAAGGATGCAGAAAGAGAGAAAGGAGAGACGTAAAGAGGCAGTCGAGGGTTGAAGACGGAGAGAAAAGAAATGGGAGGGAAGTTGGGAGAGACGGGAGAGAGAAAAAAGGAGAAAAGAATGGAGGGAGAAGTGATAAAAAAGGCTTGGAAGTACCGTTGTCTCTTACTCAACTCAAGGTTACGTTCATGGATAAAACCGTGTTGGGTAAACAGTAACGTATTGAACTATGAAAAAATTGCATAATAGGATACGAGCTTTCCGAAGTCAACTTCGTAAAATTAAGTACGCTCCCAATTTAGGATGGTATAATTAAAATCTACACGCCGTAAGTAAATAAGTGTCACATTATTATAACCTACTAAACGCCGATTTTTATAAATTTCTGGTAAAAATTGCGCATTTTTATATAATTTTTTCTGTCGAACCATTGAATGGGCAGTCATTAAACATGGACGGAGAAATCACCGGATACAGGAGCTAACAGAGCTGAAAAAGACGAACTCGCGAACACTGCTCTATGCGCAATATTTTACCCAAGCATTCTGCATGGGAAAATAGCTGAATGTGCGTCTGGAGGGTTAACAGCGTATACATATCCGCGCTGGAGAGGTTTTACTGGAGGAGGGAAAGTTTGGAGGATGAAAGGAGAACTAGATGGGAAACGATATGCGACTGAGGGAAGAGAGAGAAGATAAGAAAAACAGAAGTAGGAGAAGGTTGTTGGAATGAAGCACCATATGAGGAGAGAGGAGGGCTGGAGACGGTGGCACACAATGGGAGAGAAAACGAAAAGGGATAGATGGAAAGGTAGAAAAAAGAACGAGGATAAAAAGATAGGGGAAGTAGGAGTAACGTCAGATATAGGAGAGGGAGAAGGAAGTGAATAGGATCAGGGCTTGGGGAGAGGAGAACAGGTAGGGAGGAGAACAGGTAGGGGGGGTGGAAGAGGCGATGCCTGAGAAGCGTAGGGTAGGAGCTTGGGCGGGACGCCGGGTAATAAAGCAGGCTGATGAGCAAGCCCGTTGGGAGTACGGGACGGAGTGAAAGGGAGGGTAGGGAGGAGGTGGTATGAGACGGTAAGGCTGGGGTGGTGTATTGTGGAAGCGGCGAGAGGACATGTTCACCGCTTTACCGGGTGAGCGAGGGATACGCAATGCTGAAGCAGATAAGGAGTCGTAGGGGCGCAAAAAGATGTCTGGAAAAATATTCCTTTGAGGCATGAAGAGGACGGAAAATGGAAGACTAGAAAAGCGCACGAAGGAGGTGTTCTGAAAAGGTTTTTTATTCAAAACAACCTCTCGCGCTACGAGCGATCGTAAAAATAAGGTCGTTCGTTGCTCCCGTAGCCGGTAAAAAACGGCGTTTTATGTGTCCGCGGGAGAAAAAATAAATATAAATTGTTTTGACGTATGCGTGCGTGTCTGTATGCGAGAGAGCAATAAAGTCTCATGTCGCGAGGAAATTCCGTCTTATTGGACGAAGTTTTTCGCCGTAAAATTCGTCGTTACCGTTCGATCGTTTCGGCGAAAGTTTTACAATTACCGATCACTTGCAATTTTTTTACGGATGCAAAAAATTGGTCGGATGATTTTCCGATGCGAAATTTGTTTGGTGGAATAAAATATGCTGAATATTTAATTTTTTAAACATATTAAGCTTATGTTCCACACTATAATATCAGATTAACTATGTAAATTGTATATTTATTTTCCCATAGTATCTTTAAATATGTTACAATACCTAAAAAAATCCTATGACTATTCATCGTATCTTAGATCAGCGGTTTCCAAACTTTACAAAGTCGCGCCCCCTTCGACAAAGAAAAATGTCCTTGCGCTCCCTTATGTGTCACGTTCAATCAAAGTTTATAAAAAATACCAATCAGATCAACAATTGGATTAATATAACCACTATAAGAAAAACGATACTCTCTAGCCATTTGAGAGCTAGAATTCAGCGACTGCATATTGTAGATCTCATGATTATGACAGTTTAACCGAGAGTAAATACAATCTCAACTCTTTTTGAGAGCCCATAATTTGGAAACCACTGTCTTACTTAGATAGTGAGCCCCTGGGGCACCCTTGGTACTCCCAGTGGACCGCTCCGAAAATTAGTGATAGAAGCACTTTTAAAAAGTTACACAAGCTTGGACAAGAGATAATTTGCAGTATGAAAAACCTTAAAGAATGTGCAATTCAATAGTTATGTATAACTCATAAATTTCGCCGTTATATGGATCGTTATCACCGTTTTTTGCGAATTAACAAACGCTAGAACATTATATAACTAAGGATCACAAATTATTTCATATGAATAATAAATTTCATAATAATTCACTGTTAATTATTTTTGAATGCTTTGTGCCTTCACCTTTTTAAACATCGACATTTTAAGTTCAACGAAATAATTCAAAAAATATTTCCATTAATTTACGCTCCCATATATGGAGAATGTTGATATAATTACCAATAGAATTAACCTTATCTATTTGTATTCTTAAGGTAGAAAACCCTATGAATAAGCTTTTATCCGGAAAATCGTCATTAAGTGCAAACTTTCCCAAAACGTTTAATCCACTATCACGAAAACAAAATCCGAGGGTGGGAAATAAATAAGAAGCAAACAACAAGAGCAAAGACCTATTTAGTAAAAATAGCGATAAACTGCTTCACTTATTCAGGCTAAAATTTAAAAAAATGAGAAATGGGAACAAAAAAAGTTCGGAGAGGGATTCCAAGTAAAATACGCGCGTTTAACAGTCGGGTGAGCCGAGTTTCCCAAACTAACCTCCTCCTCCCTCACTCGCCTACGCCAACACTCCCCACCCCATTCAATCGCGACATGCCCTTCCGCGATACTTGTCAACCTCAATTACGCGAAGGGGAAGGGTAGGTCGGAGTGAGTGGCGACATTGATCAAAGCTGGATGCGTTCGGGTGGCGTATTGTGCTCGATGAGTCACCTGAGATAGCAGCGCTCAACACATGGATACAAGGACCGTGGGGCTTACGTTGGGGGGGAGGGATTGGGACGGGAGAGGAGGGTATAGGCTGATTCGTGGGATGCGTTATGCCCAGCGGACCGAGAGAGAGAGAGAGGTGGAGGGAGAGAGTACGAAGAGAGAGATGGAGAGAGTGAGAGCACACGTGGCAGGAAGGAGAGAGAGTTCTCGAGAAAAGAGGAGGGGGAGAGATATGGTGAGAGAACAGTAAAGGGAGAAAGAGGAATAGAGAAGTGGGAATTGAAAGGGATAAAATGGGGAGAAATAAGTTGAGAAGAAGAGAAAGGTTGAAAGGGAAGGAAAGAGGAGAAAAAGAGGGAGAAAAAGGTGGAGACAGAGGGAAAGATAAAGGAAGCAGAGGGAGAGATAGATGAAGAAAGTGGGATAAAGAGGAAGAACGTTAGTTAGAAAAAGAGGAAGAGAAAGACGGAGACAGAAGGGGAGAGGAGAAAGGAGAGAGAAAATGTGCTCGTGGGAGGGGTAGTAGAGAGAGAGCGAGAGAGGCGTGTAGTGCTAGTCTCCCCCGAGGCAGGACGTAGCGGCGATTTGAAAAATTACGACATGCTGAGAGCCGCGTGCTACGTGAGTTATTGCTTCGATGGTCGCGCTTAAATCGCCATACGCGCGCCAGAATTCGGTGTTTGTTTTTTTCGTAAATCGATTGGAGGAAAATTGCGAGAGGCATACCGCGCCCGACAATTGTTCCAATGGTTTTCTTGTTTTTTTTTATTGATTCGATTGAAACCGTCTTATTGGAGCGACATCCCTAGTCGTTTTATGAGCTACGCGATGAAAGATGAAATCCAAGCACATGCGGATCATTAAACCGTTATGGCAGATGAACCTTAAATTTTAATTTTCATCTCTTTTAATCCCTGCAGTTTTTACAAACATTTAAATCCCCGTGAAACGATTTTGGACATAAATGTTATTCTCAATTTGCTTTTCGCAAAACGTGAAAACCGTCAAACGTTTGATCAAACGATTACAAATAGATTTTACACTGGAATAATTTCATTCGTAAATTAATAGCGTGCGCATAATTCGTTTTACGTGGGAATCCATCGTATTAAATCAACTTGCTCAATGTATTGTAAAGTAAGAGTAAAAATTATCTAAGGAAGGGTTCGGCTTAAGCTACTGTTTGCACGCTTTGTTTATCGCTGATGATGAAAAAATTACCATTTTAGATACTCCCCAATTCAACAGAAATTTAAATTAATTCTGAGTTAAAGTCACCTATATTTCAAACCTTCCAATCGATAAAATCAGGCTCAACTTTGTGGAAGTTACTCATCACAATCACAGAAAAAATAACTGTGTGACAAATTTCTTTTCGGAAAGGCAACTTTATATTTCCTCCACTTAAATTTTCACAAACATGTCCGTATACATATTTATAAAGTGCATATATAAGGCGGCAGGTTACTTCACTGATTAATAGAACCTCATTTTCAACTCTAGATTCCATCATTTCAATTATAGATTGGCATCAATTCCGAGCTATCATCATAATTTTACCCTTTAAAATTTACACCATTTATAATTTCAAGCTATTGTTTAATGTGAAGACAATATTTGTAATTACACAAGAACTGAAAAGCGGACGGACGTGAAAGTAATAATTAGAGCTGTCTTACTTCTACAACAGACACCATGGAAATGGTTTGGACAGAAAAGCACACGAATATTATTGGAAAAGAAAAATTCCCGATCTAATACACTCCTAAACCTAAGACAATTTCTAAATTTTTTATACATACACTATTTGTCAATCAATTTCTTAAACTGGAGTTTAATATAGATTTCCATATACCAACTCTTCCGGACTGCAGGGAAAGTCCCACCATAATTCACGAGAAAATTATCGACCTCGCCTTACGGCTGAAAACTACTTCAATATAAAAAAGTTGAAAAAGAACTCCATAACAGGGCTATGTAAGTAACCTTGTTATTGCTATCTGAGATGCCTAAGATATGCATTTACTTATTCAATAGTGCTTAAATTTAGTTTTGTACGGCATTGTTGAGTCCCTCTATTTGTGATAACTTTAACTGCCGTACTACTATGAAAAATTAAACATTATGAATTTTTTAGATTTAAGTGATTCATCGCAGTAGCGTCTAACTTTTAACTTTGATTTTAATAATCAGAGTGAGCGTGTGAACTTATTTGGACGAATTTTAGAAGAAATTCCTAATGGAAACCACAGGAATAACAGGTTGACATCAATAAGAAAACGTTTAGATTCTGAGCACAATGAAACAAGAAGTTAACTACAGAAATCTTGACAGATCACTTAAATGTATAACCAGTCAAAAATGGCAGAAACTCGGTGAATTTTGTGAATGCTAGTTATTTTGCACATACTTAAAGTTCAATTTTCATCACTGCCTCGTCATTATTCCGCCAAAATCTTTTTAAAACATAAAATATTAGTCCTGGCCACCAGCAAGCCTTCTCTCAAAAAACTACCGAATATTTTCCGGGCCGGATTCCCACTCGTAATTCCTCCCCGCAGAGAGGGGGAGCTTGCGCATTATCTCTGGTATTTTCCCAACAGGTGCGTCGGAGGATTATGTCCCTGACGCGAAAACGAGAGAAGACGACGGAGAAATACACGGAATTTCACTCGCGCATCGCGATGCCCTCCGGGGAGATAGAGAAAAGGAAATAAAACGACGTTGATTTGTTCTTTCTTTTCAGGCGCGATGCATCGACGCGGTGTGCCGTGTCATAAAAGCCCCCTTTCTTTAAAAGGAAGGCCATTACAGTGGTTTATATTTTTTCCTCTTGACTCTCGCGTTTTTTTTAGCCTGAAAAGGGAGCGTAAATATTCATGAGGCGCTTCTTTTTTTTTGCGAACGATGGAAAATACTTATGGGACTGCTTTATCCTACAGCCAACGCAAAAACTGAAAATGCGATTTTCTTTAACCACAGTAACACTTATATTGAGTGTACACTGACGGTACCGACAGTAAATGGTCATTCAAAGGGGTCGTCACTTTATCGGAGGATAATTTTTTGATGTTATAAATTGAATATATAACGAGGTATATATTATGTTCTGTTAAAACGTCTATTAAAAAGTCCCAACAGATGAGAAGAACAAACATTTAATTGCGTAATGATACGCGCGTTCATCGTAATCTTATATATTATGCGCGTAATGAAACTGCGTGCGTATGAAGCCTCGCGTAATTATATCGGCGCATTTCTCGAGAACCGTTCGTCGTAAAGATATGCGGTAAACGGCGTTTTGTTTCCACTGGCTCTGAGGTCACTGGAAATTTATTTTTGTTTGCTGAAGTGTCCCGGGTTCGAATCCAGGAGACAATTATATTTTCCCATAAGCTTACACGGGATTTTCGATTTTTCAGAGTGCAAGGTTTTTTTCCTTCGTTCATTAAAATACGTAAATATGGACCAATTTTCTTCTTTTTTGCTTTATTCGACGGCAAAATCTCTATACTATCTTATCCTTGCGATGCTTACACGTTATACCGTCGAATTTTTCAAAAATACGCATTCTTTTTCGAAATTTTACGGATTTTTCGTACTCATTCCGGGCGTTGTCAAGGAGACTCTCATTGTTGCCTCCGATTCATTTAAGGCCAATTAAACCTTCAAATAGACAAAAGAAAAGCGTTATCGTTATCTTCTCTTCATTGATAATCTAAATAAACGCTTGCATTGACGTCGCCTTTATAGTACGTCCTGTAAGAAGTTAAAAGCAGTCGTTCATAGACATCTGAAGGAAAGAAACTGTTTGTGAGTTCGTCTATAAGGCTGCAACGATAATCATTGGAATTAAGGTAAGGTACAATTAAAAATTTTTCTCCTTTGAATATACCGCGACATTAAATAATCGTTATTTTTTAAAAGTTGCATCAATGTTAATGGACTACACTTTAGAATCATACGTAGCTACATATAGGTATTAAATGAACGTTTAACTCATATCACTCCTCTGTGAAAGCATAACCTAGCAAGTTTATAGCATTAAGAATGCTCACTGCTTATAATACGATACAATTTTCCTCTAATGAAATCTCTCCTAAAGTACAACGTCAAGTCATTTCATTACGCACCAGTTCAAGTCTGAAGCCTTCGCATCTACATTCAAGAATATAAATCGCTGAGAGTTCCCAATTACGAAGGTGGAAATTCTAGTTCCCTTGAGCTAGGACAAACAGAATGTCCACTGTCATTTTCATCCTTATAATCCACCAAATAGTTAATTACTTCATTGCTAATATTATTTTTTAATTAAAAACTTATTTCATAATATTAGTCCTTGAAATGAGATTGGAAACGAATAAACAATTTTTATTAAAATTGATACCTTAAATTAGTATTTTAATATCTAACCATATGAAAAAGAAGATATATAAATTTTAAGTTGTTTCCCTAGCAAATAAAAAAATTTCCACCCCCATCAGTTTAGTGTAAATATTTCCTAAATATTTTGATAATATAGGTCATGGCTACAACCAATGTATTTTCATGTCGTGTTTCTAGCATCAAAATGTCCTGTACAATCCTTTTATTATAATTTTTTAATGCACCAAATTTAACACCATCATTGTCAGTATTTATATTGAAAATATGATAATCAATAATTTTTCATATTTGGAATTATTATTAAAATGTAAAGAGATGATTAGTTTTTGCCTGAAAATATATTTTTTAAACTACTGACCCGCAGTTTAATTCAAATTTCTATTTGTATAAATCCTTATGTTGGTTGCAGACGTACAGAATATAAAAAACGTTTATGTATATATTACAAAAGGGCATTTAGCTCGATTTCATTAATGTGTACTAAATTTTTTCGCTATAATGTTAAACGTAACGATAAACGATATTGTTTTGCCGTAACGAAACGTTTTATTTTTTTCGTTTGCCATCACTGTAATGATCCTATTCTTGGACTAGTAGAAGGCAAATCGTAATTTCGTGACATTTTCAAAATTTTTGCGTTCATACAAATCCAATGAAAACTACAATTCCACATATTCAAATACCAAATTCAAATCCCGTTCATACGTAATTTTTAGTAAACACAAAAAAAATTTCAAAGACTAAATTCCTGAATAAGCACTTGACTTCATTCATTCATTCATGGTTTTCAATCCTAAGATTGGTTTGACATGACTAGGGAATAAACACATACGATGTGGTGGTTTCCCGTTGCCTTCCACATCAGACACACACATATATGAGTGATGAAAATATGAATTATGAGTACGAACATAAACATCCATGCCCTTGGCGGGATTCAAACCCGCGACCTCAGTGATGGTAGGCCAGTGCGCTAGCCCTTCCGCCACCGGGGCCGGCGCACTTGACTTTAGTGTCAAAATTGAAAAGTTTAGTACTTGAGTATTTCTAACATAATAATAACCAGGGATCCAGAAATACAACTTAAATCTATTCGCCACAAAAATATTTACTCGCTCATACTACTGCGGCCTGTTTTATATAAGTATTTTTATAGGTGATGTTTAAAATAACTTCAGTATTAGATGTTATGATGACGAAACAAAAACAATGCATTCTTTAATTCTTACAACACCTTACACCTTACAGTAACACTCTTTGCTTTAGAGGGATTTAGAACGTACACAACATTTAGTTTAGATACATGAGGGCTTCTTATGCCCTCCAGTGTCTTTTCTTGGCTGCATAATATGTTGTGTGAATTATGTAAAGAAATAACGTAATACATTTCAAATGTATCTTGAAAGAGGCTGAAAATTTACTCGCCCGTGGCGAGTGGGCGAGCGGATTTCTGGAGCCCTAATAATAACAATAATGTAAACTGTACTTTTTAAGAATCTACTTTTGGATTAACCACCACTGAAGGTAGCCGAAACGCGCCTTTGTTTTTTTTTTGTTTTGTCTATTAAAGATATTTAAGACAAGTAGGCAATTTTTCAATTTATACTTAACTGCTTATTACGGAATTAATTTTCAGCCATAATACGAGATAAATAATTGTTTAATGAACTTCTAGACTAGACAATCCGCGATGGAGACGCAGGTATAAAGTAATACGCACTTAAACAGGTGACATTTTATACCCGCAACCTCTAGTATGGGGTAGCTTAACCCTTCTATTCCACCTATTTCTCTCCTTCCTGTTTTCTAATCCTTAATATCCCCCTCCCATTTTCCAGCCACACTCCCTCTCTCTCCGACATCATCCCCATCTCTTATAAGAGGTATAAATACCTCCTTAATCCTTCGCGCACGTTAGTCTCTTCCCCGCTCTCGCCATCCCTTACCGAAAACCTTCAAACCCTCCCTCCCTCCCTCCCTTCGGTCTACAGTCAAACCCCGACCTCTCTCTCTCTCTCCGCTCATTCCTCGCCACTTCCGCATCCAAACCCTTCTCCATTCCGGGACCGGCGATGGAAGGCCGAACCGAAATCCTCCCTTCGCCTCCTCCATTACCCACCTTCTACCACCTTCCGACAAACCCTCTTCCCTCTTTGCCCCCTCATCCCGTCCCCACTTCCTGGGCATGTGCGCTGAAGTACGGTGTGTGAGGGTTTCGAAAGGGTTCTGTATGGAGGGTTTTTGAGGAGGGAAAGGGTTTTTGGGTGGGAAGGCATTCGAATCTTGCGGCGACGGATCTCGTCCCATGTGCGGTAGATACCATTCCATCGGAGGGGAATTGGAAGGGGAAGAGAGTTAGGTTGGTGGTTGGACGGATTTAAAGGGGCCGGAAGTCTCGGGCGGTACCAAGTTAAGTCCCCGAGGCTAAACTTGAGGGTAGGGATCCGAAAATAGAGAGTGGATTCTTGACTTTTCCTTCCAGTGCGAAGAATGCGTCACTAAGTCCCCGTTTTCGTGCCTGAAAACAGGAGCCTAACTGACTTGCCAGGAACGAAAAAAGCCCGTCTGTTTACACGTTCCCATTTCGTGCCTGAAAACAGGCGCCTGACGTTCTGCGGATGAGCACAAGCAAATTCCCCGAAGAAAGACGTCAGGAACGGAACGGCAGGGCATCGAACTGGAACCGAGCCGAAAACCCGAACCGAAAAAAACCGATATTTTTGGCTGAAGTGGAACTGAACCCGAACCGAAAAAACTAAATGTGTTGAATCCGAACCGAAACAAAAAACCAATATTTATTTCGCTCCTTTATTTCGGTTGGCAAAAAGAGTAACGGACGGCGGAATTTTCCCACCGCTCAGTAACCTTCCATGTTCAAATGGCCATCGCCTTCCTCACGCTACCATATCGTCGCCATGGGGTCCAAACCCCGACAATCCTCAATTCCCTAGGGTCGTTTCACGAACACGACCTTCAAGTTTTTTCTAAGATAATATCTACCGACTTCGATAATTCCATGTTCAAATGCCTATCGCCTCC
Organism: Uropetala carovei; assembly: GCA_036926305.1. NCBI lineage: Eukaryota > Metazoa > Arthropoda > Insecta > Odonata > Petaluridae > Uropetala > Uropetala carovei. Next base: position 131,284 of record JAXCHB010000210.1, read on the forward strand.
CTCACGCTACCATACCGTCGCCATGGGGTCCAAACACCGACCAAGTTCACTAATCCTCAATTCCCTTGGGTCGTTTCACGAATACGACCTTCAAGTCTTTTCTAAGATAACTAGTGTAATTGCCCGTCAAATATGACGGGTATTCGTGAATTAAGTATTACGTTAAAATAAAATAAAAATTAATTACACCAACTTTTATGTGCACTAAAACGTAAAAAATTAATATAAATTCCACATACCCGAATGCTCCAGAAAGTAATAAGCCTTAGAACTGTTATGGGTCAACATCAATATTCCTAAATTATTCCTAAGGAACTATTTTCAAATGTTTCAATATAAGCAGATAACCCGTTTAAAATGGAACCTATTAAAGATGCAGTTGAAACTATCAAGAAAAACTTTTTTAAATTAATTAATTATACTATTTTTGCTGGATCTGATATTTGTTAATTACTTAAATTTAATAACTTTCACATTACTATACATTGTATAAATGTACTTTCTATAGTATTCATTAATGAGAGAGAGTAGATACTTTTTCAGTTTACTTTTATCTGTTTTATCCAAATATATACTTTATTAATAAGTTAATATGCTGTAGTTCAATGAACAATACTATTGGAAATCCTTATTGTCAAAAAAATAAACTAATTGTTTATCGTAGAAACCGTTACATAAACAAACGTGTTTATTATATAATTCCCGTCGTTTTCGCAGAAAGAAAGATAAGTGAAATTAAGTTACTATAAAGTTATATTTATGTGTGAAGTGCAGTGATCATCGAAACTGAGACGTGGTATCGTGTAATCAGATCAACGACCACTTTACATGAAAAGCTACATGAATTTTATAATACTACATAGTTATTTCGAGAACCATTCAACCGATATCAACCAAATTTAATATTAAGAAGTATAAATATGATCTGCACGTCATTTGCAATTTTGTTTCCAATCTAATAATTATAACGACAACTTGTCGTTTATCATCACGTATTTCTGATAGCATGGTTATTTTTTTAAATATTTGTTATTTTCTTCATAGGTAGGTATGATATTTATATTAACAAATAAATCTGCCACTCGAATATTAACAACTACCAAAAATATATTGTGATAGAATGCGCTCAGTATTAGGTAACTGACAAAACATTTTCAAGTGGTCTAATTAAATTTCGGTAGGCCATCTTGCGTTCCTTACAGAACAACGTTTTTATCTAAGATAATATCTACCTACTTCCGATAATTCCATGGGGAAATTTACCCATTTGAACCTTATGAATGCCTAGTGGGAGAAGGAAGTTTTCCCCAATGTTTCGTTTGCTACAGATGTCCACAACCTTTCATTCCTTCATATGAACTATCATCCACCAATCTGGCTTTGCAAATTATTGAAGAAGGATCTTTCAACGTTTGTTTCTTGCATTAGTTGCCCTTTGTTACAGGTTAGTAATTTTAAATTTTGAAAAATTCAATTTTATATTGGATGCTAATCGTTCTTGAAAATAGGAATAAACGGCTAGACTTCACGTTCCCCATTGTTAGCAGTGACGGTGGCGCCATATTGAATTCCCCTACGATCTCCAGCAACCGTTCTTTATTATTTCTTCTATTGTTGAATTACAGCTATCTTTGTTTCGTGCGAGATATTTTTTGTGTAATTTTTACGATTGTCTTAATGATGAGGGATTCCGTCACTTTACCGTGAAGCACTCCATTCACTTTAAAGACCCAGATAGTGGTGTTCACATTAATTCTATAGAAGGTACCTGGAATGCTATAAAGCGTAGTTTAATAGGTACGCGTCATGTTTCTGGAGAATTTGATAGTTATTTGTCAGAATATATGTGGAGGAGGATGTTCAAAAACCACAATGAAGGCATATTCAAAATTTTTCTTAAGTACATAGTCAAACTGTATCCGCCAAAAATTAAGGCCTGACGAAATTTAACACTGAGGTTTGTAGTTTTCTGACATATTATTTACATTGTTTGTGTTACTTTTTATGGTACAAAAAAGGCTAGACTTTACGTTACGTCAACCATGACTGATTGGCCTGTCTCGACATTTATAAACCCAATCACCGGACAACGGGGAAGGATAGTTTGGTTCCGGGCAAGGCGAAGGGCGCGAGAGCGCCCGGAGACGACAATTGATATAAAAACAAAGCGAGCCGAAGGCTCGCCAATATCCTCGAAGACAGATTTGTCATTTCACGTAGGGTTGGTACTCCTTTTCACCGCAATTTAATATGGCGCCACCGTCGCTTCTAACAATGGGGAACGTAAAGTCAGCTTCAAAAATATGCAAAGCATCGTATGTCGCTTATAACAATTATTTGTATTATTGTTGCTAACAGTCGGTTTGGTTGGGGGGCTAGTGTGCACACATTGTACGTTAAGGCCTGGCTTCGATTCCGGTTCGCAATATATTTTTCCTCTTTTTTCCCCGATTCACAAAACGTTATTAGAAAATAATATTATACGATAATGTAACTCTTTTTGATTTTCATTTTGAGGGAGTTTGTTAATACAGAACTTTTATTACATCTAAATATTATCTTGCAATTCATCATATTGGTGAGTGACGGGGTGCGATGTATTAAATTTTTCCTAACGGCTATCCCTTGTAACAATATTACTCCTGTTATAGTCCCTGAAAGTAAAATGTAAAGGAGATATATAATTAACGACATATTGATGGATAGCTAAAACATGACATTCATTCGCATATTTGCATGTAAGTTATGTAGATCAGGAATCACAATTGGAGGCGTACCCGTGACAATAAAAATCGTAAAGGACTGCTTTGTGCACGTCACCTCCTGCCACCCACCAACTTGGGGTAATTGCAGGGTAATATGTAGATGTACTTGGATGTTTTTTATTTGCTGTAGGGTGAAAATTACATGTTTTCGCATAGTCAATTTTTCGTAACGGTAGTTATTTCAATTTCATGAAATAATGAAGTTTAACATTCTCACGCTACTTAAGTGATTAAAAATACCCAGTCATAGTAAATTTGTATCATGTTAATAAACATTTCTCCGCCTTTCTGGATTCTCGAACCCTCTATTTCCGCGGGCTTCTTCCTCACAAAAATTTTATATATTTTTTCATGCATTTACGTGATCTTTGAATGAAAAAATACAGCCGTGCATTTACAGTTTTGACCATAATATGAGCAGTGGACGTTATCCACAAATTGTTGATGAAAATTACGTAATATCTTATTAATCTTACTGGCACTATTGAGACAACGCGGTCTCTTATTTTGCCGTACGATTTATGAATTAAAATATTAATAATTTATTATTAGGCATTCCAGCTTTAGCGCATATTAGCTTCGGTCTGTCCGTTCTTCTATCCGGATGCAATTCTTTTCTCCGTAGCTATTCAGCGAATTTTAATGAAATTTAGTACTAAAGACTAAGCACAGTAAATTAGAAAATGAGATGAATGGTTTGCATAACATAATAAGTTTAGAATACTGTAGCGCAGGAAGCATGCTTATTTGTAATTTACTTGACACTTTCCTAACCTGTTGAAATCATTTGAGACGCATGTATAGTTTGTAATTATTCAATTCTAAATATAATCTTAAATAAATAAAATATATACTGAATATTTACATTTGAATAATTTATTTTCGTGTTTTCATTATTAGTTTTTTAAATATCACTATCGTTATAGCGAAGATGTATTTGATTTAAATAGAAAATTACGTAAATTAATAAATCAGTTCTTGAAAGTTTCTTTAAAATATTTTAAGGTCGGAGCGAAAAAAACCGGTTCGAACCGGTTCACTTATGGTTGGCCGGGGCGAAACCGGGACCGAACCGAAATTTTGTTTTGTGAGTGAACCGGAGCGAAAAAATTTAGTGATTTTAATGTACAATAAACACAATTTATAAATTCATTTTCCGTCAAAACCTGTTCTAAATCTAACATTGAAAAATCTGATGTGGCCAACACATGACTTTCTCCATATTTTGGGTACAGATATTTAAATTATTATGAATAGCATTATAAGGCAAAATTATTATTTCGTATCGTAAAAGAATACAATCGTCCTTATTGCCGTAAATTACGTATATTTTGAATATGTTCACAGAATTCACCGATACATGCTGGTGGCGCTGTATACTGGAAATTAAGAAAAAGCAAGATATCTCTGAAATGGATAGTTATACAAAAATTTGTTTCAAACAAAACCTGGAAGAAATATTATTCTCTACAACTTTGGTTCTCACGAAGATTACCAATAACAACGTTTTTAAGGAGACATTTGACGGAAACCGAAAACACCGATTATTTATAAATAATTTCCAAACAATAACTGCTATGGAAAATTGTTTGAAATAAAAGATGTAGGAAATTATATTTTCTACAGTTTTTGTAATGGTCAATGTATACAATAATGACGTATTATCGGAGAAATATCGCAAAAACCGAATCGGGTTTCGAATAAACCTCGATTTCCGGTTAACCGGTATTGTCCAAAAACTAATCAGTTCTATGTGCTCATGCTAAAGTATTATATATGAAATTTGGCAATAATATGACAAGTACTTTTTGAGTTAGAGGGCCCACAATCACATACATCCACACAGACACAAATATACATCATTCCATACTACGTATGGAGAAAGTAAAATGCGAAAGCCCGCGCCCCACGAAAAAGATTCAAGTCAATACAACGAAACGAAAATGCATTACATATTCGAAAGCGCTACATGAGAGATATTTGAGTATGACAAAATCATTAATGTCGTAAATTCATGCAATAAATGTAAATTGATTAAATAATCACCCCTTGAGAAATATTCTTAAACTTTATTTTCTTGTAAAAATTACCCAAAAGAAAGTTGTTGCCTCTCAATAATACTGCATCAACTTAAAAATATTTCTAGTGAATGTACTCAATATGACTGCAATTGTAGGAAGCGTTTCCGCTGATGAAACTGATATCTTAAAAGGTTCAAAAAATAATCCGTAAAACTTCTGCAGATTAGCCTTTCACGAATGTTTCAGTATATTTTTCTCTATCTCTTGTAAGCACCTAACTTAATAGCACGAGCTACATCGCAAAATTTCGATTTCAAATCGGAATTGCCTTCAATAAAAAATTTCTAAAAAGGTAATTATGGTCGTCGACTACACCCGCCAATCCCAGTTAATATCCGGTTTTCAACGAAAATTAAAGCGTACGCCTGAAATGTTTACTCTAAAGAAAACGGAAAGACTCATTCGACTGTTTGGGAGGATTGAATATGAGTCATGAATTAATCCGTGTTCATCAGCGTACGGAACACCAATACTGTGGGAATTGCAACATAAATAAAACAATCGAAACGGAGTACAGCAAGTGGATACATTAAGAACACCCCTTCACATCAGTCAATACCGCCAAGGAATGAGTTCTACGCTGATATGTGTAATACCTTGATTATTATCTACTTAATTATCCATGATCATCGACTTCAACCAATAGGCAAATGGGAATTTATTATAATAGCAGAAATTATCGATGAAACAAAACAACGTCGGAAATGCGGGTTGTATTCTGTCGAATTGATTCGCAACGACTGAGTCAGATCGACATCAAAAAAGCACAAAATACCACCTCTTGTTGTGAGTTGGTAGACTAGTTCAGACGAGAGGAGTAGAAACGGAAACTTCGGATAATTTTGCATCCTCTAATTTTATTTATTTGCCGTATTTTCTCCCACTGATGCTAATTATCTTAGGAATATACGTGAGTGCAAGATAAAACACGTAGAACTAATAGGTAAAACACACAGATACCGTTAGTTCTTTCCTGAATGCGGCAAGACATATTAACAGAGGTTTCACGCAATGTAGGTATGGTATAGCAATTCCAGCTGTGTACTTTTGGCAGTTCGACAAGCAATAATATGTGAATAAAAGTAACAATACAAATGAACTAGTGGCAACATTTTCATGGTTGTGTGGCTGCATGCGAAACTACCAAACAAATCCTTCGATAGGTTAACATCCAATTAATTTCAAATATACCGCGTGAAAATTTTTTGCATGTTCATGAGTTCTCTCAGTAAAACATTACAAATTAGGAATAAAGCACGCGATAAGCGTGGTAAAATTTTCAAGATGTTCAGAAATTGAAATTTCGATTGCTTCCAATAATATGGTTGCCCTTTTGGGATGATCTGATTCGAGAATGTAATTTCCTCTTCTTGTTTTGATATACATCATTTTTATTCGAAATATTCCGCGGTATAGCTTCTTATATACGTAAAAACAAAAAACTGATCCTTTTTTTAAACGCGTCTAAAACCGTATAAAAAACTACATCTTTCTCCCATTCGGTCGGACAAAAAAAGAAAGAGCGTCCCAAACGTTTTGACTCGACGTGCCTACGGGACGCGACTTTAAATCTCTCGTTTTTTCTCTTCCTCTACGAGACAGCAGTCTTAAGAGAATAGAGGATAGAAAGTCCCAGAGACATAAGACAGCGGCACGTCCACTTCCCCTACGCTCCAACCGGGTCTCGAGTCCTGCAAACGGAGACACAGAGATCAGGAGGAAAAAAAACCACCCTTCTCTATCTCTCTCCCTCACATCTCGAGAGCTGGTAAAAGGGTTGGAGGGATGTCGGATGGAGAGAAAGAGAGACGGAGGGTGTAGTAGGTCCTTCATTCTTTTTCCCAGGGTCGATCCCGGCGGGTCGATCAGATTTTGGCTGACCGCCAAGCAGCCCCACGGTGGTAGAACTTAACGATGGCCGTATCCTTGCGGCCTTGCTCCTTCCATCTCCTCCCTCCTCCCATAGTAACCCTTAAAGGCTTTTGAGCAAAGTGAATGATGGAGCGGGAGAATAAACCGGAAGCTGGTCGGGATGGAGTGTGAAAAAGAAAGGGACCCTTTTTTCTGGACTTTAATCCGGGAGAATTTAGAGTTTGTTTTGAAGAAAAAGAGATGGATATCAATCGGTCAACAGAGGTAGGTTAAAAAAAATCTCCGGCGAGTGTGTTCTTCTGTTATTATTTTTACCGCGAGAAGGTAATTTTCCTCCGGGAGAGAGAGGAAAAAGTTTTTAAAAAATAACCGCGGTGCACATTTGAGTTTCTTTTTTCTCTGAACACTCCTCTTCACATTGGTGATTGAATTGTTTCCTTACGACCCTAAAAAGGTACTTTTAGCAAAGCTGGATTAAGAAGGGAGTGATTCCACGGTCGAAGAGGCAAAAAAATAGTTATTTCGTCTTTGTGCTGTATTCTTTACGCTCGAAATTCACGTTTTTTTTTAATCTCGACGGGGAGGCTCCTTTTGGCCCGCTTTTTATCGTTAAAATACCAGGGTTTTTATTTTTTGCGGAGAGGTAAATTCTTTTCGTCAAATAAGAAAAGAATAGAAAACGAAAAGCGTGGGATATTTTTCTAGTTCCTTTCGGTGTCTGGTGACATTCTACGAATGAGAGCCGAGAAAAAGAGAAATTGAAAATTCATAGAACGTATATTTAAATTGTACCCGCTCCCGCTTTGTATTTCACTCAAAGTAATAAAATTGTTTTCTTCACTCCCGAGTTTAATTCAAACGTCTTTGTTACTTAAAAAGACCAATATCACCAAAATAATGTATTATCAGCTCAACCAATATCTCATAGAAAATAGTAACTGCTATTCCTTAAATTTATCGCGATATATCTTAAAAATTGAAATTCTTATGAAAGACAATGTAGTCAATGCATCGGTAAAATTGATCGTGTTATGAAAGATAGAACTCTTACAGTCCATTCAAAAACGACCAATTATATTTTTGTTTTACTTAATCGTGATTAGGTCAATTGGGGGACCTTGTGACTTCGACTCCAGTGCTAGTAGGCTTTTCAGTGTACATCACAAAGCAAGTGAGGAGGAAAACCCGGAGCCGGCATTAGCCTACTCTTATCGAGAAGCACCAATGGAGCCAAAGGCTTTACGTCCCTTTTGAGCACGCAAATAGAGAAATGTTTAAAAAGTCCTACTTTCGCAGAATTCGTGCCCGGTTCGCACCGGGTAGCAGGCCAACGCCCTCACCACTATGCCACGGCAACCCCCTGATTTTTTTTTAGTTTTCACTTTCAACGAGGCTGGAATTAAGGTATGACAACGAACTTTACATTAGCAATATATAAGCAATAGGATTAACTTCATAACAAAGAGAAAAATACATTTCCAATTCGGAAGGGAATTAGTTCGGTTTTTATATGAATCGAGGAACCACAAATTTAATTTCAATAATACCTTACCCATTTATGGCGCATTAAATCATGCCTTCCAAATCATCTCATATACCACATACTGAGTAAAACGCGTAAGTACTATATGTGTATATATGGATTTACTTTCTTTACGTCGAACTTGTTAGGAATACTGACCCCCTACAGATTAGACCGCATTAAAGCAATTGATGCATTGGAAGTGCAGCATTAAGATTACAGTAGTTTAATCAGAGCCAGAGTTGGAAGAAATAGACTTTACTAGAAGATTGGGCGTTTTTCAAATAAAAACAATAAATTAGAAACAGCGTTCTGCTGTACCTTAATAAGTAAGAAAAAAATCTTTTCTCATTTTCACAAAAATAAAGTGTCTATAAGATCTCCAACTATTTTGTTGAGACACAAATTCGGATTTGAGCCGGACTGAGGCAAAGAAAGAGCTGCATGCGGCCCATGGACCACCAGTTCGGCATTTCTGGATTAGCCTATAAATTCATTAAACCACAACTTTTTAATTACAATTTCCGCAGTGTAATAGCTTCAGATAATTTAGTAATCGATTTATAAAAATAAATTCTGAGAATTGAAACTGCTTCTTTTAATTTATTTACTATTTAATCGTCATATGTCGTTAATATGTAACTGGTAATATGAGAGTTGTAAAAACTTGAAAAACTTACCGTTTATTCTGTTTTGAAAGTTAGAGGAACTTGTGTTTGCTTCGGAGCATTTATACACCCAGGCGGAATAAACCGGACCACATGGACGGATCCGTTGCTACGCAACAGTAACAATCCCCTCAATCCCATCATTAGCCGAACCCCTTAACAGCAGCGCGTGCGGCATACGTAGCCGGACGAGAAGATACGAGGGGACCCTCCGAACTACCTTGGCGTTGCATCTTCTCCTAACACCCCTCTCCTCACAACTGATTGAACTGGTGAGAATTAAATCGTGACGATGCAAACAAAAGGCTATCACACGAAAATCCGACGTTACGCACCCTCTCAATATTACCACTGTTACTTCTCCGAAAAGCAGTTGTAAATTCTGAAGAGATAAGGAATGAGAGGCAGGGAAACGATGTTTCTCTCCTTTAATGTCGTTTTTACGACAGAACCATATCAGGCAATCGACAAGCAAGGAAATAGAAGGAAGATAAACAGCCTAAATGCGATAATGATTACTGCGTAACACGTATCGATAGACCCAATAAACTCTTGATGACTAGCGAACCGACTGATACCCTTTTTCACCCATTCCAATGATACATTTACATTCACATATAACCCTGCAATTAACCAGAATGCTGAGCAGAAGAGGATGCAATACACCCTAAAATCCTAACGGGCTAGGCTCTAATAGTATAATCCCTAACAGTCATACAACCACATTGTATTCTTTAATTTGTCGAATTGAGGGATAACCAGGAGGAAAACGCACCAAACTATTCCTAGCGATGCTCACTTACTACCTCTAACCTTCTATTGGAGGGGTGGCTTAACCTACCTACCCTCGAAGGATACGATAATCTTCAGAAGTTTGAGAGCCGCATGGCACACATTCTGTGCTAATAAATTTACAAACAGTATGTAAACTGTATCCGAAGCAATTCAGATAAAATGCATGTCCCTTGGCCACTCCCAAAACGTCTCAAGTCACACTACGCCACTGTATTCTGTAGTGAAAAACGTTGAATGGAAATTAAAAAGAGCCACAAACTAAGTTAAACGAGCAGCTGTTTGGCCACCCCTGTTCTATTGCCATGTTATTAATATGGAGAATTTTTCTTCAAGCCCGTACCTTTCGATTTAATTATTAGTTTCTATTATCTCATAAATCTTCAGCTAGTCCTTCCTATACTACTTCAGATGCTTCGATTTAAAACCCAGTCTGCTTTAATGAAGAGGCATCCAATTTAAATCCTCTAACGATGGCGCATTCCTTTTTTATACTCGAGTTGTTTCTAATTCTAATATAAGGCCCTATCCATACCAATGCGGCACATTTAATCATATTTAGCCTACAGCATACTCATATGTAAATAAGGTTTCTCCGATTTTTTTCGTGCTATTACAAAATGTCGTTACGGAGGCAATTTCTCGTTGTCGACACCTATTACTCAATAAATACGTGCATTCCTTTACATGAAAACTGACATTGTTACAATTGAAGTTACCACAAGCATATGGCAAAGTTTTACACTACGAAATCTCCTTTAGCATGCCTTACTGCACCCGAGAGAACAGGCCATTATCATATATTGTTTCTAGTGATTGTTTTTGCGTATTTTCTATCACTCTCTTGTTTACCCTTACGTTTAGTAACGCCGGTAGGAATAATTATGCACGCACATTCTCAATGAATTCAGAGCTATTTCTATGTCCCAGACCGTCCCTCTTTAAGGAGATGTTTAATGAAGTGAGCTTTTAGAGAGAACGGGAAATCAAGACGAGAAGCAATCAGACAGCTCGAGAGACAAGAGGGAAGGGAGGAAGTAAACAGCAAGAGTAGGATGCGAAGCAGAGCGTAGCGCAATCAAGAGCTTTTTGGATCCCGTGCACCGCACTAAGGATTTCTTATCGTTAACGATCCGCACTCTCACCCGTTCGCTCTCACGCTCTACCCCATCCTCACTCCCTATCGGCGTCTCTATACGAAATCCGCGGTAGAACACCGGTACTACTGCGCTACTACTTGTTGGGTCGAGTCTCAAGAACATACGAACAAGTTGCAAGAGGTTAGAAATAAAACATTTAAAGTCGCAAATTGAAGTAGCTCACAAACTCACACACACTCCTCTTCCTCCAACTTCCTCTCGCATTTCACTCTTCGCATTCATTCTTTCTTTCCATCACCTGATCGCCCTTCTATTTCCCTACATACTCTATATTTTCTCTTTATCCTTCCTCCCCATTCCTACAGTCCTTCCCTTCCATCTCTCATCACTCATTCACTCTCTCTCACCTTCATCAATACATCTTCCCATCTACCTCCGCAAAAGGGGCTTTCTGGTTTCGTTATCGCTATCATCATATTAATCATGTAGTTATTAATAATGTTCAAAAGTTTCAAACCCAAGCGGGTTTTTCGCAGATTTTTGCATATTTCTTTCCTTCGAGGGTTTTTTTTCAGCAATATCTTTTCCGTGACATCGTCAAAATAAGGTATTTAAAAGTATTACCGATAAATTCCCTCTTTGAAATCCGTATGATACGTCATTATGTAAAACTACCAATTCAATTTAAATTTACGACGATGGCCACGTATAAAAAATGACAAAAAACGAATTACGCTGTCGAATTCACTATCGTCATACTGAATTTAGGATACATTTAACTGTCATTTTAAAAAGATACAATTGAAATACTAACCTTAAACTTAGAATGCAACACGTTAATATTATTGGAAAGACAGCTGAGTTTTATCTCAAATTTGACGTAATATTAGTGATAAATAAGAGTTTATAACCTCAATTTCCAGCAAATAAAGATATTTATATATATATATCCCTATAAACGCGTAAATCTAAGTCCTCCCTCAAGCTATTTTCTCACTCATCAATAGCAACAGTTTTTACATTCCCATTTACACTCTGCTACCTCTCTCGATCTTCTTTTCTCTAAATCATTTAACCGCATTATTTTTCTCTCCTCTCTGTATCCCCTTCTCCCCCCTCTAACATTTTCTTCACCCTCTCCCTCTTTTATTCCTTCCTCCCTCACTCCTATATTACCTTCTCTTCACCCTATATCCCTCCCATCAGCCTCTTTTCGCTAACCATCTCCCTCCTATTTTTTTCTCTCGCCCCTCTTATCATTTATTTCTCCTCCTCCCGCCTATCTACATCGTCATTTCTCCCTTTCCTCGTATGTCCTTTCCTCCCCCTCCCAACCCTTCCGTCTATCCCCCTTTCCCCATTTCTTCTCTCCCCTACCTCCCTTTCACACATCAACACGGATTTTGACGCTCCTTTCAACCCCTTGCCCTCCCTCTCTTCCCTTTCCCTCTCCACCGTACCGAAATAATGGCTCGATATGGAGAGATAAGCTCGTTACGGGAAGTGGGACGATATAAACATCGCCCCGATGCAGTCACTCGTATCTCTTTTCCGTTCATCCGTTGGCGATTCTCTTTTTTCTCCCGCCTCGCGCATCACATCCACATCTACGGCTTATTCTCTCCCTCTCTCCCTCTTCCAACCCCTTCCATCCCACCCTCTCCGCAAACGCTCGTTTTTTTCCGCTTTCCGCTCCAAAAACGTCGCTCAAAACCGTTGACCAGAATTCCCGCAAGACTTTACAAACGAGCGTGTTTTTTTTCACCTCCCTTTTCCTCTGATTACGGAAAAAAGGTGTCTTTCGTATTTTTTTCTATCCTCCGTACTAAAATTGAAGTATAAACACACGTTTTCCACTGCCAAATTACCCTCTTTTTAGCATGAAGGAAATAAATTAAGACTTTCCCAGATTGAGTCTTTTACGATTCTACCCACAGCAAAAAAACTCTAGTTCGCGAGTGTGAAGAGTTGCTGCTCTACATCTGCACATTGCAACGCAAATCACCAGATAGATAGGTGGGTGTTATAGGATGCAATGTTCCAAAATGTTTCTAACAGTTCTCCTTTTTTGGATGTCTCTCTTATTATGATGCACATTTAATGCACCAAATAGAACATTTTAAGGCACAAACAAAGGATTTGTAAATTTAAGTTCCACATTTTCACGGATTTGTTTCAATTCATATAAAGAATAAAATTATATGAATCTATATTCATTTAATTCTTACATCTTTCGTACAAATATGGATAACTGAAGTGCACGACAGTAGTTTTTGCTTATTTTAAATTTTTAACTTTAGTAGAATACTTCAAAGATACCATATGAATGATACTTGAGCAGTATTTTAGATGAATGAAGGAATTACGTGACTTACAAAATTAACAAATAACTTGAAGAGTTCCTAAAGAATTTTATAAAAATTGCTTCATAGGAGATATAAATAGCAAATGGCGGATTAAAAACGTTTATTTTTTGTGTTGAGGTGTGTGCATAGATGATCCCAGGAACGTCTCCTCGTTGAAGACAAGAGTTTCCTTCAGATTCAAAAATAAACATCACTATCAACAACTTGCGTTTTCAACGGTTTGCTGAATTTATATATTCTTTGAATATATATCGTGTTTTTAGTACTTGCCGTTGGGGACAAGCGTTCTAACCACGATGAATATGAAAAATTGTCTCATTTACCACACGTTTCCCCTTAATATCATCCAGCATTAAGATCCGGAAAAAGATCGTCATTATGTCCCATTTCATACTTCGTTATCTTTCAATATTTTCAGATTGAAGACCAAAAATTATAGGAAATAATGGAAAGAATCGATCAAGTGACCTCTTACTCCTACGTCCAAGTTTCTACCCGTCATCAACAGGTCACCCAACCACGAAATTAGCTCTAGGGAAAAAAACAAATTTTCTCTCTCGTGACGAGAAAAACCTCAAAAAATAGCCACAACGAAAAAACGTGCGACATCAAATAAGTTTAGGAGGCAGGAACAAAATCCACCCTAATAAAAACGGAAGTCAAACTAACCATAAAGTCTCATTTAAACGCGAATTTCCTCTCCCAACCAAACCCTTCTCTCATCTCCCTCCACCCCTTTCCAGAACCACAAACACACTAAGGCAACGACAACAACAATCTCCGGAGGCTTCGACGCCGACCATTCCCGCGGATTACCCTATAACTCAAAACGGAATGAATGGAGAGGCAGAGAAAGGAAGAGGGAGGGAGAGGAGAGGAAGGGTGAAGGATGAGAGAGAGAGAAAAGCAAAGAAGGAACTATGATGAGGCCGGCCAAAACCTTCTCTCCCTCTCCCGGAAAAGGGTTAATTTCGACGAAATTTTCAGTACGGCGGAGGATGAACTGCCAATGCCACGAAACGGAAAACCACTCGGCTGTGCCGATGTCACACAAGAAAACGCAGACGGGAGCTTGGGCGACAATGCTTTAAGTTTTTCACAAGGGAGAGAAGGAAAAGCCCCAATAAAAACGAGTTGGGAAAAATCAAACCACAAGAGTAGGCAGGACGAATTAGTGCACAGAGGGTAAGTAATGACGGGAATCGGTTAAAGAAAATAGAGTAAATAAAAAAACGTTAAAAGTAGATTTATAAAAACGAGAGAATTGAGAGAAATGTAGAGAAACAAAGCTACGAAAATAAGACGCGAAAATTAAATATAAAACAAGAAAGGCTTAAAATGAGAAAACAAAGAATATTAAGGAGATATCGTAGAAAGACGATATGGATGGAATGTTAAATTAAATAGAGAAAGAATGAGATATGATATAAAAAAGAGCACACCGAGATAAAGGGACATGTATAAGAAAAGGAGAGTTCTATCACCAAAAACCTCCGAATTTAAACTGAAAACAACTTTAACACATTTCGTCGTCGTTCGGCAGAACATTGTTAACCGGCAGACCACCTTCATATTCATTCGTTAATAGGAGTATTTGGTACGCTGTGGCATGAATAACTATATGCCCCATCCTCAAAAGGCATTACGTTACCTTTTCCTCCATAAGGAATGGTACAGCGACGGAGGTTACGAATATATAGACCCTCCCAACCCATACGAGCATACATAAATATATAGGTATACATATGTAACCTGCCGTTAACTACATAGCTCCGTCATCAAAAGAGCTCCTTTGACGGACCCGAGCAGATTGCACGGTGAGCTTTAATAGAGAAGAGAAAGGTAGAAGAGAGTTATCAACAAGGGTTTTTGAGAAGATATAGCAGAAACGAGAGAGCGCAGGAAAGAAGAAGCGTAGGAGAGAGCGAGGTAGTATGTAGTGAGAGACAGAAAAGATTAAAGCAGAGCTAGATAGAAGTTTTTATTAGGACAACTTTGAGATCTGAAGATATACAGGGTGATTCACGATGAATCTGCCTAACTTCGGGAGCGTGTTAATCCAGTGATTTTGAGTAAAAACAAACGTCCGATTCGGAACGGTTAAGGAATTACGGGTGTTTGAAGCATTTATGGATAACGTTGGCTCTACTGCACATTGTACGCCATTTGTTTATAAGTGGCCAACAAGGAGTAGCTAATTTCATTGTTGTTTCCTTGTTCTTTGTAGTGCTGTGGTCGCGTAATACGTTTCGCAATGTCTCTAAAATTGTCAAATGAGGAATACGCGGGCATTGTCTTTTTGTACGCGTATTGTGATGGTAATGCAGGTTTGCGCACGGCATATTATTGCATTAGTTGCTATCTCCAGAGTTTCAGGACTGTTTCGAACGTAATCTACAGCTTCCAAAATTCTTTGAAGGGGTATGTTTCTGTCGTTGCTTTTCTGCTCATAGACTAGTGCCTATTTTCTCCCCAAAGGTAGTAATCAAGTGGGTTTCGGTCGAGGGACCTTGCTGGCTATGCATGTGATCCTCTTTTGCCGATCCAATGATTTGAATATTGTTTGTTAAGATAATCTGTCACCCGCCTGAATGTATCCACAAAAACTTGTCGGTTTGGAATTGTGCGATGTGGAAATCGCGGTCGATATTCCTATATTTGACAATTTCAGAGGCATTGCGAAAAGTATTACACAACCACAGCACTACAAAGAACAAGGAAACAACAATGAAATTAGCTACTCCTTGTTGACCAATTGTAAACAAGCGAAATTGAGACTGTAAAGTCCCTTCTTACATTTAACCCTTTCGTCAGGATTGTGGATTATATACAAGTTACATTACAGATTTTCTCATACATATTGATTACAAAAGAGAGAGAAAGGAAGAGGAAAGAAGAATCGTCTGAGGGGACTCCTCAACCAACCATCAGTGCAACCTTCCTTTCTCTTTTTTATACGAAAAACTCCTGGACCGATCACTCTCCTAGTCTCATCCAGCCTTCCCCCGTCAACAACCTCCCTTCCCCGCAACATACCGTAAAAAGGGAGGGATGGATGCCTGGCGGACGTTCTAATTTACGCGCAAAGGTTGGCACGCCTGAGGTCAATCGGACCCCTAAAAGGGGTGTGTGGGGAGAGAAGTAGATAAAGGGAAGAAAGGTGGGGAGAAGTCCCTCTTGGATTCGCGTTTGACGTCCACCGAAGGGGGCGTAAGAAGCGGTGCGGAAGAGGGAACACGTGAGACAGGCGCCGTAATCCTCCATGAGGGTTTTCTAGATTGCGGGAACCGCTAGCGTGTTTTTAGCGATTTTTTACAAATCGCTTATGTATTCACTGTACACTATTTATCCAATCACAATTTGTGAAAAATCTACGTCTAATTATTTAAGTTACTTACGTAGTTTGAAAAACAGCTTGCTTTGGGGAACTCTACGCCAAACGAAAATATCATTAAAAACTATGTTTTAGTCATACTTCAATTAAAATCAACAAATATTTGTTTGCCATATAAACAAAGCAAGTTCGCATACGATTTTACGTCAAAAATTTCCTCATATAAATGCGTAGGACTCTCAACATCGGCGACAATGGGAGTTGTCATGGTAGCTTATAATCGGTATTGTCATTAAATTGACAAAATTACGTATTTTTCTGATTCTAAACGCATTTTTACGCTTATTCGATCAGGATTCGGATTCTGCCTTGAGTAAAAATAAACTTTTATCTTTCCTGCATAGAACCATCTAAGTCTCAAGTTCCTACCACGTTTCTAAGTAATTTTAAAATTCAAATGAAAAATAAGCTGCACTCATCCCTATGTTATTCAAATGGAGAAAATGAAAAAGGAAAATATTTTTTAAAATTAGAAACGTCAATCAAATCGATACAAAAACCTGACTAAGCCACTTAACTTGCGGTTAAAATACATACATATATACATACACACACACAAACATACATACATGCATGCATACAAACACTTTTCTTTATAGATATAGATAGATAGATTAATATTAAACAAAGACCAATGGAAGAAATTTATTTTTGTAAAAAAAATCGCCAAATAATATTATTAAACTTTTCTCCATCTCGTTCGAGAAATGGGATTTTTTTCCGCCATTCCCTTCCCCCTCTCTCCACCATTAAAAAAATCATCCCACTTCGGTCTCTCGAGAGAGTAAATTCGTCGGAAGTTCACGGTTAAGGAATTCCGTGATTCCGGTACGCGAGTCACGAAAAGGGTTATAACGGGTGGTGGGAGGGAGAAAACGGAGTGGCTAAATCGAGATTAATTTCTCCCTCTTTCGCTTTTATTTTAATTTCAAAATGAAGGTGTTTCCGCGGAGTCGACTGGAGTGAATTAAGGATTAATTTCCCTACGTAAAGTGTACCGCCGGTAAATCTGTGCCCAACCAATGGTGAGCTCTCTCTCGCGGAAGAGGCGAATAATGAAACCGCCATATCGTTACGATTCTTGTTACCTTCTCCATATACGTAGTACAGAGAAAGTATTGTTTTCACGAAAAAAATCGACTTCTAGATTTCAACGGAAATACAAGTTTTGGGGTCCCTAGAACACGTTTAGACTATTTTCGGAATGATGTCTGTGTGTATGTGATTGTGGACGCTCTAACTCGAAAGGTACTTGCCATATCATTACCAAATATTGTATATAACACTTTAGCATGAGCATAAAGAGCTGGTTAGTTTTTGGACAATACCGGTTAACCGGAAGTCGAGGTTTATTCGAAACCCGATTATAAATTATCGGCACAAATACAACTGGAAGACGAGGATAACATTGAACAAGGCAACTTGGGACCAAGTATTATTAAAAGCGAAGTAGAAAAGGCGATACTGGAACAAAAGAAAGGAAAGCTACAGGCAGCGATGGAATACCGGCAGAGGATCGGGAGGACTAAAAGTGATTACGAAATTAATTAACAAGATTTACACAACCCGGGAGAGTGGCCTCAGGATTTCTTCGATGTGACAATGATCCCTCTAAAGTAGAAGCCCAAGACAATGCAGTGTAAAGACTAGAGAAAGATAAGCCTACTGTCACACACTTCGAAGATCATCACGAGGATTCTAAATGAAAGGTTAGAGAAAAAGGCCGAAGAAATGCTAGGGGAAGATCAATTCGGCTTCAGAAAAAAACGAGGAACCAGAGATGATATCGGTGTAGTGAGAATCATATCAGAAAGGGCAATAGACTACAGCCAAGATTGCTGCGTATGTTTCGTCGACTGGCAGAAGGCGTTTGATAGAGTAAATTGGGTACTGCTGGTGTAGACTGGAAAGACAGGAGACTGATCAGGAATCTATACGTGAAACAAGTGGTAAAGGTCAGGTTGGAGAATGTGGACACCGGCGGAGTAAATATCGGTAAAGATGTAAGACATGGCTGTTTTATATCGCCGATCCTATTCAATATATATGAAGGAAGGATAATCCAGGAAGCCTTACAAGGCACGGGATATTTCAAACTTGGAGGAAGGATTATAAGAAGAGTGAAATACGCGGATGATCAACTACTTCTAGCAAAAAAGTAAAAGGAACTCCAGAAAATGATAAATAGACTAGTGAGAACAGGTAGAAAATATGGTACGGAAATATATACAGAAAAATTCAAGGTCATGCGAATATCAAGTAAAGAAGAAGAAAATTTGAACATAAGTACTTGTTTGAGAAAAGCCACTAGAAAAAGTTTCAGATTATAAATATGTTGGATGCATCATAACGAGAGAAGTAAAATGTACCGATGAAATCAGGACTAGAATAACAAAAGCAAAAGCCGCTTTCAGAAGAAAGAAACTCCTGCTAACGGGAAATATAAAGCAGGAAATCCGCAAGAGGTTGAAAAAATGCTATGTATGGAGTATAGCTTTGTACGGAGCAGAAACATGGACGCTAACGATAAATGATATTAAATACTTGGAAAGCTTCGAAATGTGGGCATGGAGAAAAATGCTGAAGATGAAATGGACAGACAGGGTGAAAAACGAGGAAGAATAGGAGAAGTGAAATATTATACAGACTATCAGAAAGAGGTAGGCGAACTGGATTGGGCATTACCTGAGGAGTGAGAGCATGATTAAAGAAGTGCTGGAAGAAAAACTGGTTGGAAAAAAGAGAGGTAGGAAATGGTTTCAGCTGATAGAAGACTTGAAAGGGAAAGAGAGCTATCAAGACATGAAGAAGACTGCAGAAAATAGGAATATATGGAGAACTAAGTTTAACCATGAATAATCACGGACCTGTCTACGGACAGACTACCTATGATGATGATGATGATGATGATAAGCAACAGAAACGGTATTCAAATTTCTCATAATTTAATATTAGCAAAATGTTTTTAAAAGGCAAAATAAATATAGGGAATTATTCGGATAGGAGTAAAGTGAACTGCAATTATAACATACACGACATTCTTAAAGTTGCTTGCACCTTAAATTCAAGTCTATACCTTAAGCACCTTTTAACATGCAATATACAGTACTGAAATTAGATATATACTAGCTGTAACCGAGCAAAGCTTACGCGGATTTTTTTCAATTAATTTATTAATAATAATGTGTATCAATTAATGGTGCAAATGATATCCCCATAGAAAATTATTCCATTAAAGACGTCTTTTACTATATTCTTGCATTATTGAAACATCTCCTTGTCCCTCACTCTCTCTCTCCTCTGCCTCTCTCACTATCCCCCTCTCTCCCTCTCCCGCTCCCCCCTCCGTCTCTTTGTCTCCCCCCTTCCTCCTCTCTACTTTCCACCTTCCACCTTTCCCTCTATCTTTTTTCCCTCTCTTCTTTCCCTTCTCCCTCCCTCCCCCTCTCCTATCTTCATTTAAACGACATAAAACACGTTAATTTTACGCTCGTACGCTATATTTGGTTGTCAACAATAGGACTTCGAACTAGACAATGTCCGTCGCCAAGGTATTTAGCGTTAAAAAAGCAAATTTACTGCAAATTATGTGCATTAAACTTAAAATGCGGGCGATTTCGAATCGCAAACGAAAAAAATTGTGCAACATTCATTGTACAAACTTTCTCATATACTAAAGCGTCGTTTAGTTATCTTTTGAAAAATATGAACTATGTAGAATCGTTATAAACATCAACTTAAATAACTATACGAAACTTGATGAAAATCGTATGAGCCGTATTTTAGAAAATTCAATTGTTATTAAAGTTGGCAAGAATAAACTAGCCTTATATTAATTTGTTGATAAATATGAACTATGTAGTATTATTGCAGACGTAAACTAAAGTAACTGTAAGAAATTTGATCAAAATCGTTGGAGGCATTTACGAGAAAATCAATTTGCTGATAAAGTTGCCTAGAATAAACTTGCCTTATATTCATTTTGTTAGAAATATGAATTATGTAGTATTATTGAAGACATAAACTCAAGTAGCTGTACGAAATTAGATCAAAATCGTTGCAGCCGTTTTTGAGAAAATCAAATTGTTGTTAAAATTACAGAATAAACTGCCCTTAATTATTGTGCAATGTTATCCATTTTTCAAAGCTTCCATTCTGTATGATAAAGTGCCTAAGTACGACATTTCATTCATTTTCCCTCTACCGTGTAGGCTCTACAGCCGCGAACAGAGCGACAGCCGGACAGACAGACAGTTGGCATTACGAAAACCACTTTTTCGAACTCAGGTACACCAAAACCGTATAGTATTTCCAATAAAATCTCGAGATCGAATTTTTTCACGATTACAATACTTTCTCAATATACTTCGTATATGAGAATGTAAAAGACGACAAGAATCCTTGTTCATTTTTCTTTAAAACGATCAAGTCCGAAGCTCGTATGCCAATATTTCGAATTTATATGAAGAAAAGCCGAGTTTTACATGTTATCTTATGGAAAATATGAGTTCTAAGATTCGACCCGGGATCTTATGAAAATGAAACTAGTTTTCCAGGGATCTCCTAGCTAGTAGAAACAAAACATCGTTTACCGCATATCTCTATGACAAACGGTTTTTGAGATACATTGGGGAACAGACGGACGCTTCTAAAATTATATATAAGATATTTAATAAATATAATCATTTTTCCGCACACATATTGACATAACAGAAATAACGTCATCGGCAGTGACATTTTATAATTAACACGCAACGTTTTCAAATAGATAAGGTTTAACTTTTCGTTGCCTTTGAAAGTAAAGCTACAACATTAACTACAAAAATATTTTTTAAATTCACTCGTGATGAAGTCCCTTTTTGAGCGCTTCTTTTCGCCTATTTATCGCTTCAAATTTTGTGTCTTCCATATTGCTATTATAGAATCGGTGATAGGCACGCGGACATTTAAGTGTTGCCCTGCAATTCACGATGCGACGCATCAAAATGTAATTAACAATGTTCACTCGCTGCTTTGGCTCTCCCTTTATGGTTCCTGATTGCCTTGGGGAAAGAACGAGCTTTGATACCGCTCTGTTCTATCGATCAAACTTATCATCGTAGCGGTCGCGTCTCCTAACATATTGAAATAAATATTTTTTTAACCCTTTGTTATTTAACATCACATGCGAAAAACAAACTTTATTAAATATGAGTGAATATTACGCGCCTCCAAGTGGCTAGGTCGCGGGTTCGAATCGTGTCGTAAAAATTACGTATATGCTCTTCCTTGTGAACAATTAACAACAATTAAAACAGATCGTGCAGCTACTATCAAGTAAAAAAATGAAAGCAGGGCATGTGACAGCTGCGTAACAGCTCCTTTTATTAGCGGAGCCAAACACGGAAATCTAAGATCGGGAAGAAAAATATTAATTTCCCGACTTTTTCTCGCGAACTAGTTCAAAGTTCAAACCGCGGCCCCGCGTAACCCAGTTCTTTCGAGAGATTACGAGGAAGAGGAAAAAGGAACGATCTCCTTGAAAAAGACGAATTGTCGTATAGCGTAGAAAAAGAAAAAAGAGGTAGCAGCATTGGATGGGAGAGGGTCTTTTGCAGAGAAGCACCATGTCGTCCCGCGCCCCATCTCGCCTAAGCTCTTGTAGAACGAGGAGAAGGCTGCGAGGAGCTTTTGGATAGGTACAGCCTTTATTTTTTCTTATTTTTAAGACGCATATACTTTTCCAGATAGAGGGAGATGTAAGTGTGTGTAGAGAGAAGGACACGTGACACTTGTTCCAATCCTTATATTTCCGCCATTTAGAATTCGCGACGAAATGGCACGTATGTCGAACATTTTTGTTTTTCTTTGCCACCATTATAAGGAATTGGAAGGAATACACTCTAAAGTGCTTGCGTATTGCTTCACTTTACCATGTGAGCATGTAAACCATGAGCAAACTCACCTTCAACCTATATGACGATATAACTTTTCTCAAGAGACTTTTTTTTAAATCGCTCTCACGATAGGGCGATCTACGTAGACATTTCCTAAATCTAACATTATCGGTTAATGAGTAGTCGAATTATTTTTTCCAACCGCTTTGTTTCATTTCCACCCCACCCCCCATAATAAAAGCATAAAATCGGTGCAAAGTATAATAAATTTACATTTATAAATTACTTAAAATTAAGATAGGAGCTCGGTACATGTATATATTTATATTTATCAAAGACATTTTTTGGAGACTGAATTCAAACCCGTGTCGAACTAGAGTGAACAACTGCTTTTAAACCAAATAATTTCGCTTTTGAGCATTGAGAAATGAAACTGCTATAGCAACGAGTCCAATGCATTGAATGGTAAACATATTATTTCATAGCATCGATAGTATAATGCTTTAAATGGAATTTAGAGGCTGTGAGGAATTCGATCTGAATCAAAAATATAATATTATGATGGTGTCATAATAAAAAGCAAGAAAAAGTTCCTTATAGCAATTTGCTCTGCAATTCTTCCCTTTCTTGTTTTATTTAATTTCGCTAAGACGCTGTTCTCTATGGTTGAATAAAAATGTGTAGGATGCTAAGTTACAGAGCCACCTCGCTACTGCCGTGATTAAAAACTTGTTTGCTTGTCAGCCACATTATCTTCGACCTAATTCTCGCAGAAAGCAATTTAATTTTCACCTCATACAGAGCAATAACACTTAAAAGGTGGAATCATCTTCCCTTTAAACAAGAGGAGACAGCTCGCCTTCTTTCAACAACACGGAAAGTTCAAATACGCGGAAGCTAATAATTTCCTAAAAGTTTTCACCTCGTATAGCGAGTTTTTGAAGTGCTAAAAAAAAGTAGTTCCCTCTTCTTAGTTGGAAAAAGGATTCGAGCCTATCATAAAATAATTATGCATACTGAATTTTACAGTTCGTATTTTTTTAAACCTTGGTTCTCTAGCGTTGAAATTTTCGCCTTCAAACTGACGAATGAATAGTGATATTCTCTTCGCACTTTTGTTTAAGTTCCAAAATTATTGTTGTAGCAATGCCAATCTTTATACATAGCGACGTGAATAGGCTATTATATAACGATTTGAATCTTTTCTCATTATTTGAATGCTGAAACCATAACTATTTCGTAAGTAAAATCATTATAGTTTTATTTATCACATCACTTGGAAAGTTAAAAAATTAAATTAAACATAATCTAAATCCCCATACAGTTTAATAATAAATAAGAAATAAAACCCTGTTGATAATTTGTTCAAGAAAGAATGTATGATGAACGCCGAAAAAAAAGAAAGGAATATATGAAAAGGTATAGAGAAAAAGCATTTCTTTTGGAAAATATGTTAGTAACATTTTAATTTTAAAATACTTCAACTTCATGTGTTAACGCTCAATTAAATGCTAAATTATACTCAACTATAAGCTATCCCTCTCCAATTGTTATGCATACTTTACAGCACAATTTAGAAAGGAGTAACCTGAAAGTTTACCGTACAATGCCAATTTACGAGGTCACCTTAAAATTACGTTGAAATTCAATGGAAACGAATGCTGCATGGTTCTCTGCCATCTCGCATTCTCTCTTCTTTTGCTCGGGGTTTCGTTCTCCAAGTAAATTTAGACGGCATACAATGGACGAGAATAGGAAGAAGTCTCTTTTGTTTCAATGCTTTCTTTAAAAAAAAGCAAGCGATGCAAATGTCCTATTTCGACAAACATTATACTAAAATTACTTTTGATTCATAGTCACAAATGTCCAACGTAGAGTTGAATAGCATTACTTTAAATACTAACAATGACCCTGTGTTCTACGATGCAGCAACAATATATGTGGTATTCCTGGTTTACCAAGTGCTCATTGTTACAGCCATAAAATAGTATGCGCTTTTTGCGGATTCCAGGCGAACTTCTGAGTTTATTCAGAACGGATTTTACCCTCACCGCAAATGGAGTTAACTCCATTCTTATGACTGCGTGCACGGCCATGAGCATAGTTTTCATGTGAACTCTGGCCTTATTAAAAAATGCAAATCCAAAAACGTCCGCCATAATTCTCATGTATTGTTGATCGCCACCCCGCAAGCGCAGAGACATAAGTATGTAAATTTTACTACACACCGTTCTTTACGTCACACATGCGATATCCCACCTGATTCGCAATGCCTTGCAAATAAAATATAATGTCATCATAAAAATCCGAGCAGTAAACCATAACGCAGCGCGGCTATTTACGGCTCGTGGCGTGGTATAACTTCTTTATTTGCGAGGATTTATCGTTAAGTAGTTGCCGGAGCAACGTTGCAGTAACGCGACCTCTCTCGCGAAAAAAATATTCTTTCCTTGGGCGCGTGCGCGTGGGCGTGCTAGGAGAGCTCAGAGCCAGTGTTGTTTTCTCGATTCTTTTCCACCTCTACGCCCACCCACTACCCTCGTCCATTGCTGTTATGCCTCAACGCCCCTTATATTTCCGCATTTGGGGCGAATGCTGTAGGAGTGGCTTTCAGGACGAATGAAAAGTAGGCAAGGAGAAGGAAGATAAATAAGGAAAAGGAAGAAGTTCGCGTGTTTCTAAGAAACGCAGAGAAAAAATTTGCAGAAGTTTTAACGGAATCTTTTCCCGATATAAAATTTACGACGAATGTTCGACGTCGAAATACATAAATGTGACATAACTCATCCAAACAAATATCAACTCCGTAAAATCGCATAAAATCAAATAATTCTTGGAGAATTAATATATCCTGACAAAAACTATTTGGCATGGACTGCAGCGAAAATAAACCACATATATGATTTATTTTCGTAGGTTATTTTCCAAACAGTTTCTACCACAAAATTCACTGAAAGCGGCTGTAACTTTGTGCAACTCCATATTAATAGGTATGATTGAGCGTTAATTAAAATAATATATTTTACAAAATACCTTGTTTTCTTTTATTTAACATGCGATCATATCTAATGCATTGTTGTTTTTACTTTCTCATTTAAGTAAGATATAGATAAAGTATTGCTTTTGCGAAAAAATCGAATCATATTATACTAGCTGTACCCCGCGTAACATACGCTGATCTAGTAGATCTTAAAGGTTCTTAATTAAATATTCAGGCATTAATTGTTAACTAATATTTTTTAATCAAAGAGAGAACTGTCAATTTCTGGGTTCTTTCCTGACACTACAGCAAGTGAATCAAACGATCTGACTCTTGATAAAGCAACATATAATTGTCCATGACTATAAACAGGCTTAGGTAGGTAAAGGCATTTTATCAAATGTTTGGCCTTGTGACTTACTGATTGTCATTGAAAAAGCCAGTCGTATGGGGAATTGTTTTCGTTTGAAACTGAATGGTAAATTTGTGTCTAATGGAATGAGTGAGATTCTTGGAATAAGTACCGTGTATGAGTTTGCTCCACTGATCACTTTTTCTTTGATTATGTGTGTTTGCATTCGAGAAACAGTAAGTCATGTACCATTACATTGTCCTCTCAATGGCATTAGGTTTCTAAGGAGCATGATTACGGCTCCTACTATACGCTTCAGTTCATGAGGAGGCATTCCGGCTGGAGTTGTACCCACGTAATGTTTACAAGGATATCTTTCAATTAATTTGTTAATAATAAAGGCATAAGAATTTTTTAACATTTTCTTACTTCACAAACTTCCATTATTCACGGCCTGCTACCAACCGTACAAATTTGAAGGAAATCGGCCATATGAATGTCGTTGACTCCCCTTGTCAGATGCAAATATTTCGAATTTATATGAGCAAATGAATATAAGCCTGCAAATCGAAAAGTCGAGTTGTAGCAGACATCCTAAGCTTTTTATAGATATAGATGTTCATACTAGTAAAAGGCAAGAATCCCATATAAAAGCGTTGTACTGTTTCCATGGTAGATAAAATTTCCTATTGCTATAAATTTTTAAATTCCTCGTTTTTATGCCATTAAAATCAAATATTTAAGCTAATTCGCCATGAATTCGTATTCTCTTTCCAAAAATAATAATTTTCACTCATTTTTCCGTTTAATACTTCAAGTCCGGAGTTGGTATCATAATTTTAAGTAATTTTAAAATGCAATTAAAAAATGGCTTGCACCGATTTCAATGATTTTTTATGGGGTAATGAAATGGAAGTTTGGGATCAAAAAGACCCCCTCAAGTGAAAAATGTTAGGATTTTCAATTTTTCCTGTTAGATGTGACCCATGACTGATAGTCTCCTCAAATTTCAATTTTCTAGCATATCTAAAAGTACCTAAATTTCGTGTCTTAAACCGACACACGTACCTAATATCTCTTTCTCGAAAACATACATAAGCCTTATATATATATAATAGATCTTTTGGCACAAGGAGTACTCAACATTTTATCCAGTGTAATCTTCATTCCTGTGTTCAATTGAAACTAGCTACATATCAACCCGAACGAAAAGGGTTGGTATAACAACAGGCATTACATGGGGTCAGATCTTGGAACAACACATCCACTGTCAATTTTTAATAGGCAAATGTCAGAGTAGCATCCATTTTAAAATTTAAATCTAATAAGACGAGGAAACTCTCCATACCTAACATACGGAAAACCAATAACCAAGAAAGGAAATGGACGGCACCGCAACTCGAACCTAAACCGAATTTGCAAGATTGGAACCCACAAGACGTGTGTAGGTTCGGCAGGCTTTTACCCCCAAAAACTCTTTAAATATTCCCACCGTCTGTTTCCATGGTTCCCAAAATGTTCCGAACCACTTAAGCTAGTAAAAACAACCTCATGTCATATTCCTTTTTTCGCGCAACAGAACCACCCTCTTGCACCCCGTGCTCGTAAATAATTTATCAACACTTTTAAAGCTCACGAAAGTCCTCCCTCGACAAAGCGCCTACTCCGCACGCCTTAACTTTAAATATACATACATTATATACTCTTCCTCTCATTCCGATAACTACCTTCTTCCTCTAACTCCCCCTTCTCTTCTAAAAACTTTTACTTCATGTAATGCTCCTCCCTCGACTGACTTGATCTCACGAATAGTTGCCATTTTAACGACTTTGTCTCTAGATTTAGCGACTTTTTACTTCCTTTAGCGACTTATTGTAGTGTTTAGCGACATGTCATTAACTGCAATTTCTACTAATCTAGCGACAAATTTATATATTGCTTTATGTAAGCATAACTACATGCAATGTACACCATAAACCAAACAAATTTATTTTATGGTAGCTTTAGTAAAATCTATATAAGTTTTTATAAACCTTTAAATATTTCTACAGTTGATTCCCCAGTTATGATATTTTAAAGACCTTTTATACTAATTTTGAAAGATCTCATTATAATTTACATAGAAGAATACAACATAAAACGTAGTTAAATTACAGGAAAACAGATTTCCATTAAAACATTAAATGAGATATAATTATCGATGTAGAAATTAGACATCGATTTTTACTATGATTACTGAACGTCGTAAATGAAGCTTACCTTGTTGTTTCAAATTTTAGAATAGAGAATTAGCAAAACTGTCACAAATTGTAAGTCACAATGTTTTACAAAGTATGGAGAGTGTTGTCATACGTGAATGAGCGCTTCTTATGCGTGTATATTCGAGCATTTGAAGGTGGTACATTGAGCCTCAATCATTTGCGTTTTTAAGTTATTCCAAAAATCCAAAAGTTTTATTCCCCTTATTAAAAATTCTAAGAACGAATGACTGCTATGCGCGGATATATAAAAGAATCGCCTAATATGACGCGGAAAACCTCCCTGCGTGTTATACACGGGTATTTACGGTATTTAATTTTTCTACTTATAAAATAAGCTTGACCTATAAATGTTAATATCTATTCCATTTTTTATTAATAAAAGGCTGCAAAAATTCTCTCTTATTTAATACTAATAATAAAATATATTAATTTATGTTCATTTGTAAAACAGATAAAAAGTTTACAAATTATATTAATAAGAATTATTTGAAGTACTTACGAACAATTTTATTTTTAAAGACTTTGTAGCGACATTTTCTTTGAGATTAGCGACTTTTTAGCTACTTGTTATGTTGGATTTAGCGACATTCTCAAATTCATTTTGGCAACTATGCTCACACCTCTCTCTCTCTCCCTCCCGTTCCCCTCTCCCTCTCTCTGCCCTTCACCTCTTCCTTCCTATGTTGTCGAATCCCCTTTTTTGTACTACTCATATCCCTCTCCTTCCTCTCATCCCTACTTTTTTGCTTACTCAACCGAAATCGCTACCTCCATTTTACTCTCCGTCCATTTTCTCTAGTGCTCACTCTCTTTTCTTCAATTTTTCACTCCCCATGTAACTCCTCTCCGCTTCCCATTTTTACTCCCACTCTCTCGCTCCTTTCATCACTTCTCTCTACCTCTTGTTCTCTCCCTTTCCTCCAATTCACTACAAGTCCCTCAACCTCCCTCCTATCCCCATCTCCTCTCCAATCTTTTTCTCCCCTTTTCCACTGAGTCAGGTCAATTTTCAAAGCATCCAAGAGCTAGACAGCACACAGGATCAGAAATGCTACCCATGAACGCTGCCGTATTACCAGTGTGTTTCGCTGCCAGTTGTTACCTCTCCTTAAGTGAATAGGTTATCTTTTCGATAGGGATAAAAGCTCGCTCTAAACCGAGTGATTTGTTATTTGCACTTCGCAAGGCACAAATGCAGATAATAATCGCAAAGCTTTTAAGGCTCAGGCCATCGCAAAATTTAAAGCTTACGTGTTCAGTGCTCATGAATACCGCGAATGAGTAAGTTCCTTTACCTGATGAGTGAGGCTGCGTTGATTCTTCTTGGCTCATGGCGTTCTTATAGGCAGACTGCACGCTCTCGAACTGTGGCTCCCTTGGACTGCCCTTGAGTTCGGGGTAAGGGTCACCGAGACTGTCCCTCGGAGTTCCAGCAGGCGAGAATACAGAACTGTCAAGAGGATCGCATGGAAAATTTCTAAAATAAACGTTGATACATGGGATAACGGAGGAATCAAAATTAACACACTACAAATAAATATGCAAAAACATACAAATGCTTATAAAATCTGGAACGTTAAATCTAATGAATGAGAACGGTACGTTCTTCAATTGAAAGTTAAAATTAATTGAAATCAATGTAGTACAAAATCCGAACTCAGATTCATGTACGAGAGAAATAACAAAGAGACAATTTGCATGTATTCATACTTTGCGTGAAAATCAGTAATTACCTATTACCGTATGATGTACCGTATATGATACAAAGGGTAAATGTTCTATTTAAACCAATTTGTTGCATTTTAACCATAGAAGAATGACTATTTTATGTGCTTTTTAAAAGCACTGTATACACACTTCTTCCTTTCTACAAATTTTAATTATCATTTCTGGCCGACGCATAACCAGCTAAAACCTCTTTGATTCCAATTAAGTTGACCAACTTTATTTTGTCAAAATAGATATTTGTAAATTAATATAAACTGTATATTTATCTTGTTTCAGATATAAGTAGTAGAATGAAACTAAAATTAAAATAGTATTAATTACCATAAGAAGTTAGAAAACACAAAACGAACAATTTACCTAAATTCTACACCATTCGCGTATCCGCCATTGTCGCTGAAATTGGTATTGTCATCGTAGGAATCCCTGGGTGAATATGAAGGCCTTCTCATCATCAGCAGTCTGGGCATAATGTGCAAAAACACGCGCTTTACCCATGGCGACATTTTGTGTGTGGATGGGGAACTGAAAATAAAGGGAGGCAAAAAATTATTATCGAAAACTGGGCAAACAAACAATAAGGCTTACTTGAATACCATTTAAAATCGAACGAAAATATACATTAATAAAAACAATAACAAAAATGATTTAATTTAGTGCTTTTTTATAAAAATGATCTATGTATTCGGATCATCCGTCTGCCTGTCCGTCTGTCAGTCCGTGTACAAAATAACTCCGAAATTACGTAAGCTACAAGCATCAAATTTTCAGGATATCAAGTTCTACATTCGGACTAGATATGGAAAATTCTGGGGTCCGTCCGTCTGTCCGTTTTTCTTTTAACAGAAAACTCATTACAAACTATCTATACGGGTCCATTATGGCTTTCGTATATGTTGGCCGTATTCACAGCAACGAATGTAAATAAACAAGTATGTTATTAAGCGAAAGTAAGTAAAATTACACTGTTCTAAAACGTAATTCTATGAAAAATTTTGTCGTTTTTATTGAATGCGAATTGTTTTTGAAGAAATGTTTACGTGATGCGCTGCTTAACATTTTAATGGTAAAATACATCGCTGTGAGAATAGTTAAGTAATTTTTCGAAACATAACTGAAATTATATAGGTCTAAAAATGAAGTTACACAAAGTATTGAATATTATTAAAGATGTAAAATTTTCAAAATAGGTTGGTCTGCATGGGAATGTTTTTAGTTTAGTAGTCTTAAAAAAACTTATGTAATTTGCTCTGCAATTCTTTCCTCACTTGTTTCTTAATCTTAGATCACGGAACATGAAATATGACTAAACATGATAGTATATGACGAAACGTAAAATCATATGACTAATAATTTATCGGTTTTTGGTGTAAAGGCAGCAACTTTAATTTCAGTTGGTAACAGATGTTCTAAAATATTTTGGTAATGAATTGAGTTCTACGAAAACACGAAAATAAAACCTACATTAATGTTATCATTTATTTTAATTAAAAGAATACCTGCTGATTTGGACATAACAAATTCTGTTACTCCATTGAAACAAATTTTACAAATAAAACTAAGCTTTAATTGTGCTCATAGCACGCTATTATTTTGGGTGCTCATCTTTAATGTCAATATAGAAATGAAATAATAATAAGATAAATTTCCCCGATGTTTATCTTATTCCGCCGAATTTTAATTAAATTTGGGTCCAAATTTCAAGGTAAAATTCGGCACGTTTTTAAAATAGTTCAACAGATGAAATTAACAGAACATTCTCCTCAAATGGTCAGATTTATTTCAGAATTGGTATTTGTAAATACTCTTTAACTTAGAGTAATAATTTCGCAGAAATATAAAATTATGTTTTGTGTGGTTTTTGTGTCATGATAATTAGCATTATGTGGATGATACAAGAAGACGAAGGAAAAGTTTTAATGAAAAAATTCTAATTAAGGCTCACGTGACGAATTTAACGAGGCGACATTATCGCATCCGCATTTTAACTTTTCGGTCTTTCACAGTATATCAGCAAATTCTACGCGATAAAACTTGGCATAATTAATGTTTCATAACCTTCATTTCAGAACGCCAGTAGAACAGAAAAAGCGAAACTTTCCCAAGGATCAACGTTCACCATCGCCAGCCATATTCATCTGAAGTTCTGACTGCATGAATGGAAGTAAGGAAATATGAATGAGCGCATCCTTATGTTTTAAAGCCAGGCATAGCGAGAAAAAAAGCCATACGATAAGCAAGAGGATGTCATAAGTTTTAGTCCTACTTATCCATTCGGACAACACTTGTGAAATCTTCCGGGCAAAAACACATCGCAGTTACAAATGGACTGTCCCGCAGTTAAAGGGAACCTAATTACCAACAAAAAGAGAGACACGGCTCGGAATCCTCCAGAACAGAACTGTCAAATTCTCTATCTCTACCTCCCTTTCCTGGAATAATAGGTTACTACCATAAATCGAGTTAAGCCTACTAAAGAAATAAAGAGGGCTACACGGATGGATGAGAAACAGGGAAGAGAGAAGGAAAATGTAGGAGGGAATAAAAACATGACCAGGGAGAAATTTTTTCTACGATCCTCGTATATAATTTTTTCCCTTTAATTATAATTGGTTTTCCGCGTCCTTCTTTTACTCTCTCTCTCCCTCTCTTTCTTTCTGTTGATTAGCTCATCCCCTGGAAATGGAAAAAACAGTCGCAGCATTTGGTTTTCTTCTCCCTCTAGAAATTTTTCGGGTCACGAGACTTCTATCTTCTTCCTTCCCTCCAGCTCCCTCCTCTCTCTCCCTCTTCCACCAACTCATCTCCCCCTCACCCTCCTCCTCCTCTCTCACTCTCCTCCGTCTCCCGCCACCTCTCCTACCCCCAATTTTTTTTCAACCTCACCTCCCAATGTTTATGTGTGTGTACTCTTTGCTGATTTGCCAAATCCTTAACGAGCCAACCCTCTCAACCAGAAAGAAAAGGACTTCTGGGATAAAGGAAAGGTGGGCGAGTTTGTAAACAAAGGGTTGAATTTTTCACTTCCAAAGTTTAGCAGAAATTTCCTCCTCCCGACCTTGCCTCCTCCCTCCACCTCTCTCCCCTTCCTTCATATTCCGATCTCCCCTAACCGTCCCTCTCCTTCTCCTCCAACACTCCCACTCAGAAAAAATTGAGTCAAAACTTCTGTAACTCTTCCATTCACCGCACCGACCCAAAAAAAATATAATGTGAAAAATATCTTTTCCAATGACTAAACTACTTACTTGCTCGGTGTTTATTTTTTCAACGGGTTCTATTATCTTCGCAAGAGGTTTGAATAAAAAAGTTTACGTATTCTTGTCGTTCGAATGGAAATGTCTCTCTTTAAGTATTCTCGGGACTAAGGATACAGATGCAAATTTAAATAAATAACGTTTACTTGAATTTCTAGGAAAATTTTTCTCAGAGCATGAAGTGGTATTTGAATGTATAAATGTAAACGTTTATATTACAAGAAGCTATTAATACTGGGAGAAAGGGCGAAGAAAATAAATGAATTGTCGGTCTGCACCTCTAGAACTATGCAAAGAAATACTCCGAAAGCTAAGAAAATTTAGGGTGCATGTTGCATGAAAATTGGAAAGTTTTTCTCGAATACTTAGGACATGATTCGTACAATCTAGGTGCTACGAATAAGTTACACGTACTAGAAATTTATAAAACAAGCCGCGATCGTCAGAATTCTCCATTAAACAATGTTGCCAAGGAAACAGTTGAGCAGCCAAAGCCGATAGTACTTCTAATGAATACCACGTTGCAATTATCAAATCAAACTCTTTGAAACGTGAATGTCTTGATGCAACATTTTTGAGGAGTACATTAATAATAACATAATATGTTTAATAGGCGGTATTAATATAATTTATATATTTTAATGCGCTGAATTTTTGTAAAATACTCATAATTTTCATTACATAAAAAGCCTATCTAAACTCTTATTAAATTCCAAAACGAATCACGAGATCTTTTTCAGGCAAATGGCACTCTCGCTGCTACAATATTTTCGAGTGACACAAGGGCACAAAAGCATTTAGAAATTAGTTATCCTCGGTAATAATTCAACAATAGCTGATTATATCATATTACTTGTTTTAACTGTATTGACAGAAAGTATAATAAAACTCCTGAAACGACAAAAAAAATGAAAAGAGGTTATGTATGGGCAATTCCTTTGAACTTGTATACATAATTTGTTTTTTACCTTGCATTAAATTCCACGGGATAAAAAATATAATTTATTTTTAAATATTTATTCATTTTTGTTTGATTTGTTAAATTTATTTTCATAAATATTGTAAATGTTTTCCATGTGTTGACCGAGTTGCCTAAGATCCAGCATATGATTAATGGTGATAAATTAACACTGACGATCATATTTTTACAGCAGCATTCATTTGAAAAATGCGAAACATGACTTTACTTAAATATATTCATCGGAGATGTCAGCTGTCCTGCAACTTATCCAGATTTCTACTTTATTTCTTTAAAGTCTCCGCGACATTCAAAAAGTATATCTCCACCTTTTCCTTTAATTTCGGCATACTTTTGACAATCTTTAACCCTGTGTATGCATCCACGAAAGATCATATTTCCCCAAATTTCGTTTTCTCTATAATTACTTATTTATAAGCTCATTTGAATACAATTTATTTTTTCTTCCTCAATCCAAACGGCAAAGAAAATGTACATCCACTCATTATGAATATAAATTAACTTACGTATCATACCAAGAAAATGGATATTTATAAAACCGTTTTATCGTTTTCAAGTGAATTTCTCGAAAATCTGTGAAGGTATAAGGAAAAAGCAAACAAGAAAGGGTTAATGAAGATATTTACGCAGATTCTGGTTAATGTTAAAGCATATTTTGACCACGAATAAAAATCTTGATAGCTGTTCCTTGGTAGGCTTTGGCGTTCTATATTATAAATCGTATTCCTACTGAAAAATATTCATTTAAATAAAAATACCAATTAAAATATGTCTATCTTTAACAGTTCGTGGAATAATTAGCACTCTCGGATACCAAGCACCGTATAACCCCTTATAATTCAAGATAGAGTTCAGATCACGCCCATTCACATATGAATAAGGTTTGAGAGCGTGAGCAATTTAATTTAACGCATATCTGACGTAATAATAGAAATAAACGTGCTTAAGTGAGTGAGAACCCTTTAATTCCAGCAGTAGGATAAAAATTGGTTTAACGAAACACTATTTTTCGCATAAAAGTGATGCCATCTAAATCCAACGCAAGATTGGCTGCAGCTCATTATATAAAACCTTTTAGCATGATTGAATTAACGATATGAGGTATAAAACTCCATTTTTTTCCTTCTACGTCTGCCCTCAAGATTTTCAATTGAAATTAGAGGTTCGGATCGAACTCTTAATTCTTTTATATATTCTCCTCTATCCAGCATTTCCTTCATATTAGCTTCATTTTTAGATCCTTCCGACTCAAAGATCAACCCTTGTGTGCCTCAAGAACCAATTGAATATTCCACTCTCAGAAAAAAGCACCCATTGTGCTAATGCTTTATTTCGCCATTCATCTTTTTTTCAAAAGCCTCATTATTCTTTCTTCCTCCTCATTCTTTCTTTACACGCCCATGGTCCCTCATTTGCCGCATTCTTTTCTTATTCTTTCCTCCTCCTTTACGTAATCCTTTCCCTAATTCCCTAGCCACTTCTTCCTTCCTCTAATTCCCTTCCATTTTCCACGCTCTATTTACTCCCGTTCAATGGCTCTTTCCTCCCTCGCTTGTTCTACGAAAACGCCAACCTCCGACCCGCTACTTTCTCACCCAAAAACTTCCACCTTTATACATTGACTACTTACCGGAGATTCCTAAAAAAATAATGTCCACCTCCAAAACTTCCAACAACTTTACTTGTAGCATACCCGACTCCAATCGATAAGTCCTTTCTCATTCCAAAATGCCCTGTTATTTCCCAAAATTCGTATTCGCGTTCCTTCGAAACTCCTACTCTATTCCCCGCACCCACAAAGAAAAACTTCTCCCTAAATTCCCCATTATAACATTCCCATTCCCCTATTTTGGTCTACCCACCCTTTGCATCCGAATCAGAAAGTCCTTATCACTACTTTAATCCTATGGTCTTTCCGCATCGCTGCTTACCTTTCTCATCCTTCCAAACTTTGCTTGTTCCTAGTTCATTCTCTTTTACATCTCCCAATTTCTCCTTTCTTCAACGTCCGTTCTCTCTCTTGCTCTTTATCACCTCTTCCTTCCAATCAATTCTGTATCTCTTTCCCTCTCTCATTTTCAATCTCTGCCTTCCTCAGTATCCACCCCAATCTCTCCCCCCCCCCTCTTTCTTCCTCTCTTTCACGTCCTTCCTCCTTCCCTGTCCATCTCTTCCTTCATCTTCCTATCTTTTACTTAAGCCATCTTTTCCCCACCTCTTTTTCTCACGCCTTCTCTCTCGCTCTCTTCTTTCTCTCTTAATAGCCACACACAATCGACTCTTTTCTTCAAATGTCTCGTTAAGCTGAAAATTGAGTGACTTCCAAGACGTCTGCAAGGGACTGTTTTGTCTTTGAAAAAAAAGTCGCAACTCAAAAAAAGGAAAGGAAAACGGCGAGCGAAACAATAAATGCGGTGTCTTAAAACTGACAAAAAACGGAAAGGGAGAGAGGTGGATTGGAAGGCGTGGTATTAAGCCTCCGTCATTTCTCATAGACCAAAAATCGCTTCAAAGAGCACCGGCCGTTTTGTTTTTTCCCATTTCTCTTATATTTCCCGTCTTCCGTCCCGTCTGTCGTTGCTCTCATCGCGACGAGCCAGGGAACTTTTGATGCCTCCTCTCTTTCATGTGACCCCGTGTTCAAACGGATGCAGGCAAAAAAATGGCAGATATGCAAAATAAAATATTTTTCCGTGCTCTTCTTCGCAACCAGCGTATTTCCCTTTGAAACTTCGAGAGATTTTTTTAAAAAATTCTCGAGAACAAACAGTGTTTGGATTACGGGGGAGGGGTGGCGAAATCCCTGGAGAAAATCGCTTTTTTATAACGGATGATTAAATCAATAAACGCCTGCATTTTTGCAGTCAGATTCCTTCCGAAAACGCTTCAGGAATTCGTATTTTATTAGCATTTTTCACGAGATCACTATATCACAAATTACAACGCTCTTTCCTCGCTGTATTGTCTAGGCTATCTGAATGTTCTGTGAGAAATTAGGAGATCTCCAGATTTATAACTAATTTCAGAATAAAAATTACCGAGGCAGTAAAAATAGAATCAGGATCGGTAAAAAGACATGACAGGGAAATCAGCTGTCCTTTATTCCGAGCGACGATATTTTATGAGACCATAATGTGTTTAAATCTTTTCATCGGTTTTATTTGAGAGTTAGACAACAAAACTCAAGGCAGTGCTTTTTCCATTTTTATTATCACCACGCTTTTTTAAATTCTTATACATCAAAATTCTTAGTCGATAAGCCAATTTTATTCGACGATAAAAAATAAAATAATTGTTTATTATTCCATTTTAGCTATGCTCCTACTCCAGTTTCAAGGTTATAATAAGCAGGAGAGATGTAAGCGACGCACATGGGCGACCGAACAACGGAGGCGGCCGATTTATCGTAAGAAATGTACAGTATTTTTAACAGTAATGCAAATTGTATTAAGTATAATATGGCGTGTATTCTTACACATTTAATGACTACGGAAATTTATCAAACCATAAGGCGTTTTTTTTTAATTTTCTAAAAAAAAACGCTTAAAAAGGGCGGCGAATGAGAGACAACACTGGCGGCCCTGATAATCATCAACAGACAATGTTCAAGGGTGTGAATCATAGAATTTTTCCTGGTATAAAAGTGATTGTAGAATCTGAAATACCCTATTACGAGGTTAAAAGTCATTCTGGATGACTAATAACATCTTGCTATTGATAAAAGTCTGATGTGGCCAACACACGACTTTCTCCATATTTGGGGTATAGATATTTAAATTATTATGAATAGCATTATAAGGAAAAATTATTATTTCGTATGGTAAAAGAATACAGTAGTCCTTATTGCCGTAAATTATATTTTGAACATGTTCACAGAATTCACCGCTACATGGTGATGGCGCTGTATACTGGAAATTACGAAAAAGTTGAATATCTCCTAAATGGATGGTTCTACGAAAATTTGTTTCAAACAAAACTTGGAAGAAATGTTATTCTCTACAACTTTGGTCCTCACGAATATTACCAATAACGACGTTTTTAAGGAGATATTTGACGGAAACCGAAAAAACCGATTATTTAATATAAAAATAGCGGTCGTCTGTTGGTTGGTCACGCTATGCAAACGTTAATAACTCGAGAAATAACACTGATGCAAACTCGAAATTTGGTAGGGATGCTTGATTAACACTTATTCAGAGAATGACAATTTTAAATCGCGAAAAAATTCCTTGCTTCGTCCCCAAGAGAGGCATTTCCATTTCTCATTACTTAACATGTAAAACGCGATTTTTCGACGTGCAGGCTGTTATTCATTTGGAAATTAAAATTATAAGAAATTAACAGACGACCTTCGGATTTGAACCATCTTGAAGAAAAAGTTATAAAGTTTCTTATTCCGTTCGTCTTTTTTCGCCCACAGTCCGAAATATTCCATGTTAAACGTTTAATTTGCATATTTTATGGAAATCTCGCCATTTTAACGTGATGTTGCTATGTCGACCATTATCATTGTTACGCCTCAAATTATTATTATTGTATACATCCTTCTGGGAATAAGCGTGCCTTGAGTGCTTCAATACGAGAGAGAGAGAGGGAGAGGAAGAAAGGGGAGAGATTGGCGTGTTTTGTGGAAAATAAGTATATTAACGTAAATATAAAAAATTTTAAGTATCAACAGTGTCATTTTAGAAAAACTGGAAATAAAAAGCATTCTTAAATTAAATTCTTTGTAAACCATACGTGCTTACGAATTTATATTGTTATTCCTCGAATTAATTTCGTAACAATGGCCGAAGATTGGAAACGAATATAAATTAAAATTCAATTAAAATTAAAAGGACATTTAAAACTGTTAACAGGCAATTTTCGAAGAAACAACAGTGAATCTTTAAATGAAATGATTTGTTTTTATAAAAGGAATTTTGGTGCCTATTTAATACAGAGTAAGTTCGAAGGCTTATAATCCATTTAAATCTAATAACAGTGGCTATTATAGTTTAAAGAAAGAACTTTATTTATTCACTTTACAGAATTAATTAATTTTAGGCTAGCATTGCCTATTATAAACGGAGTTACTTTGGAATTTACAGTATGTAAAGTGGAAGTTGTACTGAATTGACTCGAGTATATTTCAAAGCAAAAATAAATTTAAAACTATTGAAAATTGTTGTTTCGGAAACTGACAAGTCCAGAGTGGTGAGCGGATGCTAAACGATATTAAGGTACATTTTATTCCAAAATCTATTTATATTATTATCAGAGGCAATTGAAGATTGAACAAATTTTTTTGTTATCGGAATTCTGCTTATTTCATGAAATTGAAATGCTAATGCATTCATCCATTTAAATCTGTTAAGAGTTGCTATTTTAGTTGAAAGAAATATATGTACCTACACGGTACTTTTGTTCACTTTTCAGAATGAATGAATTCTAGGTTAACACTGCATATTACAAAAGGATTTTCTTTGGAATAAGAAGTTTGTTATGTGGTTATTTTAACTGAATTGAATCAAGTTCTCTTCTAAGTTTGAAATCCATTTAAAACTGGTGAAAGTGGTTGTATCGGAAAATGAGAAGGCAAGAGTGCTGAGCAGACGATAAACGATATTGAGGTACATTATATTTCAAAATCTATTTAAAGTATTATCAGAGGAAATTGAAGATTGAACCAATTTTTTGGAACCGGAATTCTGCTTATTTAATGAAATAAAAATCCTAATGCTATAATCAATTTAAAACTAATAACAATGGCTATTTTAGTAGAAAGAAAGGTACTATTTTATTCACAAGGAATTTCTGTGAGATATTAGTTAATTAATTAAAACAGACATAATATAGAAATATTCGATGGTTAAAACAGTGCACAATTTTATTCTTGCGATTTTTACATGTTGAATTGACGAAAATTTAGATTCATTAAACCGGTTGAAATTCAACGGGCACTTATGCTAGTTTATAAATAATTCCTAAACAATAACTGCTATGGAAAATTGTTTCAAATGAAAGTTGTAGGAAATTACATTCTCTATAACCTTTGTATAGAATTGTATATACAATAATTATGTTTTAACGGAGAAATATCACAAAAACCGAATCGGGTTTCGAATAAAGCTCGATTTCCGGTAAACCGGTATTGTCCAAAAACTAATCAGTTTTTTGTGCTCATGCTAAAGTGTTATATATGAAATTTGGTAATAATATGACAAATACTTATTGAGTTAGCGCGCCCACAATCACATATATCCACACACACAGACATCATTCCGAAAATAGTCTAAACGTGTTCTAGGGACCTCAAAACGTGTATTTCCGTTGAAATCTCCAAGTCGATTTTTTTCCTGATCAGAATACTTTCCCTATACTACGTATGGAGAAAGTAAAAATGGAAAGGCTGTCCATCGAACCTGGATTACAAACTGGATTATAACTCTTATCAAATCAAAGTTAGGAAATCAAAAGAGCTAAATTTACATTTTACTCTAATAAATTTGAAAATATTAGACGTGATAAAAGGAAAATATGGAATGAAATTAAGGCTTTAACTGGCACAAATAAACACTTCGATAATGTGCAACAATTTAAAAATACCTACAGTAAGAATGAGCTACTACATTTATTTTTGTCACTTTACAAATGCTATAACAACCTCAAAGTTAAACTGCTCCCAGAAACTAAATGATATCGCTGTTTTAAGCTTCTCTAAAAGTATTTATATTCCTGAAGCAACAGATGATACGATAAGACTTATTCGGAATAAATTACCAAATAAAGGCCCTGGAGCTGATAATATAAGGATACCTGATCTAAAGAATAGTAATTTTAATATTTCGGTGCTCACTAAACTTATAAATAATAGCCTTAACTTAGGAATATTGCCGGATGGCATGAAAGTGACTCTAACAAAACCTATATTTAAAGGTGGAGTGAAAACTGTTTTTAATAACTATAGGCCTATATCAGTCTTATCTTGCGTTAACAAAGTTATGGAGAAATATGTGGCAGAATACTTATCTGAGTACTTAGTAAAGAATAACTTACTGTCTGATAGGCTGTTTGGCTTTCAAAAAAATAAAGGTACAAAAGAAGCCTTACAGGAATTTGCATAGAATGTTAACAATGGCTTAGATAAAAACACTCATGTGTTGGCCCTATTTATAGATTTCAGAAAAGCTTTTGACTCTTTAGATACTGAAATACTAACATGACACGAAAATCTTTTATAACGAACAAATAATCTGAAAATTTTCTTGTTTTATTCTTTTTAGGCCGCCTATTTTATAAAGCAAAAAGGTTTTATTTTTGAATTTTTTTTATTATTACTTGTTAAAGAGATTCATGATCATATATAATGAAAGTTTTCCTTAAGATCCATATATTTTCTTGAACCCAAAAATTTATTTTAAATTTTTCAGTGCGCTTTAAAAAAGAGTATAATTCAAAAAAGTTTTTTATATATTTTTATATGGGAAAAATTTTAACGTAATATCGTTTTTCAATTTCCATGTGCGATTTTGCTGTTTACATGGCAACAAAATATTTGTTGATTTTAATTGAAATACATATTACTAATAAACGTTTTTAGTGATATTTTTGTATGGCGTAGAGTTCTCCAAAGCAAACTGTATTTAAAAATCCTTAACTTAAATAACTAGACGTAGATTTTACACAAATTGTGATTGGATAAATCGTTTCATTGTTTCCAAAGTACTGTTGATATAAACAATTTTCTCGTAACAGAACTTATGGATGAGTGTGGATGAGAGAATCGAGCTAATAGTCGGAGGATAATATTCACTCTGTGATTCTTAAACGTTCTCTATTTACTTTTTTGTCTTTCGTTAAATTAATTAATTTCTTATGTGCCTTTGTTTATCCATTTTGTGTTG
Source organism: Uropetala carovei (assembly GCA_036926305.1). Classification (NCBI taxonomy): domain Eukaryota; kingdom Metazoa; phylum Arthropoda; class Insecta; order Odonata; family Petaluridae; genus Uropetala; species Uropetala carovei. Next base: position 173,160 of record JAXCHB010000210.1, read on the forward strand.
ATTGTTGTTCTTGCTGGTTATACTTTAGTTTTCGTTTTGAATATATCGTCAAGAAACTTCGCATAGGTATATAATTTTACCCTGCGGATAACATAGGCTATATGGCGATAAAAAATTGGGGGGAGGGAGAGCTTAATTGAATAATTATTTTCCCATAAGTTTACACGTAATTTTAGACTTTTCACAGTACAAGATTTTCTTCCTTCATTCATTTAAATAGGTAAATGCGGAGCGGTTTTCTTCATTTTTGCTTTATTCGACGGTTAAAACTGTGTACTATCTTATTCTTGCGATGTTTACATGTTACACGGTTTAGATTCACTAAATTCGTTGAAATTCAACAGGCACTTCAGCAAGTTATAGATATAAAAGACTATTTTCGAATTCAAATATGCAGCAACTTTCGCCATATGCAATATGCATTATTTTTGGAGCTAAAAAAAACTATAGTTCTGAGACGCCAAGAAGGTCACACTTTAAATAATTTTTTTGAATGTTTATTGCAAGGAAATACTCTATAGCTCACTCTCGGAGGAAATTCTGAATTAAAGAAAACAATGCTTTGAAGTCTCTGACATTTTCTCAGAGTATTTTATTCATATTTTTTCTGCACGGCTCACACAATAACCTCTAAAAAGCATTATTCTCTTTGTCGTTAACTGACGCCATCTCTTCCGCCAAACAATAGTTCTACGTGGACTCAATTGTGTCGACGGTTTCTTTCAGATTTCACAATTCATTCCTAAGGATTATTTATTCAAAGGAATTTCATTCTTTCACAGATTACTCTATCGCCTTTCAACATATTTCGGAGGTGTCTCGCCTATTTATTCTGAGAGAGCGATGTCCGATATCTAGAGAAAAATAAAAATAACTTTTGATGTCGTATTCAATAGAAAAGAAGATAAGTTAAAGAGGGAAAAGAAGACATTGCTGCATTGTAGCGTATGCATTATGAAAAAGAATATATTCATGATAAAACGACATATAAGGTGTACACTTTCTTTTAAACCCGTAAAACGTAATCGTTAGTTAAATATTTTTTCTATATAAAGGCATTCATATAAAACAAACATTTATATTATTATGGAGGTCACGTATTTCAAAGATTTAGTTTTTCTGTTTATCAAAAGCATGTTCATGTACGATAATACCAGTATAAATGGAAACCATCATCCAAAGCGAAAATAAGTTGTACGAAACAAACGTTTGACGTTTCTCTTGTTTTGCAAGGAAAAAACCAGTTTTTGCTCACAAACGTCCGTATGTTTGAAGTGCGATGCTTAACAACACATACAAGACGACTACGACGAATCGAAATAAAACTCTCCGCGTTTCTGGACTAGCAACAAATAATGAGCGATCTTTAGAGAAATAGAAATCTTTTTCAGATTTTTTTATCCCCGGGCCGAAATTGCCGTTTCCCGAACGCCTTTTATTAGAAAACGGCCGCCAGAACGAATTTTAAAATACAGCAGGTTGTAAAAGCGGAATTTGTCGAAAAAAAGTCGGAGAAAAGGAAAGTCTTTGATTAAAACTGTTCCCCCTCAACAAGCCTACATCCCACTTACACACACAAATACATACATACATATCGTATATGTACACACACGTACAAGCTTCCTTTATCTCTACCTCTCTCTGTGAAGCATTTTTTTTATTTCAAAGGGAGAAAATTTCTAAATTGGAAAACAAAAAGGAGAAAAATCCGACACTGCCACGGCACATCCTTCCACGCCATCCAGCGTTTCCTTCACCCCTTCCTACTCTTCCCAATCCTCTCGCTGCCCTGGTTTCCTCTCGCCCTTCTTATCCTTTTTCCTTTCCCCATCTATCCCTTTTCCTATCCATAGCTAGGATTCGTTCACTTACTCTCTCCATCCTGTCTCTCTCACTATACCTTTCTCTTTCTCTCTATTCCCCTCTCCCTCTGTTCTCACCTCCCCGACCTCCACCTCTCTCCTCATCTGCTTACTCTCTGCCTCTCCCTCTCATATTACCTCCCTCTCAGTGAATGAAGAGAAAACTTTCCGTATTTTGAGAGAAATACTAAGGACGAAGACGTTAAAAAATACTTGGAAACTCTTGGTTGATTCGGTAATGAAATGTATATACAAATGAGCCCGTTGAGTGCTGAAGTTACAAAGAAAATGCCATTCCAGTTTTCGAACTACTCCCTTTTCTACTACTGAGATGTAACATCTATTATCTAACCATGAAAATGCTAAAACACATCAAACTTACGATATTTTTATCGCACATTATATTATATGATGATTAAAAATCAGTTTAGCCAATTTTTTGCAGTATACCGTATCAGAAAATTAATTTTTGCAACAGATATTCCATTATGATTTTTGTAAATAGGAATGCTATTTTTTCCCTTCTAATTATCACTTATACTTTTATGCAGTTGTATCACTTCATAAACCTAGATTACTCGTATTTAATAAAAATTATATCTTACTAAACAACATAGTTTTGATCCAATTTTTTTGTGCTCTCCTATGCGCACTTTTCCTAGATCAATACTGACACTCTATAGAATACCTAGGAATTATATAGAATGCCTAGGTAAAGTATAAAATATTAAATCACAACTCGTATAATTCATACTTTACCTAAAAACTGCCAGGCATTCTATACATGGCCTAGGAATTGTATAGAATGCCTGGATTATACGCTTTGCCTGTAACATATATAAACGATATCTGCTCGTTAGTTTGCTGCAAAATCAGGCTTTTCGCAGATGACACCGTCTTATATCAGGGGATAAACAGCCAGAATGACCAAAAATCGCTCCAGAAAGATTTAAACGCCGTTTCTGAGTGATGTCAAAAATGGCAAATCGAAATGAACTACGGTAAATGTTCCCTCTTAAGCTTCTGGAAGAGCAAACAATGAATTAGACTCGGAGTATAAAATCGATGGATTGAATATCCAATCTGCGGAATACATTAAGTATTTAGGAGTCACCATTTGTCGTGATCTATCGTGGAATATGGATATTCGAAGGGTCATAGGCGCAGCCAACAAGAAATAGGTCTTCGTAGGCGGAATAGTAAGAAGCAGCACAGAACAAATACGAGTATCATTAGTCAGATCTAAGGACGAATACGCTTCCAGCATATGAAAAGCGACAGATATTTAAGTTAGAAAAAGTCCAACGTAGAGCAGCCAAAAACAAAAATATAAGCAAAAGATAAGCGTGACCACTGTTGAAGGAGTTGAACTGGATGTCGCTAGAGGATCGCAGACTTGACGCTAGGTCAAGGCTTTTGGAGAAGTTTAGGTCGGAAGTTCTATTAGAAGATGTCTCAGTAATAATAGAGGTAACTACTTATATGGGTAGGCAGGATCACGAGGATAAAATACGAGAGATCGACTGTAGGACGGAGCGATATCAAGGTTCGTTTTTCCCAAGGATCATACGAGGAGAATGTTACCCGCGAGAGAAGTTATTAGGTAGGCTTTGGTGCGCTGCAGCCCCTGCCACCCACCAATCTGGTGATTTGCAGGGTATCACGTAGATGATTCATATAACGAACGAGTTATCTTGGAAGGATCATATTCGAGTAGGAGCAGCTCGTAAAAGGCTAGGATCTGTCCGTAGAATATTAGAGGTATGTGATGAAAACACCAGTGAGGTTGGTTATTTTTCTCTAGTAAGACCACTAATGCGTGTAGCGTACATAACCAGTATGAGATAGGCCTTATTCATGAGTACGAGAAAATTCAACGAAAGGGAGCGCGTTTCGTGAAACTTAGATATGGTGGGTAAGTAAGTGTCACGAGCTTAATAGAAGAGCCTGGGTAGGAGTCTCTGGAAGAACGGCGTGAAAAGTCCAGGCACCGGCTGTCGCAGAGATTCAGATCAGAAGACTTTAAAGATGAATTATCAGGAGTAAATAAGACTATAACTTACGTACGACGCCACGACCAAACTGATAAGAGAAATTGATTGTAGGACGGATAGATACAAGGGATCCTTCTTCTCTAAGACAATAATAACAATAACGGGCACTTCTGTTAGTAGTAAAAAAATTAGCTCAATCACTGGTTACATTTATTTAAAACTAGATTACACGCCAGACAAAAATGTCGGGATCTGATATTTAGTATATTTATCTATTTTTTAAAGCTAAAATTGAAAGGCAGCAATTCCTTTCAAATAAAAACTATTAAAATGAAGAATAAATTAAACAAACCATATTTTGCAAATGCTGTTCGTGCAAAATGTCCGTCTATATCAGGGATGGCAAATACGTGGCACACGTGCCAGAAATGCCATGCCTACGATTTTACCTGTCACGCGAAAGCTTTTTTTTTTTCCTATACAAAATATCTTACACACTGCAAGCGCTTTAAAAATCGCAACACACCAAGATCTAAACCCATGCATGCATCAACGCGATCTCCAAGACAACAGCATTTCAGCCCCGCGGAGCCCATATACATAAGATAATAAATTGCAAGAATTCTCGCAGAATATTCCTCATTATCAGAGAGATTAAGGAACCTATTCGGATTTTCCTAATTCTCTGGCAATCGGCTCGTGTCCAAGTTTCCGTATTTAAAGATTCTGACTCAGAGTGTATTAGCAATAATAACCATCATTATTAAAATTATTAAAAATTAGGATACGTTGTGTGTTAGCATTATTCCGTCACCGTAAGTTTACGTCATAGTTTTAAATCAATGGCATTATAATATAATCCACTGATTCTCGTTAGAAGAACTATAACCATGCTATTATAACATGCAGCTTTTCAATCCCTATAATTGAAAGGAGCAATGTGTTTTTATTTAATATGACATATCATGTTTTAAAATTAAAACGACATCATACCTATACGTCATTGGTTGAAAGGAAGTCTACCAATCCCCTTTAAAAGGCATTAAATTGATGCTATTGAAATATATTCCCATTTAAAAACGTTGTTGATATTTTTAATTATGCACATACAGAATGAGATAGGCTTTTGTTAGAATACGGAGAGGCCCAAAAATGAGCGGCTATTTATAAAGAATTATCGTTGATTTAACAAATTGACCTAGTTTGGAGTCTTACGTCAACAGGTATGCATCCCAAAATGCGTGTGCATGCGTCTGTATGTGCGCGCGTGTGGGTATATGCGTGTGTGCGTGCACGTGTAGGTATACATAACATTTTGTAAATTACTCCAAAACTTATCGCGTTATTCGGAGGAAACTGAAAATAAATCAGAAAGAGGAAACACAAAGTGCGCGTAGAGGAACTAAAGCGAGGACATAAGCGAAATCTGGAGAAGATAATGATGAAATATAAGGGGTTGAGTAGACAGCAAAGAGAAAAAGAACCAGAAAAAAAGCGAAGGACCCAAAGAAGGCCTGAGGGAAACAGAAACGGGACTGGAGGAAAACAACACATGCGCCAGGAAGATTAATAAAAAAGAGAGACAGTTAAAGGCTCGTTTCTTTAGTTTTTTTCCGACACATATCCCAAAAAGTGGTGCGTGCCTGTGATTGTCCGTTGGAGAGAGGGAGAGAGAAGAATAAAGAGAGACAAAGAGAGAGGTAAAGAGTAAGGATGGAATTTCGAACGAGAAGTGGGAGAGATAAAGACAAAAGTGGGATAGGGAAGAGGAAAAAAAACGTTACGAGGGATGTTACGAGTGTTGCACAAAACGGTCCTTTGAGGAATATCCTCATTTTCAAAAAAAAATAGGAGGGGGGGAAGAAGAGAGATTTTCGGGTAGAACGAAAAGAGGGCGAGAAAACAGCAGCGGAACGCTAGGTTTCACCCCATTCCAACCTCCATATAACCTTCCAAATCTCCCACTTCACTCCCCAACCCAACCCGACCCATTCTCTACGTGCCGGTCGGGGAGATTTTTTTGATAGGGGGTGATGAGGAAAAAAACCCGAGGGAGAAAATTAAAATAGCCTTTAGAAAAAGGGGTGTGAGACAGAGCGAGAGAACGGGGCAGGAAAAGGATAAACGGTTTGGCGTGGGGGAGAAGACACCTCGGGTCCAGTTAAATCCCGCAAATGCGGGATACTAGTTGCTAAAGATCGGCGCCGTTGGAAATTCTGTTATTATCGCCTTCTCTAACGTGGATGAACAGTGTTTTAAATAAACGCTTTCCTAAGCTCGGACCCCCTCAACTGCTTCTCAGACTTCAATTTTCTCTACAGAAACTAAGAGTATTTTTTTAAACCGTAATCAAAGCGAGGATAGAAGAGAACAGAGTTGGCTGCGTTTTAGTTAAATGGAACCCATAACTTTGAGGCAATCAAGATTGCTAAGAGAGGTAAAAGACAAAAAAAGGTTTGACCAAAATTCCTCTGCTCCCGATAAAAAATAGTTACACCTGTCGTTTATTATGTTAAAACTACACATAAACGCAGCCTTTCTTAAAAAATAACACTGATCGAGTCACATTTGCCTATTATTAAAGCTGAATTTAAATTGAAATTATGCGCAAATTAACTCGAGGAGAAAATATTATGAAGTATTACATAAAATGTCAGCAAAAGTGAACCCCCTTCAAATAACAAGGAAAACAATTGTTGCTTCATGATCATCTATGTTTCTATCTCGACAACACTAAATTTCGGCGATTTCCTGGGAAATTGTTTTAATTTAAAATGTTCTGATGCATCGAGTATTTGAATGTGTTGGGAAATTTGAAGCTATTTTTGCAATCAATAAAATGATTGAGGTAACAAGAATTTAAAAAACATCGAAAATAAAATCTTTTTGCTTTATAAAATAGGCGGCCTAAAAAGAATGAAACAAGAAAATTTTCAGATTATTTGTTCGTTATAAAAGATTTTGGTGTCATGTTCTTTTCATTACTGTTGCTTTACATATCATTTACGTAATAATTTCGCTTTGATAGGAAGTTTACAAGGTTGAGCTTCATTAAAATGTGTTTTGCTATTAACTTTATATTCAAAATCAATTTACTCCAGCTTATGGAATGAGATTTAAACGTGAATGATATGTAACGTTATAGCAATGAAAAGAACATGACACCAAAATCTTTTATAACGAACAATTAATCTGAAAATTTTATTGTTTTATTCTTTTAAGGCCGCCTATTTTATAAAGCAAAAAGATTTTATTTTTGAATTTTTTTAAAATTCTTAATTGTTTTCATCTTTTAAGCGCGAAAATGAATAACATTCAATGAAAAATAAGGAACATAAATAATTTACCTCAAACGCTTTCTTACAATGATTGATGTCAAAGTTCGTGATTTGTGGAACTTTGTGACTTCATACGACTCTAGCGCTAGTAGGCTCGTCAGTTTAAATCACAAAGCTAATAAGAAGAGAAACCCGGTACCAGCATTAGCCTACTCTTTTCGAAAAGCACCAAGGAGGACCAAAGGCTTTTTGTCCCTTCCGAAGGATGAAACGTTGATTCGCGTGCTTCCTCTAAACACGCAAACAGGGGGCCGCAAGATCTATTTAAAAAATGCAACTTTCGCAGGTTTACAATAGCAGAGCATAGCAGGCCAACGCGCTCGCCACTACGTCAGGGCACCCTATTTCGTAAGTTTTGAAATTTCGAACATACTTTTCTACCCTGAAGCCATCTACCGCAGCGTGAGGAATAAAAATACTTTCCCAAATGAAACATCTACTGATTACGAGTTGTTAATTGTTTTATGAGAAAGTTCAAAGTTTTTAAACCAATAGTGAACATTATTGAGGTATAAAATGGCATAATAGAAATATGCTAAAATGTTCGCACAATTAAGCGTTATAACTTCTCTCAACATATATTGGCCAAAATGGCAACTCACGTTGAAATCCGTATTTCCCGCCATCACTTCTAACGTTGGGGCACAGAATGCTGTGAATATGTAGTAGTTCAATTTCTTGCTACTAAAACTCCCCCAATCACGTGTGCAGTGCGAGATAGACTTTTGGAAAATTTAAACATTCACAGTTTGTCCATAGGAGATATAATACAAAATTGTTTATGGGATAAAAACAATGTAACATTCTTGACGATCCGATCATTCGTTCAAGAGATATGAGGGAAGAAAAAATGGTCTATCCCAAAATATATAAATAAGTAAATATCGGACGAATGCATAGAAAAGATTTTATATTAAAAAAACACCTTCGGGGCACATCATTTCGAAAAACTTGGTAGGCTTGTCCATAACTTTTGATAGCCAAGACGTTTCTATGCAAAAGAACAGGATATTACTAAAAAAAAAAGAGTCAGATTTGGTATTTTCAATATGGGGCTTTAAAACGAATGTCTTATAGCATATAAAAATCGTATAAATGTAAAATTATATCAAATATAGACCCGATTTACTTAAAGAAATAATGTAGTATTTTTCATACAAAACTTAAATGATAGCTGCATGACTATTAATTCGACTTTCCAGCATGTAAATTTGCTTGGTATACTTTATTTTTAAAATTACTGATTGTGAGACTAATGACCAGCAGAATTAAATCATATTTGTTTAATTCGTTAAAATCTCTTCCAGAAAAAAAGTCCGTTCTTTTTCGTGGACAGCTGCTCGAGTCATAACACAGTATGCAGAGATTCAGCTTTCTCCAAGGATCTCCATTGAGCACATAGGAGAGATTAACATTATCGTAAATTTTGTTGATTTTCAATTTTCAACCCATTCATTTCTCGGTCTTAGAGGAATTGTAATTCCTTGCCAAATACCAACACGGTTTTATTGGAAATGAAAATGGCTGATTCCTACATCTTGAAGATTCGAAAAAAAGAATACCACGAGAGAAGCTGAACCAAATTAGCGAGGGTCCGTTTTGTCCATCCATATAAAAGGCTAGGTCTAATTAAAAATAAAACTTTTGGCAAAGCTTCTCCCGCCTTTTCAAATGCCCATCGTCTGAACTCATGAAAGCAGCAAAAGTTCTGTAAAAGGAGGGAAAAAGAGGACCAGTGAAGGGATGATTACGAAGATGATGAGGATGAGATTCTTTGAGATGCGAAATAAAAGTAAACATGAAGGAGAACCAACATGCGTCTTGAAGTTCATTTTCTACTAGATCCATTTCGTCTCTCTCTCTCTCTGAAACACCATCCGCTATCTCCCTCTCGTTCGTTATATCTTTAACTCTCCACGCTTTTCCACGTCTGGCTTCCATTACCTCAAGTTCCATCGTTTTCTCCCAATGGAAACTTGTGATTTCTCGCATCTCCCTCATTCATTTAGATTCCCTTATGTTTCTCTTCCTTTATCACTTTTTCCTTTTCCACTCTAATTCTACCTTCCTCTCACATGGCTGGATGTTTCTTCTAGTTGCTTCTCCCCACTTCTCTCCTCATTTTCTCTTTCCCACACCTTTTTCCTTTTCTCTCCCAATCCTTCTTTCTCTCCTCTTCTCTCGCCCCCCCTACTCTCATTCTCTCCCCTTTACCTCCTCTTTCCCTCTCTTAACTGCCTCTATCCTCCTTTTCTCTTCTCCCTCTCTCCACCTCTTTCCCTCCTCCAATTTTCCAGCCTTTTTAAACCGTCCCAGCTTCTTCAATTCCCTATTTTACCCATTTCCTTGACATTCCCCTCTGTACTTACAGGTTAACAATCTCTCTATCCAGTTCTCTCATTCTCTCTCCTTTCTCCATCACCCATTTTCCGCTCCGTTCCTGCCCCTTTCCTTCCCATTCCATCCCGTTTCTTGCCGTTTCCGACAGTGCATCCCCATTCCCAATCGTCCTTAAATGTTCCTCGTCATTAACTACCGTTCCATGACATTATCCCGCATCTCCCCCCTTTTCATTCACCTCCCTCCGATTTGTCTCCCTACTTCACTCATTTTCATCCTTACACTTTCCATGTCATCTGCCTCGTTTACTAATCTACCACCACGACTTCACCGGTACATTTTCATTCAAATTATCTCAATCCATTTTCTTCTCTTTCAACTCCTATATATATATACATAGCTATATCTTTGTTCTTTTCCCAGCATTCCATCCATTATTCTTCTTTCTTTCCCGCTCTCAATTACGGGTATTTAACTTTCGTTTCCCGTACTTAAATTTCCTCACATCCCGTTGCCTTTCGTAGTATCACTCCCTGGGCTGTCAATTCCTTTCCCTTCTTTTTTATTCCTCACTTTACCATATAACCCCCTCTGCTTTTTCCAGTTCCCTTCTATTTCTATTAGCACGTTATTTCTTTTATCCCTTCTTCCTCTTAATTCCCATTTCTTTCCCTTCTAAACCTTCCCCAATTCTACCTTTTATTCACACCCACAATACTTTCCACTCCATCATTCCTATCTCCATTTTCTCTCTCCTTCTCATTTTGTTGTTTTATCCTTACCCCCATTACTCCTTCGCCCCCTCTACCTTTATATCACTCACTCCCTGACGTCCATTTCTTCTCCTTATCTTCGTATCTCTCCTTATCCTTTTGCTACCTCCATCGCCTCTTCCTTCCGCATGCCTTCCTCCTTACTAAAACATCTCTCTTCGCCCTTATCCCGTTCCCATATCTTCCAGAAAGGAAAAAAACCTTCCTCCCTTACATCCCGAACCCGTGAGAAACCGGTGCGTCGGAGTGGCAAAAGGGGGTTCAATGAAAAAGTTTCGGGACATTCCCGCAGCCTTGCAAGCGAGGTCCTAACCAAGGATTTACACGGTTAATTTGTTTCGCATTGACGGTCCCCTTACGATCGTAGGAACGGAAAAAAAAGGCGTCACCAAAATGCTCGTTCTTTTGAAGGGACCCCGAAACGAAAGGAGAAAGGTACGATCAAAATTCGCCGATTAAGATATCGGTTGTTACACTCAACGCTCCTTGAGCAAAAGATGAATTACACAAAAAGCTTTAATAAAGTTTTTGATTTCTTCTTGCTATGATTTTGGAAACGAATAAAAAGGCAATTCATTCCGTACTTTTAAAAATTCTTCCGAAGTCGGTATTCACGGTTTTATATTGTTCAAAGCATATTTAATGGTTACTAGCATATTTCAAACATACTTACTACCAGAGCCGCAGAGGTGCGGAACCCAGGGCAAATCGACCTATGCGGGGCCCCGTTATCATTAGCCGCCAAATTAAATTTAGACTTTCCTTGCGGTAATTTAGAAGCGGGGCCTCTGAAACCGCGGGGCCCGGGGCGGTCGCCCCGATTCGCCATGCCCTAGCGACGGCCCCGCTTTCTAAATTATTAAACACATCAGATAAATTTCCATTATAAACTGACCGTGTAAGATCTGGAGTGTAAATACACTCGGTAAACAATTTTTATCTTTGCGTTGAACATATCTTTTGAAGTGAATTTCTATCCGAATTTCCAAATTCTTCTAAATGAGTTTTCAGTTTCTACCGAATTTTCAATGGATTTTTATCTTTCCCCAAAGATTTCTATTTTTTTCAAATAGAAAAACAACGCGAACGAATAAATGCTTTCATTTTCCGTTTTCTCATCGAAAACAAGGATAACGAGCCTTAGAATAAAAATTATTCGAAGGGGAAACTTATACGATACGATAAACACCGTTACACCCTACGAATGTATATAGTCAGCTAAACCATGTCGATACAACCCCCCAAAAGCATTCACCGGTTTGGCCTAAAAACAGAAAAAGATCATGATCTCTCACTTTTCCCGCAAAGAGAGAGAAAAATACCGATCCTGCTTTGTTTTTTAAACCCGGGGCGTTCCCACAGGAGGGCAACAATCGGTAGATAACCAGCGGAGAAAATAGCTCACTCTCTATAAATCGCTTTCAAATGCCCATTTATACAGGTCCTCTTCCCCGACATCAGTCGCGGGAGAGAAGAGAGCAAAAACGAATAACTGACGGGGGAGATTTCCACTTTTCCAGTGCTCCGAAAAAAGATTGGTTTACATATAAGGGCCATATCAGTCGGGATCGAAGCAGCCCTTCCCCACTGCTCTTAACTACCCCTCCGTTTCTCTCACCCTCCCTCATTCCCTCATCCGCTCGACATTTATCCTCCTCCATTTCTCCTTTTCCTCTCCATATCCTTACACATTTCCTCTCCTTGTAAATATTATTGTCAATGAATATTGTAAATTTGAGCAAATTAATAGTATCTTTGACCCTGTTCTTTAATGCCGATATAAATTTATACCGTTTAAATCAAATTCTGTGATCAGTGAATCTACATAATCTAAATGTAAAGAAATTGTAAATGGTAAGGTGGAAGAGGGTTACTTAGCCTCAACCTCGCCAATAAAGACCTTATTCTTTATTTATTCTTTCTTTTCCGCTTCTGTCCCCTTCCAACTAAATCCTTAGCTCCATCTCTACCTCTCTATTTTATGTTTTACATTATCCTCTTCCTGCCATTCTCTTAATCTCTCATTTTACCATTTTCCCTCACCCTCGCTTTCTCCATGTCTTCATCTGCTTCCTCCATTCCCGCTCCTCTTCCTTTATCCCCTATAACATTATCTCCCCCCCTCCCTCCCTCTCATTCTCTCTACCTCCATTTCCATATTCCTTTTCTTTCTTTCTCTCTACGGGAAACAGAACATGGCAGAGTGACGGCACGACGAACGAAGAGAGCGAGGGAGAGCATGAGAGAAGTAGAGAGAGAGAGAGAGAGAGAGTGAAAGTAGTTATCAAGGGGATTGGAACGGACAGCTACGCGAGAAGGGGAAGAGACGGGAAGAGAAATATTCGCAGGGTAATTAATGACTCCGAAGGGAGAATCGACTTTCCAGTTCGATCCTTTTCCCCACATCGTTAAACCCACTAACCGGTCCACGGTGGGGGTAGTCCCCCCATAGCGATTCCTAAAAACGAATTTAGCCCGCCTCCAAACCCGACATATCGTTTCCTCCTCCCTCCTAACCCCTCGTCGTTCCCTTGGACACGCCTCCTAGTCTCCGCCTCTTCCCTCGACTCTCCACCCCCTTACTCTTTTCTCCTCACCCCCTAACCACGTATTTTCCCTTAGTAAAACCCCTCCTCCGCCTATCACCTAATCTATATAACGCCTACAGGCGCCAAAATCCAGCATGAACATGATTACCCCGCGAATTACCGCTGAGAAGCAGCAATGAAAAGGGTTACCGGGATGACCGCGAGTCGTTTTATTTAAGTATGGGGGATGAGATCGTTTATAAATACTTTCGTCGGGCCCACTGTAGTTTACGTTTTTTTATGTACTAGAATGAAGCATTTACTTAGCGTAAGCCAAATAATTTCAATCCAACTGGAGGCATGGAGCTCCTCTATCGTTGTAGAAAGGTACTCTTAGACCAAACCTGAGGACATATAGCTGAACTTCGTAATATAGGCCTTTAATAACTATAATTATTAATAACAATATTCATAAACGCGTATATTTGTCACTGAATTGTGATATGTATAAATACGATTTCTTAAACTTCATTAATATTATTATTTGGGTATTAATTTTTCCTTGTGTTTATAAGGTTACCCTTCACTTTTCGCATGTATAGGAGAGCAAAATCACATGGAGTAAATATGATGAAGTCCATATTTAAACATGTGAACTTTAATTTAAGTCAAATGTGAATATGTATTCATATAAAATCTATCCAGCGGAAGGACTGCTGTAATTTTGGTGAAATTTAAAATTCCATCGCCTCCCCAATGTTTAAACAAGCATTCAAAACAAATTTCCAAAGAAAAAAGAAGGCCGCCATAAAAAACGATCACAGAAGCTAGATAAACCACTTCGTTGTCGTTTTACGACAATGATAACGTTTCCATAAGAGCAAGTAAACAACGTTATTAATCATCGCGCGACCATACTCAAAACAATGAGGTAATGTTTGAGCGCGCGACAGAAAAATTGATAACGAATGTTTGGAGATAGAAACGCAACGGAAACAAAAAAGTGAGAGCACTATTCTAAAGCATGTTTTTACTTTATCTAAACGTAGTAATGGGAACGTATTGTGTTGACGAAAAAATCGACTTCGACATTCCAACGGAAATACATGTTTGGAGGTCCCTAGAACACGTTTAGATTATTTTCGGAATTATGTGTGTGTATGTGATTGTGGGCGCTCTAACTCCAAAAGTACAAGCCATATCGTTACCAAATTTCATATATAACACTTTGATATGAGCACAAAGAAATTATTAGTTTTTGGACAATAACGGTTAACCGAAAGTCGAGGTTTATTGGAAACCCGATTCGGTTTTTGCAATATTTCTCCGTTAAAACATCATTATTGTATATACAATTCTATATAAAGGTTATAGAGAATGTAATTTCCTACAACTTTCATTTGAAACAATTTTCTATAGCAGTTATTGTTTAGGAATTATTTATAAATAACCGGTTTTTTCGGTTTCCGTCAAATATCTCCTTAAAAACGTCGTTATTGGTAATATTCGTGAGGACCAAAGAATAATATTTCTTCCAGATTTTGTTTGAAACAAATTTTCGTAGAACCATCGATTTCTGAGATATTCAACTTTTTTCGTAATATCCTGTACACAGCGCCACAACCTCGTAGCGGTGAATTCTGGAAACATAAAATATAATTTACGGCAATAAGGATGACTGTATTCTTTTACGATAGGAAATAATAATTTTGTCTCATTATGCTATTCATAATAATTTAAATATCTATACCCAAATATGGAGAAAGTCATGTGTTGGCCACATCAGATTTTTTCGATTATCTTATCCGAACAAAAATTAAGGCAGATGGAAGATTTTTAATTTGTTCTTTCACACACACAGCTTATTATGAGATTGATTATGCAATCTCTCGAAATTATACTCTTTTCATATAAACAAAAAATAATGGCTCAAATTCAGTTTTTCTTTCGTGGATATTTGGGTGAATTCTGAAAACTTTTTATTTTTACAAAATGTTCTATTTATTTTAATTAGTCTACATTAGTCTCTTGAGGCTATAACAAGAATTTGCACAGATACTACTTCAGTATTGTCTTTTACATTAATGCAACATTAAAAATTATGCATTCGACAAATTTTATTTTATCATTCACTAAGCTATCGTTCAATTTGTAGAACTGCATTTTGAAAGAACGAAAACAATTTTTTTCACCGAAAAACTTGGTTTAATTTCACATCAAATTTACGCAATAATGCGAACTAGGTTTCGGCGCTTACCTCTATCATTAATCGCGCTTTTTCACTCTGCCTGCTATATTTTCCAAACTGTATAAGCTCCAAAGAAAAAATACTTTTTGCTACTGACGATGATTCCGAAATACGTATTTAGGCAACTTTTTAGAAAGGAAGTACTCGTGTGGTTTTTTTTGGCTGGTGTGGATTTGTGTGTGTGTGCGTGTGAGCAAGCAAAAGGGTCCCTGGCTTTGGAGTAATTCCCCCTAAACCCGGATTGTGTGAGATTGCATGTGTGTTTGGTCCATGGCGTGGAGTAAATTCCCCTAAACCAGTGTGTGAATATTTTCCTTTTCTAAAAATATTTTTATGGTTTCTTCATTCATCACCGTATAAGCTTGTTTTAGTGTAACTACTAGTGTTAAAAGGTTTAAAGTCTATGGTCCCTCAACAGCAACATCTGAAACGGTAAAGTATACAATCCATAGATGCGTCCCGAGATACAGCGCTTCCAATTTACATGCGAAAGAATTCACACGTGTGATACCATTTGAAATACGAAAATTAACCGATGACCTACAAACTGTATCACTGGCTCAGTGAACTGCGTCTTTAACCCATACGTCAAATACATATATTTAAAATCAGATGACAGATTTCCGTATTAAATTTACATTAAACCGAATTCCATATTCGTGACGAAAATAAGGTACTTCAAAATACTTTCTCCACCCACTGGAAAGATAATGTATTCTTTATTGTAACTGGTACATTATTTCGCGAATGATAATTTTTCGTGGCAAAACCGGCGGATTAGTTTGATGGTGTTCGCCTAAACTTGTGTTTAAAAATACTGACTTTAAAATTAGAATGTAATTTGAAACACTTAATTCATATTGAATTTCCTCCAGATAATTTGCCGTTTACTGGGAATATTTTTTCGACAAAACCACCTTTAATGCTGACTAATACGTAACTATATCAAAAATGTTTTCCTGAACATAAGTAAAGGCTAATTTCGTATATTTTTAAAGTACCAAATTCACTAAAATATTACTTTCCCGAGGTACTCAGTAAAATCATAGACGGCGTGTAAGGAATGAGGAATGTATAGTTCACGGGTAGAATAAGGAGAGATAGGATCGTCCAGGTCTCGCCCTGCTTGTTGATGATATAATCAGATTTTCTCTCTGACAGTCTCAATGCTTTATCATATATTTTTATAGAAATCCGGATCCGAATGCATTTCGGGAACCAGAAGCTGTTAATTGGGAGACAAATGTAACAGCAGTCGAAACTCCGACTCAAAGCAAAGTTTACTCCATAATGTATATCGAACACTCCCTTCCTTCTCGAATATTCGAAATTCGTACGATTATGAAAATGTTTTGCGTATTTTTTTGGGAATTTTGAAGTATCGTATTAGGTATATAAAACCACGTAGCTCACACTTGTATCCTTAAATTCCTCCCACTGCAACAGCGGAAAGTGCATCTCAAACAGATATATCTCTATGGCTACATGTTTCCCTGGGTGATGACATCCTTGATTTTGCAAATGTATGTTTTGTGGGTCATAATATCTCAAGTTAACCATGAAAAAGAAATTTAAGGTACCGGTACAAAGTTACTGACAGCGTGTAAAAATGATAAACGCAACCAGCAATTAAATATATGGTGGACTTGTATATAGCCACAAAATTTATTCATCTGCAAAGTATCCACCCTCAGAGATAACTCTTCGATTGTTGACTTCTGTAAGCCGATCATTTGATTAAAGACAAAATCAACACCCGATGGAACAACCCTACGAAAACCTTCGTAGCAAGCAAAAAAAGGCGTTTTTATAAATCAATTCTCATTAAATCAGGAAATCTCGATAATTACGAGATTGTGGTGGGTTGAGAAAATGAATGTCATGCAATCTCTGAAAGGCTGCGAACGTTTTCTGCGAAGTGAAAGTTAGATCGCTTGTGACAAAAACTATTTTCATTTTTAAGTCTTTATAATTCCCTTCATCCATAAATAATCCTGAAAATGTCTCGGTCGGCGAAGAAATTGAACGGGCTTCAGGATATATGGCGTTATCCTTCCCTTTCAGCAGCGCATCACCTCGTCCTATATCCGTTACTATGGAGACTGTAATGAACATTTTCCGCCAATTAGAGGAGGCTTTGATCGATCTCCCGCCGCACTGCTGACAGCATAAATCTGTTTGCACAGTTGAGCAGAACGCTGCAAACGTCTGAATATTGCCGCCGCAATCCCTCAAGGGGAACACGAAGTTTGCCCTGCACGAGTCAAGGCTTGGCGAAACGAGGTGAGAAGAGACGTGTCGGAAGATAAGGCAGGTGCGGAGAGAGAGCTCATTTGGAATGTAACTTTTTCGTACCCCGACATCAGAAGCAAAGGGAGCGAAATTGAATGAGACTCGCCCGAGTACTTCGAAATTCCGCGACACAAACAAAAGAACGAGGGGATTTTTTAACTTCAAATGGGTTTAAAACGTTCACGTTCGCGTCGAAATCGGACGTTGTTTCTGTCTTTTTTCTCAAGAAATAACCGTGTGATATGTTTTAAATGTATACGCTGGCATGATAAATCGGTGAAATCATATATACTAAATCTATTTGTTAATAATAATTGAACATACAAAAATAATCGTTATCAACCAGATACACGCATGTGATGTTTGTTCGACCATTCATATAAGACCTATTTCTCGCTTTAATCATGTTATGTTTGATTATATATATATATATATATATATATATGGAAAGCTATTTTCATATGTTAAGACATATTGCTGGTTTATATTTTTTGCTAATCAGCCTTCTGGGCTATTATATCCATAACTCTTTCCACACTTGACATACAGAGGAGAGGAGGAAAATCAGGTGCCGGCATTAGCCTGCCCTTAGGAGAACACCAAGGGCGCCAAGTGCTTAAGGTCCCTTCCGAAGGACATATTTCGATATTACAAAACTACCGATTTCACATAAGTCGTAACATCATATATTACCTATAAACTAGAACTATGAAAAAATCGAAGGTCACATTTGATGGAATATGTTCCGTATTTGTTCCAGCAATGGTCTAACAAGCTTATAAAATTATATTAAATAAGCTTTGGTAGAGGAGTAGCTATGCCTTCCAGTGCCAAGGTAGTGGTTTCGAATCCTGCTTTGGGAATAGATTTTAGTGAATTTTTTGTTTTTGTTTAAAGAGCTATTTGTTGAAGGCCACAGATATACAGGGTAATAATATAAAAAATAACGAAATTCTAACAGAGACTTGCTCAAACATTAAACAATGGCAAGGAGAAATGTGGAGCATAGAAATCAACAAATTTTATCTGGGTCCAGTTCATCAAAACGTTAATCAGGTTGTCGCTCGGAGTTCGAAAACAATGTTCTCATAGCATATTATCAAGAAAATTTCTTGTTTGCTTTACACAAAAGCAAAAAGGGTATTACTACATGCTGTGTATTATCTATTGTAATTCTGATATGTCCAGAACGAAGACAGTTCGCCACGCGTATTGAGGATCCTGGCACCACGTGATTAATTCAAGCACCTAAGTAGCATACGCGCCCGCATTATCTAACAGAATCGAGGTCCTGCACCCAGGATGTGGGCACGCGCGCTCTCTCTCCCCCTCACTACATCTATCCTCTCTTCCGCGCGAAGGTCCGCATATGGGCAATTCCCACGGCTTATGACGCAATAATCGATCTGAGGCTGGGCTTACGCCCGAGATAAAGGCAATCTCCACCGGGCGAAGGACGAAGACGCTTCAAACGCTTTTGACTTCCGTTATCAATTGCTTCCTTTGGGGCGGGCAGAAAGCTTAGGATACCAAACCAAAGAGAAGAATGGGAGTGACGTTACCTTGGCGCCTGATTAGCGGGATTTGCATTCGGCGCGAGAGAATTTTTTCTGAAGTTTATCGTTAAGTCTTTCGTTTGAACTCCGCGAACATTCCAAATATAATGCGATGATTCCGCTGTCCGACGCGGACAAATAGCATTAATTGTGAGTCTCGAGAGATAATCGATCTTGACAGTACCTAGCTTTATTTTTTTTTATCTCAATGTTCTTCGTTTCTAAGATTACCCCACGAATATTTATGTTCAAAGCAAATTTTACAAAGATTATAAACTATTCGATAGAAAAACTTCAGAATGAGTGAAATAATTAAACAGTTAAAAATTATAATATATTAGACTTGATCCTTATTTACAAGGCGAATAACAGAACATGAATAAATGTACATAAACAGTAACAGAAAAAATGTTTAATATAGGTTACTGAAAATTCGACTTTCAAAGATTCGATTTTAGAAAGATATGCATAATCTCTAAGCGCAAGTTCAAAATCTTTATCTCAAACGTTAAGTAAAAAGTTAATAATAATAATAAAGAAGCCAATTATTTTAAATTTCTTATGTGGTTAACTTCGGAAATACAAAGTACATTTTTCGATGGAATACTGCCCAACTAAACAATAAATAAACCTAATAAAAGGATGAAAATAAAAGATAAACGCCGTCGCAGGGTCGAAACAAGTTACCTACGCAACTGTACTTCAGAGAGAGAAACACAATCGATAAGTTGTCGATTCGATTTTCAAGGAAAAAATACAAACGCCAAAAAGGAATGTAATGTGCAAATAAGAAAAAAACGATAACAAGGAATGTTTTTGTTTTCCCCTTAGGAAAGCTTTAAAAAAAAATCAAAAGGGGCGTTTTCGCGAGAGAAGGGAAATCCTTTATTTTTAACACGCCGGTTGGTTAGCGACGCCTTTTATATGACGGGGTGGGTGGAAAGAAAGAGCCAATAACAGATGGTCCCCGCGGTTTCGAAAATGGAGCGGAGCGACAGAAACGAGGAGATGGGGTAACGGTTCGGAGAATAGGGATCAAGAAACGGGGGGAAATGATTCAGACGATAAAATATAAAAGCTTATTTTGCTCGCCCTCAAACAGTGTTTTGATTTTTTTTAATGGCAAGGACGAAAAGTATAATTCCCTCGGAAAATTAATATTTAAGGAATGTCAGACACTCATATATCGCAGTTAAAGCCGGAAGTTTTATGTTAAATTTAACTGTTAACAACGCAACCATTATACAAAATGGAATCATAAATAATCATCTTAAAAATACACGACAGTATAATGACATTGCCACAAGATTATTCGATAGTAATGTTCTACATTTATATCCCAGTTAATACTTTTCATATTTATAAATTATGATCATTTCTTAATTTTCTTGCACTAATGTAAGATAATTATGTGAAAATTTCCCATGTCTACGAAAAACTTGACCTTCCCAAATTCCTCCAATCACTAACTTCAAAGCACGTCACCTACTAAACGTTAATTTTATAGGAAGGCGACATCTTCCGAGATCTTAGAATTTCAACGTTAGCAGTATTTATTTTATTACAACCTAGGATATAGAGAGACAAATGCGGATAGGCGATCAATTTTTTATCGCCCCATAAATTAGTTGAAAAACTTTATAAAGCACTGCGATTTCAACCGCAGTCGGTGAAGCGAAAGGCGCTCATTTGACAGGGAGTCCTGGACGAAAAAATAACCATAAAAATAGTAAAGAATATTGGGTGCCGGTAAGATTGAAGCAGAGATGGACGCGAAAAGCAATCCGTGCTAGAAAAAGGCAAAAATAGCGAGAATAATGGCCTGGGTATGGACAGGGAACGATAACCTAACTGCTTCCAGAGGAAGGAAACGGGAAGCTTGAAAAAAAAACTGAAACTAGGAAAACTCAAATGTGAAAATCTCGTGTCAGCTGGACATGACGATGATCGAATGATAAATTAAAGCGAGTCAAACGTGGCCGCAAAAATACAATTCCGGTCGAAATCGCATCAGCGACAGGAGTACGGGAGTGCTGATGACAAGCGCTCGTCATCATTTTCGAGGAGTGGCAAGGGAAGGGGGGATGGGGAGGCGGAGACTGAACGAGATCGATGACAGCGCCACGGAATTTCGCGGCGGCGATCGGGGGAGGATGATGCAGAGGAGAAAAAGGGGTGAAAAACGCTGAATGGCGATAATGATGTTGGACATCAGAGACCGGAGGCATTCGCGAGGAAGGATGCACTCCGCCTTCCCTCTAAATCTGTCTTTCTCTCACCAGGTAGCTTTTTTTTTTTTTAAAAAAAGCGACCATAGAGACATGATGTATCAGGTGAATTAATTTTATAAAGTCGTATTAACTCCTCGAAATGTGTGTGATGACATTGTATGACTGGATATTGCGCGTATTTATGAAACACAAAAAAAAGACCACACACCTTTGACGAGATATCTTTCGCGTATAAATACCATATCTTAGATATTTCTTAATTTAGATCCATTTAAAAATGCTACTTATTGCTCAACAACGTAGAATTTAAACGTGCCTGTATACCATTTTTTCGATCTAGTCAATTAATTTATTACAGGCGTTGCAAAATAATTTGCGTAATTTGAACCTTGATAAACTTTATTAAACATTCATTTCGTATCAATTTTTCATTGTAATGCGAAAATTTTACACCAAATAGGGACGTACATGGTTAGAAATACGACTTAAACGATGTAGATTTACTGTCGTAAAAAGAGCCATCAACGTTCATGTTATTCCATTTTACAATACTCTTAGCAAAATGTTAAAACAGTATTAACAGTATTTATGTTCGAATATCTTTGATAATACAGAAAGCAACGAAATCGAAGGCTAATCAATTGCGAGGGCAATTAGCACATGTAAAATGAACAAGTATGAATATAGCCTATCCTTTGCGGGAAGTCGAGCTTTTTCTAATATAATATTCTCTAAATAGTGGAAATTTAAAGCACAAATGCATTAAATTAGAAATCAGGTTTTATTAGCCAAGTTAAAAGATTTTCGCTATAAAACGGGACTCCTTCAAACATTCACAATTTAATATTTTCAAAGATAATAAACAATGCGACAGGACCGATATACACGGAAAGACTAGAATTCAAAAGACGTCGTTCGTGTTTAATTTCAATCCAAACGTCACATTCTTATGATGGATAATTACACCCTCTATCAATTAAGAATTCATTGATTATTTAAAAGACATGTTAACAACTTCAAAATGTCTAGAGACAGAATGTTAACCAAATCCGTAGAAGCCTACGAAATTCGTCCACAAAAATCCCTTAAAACAGCGAAAATTTGATTATTTTTCCGAGAAAAACTTATACCGATCGAATGATATTCTCTTCGGAATCGGAATCTTATTATCTCACGTCTTTTATACCAGAACAGTTTCGTACAAACTATTGTTCCAATAAAAAACCAGCACACAGCGAAATATAAATGGAACCAACCAGTTACAAATTACGCCCAACAAAGTTGTTATCACTTTTGGAGAGGTGAGAGTAGCGAAATAAGAACATTCTCATTTAGGAATAATAGAAAAACTCCTCCACCTCTCTCTCGAAAACAAAGGCTAGCATAGATTTGATTACAGGGACCTTATTGCTCCCTATAAAATGAAACCCGTAAACAAACTTTCAACTAACCCAATCGCTTGATTATTTTATCGAATATTTTGGTCTCTATAAACACAATTAGCGCGCTAAATCGATTAAAAGTGCTCTTTTGGAAAAAGCCGCGTTTCAGGGTGCACGATGTGGTCCTCTGCCAAGGTTACCTTTCATTTTATCCTCCACGTTTTTTAGGCGCGTTTCGCTTATAGCGTGAGCGCCTATTATCGTCTGTCCGTCCGTCCGCATGTTCGTTCTCGGCTTATACTGAACGGATTTTTATGAAATTTGATATTAAGGACTTTCAATCAAATATAATAAGAAAATCGCAAAAATGAATCACGTACGCCAATCAGGGTTACCACTTTACTGGTGACAAAAAATTAAATTTTCGTCATATCTCGTAAAGTATTGCTCATATCAAAATATTTTTCAAATAAAAGTTGTAGAACTGGTAAAGTAGAGTATTTTCTTTTCTGTACATTTTTATCGTAGGAGTAGCCGTTATCGATAAAATCAAACAAGAACGTCTTATATCGAGTTGAACTTGGAAAATTTCTTGCATGGTTACTTCATTGTTGCTAACATAAACAATCTCCAAAACAAACGTTTAATTTCCTTACGTGTGCATGTAATATTATTAAATAGGAAGAAAATGGATTATTTATGATGAAGAAAAGAACTTTAAAACGCTATTTCCCTTACGTACAAGTATATATAAATGCTTTCTAATACTCCATTGTACGAAACGCGCCCATTTGTGATACGTTGTACACTTTCCTAACTTGTTTTCCATTCTTTACATTCAGATCTTTTTATCAATGCTTAAGAGTCGCACTCTCCCGGGAAATAGAGTAGCGAGTGGAAATCCTTCTCTTTCTACGAGACCATGTTTAAAATACCGAAGACAACCGGCCGAGTTCTCGCTTGTAACTAATAGAAAGATGGAGTGTTTCGCGTGTGTTCCCGTACATGTGGGCTTGTTTGTGTACGCCTGTGGGTGTGTGTGCGTGTGTGTGTGGGTGGGTGAAAATTATCCAGGAGTACAACTCTGTCCTAACGAGGGTTGCCGGACGGAGATGTGCGGAGATGTAAATTTCTCCCTCCCTCTATATCTCTCCTCCCTCCTCTCTCTCTCTCTCTATCCCCTGCACGGCGTTAATTAAATGGACTCGTATCTCCCGTCACTACCTCTTCGGCTATTCTCCTACACCATCGCACTCCAAACCCCACACGTCGTCATCCTATCACACCGACGGATTGCACCGAGTCGTCGATAAATCGGTGTTCGAGTAAGAGAAGAATGCAAGAGGGTGGAAATTGGAAAGCAAGAGAGGGATCGTGAAGTAGAGGGAAGCAGGAGAGAGAGAAACGGACGGAGACATACAAAGAGGGCGAGAGTGAAGAAGGAAGGCGTATCATGAAGTGAGAGAAGGAAAATAAATAAAGAGGGGGTGAAATCCGGAAAGAAGGGAATAGTAAAAGAGGGAAAGGATGAAGATATGCAAAGAGGAAAGATAAGATTGCGGAAGATCAGTGGTGAAAAATTAAAGGGAAGATGGAGAAGTAGAGGAACGGAGAGGAAATTCTAGGAAAGAAAACATAAAACGAGGGTGAAAAAGCAAGAATGAGATAGGGATAGAAAAAGATGGACGTTAATAGAGGGAGAGAGAAGGAACGGAGGAGACGGTGGTATATATAGATTTTTATGGGGAAAAAAATACTACGCATATTCGAGGAAGGAGCGACGAAAAAAGCAAAGAGCACATAAAATCATTCCGTGTCTATGAAAGGGACATAAAAAAATAATTAATTACGCCCCGACGAAAAAAACAATTAGGATTCTTAATGATTATATACTCCTCTTCTCGAGGCTGACTAAAAATAAAAAGAACTTTATAAAAGTATTTTCAAAAAAGAATTTATCTTTCTTGTTATATCCAATAACCGGCATTAAAAATTTTATACATTATTTTTTTGTAATGTCTACCGAGAATATTTTTAAGGCGCGTAGATTATATCTCTCGCGAAAAAGGTGCCTTTAACGACTTTTCGATGGTTAAAAAAATGTCGTAAATATTTCATTAGATATTTTTTATAGCAATGACGGTGTTTATTTTGAAATTCTGGTCTAATTAATTCCTTTTCGAATAAAATCACCGTTAAAAGAATTTAATCATTACGTTCCAACATGACCAAGAATTTTTGATGAAATACAGGATTTCGTTTAATTTGTTTTGCTCTGTTTGATGTGTTCAAAAGCGCCAAGCTCTGAATTTGTTATCAGGCATGGGATTTTAAACTCCTACATGAAACACAGATTAATTATTGGTTAACAGGAAGTACTCTTTAAGTATTTTGTCCTTAATTCAAGAAAATTGCTTTTTGATGCGTCACCATTATTACATAGTTCAGCTTATAGGATGGTCTTTGCATCAATTAGTCTGCATTTCCACGCAACTAAAACCATGCAATCTTCACAAGGGTCTTTGATTTACCAACGACCAAATTATTTCAATCGCTTTGTGGCAACGAATTTGGCGCAATGGCAAATAATTGATAAGGGATCAATCCAAGGTTTGCAACTAAAAAAACAACGTATAAAAAAGAAAAGCAAAAGCCAAACTCGTGAATCCATTAACGAGAATAACGATGTCATCACACAGAATAACGACGATGACTCGCATCCCACGAGCGAGCCTAAAAATATCTAGCATTTATCGTATAAATTTAATGAATCATCCAATAATTCTCAATTATTAATGTAATTAGACTTAATTGTTATTTGAAAGAATAAAAAGCACGAGCACGATATCCTTTGATCCATTAACGGGAAAATACATTAAATATTTTTAAAAAAGGATTTCTTGGAGAATATATTTCCATTTACGTAGAATTACATCGGTGCCCCAGAATAATTCCAAAGTGTACCGTGTCGACGGAAAAATGGAGGAATTCTAGTACACATTCAAAAATCGTGCTAAAAACATCGATCTGGCATATACGATAAAGATATAAATATTATCATATTCGATTTAATGGATTAAATACAAAGAAATTCACAGAAAAGCATACAAATTTTTCAAGGCATTCTGTTGTAAATTTTAAACCTAGATCTTGTGCTATGGTAACGGCATATGAATTCAACTCAGCTCATGAATTTTTAACGATTATTGTTTAAAACCCTGAAGCTCTCCTACGAATGATATGAAGCTAAAAACTTACCACGCAGGAAATATACACAAATGATATCCTTCATACAAATTAACGAAGAACAAAACATCTTGCAATAAATATACACCCCTCGTGTTCTAGCTTTGCAATTAACCTTGGCCAAAAACATTAGAACGACGGAAAAAGAAATAGTTAAGATACTCTATAGGACCGACACACCTAATTTGTTAATCTATCTATTATTGACAATATATTACCGAAAGATTAATGCTTAAAAATAGGTGGCAACTTAGTATAAAAAATTTCATTCATTTAATTAGCAATTCGGTCACCGTGTCATACCTCTTCATTCAAAACTAAATTAAATTTATGATCAACTGTTCTCACTCCAAATATTATTTAACCATACGTCAATACTGCATTTCACGGGTCAATGGGAATCGTTATTACTTTTCAATTAAGATAATATTTATCATTTTCACAAAATAAACACGTTATGAACCATCGGTTTTTCCACCAATGAATCAGGTTTATCGGAGACAAAGTAACTCTCTTCCTTATTATTACATAATCATAATGAAATACCATCTGAATATCCCAGAAGACAGTGTAATTTCGAGAATCTTTTTTAAAACGCATAGATGAAAACAGACCTAGTCAAGTGCCTCCTCGATTTCTCTCCCAATTTACAAGTCGTACGATCCTGCATCGTCAAACCCGAATCCAATCTAGCACGCACGTAGGAAAGGACCCTTTCACGCGACGCCAATGATGCAGCTATCCCATATTCGCAGTACGAACTTCATTACATTTTTCCAAAGTCCAATTCCGCATGCATAAGGGGAAGCGCCATGAATACGAGGCGAGCGACGGCCAAACTTTTCAAAATTGGAATCTGATTCCTTTTCCATTAATCAATTTATACGTAGTCTCCTCCATATAAAGACTCGATTTTATTTTATTCGCACGCCATACAAAAATACACGCATACGCTCAGGACATTTGTTCAACTGTCAAGCCATAGAAAATAAAATACGTTACAGGGAATACTATAGAAACCTCCGATAATACGTGCGGAATTACTTCGACGTCTTCCCCTTACAAATAGCACCCCTCTTTTTTGTGTCACTTTGGATAAAATAGAGTGAAAGCCGAAAAATTGAAAAACTGCAATGAAATGCAAACTCACAGGGCGATACGATAAAAAAAAGGAAAATAAGTGGAGTTGAATTAATGTATGAAAAATTTCGATTGTCTTTTTTTTTAATTCGTCAACACGCCCGCAGCAGCAATAACCACAACGAAAAATTAAATAAGGACGAAGATATTCGTCACAATGGGAACAAAACGCAGATTACGAAAGGAAAAAATTTGGGTCGAATTCTCTTTTACCTTACTCCAACAATCCTATAACGAAAAGAAAAAAATCGGTACAACATACATTGTACAAACTTTCTCATATACTAATGCTTCGTTTAATTATCTTTAGAAAATGAAAATCGCATCAGCCGGTTTTTAGAAAATACAATTTTTGTTAAAGTTGCACAAGAAAAAACAAGCCATATATTAATTTTTTGAGAAATATGAAGTACTAGCAGAACTACCCGTTGAATTTCAACGAATTTAGTGAATCTAAAACTTCGACCATATAACATGTTAACATCGCGAGAATAAGATTGTACACAGTTTTAACCGTCGAATAAAGCAAAAATGAAGAAAGCCTGTTCGCAATTACCTATTTAGATGAATGAAAGAAGAAAATCTTGCACTTTGAAAAATCGAAAATTACGTGTAAACTTATGGGAAAATAATTATTGAATTAAGCACCCACTCGCTCCTTCCCCCTCCCGAAATTTTTTATCGCCATATAGCCTGTTATCCGCAGGATAAAATTATTTACCTATGCGAAGTTTTGTGACGATTTCTTCAAAGGTTTGAAAATAACAATTTGTGGAAAATCTACGTCTAATTATTTAAGTTACTTACGTAGTTTTAAAATCAATTTGTTTTGGAGAACTCGGTAATCCTGTATTTCAGTGTCCCTTATTATTTACATACTAAACCTTCCATATTTTACTATAAATTATTCTATTTTTATTATCTAGAAAATATATTCCATTAGGTATTCTTGTCGTATGCGGTCTATGCTATCCCGCATACGGCAATAATACCAAAATATAAATACGGAACAAATATCATTTAAATTGTGTTTTAATTTTTCAAAACAACATTGACAGAAACTGACTGGCCTGTCACGACATTTACAAACCCAATCACCGGACAACGGGGAGGGATAGTTTGGTTCCGGGCGAGGTGAAGGGCGCGATAGCGCCCGGAGACAACTGATATAAAAACAAAGCGAGCCGAAGGCTCGCCAATATCCTCTCCATTTGCGACAGAGGAATTATATTTCTTTTGACTGTTGCGCCGCAAATTGAGAGGATATAACATTGAAAGGATATACTGACGAGCCTTCGGCTCGCTTTGTTTTAATGGATAGTCGTCTCCGGGCGCTACCGCGCCCTTCGCCTCGCCCGGAACCAAACTATCCCTCCCCGTTGTCCGGTGGCTGGGTTTGTAAATGTCGAGACAGGCCAATCAGTTTCTGTTAATGTTGTTTTGAAAAATTGAAAATTGAAATTTCCCAATAAATACTAAGGAACACTGAAATATTATATAGGACTTTTAACATTGCGAAAATACTAAGGGACACTAAAATACAGGATTACCGAGAACTCTATGCCACGCTGTTTCTTTCTTCGCTACTTTAGTTTATATTAGGTATATATTATTTCTTTCAGTTTATATTAGGTATATAATATTTCTTTTAGTTAATATTACGTATTGTTTATAACGGTTGTCACGTAAATTGTTAATCCAACAATACGCTCACTCCTGTGTTATTTAAATGGGAAAAAATTACAAGAGGTAAACATTTTCTATATAAAAAATGTAGTTCAAATCACTTTAAAAACCCTCCCATTTGCTTAACTTTTTATTACGGTTAAAATGGCACCACCTTCTTGTTTCTACGTTTTGTAGTTGTTGCGCTATAAATGCACCACCCCCAAACACATTCTTCAAAATATTTATGTATGTACAGTAAAAACCGGTAAACAAGAAATGCTAGAGACCGGCACAAACATTTCGTATTATCACAATTTCGAGTTAACCAAATACTATCAAGTTAACAGTTTTAATGGTAAAATTTTCATTTTTAGACGCGTTTCGCTTACAGCGTGAGCGCCTATTATCGTCGGTCGGTCCGTCCGTCCGTCCGTCCGCATGTTCGTTCTCTGCTTCTAATGAACGGATTTTTATGAAATTCTATATTAAGGACTTCCAACCAAATATAATAAGAAAATCGCAAAAATGAATCACATATGCCAATCAGAGGTACCACTTTACTGGAGACAAAAAAAGAAATTTTCGTCATACCTCGTAAAGTATTGCTCATTTTACATAATAATAGCCGCCGTCTGTTGGTTGGTTGGTTGGTCACGCTATGCAAACGCTAATAACTCGAGCAATAATAATGATAGAATCTCGAAATTTGGTAGGGATGCTTGATTAACACTTATTCAGAGAATGACAAATTTAAATCGCGAAAAAATTCCTTGCTTCGTCTCCAAGAGAGGCATTTCCATTTCCCATTACTTTACATGTAAATCGCGATTTTTCGACGTGCACGCTATTATTCACTTGGAAATTAAAATTAGAAGAAATTAACAGATTAACTTCGGATTTGAATCATTTTAAAGAAAAAGTTACAAAGTTTCTTATTCCGTTCGTCTATTTTCGCCCGCAGTTCGAAATATTCCATGTTAAACGTTTAATTTGCATATTTTATGGAAATCTCGCCATTTTAATGTGATGTTGCTATGTCGACCATTATCATTGTTACACCTCAAATTACTATTATTGTATACATCCTTCTGGGCAGGACTGGTTTCAGGCGTAAGCAACGTAGGCGGTCGCTTACAGGCGCCACTTCAGAGGGGCGGCAAAATCAATATTTCGGATTTTGACATTTTCATTTTTTCCAAAGGTGTATTGCACAGAACTTCATAACATCGCGAAAAACTATATTTTACGCCATGATAAGTCATTTACATTCAGGGTTGGTTCAAGGTGTAAGAGAGGTAAACCTACCATTTACAGGTATCACTTAAGAAGGACGGCAAGACGAACGTTTTAAAGTTTTACATTGTCTAAAAAACACGCTGATGCACTGTGAACTTTACTTAACCTCTTCAGAGGAATAAAAGGGGGGTTTTAAAGGGGGGGGGGGGGGTTTAAAAGGGGGGTTTCAAAAAGGGGATTTAAAAGGGAGGGTTTCAAAAGGGGATTTAAAAGGGAGGCTTTCAAAAGGGGGGTTTCGGAAGGGGGTGTTTCAAAAGGGAGGGTTTCAAAGGGGGAGGGTTTCAAAGGGGGAGGGTTTCAAAAGGGGGGTTCAAAAGGGGGGTTTAAAAGGGGGGTTTATAAGGGGGGTTTCAAAGGGGGTTTCAAAGGGGGGATTTCAAAGGGGGTGTTTAAAAGGGGGGGTTTCGATTGGGGGTTTCAAAAGGGGGTTTTCAAAGGGGGGTTTCAAATGGGGGGTTTCAAAGGGGGGGTTTCAAAGGAAGGGTTTAAAAGGGGGGTTTCAAAGGGGGGAGTTTCAAAGGGAGGGTTTAAAAGGGGGGGTTTTAAAGGGGGATTTCAAAAGTGGTTTAAAAGGGGGGTTTGGAAAGGGAGGGTTTCAAAAGGGGAGGTTTCAAATGGGGACGTTTCAAAGGGGGGGTTTAAAAGGGGAGATTTCGAAGGGGAAAGTTTCGAAAGTGGGGGGTTCAAAGGGGGGGGTTTAAAAGGGGGGGGTTTTAAGGGGGGGATTCAAGGGGGGGATTTCATGTGCTTTTAGGTTTTAAGCATTGTAATTTCAAATAACCTTCCCGCCCCAAATACAGCGAACCTTCAATACTAGAGATTTTGATTACTCAAGGGTTTGTCTCTTTGTGCAAAAGCGTGATCGTAAAGTTGCAATATAAAAATATTCGGTAATATAATCATTACATAGTCATTTTGTTATAAGGTCAGTGAATGTTTTATTTCTATTTTCTGAAAATATTCAGCTGAATATATTTTTGAAAAAACAAAACTGAGTAAAATGAGTTTATTTTCCTATTTTAATATATAATTAATATTATTTCATGACTTTGATATCCAGAGGGGCGGAAAATTTTTACCTCGCTTACACACATTTTTTAACCGAAACCGGCCCTGCTTCTGGGAATAAGCGGGTCTTGAGTGCTTCAATACGAGAGATAGAGGAAGGAAGGGGAGAGATTGGCCTGTTTTGTGGAAAATAAGTATATTAACGTAAATATAAAAAATTTTAAGTATCAACAATGTCATTTTAGAAAAACTGGAAATAGAAAGCATTCTTAAATTAAATTCTTTGTAAACCATACGTGCTTACGAATTTATATTGTTATTCCTCGAATTAATTTCGTAACAATGGCCGAAGTTTCGAAACGAATATAAATTAAAATTAAAAGGACTTTTAATACTGTTAACAGGCAATTTTCGAAGAAACAACAGTGGATCTTTTAATGAACTGATTTGTTTTTATAAAAGGAATTTTGGTGCTTATTTAATACAGAGTAAGTTCGAAGGCTTATAATCCATTTAAATCTAATAACAGTGGCTATTATTGTTTAAGGAAAGAACTTTATTTATTCACTTTACAGAATTAATTAATTTTAGGCTAGCATTGCCTATTATAAAAGGAGTTACTTGAAATTTACAGTATGTAAAGTGGAAGTTGTACTGAATTGACTCAAGTAGTATATTTCAAAGCAAAAATCAATTTAAAACTATGGAAAGTTGTTGTTTCGAAAACTGACAAGTCCAGAGTGGTGAGCGGATGCTGAATGATATTAAGGTACATTTTATTCCAAAATCTATTTATAGTATTATCAGAGGCAATTGAAGATTGAACAAATTTTTCTGTTACCGGAATTCTGCTTATTTCATGAAATTGAAATGCTAATGCATTCATCCATTTAAATCTGTTAAGAGTGGCTATTTTAGTTGAAAGAAATATATGTACCTACACGGTACTTTTGTTCACTTTTCAGAATGAATGAATTCTAGGTTAACACTGCATATTACAAAAGGATTTTCTTTAGAATAAGAAGTTTGTTATGTGGTTATTTTGAATCAAGTTCTCTTCTAAATTAAAAATCCAGTTAAAACTGGTGAAAGTGGTTGTTTCGGAAAATCAGAAGGCAAGAGTGCTGAGCAGACGATAAACGATATTGAGGTACATTATATTCCAAAATCTATTTATCAGAGGCAATTGAAGATTGAACCAATTTTTTGGAGCCGGAATTCTGCTTATTTAATGAAATTGAAATGCTAATGCTAAAATCAATTTAAAACTAGGCCCGCCCAAGGTTTGACAAATTGTATTTTGGCCCGCAGAGGAATTTTCTACCACCAATGCGGCCCGCCACGTAGAAAAGGTTGCTCACCACCGACCTATGAAAATGGAAATTTTTATTCAAATAACGAAAAGGTATTTACAGCAACTTCTACTTGCAGTTTCAGTTCCTCATTACCTACATAATTATCTTTTGTGCCAATATTTGGCATACCTGCTTACTGATGGGCGTGATGTACTGTGACGTAAGGAACGTAGCGAATATTCGAATTACATACAACCGTCACACGGGAAAATATCTATATTGCGGTAATCATAAGAACATTTCGAGACCGTGAAATTTATATGCACCCCAAATAAAAATTCACATTATGCAAGTTTTTGTTAAAATTTTTCTTTATTATTGCAATGATAGGATTTGGGCCTTTTCTTATATTTTCTTTCCAACGGAATATTTGGCTCTATCTATCCCTTGAAATAAAATCACGGCGATTCATCATTTTATTGAAAAACTTTTAACTATTTTCACTGAACGACTAAGGGTAAACAAAAACTTAAGTGGAACACGCGCACAAAAAATGGGAAGATGTTAATTGATGTTACCGAAACGCGCCTAAAATTTAAATCGATCTGGTCCTTACTTTTAAATGTAGAGATTGTAAACTATTTTCAGACTGGCATCCAAAAACCGCTTCATTTCCGAACTCAGGTGTTGCTTCGAGGAAATGAAGCAACCACGGCGGAAATTCACTGAATGCGCTGTAAACGAGATTTTAAATTATTTTCTCGTGTTCCTGAATAGGGAATGAATCCTGCATATTGAATTTAACTATGCGTCGCTCCTTCAAACAGAGAAACGACCCACGTGTCCTGCAACGAGTGTTTCTTTCATGTACATAATATACAGGAAGGAAACTGCGTTTACAAAAGCGCAAATTGTTTCTATCATAGCACATTATAATTTTTAAATAATTCAACAGAGAGAATTATTGAGCTAGTCTTATCTCTAAAAACTTGAACAACTTTACAATTAAAATTTTAATAATAATTGCGTATGTTAGATATCTCCGACAGCCATAACAAGGCGATGAAAATCTAGACACGCATTTCGGCTAGAATGCTGTCGTCTTCGGCGGTGATTCACGGAAAACAGGTTCAAATTTGGTTTCCCGAGCTTCATCAAATTGGCATATATCGTCTGCATACACATTAGCTAAGGCGCGAAAAAGACAAAAGCGTTTTTTTAATTCCCCTAACATGTGCCTTCAAAAATGCGAAATTTTAAGACCACCGTTACTTCGCCCATTACTGCCGCATATGAGCTCGCCGAGTGCTTTCTCATAACGCACACTTCTCGTATTCCTAAGTGGTTATGCATATTCATCTTTGTTATCTTTACGTTCCATGCAACTATTTTTTTATTTAAAGGGTGTAACTTTTTTCAGTTTTTCATTTCGTCACGTTCGCACATAAATACGCTAGACAACCCACGAAAAAAATTAAGATTTAAAAAAATTTAACCAGACGACATTTTTAAAAATGACCGTGCTATTCTAAATAAAAAAAATACACCGGTCTCTAAGAAAATCTTCAGTTAATCACTTTTTAAACACTTCGCTCCCTCCGTCGCTAATAAAAACAAATGACAGCCAAATGATGGTGCGTTAACCTTACACTTCCCGGGAAAAAGGGGTTGGGTTTTTGGGTAGGGGTGCGATATACAGAGATAAAGGGAATAGGAGGGGTAAATAAAAAAGAAGCTAAAGAGAAGGAGAGAACCAAGCGGGAATGAGATGAACTGAAGCGTGAGGATTCATGCAGATAAGACGTTATTATGGGGAGAGCAAGAGGCGAGGTTACAAAACGCACTGGGTGGATTGGAAGGTCGTGGAAGAAGAAGGAAGAGGACGGAAGAGAAACTTGTGAGAACTAAAATACGGATGAAGATAAGACAGAAAGATGAAAGAAGGAGAACGAAGTAGGTAGAAATAGAGGAAGCCGTATGGGGATAAGAGAGGGAAGAAAAAGTAAAGAAAAGGAAGGAAGAAGGGGAGAAAGGAAGGAGGGAAAAAGTTTAGAAGAGAGGAAGGTCCAGAAGAGTAAAATGGAGAAGAGGAAAGAGGGGGGAGAAGAACAAAGGAAGAAGAAAGCGGAAGAAACGACTGGCGAGAAAATTATAGGAACTGAGACGGAGAGAGAGAGGGAACAGATGAAACAGAGAGGAAGGGCGGAGAGGAAGGGAGATGGGAGAACGGGATATTACGCTCGGAATGACGGCCTGGAAGGGACTGACTCGGTCCCGCGGAATCGATAGAGTCATGGACCACGCCCCCCCCCCCCCCCCCCTTAAACTCCACCTGGACCCTTTTGTACTCTCCCTCCCTCCTCACTCTTCCCGCCGCATCATTCCTGCCACTCCCCCCTCTCCTACCAACCTCCTTTTCCTCTCCCCCTCTCCGCCACAACCGCCTCCAGATAGGCGAGAGGGGATAGATAGAGATACCGTGAGCTGAGGCAACCGCCCCGACACCTATTGACTGCGCTGAGAACTGCTTCCGCCCTGATGTTGGAAGAGAAACCCTTTTCCGCGCTCCCTCTGTTGAAAATGCCTCGGCAACGCGATCGTCCCATCTGGTGGGAGCTTTTGAAAACTTGATCGCTGCGCCCATTCATATTGCAACCAACGACGACGCTACAAGCTTTCCCGGCTTTTACGTGCACAATGCGCGGTTGTGTGTGTACACTGCATTCACGAACTTTTTTTACTGAATATTTTCGGGCGTAGTTCTTCAACACGCTCTTGTTTGCTTTACAAAACACAACAGCTGCTAAGAATTATATTACCGTAATCCATTAAAAACGTATCCTACTTCATAAACATAAATTTGCATTTAGTATATGTTTCAGCAAGTACAGCCACGCTCGCTAATTTGCACTAATACAAAAACCAGTGTCAAAACTGTTTATAATAGCCCACTGCGCATTAAGAAGAAATTTCGGCAATTGCGCTTACTCTCTTCGGGATAAATGGATTAAAATTTACATAAAATCGTGAAAGCTTATCAAAAATTACATGCGCTGTCCAGCAATAAAAGTTCTGGCTAAACTCCTTTTCAAATTTGAATCTCACAGATTTGAGTGCATGTAGCAGAAAAAATTGCGTTCACACAACTCAGGACAATTACTTGTATTGACTATTTATCTGTATAAATAAAACTGTAACCTCTGTCTGTACATTTGTTTTTTTGCCGGGGTTTTACTTTTTTGTGTTTTGCATCACAAGAAGACGTTTGAACCGGCTTTCAGAATTGTTGTCTGTCTGTCTGTTTGTTTGTTACCGCATCACGCAAAAACGGCTGGTCGAATTTTTATTAAACTTGAAGCGTATCTTTAGACTGGTCCAGCTTCAAATATAGGCTATGTGGTGTATCTCAAAAAAATTTTAAGTGGGGGTTTGGGGGGCAGGCATCGATTTGGTATTTCGACTATAACTCTCGAGTAAACTAACTTAGGAAGTTCAAATTTGATATCTGTCACTTTCGATACAAGTATAAGATCAAGTTTGTAGATGAGCAAAATCAGACCAAGGGGAGGGGGGTTGTGAAGGGGGGCACCCGTAAGAGAAATCTCTACAAATAAAATTCTGATGTCTGTCCGTACATTAGTTTTTTTCAGAATTTCACTTTTATTGTGCATTTCGTGTGAAATGACGATGATTACGGCAATTTACAGACTTGGTGTCTGTTTGTCTGTCTGTCTATTTGTTCCATCATCACGCCAAAACGGAAAGTCGGATTTTCATGAAACTTGGAACTTATCTTTAGGTTAGCCCAACATAGAATCTAGGGTGTATGGTATCCGGAAATTCTTGACAGGAAAGGGGGTTGTGGGGGGAGGGAGGGGGGGGGCGCCAACCATAAAATTCACAAAATATCGCTTACTATTGCTTTTAAAGCAAAACTGCATATAACAAAAGTTGTTGTAAATTACATTTTGGATCGTTTTTGTTCTATACAAAGTTTTGATAGGACGAACAGTTACTGATATATATCGACAAAAAACGAGATCGGGAGAAGGGAGTGTAGAGTCTAGGTTGTGACCGATTCCAACCAAATTTGGCAGGATAGTAGGGGGTACAAAGGGGAAGGTCGACGCTGGGTTTTAGTGTTTGTATGTCCGCTTCATTCAAAATGGCGGTCGATTAAACATTAAACTACGCGTATTTTCCCAAGTCCTACTATTGATTTGAATCAAATGTGGTACGATTATGGAGGGCTCCCAGAAATAATTCATAGGTGGTTTTTGTTTCTCTCTGCCCGTTTTATTCAAAACGGTGGCCGAGTGAATTCTTAAATACCATGTATCATCTAGAATTCCGATCGGATTTGAACCAAATTTCCCCGGGCAACGCCGGGTATTTCTGCTAGTTTATCATAAGAACAAATTTAGGAAATTAAAAAGTGAAGGATTAAACGTAACCGAAGAGAAAAGGCGACAAAGACGATTTTTATTAAGAAATGTTGAAAAGTAATCATTTGTACGTTGTGTAGAATGCATCCTTTTTATTCTAGGAAAATCTAGTTAGCTTTTCAACTAAACAATGAATGTCACTCGTTTTAGGACTTGAAAGGCTTATCGTACAAAATTAAACAAATACGTGCAGTTTCCAATATTTTTTTAAATGGAGTAAGTGAAATGCACGTAATAGTTTTCAATCTGCTCACAAAATCTCTTTTACTAATTTCGACTGTTTCAGAATCCTACTGAAGCGTTGCACGCGTGTCCACCCATCGCACACAAAACACAATATTTAGTTCTGCGCCCTCCATGAGTTTACTTTGCCATTCACTTCTGATAGAACACAGGCATCATAAACTTGCAGAAACATAGAGGACACTAAAACGATTGCTCGTTAAACAACGCTATTCTTATACGTAATATGACACTTTTTGATTCCGAAGACATGTACGAAATATGGAATAACCAGAAAAATTTTAATCTTTAACACATTAAAAGCTCAGAACGTACCCCCAGTTCAACCCTTCTACCATATCCTTTGGAAAATAATCCTTGAGCAATTTTGCCTTGGGTTTCTGCACGGGTATGCCAATTTCTTTAGCAAATAAATTATCCATCGAACACAGACGCGAAGGTCAAATTTGTGCCGTTTCTAGAACTTAATAAATAAATAAACTCACGCGAATGAAATGTAAGTGATCATACAAATGAAAACATAATAGCATCATTCCCTTTAATGGTATTTTACCTCATCGTTTAGCAATTATTTCTCTCGTCAAACGGATGCAGAGAGAGAATCCGAAATCCCAAAAACAAAATTATTTACGTCAGCAGATGCTGTCCAAGTTATTTATATTTTCAGCAGTTGTCAATGCTGGCCGAATTATTGTTCACG
This sequence comes from Uropetala carovei, assembly GCA_036926305.1. NCBI lineage: Eukaryota > Metazoa > Arthropoda > Insecta > Odonata > Petaluridae > Uropetala > Uropetala carovei. The sequence goes on from JAXCHB010000210.1 coordinate 210,745, forward strand.
TCATGGTCGAAAAATATTTCAATTATTGCGTCAACGGATGGCACGAAAATTAAAAACGGATCGCTGTCAGCTGTGAGGACAACTGTTATTTTATTATTTCAAAACATACTCTTCGCATATGAAATTAACATTTTATGAGAATGCGAGATCGGTAAAACCAAACGTTCCTAAAATATCCCTAAACCTGTTTTTTACTTTGTTGTTTATTCCCTTCGTATACGTGTTTTATTTATACAGGCGACTTCCGAGATTCAACCGTTCGAGATTCGACAAATTCGAGATTTCGACACAGCCGATCGAACTGGGAACTACTTTACGCGGAGTAATTTTCGCGAGGTAATTGGTCCCGACCAACCACGCGAGGTTTAGTTTTAGTGTAGAAATAGTTATATCTGCTCTAATTGTTTGAATTTGTGCTGATTTCACTCTTTTTTCTGTTAATCTTTTATTTAAATTTATTTATTTTATTGATTTATTTATAAATTTATCACTTGACATGGCATCTAAAAAGAAATGTAATAGTGATACTGTAAGGGAATCAAATAAAAGAGTGCATAAGACTCATAGTTATGAATTGAAATTAGAAATTTTAAAGCGTGTTGAGAAAGGTGAAAGCCATACTGAAATCGCACGATCGTTAGGAATGTGTCGTTCAACTATTAGCACTTATGTGAAACAGAAGGAGAAAATTCTTGAACGTGATAAATTCAGGTAATTTGATAACAACAATAAACAGTCCTAGGTACGGTGATGTGATTCCTAAAATGGAAAACTTTTAAAACTTTGGGTAGATCAGTGTCAGAAACACATTCCTATTAGTGAGACCATGATTAGAGCAAATGCTGCAGAGGGCTCGGTCTGACTCGCGAGAGCCGGACGGGGCTGTCTGCAGCACAACCCTGCATACATCTATCTATACATACAACTATATATCCCAGCAAAATTAATATAATTAATATAAAAGTTATTAAAAAGCACAAAATAACTTGCAGCCTCGCCAGTTAATTTAAGGTTATGCAAACCTGCCCTTCTCTTAAATCTGTCAAACCAGCCATGACTTGCACTAAATGGAGGCTCATCAACAGAAATTTCATCCATCCTTTCCTTCCAAAACATCATAGAGATCCTTAGCCTTTGCTCTAATCATGGTCTCACTAATAGGAATGTGTTTCTGACACTGATCATCTACCCGAAGTTTTAAAAGTTTTTCCATTTTAGGAATCACAACACCCCGCCTAGGACTGTTGAACGACGCATTCCCAACGATCGTGCGATTTCAGTATGGCTTTCACCTTTCTCAACACGCTTTAAAATTTCTAATACTACTCATTCCTCCATTTAAATAACATGGGAATGGATTGGGCGGATTTGATTTAATTTAGATTTTTAAATTACGTAAAATAAACATACAAACAAAAATTTATTTTTTCCTTTTTAGTGCAAAAAATAAGATACATTTAAAATAATTATTTAATTTATTCATAATTTAATATTGTTGTATTAACATATTAGTAATGTTATTTTATCTTTATAGAACGTGAGGGGAGACTTTTTTCCGAGATGTGGGAGCGTATCCTCCGATTATAACATGCAAGTACATATATGGAAAAATGGCGTTCGACATTCGACAATTCGAGATTCGACCACGTTTTCAGGAACGCATCCCCGTCGAATCTCTCGGGAATCGCCTGTATTATCATTTACTCTCTCCCTCTATCTTTTTTTATCTTTAACTATTGCAATTTACGGTTAAGGAGAATTTTATTTCTTTCTATATGTTGAAGTTCCTATAAAATGGAATTATTCCACGAAAATGGCGATGATTTTAAGCTAATCGCCATCAATGAATGAATTCTGGGAAAGAATCGCCGATTAAAATTTTGTTCATTGATGAGTTTTTTCGTGCCGGCCACTTTAAAAATAAAATTCTCGCTTGTGAAATTTTTCAAGAAAATAACTTAAAATTACCTTGCTTGTCTTTGATAAATACCCTACACGCCGATTAAAGAAAAACAATTCACAATCATGCAGAAAATTTCGATTATTCGTCGGAGTAAAACCCTTGAGTAGAAATGTTGCTCTGATTCAACATCACAAAATCGCTTTTCCACCGTATAGATATTTCCTCATACAGATTCGCCGATATATTCGAGCCGATTAGCATCTCGCCGAATTTGTTGAACGTTAGCTTTTCTCGCCCGAAAGGTTTTAAAATATTTGCCGCGATTTCTCCTTCCGTACTCGTTGCCATCACATGATCACGCCTTTCGACTTCTCGCCCATTGTAGAGGGAGCGAAGAGGTCGCGTTTCTCTCTCTCCCTTTCCCTACCTCAAGACGTACTCTCTCGAGATTCTCTAGAGAGAGTTTAATCGGCGGTTTCAAAAGTTGCATTGTCTCGCGAACGCGCGCTGAAAAGCCGCTGTTGTCTCTCTCCATCCAATCCGGGGCGGCACTTTTGAGTGGTGCTTGAGCGGGTGGGAAAGGAGAGGAGGGAGAAATGGAGGGGAATAGGAGAGAAAGGGAGGGGAAGGGAGGACGAAGACAAGAGGAAAGAGAATAGCTAAAAGGAAGATAGGGGAAGGCAAGAAAGGTGACGAGAAAGAGGGAAGTGTGGAATGAGCCGTGAATCGTTCCCGAATCCTTCTGAGAGTTAATAAAACTGAATCGACGATCGCATCTTTCGACTCAGCAACAGATCGGTAACGCAGGAACCGCGAACTGTTTCGGACCTTAGGAAATACATACTATGTCGAAAAAATCCCTTAACGGCTTCCTTATAATAAGTTACGACTCGATAGTTTAATGGCCCGCAGGCGAATACGACAGGCAGGATAATATTATAGCATTTACCGTCTGGGCTTCGATAAATCTGTGCAAAACATTATTAGTATTTATGCCTATTAGAGAGATTAATCTTAAGTTAAAACAATTCAACACAACAATTTACTCTTATAGAAATGATTGCAAAAATTTATGGGTAACTTCATTTTAACGCATGCAATAATGATATAGTAAAAAACAGAAATATTACAAATTAGCGATTAATGCGGTTAGTGAAGCAGTTTTAGAGACTCGGAAATTCCCTATACATTTTATTTAATTTTTCATAACATAAAATAATGAGAATATATAAAATATCTTCCTAGTTAAAAATTAGGGTAAAAATCCACTCAGAATATTTTTCAGGATTTTAACCTCTTTATGCTATCATGATGCATAATAATATACGATAAAATTCGAACATACGACAAATACTTATCAGAAGAATGAGTTTCGTACCATTTTAACACGCTAGGAAAAAAGAAATTCAGAAGATAATTATATGCAAAAATCCTCCGTTGTGTTGATTCGCAACAATTCCGCGCAATAACAAACGAATAAAACTCGTACCCATTTCAACCTTCGCTCTAGATGATTCTGCAATATGACGCGGGAAATCGGCGAAACCTTTTCGAGAAATTTTCCTTACAGCAATTATGAGTCTTACCAAGAATCGAGAAGATTCCGCAACACCTATCATAGATCAGATTGAGGTGATTTCACATGCATTATATATGTACACAAACTTTTTTCGAGAAGCTAGAAGCAAGACTGAATAAAAAAAAGAGGAAAACCGCAAACCCTGTGTCATATTCATCCATACAAGTATCTGGAAGGACGAATGAAAAATCACGTATTTATTTATCTCCAATTACATTCTATATTTTCCCCGACTATGACGAAATTCCATCTTGAAAAAATACCATACATCCATTAATTAAACTGCCAAGAAACACAATATACCAGAGTTAAAAGTGTTTGCATAATGTTTTGATTCGATTCCAGGAACTTCAACGTATACAGTCGGAGATTGTATAGCATTTCCATTAAAAATAGTAAAATAAAAAAATATTTCTAAAATGATTTACTTCATACACACTCATGATATTTTAATGGAATGGCAGGGCTGTTTCTCCAATGTTATTACGCATGTCCATGACTATAATGTATTTTCTATTTTTTTTATATCCAGTCAATTGGCTGCTGGACAAGCTGCAGCAATTACATAAAATAAAATTTTGAGGGAAATTTTTCACCAACACTACCTATAAATCCATGCTTATGATTGTTGAATAATATATTTGTAGCAAAACATTGCGCCGAAAACCGGCGCCAAAGCAAGTTATACATATAAGTGCTTTAAGTAACCATATATTTTATGCAAAGGTCAGAATTATTGTTCGAACGTTTAACGATTGACACATAAGTCACGTAAATAAGGTGAATATCTGACGCAAGAACTAAACACTGGAGAGGTAACTAAAATTTACTCACGAAAAATAATTACTAAACATTTCAAGGAAAAAAGCAAAGTTAGTCTAAAATACTTTCACATTCCATCTGAAAAGTCGAATTAATTCCATCAAAGATGGAGCATGCAAAAACAACTGTTATCATCTGGGTCAAGCGCTAAAATACCCAAACGACTGAACACAGGCCTGCTCGCCGTGTTAGCCGATTCGCTCACCGGAAGTGGACGTTGAGGACGCACACTGTGACGCATATGGACAGCGTGACGAGTATCATGGTGAAGAGGAGGTATTTTCCGAGAAGGGGCACTGCCAAGGATGTCGGTGGGATGATCTCGGCGAGCAGCAAAAAGAACACGGTGAGGGAGAGGAGGATGGAGATGCAGAGGGTGACCTTCTCTCCCGAGTCCGAGGGGAGGTAGAAAACGAGGACAGTGAGAAATGTTATCCCGACGCATGGGATTATTAGGTTCACCGTGTAGAAAAGGGTCTTCCGTCGCATCGTCAGGTTGAAGGTTATATCTGAAAAAAAAATAAAATTCACTCGGTCAAATTTCACAATATGAGTAGTTTTTTAATAATTTCACGCTACTATTTTAAAAATCTATCGATGTCCTTAGTTTATAAAATACTATAATTTGATTTAAGTAAATTACTTTGGGACTTAAATATTTTCAATCTAGGTAGGATACATTCTTCAAGTTCTTTTCCCTCCAAAAACTAGAAACGGTTTAATGCTGCACTACCTTTAGTTCTTCCTACATATTCTTTTCTATTGCTAACACTAGTGATTTTTTATTTTTTGTAAATAAAAATATATAAATGGCAGGAAAGATGAATGTTTTGAGTTAAAGTTACTCATACTCTCATATGGGGTGAATATCTACAAGATAGATAGATTCAAAAAAATTTTATTTCGATTATAAGTACTGAATTTTAAATGTGTTTAATATTAAAATACAAGTATAAGTGCCTGTCAAAAATGACGGGGATGATCGACTATTCTGAAATAAAACTGAGGCAGTCTTCTTTGACCTGAAATCATACCTCCTGCTGTGAGGGTTGCCTTCGATCCGAGCGAAGGTTCGAAACCCTCGCCGCGAGTATCTATTGTGCTTCAAAAGCTGACCTTAGTACCCTCTTGCGAGGTATATTTCTGTTTTTCAAAGCGTGGCAGAGGAAGTGATAAAAGGACAAAGGGATTTTATATATTACCGATACATTAAAACGTTTTGTCATTATATCATAATGCTATACTGAAAATTTCATCAAATTCGGTTAAGTCGTTTGCGAGATATTAAGCTACAAAAGGCATTACATGACAAAGGGACAAAGGGGCAAAGTGACACTGTCTTTTATATGTTTTATGATTATACAAATAAATTGAATAAACCCAAATTATTGTACGGTCTATCGGCTCAAACACAGTAACAGTGTGCGATAAGGTCATGGAAATTTAGCTTCTCAATGTCATAATTCAACACATTACCATTTTTTCGTCTTCTATCGGATATTTCATATTAATTCGAAATAGACTTAAATTACCCCGAGAGAAATGTGCCTAATTTTTCCAAGCGTCGGATTTTTATCTCGTCGCATTTATAAATTCCATTTTATAATGACTAAATATGCGCACGAAAGATAAAAGCTTAACACAGTATAAGAACGGACTGTTGGTTTAAAATGTCCCGTCGAGCCACAAATGAACCAAAATGCGACAAAAACCATCCGTCCAGACATAAACGCAAGCATTAATCCATCAAAAGAAAAAAATAAACGTTGAATGATGCTCTGCTATTCGCGGAAATGCAGTCCTTACGCTCAACTCGACTCATGATGCGCATTTGCTATCTCATTCTATCGTATCCCATTACGCTCCCACGATTAAAGGTCACTCGTCGTTGACCCCTCCAGGCGTACCCATCACACGATTAAAGCAACGCTCTTTTCCATTCTTCATAATCGTAGATCTTACGAAGAATCTATGTAGTTACGACGGCATCTGCATTATCAGAGAGAAATGTTTATTTTGTTCGTATTGAGGGCGGCTGCCTAAGTCAATATACACAAATTACCACAATGATGCTAAATATACACCATCACGTTTAAATTCTTCGAGCATTACGGCAGTTAAAGTTATAACATATGAATGCCGTAAAAACTAAAATGTCAGCACTAATCCATTCATCAAGTGCACACACACACACTAACACACAAGACTGGGCTTCCACCTCTCTCCTGCAGTGGCCCACACAGGATTCTCTCAAGGAGGGGTCCGAAATATGTGGCATGCACGAAAGTTGTTTGCAAGTTATATCAGTACCTACATGTCGCGTACTGCATTATTAATTATATATTTATGTTAAATACAGCCAAGACTGCTGCGTATGTTTCGTCGACTGGCAGAAGGCCTTTGATAGAGTAAACTCAGCAATGTTGATGAGGATATTAAAGGATATAGGTGTAGACTGGAACGACAGGAAACTGATCAGGAATCTAAATGTGAATCACGTAATAAAGGTCAGGTTGGAGAATGTTGACTCCAGTGGTGTAAATATCGGTCGAGGAGTAAGACAGGGCTGTTGTCTATCGCCGATCCTATTCAATATATATGGAGAGAGGATAATGCAGGAAGTCTTACAAGGTACGGGACATGTCAAACTTGAAGGAAGGATTATAAGAACAGTGAAATACGCGGAAGATCAAGTACTTCTAGCAAGAAAGGAAAAGGAACTCCAGAAAATGATAAATAGACTAGTGATAACAGGTAGAAAATACGATATGGAAATAAATACCGAAAAATCCAAGATCTTGCGAATAGTAAATAAGGAAGAAGAAAAAACTATGAACATAAGTATTGGAGTAAAGCTATTAGAAAAAGTTTCACATTATAAATACCTTGGAAGCATCATAACGAGAGAAGGAAAATGTACCGATGAAATCAAGACTAGAATAACGAAAGTAAAATCCGCTTTCAGCAGAAAGAAACTCCTACTAACGGGGAAAATAAAGGAGAATATCCGCAAGAAGCTGATAAAATGCTATGTATGGATAATAGCTTTGTACGGGGCAGAAGCATGGACGCTAACGATAAATGATATTAAATACTTGGAAAGTTTCGAAATGTGGGCATGGAGAAAAATACTGAAGATGAAATGGACAGACATGGTGAAAAACGAGGACGAATAGGAGAAGTGAAATATTATACAGACTAAAGAGGAAGGCGAACTGGATTGGGCATTACCTGAGGAGTGAGAGCATGCTTAAAGAATTGCTAGAAGGGAAACTGGCTGGAAAAAGAGAAAGAAGTAGGAAGAGGTTTCAGCTGATAGACGCTTTGAAAGGGAAAGAGATCTATCAAGACATGAAGAAGACTGCTGAAAATAGGAGTACCTATATGGAGAACAAAGTTTAACCATGTATAATCATGGAACTGTCTACGGACAGACTACCTATGATGATGATTATGATTTATGTTAAAAAAACAAAGGCGTAAACCGTCTCCTATGCCTCTCTGACGGCGTCCATGAACCCAAATTTAAATAACTATGTATGTTTCCGCAGTTTAGAAAAAGTCACAATTTTCCAGGAGGGATCCGAACCCATTCCATCTATGTAATTTCAACTCTTGAAACGAAGATGTGGCCGTTTCAAATTTAAATAATAACAATATAAAAGGGCAATTAAGCGCCACTTGCGTCATTCCAGTTTATTCCCGTGGCGGAACCGATGAAAATTCGAATGCGTTATAGAACGCGAATTCTTTAATTAATTCTGTGACAATACGAACAGCACGAATTACGTTTTAAATGGGCACCAGCAATTAAAGCGAATTTATCACGCGATAAATTGGTAAATTTAAATTTTAAGAGCAAACTCGAGAGGTGTTTAGAATAAAACAGAATTATTTTGAGGCAGAATTTCCCGCCGGTCCATTCAAAACATAGCACGAGAGTGAGGCATTGTCATAGTCGGTTTACCCCATCGCTCAAAGCACTCACAAAAAATAATCGAGACAGACATGACGTCATAATTCTTTTGCTGAAAATAAAACCAGGTGGCAGATAAAAACGCAGGTAGATTGGAAAGAATCAAGGAGACCGCAAAAATCTCGAGAATTTTGAAAGAAAAATTTTTAACCGGGCACAATCCTTACGGACATTTCTACAAATACCACGACGGAAGAGACAGTTAAAAAAACATTCACTTAATCCTTCGCCTTTTGGGTACAAAAGGGGTGAACATTTCAGCGAAAGGACAATCTTTTATACTTTTAACGAACATCCAAAAAAAAAAAACCAGTAGAACTTCGCTTTAGAATATGACAAGCATACATTTTTTAAGTTAATGCCTCCATTATATTCGCCAGGAATAAAAGAAATGGATTATATCTTCAATTAAATTTTTAAAAAAGAAACAAGAAAGAGAAAGTTTAAATAAAAAATAAAACTCTTTATCAAAAAAGAATTTTTCAAACGTAAATTAACATGTATTCCGCGAAATAGTGGCAAAAAACTTGTCATGAAAAGAGGAGATAATGACTGAATAAAGCCGAGGCAGGCCGAATGAGCTAATGCCCGGGTTGTTTGGATGGCCAAACATGTCCTCGGCTCTTTTCGTGACTTAAATGGGAGAGCGAAAAGGAGAGAGAGAGAGACAACTGGAGGGGAGGGATGGTTTGGCGGAATTGGACAAGGGCGATTGGATGAAATGAGAGAGGGGACGTTGGACGACTCATCACATTCAACCTGATCCCTGCATCATCAGAGGAAGAGAATAGAGCGACGGAAAATGAAAGATAAGGCATTTGGAATGGCAGGAGGGGAGTATGCATGTGTAGAACGTCGATGAGAATCTAAGCGAACTTTTCCCAAAATACAGAGGAAAACAAAACTACCCATTAATAGACAAGCGAAAAACCCGTTTCGTATCCTGTAGTTTTTAATGAAGAAAATCGAATAATATCACTGAACCCTTAAAAACAGTATAAATTTTCGAAGTGGAAATTTCATCGATATTCCATCTACCTTACACGTGAACATATTTCGTGCACGTACATACATGGTGGCCCAAAAGAAAAGGACAAATTCAATTTAACCAATTAGTACAGGAAAGTTAGGAAAAATAGCGGAAAAAATTCGAACAAAGCTGATTTTTGGCAGAGATGCGCAGACTGGCATCTAGTTCAACATACTAAAAGTCATCAATGATCCGAAGGTTCGCTAATATCCTCTCCATTTTTTTGAGAGGATATATCATTGAAAGGATATATTGACGAGCCTTCGGCTCACTTTTTTTAATGGGTAGTCGTCTCCGGGCGCTACCACGCCCTTCGCCTCGCCCGGAACCAAAGAAACCTTCCCCGTTGTCCGGAGATTGGGTTTGTAAATGTCGAGACCGGCCAATCAGTTTCTGTTAATGTTGTACGTAAGTATGGCATGGGGATAATACGTAAGTACCAGGTCCTACGAAGGGTCCCGGAGGTATTCCCGTTAACAGGAAAGTACCTACCTTACAGGTTTTATTATCTTGCGCCATATAACTTTTACATAAGTTCTAAATAAAGTTTAGTAAATCAACATTGTTGAGCAAGAAGGAATTTCTTCCACTGAAATTGTTGTATATTTTGTTCCTCCTTACCAGCCGAACTCACGATCGATAAATAAATAAAAATGTATTTTTTCCTTTTTAGCGCATAATATAAAAGTGATTTTTTTAATTAATTAATTTTTTTCTTTTTAGTCTCAAGCAATGCAATTTCACATTCTTCTATGATTTCCATAGGTGTTAAATTACAAATTTTATCTCTAACTAATTGTTGATGTAACTAAAAATGTTAACATTCACCATTCAAGCCCTCTAAACCGGTATGACGTAGCATAAATAAAAGTGTACGTAAGTTCAAAGCTATATAACAACCCGAAACAAATGAATGAAGACAACCGAATAACTACGTTTACGAGTGTCGGTATACGTAATTATACGTAAGAAATCGTTGCTCTATCCCTTACTGGTTCTAAGTTATTAATTATGTTAGAAAAAGTGTCAAACTACGAAACAGTTTACTTTGTAGAAATATACGATGTAATAAAGAAACAGCTCCTCAATGTTTTCATAGTTGAACTACGCTGTGTGTACATCTACATCTACATCTACATGATACCCTGCAAATCACCAGACTGGTGACCTCGCCATCTATCGCCCATCTGAGCAAGCTCAGATTTTTCGAATATCCGCTAGATGCCAGACAAAGAGGAAAAGTAAAAATTACAAGTAATTGTCATTTTAATAGGATATATTACTAATTCTGAGTTATTAAAATAATAAATAATTAATCCCTATGGCATTAGTCGCGTCGAAAGCGTCACCGGATGTATATGCACCGTTCCCGTGGGCTGCTAGGGTGATACAAGTCTTCATGAAGGTGCCACAAACCGCTATATATACCGATTACAAACCGATATATATATACCTATATAATCTCTTTACTATAATCTAAATTTTTGAGCTGACCAGCTATTCATTGCACTAACTCTTAGATACCACATTGTGCGTAGGCAAGAAGGAATCAGCAGGTCTTTAAATATATATATATATATATATATATATATATATATACATACATATACATATATCGAGTAAGGTTAATATAAAAGTTATTAAAAAAAGAGGATCGGACGTTTGGGAAAACGACGGCGAGGTGAACGCCTAGGCCAATTTTGGAAATGGACATATAACAAGGAAGGAAATAAGTGAAAAATAAGAATGATAAAACTAGAATAGATATTAATTTAGCGGAACAAAAGATATGGTCAGAAATGAACACGAAAATTAGCAGTTTTAAAACTGTGCAAAAAGAGATAAATCTATATAAAGAGTAGAACTAAAAAGATGGAAGATTATGTAAAGGAGAACAAAAAATTGGATTTTATTTCATTATTTGTTTATTATTGAAACCTAAACTCTGTATGCTGAATTAACTGCCAAGGAGATTCTATGAAAAGGCGCAAACAAATAATTTTGGATTATATTTTATATTTCACAAAGAAACCTCACTCTCGATTATCACCAACTCCGAAGAGATAGACCAATAGTCATACAAACGATACCGAACTTCTGAACATAAGTTTGTCATCATAACCATTGATTTATAAGTTGTAAATATAAGATTTTCCATGTTGTCTAGAATCACTTCAAGGATAAATTCAAAAGAATAATCGTAATTTACGGTTGTTCCGGTTGTATAAGAAAAATATTCTGTGCTCACATCAAATAAAGAAAGAAAACCATAATCTGACAAAAAAATCGCCATCCTTTTTCAAAATAATGTGAAATATGACAAAATGACTTATATTACACGTTACACAAAAGAATAACAATGCAAAATTCGATATTGATAATCTCAATGTTAAATTTATCGATTTGGAAAATAAATAAAAATTTATCTACAAAGAAATCTAGAAATATATTCGTTAAGACCCGAAAACAAACTATTCGAAATTAACGACGGAGGGAGAGAGAGATAGAGAGAGACAGTTGAAATAGGATTCTTCGTAAGGCGTGGCAGCATCCGAGAAAGGGATTAAATTGGGCTCGAGAAGGAATAATGGGAGTGGAGGATGGCTGTGATTGAAAATTCCGATAAAATCAAGTTCTGTGCGTGAAAAAATATATAAAAAGGAACGTAATAGGATAATGATCAACAGCAAATTATATATATACATACACACACACACATACATATACAGTAAAACTCGTTTAATACGAATTTGAGGGGACCGACTCATTGCTTCGTTATAAGCGTGACTACGTTATATACGAGAAACGTTTTTTGGCCTATACATCCCATATAACACGTATACACATACAGTAAAAGCTGTGCTATCCGGCTATTTAGAACCGGCCACCCTTAGATACCGGCAATTACACAAATACAATTCATTTTGTATTTCTTTTTCTTTTTTTATGAATTTTTGTGTGAAAAGTATGTGTAATACCACAACTTCCACTTTAAAATTTCTTAAAATATAAGATGTATATATTACGTATTTACTCCGTATATTTCTGTGGCTGCCGAGTAAGCATGGCGTTTTTGTTTACGTAAGCCATTTGAATTGTCTAGATGTTTTTGTGTACTTCTACAATTTCCAGTTTTATCGCTTTTTATTATTTAAAAAATTACCCATCCATTGAATATGGCATCAAAATAAATACTTAAAAGCAAGGAACAGGAGAGAAAAGGTTGGTTTAACGTTAACACAAAAGCTGGAGCTGATCAAACGAATTGAAAAAGGAAAAAATAGAGCAGCCATAGCAAAAGAATTCAACATCGGATCTTCCATGCTCTACGATATCGAGGCTCATAAGGCTAAATTAATGAAATTTGTGTCATCTTCTGAGACGAGTAAATCAATTAATAAACATCATACGCTTCATAAGCCAAAAATTGAGGAACTGGATAAAAGATTATACGACTGGTTTTCACAGAAATGTTCAGAAGAATTAAATAATTTCGTCCTTCTCTAATAGAGTAAATAAAGATAAATAAGAAAGATAAATAAGAAAGATATAATCCAATAAATTCAATTTTGGGAACAGGTTCACTGCCGTAATCCCCAAACTTCCCGGACGCCCTAAACTTTTCAATAGTCTTTTTGTTTTGCATGTAAGCGTAGCAACGTATTAAATAAGAATGGGTAAATAATGTCTATATCTAACTACGTGTGGAAGAATTAAAATTGAAAATGCAAACCCCATGCATATTTATGTTTGGGGAGTACGATAGTGAACCTAAGCCCAGTTTTGTTTGGTTATTGCTAAATTTGCGATGTCAAAATCGAAAATCGCTCCCCTAACCGGATATTTCTCCTAATCGGCTTTCCACAATCCCCAAGATAGCCGGATAACACAGCTTTTACTGTATTTGCAGTGAGTCGACTTCAATGCCGTACTTACATATGCAAAGAGATGCTTATCAACTTCGCGGCATGTAAAATGTTCGACTGCTATTACATACGATTTTTTAAATGGTCAATTAATATTATTATTATGGTCATTAATTTACATAAACATTTCACATTTTTAACATCAATTTCAAAACAAAGGGAGCGTAGAAATTCGTATGGAAGGGGTAGAGGGAGGAAGGGACCTCTACGAAAAAGTGCGCGGTAAACGGGCTGAAACTATTCATTACTTATCGCTCTGCTCGCCAAAATTCGTTATATATGGGGCATTTTTTGCCACGGGACCAAACATTTGTTCGTTACAGCCAAGAATTCGTAAAATGCGTGTTCGTTATATCCGAGAAATTTAACCAATGACCTTATGGAGAAGTTCAAGGGACCGAGACATTTCTTCGTTATAGCCGAGATTTCGTTTTAGGCGTGATCGTTATAAACGAGTTTTACTGTATGTATATATGTATACATATATACACACACACACGTATACGTTTTCATAAATATTCTAAAAACCCGCATGCAAAAACCACGATCATGGATACAATGATTAAATAATCACGTACATTCCGTGGATGTCGGATTTTAACGTCTCGTATTACCCGAGATGTCAATGGAGTCTATTTTTAGCATCGGTTATCCTCCATGATGCAGAAAAAAGTAACCGTGAATTCTTTGTTTCATCTACAAAAGTTAAAATGCGATTCTTTATAAAAAGAGCCAGACGTAATTATCTATACATATCGATAATAACAACAAAGCTTATTTTTAAGCAGGAAATGGCTTTAGATTTTAATATTAGGCGAAAAAAACTGTATCGTATTAATCTCTAGTAAAAAAGGATAACAACAAAATTTAAAAACAAACGGGTTGTACAGTTGAAAATAAACTTTCCGATATTTCGTATCTAATAAATAATTTATCATAATTATATAATTACACCACAAAGATTGTATCGCACATTACTAATGTAGTGAAGGCTTTGATTAGCTGGATACTGTATTTCCCATTATATTTGCTATGACAGCAATAAGACGATTAATATACGAAGAGTTTTAAGACATAATAACTTGAGGCAAAGTGCGACAGATGTTAGACTACGAATGAATTACTCTGGAAAACTTGGATGAATGATTTAGCGAGAAACACGTTTCCTTCATAATGTCGTTATAGGAATGAAATTTTTGTTGCTATGACTTGAGCTAAGTGACCATTTTAGAACATCTCCAATAATCACCAGGAAAAAGCTGGATAGCTTGATTGGGATGATTCTAAACTGGACGAAAATATCACCTTACGGTCAGAATGAGCATTTTCCTCGACCTAAATTTCTCAAGAAGCCTTAACCTAGCGCTATTTCTGCGGTCCTCTAGCGATATCCAATTCAACTCCTTCAAGAGTGATGTGACGCTTAATTTTTGCTCATATTTTTATTAACGAATCTGGCTGCCCTGCGTTGGATTCTTTCTTACTCAAGTATCTGTCCCTTTTCGTACGGATCCCATATGCTGGAAGCGTATTCGACCTGAGATCTGACCAATGATAAATAACATGTTTTTCGTACCTGTTCTGTGCTACCTCTTACTATTCTGCCTACGAAGCCCAGTTTCTTATTGGCTGTGCCTACGATCCTTCGAATATGCATATTCCACAATAGATCACCACAAATGGTGACTCCTTAATATTTAACGTATTCCGCAGATTGGATATTCAATCGATCAATTCTGTACTCCGAGTCTAATTCATTGTTCTTACTCTTCCAGAAACTCAATAGGGTACATTCGCTGTGATTAATTTCGATTTTCCAATCTTGACACCATGCTGAAAGGGCGTTTAAATCTTCCTGGAGCGATTTTTGGTCATCCTGGTTCATTATCTCCTTATAAAAAACGGTGTCATCTGCGAAAAGTCTTATTTTGCAGCGAACTACAGAGCAGATATCGCTTATATATATCAGGAATAGTAGTGGGCCTAAGACACTTCCCTGTGGGACACCTGATGCGACTTTTACCGGGTATGAAGATTTCCCATCAATAACTACTATCTGTTTTCTGTTGGAGAGGAAGTCTTTTACCCAACTCACGGTATTACTGTTTATGCCGTACTTTCCTAGTTTTCCTATTAATTTATTATGAGGTACTTTATCAAACGCTTTTTCAAAATCAATGAAAATCGCATCAACCTGAGTGTTTTTCTCTCCGCATTGCAAGAAATCGTTTACGAACTGGGCGAGCTGCGTTTTGCATGACCTACCTTTTGCTTAGAGAAGAACGACCATCTAAATAACGCAGAACAGAGCTAACGATTATATGTTCTAGAATCTTACACGATAATGACGTCAAGGAAATCGGTCTATAATTTTCGGGGTTCTCTTTGTCACCGCCTTTGTGGATGGGCGTTACGTATGCTAGTTTCCAGTCTTTCGGAACGGTACCATGTGCAACGGGTTTTTCGAATATTATTTTCAAGTAAGGTGCGATTACCGAGGCTAGCTTGTCGGAGTCGTCCTCCGACAACACCGCAAACCTATTACTAACAGGAAGAGGGTCCACCGAAGTGTTCCCAGCTCCCTGCCTCCGCAGCACCACCCCACGATCCCCCCGAGTGGACACCACTCTCCACTCATCAGGTTTCCCGGCCCGAACACCCTCAGCCCGCGATAATGAGTGACGGACAACCCCGATCGCTTCGAGTAAGCTTTCCTTATTCCTAAGTACAGAGTACAATTTTAAAACAATCATAACGTAAGTGCACAAAATTTAATTATTTCCACTACGTTATATATACATATAATTATTTCCCTTTCTTTGCACACCGACAATTATATGTAGCATTGACGAGAACAAGGTGGGAGAAGAATATTTCATAGTCGAAAATAAAAACCAAAGGCATTTACTAAACGACAACTGAATATTCACTAAAAATGTAGTATATGACGAAATATTTCATATGTAAAAGTGTGCTACTTATTATTTTAAATGCAAATATTAATAATCTATCTATCTATAATTCTTCCGTTGATATTTCAACGGGCATTACACTAGTTTGCTTAAGAATAAACAAAAATTAATTTAATCTAAAATTGGTCTTAACAAAGAAAACTTATTTTATACGCAATAAAAAGCCTGTCAATATTCGACTAGTCACATGCCTTCCAGGTGGGCAAGCAAAAAAATGAAATATTTAAAGTGGGGGAAGGAATCCAAGGAAATGGAAAAGGAGTCAAGCACGAAGTAGTTACTCTCCCTGGGATGTTCTCGCATTAAAATGAAGGAGAAAAGTTGATAATATCCGAGAGAGGATGGCAACGGGAAGGAGGGAGGTGGGGGGAAGTAAAACACTAAGGGTTATCCTGGCTTGAATAATGGGATCTTCTCTTCCATTCACAGATGACTTGCGATGACGCTAAATCAGCGGGAATGGGATTATGAGTAATTCATGTTCTGGGCTAACGCCGTCAGAAGCGCTTTCGGTGTTATTTCCGCGGCTTGAATGCTTCCCTGGTCTAGCCTGGGGGAGAGGTTGGATAGGAGAGAGCGAAAGAAAGCCTAGGGCTCCTCATTCAATATTTTGACAATTAATATAGGGGGATAAAAGTGAAGATCATAAAGGAGTAGGTTCAAGATAGGTTACAGACTCATTATTTATCTTAGCATTTATATATACATATGTGTGCCCAAAAATAGAATTTCATCGTGGCATTTTCTATTTTCTCATATTTCATTCGTAATTCTTTTAATATAAATTATAGGACCACTGTTGACGCGTAATAATTCAAACAACTGGAGAATGAAAACTAGATTAATATTCCCAAACATTTGGGATGTGGTCTTGCTCCTTAGTTATAGAACTTATTCCTATATTTGAAGACATTTTTCGATTTCTGAATATTTATATAAAAACAAACATTCTAAGAGGTTTTTCTATTTCCGGCAGAGAGCCAATGAGAGGTTTTCACGGTCATGAAGACATGACGCATAAATAAACAAACGCTGCAAGTTGAGACAAACTCGTTATAGCTAATTACACATCATCCTCCCCGCAGGCAAGAACACACAATGAGATTCTCTCCAGCCCGTTTTCACTCCACGGAGTATCGACATAAACCGACCTGGTTTTTAAGACCGGGATCGGCTGGGGAAATTCGAAACCCCTTGAGTGCATCCCATGTAAAATGCATGCATGTATCCCCCTCCCCCCTTTGCTCCTGCTGTATCCTCACCTGAGTAAGGCTCCTGGCAACACGGGTAATATTCCTCGTTCCGTCGCGCAGGCACTTCCAAGATATCCCACTCGACCGAGAGGTAAAACTCGCTCAGGTCAATGCCCACGGACACCAGGTTGCTCCCTGCTACCTGCTGCATGTGTTTCAGGTCCACCTGACATCCACAAAAGAGAATCAGTTAAAGTTTTCACGAGTGCTACCCATTCCGCCACCCTTTCATTTTAACGACCGACCGCGCATGCTATAAACAGGGATGCAGGCGAAGAATAATGTGACATTGAAAAATAAAATTATCTATAGTCTATAGGTTACTGAAGGCCACTACACCTTCGGGCTACCTGCTTCCACCCCCAGCCAACCCAACCCGAGCGCGCCAGCGGGGAGCATGAGTCACCTATTGGGCATTCAATTACATTACAGCAACCACAAAATTTTATGGAAAACGAGACCAAACACGACATAAAATAATTTGTACACGGGACTTTTATAAATAAACCAATCATTCAATCGTCAATATTTATTTAATGCAATTACACTAATATAAGTCAATGTGAAGGTGGAACTTTATAAAGCTTGAACTAAACAATTACTACTTTGTAGTGCTTACTTAAAATATTATTTATTTTTTCATAAAGTATTTTCGATGAAATCATTCCTCTAAAACCTTTACAAAACAGAAACTCTTTCACGGAAGGGAACACAGTACACAGCAAAGCTAAACACACCAGTCACAGCAAAGTTTCCAAGAGAAATGATCTTCTGCGTCTGTTATAGAACAGCCACTCTCCTATGAGTCACTTATTTGTCATTTCGCAAACTATGTTTGTTGTGTTAGTCAACCAACAGTGTGTTGGCTTTTTTATGTCGTATTTACATCGTGTTTGGACTCGTTTTCCATAAAATTTTGTGTAGATCAATAATAACAATTTTGAGAGGAACTGACAAAATTAAAAAGTTGCTGTAGTGTAATTGAATGCCCAATAGGTGACTCAAGCTCCCCGCTGGCGCGCTCGGGTTGGGCTGGCTGGGCGTGGAAGCAGGTAGCCCGAAGGTGCAGCGGCCTTCCTTAACCTTACAGACTATAAAATGTTTTGCTCAAATGTACCGGGAAAGCAACCCTTTCTCTTCTAAGCACAATAGAAATAGGTGGGCGATTATTTAACACGACGGACATCATGTAAGTTAATTCTGTAAATTTTAATTAGAGTATAGCAGCGGATGAAAACGCAGGTGCCATTAAAACAACGTAAGGTTTTACCTATTTTCCAAAAATTATTTAAAATTCTTTATTTTTTAATCTGTGAAAGAGATAACTTTTCCATTAAAATCATTTTCGTTCTTCTATATACGTAACTTGAAAAACTTTTGTTGTTTAAATTCGAAGTCCAGGAAAAATCTTTGAAGAAAGAACTTCAGACGGTGGTAAAATATATGGATTGCTGTTGAATTCCGTTGTAAAACTACAATCGAAATGTACTTTAATCTCATATAGAAAGCATTTTCGAAAATACATCAAACAACGGTGGTATTGCATTTCATTTTCATTTATCCGATTAAGCTATAAGTCTTACTTATAGATTTATTTTTCAGTTTAAATTAGCCTGCGTTCCATTATATTTGTAGAATTTTAAGTTTATTTCCTATTAAATAGTTAATAAGTATTTGCCTTAGTAATAATGCCTTATTTTTATGTTTCATAATCGTAGCAAATGACTATTAGTTATCTTCTTTTCCATAGAAGATATTTTTATTACCAACTTTTAAAAAAAACATAGTTCTTCAAGCCTTTTAACGAAGAAAATCCGCTCTGGAAGTTTGATATTTTAGAATATTTCAAGCATTGGTCACGTACTCGAAAGCTAATTAAAACTTTATTTTAAATCTTAGGAATTTGTGAGGAAAACACATCCAATTAAAATATTGGTAGGAAAGGCTTCAACAGCAAACACCTTGAGAATTTCTCCGAGAAAACAAGCGCTCTTTCGTGAGTGCGTTTCTGCCCACCTGAAAACCATTATACGTCCAAGATCCGAACTTCATGATGCAGCTCTGCTCGTCGAATGGAAAATACTCCACGTTTATCTCGCATGACGACTTGTAAATGGCCGGAGGCTTCCACATCACTTCGCCGGTGTACTTCAGGGTCGCTTTCGTCATCAAGGTCACCTCGTAGTTTCCGTCGGCACTGTTTTGCCATGAGGAGAAAAGGAGACGTAGTTACTAGACACGACGGAGCTGCGCCATTCATCAATGTTGAAGTAGACGCAAAGAAAAACAAGGCGGGGAAGTTAGTTCCGAGCTATTCCTGCCGATGGCAGCACTACTCGATGAACTTCTTCAAAGAAAAGCTATTGCTGTTTATGTTTTTCTACTAATAATGCCTTTTCTATCAAGTTATGATTATTTACATTTTGAATTATCGCGCTAAAATACTAGAATGTAAGTACGAAATAAAAACCTTCTGTGTAAAACAAATATGGACAACAAAGTACCCAACTAACTTTATTTGAATATCAATATATTAAAAGAAGATTTTAAATTAAGTTTTAAGACACAAAACAACTGCAATTAAGAATAAAATTTTTATTAATGTTTCTCAAGATACTCCTCACCACTATGTATACAACGTTCCATTATTTTAAAAGACAATTTAAATGTTAAATGCCAATGTTCTCGAGGGGTGTCATTTAACGCTGCAATGTATCCATTTATAGCATGTTCTAGCATTCTGAAATGTTGCCCACGGATGATTTCTTTAGCTTTTGGGAAAAGAAAGAAAAAACAGAAACCTGGTTTGGAGTATAGAGTGGATGTTCCAGCAATTGGGCATGTGACATTCCCAAAAATGCGGCAGTTCATGCAGCCTTGTGTGCTGGAGCACTGTCGTGGTGTAGCACTCGACTTCGGAAATTTTTCTTCAACTTTTTCAAAGATTTCTGGGAGACAGACAGTGCTGTACCAATTGGTTATAACTTCTTTTCGGTTTTTCAGACAAACTGTCACAATGTGGCCGCTTGCAGAAAAAAGTGTAAATCATTTTCTTTCCAACGCTTCGCGCTGTTTAACTTTCAATGGACATGCTCTTCTGGAAAGATCCAAACTGTTGACTGCCGTTGGCCTCAATTATTCCATACATGCAATGGGAGTCTTCTCTTAAGAGATGTTCCATACGTGACACATTTTCCTCCGTCACAGCAGTAGCAGAACGTCCTGAATGAGTTTCATCGTTTAACCCTCGCCACCTCCCTTTAAAAGTATAACGTCTTACCTCCATTGTGTCATTTTTGACCCCAGCACAAGAAGTCCTTATTCTATTTCAAGAAAACCTTTTCTATTGCAAATTTATTATTATTGTTAATGAATGATGGTTACACAATGAAGAAAAACACTTTTACACCAGCATTACGATTAAAAATTAAATAAAATGTTTCAAAATTTTCAAAAAATGGAGATCATAAATTTATTCTAAGTCACGATCTGCAGATATAGGTTCATAGCATCGAAAACACAAATTAGTATGTTGAACATGATCTTTACATACAAAATTATTGCACGTGTCACACAACGAATGTGTTTTTTTATCAATTTCACGTGGGCATATTGTGCATCTTCCTCCCCTATTTTTCGGCCTACTTTCCTTTGCTATTTTAGGAAGGCATTCAGCAAACCCTGCCTTCTCAATTGATTTCTAGATCTTTCTTGTCTTGCATTGCTTGTTCTGCATGCGACGTTCAATTTCCGGTTTTATCAATTCTTTGGCTAATTCCAGTAAAAACCATCATCTTGCTGACTTTCCACTAGAAGAAGGATGTGCTCTTATATACAGTTTGTATGCATTTATTCCAGAAAAATCCACTATATCAAAGAAGATTGCAGGAATACTGCTAACCCATTTGATCCACGGTGTCCACTCCAAATTTAGTTGCATTGTAGTATAAGATCACCTCCGGTTTATTTGATTAGATGTCAGAAATATAAAAATTTTCATGTTGTGTTGACAACAAAAACACTGATTTTCCTTTTTTTGGAACATAGGAGGCCAGAAGTGTATTATTTGAGTAAGCAAAATTCGAAGACTTCACGGGTTTTGTATGGTAGCATCATAGGTGGTAATTTTTTATGATTTTTCCGTAAGGTTCCCACGACTGTTAAAGCCATATTGAGCAATTCCTGACCAAGTTCATAACTTGTAAAGAAAAATATGTGGTAATATTTCGACCGCTGCCAGTAAGATGTTTCACTTGATCAATCACCACTCTTTTTCCTTGCTGCTGTTCACGTGTTTCGACTCGTTTTCACAATCAACAGCCATCCATATTTTGATGCCATATTTTCCGGGTTTTGAAGGAATTTGTACTTTAAATGGACACCTTCCTCTAAAAGTGCACAAATGTTCATCGACCGTGAGATTAGTACCAGGTATAAAAGAATTCTTACATTGGGAAGTAAACATTCACTATTTCTGACACAGCTTCGGCCTTGTCCCTTGTTCATTCTTTCCGCCCTTGCCTCGTTTCCTTATCATATCATCAAATAGTAAACAGCTGAGAATATTTTCAATGCGATATCTGGGCATCGCAGCTCTGAAAATTGGAAAACCAGATTCTTCTGACCAGAACTCCTTCAATGGCTTTCCTCGTGATTTTTTAACGCCATACGTAATACATAGACCTAGGAATGCTAAAAACAGTATGCCCAAGTTTCCTCCACTTTTCTAAACTTGGTCTATCCTTCTTTTCGTTTGCCCTCTGATATGTCGATCCTCCACTATTTTCGTCTGAAGTTTCCAGCTCCTTCGCTATCATCTACTTCCATTTCAGTAAAATCTTCTTCGGCATCACTTCCGTCACATTCATTCTTCCAAGTCAGAACCAAATAATTCTTCAAGGGCTTCCATATTGCTACAGTCAAAGGATATGGTGTAAATACGAGTATGTATATTACGAGTAAGAAAACCGAAAAATCAATATTGATTAGACATGCCCACATATAACGATGAAATTATTACAAATAGAATCACTAACCTTGACATATGAATCGACTTGATTCAGAATTTTATAATGCCATGAGAAGACATCATAAGTTAGAAGTTCTTTCAATTATAGACCTAGCAGAGTTGAGAAGTTATCCAATGGTAAAACAGTATTGAAATACAGAGAAATGTAAACAAATATAATGTTCAATCATGCCAACGCACCACATCTTATCTTGTAAACAGATAGTATTATAGTTTTAAGATGACAAAGTTTACATTGTATACCAAGTTTAGAAGTTAAAAGTTGCTGTCCTTTTCAGAAAGAATCGTATGGGTAATCATAAATCCTATGGTCATGACTAACTGCCGGCATAAAGTTAATATTTATGTTTCAAGCAAGGGGATAACAATAAGATTACGGGTATATAAACCACAAGGTTCTCATTAGGCATTCATAAACTATCAAACGAAAATTTCAAGAGAAAAAAGTTCTTCGAGTTTTCTTGCACATGGGGTCAAAAATGACCCCAAGGGAGGTGCGAGGGTAAAAGAATCTCTGCCTCTGCGAAATTTTGCAAAGAAACGGAACACCGTGTTTTTGGAAGGAGAAGCATCCATGAATATAGATCGTGGCGTTTCAAAGCACTTCGGTACACTTAAACCACTTTTAAAGTCATAAAAATCCATAGCTCGAAAATGCTCTCTTTTGAGCTCTATCGCTACTAAGAGCAAAAGAAGAACTGTGTTGATAAAAAACGGTGTTACTTCTAAAAGTAAACTGATGTGTCCAACACATGACTTTCTCCATACGTAAGTCGTAAAACTAAAATCAAATAATTACAGCGATAGGACCAGTTCTTCTTATATGCTTCAGCGCTAGCGATTCAATTGTCACTACCACGCGCGCGAGCCGTCCACTAACATCTACATCTACATGATACCCTGCAAATCACCAGACTGGTGGGTGGCAGGGGGTGCAGCACACCAAAACCTACCTATTAACGTCCCTCGTGGGAATCACTCTCCTGTTATGATCTCGTATGGTCCTTGGAAAAAACGACCTCTGATATCGCTCGGTCCTACAGTCGATCTCTCGTATTTTATCCTCGTGATCGTGCCTGCCCATGTACGTAGGTGCCTCTAATATTCCTGAGACCTCCTCTAAGAGAACTTCCGACCTAAATTTCTCCAAAAGCCTTAACCTAGCACTAATTCTGCGATCCTCTAGCGATATCCAATTCAACTCCTTCAAGAGTGATGTGACGCGTAATTTTTGCTCATATTTTTGCTTCACGAATCTGCGTTGGATTCTTTCTAACTCAAGTATCTGTCCCATATGCTGGAAGCGTATTCGACCTGAGATCTGATCAATGATAAATATCACGTTTCTCGTACCTGTTCTGTGCTACTTCTTACTATTCTGCCTACGAAGCCCAATTTCTTATTTCGAAGAAAATTGAATACCTCTTGAAATATTCCTCATATGAAAATTTAGTTCAAACAAAAGTTGTAGAAAAAATAATATCTACAACTTTTATGTGTGTGTGTGTGTGTGTGCGCGTGTGTTAGCAAAAATTCAGTTTTAAGCGAAATATTTAGAAAAACTAAAATTTTACATGAGTAAACCGCTACTTCCGGTTAACCGATTGTTATCAAAATCTTTTCAAATCTTAAGAATATATATAAAATCTCAAATATAGAATTCCATGCTGATCTGATGAATAGTTTTTGAGTTAGAGTGCACGCAAAATTTGTCACACACACACACACAGACATCATCGAGAAAACGGTCAAAACGTGTTCAGGGGACCTCAAAACGTGTATTTCCGTTAAAATCTCGAATTCGATTTTTTTCATGAAAACAATATCTACTTTCTCTATACTACATATATGGAGAAAGTAAAAACGCGTCGTAACAAAATGAAACTTTCATAATTTACTCATTGTTATATATGAAACAATATTCGAATAAATCAATAATGAGACAAATAATTTCCTCGTGTCTCAAAACTTTCTGATTGACCTACGTATTCTAGAATCTTACTTTGAAAATTTATCTTTAGATCGGTGGTTCTCAACCGGGGTGACATGACACTCCAGGGTGACGCGAGGGTTAATGAGGGATGACGTGAGTATTTGATAAATTCACGGTATATCATATTAATAAATAAAACCAGAAGAATAAACACTCGTGCTTATTTAAATGTCACACTTTTATCTTTATATGGTAAGGAAAGCCCAATTTATCTCAAAAGGAGACTTGAAGGTAATGGAATTGTAAACGGGGTGACGCATGACTGGACATGGGGTGACGCAGACCAAAAAAGGTTGAGAACCACTGCACTTTAGATGAAGACTCATTTAATTTAGGTTAAGCAATACTCACTTGTTGTACAGCACGATGTCAGGTAACCAAATATGCTCTGATGGAACGTACAGCATCTCTACGCCACCATATTCCTCAGGATCCCACCTCAATTTGTAATCAACCCATTTCTGAAAAGTTAGAATATGCTGAATAACATTTTTTGCAAACCAATTCGTATCTGAGCAGCAAATTTTTAAAATAATTTAACCTACCATTAATGTTCTTATTTCATTCTCATTTTCATTCACACAAAACTGAAGTCCATTACAATTAGCAGAGATTCAAGATATTATAAAACCCAATCCATAACTAATTTATTCACACATTAAAGGATTAAAATTGATAAAACGGAACTATGGTGGATGCTAATAGGTTTCATTTAACCCAAGTGTTTAAATTCTAGAACTATGAAAGGACGAAAACATTCGAAACGTACGCCCATTATTAAACAAAACTTGCTAAAAAGTAAACGAGTTAGAAAAGTGTACAGTGTATCACAAATAGTGGAGTATTTCAAACCAAACGATATATTTAGTTTGAACGAGCGCACACCATAAAACAGAGAAACGCCACAATTTCTTTTCTCCCCTAAACAGGTGCTTTAATAAACATATTTTCGTAATTTTAGCGTAATTAATAAATATCGCAAAACGATATAACAGAAATTATGTCTGGGGAATATTTGTTATTTACCGATTTATTTTCTAATCAGTTGTAATTAATAAAAAAATCGAAAATTATTTAAAACATACCTCAGGTGGATTAAGTAGTGCAATCTTAACAATTAAAAAGGGGATGGAGACTACGGTGAAATAGATGTTACAAACGTATATATATATATATATATATATATATATATATATACACACACACACACACAACTCCTTAAGCATACAAGGAGTTATATACACTTTTGTAACTGTAATCTTTACGTTTACGTTCTTTCCTTCGCCATATATTTCCTTCTGCTTACAAAATGTTGCATGCACACGTAAGGAAATTTAAAATATTTTTATAATTATAGCATATCATATTTACTACTATTACAACGAAGATTGTTTTCGTTGACAATAGTTAAGTAACTATGCATGAATTTTTCTAAGTGCAAAGCTAATTACGACATTCTTGTTTGATTTTCTTGATAATAGCTTATCCGGTTCTTTTCGATTATATCCCCCCCCCCCCTCTAATTATTTACTAATTATGTTATTATTGCCGACGAGATACTTAATAAACAATCAAATAATGATTATATCATTCTAAATTATATTATTTATTTATTCATTTTTACAATGTTTTGGTGGCAACATCTCGCGAAATACAATCAAAAGGACATTCATTTTATATACTGTCGCCACAAGAATTCCGCAAGATAGGAATCAATCATGGATTCTTTCCTTTTGCATCTCCACCGCATAATTCCTGTCACAGTTAACTTCACTGGATGTAGTTTCTCACAAAATCGATCTCTATGTATGATTCCTTTCTCTTGTAAGAATCGCATAGCACTTTCCTCAGTAGGTATATTCTCTATTAAATTAATTAAATTCGTTTTCATTATGATTTACGATGGGTTTAGAAAGAAATATTAATATTATTTCAAGGTTCCTTGTATAATAAAGTGTGATAATTATTTGATTGTTTATTAAGTAACTCGTAGGCAACATTATTAGTAAATAATTTGAGGGGGATTTAACCGAAAAGAACCTTCAAACAAGTTAGGAAAGTGTACAACGTATCACAAATAGGCGCGTTTCGTGCAATGGAGTATTAGAAAGAAATTATATACCTGTATGTAAGGGAAATAGCGTTTTAAAGTTCTTTTCTTCAACATAAACAATCCATTTTCTTCATATTTAATAATATTACATTCATACGTAAGGAAATTAAACGTTTGTTTGGGAGATTGTTTATGTTAGCAACAATGAAGTAACCATGCAAGAAATTTTCCAAGTTCAACTCGATATAAGACTTTCTTGTTTGATTTTCTCGATAACGGCTACTCCTACGATAAAAATGTATAGGGAAGGAAATACTCTACTTTACCAGTTCTACAACAAATATTTGAAAAATATTTTGATATGAGCAATACTTTACGAGATATGACGGAAAGTTTATTTTTTATCACTAGTAAAGTGGTACCTCTGCTTGGCGTACGTGATTCATTTTTGCGATTTTCTTATTATATTTGATTGAAAGTCCTTAATACCAAATTTCATGAAAATCCGCTGCGTAGAAGCCGAGAAAGAACATGCGGACGGACGGACGGACAGACGGACCGACCGACGATAATAGGCGCTCACGCTGTAAGCGAAACGCGCCTAAAAACGGACTTTTCTTAAAATATTAGTCATACCGAAAAATTATTAAACTACAATTTTTAGACCTAGTCAAATAGAATATTACTTTCCCCATACATTTTTATTAAAAGAGAAGCCGTTATCATGAAAATCTAACAAGAATGTCCAAATTCACCTTGAACGTAATTGTTGTCAAAGTAAACAATCTTCGTAATAGATGAAGTAAACAAGATCTGCTATAATTATATAAATACGTTAAATTACAGAATTTAGGAAGGAAGAAAATGGATTATCTACGATGAAGAAATGAACGTGAGGAACGACAAAGGTAAATTATTTACATTTTCGCACGTTTTTCAATAGTTTTCTCTAGCGGGTAGTAGAAGATGTGATTTAACTCGAAATGGATATTTCATAATATTTCGCTGACAATGATTTTCGCCCGAGTTGAAAATTATCGCGTAATTTTCAAGGCAAAATACTGACAGAAACAGGGGGAAATTACGTGAGTAAATACGGTATTAATTACAACTGAGTAGTATAAAATAAATCCGAAAATCAAAAATACAATATTTCTTTGGCACCACTTCTGATAGTAGTACAGTCAAACCTCGATTTAACGCCCCCTATAGAGCGCCACCCACACACAGTGCCAATGAATCCTTGTGAACAGAACTTCCGCATTATGATTATGTACATAGAGCAGCGGCGTGCAACCTACGGCCCGGAAGAGTATTTTATGCGGCCCGCGAAGCTTTGCTGAATATATTGTCTGCGATATTTATTACAGACAATTCCGTACATTTTAAGAACTACTGTTATCATAACACATATCCTGGAGAAGTTTTCACGGTAACAGTGGTTAAAACTTTATTTTCATATTTAAAATTTCTCCAGTAAGTATATATGTAAACTCTCATCCGGCCCGCCAAGGTACATACTTTCGACTTCTAACGGTCCGCCAAAGCACTCAAATGTATGAATGCGGCCCACCACGTAAAAAGGTTGCACGCCCCTGACATAGAGAAACCCTCGGTAAAGCGCCACCCCCGCTAGCCGCCATACGCCACATCTGTGAACCCACAAATATACGGTCATGGTGTCAAGACTGGAAAATCGAAGTTAATCACAGCAAATGTTCCCTATTGAGTTTCTGGAAGAGTAAGAACAATGAATTAGACTCGGAGTACAGAATTAATAGATTGAATATCCAATCTGCAGAGTACGTTAAATATTTAGGAGTCACCATTTGTCGTGATCTATCATGGAATATGCATATTCCAAGGATCGTAGGCGCAGCTAATAAGAAATTGGGCTTCGTAGGCAGAATAGTAAGAAGTAGCACAGAACAGGTACGAGAAACGTGTTATTTATCATTGGTCAAATCTCAGGTCGAATACGCTTCCAGCATATGGGATCCGTACGAAAAGGGACAAATACTTGAGTTAGAAAGAATCCAACGCAGAGCAGCCAGATTCGTAAAGCAAAAATATGAGCAAAAATTAAGCGTCACATCACTCTTGAAGGAGTTGAATTGGATATCGCTAGAGGATCGCAGAATTAGCGCTAGGTTAAGCTTCTGGAGAAATTTAGGTCGGAAGTTCTCTTAGAGGTCTCAGGAATATTAGAGGCACCTACGTACATGGGCAGGCACGATCACAAGAATAAAATACGTGAGATCGACTGTAGGACCGAGCGATATTAGAGCTCGTTTTTCCCAAGGACCATACGAGATCATAACAGGAGAGTGATTCCCACGAGGGACGTTATTAGGTAGGTTTTGGTGTGCTGCACCCCCTGCCACCCACCAGTCTGGTGTTTTGCAGGGTATCATGTAGATATGTAGATAGATATACGGTATTACGTCAAAAGTGGGTTCGTTTTAACGCTATATCTACTTAGCCAAAGCTTTAAATAAAACGTATAAGTATAAAACCTATAAGTGTTTGAGACATTCTGAGTGAAAAAGATGTGGGTGAATCAAAGAGGAGTAAATGTGAAACGGCTTAACGGCCCAAAACATGAAAATGTGGAGGATGTGTTACTTATTTGTATAGGGCAAGTGTTGCAAAAAACGGTACAGTAACTGATGAAGTGATTAAGGAGCAGGCAAAATTAATGGGAGATCAGATAGGCATCACAGACTTCGTGTACAGAAGTGGATGGTTGCATCATTTTAAGCAGCGCCGTGAACTGAAACAAAGGAGAGACAGAGAAACAGCCGAGGTTGACAAAGAAGTAGCTGAAAGAAGTAGAAAAGAGATTTATGATATTTTAAAAACATATGATCTAAGAGATACTACGCGAACTCCCGCTCCCCCTTTCTCTACGGTCTTGGCTCGCAGCCTTACAAGCAGAAATTCCATTCCATTAAAAATTTTATCAAAATTACATATCAAATATATATTGGTACTATATCTATCATATCATAATTAGACTTGGTATGAATATATTAATGTCGATAAACAAAGAATATGTAAAAATAAAACAATCGACGAAAATTTCCGTCGATAAGTGTCGATTTTTCATCACTAAATGTTTTGCGAAATTATGTAATGGTTTTTTAATTTGTTTTCCAAATTAACACCTAATGTATTTTAGTACAAAAAAAGGAAAGCGTAAAAGAAAATCGGTACCTGTCATAAGAGACAATCACATTTGAATCGGAATTTGCTACACTTTGCATCGTGAGGTTCCACGTGACATTTTAAAGAAACTGCGTATCTTGCGCTGCAAGAGTGTCCAAAAGTACGATCCGAGCACCTGGTCCCAGGGATTTTGCCCCGGTATCCCCGCCCTCTCGGTGGTCCTGATGACTACTATTGAATTTTGTGAGTGGATACAAAATTTCAACAAGAAGAAGAAAATTAAGAAGCGTAATGTATTTACGCTTCTAGACAACGCACCTTGTCTCAAAGTCTTGGTAATGTGAGACTCGAGTTCCTACCGCCCAATTGCACTGGCTTTCCACAGCATCTTAATGCAGACATTATTAAGAGCTATAAGGCACACTATAGGAGACATCAAATGAAAAAGATAGTAGAGAGCGTTAACAATAATTGTTCAATTGAGTTATCCTTGAAAGACGCTTTGTACATGATAAAGCTGTCATGGGATGAAATTTCAGCAGGAACAATAAGTAACTGTGTAACAATATGTGTTTTTACAATCTCCTTTTTTCTAGGCAACCAAATTAAATAATTCTTTGATATTTTTCCTATAAAATGATTTTTATTTGAAAATTTTATATTCAATACCTAGTTCATGAGGGTGGCTCGATTTAGCGCCAACCCCGCTATAGTGCCCATGTCAGTGTTGAACAAATGGCGGCGCTAAATCGAGGTTTGACTGTATACCGTTTTGCATTGCTTAGACATTAAACTTGGCCAATAATATTTTACTTTTTAACATGATTACATAATTCGTAAAGAACCCCTCTGCCTTACATGTATACACGCATTATGCGTGAATATTTCCTCTCTTGTTTTAATATGGAACCTCTAAACCAGCATCAAAAGAAATATATTATACGACCGGTTACTTCATCCCATCTTGACCTAAGATATGAAACAAGACCCGGAACGCTGGAATAATCCAGAATAACGAGGCAGGGAGAGATGCATATCCAAAGAGATAATTAAAGATGCTATTGCAAACTAAAATCAAAGGAGTCCGCTGTATTTTAAAGAATCAAGAGCTTCAAAATAAAAAAAGGACAAATCCCATTGTAGACTTTTGTAATAATGGATTCCAAGAGATGCAATACAAAAGATAATTCACAGAAAAAACTTAAGGTCATCGACATGTTTGAAGAAAATTTTTTTGTTATCCGGGTGGGAAAATCCTCCCGCTGCTGACACATGCAAGTTGATAATAAAAATTCCATGAATTAGAACGTTTATTCATATGTAATTTAAAATGAGCGAAAATTTAGTCAAATTTCGTTTTCAGACGAGGATGAAATCGTGCCTTCATCAGAAATTAGAATTCCTCAAATAAAAATGAAAAAGTATATAACCATGTTACGAGTCTTTCACCAGGAAATAAGTGCATTCCATAAAATTAATAAACTGAACACCAAGTTAAAATTCAATAAAATAAAACATCGAAATCTTATCTTTATAATAGGATAACATTAAAATGTAAACAAATTGCCTATTCAAAATAATTCTGTCTTAAAATTCAGTTGACGAATAATCAGTAATGCATTATTTAAACAGCCATTTGACCACAAATTTTCCAATTCGTTACCATTTGCAAGGATAAAACTATAGCCAATACAGGAATATTTCGGCTAAAAATGTTTTAAATCTCAAATTATACGAGGATGAATCAAAAAGTTTCCGGAACGATCTCATAAAAACAGAACAAACACAAAACAAATATTTATTTTTCAACATATTCACATCTGACTCTAAACACTTGGCCATAAGGTGTTGCCATCTTCCTAATCCATTTCTTTAGAAAGTTGGTTCGCTTGATTAAAACCAGCTCAAATTGTTTGTTTGCGCTCAAATATCGATTCCCAGCGAACTCCCTTGATGTGATATTTTACTTTCGGAAACAGGAAAAAGCCCGAAGGGGCCAAGTCAGGACCGTAGGGTGGATGAGAGAGCAGTTCCCAACACAATTCTCAAAGATCTTGAAAACTTGGACGAATGTGCTGGCACATTGTCGTGGTGAAACAAAATTCAACAATGCAGTATTTCAGAGTTTTGACACAATAGCAGCGTTCAATTTTCACAAGTCCTGTTCGGAATAACTTCCTGTGACTGTCCATTGTCCTTCAAGAAAGTCGACTTAGATAACGCCTTCATAATCCCAAAAAATAGTTGCCATAACCTTCTTGACTGACCGTTCAGCCTTGAACTTGATTGATCCACTTAACCCCCTTGGTAGCTATTGTTTGGATTGAATCTTGCTTTCTGGATCGTACTGATAAATCCAGGCTTCATCATCATTCACTAATTTGTAGAAGGAATCTTCAGGATTGGCATCAATTCGGTTGAGAAACTCAACTGCATGATCAGCCATTTGAGTCTTGTGTTCAGCGCGCGACGCTTTTGGTACCCATCAAGCAGAAATCTTGCTCAATCCTAAACGATCTGTTAGAATTAATTAAGCTAAGCCATATGAGATACCCAAACGCGTGGCTATCATTTGCACAGGCACTCGTCAATCTCCTTCCACAATCGATTGGACGGCGGCCACAGTTTCCTAGTTCATTGACGTTCTTGGTCTTCTACTTCGCTTGTCATATTCAATGTCTTCTTGTCGATTCTTAAACCATTTCATACATTCACATCTTTTTGTGCATTATTCTCATATACTTTCTGCAAAGCACCAATGATGGCAGTCGGTTCTCAACCATGTTTTGTCAAAAACTTAATGTTCGCTAGGATCTCAAACTTCAAATTGTCCATGCTCACGAATCAATGGGTTAAAAAGTTGAGGTTATTCTATACTTAATGAAGGAATTCTTACCAAATATTGCACGTTTATCGCTAAGATCATGAAAATTTCAGCCGACAATGGTTTGTTTATGTTTGAACTCAAGCACGTTGCTACTGACATCACACCGGAAACTTTCTGATTCACCCTCGTAGTTATTTAACATGAAATCGATAACAATTTAATTAAATAAAGCAATTGATAACATATTCACCTGTTCAACCCAAACATTCGTAGTCATCACCTGGTTCTTCAAGTTCTGAAAACAAGAAAATATAATAATAATAATATTTATTTGCTCCGTTGTTCTTACAGTAAAAGACATGGAGTATGTCTCAGGTAACATACATCAAATTATAAAATAAAAAATTGAAAGTTACATGATATAGGTGATCGGAAAATAAATACAATTTACAAATTTGCAAGATACACCTTAATTAGTCATCCATAAATGATCATGGTCATGAATAGTTTAAATATTGAACATCTTTTCACTTGAAAGTAACTAAGACTGTAAGAATACGCTATTATACAAAAATTCTAAAAGTAATCGCCGAATAAAAAGTTAATATTTGGATTAATTATCCGCTCTTTTCGTTATATTTTCAACACTAAATATGTACGTAAATCGATAAGCGAACTGACTGAAATATTTCGGTTGACCTACTGAACATTATATGCGGGATAAATATCAGTGTTGTAAGCGATATTTTGCACTCAAGGGAAAAGTAACGGATAAAGAAGTGAACTTTATGATTATGGTAAATAAATATTTCATACCATACACTCCCATAAAACTCTTGGGTGATTTTATCCCTCAAAGAAAATGTTGCATGTCACACGACGGAAAATAATATCTGGTAAACATTAAAGCTGTCAAAAAAAATACGACAAAAACGGTCAAATCGAGTCCAAGAAACTATAAACGAGTAAATTAAGATTAGAAATAATAATTCCACGCGTTATAAATCTCATCTACTTGTATTTCCTAAGCGAATTCGAATTAAACAATCTTCCCACGGACCCTATGGTTTACTTTTACAACTCAACATGAAAGTTGCTGAAACTAAAACCATACCTTTCTTCAAATAAATTAACCTGCAAATACATATATTTTAAATCTATTGGAGAAATAACTCACGAGTTAACTTTCTCCTCGCCAGGATTGGAGGTAAATATCTCTTAAGACACAGGGTTATGAGACAAGCGAAAGAAATGGAGTGGTTACCGGCGATAAAAGTGGTATCTGGCGGCAACCAATTTAAAACCCTGACACATCCCATTCCTCTCCTCCAGACCTTTTTCCCCTCTATGCATCTCTATTATTAAAGGGGGATGCAAGGCAAACTTTTTCAGTTGCACACGTTCCGTACCCAGTTAGAGAAACCCGCAAAAATGCATGCAAATTAAGGGAAACAAAAGAAGGGGGAAACAAAAAACAATCCGGCGCGCGGAACAATTTTGCCCCCTCGCCCCATCCTCTCCTAACCCAGCAACAAAACTGAATCGTCGATAGAAACCCAACGAGCTAGGGAACGAAAAAAAAGACAAATGAGAAAAAACAACCGGTTTACGGGCGTGTGCATTCATTTTTACGGCCAATACCTATTCCCCGTAGGGACACATCGGAATGGCCAGAGGCAACCAGCTCCCTCCGATTCTCTCCCTCCCTGTTTTTCCCCTCCCCCTCCGTTTTCCTCTACTCCTCCCAACCCTCCAAAACGGTCCCGTGGGAGAGAAGGCGATGGTGGGAAGAGTAGGTGTAAATAGGTCACCTGGTTTACACAGCCATCGATGGGGAGGTGCATGAAGGGTAGGAGGTGGGAAATAAAAGAAAAGCACTCCGGGGGAGGTGGGGGGTGGACGGAGAAGGTGGTACTGCCAACGGTCGTAAAGCAAAATGAGGAGACGCGCTCGTTATTCTTTTGTTTTTATCACCATCCGCTTCCCCTCCCTCCCCAAAACTCCCGCGCGCCTTAAGCTGTTGCGGTTGAAAGATGTTTCAAACACTCGCTGTTTTCGGTCCGCGTGGTCAATTTGCGAGCGATACCGAGGAATAAATAATGAAATTCTCCGCAGCGACGGTTTTATTTTTACGTAAAAGGACTTCGTAACTTCAACTGAAAATGAATTCATCGAACTTTAGCCAATTTAATTGCTGATTTTAAACATTTTATACTTGTTTTACAGGGCGAAGCGTTTTTTAGGAAATGCAATAAATATTCTATATATTCCATAACAATACCCAATCGTTCTACTTGCAATAGTCCGATTTACATTTTTTAAACATTATTTTCGGTTGAAATTTTTTCCGCGTAATTACATTTTTGAAGTGACAAGAATGCTTATCGGAAATGTTCCAATGTTGTGCATACGAAAAATAAAGCATTTTAATGGCAAGAACCGGCATTACATCCTGAGTTATATCAGGCTATAACCACTGTGGACATTTTTTGATGAAAAATAGTTAGATAATCAGAAATGAAATAATAAGTACATAAAAGCCATATTACGCATAATTCCATTAACTACTTCGAGTTAATTACTTTTTCCATATAAAAAACTGTAATTATGTGTTACCCGGGGACCCATTAAAACAAACAAATAAAATGAGAACCTGTAAAAAAAAATTTATTTACAAATAACCGAGGGTATTGGCGAGTCTTCGGCTCGCTTTCCTTTTAGATTATAATGCCTTTTATATCGGGTGTAGCCGTCGCTTCTCTCCACATTGCCCGGTGATTGGGTGGGTAAATGTCGTCACAGGCAGATCAGTCATGGGCTTGCAAGCTTTCGTTTTGCGTGACAGGGTTATCTCAAAAAATTATTTTTCGAAAGGGGTCCGGGATAACCGAAGAGAATCTATTTTTCTTTGAATTTTAACATTTAAACTAGGGTCCCCCGTTAATTCATAAGTACCTAAAAAAAACTCCACGTTGTCCTTTCCTTACTCCCATTCGCACTAAAAAATTTTACCAACTATCTTTAAACCCTTTTATGCATCCTAATTAACGAGGCATTTTATTTGTTAGCCCGATTTTTCGGTCTCGGTCGCGGCCTCAAAGTGACCAAAACCGCCATTCGCTGAGGCCGAAGAGCAAGGAATGCAAACTACCAAAGTCAACCTAGCTCAGATTGAATCAGCAACCGCACAATTTCCAAATCGATTCACTATGACACCCTACACTAAACAGCTTTAGGAATATAATACACGCCCGCATTGGCAAACTTTGTTAATGTGCAGGCAAAATAAGACAATCGTTTTATGCTAATGTTTGAAAACGCAAATGTCCACTACGGACAGCAATGACTGATATAACGGAAACACTGTGGCGCATACTAGATGTATTCGCTCGCTAAAAACTGTGCTAAAATGTTACGTAATAATGTTTGATGACTTTCATATGCTCGACGTTTTAGAGCATTCAACCAGCGTTATTAGCAAAAAGCGGGCGGACAATTTTATTATTATTACTTTTATTATTTTACCTCGCTTGATAACCTATCTGTTAATGGTGTGTCCTACCGTATGTGTAAAAATGTTCCCTAAAAAAGTAATAAAGTTCAAGTCATAAATATCATATTAACTATTTTACTATACGACACGAACAAAATCTCGAGTTATATTACTTCAAGATGAAAACGTTATATTGAAAATTTTATTTCTTATTATCATAACACTACGCGTCCATTACTATTAACTGTTTTAAAGAAATGGACGCACACAACATTTGAGAAAATGTAAAAAAAAATCTGATGTGGCCAACACGACTTTCTCCATATTTGGGGTATAGATATTTAAATTATTATGAATAACATTACTAGGCAAAATTATTATTTCGTATCGTAAAAGAAGACACGTCCTTGCCGTAAATTACGTATATTTTGAATGTTTACAGAATTCACCGCTACATGGTGTTGGCGCTGTAGGCTGGTATTAAGAAAAAGCGAAATATATCCGAAATGGATGGTTCTACGAAAATTAGTTACAAACAAAACTTGGAAGAAATAATATTCTCTACAACTTTGGTCCTTACGAAGATTACCAATAACGATGTTTTTAAGGAGATATTTAACGGAAACCGAAAAACCGGTTATTTATAAATAACTCCTAAACAATAACTCCTATAGAAAATTGTTTCAAATTAAAACTGTAGGAAATTGCATTCTCTATAACATTAGTATACAATTGTATATAGAATAATAATGTTTTAACAAAGAAATATCGCAAAAACCGAATCGGGTTTCGAATAAACCGCGACTTTCGGTTATCCGTTATTGTCCAAAAACTAATCAGTTCTTTGTGCTCATGTTAAAGTGTTATATATGAAGTTTGGTAACGATATGGTATGTACTTTTTGAGTTAGAGCGCCCACACTAACATACACACACACACACACAGACATCATTCCGAAAATAGTGTAAACGTGTTCTAGGGACCTCAAAACATGTATTTCCGTTGAAATCTCGAAGTCGATTTTTTTCATGAATACAATATTTTCCCATTACTACGTATGGAGAAAGTAAAAAGTAATGGATACCGTACCCTGCAGTTTCAAAATACGTCATTTCGCTGACGATTTCACTTTATATGCTCGAGTTATGCCGCCGAAAAAAACAGCTTTCTCAATTCAGGACCCAGTACACTTCTGAATTTTATAAGGACTATGTTAAAAATTGCAGTAATTATCCGTTCAAATACTTCTTCGCGGCTCGCTTGTTCTGACAAGTTTTAATTGGAGGAAGGAAATACGAGACGAGCACTTCCTTCGTGAAGCCATATTTTACGCGTAAAAACCCTCCAAATTTCATCCGCGCACCTTAATCACACCTATCTCGCCTTATAATTTTTTTTGAAAGGAGAAAAGCGAACATGTTCCGACTGAGGGAATTCATGTGAATTAAGCTTTAAAAGCCCCAGTTTCACTCAAGGAACGACATCGCCTTCAAAACTGATCAATTTTTAAAACCCCAGGGTCGGCCATTAAAAAAAAGAACCCTCAATATTTTTTTCATCACCGTTCTTTCATGTGAAGCCTTCCTCCTTTGCCACCGTCTCTCTCCCTCTCGTACATGTTCCGCACTACCTCTCTCCCAGTCCCTCCCACTTTTCCTCCCGTCCCGCTCTTTAAAAAAAACTTCATTCACGTGTCGCCTCTTCGTCAGCCAATATGTCTTGCAGATTACTGTACAGGATTTTAAGAGAGACTTCTTTCATTTGGGCCGTATTTCCTTCTTCTACCCAGAGTTTCTTATCTATGGAAAGCCTAATTAGCCCAAATTCACTCTCCTTATAATTGAATACAGTACAATACAGTACTGTCATTTCTTTCTAATACAGTAATACCCCGCTATACGTCGGAGATGCGTTCCTGAAAAATGCGACTTATAACGAAACAACGTATAGCGAAACAAAGATTACCATAAGAACTATGATAAAAGTTAGGGGTTACGTTTCTGGCCGATATTTTGTGACACATTTGTTTCTCAAATAATACATATCAATCCAGTACATTGGGCATACTATGTTACCACTATGTGTTTACCACCCATTGCTACTAGGGTTTAACATACACTTAATCGTAACAACGAGTAATCGATTGCAATAATAAATTCAGAAATCACCGAAAATAATTGTCTATAGTGTGATTGAGCACATAAATTGTTTCTTTACTTACTCGTACACTGATACGCACGTTAGAGGACTTTTCAAGCAGATTTCGCAATCCAAAGGATAGCCAATATCTCATGAGATATCAACGCAAACGTATACACACAAAATGGTAGACACAACTGTTCTCTCTTATAGCTGACTGTCGCTCAGAAATAGGTTTTTACACATCGTCATTAAAATTGGGAGTCCCTTTTATCCTCTGTGTATCTTGTGAACCATTTAACCCATCGTGATGTCTCAAACACTTGGCGAGCAAATGTTTATTCTGAGTATGATTTTACAGGAGTTGATAAACATGAAATTAAATTAATTCATATAAATAATAATAAACATGAAATTAAAAGCCGAACTTTATTGTTTTATTGTTATAGTTATAATTTATGCACCGCAATTGGATTTTCTGAAATTTTGCTTTTAGTATATCACAAACGACGTATATGTGAAGCGACACAACTTATAACGAAACATGTTCCTTAATTGTTTGGCGACGTATATGTGAAACAACGAACAGCGGGGCAACGTATATCGGGATTTTACTGTACTCCATTGCACGAAACGCGCCCATTTGTGATACGTTGTACACTTTCCTATATGTAACTTGTTTCAATCTCATGTTGGTATAATCCTAACCTCTAGAGCAGTGGTGCGCCAACTTTTCAGGCCGCGCCTCCCTTTGATCCATGTAAACGGTGGCACTCCCTCCGCCATTTCAATCGGAAAAATTTGTTGACATTGCATACAAAAAAATTTCGCATTAGCTCAATAACACGACATAACTGACGTTTTAGTATACTACTCCAAGGGAAGAAAATTTAACACTTCAGAACAAATGACGCACTGGGGTCTTTGCTCATTCTTAACCAAAGTCCACGAAAATCCAAATTTGATAAATTCTTCTTTGTATTTTCTTATATTACGATTTGAAAATGCGTTTTCTTTACTTGTACAAAGAGTTGTCTCGTCAGATACTCCTTTTTCACGTATCTTCTGTATTTTATTTGCAGCAGCATATTCATCAGATGAGCACGCAGCAGTTTTTCACTACCCTTACTAATCCACTTATCCACAATCAGGGGAAAATAATAATATTAGAGTAAATCTACCAAGCGATTGAAGAATACGAACAAATGAAGTACACTCGAATTCTTCTCACGAAAGAATATTAGTGACTGAGGCCGAACCTTTCCTTGGTATTCTATCGGTCTAAGGCTCATGAAGCCGACAAAAAATTTTACATATAATGGCGCAAGGGTTATAGGATTTTAGGTCTAATATCCAAGGTCCTGGAACGTATATATTATTAATATATTACTTATACCAATACCACGCGGACCACGGAATCGCCGTGCGGAACGTAACCCCCGCGTTCGGCGGGGGTCAACCGACCTTAGTTGTGTAGCTCTACAAATAATCTATAAATGCCACAGCGTAACACTGTTACATTGCGTTAGGTTTACCTGCCAGTTTATCATCGGTCCCGAATACATTCACGTAAAATCAGGTAGCCTGCGCCAGGCCGGATAAACTCGTGTCCCTGTTTAAAAAAGAAACAGCGATTCGCGGCCCCTTCAAATTGTTCGCGATCCCCGGAAGGGAGCACGCCCCCCAGTTTGCGCACCACTGCTCTAGAGCAGCCGCCCTGCCACATTGACCATCGGAAAGTTACCGAGCACATTTAAAGAAGCCTCTCCTGTACGATCGAAGTAAGTTTAAAAAGTAACTGCGAGTACAGTACCAAATTTCACGAAAATCTGTAACTTTCTAAATTTGATTTGATTTACATAAAAAATGTTAAGTATTTACGTATAATTTTTTAAAAACTATCTTAATACTTTTTGAAGAATTGATGACTGAGTGTATAGAAAAGAACATCTCAAGTGTAGGACCGTTTCCAAACATCTGCCGCCTGAGACGAGGTATGATAAGACAAGACTTAAATTTGTAACAAAGTTATTTACTCGCTCTGCTTTCTATGAGAACGCTGAGAAAAATGTTACTATGCAGCCCAACGTCAATCCAGCTTAAACACCTAAATCTGACTAGTGTATACTTAACCAAGAATTCATAAACGTTTTCAATGTAGCAAAGTGTTTAAGCTGAACTGAAGTGGAGAGGCCAGTTTCGGCCGGCTTGGTACGGAGAGGGATAGCCACACATTTAAAAGTCAGTACGGAAAAGGTTAAGCTAAATTACTCTTTTGTTACCCATACATAAATCGAAATAACATTAATACTACGTGGTTGGGCATTGGGAATGAATGCTATGAATTAATACCAATATATAATTTAATAAATTTTCAATTCACCATTTGGGAGTCTGACGACATGGGGAGCACGTGCCCCGGTGCCCCCCCGTTTGGATCCGCTACTGAAAACAAGGCACAAGTACACCAAATCCATTCCACCAAAACCAAACTTTTATCCATCATTTAAACTTGATGACGCTAACAATAAGAGGCGAAATCTGGGTGGTGCATGTGTTAATATTTCATTTAATCAATGTAATTAAACTATAAAATTTGGAATTGATTCTATTCCACTTATACCATTTGAACCCTTCTAATCTTCCCTAGATATGACATTATTTAAATCGACGTAGGTTTTTTCGCCCTTCATCAAAATGAAAAAGAGACAAACACCGGGAACTGTTCATCCTCCTCAATAAATCTCTGTATTTAATTAATCGAGCAAAAATTTATCATAAACTCCTGGTAATTACGAGGAAGCGAAGTCTGATGCCGTCAAAGAGATGAATATTTATGACGATATTACCCATATAACGTTACGTGCCTTGTTTAACGAGCTTCAATCGATTAAAAAATAAGCTAATATGACGACGAAATGTCTGCTGTTTGTCCATATGTACGCATGAGCCTCGACTGAATTACTAGTAATTTATTATCCAAATATGAAATGTAGGCGGTAAGCAACACTTTCCAAGATACACGTTTTGAAAAACCTTGGAGGTAGTGGAGTGGCCAAGTAAAAATGGGTGCTTCACTTGCGGACGAAATATTAAAAAGTGCATTTTATTTAATAAGGTTTATTTAGAATTGTAAAATTATAATTATTTATAAATTTAGTAATTATATGATAAAGTGATTCAATCTATAATTAATTTTAAAACCAGAATCTTAATTTGAAAAACTTACAAGGCACCACTTGCCACCCACCAATTTCTCCGAATATATTCTTTGACGGCGTAATAAATGGCATCATAGCTCACATAAATCCGCAAATTACAGTCTTCTATCTCTTGCCGTTTACTTGCTATTTTAATTTAATCGATTGCACAGACGGTCAGACAGAGCGAATACGTAAGCGCGTTTTTAATATAAAACGCGAGAAATTCAACGTATTTTAAATTTATAAAACTTCAAAAAAGAATACTAAAATAAATTAGCTAAACAACATCATGGCTTAAATCAAATATATTAAGAATAAAAAACTGCGAGGCGCT
Source organism: Uropetala carovei (assembly GCA_036926305.1). NCBI lineage: Eukaryota > Metazoa > Arthropoda > Insecta > Odonata > Petaluridae > Uropetala > Uropetala carovei. The sequence continues at coordinate 252,445 of JAXCHB010000210.1, forward strand.
GGACGCATGAAGTACACAATATCACAGGGGTCGGCAACGTTTTTGTGTTGGTGCCACTCTTTATCAATATTCATAACCCGTGACCCTCCCCGCGTGCCACCCTTAAATTCGTTTTGCCCGTAGCGCTTACGAAAATCGGTTCTTTTATTATACGGAATCCTAAATATAATGCACTATCATTAAAATACAAAATAAAATTGAAATAATAGGGAAATTATTTTTAAAATACATACTTTTCGTAATTATTCTCTGAAATATAGTGCCACTTAAAAAATCTCGACGTGCCACCTTTTGGCACACGTGCCATAGGTTGCCGACACCTGCAATATCATTTTATGCGGTCCGCGAAACCGCTTTGAAAGAAAACCGTGAAATTTAATACGAATATTATCATCGATTCTGCCTCAAATTTATGGCCGAAAAACCTCTCGTAGTAAAGTTACGGTTCTAAAAAAAGAAAAACTACTTTTTTAAATTGACATCCACTAACAGGATCCCTCGAAGTCACTCGAGTAACTGTTGATTTTAATTTAACGCGGCACGCGAAGCACTCGATGCAGCTAATGCGGCTCACCACGTAGAAAATTTGCCAATCAATGTAATGTTAACTTGATCGCCTATATCACAGTATGTCATTTCAAAGACGAAGAAAATCGCACAAAGAAGAGAGAACAAAAACCGGAACGAGGAAAAAAAGAAAGTACGAGATTCCACCGCGCAGCACTGTTTTTTCGAGCGAAAACCACCTACAAGGCTACGAAAATCAGAGGGATCGGAAATTCCCTCTCCGAAAATTCCTTTCCCGCGCCTTCTTTTCACTCCGTCCCCCTTCCGTCGCTACCTCCCTAACAAAACTTCATTCCGACCTCGCCAATTAAAAAAAAACTTAAAAACGTGAAAAAAAACTCCCCCGCCCTCTCCTTAGAGCGTACTCCCTCCCCCACTCACTCCCACACACTACCTTTTCACTCTTTCGCTTCCGCGTCTCTTTAGACGTCCCGCGGAAGAAGGGGTATCTCTTCCACGACGACACCCAGACAACGGAGGGCAAAAAAACGACGAGGAAAGGAGGAACACAGGTCGCTGCGTTGTGTAGACTTGCTTAAGGGTATCAGGAGAAGAAGGGAGGAGAAAAAACGAAAAGAAAAATATCAACATGTATACATGTAGATTTTTTCTTTGCGCCTCTCCCTCCACCTATCCCTCCCTGCCTCTTTCTCCTTCCCGCTCTCCTTTTCTCCCTCCATTCCTCTCCCTCTAATGGAGATTCTCCTCCCTCTCTCCTATCCTCTCCCTCTCTCCTATCTTCTAACTCCCTCCAGCTCTTCTTATCTCCCCCTCTACCTCAAAATCCAAATTTCCTCACTTCAACCTTACCTCCCCCACACCTTAACCTTCCTTTCTCTTCCTCCCTCCCTCTCTCCCCCAGCCTCTTCCCGCTCCTTCTCATTTTATGCGTGTAGTTTTTCTTTCCCCTTTCACCATCTATCTCTATTTTTCTATCGCTTCCTTTCCACTCAATTCTTCGGCAGAGGCGACGGAAGCGCGCGGTTGGTCGATACATGTTTTTGGTGCCAGCAAAAAAAGAAGAGAAGGCGATAAAAACCACCGAAGTCCGGCACTGTTCCTCCCACTCACCCGTGTAACCCTGAGGCCTTCCCCTCGTCCCCCATCTCACACTCCTTCCTGCCTCTTTCACACTCTCTGCTGTCCCACTCTCTTCGCGCTAAAACGCCTTTCCGTATCCTCCTAACCCCCATCAATAATTCAGGAAGCGGGAGAAGAAAACCCTAGGTGTACACGCCCTACTAGTTGGGAGGCTGTTTCTTCCTTTTTTCTCTCTTCCTCTTCTCATTTCAGTCATCGGTCGGAACTTTTTTTTCTTTCAATTTTTTTAACTTTACTTCCTTTCTCAAAGGTGGGTGAGAGAAATGAGATAGAGAAAAGAATAGGGAGAGACGGGACACGAAGATAAAAACGGGTGGTAAAGTGAAAATGGAAGACGGAGGAAACGGCAGTAAAAAGGATTGGGAGAAGTAAGTAGTAAGAAAGAAGAGAAAATTATGCGCAAAGAAATAAAGAAGAGAAAGGAGAGAGGAGGAGGGAGAGAAGGGTGAGTGAGGAAGAGGGCGAAATAAAAAGAGAAGAGATGGAGATTAGAGGAAGGAGGAAAGAAATATGAGATTGAAGGAAGTAGAGAAAGAGGAAGGTCAAAGAGAGGGAGGGAGAGGAGAGGGAGGGGAGGGAGAGGGAGAAACAAGAGAGGGAGGGGAGAGAAAGAGGGAAGATATTGGGAAAGGACTGATAGAAGTGAGAGAAAAGGTGGTAAAAATTGAGAGGAGAAGGAGAGAAGACGAGCAAATAGTGAACATTAATTAAACATGGACTGAGGAAAAGAGATTGGAATATTGCATGCAAAGACGAACGTTAAAAGATGCAACAGCAGAATCTCCGAAAGGAAGTGAAATCCCATCAAGACGGCCACCGCCCCTTCATATCAACCCCTTCCTCAATCTCTCCACTCGCGCCCTCTTTTGGAAAAAATATACACCTTCACTGAAAAGCTGGAGAAGATCGGATGATTGCAACCGTAAACATTTGTCCAGAGACCACCCTCGGAACGAAAATAAAATGAAAGCAGCCACCTTTAGCTCTCTTTGAAAATAAAAAGAAGAAACGGAGCATGCGTCTCCTCGGACGTGTTTGCGAAGCTTTAAATTAACTCCGGCGATACGTTTCCTAAAGGTCGTGGTGGAGTGGAGGATGTTTTATCAAATACCTTTCACCAAGCTTTTTTTTCTTTAGTTATGAAGTGCTTTTTCGTCTTATTTTCGAGCGCCGAAGTGGCTCACTTGTGAGAAACAAAGGATACGGACAATCCGTTTAATTAAGGATTTTTAAAAGGATTTTCTGTGTTCGATGTTTGCGAAGTGATCTCGTGGCAACTGTATGTATTTGTCATCTATATTGCAAGCATTTTCAGTCTTTTTTGCTTTCGACCAAAAATTTAGCGTAAACATGTTGCCTCCGGACCTGGAAAGAACAGCCATGCCAAATATACGCCACGTTCCTTGAGAATTTTATTGCAAAATATACCCTTTATATTTGCAGTTTAAATACTGATCGTGGGAAGCGTCAAATGAAGAAATAAAATTTTCATCGAGTTTTTACGTTTTTCTTTGCTAAATTTCTCACGGCATATTTCGCTGGAACATGATATATCGTAAAAATTGTTCTCGTAACTTGTCCAAGGTAGCTTTTATTTGAAAGCAAAAATAAATTCCAGGTGTACTACCTAGAGGCCTACATTTCTGGTGACTATGAGTCCATTACTCCACAAAGGCGAGGGGTCATTGCTCTCAGTGTGTTATTATTCTCATTTCCAGTTATAAATAAAGATATCCTACAAACCTAGATAACCAATCTAAAAAAGTATACCATCTAATCCCAATCAGGCGAGCAAATATACAAATCGTTAGGGTTCGTAATAAATTATAAATAATCATTTCTATGTAGAATTTTTTATCGCACTAATATTCTGATTTAACTGCGAGTAAGATAGAAATGTTATTCTGGTTACTGAGTAAACAAGTAAATTTATTCAGTACAAATAAGTAGGTGATGTAATGCTTTAATCTACATGATTCACTTCTATTAAAAATCTCGAGCTTTCTACCACACAACAAAATTTCTAAGATAATTTATAGAAACGATGACAACATATTTGCTGAAAGTGGTTCCCCTTAAAACTCCAAGCAAAAAAGTTAAAGGACAACTTTTCAGAGAAATATAACTTCATGTAGCGGTTAAGGAACTTACATGTAACTAGTTTTAACGCCATCGCTTATTCAGCGTATTTGGCTACACCGCGAATCTCCTTGACTTCAGTGGTGCGTAAACTTTTTTATTCGCGGGTCACGCAGAACCAAATTAGCGAATTACCAAGTAATTTAATATACAGGTGTGTGTACACACACATAATTATTTTATATTACTTTAATTATACCAATATAAATTTGGTGGCAACTAGATTGCGACGGTTCTCACATGCTACAAAATTATGGTAAAATAAAAAATAAAAAATTGTCCTACCTTTATAATTATAATGTTGGCCTTGTCTTAGGGCACTGAAGTTGTTAAGTGGAATCTTTGCTTATATTTAATCACTTTCCTCGACGAAAATGCTCGTTCGAAAAGGTACTTACCTACTAGCAAAACAACAAATATATCGTTGTGCAAATTTTCTCGAGTAATAAAAGTTTTCGTGGGACAAGATTGAACCACATTATCACTTCTGCTTGGTACAGTATAAAGTTCATCAATTTGTTTAACGCTCCGCTGGATTTTAAATCAATTATTTCCATTTGAATTTACAGAAATAACGTTTAGATTTCACTTCCATTAGAGGGAGAAAAACGAGATTGAAAGAAACACAGTTATAAGATTTTTTTATTATTATGATTCTTTTAAATATAAATTTTAAAATATTTTAAGGCTCGCGTCCACGAGTGGCCCGCGGACTGTGCACCACTGTTCTACTTCTATAATCAACTTGGCATTAATTAACTACAGTGGCTATCTGTTAATGTCGGTAATGTTTGGTAATTTGCAGCTTTTATCTGTTTTAAAAATTTGCATTCTAAAATTGTACACACATACTATAATTAGTCAATACGGTTGTGTCCTCGGTTACACAGCAGCAGGGTTTATATCGAGGGAAAGCCGGAAAGCATAATAGAAATTCTATCGGAATCGTTATTTATACTAGAATTATCTCCACCACTATACGTTAGTAAGTCTGTCTGTTCCTTTATGCACGCCCACATTTCTCAACCGATTCCGACTAAATTTGGCATGATTGTAGGGGGCATATGTAGTTGCTAATTTAGTGACTTTTTCGCTAGATTTAGCGACTTTTTGTGGTGTTTAGCGACATGTCACCAACTTTGCGATTTTCTACTGATCTAGCGAGAAATTTTAATATTGCTTTATTTAAGGAGAAATAAATGCAATATACAACATAAACCAAGCAAATTAATTTTATTAAAACCTATAGAAGTTTTAATAAACCTTAAAATATTTCTAGTCACTTCCCCAGTTATGATATTTTAAAGACGTATACTAAATTTGAAAGCTCTCATTATAATTTACGTAAAAGAATACATCATAAAATGCAGTTAAATTACAGAAAAAATGATTTCTATTAAAAATTAAATATGGCATTCTTCTCGATGTAGAAATTAGACATTTATTAGAAATTTAAATACTAAGTAGATGTGGGTTTTGATGATTATTGAACGTCCGCCTGATAAATGAAACTGTTTTTTTCGAATTTTAGAATGGAGGATTAGCAAGATTACTGTCTCAAACTGTGACTCACATGTTTTACAAAATAGAGAGTGTTGTCGTAAGTGGATGAGCGCTTCTTATGCGTGTATATCAGCGCATTTGAAGGTGGTACATTGAGCAGTTAGCTACCTCTCATTGTCAGTCGTTTACGTTTTTAAGTTATTCCAAAAGTCCAAAAGTGTTATTCCCCTTATTAAAAATGAGAACGTATGTAAGTTTTTATAGATTGATTTATCATATCGTAATGATATTGACAATGTAACGCAACATTTTCGCCGTTAAATGATTACTATTACTGAATTCTAGGAACGAGTACTTGCTATGCGCGGGCATATAAAAAAAATCATTGAATATGAGGCGGAAAACCTCCCTGCGTCTTATATGCGGGTATTTACGGTATTTTATTTTTCTTCTTATAAAATAATCTTGACCTATAAATGGTAATATCTATTCAATTTTTTATTAATAAAAGGCTTTCAAAAATTCTCCCTTATTTTATACTAATAATTAATTATCATCTTAATTGATATTAATTGATATTAATTTATAAAATAGATAATAAGTTTACTAATTATATTAATACGAGTTATTTGAACTATTTATGCACTATTTTCTTTTTAATGACTTTTTAGCGACATTTTCTTTGAATTTAGCGACTTTTTAGTTACTTTTTAGGATGGACTTAGCGACATTTTCAAATTTATTTTGGCAACTATGGTAGGGGGTACCAAAGGGAAGGTTAATGTGTGTTAGTGTCCGTTCGTTTCTAAATGGCGGCCCATTTTGTCTACTCCTTTATGCACGCCCACAATAAACCGATTCCAACCAAATTTGGCACGATTGTAGGGGACACTAAGGGGAAGGTCAATGCAGAGTTTTAATGTCCGTCTATCCGCTTGATTCAAAATGGCAGCCGATTTAAACATTATACTACACGTATTATCCCGAGTCCTAATATTGATTCGAATCAAACGTGGTACGATTGTGGTGGGTTCCCAGGAATAATTCATATGCGGTCGATTGCATTCTTAAATACCATGTATCATCTAGAATTCCGATCGGATTTAAACCAAATTTCCCCGTGAAACGCCGGATATTTCTGTTCGTAAATAATAATTCATAAAAAATATTAATGAAGCCACACTATTTTGTCGATAATGAAGATTTTTAATGCTAATTAACATTTTAATTTTTGTGTCAAAAAAATCATAATATCAATTTTAATGACTTATTTACTCGCACAAAAGATATAAATAATAATATGAAACAATAATAAATATTAAATGCAAACTGTTCAGACATTAGGTGGTCTCAAATTTTGCATGAGACACCAACAACTAATTTATATTCATACTAATATTGTTAAAAATATTTTTACAACAAAAAATTTTTCCTCACCACTTCGATGAGCTGCGACAGCTTCAAACCTAGCCATACTGTCAGCGTCTCCGAGTTGTTGCTTACTGGTCTAATGAGGCGATTGTAATTGGACAGAAGGTCATCGTATAATCTCTTGGCATCCGGATTCGCCTCACATTTCTTCATCGCTGGAAAAAATAGATAAATAGTTAAAAACACATTCTGAGCTCGATAATGTAATATAGAACTAAAATTGAGGCTAGTATTGAATTGTCTCTGTGTTCTGGTTGAGTAAACCATGTGAACTTACAAATCAGTGGTCCGCCAACATTTTTGCGGGTGCGGCACCCTTTCAAAGATAAAAAAGGTTTTTGTGTATATATGTGTTATATACATGCACAATTATAGCCATTCTTCCATTTGCTGGTATCACACCATAATCGTTTAATTATAAATTATTTCCCTAATGTCCTATCAACATTTCCAAATCGTTGATTTGTTTACTTAGCAAAATTTTTCGAGTTACCCCTTACAATCAGCTGTAGCATCAAATTTGGGGAAACATTGATATAAACTAAAAAGTATTTAGCTAATTCAGAAATCTTTTTATTTTAATAAAAACTGTGAGGGTACCTTAGTGTTGACGTGGACTATTTTGTAGCAGAAATATGACATCATTCGCTCAGCCTTTTTACGGAAACTTAAGTTATTTGTAAAACTTTTAAAAAATTATAAAAGCAACGCGGATATCGAAGCATCTTCACCTGTACTGCATGCCAACATAAACTTCACGAATAATTTGGTAATATGAAGAAATTTGACCACTTTATATCGGAATAATTTAATTTTATTCGAAATCATATTTATCGTCCACTTTCACGCATGAATTTACTGTTTCTGCGGGAAAAAATCGAATGACTCGGAAATGGTCATCACGAGAATATCGTTAGTTTTGTTTAAGGACTCCCAAAAATCCGATGTCTCTGAGATATGAGAAGAATTGCTATCGAATATCAATATTTTGATAAGAATGTGATGAAACTCAATGCTGCCAAACGGCAAAGCTTATTCACGTAATTTTAAGTTAAACGATTTTTTAAATAGATTTGATAATTAAGCTGATAGCCTGAGCGGAAGTAACCTTCCATTTTTTTAGATGTTGTAAATAAATCCATCAAAATCCGTCAAATTTCTATTACAAATGACAGATATCACATCAAGATCATAAACTGCAGCAGATAAATTTTTCTCTATCAAGACTTTTAAAAAATTCAACAACACGGCCTCACGGGACAGCTAATTAACATGTGAATGTGCAACTGTCTTCTGTTATTCAGTCAGAGCTTTAAGCCGTAAACGCGATAATCACGGATGAGGCGGAGTAGAAATACATAAACCACAAACGTGTTAAATAAAAATTCGTTTGTATAACATATCTTCCAAGATTAATATAGTAAACTTTGCAGTCTAAAAATAATTATCTGTAAACATACATTTATTATTAATAAATACCGTAGCTATTCGTAGTGTTTTTCAATGAGTACGCATATCCAAAATCTGCAGGGGATTTTTGTTACCTCAGCTCAACGGAACGTATTACTTCAACACTATTTTCAATAGCAATTTAGCGCTCCGGGGATTTTTAGGATTCATTGTAAAGATTCAATGCAAATTATCAAGTAAACCAAACCGAGCGAGCCATTTCCCAAAAGTAAACAATAAAAAATCAACGTAAATCCACAAAAACTCTTATCCAATAAAAAATGCAACGGTTTTTTAATAAAAACCTGGTAATTAATTCGGAAAGTCCCAAAAAATATATGCACTCGGTCTTTTGCCTAAACACTGTGGACCAGTTTTGTGCAAAAATATATCGCATAACAAATTAGGGCTATTAAAATTTTCTCCAAACGATAACTCAATACGCTTGGGTAATATAGTAATTTCTACTTTAGTCGAAAATTCTTGACTAAACTTGAAATCAAAGAGCGATGTAATGGCTGAGTGTAGCAAAGGTTATCATGTCATCAAAAAATTTAACATACGTGCGATTTTCAAACAATCCATTTTTGTACTCAATTACATAAAAATCATAGGAGCCAATAAATATTTTTACGGGCAGTATTTTCGCATTTCTTTAGTGTAGCAATATTTTTACGATTCCGTGAATAAATAAATTCTTATATAACCTTTATAATCCCGTGATACAATTTTAAATTATCTATGTATTCGCAAAAAACTGTTACGTTAACAACACTTATCAAGGTCTGAATAATTAAAAACTGCCTCGACTTATTTACAAATGCAATGAATGCATGCCACATATTTTCCAGTGTGTACTAAATTACGAAACATAAATGTAAGAAGGAATTAATACCAAGCAATGCTTAAAAAATACAAACTCCGATAAAAAACTTTTATATGAACTGCATAACCGCAAATATGATGTAAATAATAAAGCGACAGCATGAAAGAAGAACCATAAAAATAACAAGCGTGGGCCTGATGATAGCCTAACGCTAAAAAAAATCAAGTTTATATCTATCGACTATCCACAGAGTATAATAAAACCAAGAACCGATGCAGAATTTCAAGCATAAGTTACAAAAACAACATTCCGAGTCATGTAAACATTGAAGCACTGCTCAAAGTACTACCAAAAAATTGCGTGGCGCTGCGATTAGGAAACAATTGAACGACCGACCTCATTGTCCTCTTATTTACTCCATGCATATTATAGGTATATGTCCACAACGTATCCCTGTCACCAATTCCGAGACTCACCGACAGACAGGCTGACGATGCTGAGGAGCAGTATGACCACTCGGTACGTGATCATCATTATTCGTTCCCCTCAGCGATCAGCGAACCAAACGAGTTACAACCCAGTTCCTCCAACCATGGACCATCCAACTCGCATAATCGGCAATCAGATGCGGCACAGCATCACCACCCGCGGTGTGTAGTCATGGCAACGATGAAAGAGCCAAGGGCGTGTACGTACTCCATCGTTTCCCGGGACTCCTTCCCTGATCCTCTTTCGGGTCCCTTTCTTCCGGATTCTTCCTTTCCTTCTCACTCTCTCTGTTCCTCTCTCCCTTGCCTCGCACTTTCTTCCTCGGGATATGCAGGACACGTTACTATAGCGACTCGGAAACCACCCTCCCCGTTGGTACACCGGCCAACGTTTTCCTCCTGTATCCCTCGCCTTCTTCCCCTAGCAAACGACAATCGATATGGTACAGATGAAACTCTATTGACGGAGCGGGCGGTATCTCGCGGAGAGAGTGAGAACTAACGGGGTGCGGGAATGTCTTTGTTTCCGGATCAGGATTTTTTTCGTACGCATTTCTGGTAACGATGGGCAAAGGGCGGCAGACTTAAAATTGACCAAGTTTTAAGAAGAATGTTGGATGATATTTTCAAACTTCATGCTACCTGAATTAAGAAATGTTTTATTTTTCGTAAAGGATCGATTAGTTCGGTAACACCAAGACATTTCTTAATTAATTGCTTAGAGAAATATGCAACGCAATCATTTTTGCAAGACTTATGATTAATTCCCATCTGATAAATTAATATTTAAAATGCGTTCTTTATAATTTAAATCAAAAAGCAATTTTTAAGTCACTTTTTATATAAAGTTTTATTCATTCATTCAAAACTTCGAGCAATATAGATCTTTTAAATATCGCTTTCTTTTAAAGCATTGCAAAACTGAAATTTGAGATGGCTTTGCACAAAAATTACAAATAAAAACTTTATACAATGAATTCAATATGCCCTTAACAGAAAACAACTTTTGCTAATGCTAAGTAAACTACCTATCATAATCCGGAGAATGCATCAACTTCAATTTCTTTAATATCGTTATTTAGTAAAAATAAACATGCTAAAAATATTGTGATCTATTAATCATAATTGTATATATTGAAAAACCTCTATAAAACTGTTTATACTGGGAAAATTATTTAATAATTAATAATTACTTCATTTCCACATTTTTAAATCCAATTTTTAATATGGTACAGTACGAGTCAAGGCGTCAGCGAAAAATGCCAGGCTAAAACGCTGATATAAAATTTCTAAATTCGGACAACTTCGTCATAATTTCCAAAATCATAAAATATATATAAAAGATAGCGTCACTTTGTCCCGTTGTCATGTAATGATTTTTTAAGCTTAATATCTCGCAAACGACTGAACCGAATTTGATGAAATTTTCAGGATAGCATTATGACATAATAACAAAACGTTTTAATGTATCGAACTCGAGATCAAAGACCCGGGTTCGACTCCAGGAAATAATTTTTATTTTCAACAAGTTAACACGTAAAATCGGCTTAACGACGTGCAGGCTTTCATTCTTTTTTAGATTAAAATTAGAAAGAATTGACCTACAATCTTCGGATAAAAAGTTTCTTATTCTGTTCACATTTTACCGCATACAGTTCGAAATTTCTCAATGTAAACGTTTAATTCACACAGTTTGAGGAAATCTAGCCATTTTAACGGGATGTTGCCTTGCCTACCAATTCCATTGTTAGACCTCTATATCATATTGTTAATTCAATCCTTATGGGTATAAACGTGCTTTGAATGCTTTTAATACGAGAGAGAGAGGGGGGGAGAGAGAGAGAGTTAGAGGGGGGAGAGAGAAGTAGAGGGAGAAGGGGTAGAGGAGGGAGCGAGAGGGAGGGGGATAGATAGATAGATGACTTTATTTTCAGGGTGAAATTGAGACCATAGAGAAGAGGGGGAGAGAGGGTGTGAGAGGGAGGGAAAGAGAGGCAACCTTTTTAAGTTTAACTAAAGATAGCCCGTCAACAACAATATTCACCAGAAATGCTGTATATGACGAAACATTTCATATGTAAAAGCGTGATATTAATTATTTTAAATGAAAATAATAATAATCTACCTATCTATAATTCTTCCGTAGATATTTCAACGGGCATTACACTAGTTACTAAATAACAAACGAAGAAATAAGTATATTTCAGGATAGATAAGGCGCTTCTAGAAAATGTTTGTGTCACTGGAATGTATGTTAACCCTAGGATCAGTCATTTCCATCGCGGGCGGCACCACCCCCAGGGGGGCGTTATGGAATTTTGGGGGGGCGCTAGACACCAAGGGAAAGGGCATGTGGGAATTTAAGAAACAGTGTTATACTAGCTGAAGTGCCCGTTGAATTTCAACGGATTTAGTGAATCTAAAACTTCGACCGTGTAACATGTAAGGAAGAAAATCTTGCGGAAATAACGTATAAGCTCCCTCCCCCTCCCTTCCACCTTCTCCTTCCCTTCTCCCCCTCCCTCCCCTCTCTCTCCCTCTCCACCCCCTTGCTCCCTCCGTCTTGCTCCCTCTGCCTCGCTCCTTCCCCCTCACTCCCTCTCCCTCTCTCTCTCTCTTCCTCCCCCTCTAGATATCTTCAAAGGTTTGAAAATCACAATTTGTGGAAAATCTACGTCTAATTATTTAAGTTGCTTACGTAGTTTTAAAAACAGTTTGCTTTGGAGAACTCTATGCCACATTTTGTGTTTCATTCTTCGCCATTTTTATCACCAACCATATGGCCTATGTTACCTGCAGGGTAAAATTATATACCTATGCGAAGTTTCGTGACGATTTCTTCAAAACGTAAACTGCAAGTAAAACCAGCAAGACCACAATAATCAAAAATAAATAAATGAACAAAGGAACTTACGAAATGATTTAATTTAACGAAAGACAAAAAAGTAAATAGAGAATGTTTAAGAATCACAGAGTGAATATTACCCTCAGACCATTAGCTCGATTCTCTCATCCACGAGTTCTGTTACAAGAAAATTGTTTACATCAACAATACTTTGGAAACAACGAAACGATTTATACAATCACAATCTGTGGAAAATCCACGTCTAATTATTTAAGTTACTTAGTTTTAAAAACATTTTTCTTTGGAGAACTATACGGCACACGAAAATATCATTAAAAACTGTTTATTAGTAATATTTGAATGATAGTCAACAAATATTAGGTTGTCATGTAAACAAAGCAAACTCGCACACAGAAATTGAAAAATGATATAACGTTAAAAATTTTCCAATATAAATGCATTGGACTCTCAATTTCAGCGACAATGGAAGTTGTCATGGTAGCTTATAATGGGTATTGTAATAAAACTGAAAAAATCACTTATTTTATTGATTATAAATGCATTTTTATGCTAATTCGATCAGGATGCGGATTCTGTCTTCAATAAAAATAAACCATGTTCTTTTTTTCATAGAACCAAGTCTCAAGTCCGTACCATGTTTCCAAGTAATTTAAAAATTCAAATGAAAAATAAGCTGCACTCGTCCCTATGTTATTCATATGAAAAAAGAAAATATTTTTTTTAATTAGACAGGTCAATCAAATCGATATAAAAACCTTACTACACACCCGTACTCGTTATTCCGGTTAAAATGATACCTTTCTCTTGTTTCTACGTGCTGTAGTTACTGCGCTATAAAATTACATAGAAATGAGAATTAAATTTCATGAGTTTACAAATAGATGTAATAAACTAACAAATATATCATTTGATCAAAATATGATTATCGTATCAATTTTAGTAGACTATTTAAAAAGGTATTGAAATCGATATTTAAAAATTAAAATTATTATCATGTTTTACTAACCTGCTGTACATAATGAACAGTTTATTATGATGCAATTATGAGACTTAAATCGTTATCCTCATCAAATAATTCCTTACCGTGAGTTATTCTAAACTATCTCAATACAAAAAACATTCGGTTATCAAAATAAACAAATTTATTTGGTTAAAAAGGAGAGAGACAACAATACCGGTGGCCATGGTAGTCGTAATAAAAATGGCAATATTTAACATAAATTTGCGTTTTTAATGATTAATACGAGAAATTTAGAATTTCTAGCGGAAAAAGACGAACAGAATAAGAAACCTTATAGATTTTTCTTTACTATAGTACAAATACGAAGTTCGCAGGTCAATTATTTCTGATTTAATTTGCCAAAAAAATAAAACCCTGCACGTCAAATTTTTTATTTTTACGTGTTATCTTGTGGGAAATACAAAATTATCCCCGGGGGTCGAACCCGGGTCTTTTTACGAGATTTTTTTTGTCTAAAATCTTCTCAGGGATGACATAAAAGCATGTGCAAAGTTTGAAAGTTTTTTGGATTTTGTATTCTTGAGTTATTAAGGTACAAACATATAAACACAAACATTCTCCTTTATATATTAGATATCAAAGATCAGGGTCTAGATCAGAGGTGGGCAAACAACGACCCGCGGGCCATATGTGGCCCCCGAGAGCATTTCATGCGGCCCGCGAAGCTTTGACGAAAAAGTGATCCTTAAAATTTAACACAATTTCATATTACTTTTGGTAAAAGTATGATAATAAAACCTTAAGTTTTGAAATTTTAGCTCTAAAATCCTTGTTTGTGATTCTTTTTCACTTATGTACGAATCTAAGTAATTTCCGATTTAAACTCTAATCTGGCCCGCCTAAGCATTGGCAGCTTTCAATGAAGAATTCGCAAGCACCGATGCGGCCCGCCATGCAGAAAAGTTTGCCCACCCCTGGTCTAGATAGATTATAGAAGCTCAAAAGTGTTAATTGGATACTATAATAATACCAACTATAGACTTGTAGTGTATGGTATTACTATTATGTAGAATTGTAGGGTATGGGACGTGGCGTATCTATATAACAGTTTCGAAAAGTTTAATGAAGTCAAAGTGAAGTTTCAAGGAAACAAACTGAATACAACCAAATCAAAAGGAATCATTAAGGTTTTCATCAGCAAATTGACTTTGCTTAAAAATAAACTTGGCCGTCGAGAGCTTTGCCAGTTTCCATTATTGCAGCACTTGAAAAGTGATAAAATGTTGGATAGTGAATTAGAAATTTATTGTGTTCATCTTAGGGCCGGTTTCTTGAACGCGAGTTATGGAACCGATAGGCCTATGTACTACATAACTTATGAAAAATCGCTAAAAGCAGTTTCTGAAACGTTCACTAGCACTTATTGGTTCCATAAGCCTTTCCATAACTTATCTCTACCTATGGGTACGGTTAAGATGTTATGAGTGCCATAAGAATCTAAGATGTCGGATGTTTTGTCATAACATACCTACGCCTTACGTTTTGTTTTTCGTTACCTTGTTTATACAGTGTGCACATTGACGGGAACAGTGCATTTATAACATTACGATAAATAGCAGAATTTCTTTGAGTTAAATAAGATGCAATTTCTTATATGCTATATTTACATACCCGACATTAGCCTGTTGTTATAATTACTGTTGACATTACCGTCTCATTACTATTACTGTAGACATTAGCGTGCTTTTTTCTTTAATATTATGATTGTTTATCAATTAAAGTTTGCTGTAATTCAATAATTAATATGTACATCGTGAATTATTGTTAGCTATCATTTTCCCGTTTGTCTCGTGATAGTTCAATATAGAATACGTTTTATTATTATTTATTTATTGACTATTCATTACGTAATGTTGTATCTACGATCTAACTACTAAAACTATGAGTGTGGGTTATCTATTAAAATTAAACTGCAGAAAACGATGCAATAAAAATGAATAATGATTTCTTTTCTTTTCCTTTAAAAATACGGCGTCTGTTTTATATTTTCAATTATATTTTTATAACTGGCGGCGATATCAATCAGTACCATCACTACATTCTTCTCATAATCGTTAAAATTCTTACCTCTCTTTGCCATGTCGACGTTTGTCCATGGAAGAATAATAGGAAATGCAGCTTCGACCTTTTCGGGTATGCCGCCAGGTGGCTCTATCACAGCGAGCCTATATCTCAGCTTGCATTTCTAATTTATTATTTCTACCAGAAAAAATATTTATTTCGATTATATTTTATTTTTATATGGATGCACAACGTTATATTGTCATTTAATTATATGTAATGATTGATTGTCTAAAATAACACGCGCGGTTGTTGGGTATCAGAAAACAGAATGGCGAAACGGTTGCTGAGGAACGTGCTTACTGAGGAAATGAGCGAGATTAGCACGAAAAAACTAAAAGAAGTATTTACTGCGCTGCACAATGGTGTAACAACTTCTTAGGAAGTCGTGTGGATTGCCATGTGGCCTTCTTTCGTTTTCCGAAGGAAGCGTCATGGTAAGTTAAATTACAGTCAATATATGAAGCATTGAACATAAATTATTCCAATTGTCATAATTTATGGTATTAATGAAATATATTATGCTATCAGGACAAAGGAATGGCTTAAGTTCTCTCTCCGAGAAGATTTATTTGGCAGAATTTGGAGAACCTCAGAAATTTAAGATTATGCAGCGACCATTTTCTTGAATCAGATTTTAAGTCCAAGGCTCCCAGAATGCTGCTAAATCCAACAGCTATTCCATCTCGGCATGAATATAAACCGATTGATACTGCTGGTAAATATGAGTTTGAAGATGACCTATGTTATATATATTTAGAATTTTACCGTATCTTCTTAACTGATGAATATTAACGGACATATAAACGGGTGCCTAGCAAAGGTACTTACGTTTGGAATTCATACCATTTTATTAAGGACTTTTACTCGTGTAATTTCAAGAATTTATTCTTTTTGGCACAACAAAAGTTTTAATGGTGTAGTTATTAACAAAAAATTTCCTTACGAAGAATAAAAGGAGATAAGCTAGGCCAGTAATTCAGGTTTTACATTATTAGAATCAGAAATAAGTTTATCTTTGTAACGATAGAGCTGTAATATAATTTTAAATGCATTGTAATATTCGTCAAGTAATTATTATGAGTTATGTAATGATACATTCAAAATTATTTGTTTAATCTTGTCGCAATAAGTGTTTCGCATGTTGTAAAGTACTAAGATTTCTTGTTTATAGTAATTTTTAATGCAATATGCATTTTCAAAATATTAAGAGAAGTTAAATATATTGATCTATCGTGAGACTAAGAATTCTTCATTCAAGTATTTGTTGTGGTTGCTAATTTTAAACTATTAAAAGGAATTTATTAACTTATATTAATGACATATATATATAAAATTTGCATTCACAAAATGTACTTTGTATTACTTTTCAGACACAGCCTTGGATTTATTTCTATGTTCACCAAATCTCAGGGAAGCTGATAATGATATAGGTATGTATTGTGTGTACCAACATAATACAAATCAACATTAATATCCTATTTGGTCTCCATGTATTGCATTGCTGATTTATTATTTCTGTGGCTTGTGTATATTCTAGGCATATCAACATCTTCATCGTTTTAAAATTCATGTACATATATTTTATAGTGTATTTTGTGTGCCAACATTATTCTAATCTACATTAATATCTTATCTAGTCACTATGTTTTTGCATTTCTGAATAATTATATCTGGTATATTTTCTAGGCATAACAACGCATTTCACACCAGTATTTGAGGATTCTGATGTATTTGGTATGTTTATTAGTGCCTTTCTTTCCAATATACCTTAACAACAACAAAAATTGACATCTCAAGTATTCAGTAATAGTGTTAGTATAGCTATTACTATATTTATAGCTCTTAATAAGCTGGAAACTGTTGCACAACATACATCAGATTTTTTTGAAGATATTGATAAACTTTTTGACACTTTCAATAGTACCCAGCTAAAGAAGCATCCTTATAAGTATAGGTATGCTATGTCAGAGGAAAGTGTTCATGTTGAGTTCCTTGAAGGAATGCTTAAAAAATTTCAAAACGGAAAATTTATTGGTTGTCAAAGACAGCCACCATGTCTGAGAGGCTGGTTAATCAGTATCTGTAGCTTAATAAATGTATATTCAGAATTAAGGGATCATCTTCACATCCCAAATCTCTGCACTATGGTTTTGAATCAGGATGCTCTTGAAAATATGTTTTCGGTGATCCGACAGAAACATGGGTGCAATAGAAACCCTACACAGCAATTCAATTTGGAAAGGGTTTTAAACATTTGATGTTGACTTCTTTTTCTAAACTCTCTAATAACAGTAATTGTGAAGGAGATATTGAGACAATGCTGGTCAAAATTAGTAATTTCCTTTGTAAATCGCCTGAAATGTCAACAATACAGTACACAGATACTGCTGCTGATGACATTGAAGATTCTGAGATTGAAAATCCAGGTGCAGATGAAATGAATGTCATTTACTATGTGGCGGGATTTATATGTAAAGTTTTTTTAAAACAGCATAATTGCTTGGTCTGTAAGCAATCAGTGCTCTGCAGCTCAGATAGTAGAGTCCTTCTACAGAAACACCAAGTATTCAGTTACTTGAAAGGTCATGAGCAACGGGCAAGATTTTGGCAATTTGTTGTTGCCCAGCAATGATATTTTTGAAATCATTAAAAGCTGGGAGAATTTATTCCAAAGGCATTTCAGCACTGTAATGCTAGAAAATAATGTTTCCATGCATTTGAAATGTATTTTGAGGAATACTGAATCATATAAGGGATTATGTCTTCCTTGTTCAGAGTCAAAAGAAGAACTACTCAAATGTTTTGTAAAAATAAGATTGTTTTGGGCAGTGAGGTTTTTAAATCAGAGCAGGAATAAATGATGAGGGTTAAATGTAGACATGTTTGCATTCAATTTTGTATATTTCCTCAATTTTTATAAGTATACAAATTTCATCCCTATGTATGTATATTTGTGTCTATATATGTATTTGTCTATAGGTATTTATATCTGGATATGTATATTACGGTGGCCCTTAGTTATACACGAAATTTTTTTTCAAATTTGTGAAATCAGCCATTCAAAATATCCTAAATCAGACTATAGAATTTTGTACACATTCTCTAAAAGTCCAACAGTGTAGGGAGGATTACAGGGAATTACTGGAGTTAACAGTTATATTTCTAGGAGCAACTCCACCTCGTGGCATTTCCTTTCAATATCTCGGTGCTTTCCATCACGTGAGGTGGATGTCGAAAGCAATATATAGCTTAAAAGTATTTATGTTCCGAAATCAATTTCAGCTTCAAGCTAGGGAAGAGAGAGCATTTCGAGAGACGTATTTTTTTGGTTCATTCTTGTGTAGAAGCCTGGTTTAGAGCTCCTGTTGCGATCGAAGCTCCTTTTAACGATTTTCAATTATTAAAAGACTTGGTGCAGTGTCCAGATTCTGATATTTCTCGCATGGCCATGAATAAGTTTTACGGACACTTATGGAACCTCTCTCCTGAGAGTATTGCTCTCGCATTTTTTGATTCTCGTGTGCCAAAGGATACGAAATTGAAAATGGTAGAGGCAAAAAAATTATCGGAGGAATCAGAGGATATTACTGTTTAAAGGATTTTATCCCGTCCAAGAGATGTGAAGGATTTCATAATGAAAGAGTTAAATGAATTCGTATCATCGGAAACGGACTATTTTTCAAGATTTAAAATTCCAACTGATTTTTTGGAGGCAGACCTCGATGCATGGGAAGCAAGAGATGATTATCAGAAAGGAATCCGAATCTTGACAAAATTATCGGTAGTAAATGATGTGGCAGAAAGGGGAATTAAGTTAATACAAGAGTACAATAATATTTTAACAAAAGACGAAAGTCAAAAGCAATATCTGTTACAAGTTGTTAACGATTATTGAAAAAAATATCCGGATTGTAAAAAAAACGCTATTACAAAAATAAGTGTGTAATTTAATTTTGTATGTTTTTAAAAATGATTTTGTTCTGTTAATCGTGATGGGTAGTGATGTATTTCTAATATATAATGTGTAAAAATTTTACTATAATAATAACATTATTTGCAGTATTTTTCCTTTATTCTTTTTAGGTCTATGTCCTATCTCTAGTATGGTTTTTTACTTTCTCTACATTCAAATGCGATTATCTCAAAAACGGTTGGGCGCATGAAAAAAGTTTAAATACCAAAATTGTAGGAAATTTAATGCTCTATCGACATCATCTCACCAAAATTTCGATAAGGACTTACCATTTTTGAGATACCTGAAATACGTTAAAAATTGATACATCCAGAAAAATCTACAATTTCGTAACTTTGGGGCCTTTGTGGCACCTGTTAATATTCTCCGATCGGGCTAAAAAAATTTGTAGTTCATTAATTTAGGAATTGGAACCATTCTAGGGGGTGAGACCAAAAAAATTCGAAAGTTGAAAATTAAGGGCCACCCTAATGTATATATGTCTGTATATGTATATTTTTGTGTGTGTGCGTGCGTGTGTGTGTATACATATACACATTTTTTTGTGGAATTGAATTTGACTCAATATATAATTATTTACCTGATTCTCTTTTTTATTTAATTTGGCCCTCTTATTCTATTCTTAGTATCCGTATAACTTTTAGTATTGGTTCCTAAAAAAGCGGATACGTTCAAATTTCCCACTCTACCAGCCAATCCCAGCCGCTAGATGGCAGGTTGAAAACTATTACCATTTCTATTATGGAAGCTGCACTTCCTATCATTCTTCCATGGTTTGTCATCTCAACTAGAGTTTCTCGCTTCAATTTTTTTTGTTTGCACACGTGCTACCACCTAAAGGCTTCTACAAAACTACGTGAACGGAGCAATAGCTATTGAAAGGTAACTATGATGACAATAGCTTCAAGAAACACGAGGGAAGTTATGAGTCCCATAACGTTATGAGTCCAATAGTTATTGGTTCCATAACGAAATCTTTATGCAACCGGGCCTTAGTGATAAAATTTTGGATAGTGAATTAGATAATTTATTGTGTTCATCTTGATTCACTTAAGAAATATATGTTGATAAGGTTTAAGGATCTGAAAGAACTTGTAGTACCTGATTGGGTTATTAATCCATTAGTGGCCGATGTGGAAAGTGTGCATCAAGATTTGCAGGAGGAATTCATCGATCTTCAAAATGACTTTGAGGCTAGGGCACGGTTCAGCCAAAATGATTACGAAGAGTTCTGGATAAAGCAATGATTAGCATACCCTCATGTTAGGCAAGAAGTAAAGTTATTGATATTAGCATTTCCAACTTCTTATTCGGTAGAAAAATGTTTAAGTGCTGTAGTACAGCTACTAACTAAGTAGAGAAATCGATTGAATATAAATGAGAGAGGTGATTTAAGATTGAATTTATCAAACATAGAGCCTGACATATGTAGATTAGCTGAGTCACATCAAGCTCAGGATTCCCATTGATATTGTTGTATAAAAATTTGTTGTATTAAACATGTTTGAAATATATCTATAACATATGATTTGTTTTTACACAATAGTTTTTCTACTTGTAAACATTAGTTTTACTCCACTGATTTGGGTGGAGGTTGATACCCGGAAAATCTTATCGCTCTAGCTTTCAGCAGATAGGGTTCATACCAGCGAACACACGAAATCATACAAAAAACTAAACCCCGAATTCGCTCCATCATGAACCAGGAAAAATCAAATGACTCTGTGATGAATCTCAAATGAAGGCTATAAATATTCTATTCAGCGAAACATCTGCTGATACTGTTATTTCATTTCGTTTTTTTATTCACAATAAATTCCATAAATATTAAGTTGAAATGCATTGTTTGCAACATTTGCAAGGCTTTAAATAATTATGTTCTAGAAATCATGGCGCAATAACATAATCTTGCACATAGAGCATTTAAATTTATAAAATGACTTTAATGTGTAGATTCAATGAAAAAGATATTCTTTTAACTACCTATGAATAATATTATGAAATACAATAGTAAATAAAGCTGTACTTTGCAACAAACGTATTATTTTTTATTTATTGCAATAAATAACGAGAAGATTTATTACCCATAAACTTTCTCAGGAGATGTTGCAGTGAGTATCGCAAAAGAGATTTTTCCCGAGTTTTCATTCACTTCGCCTCGATATGCAGTAATCCCGTCTCATTCGCAGTCATACATTCTCTGACAAATTTTGCCGTTCGTAAACCAAATTTTGAAGCAAGAGATCCCAAATTAGAAAGGCGCTAATTGATTCAACATCCACGAAAGCTTATAATGAACAGCTTTAGGAATACCCCTTCCTCACTAAGGCGGGATTTGAAATTTCTTTAAAAGAAGACGGGAGAAAAACGCATCTTTAATAGTCCAAACTAACACTATGACAAGCAAATATCAGCACTATGGAAGTTAATTTCTATGCTCATCATTGTTAAATATCTTGTTTAGCAATTACTATCAAAGGATTCACATGTAGAATCTCTAAACGATTTTTCTCTCCTCAACAGCGCTTAAGCTTGTCTTCGGCAATTCCTACAATATGTAAACTATATCTTGTTTGAAGTTTTCGTCTCTTTTGTATTATTCTCCAAATTTTATTTTTACTATAATAATTTTTATTTATAAAAGTCGGAGATTTAAAAAAAGGTATGATTCGGTCTGGCGGGTAAGAAAACCGAGCTTTCAGCGTAAAGATTTAAAGTATAGACTATGGATTTTATTTACTAAAAGAAATATTGGCTCTTTACACTAGGCATGGAAAACTTCCTGTTGGATACGGTCTCAGAGAGCGTTTTATGCAGCCTGCGAAGGTATGATAAAAAAGAGACCTGTAAAATTTAACACATAAATTCATATTTTTTAAATTCAAATTATTATAATAAAATATTTAATATTGAAATGTTAACCCAACAAACCTAATGCAGACTTTATGTTCATTCACATTAATTCATTCACCGTAATTCTACATTCCGGTAGTTTTTAGGCATACCGAACTCAGTATGTGCTATCCAAAGCCCTTTTCTTCATGTTCTCATATCCAATTTCTTCTTTTAATGCATCTAATATACCTTTAATCCTCCAAACTCTTCACCTCTTTCCTAAAATTCTCCCTTCTATTTCTTTCCATATACATACTATATGGCACATCAGAGTCTCAAGGTAACTTCCGATTCACTACCACCAATGTGACCTGCCATGAAGAAAAGGTTGCCCACCCCTTCTTCAGACAAACCTTGATACACAATTAGACCAATTGTTAATGAAGATTCATTCAAAGGTGAGAGAACTAATGCTGATAATTCCAATAATATTGCTTCAGTTTTAATATCGGAAAGTGCGGATTATGGAACCCTATGCGACAGGCAAATTCTGGAAAGTGGGAGGAACTAGAAATCGGGTGAAATATTCTGCCATGACCAGGAATCGAACCCGACTCCTCAATTGCCTGGCAGATATTCCTCTGAACTATCGCCTGATTCTCATTTTTAGACGCGTTTCTCTTCCAGCTTGAGCACCTATTGTCATAGGTCTGTCCGTCCGTCCGCATGTTCGTTCTCGGCTTCTACCGAATGGATTTTCATGAAATTTGATATTAAGGATTTACAATCAAAGATAACAACAAAATCGCTAAAATGAATCACGTAAGCCAAACGGGTACCACTACTGGTGACAAAAAATGAAATTTTCGTCATATCTCGTAAAGTATTAGTCAAATAAATATATCTTTCAAATAAAAGTTGTAGAACTAGTAAAGAGGAGTATTTCCTTTCCTATACATTTTTATGGTAGGAGTACCCATTATCGAGAAAATCAAACAAGAACGTCTTAATTCGAGTTGAATTTAGAAATTTTCTTGCATGGTTACTTCTTCAGTGTTGCTAGCATAAACAATCTCACAAACAAACATTTCATTTCTTTACGTGTGCATGCAATATTTTTTAAATGGAAAGAAAATGGATTATTTATGACAAAGAAAAGAACTTTAAAACACTATTTTCCTTTCGTATAGGTCAATCATTTCTTTCTAATACTCCACTGCACGAAACGTGTCTATTTGTGATACGCAGTACACTTTCCTAACATCTTGTTGTTGTGCAATGTTGCTGCTCAGAGACAGTCTGGTGTCTTTTTTGACAGCCTCCTCACTCTATTTTTTCTTAGTGGTCAAGTTAGACTTCATTAATTATAAACTTATATAATGTGATGAGGAATGCCTTCGTAAAATCAAGTACCTTTTTAAAATACCATAAAAAATGAAGAACTGGAAAACTAAATATTAATTTGAATGTAGGAGAAATTCTAATTGATGTAATTTTATTCAATAAACATACCTTGAAGCACTTTATAAGCTATAAAAATATTTCTCTAGTTACAATTAATAATTATAAAGCAGGTCTTCCAAGAAATAATAGAGGCAAAATTAGAAATTCCGGGCATTGAAATTCAGATCAGCGAGGATTAAATTGAATACTGCATTTTCAAAAGTGACCGGTTTCCGGGCATTCAGATGTTTGAGCTGCCTTATAAATCTTAAATTAAAGGGAAGTTTACATGACTCACCTGTTTACAATCCATCATCCAGAAATATATTCTCTGCTTCTGATCCGCTTCAAGAAGCATTCATGATTACGGCCATTATAAAGTGTTGCTGAAAAATGAAATATAAAAATCTCATTTAAATTTTCATGTAACTTTTTCAAAAAATTGCATAAAAATATATCAATAAAAAATATAATTACCTTTTAATTTTCTTGACGATGGACTCCCATTCGAAGTGCACCAGGAAAGATCTTCGAAGGGTTAATGTTAATAAAATAACACATGCAGATGTTAGTAAAATTCTACTCTTACATCATTAAGATAATTACTATGAAACAAATTAAATAACACTCCTGATTATGCCTAACACGCCTAACATGAAAACACTTCGCTCCTAACGAAATGCAAAATACAATGAGATCGATGCGAACAGCTGTTCTGTCGCATCAATCATATGACCATGTACTAACTAAGTTAGTTCAGAGTTAGTGAAATGTTAGTCACACGAAAATTTCCTTCTACCATTCGCTGGGGTCAGAGCATCATCTGTCGTCCATCGTTGGAAGAGCCATCTGCGTTGATTAATTACTGACCTTAGGGTATATTTATTCCATCGGCGGATGGTGAATCCTGTGATGGCACCTTGTTTCAGCAGGAATCTTGTGAATGCACCTTGTTCCAGCACGAATCCTGGATTAGCACCTTGTTCCAGCAGGAATCCTGTGATGGCACATTGTTCAAGCATTAATCCTGTAATAGTGCCTTGTTTCAGCATCACTTGTTGAAACGGATGTTTCCCACCTCCGATGAAATTCTGCAATGTTCCCTGAAGAAGTACTCAAAAATTCTTTTGAAAAACCACTAACACAACCGATTTTCATGGTGAACTTTTCAACCTATCTCATACTTTCTCATTACTTCCTAAATAACTACTACGCTGAATGAAGCAATCCCACTTTGCCACAATTACTTCACTGTTCGAATTTGGTGGCAGATGCACAGTATGATAGCAACTGAACGATTTAAAAAAAGTTCCATGATGTCATATTGAATATGCATGTTTCAACTCATTTGTCAGCAGTTAACATATTTCTTAAATATTTTATAGTTTATTAAAACTCAAGTTATAAAAATGGTCCCAAAATGCAGTGTTAGTGACAATGCTGCTAAAAAGTCCAGGTGCAGAGTCTAAAATTTCAAGCAAACTGAGGCATAAAAATTCAGTTTTATATAATGCTTGTAAGGTCTTTTTGAATGAATTATTAACCTATGACATTGTTCCTATGGGAAATTTGGTTTAGACTATCGTCGGGGATTCCAGGAAATAATTAACAATGGTTATCAAGGTCCTACTGTATTTTTCAGTTTTACTATTTGTACTAAAGAATGCCTTCTTCTAGTCAATGAAGCAAATTCAGCAATCCTGGTAGTATCAAATCTGCAAAATAAAAAAAACATTATTTATTACCTTTTGTATTTACTACATCACACGTTTTACTAGACGTAATATTGCAGTTTAATTGGGTTTAAAATAGTATGAGCTTTGCACTTGTATCACCAAAGGAATGAATTTTCTTTTCGTTTGAACCATTTCTCTTCCACTAAGCATGGTGAATTCATTTTCCATATCTTTAGCTAATAAAAGTGTAATTTGAATGCCTCAGTTAACCAAGCCAAGCAATCCCAAGATTATAATTTGTATGCATCATCACCAACATTTTAATATCATGGTTTTAAACAAGTAAATTTTCATGAAATCTTGATTTTGTATAAGAACTGTTTCACTTCAGACTTCAATATTTTTCCACGGGTATATCAAATTTAACAAGCTATATAGGAAATGCTATTAAAAACTTATATTGCTAGTTTCAGACAGGCATGGGCAAACTGAGCAGTTACTGGTGTCTTGTAACAGGGGGAGAGGGCAGGTTCACATTACATATTTTAAAATTTTTTGTAAATGATATGAAAATTAATTTTAATTCTTTTAGGTGTTAATTGGTTCAAATTTCATAACCATGCAAGAAATTTTCTAAGTTCAACTCGATATAAGACTTTCTTGTTTGATTTTCTCGATAACGGCTACTCCTATGATAAAAATGTATAGAAAAGGAAATACTCTACCAGTTCTACAACATTTACTTGAAAAATATTTTGATATGAGCAATACTTTACGAGATATGACAAAAATTTGATTTTTTGTCCCCAGTAAAGTGGTACCCCTGATTGGCGTATGTGATGAATTTTTGCGATTTCCTTATTATATTTGATTGAAAGTCCTTAATATCAAATTTGATGAAAATCCGTTGCGTAGAAGCTGAGAACGAACATGCGGACGGACGGACCGACCAACGATAATAGGCACTCACGCTGTAAGCGAAACGTGCCTAAAAACGCTCCCCTAACTGGCTATTTCTACTAATCGGCAATCCACAACCCCCTAGATAGCCGAATAACACAGCTTTTACTGTATTTACAGTGAGTCGACTTCAATGCCGTACTTACATATGCAAAGAGATGCTTATCAACTTCGCGACGTAAAATTTTCGACTGCTATTACATACGATTTTTTAAATGGTCAATTAATATTATTATTATGGTCATTAATTTACATAAGCATTTCACATTTTTAATATCAATTTCAAAACAAAGGGAGCATGGAAATTCGTATGGAAGGGGTAGATGGAGGAAGGGGACCTCTACGAACAAGTGTGCGGTAAACCGGCGAAAACTATTCATTACTTATCGCTCTGCTTGCCAAAATTCGTTATATATAGTGCATTTTTTGCCACGGGACCAAACATTTGTTCGTTACAGCCGAGAATTCATAAAATGCGTGTTTGTTACATCCGAGAAATTTAACCAATGCCCTTATGGAGAAGTTCAAGAGACCGAGACATTTCTTCGTTATAGCCGAGATTTCGTTTTAGGCGTGATCGTTATAAACGAGTTTTACCGTATAATTAATCAAGTTTCGGCTTATGAAGAATGTGCCAATATTCAATTCCTCTAGTTGTCTCAGAAACCAAACTTTTACTGGTATATGTGCTAGCAGGATCATGTCTAGGCATGTTGTTTGAAGAATGATATTGCGCTCCTTTAATTTTGCAACAAAGTCGCTTACATTGCATAAGTTATAAAGATGCTACTATGCAGAACATGGTCAACTCAGCATAAACATATAAATGCGGGTTGTTGCAACGTTGTTTAACAAGTTAGGAAAGTGTACGGCATATCACAAATGGCCACGTTTCGTGCAATGGAGTATTAGAAAGAAATGATATACCTGTATGTAAGGGAAATAGCATTTTCAAGTCCTATTCTTCATCATAAATATTCCATTTTCTTCCTATTTAAAAATATTGCATGCATACCTAAGGAAATTAAACGTATTTTTCTGAGATTGTTGATGTTAGCAACAATGAAGAAGTAACCATGCAAGAAATTTTCAATTCGAGTTAAGACTTTCTTGTTTGATTTTCTTGATAATGGCTACTCCTACAATATAAATGTATAGGAAAAGAAATACTCTAATTTACTAGTTCTACAAGTTTTATTTGAAAAATATTTTGATATGAGCAATACTTTATGAGATATGACGGTAAGTTCATTTTTTGTCAACAGTAAAGTGGTACCCCTGATTGGTGTACGTGATTAATTTATATGATTTTCTTATTATCTTTGATTGTAAGTCCTTAATATCAAATTTCATGAAAATCCGTTAAGTAGAAGCCGAGAACGAACATGCAGATGGACAAAGAGACATGCGAACAGACAAACAGACAGACGGATGGACAGACCGATGACAATAGGTGCTCAGGATGGAAGCAAAACGCATCTAAAAAGGAATAAATGATATTGAAAACAACAATATTTTTGGATAGATTTTCATGGTACATCCGTATATGATGCGTTCCTGAAAACGTGTACGGAAGTCGAATGTACGGATGTCGAACCTAGATTTACATGTTAGAGGAGGGGGTTCCATTCCCAGAGAGCTAAAAAATATTATAAAATCTCTAATTATGGTATAAATGCTTAGTTTTCTGAGCAGGGGCCTTTTAGACACAATCGTCGATTTTATAATATAGAGAGATAGAGCAAAATGCAATAAAATATTTAAATAATTGCACAAATAAACACTCCTGTGCAGAAAAAGATGGCAACGTGGCAGAAACTAGTGGCTGGCAGCACCATCGCGAAATGTTCGTTCATCATTTTGCTGACGTACGAAATTCCGAATTCGGCGTACAGAAGGCGGTTTAGGGGTGTCAATGTGTAATGTATGAAAGTGTGAGTTTTTTTCATTAAAGCATTTTGCTATTTTCATAGTTTTTTTGTAATATTGCCTAATCATGGCCCCAAAGAGAGTGATGATTGAAATGAAAGAAAAGTCAGTAAAAAGGGCAAAAAAAGTGATGAGTTTGGAGAAGAAAATTGAAGTTTTAGATGGGCTTGCGCATAATGAATCTGCTTCATCAGTTCGTAAATTACTTGGTGTGACCAAGTCCATAATAAAATCAAAAAGGAAAGTGAAGAAGCGATTAAAGCTAGTGTTGCTAGTGGTACTTCAACGAGTACAAAAGTCTTTTGTACCTAGGAATCCGTATGTAGAGAAGACAGAGGCTTTAAACCTGTGAATCAAGACCCAAACTCACAACAAAATCTCGCTGAGTTCACTTGTCATTCGTGAGAAAGCCAAGCAACTGCACAATCATTATGTCTCAAATTGTTTCGCAGTCTGCTAACAGGATATCACCAACGTCATCGAAGTGTGTGTAGATCGGTTCCTTGCTCTTTAAAAAAATGTGGCATTTATTCAGAATGCCACAGTACGTATTGCAATATTATATTTGTTCTTCTCCTTCACAACTGAACACACACTCGACCGGCTTAAGTCCAATGAGCGTCCAATTGAAGCTAAAGATTCGCCGCTTTCGGCACGCCTAATTATTTCCATCTTTGTCTCAATCGTGTTCAGTTTATGAGTCCTACATTTCTTTTCACTTGTATTAGAACTCAGTTTTCTGTTTCTCACTCATCTTTATAAAATAATAGGCGTAAAATGCACAAACAAAGAAACACTGCTGTACGTACAAACAAAGATGGTAACGATAATTTATTGATTATTAACCAACTTTACAGTGGTATTAATCTTGTCAAATTTCAGTACAATATTAAAATAATTTTATGTAGTTAATGATTCTAATATGTACAGGCGTCTCTCGATATTTGTCCTTAATTGGTTCCGTGGAAACTTGACAATAAGCAAAAAGAAGAATATCGAAGGCTATTTTATTTTTCCTTAGACACAATGTTATAAATGTATAATTCATTCCTGAAAACCCAAAAAGCAGACCAAAATATTGATATTACCTTATTTTATGGAGTTATTGGTACTATAAACACAATCTATATGAACCTATGGCCCGCGGGAGCATTTTATGAGGCCTGCGAAGGTGCAATGTAAATGCAACTACAAATGCGGCCGTCACGTAATTGATTGATTTAATCACAAACACAGAGCTCAAATAATATAAAATTGGGCCAAAACGCAAAATAAGGAAGAAGGAACAACAACACAGAGCGAGGCTGAGTAGCTGAGACCAGTGGAGAAAAGGAGTTGGTGTGAAGTTTTCGTAAAGTTATAGACAAGAAAAAATAAAATCAGGTAAGTGAACAGAAAATGTCAAACTCTGGATTCAAACCCTATGCATAGCACTTCACAAGCAGGGACGATAACCACTACACTACATCTATTGTGAGATATGGGTTGTTCATAATAGGCTTTAAAGGAACCCCAAAGTAAAAAGTTCATTTTCTGGCTAAACTATTAACAGTCTTATGCCCAAAAGGAGGGTGATTCATAAATCTCGTCTTGACTACTAACCATTTACCAAGTTTCATCAAAATCTGAGATTCCAATAAGTGGCCCTCTCCTTGTTAGTACTACCTTTAATATAATGTAAAATATGAAATTTAAAATGTGTAAGCTAAAGCTTGCAAGCAAGTTAGCTTTAGCTTACACATTTTAAATTTCATATTTTACATTATACTAGGTTAATAACCCGTTTAAAACGGGCTAAGTTTTAAAGGAAACAAGTTTTAAAAAATAAATCATTTATTTTTCAATCATACAAGTTTCTATTGATCGCACCTTCAAGAAGTTCTCTTATCACAATATTTTTTGTAAATACCCTATTATTGTTAAGCAATTTTCCCTGACTTGATCTATCAGCAACAAAAAATTGTTCTCATCTCTTGTTCTAGTCACTGCAACATACAATTGGCCATGTCCAAATACTGGTTCTTGCAAGTACACTCCAACTTTATCAAAGGTTTGACCCTGAGACTTATTTATAGTCATCACGAAAGCTATTATAACTGGAAATTGTCTTCTCTTTAATACAAAAGGCAAACCAGTATCACTTGGTGCTAAAATTATTCGTGGAATAAACACTCTTTCTCCTTTATGACTTCCAGTCAAAACTTCTGCATCTAGAAAGTTTGATGAGTTCCTCTGATAATTAATCTCGTGCCATTTAACAATCCTTTTTTTGGATTCAAATTTTGAATTAACATCACAATAGCTCCAACCTCTATTAATAACTTATGTGGCGGCATTCCTGATGGTGTTTGTGCATTTAAAAACTCTATTGGGAAGTCTACTCTCATCTGATCATCATTATCTTCTACTACAATTGAATCGACACTTTGATATTCCTTTCCAATCGAATTTATCAATTTCAAAACTTCATTATTCATTTCTGTAGCTTGTTTGTTCTTTGGTGTTAAAATTACTTTTCGTTCAAGCTCAGAAACTGCTTCAATACTGCTTACATCAATTTGATTACCATAAATTACTCTTATCAAGTTGTCATTCTCAATAAATTTCTCTGGAATTTCAATCAGATCTTCTGGTAAACCATCATTATTAGAAAGTGATCTATTTCCAATGCATAGTGTCCATTCATTGAATTCATTTTGACCAACTGCACGCACGTTTGCTATTAAACTTATTACTTCTACAAATCTCCACAGCAGTGAACTTTTAATGCATGCTTCAATAATGTGAGCTGTTGTCCCTCTTCAAATTACATTAGCTGTTTGTCTAAAATCTCCTCCAAGCAATAAAACTTTACCTCCAAATGGCTTTTCATTTTCCATAATTTCTCTTAACAAAACATGAATACAACGTAAACCATTAGACGACAACATAGAGGATTCATCAATGATAATTAAATCAGCTTCTTTCATTCTTTTAGCATCTTGTGAATTAATACTCATAGTAGACACAGAGGTTTCACTTAAAGGGACTGGCAATTTGAACCCACTATATACAGTTCTTCCTCCTTTCAACAAATCTGCGGCTAATCCAGTAGTTGCAAAAGGCAATACAATTTGTCCCCAGCCTCGCAAATAACTCATTAATGTATTATATACCGTATATACTCGTGTATATGCCGACTCCATGTATAGTACGACCCCTGATTTTTTGGTGAACAAACCTGATTTTTTCATATATCTCGTTTATAGTACGACCCCAGCTTTCCACCAGGGTCGATATATTTCGTTTCGATAGCTCGATGGTTATGAGCGAGATATATCGAACGACCTTGATTTTCCACACCACCATAGAATAGACCGTAAATGTCGTAAATAGTATTTCTTGCGAGTACACTAAAATTCGGATAAGTTAAGTATCTTACTCCTAAAACATTTAATAAAAAGTGATATGAATCATGATTGCACAAGATGAAATAAAATCGTTTCAATTCTAGTATGTCTGGATTACGTTCCGCGTACGTAATGGTTCCACTCGCTCATCTACTTAATAGGTAGAGATAACGGATAAAAAGAAGTTACTTTGTAATATTCCACAGTCTTTATTGTTTCTTCAACCTCACACCGACCGGTTTCCACTACAAAATCATTCTAATGGTGTTACTAACCGACGTAACACCTTTAGAATGACTTTGAAGTGGAAACCGACCGGTGTGTGATTGAAGAAACAATAAAGACTGTTGAATATTACAAAGTAATTTATTTTTTTCAAGATGTCGAAATTCCATAAAGTTACGCCGTCTACGATACTTTTAGTCCAACTCGTTCCAATCCATCCCTTGTAAAAAGACGCAAACAAAGATGTACATATGTACATAAAATTCAAGAAAGGAAGTGCCCGTAAATCTTCACTCATATCAAGTATTTGTGAATTTGAAGCTGTATACTATATGAAAAAGATTCTACTCTTCACGAAGCAACATAACAACGATAAAGGACCTCACTGTTAATGTTAGCCTACCATTAGAATGCGTGCGGGTGGCATAACTTCACCGAAAATGCCCGTGAAGATACATGAATTTTAATTCCTCAAATGCATTACTCGTGTATAGTACGATCCCCAATTTTTGCAATAAAAATTTGGTCGTAAAAACTCGTACTATACACGAGTATATACGGTAAATGTTTTCCCTGATCCATCTGGTCCATCCAAAAAGAAAAATCTTGAATTTGCATCAACATCTTCTATAGCATTTATTATACGATTAAAAGCTGCTCTTTGTAAAGGATTCAAGTTTCTTATTTTCTCTGCTGATATTCTAGCCTCTTCTTCTACATTGAATTCCAAATCTTGATTCATAACAATTGCCATAGGTCTTGGTAATCCAAACTCAACGCAACTTGTTCTGTGAACTTTTAAAATTTCTTCAGTCTCATTCAAAACATGATTCCTTATTACTTCACGATCTTCAAAATGTCTTTGGAAATCTTCAGTCATATCTTCCCAAAAATCATTCCAAAGTTTCAGAGGATCATATGGATGATTGAAAACCAAAATCATTGCAAACGTTTGTCTTAATTGACCAGGCACTTTGATAGTGGCAGCTTCTCTCATGCATCTTTCCCATTCTCTATCATCTTCTAACAAATTCCTTCTTTTTGCAGCTTCTTCAAAAGTTCCACAAACTACATCTTCAACTCTTTTCAAATCATCAAAACTTTGTGCTCCTCTAATATGTAGTAGCAACAATCTCAAGTAAAATCTTTCTCTATCTGTTGGACTAACTGAATACATTCTTGAAATGATTTTTTCTTCACCTCTTTGTCTTTCTGTCCATTTTGTTATTGTTCCATTAAATACAAAATGATAAGGAATTTCTGTGTATAAATACTGCCTTGCTTCTACATTTTCTCTATTTAATTCAAACCATGCTGTCAAATGTGTGTTTCTATTTGCAGCTCTATGTTCTGCTTCCACTTCTTGACCTTCTACAAAATACACCATTTGTGCATTTGACAAATGAACTGCTAATCTGATGATGGTGTGAGATTTATCATTCATTTTATTTTCCAACAATCGCCACATTGCTTCTGGTGCACTTACATACCTTGCATCTATGTATCTTGACAATTCATCATGAATGAGCACATTTTGATTATCTCTTATTGCCACATTTGCACAATCACACTAATAAGTTCTCCGGTCAAGTTTGCTGTAAACAATATTGAAAGCACTTGGTGTACTATAAACAGTGAAGGTTTGGGAAACATTCATGTATGTGCATATTATAGGCCGCCAGCTTCAAACGCAGAAGAAATATACGATCTAGAGGCTCAAATAAATTCACTAATGAAGAAGAATAGTAAAAGCATTATCATAGTAGGAGGAGACTTCAATCTACCCTCGATAAATTGGCAGAGTTGTAGCTTCATACCATCCGGTAGGAATCGCGAGTCATGCGAAGCGCTAATAGACATCTTCAATAAACATTCCCTCATCCAGGTAGTCAAAAAACCTACGAGAGCGAACAATATATTAGACTTACTAGCAGTTAACATCCCCGAGCGTGTTTCCGAAGTAACTGTTGAAGAAGGAATCAGTGATCACCAATCAGTTCGAGTACTTTTGGATATAACTGTCGCAAAATATCGCAAGCCTAAGCGGAAAGTGTACATGTATAAAAATGCTAACTTTGAGGATTTCAAAGAGAAACTTATCAAGGATTACGGTGATTTCAGCAAATCGACAAGCACAAAAAACGTTGAGGAAACTTGGAAAGCATTTCTATCAGAAATTAGAATTGGTATTAATACGTATATACCAAGTAAATTTATTAGCGATAATGGGGAACCAAGGTGGTATAATCGGCAGGTTAGATGTGCCCTCAGACACCAAAGAAAGCTTCACTCGAAATTTAAACGCATCAATAACTGTAAGTCACCGGAGGAAGTAATTTCAATTTCACTTAAGTACAGAGATTGTCGGACTAAGACCAAAAAGGTTATGCGCAAAGCACTAACAGACTTCAAGAAAAAGACTCTTAGTGAACATCTAAGTGAAAATCCCAAATGCTTTTGGTCATACGTTAGAGAAGTTCAAGGTCGACGCCCAACCGTAGCCCCGTTAATAAACGACCAAGGAGAGGTAGTTAGCGATAGCACAGATAAAGGAAATTTGTTAAACTTATTTTTTCAGAGCGTATTTACTACCGAAGACGTGAGAGCGAAGGTCGTGGCGCCCGAACCAGGCAAGGAAAAAATGAACGATATAGTCATATTAGCGAAAGGGATAGCTCAACAGCTTAAAAATATCAAGTCAAATAAATCTCCGGGTCCAGAAGAGATACCAGCTAGAGTATTCAAAGAGTTAGCACTGGAAATAGCACCTTATCTCGAAATAGTTTTCAATAAGTCACTTAGTCATGGCGTTGTACCTAAGGAATGGAAATTAGCCTTTATAACGCCGTTACACAAAGGTGGGAAAAAAGACGACAGAGAAAATTACAGGCCAATTTCGCTTACCTCCCTATCTTGCAAGGTTCTCGAGCACATTATCGCTAGCTCCGTGATGGACTTCTTAGATAGTCAGAACTTGCTAAGTAAATATCAGCATGGCTTCAGGAAGACGAGATCTTGTGAAACACAGCTTGCTCTGTTCGTTCACGATATACTAAGATCTGGAGACCGTAAGACTCAGTTAGATGCTGTTTTCCTCGACTTCAAGAAGGCTTTCGATAAAGTCCCGCACAGTAAGTTAGTGAAGAAATTAAATGACTGTGGAATAAATCGAAAGATAATCGAGTGGATCAGGGACTTTCTTAATGAGCGTGAACAAATAGTAGTTATAGATGGATTTAAATCAGATTCAGTCAGCGTAGCCTCAGGCGTTCCACAAGGAAGTGTAATCGGCCCCCTACTATTCCTTTTATACATAAACGACTTAGATAAGGTTATTAAAAGTAAAATCAAGTTATTCGCGGATGATACAGTAGTCTACAGAGAGATTAACAGTCCTAATGATCAATTATTACTTTCTGACGACTTAAATGCAATTCTCGAGTGGTGTAAAGAGTGGCAGTTAGAATTGAACTTAGGAAAGTGTTCCTTTATGAGATTCTGGGGAAACAAAAACATTGACACGACGAATTACACTGTTGAAGGCGTCCAGCTAAAACTAGCCGATTCCGTCAAATACTTAGGCGTTACTTTAACAAGCAACCTCTCGTGGGATATGCACATACGAAATATATGCGGGAAGGCTAAACAGAAACTAGGATTCATCAAACGCATAGTAGGTAAAAGTGAGGAAAAAGTCAAAGAGACATGTTACTTCTCGTTAGTAAGACCGCTATTAGAGTACGCGTCGAGCATATGGGATCCGTACGTGAAAGGATCAATCTCAGAGTTAGAAAGAGTGCAGCGAAAAGCCGCTAGATTCGTCAAAAATTGTTACGATAGAAACAATAGTGTTACAGCCTTGATACAGGACTTAGGATGGGAATCACTAGCTGAGCGCCGATCACGCTCTAGGTTAAAACTTCTCGAAAGATTTAGAACGCATATATTCTCCAGCGATGTCGAAGAAATAATAAGAGCGCCAACTTATATTGGTAGAACGGACCATCCTCGTAAAATAAGAGAGATAGCCTGTAGGACTGAGAGGTATAAAGGCTCGTTTTTCCCTAGAACGATAGCTGAGCAGAACAGAAGTTACGAAAGGAAATCAGCCGACGTAGAATGATACTATACATTATTATGCGCTTTACCTTGGTGCTATTGCACCCCCTGCCACACACCATTGCGGTGGCTTGCAGGGTGAACTATAGATATAGATATCCCTTATAGATGTATTTGTAAAGATATTTCACAGATTTTATTGAAGTACAAACTTCAACATTGATATGACAACTGTATTTTAAGCTTAAAAACTTATTGCAGGGAACAACATTTCTACTATCAACCTGATGAGCACCAATTTGAGCCGACCTTCCTTCTCTTCTTCGATACAATGGATATCCATCAACATTTGGATGAGTTTCGTTTATAAACTCTTTGGGATACTTTTTTGTACAAATGCCATTGTCCATACATGGTGCTTTAGGATTTGCACCACCACATGGACCATGTATCATACATCTGGTCACAATCTCAAATAATCTTGGCTCATTTTCTGGATTAGGCAATTCAGCACAAACAACTTTGTCAATCATTTCTCTTCTTTCAATTTTATCAACTTCATTTAAAATCAAGAGTAAATGTACATGTGGTAAACCTCTTCTTTGAAATTCAATTGTGTAAACAAAAGTCAAATGTCTACCAAAAATATTTCTTTTCAATAGATCTTCTATCAACTCATTCAACTTTAACTTAAACACCCTTGCGACTAAATCAGGACGATCACATGGTTGCTGACCTGGCAACAAATTTTCCCGAATTTCAGACCAATTTGGATTACATGTCATTGTGATAAACAAATCTGGTTTTCCAAATCGACTTACAATTGACATTGCATCATGATATTTTTCATTCATATTTCTCAATGACCCTTGAAATGTAGATGGTAGAATAACAGATCTACCAATTTGCACTCTTTCATTTTGTGCTATGTTATTTAAATGATCTGCTAAACCTTGACATTGCTCAACTCTCAATTTTGCCTGATTGTGTCGAATATAGTTCAAGTTATTTGCTTCAACCGAAACATGCGAACTACTCATTGTTGAAATAATTTTCCTCCATACAAAAGTGGATTAAATTGTCCTTCTCTAATTGTTGTTTGAGCCACTTTAATCTGCAACATGCTTATGGTTATTCTTCTTGCATTTGCCTCATTGTTTATTCTCAATCCTGGTTGCCATCCTGATTCCCCATAAGGATAAAATAAAACATAACTCATCGGATCTAAATTTGGACTTAGTATGTTCAATTCAATACTTTGATGCTGTGGATTGTCGGGATTTCTCGGGTACACTCTTATGTCTCTTTCAAATGGTAGCTCACCGTTTTGATTTCTAAATATCATAGCAATCTCATCTGATGTAGCTGGAGCATTATAACGACGTCTGTCATTGTTTCTATCTCTTCAAAAAACCATATTAATATTTGGAATTGATCTATTATTGGCATTTCCTTGTTCTATCTCTTCTAATTCAACTTCTCTCAAGGTTCTATAAGCAACAGCAGATGGATTCACTTGTCTAATGATTTGGTCTAGTTCTTCCATAACAACTTTATTACATCCCCTGTTTACCTCGTTACCTAATCTTATTTCATTAACCTCTGCAGAATCAACAACATAAAGCTGTGCATATCGTCTATCACTCTCTTGATCTGGATGTAAATGGGATGTACGATGATATATTTGTCCATGAATTCTAAAACAGTAGGTGCCATTTCCTGACAAATAATCGATTTGAGCTCCCATAGAGGCAAAAGATAAAGCACTGTTAAATGTTCTTATGTTTGCTTTGAAGTTCTGATGATTTGGATTTGCTGGATTACTCAGTAAGTCTTTTAAATACTCTGGAAATTGTCTTCTGGGTGTTAGAATCACTTTTCCTTTGTGACAGCAGTTTTGGAAGTTTTTATCTGCTGGTCTTTCTTTGGTAAAGTTTAACGATCCACAAAACTCACATCTTTCATTCATTTGACCACAATAATGTGTTGGAATCTCTACTTCTGCAAAATCATTAAATACTCTTAGGGCTGGTCTGTTATTATTTCTGTCTTGATTTCTTTCTCTATTTAAACGTTTTCTATTTTCAGCTTGCTCGGTTGTCTCATTTGCAAATCTGTTGGCATACCTTTGTCGTTCAATCTCTCTTCGTCGATCAGTTTCTTCTTGTCTCTCATTTCGACGTCTGTTTACATGACGTTCAGCATCTAACTGATGTCTTCTTGCAGTTTGTTCCTTTGTTTCTTGTAATTTACTGTTTAGTCTTCTTTCTCTCTTTTTTTGTAGGCGTTTTTCTCTTTGCTCTTGTGATCTCCTCTGCGCTTCTTGTCTGTTTCTCTTTAGTCTTCTTTCCCATTGTTCCTTTGTTTCTTGGAATGTTCTGTCTTCATGCAATGTGGAATTCAGGGGTAACAGAGCATCATAGTGACCATTGCCTAGTTCACCACTATATAGAACAGATATACTTCTTTCACTCACAACTTGACCAACAATTGTAATTGGGGGTTGAATGATTTGGCCCTCAGATACAACATAAACTTTAACAGATACTTTATACATTTCACTAATAGCTATTATTTCAACATTTCCTCCATAAACTCCATTTTTGCCCATGCATAGGTATTTTGTAGTCTTCTCTTGTATTAATCATACAATAATCGTTATACTCGTTAATTTCAACTGGAACAAATGGACGGAACCATTCCCAGTTGTTGTACACATATTGTACCGCTTTTTGCCGTAATCTGTTGTACTGTCCTTCATCCTCTAGCAGTATACCAAAACTTCGGAATAAACAATTTCCATCTCTTGCGACAGTTTCTACTGATAACCTTTCCATTACTTTGTATATTTAAAATAGTTACCGAAACTGCAAGCGCAGGAGATAATATCTTTGTTTATTAACAGCAGGTAAGAACAATCTCAATAAATATCTCAATACACACGCAATAACACATATACCTTATTTATTTAGATAACAATGTAATCGTTGTTTGGTTGGTTACCCTATAATTGGATTGACGCGAATTAAAAATAAACAGCACGAAAAAACTTATTTTCATAATATCTGCTATATTCAGATAACGCGAAGGCACAGCGAAGCAACTGCCTTTAATATGCAGAAAGACTTCAATAAGACAACGAAGGCACGTTAAAACATCGTCGAATTATTTCAAACCGCACCCTTCGCCTCACTGGAACCAAACTTTCCCTCCCCGTTGTCCGGTGATCGGGTTTGTAAATGTCGCGACAGGCCGATCAGTCGAGACGCTTTTGATAGCATTTTAGAAGAAATTGCTAAATATTGGCCACCTGAAATTAAAATGTGATTGTTTTTCTATTGTTATCTATAACAAATCATTTAAATGTTAATTGGTTTCTTTGAATGTTCTTAAAAATTAAAAATGATTTAAATGGTATTTGTTTCGTATTTATATTTTTAAGTTGGGCTCCCCGTTAATATGTAAGTGACGAAACCATGCAAATGTATATGCCTACATTTAAATAAATTGTATTATTATTATTATTATATTATGTATTTACCATCCATCCAATTTATGTAAATGAATATACGTGTAGCCGCAATTAGTTATAGAGGAGGGCAGCACACTAATTGTACTGGCAAGTGCTGCCATCTACCAGCCAGTTTGCATAACTAACTGATGAGACCGTCCGGCCACATACCGAAAAAGACATAAAGCATTTTCTTATAGTAGATTAAACGTAGTAATAACTTTGCTTGCTTACCCCATAAGGGAACAGTGTGATTGGTATGTATGTAAAATGTGTTTTTTCGAAGAATCCCATCATTATTGATGGACATTATAATATTTAAAGAAAACTTAGATATTTTGCATCTTTCTTAATTTGGTACCTTTCATAATTTGGTGCCATTCATATTTTGGCACCATTGGCAGTTGCCTATGTTGCCTGTGCGTAAACACAGCACTGGATATAGAAGAAAGAGGATTGATTTGAGAAGAATTTCAAATGCAGGCAGATTATGTGTTTAATAATCATCTTGATTTTATATGAACATTTTACCTCACTTGCTGTTTCTGAGGTACAAATTGATCTAGGATTTTGCCATTTAAGCCACCTTCTCTTGATATTCTTTTTACATTTTTTCACTCTATATTTCGCTCTGTTATCATCAGTCTTTTAACCATTTCTGTAGTTCCTTTCCTTTCTAAGATTACTTAAAAAATATATATTTTGCTGACCTTGTTGTGCATCTTCTAATCTTCAGAGCTCCAGAGTCCCCTAACGTCTCAAATGGGATATAGTAACTTCTATAATTGTACTACTGAGCTCTCCTTATGGCTGGAATGCAGCTTATAATCCAGGAAACTCCAATAGTCATTAAACAGTCGATAAAGCCAGAACTGCATTTAGGTTACAGATCATGTCTTCAGAGGTAATTCACCAAACATAGGTTCTGAAAATGAAATATCAAAGCAATTAGGTTTGCAGATAAAAAAGCATTGTTAAGTGAAAACCACTTAGTGGAACTCCATAATAATAGGTATGATTGTATATTGGTTGAACGTGTCATAATTTTAATAAAAGAGTAAAGGAACATTATAAATGCTTCCAAATGTTTCCTCCATTTCCTGATTTTCATAACTTCTTTTCTCCAATCAACAAATACACCTCCAATCTTACTCCAAGGTAATAGTAAAAGTTTTTCATTTTTCATTTCTTTTTATTTAACATACAACCACACATAATGTTGCTAGCTCATTCAGAAAGAACTTTCAGTGATTGTAAAACTCTTGTTGACTTTGGTTATGGTATATACAGTGCTTAATAAACATTAGTTGGTAGAAAACATTAAAATGCCGTAAAAATGTATAAACCTAAAAACCAATACTAAGGAAGAAGGTAATTCTTTTAATTTTTAAACAATAAGTACTTTTTACTGAAAATTATTATGACGAAGCTTGAAAAACATGGTCAAAATAAAAGCAAAACAAAAAGATGTGGTTGCAAAAAGGATTGAATACAATAACAACAGCAATTAAAAATGTAATTCTCTTGATTGCTTTAGATAATAGATATAGAAGCAGTAGTATAATAAAAATGTCTACTGCTGGGTGTATAAGTTATGGGTTAGATGGTAGAAGGGACTGTCCAGTC
Source organism: Uropetala carovei (assembly GCA_036926305.1). NCBI lineage: Eukaryota > Metazoa > Arthropoda > Insecta > Odonata > Petaluridae > Uropetala > Uropetala carovei. The sequence goes on from JAXCHB010000210.1 coordinate 293,526, forward strand.
TTAATCTTGCCCAGAAATAAAGATGATATCTATCTAACTATACAAAATGTGTACACACATATATTTAATCACTAAGTATAAGGTTGATTACATACTTTATGGTGGGAAATTAGAAAAGTCATCAGTGTAATATCACATAAACACAGGCGTTTATGGTTGATCAGAAAAACAAAATGATAGAACGTCAATTAACATTTGATCAGCATATGTGGGATTTGAAGTATTACTGGAAGCAAAGAATGTAGAGATGCCAAGATGATGGAGAGAAGGATTCATACCTGAATCACCTACCCCTTTATCATTACCAGGTTTATTTGATAAGTTTGAGGCAGACAGTACAATGAAAAATGTGCATAAGGGATGTTCTGGAAGACTGCTCATATCAACTGATGCAGGCAGTTATACGAATGTCTTGCAGGATTTCATACGGCCATCCAAAAAGTCTAAGACAGTGTGCTGTACAAGCAAAGACAGTGTAGACAGGATTTTCCAAGATACCAAGTGGTAACCATATATAAATAGATTGATACACGTCATGAGCAAAGATGATCCAGACCATAGTGTTCAATTTTGTACACATTACACAAGAGTAATGAAAATGAATCCTTTCCAGACTTAATCATTAGGTCTGATGAAGCAACTTTTAAACTCAATGGTCTAATCAAAGGGTGGAGAAACTTTGGACGAGACGGGTCACATTAACCATTGCGGATGCTTAGGTGGGCCGTATTAACAGATGAAAATGCTTCAGCGGGACACATTAGGGTCCACCTCAGAAGTTATTTGAGAGAATGCAAAGGTGTCTATCTGTGAAAACTGATAATATTATTTTATCGTCTAATCTTCACAAGAGAAGGTTTTCCGGCCCTAATTTTGTGTTAGAGGTTACCATATGTCTTCGAGTATAAGTCAAGAAATTTCTTGCTTTTTTAAGCTGATCAACCCTACCTTCGACTTATATTCAAGTCGCAAACTAGATGGACATTTTTCTGGGTCAATAATTAAACATGACTGGTGAAAAACATTTGACTGACCTTGCAGTGCATTAGAATGAAAAATTCATGGAACTCGCAGAAAATGCGAAGACTAGTAATAAAATAATACAGCATCGCCATATTTAGTTTCAAAGGAAAACAAAATTTATATCTTATCTTTAAAAAACTTACCCAAATGGGTGAATTGAATAGAAGAATCAATTCAGTACTCAAGCGTTGGTTTTTTTATTTTGATCCTGAATTCAAATTGTTAAACACTGTTCCATTTCTTCAACGATGACATTTCGTTTCTTACTTATAATCACGAACTGAAAAGAGCCTGCATTGCGAATATGATCACCAATTTTTCCTTTGTTTTTTAAAATGGTTGCAGTTGTTGAACGGTTGAGATCATAAACATGACCAATCAAAGCAAGTGACTCACCTTTTTCTGATCTATTTATTATGTCCATTTTAGTTTCAATTGAAAGCACTCAACATTTTTTACCTCACTTAGCACTTCCACAAACACTACATACAATTGTTTTCCATATTTCAAAGGAAATAAAAAACAATATGTACATACATAAACATACACCCATAAGGTTTCTCATACAAACAGCAAATGACATGTGTTGACAAGTTTACGTGCTCTTATTGCGACCGATGTTCGTCAGTACGGGAGGGTGTGTTCATAAATAAAGTGCAAGGTGCAATTCATTGGTATGTGGAATGTTCGTAAATATGAATTTTTGTTTCCTGAATGTTCGTAAGTAGAGGTCCACCTGTATATAAATTAATTTTGTGTAAATTTCAAAATTATCGTTTTCGTTTTCTTTGCTTCAACTTATACTTGAGACTTGGATTCTAGATGCTGTTTTAGGCTAAAAAGTACACTTCAACTTATACTCGAATTGCCTTATACTCAAAGATATATAGTATTTCAATGCTCATTTACATGGATAGGATGAAGAGTAAGTGTAAAGAATTCTCCCTGCTCAACAATGGAAAAATCCCTAATGATTTGGATCAAGGGCAATAGCCAGAAGCAGATGCTCTTGGATGCCAATGTAATCAAACAAAAGGCTGTCAAGATTTATAAACATCTTCTGGAAACGAGCCAATCCTCTTCCGAATAAGTTGCATGTAGCCCTGTAACTAGATCTCTTAGCGCCCGGGGCAAACTACTAAATATGCACCCTCCCCCCTTTCAAGAAATTATTTTCTCTAGTTTAATTAGTTACTATTTGGATTTTTTGCACCCCTTGCATAGCTGCGTCCAAGGCAGATGCCCTGCCTGCTATGCCTTAGTTACGGCACTGGTTGCATGCATGAATTTTCTGCTAATAAAGGCTGGTTTGAAAATTTCAAGAATCACTTCTCTTTGCACAATGTAAAAGTTCAAGGAGAAAGTGCATCAGCCAATGTGAAAGCTGCAAAGAAATTTCCTGAAGAATTGGCAAAAATTATACAAGAGCAGAGCTGGATAAAACGGGATTGTGCTGGGAAAAAAATGCCACAAAGGACTTTCATCCCAAAAAATGAGAAAACTGCACAGAGATTTAAAGCTGCTAAAGACTGAATAACCTTGATCTTATGTAGTAATTCATCCTGAGATTTAATGACAAAACCAATGATCATTTTCAATCTTTGAATTCTTGAGCAATGAAGTTATGACAAAAGCAAGCTACCTGGACATTGGCAGGCAAATTAAAAAGCTTGGGTAACAATGACTATTTTTAAAGATTAGTATTTTTTTCCCTGCTTTTTACCTGAAGTTCAAACTTACATGAAAAATAAAAACCTTAATTTCAAGTGTCTATTGCTTTTAGATAATGCTCTGGGACATCCGCAAGACCTAAGTCATCCAAATGTTCAGCTAGTTTACTTACTGCCCAACACAACTTCTCTAATCCAGCCATTAGACCAAGGTGTAATATCAACATTTAATACTTAAGAGGTCACACAGATTTTGTAATGTAAGAGGTCACCACGTTGGAAAATCAGTCAAAATATTCAACTTACCAATTGTTTTTTATTATTTTTTATTTTCAAAAACAATTCGTTCATATCATTTTAAAATTAATATAACTACATTTAATCGGTGGTTAAATTTACAACATAATTTTTGAAAAAGCTTTACAAGGAACAGAATACTTCCTTGTATGTTAAATTAAATTTAGTTTGAAATAAAGATTGAACGTGAACTATAAAAATTGATAATTAAATAATGATCTCTTAAATTTTATTGAGTTTAATCTTCATCATCTTCCACTTTCTCATCTTGAATTTTCGAACAGCCGACACATGAAGTAACTGCAAATATAGTTTGAGCACAACATACAAGAGGTATGGGTCATCCTGTTTTCTTCCCAGGATCAAAAAGCACATCTTTCTGGTACATCATTCCCTTGTGGTGGCCTTTCTTCCTCAGAAATGTGTGAATTGCCTAATTTTTACTTTTAGGTTCCTAGGTAGATTCTCTGTGATGTTGTCCTACATCATCATTGTCTGAATCTTCATCCACAGATTCTGAAGATTTTTCGCTGCCTGTGCTATAGTCGCTTTCCTCTAAATAGTCCTCCTCTTCATCGGAATCATCCAATCCAGTTATTCCTTCTTCCTCTTCTATTACAATATCATAAAGCCTGATCCCTTCCCTTTTTCTTGTGCCAATTTAACTCATGATGAGGAGTAATAGATGTAATTTCAGGGGCAGATCCAGAAACTTCTCAAGGGAGGGGCGATCGCCCCTCCACCTATCGAATCCACCCCTGCCAACTGCCCTATATTTTGAAAATCCCTACCCCTATCAGAATCATTCTTTCACTTGCTATACAGACCTAATCTGCAGCGTATAATTGAGGATTTTTGCGCGGAATGAATTTAAGAAAGCGCCCAGTGGAGTGCAATGGGGTTATCCAAGGAGGGGGTGATCGCCCTCCCCTTGGATCCACCACTGTGTAATTTGGATTAAACAAAAGTCCTTTATAGAAAATAATTATTGTCACATATAAATAATGAAAACTGACAAAAGTGTAACCAGCAGACTTGAACGACAATATTTGAAAAGGAAAGCATTGTAGCAAAGATCATTTCTCAGGCAAAAACCACAGTTGATGGTTTCATTGAGAGTTGATACAATTTTTAGTGAGGGTATGATAAGTAAACACTTATCCATGAGTTTTGTAGTCATAACAAAAGGTAAGCAAAAGCATTCGGTCCTTGATGCTGTGTGTGACTAGCAGACAGAAACCAATGCACAGTAGAAAAAATCCCTATAAAAACAAGAAAAGCTGACATAAAGAGTCCTTAGACCCATAAGTCAATAGATAGTGAATTTGAGGAAAGGTACTGAGAAGGCCCAGGATGAAAGTTCAATATAAGTTTATAAAAACGAAAATGGTGCAGTCTAAAAGGCCATGCACGGCCTCTTAAGGGTTAAGAGTTATTACATATGTCGAATTTTCCAAGCAATTTTGGATAAACTGGATTCAGACTCCAACCTTACAGTCAGCAAAATGTGGAGAAATTTCACAATATTTGAGAGAATAAGAGAAAGTGCTTCAGTGAAATAGATTGGGTTGGGTGATTCTAAAACCTGCCAAGAAGTACAAAACTTATTATGATGATCAGGGCTGCGCCAAAGGTGTTTGACACTAGGTGCAAAATAATTTTGCGGCACCCCCCTCCCCTCCTCTAAAGTGACTACTAGTCAATCCTAGTCCATCCGAGAGCTGATTTACGATCGCCTCTAAAGGTCGTTGGAAATGCACGAATGAAATACCACCACAGACCCTTGCTAGGATGGAGAGTGCAATTAGGGCAGCCCCCCCCCCCCCCCCTGTAATTATATGTCTGTAATTATATGTCCTTTCCGAGAATAGAACAATGCAAATGCATACTGTGAGGGTTCAGGAGTAAATTTTGTACCGCTCTGCTATTTCTGCCTTTCTCTTCCTGCTTGAAGAGAAAATGATCCGGAATGAAAGGGTAAAAATCATCGCACTCCAATAATAGAGATACAAATATCTTGATGGAAAGGCACCCCCGACTAGTTGGCACCCAGGTGCCATGCACCCCGGGTTAGCACAGTCCTGATGATATGATAATCACATCATATCACCATGACATGGTAACAACATTATTGGCCATTTGAAAGTAAATGCAAAAATATTTAACTAATCATCAGATTCTCCTAATCATAATTTTTCATTCTCTCGGGGAAATTTATCCAATAGCATACAAATATGCAGAAGGGTACAAAATATTCTTTGCTAAGAAATTTATTGAAACAGAGTCATCCATTGCCTTGAAAAAGGAGTTTAGGAGGACATTTGGCAATAGAACTGCAACAATTAAGAAGATTGCTGATATGTCTGAGATAAAAAGAACAGTGCCTTACCAAAACAAAGTAAATGCTGGTCATCCAACAATAAAAGGCACATCAGAAAATATTGATTGAGAAATGCTATCACACAAAGTTCAAAAAAATCAACTAGGAAGGTATCAGCAGTGCTTGTAAGAGGAAAACAATTCAGAGAACACCAAGCAAAGATACCGAACTGCTAGAAAATTCTGGCACTTCAAGTTCTCTATATTAATGACAAAATAAGATGGACTTCTGTGCAAGGAAGTATGAAATGTTTATCAATGAAACATCTCTTAAAGATATTATTCACTGACGAGCATCATGTTACTTGTAGGGGTTTCTCAACTCAGATCTAGAGATGCCAGGGAAAAGAAAAACCTCAAAGACATCAGCAAGTGCCCTTGTACTTGAAAGTCACAATATGTTAACAACTATGCTGATCAAAGATAACTGTTCCATACTTATTGGAGGATGAAAGAGAAGAAAATGTTACAGTGGCTTCTCAAGAATATCTAAAGATGCTGCAAACATTTATGTGGATAGAATTAATAAGATCTAACCTCTCACAGAGAATATGGTTCCAAGAGGATGATGCAAGAGCATATTTGTCCAATATTTGTATCAAGTGGCTCAGAGACGAATTCTCAGTCAAAGTCATTACTTTATGTGCAGACAATCAATGGCCACCAAGATCCTGATTTGTCCTCACCTGGATTTTATACAAGGCTATTTGAAAGGGAGTATTCTCAAGAAACTCATGCTCAACTAAAGACCTCAAATGTTTCATAGCCAGAAAGGTACAAGTTATATTGAAAGAAACATTGAGAAAGGTCACTCACAACATGACTTTGAGTTTCAAGAAAAAATTGTGGTAATTTTGAATATATATTAAATATACTTCATGATATTTATGCTAATTTGCATTAATAACTGATTTAAAATTGAAAATAAAGTTGATTTTTTATATTTGAAAAATGTTTTGTGCACCCACATTTTATAAGTGCAAGTAAACGTGAATTTCCTTTAAATGTTGGATTCTACTTATTTCTCACAAATATAGAAAACTTCAATAATTACCATCAATGATATTATTGTGTTATTCTCATAATTAAATATATCTTTTGAGGCTTGATAGCTATTATAAGGATTATAAAAAATTAATTTTGGATGCATACAAAATGTATCCCTCATAAGAAAGTTGATGTTTTACTATTTTGTTAAATTGGTAATGAATAGACATAAGGTATGGCAGAGGGTCACAATGAAGTGTTTGCTAGACCAGACATGGTCTGCAGGCATTATGTTTAACCCTATTGCTCTAATAGTTTCATGCTGAAGGCAATTAAGAAAGAACCAACATGCAATGCCATGCAAATATCAGGGAAAGAAGAAAACTTGAATATAAATATTTGTGGAAAGCATTAAGAACAACTAAAAGGCTATAACATGAAAAGCTCTGATGAAAGAACTAGAATATCAAAAGCAAAAACCACTTTAATAAGAAACTAACACTAATGAGAAATATAAAGAATTGATAAAATAAAATGTATTAAGCATCACTTGCAAGAAGCAGAACCATGGACACTCAGGAAAAATTATGAATAATTCTTGGAAAGGTTCAAAACGTGCGCACGAAGAAAAATGCTAAAGATAAAACGGACAGATAGGATGAAATATGAAGGAGAATAGGCAAAAAGCAAATGATTATACAGAGCACAGGAAAAAGGAATACAAGACATTACCAGAGGGAGACCATGATTAAAGATGTATTAAAAGGAAAACTGGGATGAGAAAGAGGATGAAAAAGATTTCAAATGATAGTAAACTTGAAATGGAAAGGGCTAACAAAAAATGAAGAAGATTGAGGAAAGCAGGACCATGTGGTTTAACCAGTAAGGATCATGGATCTGTAATATGTAACCGCAATGATGAGGAAATAGGAGTTGCAACCGGCAATCTTGTTAATCCTCCACCCTAAACCAACACCATCACCACATTACGTCATCAGTTTCTAGGGGATTAGGAAGTACACTCATTTCACTTTTAATTGCAATTGGGATTTGGGAAGTGTATGAAATGCTTCCCCATTTATTCTATAGTCTCACTTTGCAGGGGATTTTCCAAGAACACATCCTCACGTAGAGCGGAGAGGTGTATTCAGTAATTTGTACTTTTGTTTTTCTTACCATACTTTCCACATTCTTATTTGATTTGGAACAATGTTCTAAGTTAAATTACCTTTTCCTTCTTGAGAGTATTCTTCACTGAAACATTTCTAAAATTTCTGACATATTTCAATATTTTTTAAAAAGGGTGACTTTCTGTAACTTTTTCTCTCATTTATTTACACATCTATGGCAAGGATTCTCATTTTTAAAATGTTTTTAATGTATTATTTTCCACCACTGCAGTTTAGCAAAATTTCCTTCTAATTAAATTAATTGTAATATTTAAGGATTATATATATAAATATCTGAACAAAAATAAACTTTTCCCATATATTTTTCAGGGGGCTTTGTTGCTTAATTGCGAGTAGCACCTATGTCAAATGCCACCTTCTCCATAACATAGTTAAAGCAACTTCAAGGTATAATTTTAAAGATTATGTAATATTAAAATAATTTTATGGTACATTGATTATTACTGAAAAACACCAAATTTGTGCTAAGGACAAAATACCATAAAGCCAAAGGAAAATTATTTATCCAATATACAGTCATGTGTGACTTAGTAATATTATCATGGTCTGATAAGTTCATTTTTCAGTCTATTTGCAAATATTTTTGCAGAAATTTTGGTAAGACAAGATTCTGCATATGTATTTTTGAAATTAGTTTACACTTTATTAAGTCAACAGTATTTTTGCTTTGTTTCTCTTAACAAACTTACCAAATGAATTCTTATTTGATTTGTAAGAATGTCTTTAGTTAAATTACCTTTTTCTTCCTGCAAGTCTTCTTCATAGAAACAGTTCTCAAATTTCTAAATGTGACATAATTTCAACATCTTTAATAAAATGTGACTTCTTTGTTAACTATTTTCTCACACATTTGGTTACCTTTGCTCAATGAATGTGGTAAATATATATGCCCAATGTGATACTGAAACAATAACAAAACAACAATGCTAATTAATAATTAGTAAATATATACTTATTTTTGTTACTAACTCTCTGCTAATATAGGATAAATCATCTGCTATCATTCATAAGTTCTGTAAATCCAAAATCCTTTATCCTATCTTTAAATAATTTCGAAATCATAATCTTTTAAATAACTTTAGCTTAAATATATGTAATAAAATACGGTTAAATTTTAAAACTACAAAAATGTATTTAAACCACTATTGTATTCGTTATAAAATTAAGAAAAACATTTTTGGTTCCTTACATAGAACAAAAAGAAGTTGAAAGTTTTGTTTAAACACATCAGGACATAGGTACAGATATTTCATTGATAATTCATAAATAGTTATTCTTGATAAAATGTTAGATGAGAGTTTTCAAGATATAAACCGATTGTATAAATGCATGAATTTTCTTATTGGGAACATTAAATCCATATAGGCATAGGCATAATTTTTTCGGTTTAACACGTTGAGTGCTGGCGGCCGCTCGAGTGGCCCAATTGATCTTGACCTAAGGACCGCTCGAGCAGCCAGCACTCCCCTCTGCTTCCTTGTTGTAGTAGGGGGCAAAGGCATGGGTTTTAACCTGCCCAAGCATCATTAGACATCAGTTGGGCTCTGACCTTCACAGTGGTGCGCTTAGTTTTCAATTCGGTCTATTACCTTGCTTTCAGTTAGTTTTTTCAAATATTTAAATGCATCTTCTTTGAACAAGGTAAAATTGAATATTCTTATCGTTCACTTTATACCGTATATATTTCATATTGTAAAATATTTTGTGTAGAAATGTCGAAATAAATATTCTTTTGAAAATAATTTTTTTAAATTTTATGGTGATATATTTCAAAATTAATTACTTTTTTGTAAATATATGTGTGAAACCATTAAGTTTAGAAAAAATAGGTAAAATATTCGTGTTTCAGTAATATGTAATGCAGGTCGGAGACTTACCAATACCCAAGGGACGCTCAAGTGGTCCTCAACAAAAGTAAATATTATAAACATTTAAGAAAGGCAACACTAAAAACGGATTCATACATAACACTTTTGGGCAGTTTCCTTCCAAAATAAGAAAAAAAGTGCAGGTATCGACAGAGGTTGAAAAACTATCTTCAGCACTTAGCGTGTGAAATTATTCTTTCACCAACTTTGTAAATAATTGATTCAAAATTGTGCTGTACATATAACACCCAATGAATCCATTATTTAAAGATTTTTAATATAAAGATTAACTATAACATTGATAAATATATCTCAGTAATTTACATGAGAAAATCATCATAAACTTGAGAAAATTGTGAAGACGCACTAATTTATAAAAACAATTATTCCAAAGATATTAACCATTACCATTAGTAAATGCCGCCGTAATTGCAAAGAGTTAAACAACTTTGCATTGTTTTAATCAGACTTTGGCAGTAAAATCACAACTTGACATATATTAGTATTTCTAATGAAATAAGGATCAAAAATACTCTTTCAAAGCATTAAAGCTAAAATGTTGAAATAGTAATATGCTCAATTCACATTAATCGATTCTTTTTTATTAATCTTAATGCATTTGAAATTTACGTAGTCATTTAGACTTGAATGAAAAAGTTCATAATAATATTATTTTAATATTTTTGGCTTACTTTTATATTCAAATCATAATTGTCGTTTTCGAAACAACCCAACCAATGAATTCACTCAACGTCTTGGAAAAAAGTAATATTTCAAAACCTTATCTTATATTAGTACTATTGTTGTATGCGCATTACATTCCGAGTAAATGGGCGAATTGCCGTATTTCTCGGAAATATTTCTCTTAAAATTTAATAAATGTAGTTACTGTAATATACCATAAAAAAATAAAAATCGAAGAATTACCGTTTAGACTTTTTACTTTGCTATTCAAACGTCTGCATGGTTTAATAAACTTTTGCAAAGTAGTAAGTTGCAACCATAATTTAATCAAAATGTTTTTAAATATTCTTTGAAACATTAAGTTCATTCATTTGGCACTTCCTTGTTCTATAAATCTAGATCGTATACTGATTCCAGCATTTCTGTACAATTCACAACTTCCGTTTCAAGTCGGATGCATCAAATGTGATGCTTTCCTAATCTTCTATTGGAAAAAGAAAGTAAAGATTAGATATTTTACTGTGATAAGAAAGAAACAGATATATATAATGATATTTAAACATTACTCCAATTAATAAGACCTTGTCCGAAACCTAGGTTGAAATTGGCGGCGAGTAATACAACTTTCCTTATTCCTGTATTCGCTTCCAATAGAAATACATGTTCACAAGTATAAACCTGATCCAACTTTAGTGGATATGTTCAACATTAATACATTCAAGCCATTTCATCACACACTTTTCAATCTTTTTTTGGTATTAATTTCCTACCAGGAATTTATCGTCGTTCTCGGCGTGGGTCATGTGACGTCGAACACCAAATTCAACCAATCCCCTTCTTTGCTTAAAGAAAAAGGCGGTTTATTAGGTTTCGTTTACGAGATTATAAATTTTAAAATATCTTGTTTTAAATTTTATGTAAAATTAATTACGAACCGTAATTAAATGATAATTAATTATTTAATTTAAAATTAATTTTCATATTTTATCGCTATAAAATGTTAATTAATAATAATATTTATTAATTCCGTGGGGGTTCAATACAATGAACATGGAAATCGTCAAAGTATAACTACGATAACTACAATAAACTAAACTAGAAAAGTTTTTGATTGACAAATGTATTTATAGCCTTGATGCGTTTATGTAATTTTTACCTTTAATGTATAATTTTAAAATGTTTATTATTAGATATGTATATATTAGATATAACATATGTATTACATGTGTACTTTTTGACTTGTCCTATGCGGTCCTATGTTTGTATCTTAACAAATCGATGGGATTAATAAAGGATGGAGAGATGAAGATAATAACATGCAGGTGTACAAAGTAATGATATAAGACATAATAAAAGAGATTAAAAAACAAAATACAAAAAAGATAATATGGACACAAATATTAAAAACATAATAGTTGCACAAAAATTTATGTGGCATTTAGAGTTTGTCCTCTAGGAAGTCATTGCTGCAGTAATAACTCTTACTTAGAAGGAAATATTTCAATTTGTTATGAAAGGCAGCAATGGAGGAAAGAGCTTTAATTTCATGAAGTATTTTATTAAAGACAATAGATGCAGAGTGGTGAGAGCCTTTTAAACAAAGAGAATAACAGTACTGATTGTTATGGATATTATTTTTTACATGGGTATTGTAGTTATGATAGATAGAATTGATGGGGAATTTATCATAATTTTTTTTAACAAAAGATGTACAGGCATAAATATATAGAGAAGGGAGTGTAAGTATGTTAAGCCAGGTGAGAAAATGGATACTATAAGCACGGCTTTCACTGCTTGTTTCTGCATAAAGAAAACTTTTTCAGAAACTTTGGAGTTCCCCCAACACATAATAGAAGGATATAAGAGAGTGCACTTTAGCATAATATAATAATTTCAAAATAACCACTGACACAATTGGAGCTAATCTCCTTATCATGAAATATAGTTAAATATAACTTAACAATAAACTCTGAATAAATGGTCATAATACACTATTTAGGAATGGAAAATCTCTATTTAAAATATGTCTGCTTTATTAATGTACTCTAAGACTTGATAAAAAAACTGAGGAACCATCGATAAATTTTACCTAGATTCTCTGCAGTTTAGACCACACCTACTAGAATAAAAATTATGGCCAAATTTCTTATTTATATAAGATGAAGAAAAAATTACAGTCTTTGCTGGAATCAAACAAAAAACTGCAAGTAACAAGAGAAGAATATAAAATTTAAAAATATATGCATAAAAATTGAGATCATGAACAAACAATAAAATTACCATAAGTGGTCCAAATGAATTAATTTAGAGATTATAATTTTGGCTAGTATGTGAATGTAACAGTATAGCTGGGGAGAAACATTAATTACAGACTTTTTCCACACTCAAATTTTAAAGGGTAAAGTTTGCTTTAAAAAATTATTAACCCTAAAGGAGATTGCTACACAGAAATGCAAATGCAGGAATAATATTTTATAGAATCTTGGAAATATATATAATAATTTCATTCTGCTACATAATGTATTTTCATATATATGGTATGTTGTGATTTTGTATGCTTTTTTACATGTCTATCGACTGTTTGTAGTAAATTGTGATATGTTATGTTTTGACTTGTCTTATATGCTGCATTTTATTGTAGTGTCATTGGACAAATAAAAATTATGATTATGCATAAATATATCTTAATATTTAAAGCTGACAAAACTCTTGCATTAATTCTGACAGGGCTGGTGTAATGATTTATGCAAGATGCATTACTTATAGAAATAACCAACAAAGAAAAATGAAAGGACTCTACTATTCTCCCTCAACATTTTCAGTAACTTACAAATGGTCCATAATAAAAATTATGATTTTAATGAAAATGAAAACATCATGCCAGTTCTAGCTTCTTAGAAGTAAAGTAGTTGAGTGACAATAAGAATAAGAACATTATTGGTTCTGCTGGCCAACATGGGCATAGAAAGGGTCAGGTACAATGGAAAAAGCAAAATATCATATCACAAATTCATTTCATATAACAGTGTTTGATTACAGTACAAACATATAGGCACCAGTTGTAATGAAAGCTTTTATGGATTATTCACAGATGCTGTAAACACATTTACTAATTAGATATTTATTTACATTACTTTTGAATAGTGCTTGAAATGGAAAATGTTACAAAACAGAACACTTGTATTGGTAATGGAAGAGTAATTTTTACGAAATGGAATGCTGTTATAAGGATGGTATTTCTAAATGTCTGACAAAACGGAACGGTATCATTGGCATGTGTGATGAGCCACAGTGGCATTCCAGTGTGTTCCAACTCATTTCAAGCACTACTTTTGATTGACTTTATGTTCTGCATTTGCTTAAAAGTAAGTGGTAGTTTATTATAAATGTGCATAACTTGAAATTGAGGGAACTTCTCAAAAAAATTCTTTCGGTGAGAATTATTTCTCAAGTTGTGATTTCTCGTGAATTATTATGGACTTGACTGTTTTTAGGCATGTTTCGCTTTCAGCGTGAGCGCCTATTATCGTCGGTCGGTCCGTCCGTTCGTCCGTCTGTCCATCCTTTGGTCCGTCCTTCCACATATTCGTTCTTGGCTTCTACTGAACGGATTTTCATGAAATTTGATATTAAGGACTTACAATTAAATATAATAAGAAAGTCGCAAAAATGAATCACGTATGCCAATCAGGGGTACCACTTTACTGGTGACAAAAAATGAAATTTTCGTCATATCTCGTAAAGTATTGCTCATATCAAAATATTTTTCAAATAAAAGTTATAGAACTGGTAAATTAGAGTATTTCTTTTCCTATACATTTTTATCATAGAAGTAGCCGTCATCAAGAAAATCTAACAAGAAAGTCTTAAATCGAGTTGAACTGACAATGAGAAAACTTCTTGCATGGTTACTTCTTCATTGTTGCTAACATAAACAATCTCACAAACAAACGTATAATTTCCTTTCGTGTGCATGCACTATTTTTCAATAGGAAGAAAATGGATTATTTATGATGAAGAAAAGAACTTTAAAATGCTATTTCCCTTACATACAGGTATATGATTTCTTTTTAACACTCCATTGCACGAAACACACCCATTTGTGATACGTTGTACACTTTCCTAACTTGTTTTAAATAATTCTGGATTTTTTTGCAAACAATACACACTCCATTATATAAATACTTGACATAGTCAAGGCCCCCATATTTTTAATAGCTCTTAGCAGCTGGTGAATCTATTCCCACCATTAATAGTTCTGACAGCCCATTCTTTTTATGATGAATAACCTTTTTTTGTGGGGACTAATCCCCCAAATAAGTTTATTTTTAACCTTTTCTAGCACGAAGCACCCAAACCTAAATGGACCTTACAGCATGATATTCTTCTGTGATTCATGTGGTATACCATTTGTAAGCAAACTTCATCACGCATCCATATGCTGAGTGCTGGAAAAATCTTTTCTTCCGACGACTGCACTCTGCTGGGAACACAGCTGAGATGAGTGAGGATGATATCATGAGACGGTCTGTTATTGTAACCGATGAACAAAGAAATGAAACAATATACATGAGCCAGGTAAAAGGCAGTCATCATCTTAAGAATATGATATTTCTTATGTGATGCCGTGTGTAAGCAAGCCTTCTCATGCACCAATATGCTGTACTGGAAAAATTATTCTTTTTCAGCCCTCAGTTGTGACTATGGCCAAGTTGAGTGTGGATGCTATTACAGAAGAAGTGGATAAAGAAATTTGTTCCACTGATTCTGATATTTCGAGCGATTCAGAGCTGTGCAAAGTTTCAGCTGGAAGTGATTACGAGGATGATGTTACACAATTTCTTGCTGACAGTGATATTCAATTACATGAATCTCAATGACTGGAAGGTTACAAAGTGTTCTGAAGTGCTTGGTGATTTAAGTAAGTAAATAACTATTGAAAATTTCAATAAGATACAGCTATAACTTGCTGAGTTACTAATATTTATGTGAATTACTATCCATGGAGTGCAATTCTTGCGAATTAAAAGGCTCAAAACTGGGAATACTGGGTATTTAAATTGTCAGGAGAGGGTCAAATGAAAGTATATGTGAGCAAAGTAGTATATAATTCTTAGGATATTAAATGACAAACTATCCAACTGCCCAATGAATGCATGCCTAGTTTTATTTTTGAACTGAGATGGACGATGTATAAAGCCCAGCTCGGTGTAGATCCATGAAGGATGTGACTTCTGCATTTTTAATTCAGCAAACATGATATTATGCATAATTCTAAATGGCCAGGCAGTTCATTGAAGAAAAATGGAAATAGAAAAGGTCCAACGATGAAGTTCTGAAGGATGCAAAGTTCCAGGTTGACTACCTTGGATCGATGAGTTCTAATTATGTTATGGCATCCTTGTGTTTCTTCCTGTTGCATCAGAGACATAACTGATTGATAATTTCATTGCTTAAACAAAAGTGTGGAGCAAATGACACTATCCTTTAGTCTATTATTGGCTTAATGATGCTAATTGAGTGTTGGCACAAAAATATTGATCAACGCTTTTATATGTATTAACTTCCCCCTCCCTCCCAGCGTTAGGAGTAGGGTTGCCAGATGTACTGATTTAGGAAGTACAGTACTGATTTCCTATTGCCTTGCTTGACATGTACTTCTTTTCAATAATTTGCAAAGAAGTATCACAATGTACTTCTTTTTGTCAAAAATGAAAAATTCTCTATGAAGACGTTAATGAAAATCCACTGGAAAGAAACAAATCAAATACAATGTTAATTAATTAAGGTAATACAATTCAGCTAATATCATTGTTGAGTAATTAAATTTAATTGACTTAAAGGCAATCAGTTAGATGTAATTTGTTTATTCTTTCATTAAATACTCATTATTGGGCTTACAAATAGGGTGTCCATACTTCCTGGTTTTCCGGGATTTATCCCAGATTTTAGTCATCTGTCCCGGTGTCCCGAAAATTTTTTTCGGGACGCCCAATTGTCCCGGTTTATAGGAGCATTCTCTGTACTTGTTTTCAATGATCGGGATTTCCAATGCATACGTTTTCTTATTAATTAATAGCATGTTTTCTTATTTTCACATGTTCACAGTTCGAATGGAACGTTTAAAGTTCTGTGATTTTGTTGATGTAGAATATAGCAAGTTGCTATCTCATTTGAAAACTCGTTGGTTATCACTATGTACTGCAACTGAACGAATTTTAAAAATTTTTGAAGGTTTAAAATATTATTTTACATCTGATGAAAAGACTCATATTTTAATTTTGAATTTTTTAATTAATGCTTTGGGAGAAGCATATTTGTGTACCGTACTTCTTGCAATTCATGAATGACCAGATATTAAAGACTGAGAAAACAAACATCACTATTATAGAGGTAAAAACATTGTTGAAGAAATAATTGAAATGATTGCTAGTAGAATATCTGATAAATTTTTGCCTATTGAAACTAAAGAAATATTGCAACTATGTAAAGATAAAGAAACATATAAATTTAGCAACGAAGTCATCGAATTTTATTCAACAGCAAGGGAGTATTTACTAAATTGGACTGAACTATTAAAGCAGTATACATTTTTGAAATGGTTGACTTTAAAATTTATTCCAAAGTAGGATGATGCTGCATATTCTTGTGTATCGCTTGAAAGAAATGGAAATAAATTTACAGAAAATATTCTGTACGAGCAATTTGTATTTTTGAAGGAATTGATTAAGAATGAAATTGAAAACAATGTAAATTGGAAAACGATGAATTGCAACGAGAAGTGGATGACTATCTTTATGAAAATTGAATTTATCGAGCAAAAAAGTGAATTCGTTAGAGTTTGTTCATATCTGTTTGCAAATCCGGGTCACAATGCAGGCTGCGAAAGAAGTTTTTCTTTACTAGATGCTCAATGGACTGGTAAACAGAACAGATTATAAATCAGTACAGTTAACGCAATACTCATATGTGTCTTTAATTTAAAAGATCTTAGTTGTGAAGGTTTTATGAATTCCATAAAAGAAAATGAAGAAATATTAAAAGCTGCACAAGGATCAGCCAAATATAAATGTAAAATTAAATTTTAAGATTATCATTTGATGAATGGAATTTTTTGTTATAAAAATTCATAAATCATTAATTGATTCTTCTTCATTTAATGATGAATGTTTTATTAGGTGATAATGGTTCATATATGTACCTAGTATTTGATTTTTTGTTGATTTTGTAATAAAGATTTTAATTTTTGGTATTTCATTCGTTCATGTAACTTTAAATTGATTTTTGTTTAGTGATAATAGTCTTTTTTCATGCTTATTGACTTATAATTCAAATATCTCTTGTAATTTTGAATTTATAATAGTAATCAATATTTTTATGTTAATACGATTTATACATTACAACTTGTTTAATTTGTAATTATGGTATGTGATAACAATTTGAATGTTTCAAGAGTAATACTCTATAAATCAATGTTTCTCAACCGAAAATCTGCCGTGGACCGGTAAATGTTGTGAACGTTCAACCAAGGACCGGTAAATTTAGCAAACTACATAATTTTTATTTGTTTTCTTCAATGAAATTTTAGTAAAAGATAAGAATAAAATAAAATCACAACTTTTTAAACAATTAACTGCCAAAATAAGAATAAATTTATCTTAAACTTTCCACCAAAGTTTCGCGGACCGATGGTTGAAACACACTCCTATAAATCACAATTCATGTGCAATTTGTATGTTCCATTCTTCTCAATAATTAATATTTTTTATGTCGTAACCACTCATTCTGAACAATCTGTTAAATAATTGACTTCTTTTTGTGATCATGATTTCAACTTCCTAACATATAAAATATAATATGTTATGTATTTAATTTTAAGTGTATAAATAAAAATTGCAAAACTTTATAACAGAAAAAAGTTTAAAGCCATCCTATTTTCTTATTAATAGAGTAACAGAATCAAAAAATACATTAAAACAATATTTTAATACCTCAAACTACAGAAAATGACTAAAAATTCATTTGTCCAGGTTATGTCCTGATTATGTTCCTGTAATTTCCCGGTTATGTCCCAGTTGTCCCAGATTTTTCATCCTCAAAATAGGAAATGTCCCGGTTTTGCTCCCTTGGCCTTTGGACACCCTACTTACAAATTAAAATGAGAACATCTTCACTAAAATTGGAAGAAGAAACCATACGTTTGGTAACTAGGTGTGTGTTGTACGATCGCGCTGTTTTCTGCTTAAATTTATCTTTTCTCCGTGGATTCTTTTCCAATTCAACCACCATTACATACTATGACGTTTTCACAATATCAAAATGGAGTTTTTTGATGGAACAAGGTGAGAAATCTGTTATTTTATCCTTTTTTATTTTAATCTTTTATGTTGTTGTTTTTTAGTTTAGTTCTTTTTGTTATTATGAAAGTTTTTAAAATTTAAATTTTAACTAATTAATTACTGAATTATTATGCCAATTTTGGAAATTGTATACCTTATTAGTTTTTTAAAGAAAAATATGAAGTAAAAATCTATTTTAAATTTAAAGGGCCCCAGTTTAAAATGGAAACAACACTGATAGTAGAAAATCTTTCTGAAGAAGAGTATAATACAGAAGATGAGCAACAAAGTCGAAATCAAGAGTCGAGAATAAAGAAAAGAAGAAGAGGAACTAATCATTTTAACAAAGAATGGAAAAAACAATATTTTTGGATTGCAGCTGGAAAGGATGGATATGCAAAATGTATTCACTGTAGCACGGAATTCAGTATTACAAAAGCTGGGATTTCAGATG
The DNA here is from genome assembly GCA_036926305.1 of Uropetala carovei. Lineage (NCBI taxonomy): Eukaryota > Metazoa > Arthropoda > Insecta > Odonata > Petaluridae > Uropetala > Uropetala carovei. The sequence continues at coordinate 312,417 of JAXCHB010000210.1, forward strand.
TGAAACAACACCTAAAATCGGTAAAACACCTAAAACTTGGGAAAACAGTAGCAAGCACTGGAAGTTTAAGTTCTCTTTTTTTGGCATCTTCATCGTCCTCATTATCTTCTTTTAAAAAAACGGCAACTGCAGAAGCGAATTTTATTTTTCATACTATACAGCATGCACATAGTTTTAATTCTGTTAATGGTACCAGTGCCTTGTTTCCTGTAATATTTTCGGATTCTAAAATTGTCCAGATTTACTTGTGGACGGACAAAAAGTTCCAAGATAATGAATGTTTTAGCAAAAGAATCCCAATGTAAAATCATTACTGATATTAAAAACAATAATCTTCTGTTTTTGATAGCAACAGATGCATCGAACAAAGGAAACATAAAAATGTATCCATTAGTAGTACGATATTTCTTGAAAGATAAAGGAGTGCAAACAAAAATTTTTAATTCAAGTGATTGCTAATTGTTTAGTTTCTAAAATTGAAAAAGCGGGCTTGGATTTGAAAAACATTATTAGTTATTGCGGAGATAATGCAAATGTAAATTTTGGATGTCATCAAAGTGTATTCACTGAATTAAAAAAAGTAAGCCCGATATTATAGATATCGGATGCCTCTGTCACATGATTGCTAATTCCATTAAAAAGGCTTCCAATTGCTTAAAGTTTGATCTAGAATACATTGTCGTAAAAATAGTTAACGAATTTAGCTCCCATACAAAGGAAATGAACTCTGATAGAATTTTATGAATAGTACTGTGATCTGGAATATTCCGAAATGTTGTGGCATGTTTCTACTAGGTGCCTCTCTCTGCTACCGGCTATAGACCGTCTATACAAAAATTTTGAGCCAATTAAATTTTATTTTAATTCAAAGACTTCTGCACCAGCTTTATTGTTAGATTTTTTAAAATAATGAACTAGCTGAGGCATATTTAGGTTTAGTTTCAAATGTAGGGCCGCTTTTACAAAATGTAATTTTAAAGTTGGAGCAAGAGGGTCCTATTGTTATTGAAATGTTTGAATTACTAAAAAATCTGCGAGTTGCACTAAAATCTTGAATAGAAGAAAAGTTTTATGGTATGATTGCAAAACAAAAGCTGGATAGTTATGATAAAATGAGCAAAAAAACTTATTTATTAAAAGATCAACTAGGTTTTTAGAAAAAATACTTGAGTACATTGTAGATTTCTTTTTTCTGGAAATAAATTTGAGTCTTAGTTTTTTTTGAATTAGATGAAACACCGCATTTTGAAGAACTCTTGAATGTAATAAAATTACTTCCAATGTCGAATCTTGCTATTGATTTTGATGTTTTGTTTGATGAATTTTCTCATTTAATAGAAATGGCCGGCCGGGTTAGACTGGTAGGCAGTGTGCCTGCCTTCTAACCCAAAGGTCACAGGTTTGAATCCCGCTTCGGGCATGGATGTTGTGATGTATGTTGATTTTCTCTAAGAGAATTTGACGGTGCTAAATAACCTTAGCTGTTGACGCACCTAAAAACTTAATTACTACTACTATTAAAAGAAATGGTGCCATCATTAAAAACATTTTCATATGAAGAAAGATGGACAACTTTTTAAAATACATGCAATGATCCAAACATGCAAAAAATAGTTCAATTTAATTTTGCTCTCCCTCACTCAAATTCAATGAGTGAAATAATGTTTAGCTTTATGTGAAAAGAAAGAAATTGCTTACTGTTAAACAATGTGGAAGCAGAGATTTTAGTTAAACATAATTTCAATAAAACTTGCAAAGAATTTAACAAATTTGTTTTGCAGAATGATAATTTATTGAAACAAATTAAATCAAGTGAAAAGTACAAATAAGAATGTTAACTCAATTTATTTTGATGAGTTGCCCAATAAGATTTGTTTTTAGTTTTTAACACCTACTTATTGTTATAATGTTCGTAACACTGGTAGCAGACCCTGTCAACACTGCTTATGCATAATTATTGTTTGTTTTCATTATTGTCATTGTTAAGGAGAATATTATCAAATGCAAATGTGCGAATAAAAGTTTTATTAAATAGTTATTTAATTGCTTTATATTATTGAGTTCTCCAGATATTACATTGGCGCTGCGGACAGGATGGCTTCAGCTATTATTGGTATGGTAAATGAGTTCAATCCAGTTACAGATGATTGGAACAGAAGATTTGTGCAGTTTTTTTAGCAAATGGCATAACAGAAGAAGGTAAGAACACAATTCTTCTTAATTCATTACGTCAAGATGCTTTCAAATTATTAATCGATTTGAGTATTCCTAATAAACCTGAGGCCCTAGCCTATGATGATATTATTAAACATCTCACAACACATTATGAAATAAAATCTGGAGGTTTTCCTCAACGTTATCAGTTTTATATCGCTGAAATGTGTACTAGTGAATCAATAGCTGCCTGGGCAGCCAGAGTAAAACATTTGGCTTCAGATTGCCAATTCAGCGAATATCTTGAAATGGCTATAAGAGACAGATTTATTATGGGTCTACCTAAAGGAAAAATCAAAGAAAAATTATTTACAGAAAATGTAACTAAACGAACATTCAATGAAGCAGTCAATATGGCACAAACTACTCGGACAGCCCAACATAAGTTCGGAAATTAAGGTTGAGCTTGAGATTTATCTAAACCAATACTAGCTCTACTCAAAGATGTTTTCGTTTTGCTCAGAAGGATTGTTTGGTTTGTGGTTATAACAACCATGCAACACATCAATGTAGATTTAAAGATTATGTCTGTACCATTTGCAAGACAAAAGGACATTTAAAGAGAGTTTGTCCTCAGTCATCGGATAAATTCAATCGGAACAAGGCTAGTAACCAGCAATTGAATAATTACTGCATGGAATTGAAAGATATGAACCAAAAACCAGATACCGTAAGTGAAAAACTTAATTATTCTAACTTAGAAGATATGATTGGCCTTTTTAATATAAGGTGTTCTAATCCGAATTTATACCCACCAATCATACTTAAAGTCAATTTAAATGGAGTTGTTTTTGAAGCACATTTGGACAGTGGTGCAATGTATGGTGCCATTTCAGATAAAGATTATTATAAATATTTCCAATCAGTACAATTGGATGAATGCCAAGATGTAATAAAACTATATAAATACTTAGATAAACCTCTTGGAAGCTGCAGTTTAAAAGTTGAATATAATGGTGAGAGCACTTTCTTACCTTCCTTTAAAACGTCGTAATTGTTCATCTTCGTAAGAACCAAAGTTGTAGAGAATAATATTTTTTCCAAGTTTTGTTTGAAACAAATTTTCGTAGAACCATCCATTTCGGAGATATTTTGCTTATTCGTAAATTTTCAGTGTACAGCGCCAGTACCATGTAGCGGTGAATTCTGTAAACATATTCAAAATATAACTTACGGCAATAAGGACGACTGTATTCATTTACGATACGAAGTAATAATTTTGCCTTATAATGCTATTCATAATAATTTACATATCTATACCTCAAATTTGGAGAAAGTCATGTGTTGGCCACATCAGATTTTTTAAATTTTAGTTGTCCTCTCCGGGCGCTACTGCGCCCTTCGCCACGCTGGAACCAAAATATCCTTCCCCATTGTCCGGTGATTGGGTTTGTAAATGTCGCGACAGGCCGACCAGTCATGGGTTAGCAAGCTTTAAATTAATTCAATGAAGCCATTGTTGATGGATTTTATTTATCTTCGTTGCTCGTACGCATACTTCGATAGTTCATTTTTCCGGAATCAGGTGGCGCTAACCGGTTTTTTAGGCAGAAGTTGCCATTAATATTGGAGAAGGGGAATGCTTGTTTCAATCAACTACTGCCGTGTAATTTTTTTCTTGTGCTTCAGATTTCATTTAAATTAAATAAAACATTAATCATGAATCTCTCAAACTTCAAACACTGTAGTTATTAATAAAGAACATAATGGAAAGTAGATGAAAGGTATGCAAAGGCCTGCTCTTTCATTTTGTCAACTTTAAACTGTTGTTATAGATCCAACCTGCATAAGAACTGGCAAACAATAATATCTTAAAACTTCATTAATTTCCTTTTAAAATTCTGAAAGACACTGAAGGCGAGTATTTTAATTTTTAAAGGAAAAAAAATAGTTTTTCAAGCCCTTTTTTTTTTCTCCAAAATTGTTCGGAAAAACAATCTTCTAGGCCAGGGATGGCAAATGATTTCTGTCTCGCTTGCCAATAAAGTAGTTTGAACCATCAGAATTTTTTTCACATGCCATTATTTTACTCCTTCTCTAAGAAACCATATTTTATACAGAAAATACAAACTTACGTGTGCCAATTGCGGCACGCGTGCCACGGATTTTCCATCCCTGTTCTAGGCGATAGTAACTGAACGATCGACTAGTCGATTGTTTTCAATCGATTATTACCCATCTCTACTAGTTAGATGGAGAGGAAAATGGCGTCTGAATTTTGTATGAGACCATTTTGAGAATCGGTAAGTGTTAAACGGAAAATTATGTTTAAAGCTGTACTTTTTATTGCTTCATTTACCTAGTTAACTTATAAATTCGCAGATATATATGTCAGATTTCCCTGTTGTGTATTCTTCGAATATGAAATTTACCGACACATTTTCTCGATAGGTAACGATAATCTCACTGGTCAAAATGTAAAAGAAGGTACTAGAAAAAACGGAGTTAATATTAACGTATTGTAATAAAGATAAGCGTGTGTATTTATGCAATGGTGAAATTAATGTAAAAGGCATCTTGAAGTTAATAGGCCATGCTTAGGCATTACCTATACTGTTGAAGTAAGGAGGCAGAGTGAGAGTGACTATGGTGTATTGCCGTATTGAATCAGGCACAAAGTGTATTTTTAAAACTCGGGTGTCGGTTAATTTAAATTTAAAAAGAGGGGTAAGTGTACGTATAGTTCCATTTTGATAGGATTATTATGAATTTTAATTTCCATTATTAATGTTAACATTCAGGTTATTATATAATATTTTTAGTTTGTACTTACTTGGGTTCACTTTTACGAGTCTATGCGTATAATTTTCACTTATTAAATTTTTATTTTAAAACTTTAGGTAATAGGTACACAGTTTTAGACAAAAATCTTCGTTATTGGCATTCCTCTATTATTTAGTGGCGGAAGTTTTCATGGTGGGCATGCAGATAATTTTTCATGTGAATTTGTTAGCGAGGTCCATTACTCGAAAAATATTATTACTTGTTAGGCAGCAAGAAAACGTGTTGATATTTAATTTAACCCTTACTAATTCAGATTAATCTACAGTCATGTTGAAATTCCAGAAGCAAATCTACGTGAAGTGAAATAGACTATTAACACAAATATTTATATTTGCACAGAAAAGAGCAGTTTATAAATTGGTATCTCATCAACAATACGATGAAATACAGTACGGTAGAATGGTGAGGTCACTGCCAAAAATTTTAACACCCAAAATAAATTTACTATAATTTTTTTAGTTTTCTTCATTTCTTACATGTACATACCAGTCACATACAGGATATTCCATAAATGCTTTTACAATGTAATAATATTTACATAAAAGGAAATGCTTTAGCTCTATGCTCAGTACATTTTTATTAACCCCTCAACTGCAGGTTTTTATTCCACTCACCATCAGACATTTTTTTCAAGAAAATTACTTTTATGAATTTTTACTCTAAATGGGTATTTTATGAAAGGGAAAGAATGAATAAGATTTCTTACTTGATTTTAACATATTTATTTAGGAAATGACACATTTTCAATATTGTAATAATATTTTTTCGTATGGCATACTTCAAAGCAGTCTATCACACGCAGTGAAAGCTCACACTGTTTCAGCAGTAAATTGTCTCTTTCCTAATTTTTTTGGAAAGGCGTACAGTACATCTTTTCCTGGAATACTGCTGTTTTGATTTACCAGGGTTCCTATGAAATGCCTTCCAGTAAGGTGGAGTGGCATCTCCGTGCATGGTCTCCCAGCCCTCAATGGTCTGGGCATGCTGGCAGCTTATTTCTCAGTCAATGCTGCAAGTAGGCTTATTAGTCAAAACTTCATTTGGCTCATACTTCCTCCACATTTTCTGTAAATTACCAAAGCATTGAAAATTGTTGTCCAACAAATGTCGAAACATTTTTATATAGTATTTTTTCGGCCATTTCCTGGCAATAGAATAAATAATGATGCACTGATCCTCCATCCCCTTGCTGTAATCTATGCAGACTACAGGTTTCATTTTTTTCCCCACCACCTTTTTTCTTTACGAATGTAATGTCTCTGTCATGGATAGTGGGCAACATGCAAAGATATTTCTTATCCATCCACTTCATCACCATGGTCTTCTTGTGATACCAGGTGGAAAGCTTGCCTTTTGCCAACTTCTCCCCCTTGAATTCTGGCGGTAGCTCCTTCCTATTCACTTGAACTGTTCCCACAGCATCAGTTTCATGCTCCACCAAAAGATCAAACAGCTTAGGGGACAAATAATAATTGTTCATAAAGGCTGTTTATTCTTTGCAGAGAAGCCCTTCCATTAATGTAAACACCACTTGAGACAGTTTGTTCATGTCTTTCATTGCAAGGTCATGGAGTTTCTGTGGCACTAAAGTGGATTTTCGGTCTACACAATCATATTGTATACATAACCCGAAGAAGATTCACACAGCTGAAAAGACTCCATCTAAAATCAAGCCCTCTTCTTTGTGATATACACCTTCCACCTTAGCCGACCCTTCCTAATTTTATAAAGCCTTGGGTTGGGCTCCTTCAAAGCCTTATTGTTATTGAAGTGTAGGAAATTCAACAAGTGAAACCTATGATCGGTCATCCCTTCCCAAAAAAACGGAGTATCGATAATTTTTTTTTTTGGAATAAACATTGATGCCATTGACTTCTGAACAAACCCATTGCAAAATAAGTAGCCCAATAAGGAGTCATATCTCACCTGGATTTGTCTCAGTCCACTCCCGACTCCTACTTTTTGGTTTGAGAAGACTGAAGATTTTGCAGAAATACACTGCTGGGCATAAATGTGTGTTTGGTCAGCATTAGCTCACAAAGTTCTTGAGGAAACAAGTGTTCAAATTCTGATTCAGGCTTAAGATTTTCACCGAAATTGAAATGTAAAACACCATTAGCTTTGGACAGAAAACCATCATGAGGAATTCCATAATTTACCCATTTGTTCAGTAAATTTTGCAGTAATCCGCCAAGGGTTTCCTCGTGGTCCAAAATTTCGACACTACTGAAATCACTATCATGTTGATAATTGTCATTATCACTTGAGCTTTCACTGGAGCCAGCTAAAATCTAAAGAATTTTGTTAACACTGAGGTCTGCCCTCTTCCGATCTAGACGCCATCACTATGTCGCACTATAGTAGGAGACACAAACGAAGGCTGGTGGCACGCTGAGAGAGAGAGGTAAAGTTCTCTCTTCTCACTTGCAACGTTGCGACTTTTGACATGACCCGAATGAAGGCAGGTGGCATGCAGATTAACCCTTTGAGTGCCACGCCTATTTCAATGGGTTTGACCAGAAGTTTTGCCATTTTACAGCACTTTTTATAAAATATCATAGATATTTTATTTTTTAATATTTCTTTCTCTTTTTTTCAGTATTTCCTTGAACCTATTATATATTCTGTATCTATCATGAAAATTTCCATAATTGAATGGTTTTATTTTTTGTATTTTTTTTGTTTTTCAAATTTAAAAAATCAAAATTCAATTTTACATAAAAAATACTATAGTTTGTTTTTAGTTATGGACATTTGTTGCATTCAGTCTTATAGACTGTACTTTTGGAAATTGAAATGCGAAATATCATGGCTAAACGTAATAATTACTGACATTTATTAGTTATAAAAAAAACTGCGAAATTCAAATACAAAGAAAATATCCTGCTGCAAAATATTAATTAAAAAACTTATTTATACATAAATATCCATACAAAAATTTTTATTGGTGCTTGACAATACACAGTACGTAATCATACACAAAAACACGCATACACACACGTACACACACGCACGCACTCACATGCAGTAACTTCGAAGCTCATTAGAGTTCGAACTTGCGACCTTTTGTTCAGGCATCGGTAATGCTAACCACACTTCCACAAGAGCTAAGATATGGTATTAGCACTCATGTAGGAGCATACAAATTCCATGCAGTCCTTTGCCACATTTTACACAGACTGTACGAGACCGCGCACTGGCCCATTATCCTTTCTGCTGCACACAACACAGACTTTCTTTTCGTCCAGGCAGTTTTCTTAATCCTGAATCGGTCCTGATAGATGATTGTGTGGGAAATGTACTGCTATCAGCTGAAGAAGTACATAAATTCTTGACAGGTAACCATTCTTTTTCTATTGCCTGTATAATACTGGAGGTAAACTGCAATCTGGACATTTTTTTCTCCGAGTTGCCTAGTTTATAAATAATGTAGGCAAATAATCTGCCCCGAACTGTCGATTAATTTTAAATTATTCTTGTAACGTAATTTTACTATCATATTGATTTTTTTGATTACTTTTCTAAGGTGGCAAAAAAAATTAGCATTATGTAATATGTTTGGAATCGAGCTAAAAGTGTCTTTTTGAATTTATTATATAATAATAAGAATTAATAAACGAATTTATTAGAGTTTTACATATAAATTCTTTCTGAGTAATATTTTATTCCATATTATTTGACCAATTAACTAATTAAAATATTTTATTTACATAAATTTATTATTGAAAGTTGGAAAAATTGAGACACCGTGCATCATCGCCATTGAAAAGCAAGAAACTGTCTACTTCAATAATTAAATCTATCATTCAGTCAAGGAAATCTTAATAAATGCTTACGGAAAAGAATTTTCCTAGTCGATGAATGTGTTTTGGTGAATTGTGGTCAGTGAATTTTCCTAGACCCTTGATAAATATAGCGAACATTTTTTATTTTATTTGTTATAAATGAACCAAAGAAATAACGCTTTGTAACTTCCATTGTTTTTATTTCTCTTACAACCCGGGTTTCGACATTACAATGCTATCGTCAGGTGCAGATATGGTGAGAATAGAAAGTATATACAGAGAAATGGGTAGAGAGGGGGGAGGGAGGGTAGTTTGTAAGACGGAAAGGAATGGAGGGGAGGGAAAGGAGGAACCTATCTCATGTCAGAGGGTTACTGCAGGGGGTAGGTTGTAAAGGGATGAAGGGGAAAGGAAAGGCTGGAGGCGGGAGACCATCTTGGGAGGGTTTGGAGAAAGACGGGAGAAGACTAGGACTAAAAAGAAAGGCCTTGTGGAAGACGGAGAGAGGGTGAAACCCAGAGAGAGGAAGGAGGAAATTATCAATGCTGCAATGGGTGTGTGTGTGGGAATAAGGAAAATAAAGGCAAGGGCAGGTGGTAGAACTAAAGAGGTTAAATATTAGGAGACGGTCAGTAAGGTCCTTGTTATAAATCTTTTTTCCTCTACATAATGTGTATTACAGGTAAGAAACAGAAATAAAATGCCTGAGGAACTAATTTTCTTTGATTTTTAATGATTTCTTTAAAACACTTTTATGTTTTCAATTTGTCCGTCCATCCAGGGATAATCTCAAAAGCGGTTTAAGCTAGAAGCGTATTTTCTTTCTGATTATGTATGATTGTGTATGTTGGTAAATAAATTTGAAGTGAATCCATTCAGAGAATTTTTAATTGATATGTAAATAACAATGAACATAAAAATCATGTTAGGATCAAAAAGACCATTTTTTAAATATAAATAAATGAAGATGATGATGGGATTGTAATATATATAAAATATAAATTTTTCCTTTAAATAAATTCTTCTTTCATTTAAAATAATAATGACTGGTGATTGATTTACTTACAGATTGATAGTGAATGTGTAATGTTTATAGTGGATAAATTATTTAATAATAGTATTTCAAATGATAATTTAGTTGAACCGAACTGCAAACTGAACCGAACCACGTGGCAAAATTCTCGTCTGAACCGAACCACTTCCAAAAATTTAGAACCGAACCGCAAACCAAACCACTCCCAAATTTTGAAGTGGTTTGCAGCTCTGTATTTAATGAATATGTGACAAATTTTGGCCAAATATCTCACTTTTATCGACAAGTTTCCTGGAAAATGAATATCATTGTTGAGACTCAAGATTGCTATTATTGCCATAATATTCATACGTCATACAAAAGAAATATGAAGCATTTACATAGATGTATCAAGTGATAGGGAAGGATCGAGAAGGTGGGAGGAAGAAAGAGAGGGGATTACAGCAATATAATTTTCTTTCTTGTCATTTTGACTTGCATTTACACTAAGTACTTAAGTATTGTAGATATGAAATTAAAAAAATAATATTCAATAAACTTTCAAGCTTCCCTATGTTTATTATTAAAAATGCTGGCAACATTTCAAATTTGTATAAGTGGGGTGTGGATAATTTCCTGTAACTTAGGTGGTCAGTCAAAAAGGTGGAGAAATGTTTCTTTATATGATCATCTAATGAAGCCAACATTTCATTTTTGGGGCAAGAATAGAATATCAATCTTGAATTTAGTTATGTCGGTGTCAACATTTGTAATAAATAAATATTCAGTGTTTTTGAACCAAAAAATATACAGTAAAACCACTTTATAACGAAATTGAAGGTACCCAATTTTTGGCACTTTGTTGTATGGAGGTTTTTCAGATTCATCATATATGCATATTCGCATATTATTGTTGGTTAGAATTTATTTCAACAAACATTTTAGTTAAAGAATGTTTCCAAAAAATTCACTTAATGATAAAAAACAATATATTATTTTTTCATACCTGTAACTTTGATCAATTTTCATAGTAAAAACAATACTCTATATCAGCAGTGTCCAAAACGTTCGCCATTAGCCACATGTGGCGAATAGGCTGTTGTGTTGTGGCTAATGCATGAGTAAGAAATAATAATAATTTTATAAAATTTTTCAAATATTAAAAAAAAAACGTGTTCTCAAGGTGATTATAATACGACTATTTGGTGTAGAACTCTGCTGCAGAGCATTGCTCTATTGCAGACAGGTTGTTGCATGTGAATTGGTGTAGTGTTGATACGAGTGGCAGATGCAATGCATCACTGCATCAGTCGATGGTCAGTATTAGCAGCGATAAAGAATATGAGCCATCCTCAATTTGTGATGTTGTTGATAGAAATAAAGAACTATGATTTTAATGACATCGTGTTCTTTGCAAATGTGCATTGGCTGAGTCGTGGGAAGGTTTTGCAACGATTTACTGCCTTGTTAACTCCAATCTGAGATTTTCTTGCCACGAAAGAATTGCTAACTAAATATTCTGTAATCAAAGATGAACAGTGGCAGTGTGACTTGCGTTTTCTAACTGACATCAAATTACATATGAACAAACTGAATCTGAAACTTAAGGAAAATGGGAAGCTAATTTGTGATCTGTCTAGTTATGTACGTGAGTTTATATGCACTTACATAAATATTTTTACAAATTACAATAACACCACAATATTTTTTCAGGTCTGACTATGAGAGAAAACGTGAGGAAAAGGTGATTCATTCCACATATAAAAAGTTTCGCATAGTGTTTTCCATGAGATGGCAAAAGACAAAACTGGTTGCAAATGCGGAACCGTCAAAGATCAAAATGAGTGAAAGATAAAGCCACGAAAGACTAGGTCTACCTGTCTACCTTATCACTCAAAATGCTTGAAATGACAACAAATCATTCTAATCATTCAAGTGAGGTCGTAATAACAGCGTTAACACCCTCATAGATGGCATTTATTTCTGCTTTACAACTGCATACAATATTCTTTTTTTTAAATTTGCTATATGGAGGCTTGTTTTTAGTGGAGCAGGTGTGATTTTTATTTCATAAAGGTTTTCTATATAGTTTTATTAGTGAATTTTTCAGGACCGGCAACAATTTTTATTATATAGAGTTCTTTGTTCTAAGGGAGTTCGTAAGGTCAGAGGTTTTACTTTATTTGGGCAACTTAGAAATGATGTGTTTATAAATTCATAAAAAAGTTTAAATCAATTTCTTCTCTTGAAATATTCAAATTAATGAGTAACATGAGCTTTTACAGAAATTTAATTCTGAAAAATTGTTGAATTCTTTAACACTTTCAACGCGATTACATCAATTCAATTTACCTCGGTGACGGGATACTTGAGAAAAACAAAATTAACATCAGAGTATATTTTCACATATTACTTGGTATAATAATAGTTGTTATCCAACTTTTGACATTTATAAACAAAAAATTAATGATGAGGTTATATAACCTCATCCGTCAGTTCGCATGTCTTATCCCAGGATGTTAGGCTAACCAGCGGCACACAATCTCCTATCTATGCAATCCGCATTACATCCTACTTGATTCGAGTTTCTTTCGTATACGTATTTTCTTTAGTAGTTAGTAGAAAAATGAAATTTTAAGTAGTAAATATAATAATAGAACGAAGAGGAAACAAGAAAAATAATAATAACCGAGTAATAAAATGTTATACTCCTATTTTTTTATATTTTATTAAAATTTAGTATAAAAATACACAAATATACCATACATAAATTATACATATATATTTATTACATAAATTATAAATGTACATATATATATATATATAGTATACAAAAGTAAACGTATATATATAAAATTATACAAATAAACACATACAAATAAATATATACATATAAATATAAACTAATATATACAGTGGTAGCTTTACAAGATTTGGAAGCCCTTCTCTTTATTTATATATATATACTAGTTGTTATGTGCTTGCATTCTGCAAGCATTTTCAAATTTTAGCATTTTTACAAATTCAAATTACTCCCAAACGATGTTGTACATAATCATATAACCATGTCAAATTTGGAGTTTGTTGCTCATTTAGAAGTGCCTTATAATTTTAATCCTCGTATGGAGCAATAATGGAGCAAAACAGCCCCTAACATTAAGAATTATTACAGTCTCAGATTTTTTCCATCTGTTGTAACTAAAAACCCATAATTCTGACAAATTTCAAGTTTGTATCTCATTAAGAAGTGCCTTATAATTATCACATTCGTATGGGACCGAAAAAGGGCAAAACCACACATTAAAAATAGGAATTTTTGCAATTTTACAATTTTATCTTAGTTTGCCATGAAAATTCTATAATCGTGCCAAATTTCAAGTCTCTAGGTCCTATGCAGCTGCCTCACATTTTTTATTCTCGCATGGGTCCGAAAAGGGGCAAAACCGCCCTTTAAAAATGAGAATTTTTGTAATTTTATAATTTCATCTTAGGTTGCAATGAAATTTCTATAACCGTGCCAAATTTCAAGTCTCTGGGTCCTATGCAGTTGCATCGCCTTTTTTGTTCTCGAATGGGGCAATAATGGGGCAAAACAGCCCCAAAAATGAGGATTATATCAATATCGGATTTCCTTCATTAGGTTTAGTTTGACATTAACAGCATTAAAATATAAGCCTCTGATTCCCATTGAAAGCTTACCCATATGAAATGATTGAGCTTGTTACCAAGGAAACCTATTGTTAGACCCAGAAAAATTAGCAATTTTTTGCGATAAAAACTATAAAATTGCATTCCGTCTTCAAAAATTAGAAACTACAATTTATATCCTATCCGACAGTTTAAGTCTCGAGTTCGTATCTTGACGGGAAGTAATTTTAAAATGTAAATATAAAAACCTCTGCACCAATTTACATGCTTTCTTATGGGCAAAAAATGGGGCAAACAGGGGTCAAAATAGCCCCTCAAAATAGGAATTTTGCCAGTTTCGGATTTTTTCCTTTGGTTGTGACTAAAAACCTATAATCCTACCAAATTTCAAGTTTCTGGCACATCTGGAAGTGCCTCATAATTTTGTATCCTCATATATATATATATATATATATATATATATATATACATACATATAATACAAAAATAACCGTATACATATAAAATTATACAAATAAACACATACAAATAATTATATACATATAAATATAAACAAATATATACAGCTTTACAAGATTTGGAAGCCCTTCTCCTTATGAAATGTTATAAAACATTTTTCTATACAGAGCCCAGGTTCTCCTTCACACCCAGGGCAGAAACTGGAAACCCACTTCTTTGCGGTGCCATAACACTCCCTGCACCGCTTCTGCTGTCTTTTCCCCTTTTCATTTGGTGGATAAAATTTCGGGAAATGATTTGCATTGATGAATTGGGCGCTCCTTGGTGTGGTTGACAGTGGTAAGGGGCTTCCACAGAGGGCATCAATAATGGACAAGCGGAAGTGGAATAAATCCAGACCCTTATCCGGTGAATGATTCTTATAAATTAGAAAAGAGTTAAGCAGCATTTGTTCTATTATATGAAAAATAATTTTTTTGTACCATTTAATTGTTTTATGTTCGTAAACGTAATAAGCCAAATATTGATCTACCCTATCAACCCCCCCCATGAATTTATTATAATGCAAAATTACTTCCGGTTTTATAAGGGTCTGGTTTCTCCGAGTGGTAGTACTAACCAAATCACCAGAAAACTCTGACGAAATGGTTAGTACGTCCCTCTTATCCTTCCACTTGGCAACATTGACGCCCTCCTGTGACCACTGCTGGACCATTTCACCTCTTCTTAATTTTTTTGTAATAACCTCTCTTGGGTTATTTTTGTGAGAGGAACGAAGAGTGCCTGTTACGTACGTTCTATCCTGAATAAGCTCAGTGGCCAAGTCCACGCTGTTATAATAATTGTCCATATAAACAGAGCGACCCACCCCTTTCAGTCCCTCTGTTAATTTATGGACAATTTTTCTGGCGTGTCCTAGGCCACTGAGTTCATCTTTTGCTCCCGCATAAACTAAGAGGCGGTGAATTAGTCCAGTAGGATCCGTCAGTAAGTACAGCTTGAAGCCATACTTATGCCTTTTTGATGGCAAATACTGACGGATCGCTATTCGACCACGCCATGGAGCAACCGATTCATCAATGCAAACCTCCTTCCCCGGTTCGTAAACATTCTCCATGATGTCATGGCCAGGTGAAATGCCTGCCTTATTGACTGAAATCTATCTCTGGACATGGTCCGAGAAAAGAATTTGATATTGAATTTATGGTCAGTACTCCAGTAGTCGCTGATCCTGTTCAACTTTATGACTCCCATATGGAACATCAGCCCAAAGAATTTTTTTAATTCATCTATCTCCAGATCCTTCCAGTCGACAATCCGGGCTCGTGGAGAAACCCCCCGAAGGAATAACTCCTCCGCAAAGCTATTTGTTTCCCGGATTATCAGACTGTAGAAATCTGGAGTAAAGAGTAAATTAAAATAATCAATGGGCTGATTACCATCTGGGAGGCATTTCAGTAGTCTTTGCCCTGTAAAGGGGATGGAAGGGATGTTTGTGGGACGAGTGGAACTCCAAATAATATTTGGCAGAACTGGTGCAGGGGATTTTGGTGGAGAGGGTGAGGGTGGTGAGGGTGAGGGTGGTGGGGGTGAGGGCGAGGGTGGTGGGGGCGAGGGTGAGGGGGGTGAGGTTGGTAGGGGTGAGGGTGATGGGGAAGAGGGTGAGGATGTTCGGGTTGAGGTTGAGGTTCCTGGGACTATGGAAGACAATGGTGGGACAGGGGTTAAGGTCGTAAAAGTAGGAGGAGAAAAAGGCCGGGGTGACAGATGCTGCGATATTCCGGAAGTGGAGGGTTGTCCAGTTTCTAATTGTACATAACATAAAGGGGCTTCGCTACCTGAGTCCTGAGTGTGAAGGGATCCCTGGGCCTCAAGAAGGGTTCCATCCTCCTCCCCTTCATCTTCTTCTTCCTCAAGCAACTTCGCAATGGTTTCGTCGTCTAAGTCGCTGAGGAAGAATCTGTCCTCAAACCGAGCTTTCTTTGCCGATCTCACTGTACATGGAACAATTGAAATTAATGGAGGAAGTGTGTGCATATGTCCACATTTGTGTACAAATCTTTCAATGTTACATATAATATTGTAAATATTGAATACTTACGGACTCTGGAGGAGGATCTCCTTGAAGGTCCACCACGATCCATAGCAAAAGGACCACAAAATAAAAACTGAAATTACCCTGAAAAATGATATAATAAAACTCAAAGTGTGAATAAAAACAAAAAAATAACAAAACGGATATATTATATTCGAAGAGAAACTTACCTAATCAAATATATACAAAATTATTTGGGCCACAGTAAATTTGAAGGGCCGCGAAAAAAACAGAAATGTAGAAAAAGAACGGGCCTCAGAAAAACTTTCAATGACCCTGAAAAATGAAATAATAAACTCAAACTGCGAATAAAAACAATAAATAACAAAACTAATATATTATATTCGAAGAGAAACTTACCTAATCAAATATATACAAAATTATTTGGGTCACAGTAAATTTGAAGGGCCGCGAAAAAAACAAATGTCGAAGAGAACGGGCCTCAGAAAAACTTTCAATGACCCTGAAAAATGAAATAATAAACTCAAACTGCGAATAAAAACAATAAATAACAAAACGAATATATTATATTCGAAGAGGAACTTACCTTCACAAATATTTCTCCAAACAAAAAAGGGAGCACAACTTCCAAGATCGATCTTCACATCGACGTAGCTAGGATGATACTGAATGACTGAAAGAAAAGACAGAAGGCCTACGGCTTCCTATTCCTAAGAAAAAACATATGCACTCATAACACCCAAACTCAGAAATATCTCTACCTTCTCCACATGTGAGGGGCACCCCATCACACTTTTCCCTATTCCAAGAGAGGTTGTCCCACTGCAATGGATTTTCCCTTTCTTCTCCGACTGTCCCTTCTTCTCTCCACCTTACCCTCCCTCTTTCTTTTTGTGTATATATTGCGATTTTTTCCATAACGATGTGGTTGTGCACACGAAACCGGTCGAAAATTAATGTTTTATAAGTGGAAAATTACCTAGTATTTTACCTCTGTACATCATGGATTGCTTCCACAAAGTAACTCCTTAAACAGTGAATGAAATATTAAACTCAAACTGCAAATGAAAACAAAAAATAACAAAACGAATATATTTTACACAAAAAAAACCTACATTCACAAATATTTCTCTAAATAAAAAAGAGAGCATAAATTTCAAGAACGGTCTTCAAAAGGACGTAACTAGAACGATACAGAATGACTAAGAGAACTGACGGGAAGTCTACGGCTTCCTATCTCTCCGTGCCATAAAAATTTGGAGCGCTCAACCTTGGGTAAGGCAGGAGGTTATATAACCTCATCCGTCAGTGAGGACGGACCGTAGGAGGTTATATAACCTCATCCGCATTGAAAGTGTTAACATGAGAGATCTGTCCTAATATCAGCACAACATCCTATGATTTAAGATTTCTGATTTTATTTTCTTATTGTTTCAGAAGTGTGGCTCCAAGAGATAGTTACCAGAGCATTCTGAGTATGCAGTGTGTCACACAACTTACATCCTGGATCTGTCTGGACCTGTTTCCTTTTGTGTTACCAAGAAAGAATTGGGGTGAGAGCAATCAATTTTTGTTATAAAGTAGAACAAATGAGCTTCCCACTTGACATGATATACTGTATATACCCGAATATAAGACGACTCTGATTATTACCATTTTTAACTCCTAATGAAAGGGAAAAAAATTATTATGCACACAGTGGCAGAGGTTTATTATACCATTGAGTAATGAACATTGAACCAATTGAAATAAGCAATTTTGATTGGAATTTTCAATTGAATATTTTGGAACAAATATTTGGCACAAATGTTATTAACTGGTCCTCTTAATTTTTATGACCTCCTTCCTTAGGATCACGAAATGCTTTCTGATTTGAACTTGCACACTTCAGCATTTCCTGCGATTTTTTCCACCGCTGCACATTTGCCTCGGTGACACCAAACCTTCTTGCTGCAGCACAATTGTTAGTTTCATCAGCATATTTTGCCACTAAAAGTTTAAAATTGGCATCATAACTATTATGCAATGATTTCGATATTTGTGAAGGTGTAGAACCTCTCTCCTTAACGTGATCACCCATATTTTTACGTCAAACTGGATAGTTAACAATCATGAAGGCTTTAATTCACATGGAATTTACTACAGTCATAGATGGTTCACTTTGTCTGCGGTCAACACACTATGATATCGTGACAGGATCAAATTACATATGTTGGTGCAAAATCTTTCGCCCATTCAACCTACTACTACTACAGCCAGTCCTCGACGTTCGTACGTTTGACTTTCGTACATCAGCTGATGAACAAACATTTTGAACTATCGCATAGTGGCACTATCTGTCAGCCAAGCCAACACTTTTAATAAAATTACCAAATGAAGCAAAATGCATAAATATAATAAAATTCAAAAGAGTATTTGTATTCGAACACATTTGAATCGATTCATTTTCTACTACTACTTCTAATAATCGATTGTTTCAAATGATTTTAAGAATCGAATACAGGCAGACCTCATCTTTTGCAGGAGTTACGTTCCTGAAAACACCACGAAAGATGAAATCACAAAAGAGAAGTAATTAAGGCAATGGGAAATACAGGGTTTGGTTCCCATCCTAGCAAAAATGGATCATTTGTCCTCTGTATTGGTGACCTCAGTAAAATAGAGAAAGAGATGGAAAAATTAACTTCAATGAAAGTGAGACTTAAACAAGTTAAAAGAAATGAGGAAACAGGTGAAAAAATCTGCCATGACTGGGAATCCAACCCGGGTCTTCCACTTGCCGGGTGGATATTCCCGTTTCCGAATGGGAATATTTTCTTAGGTTGGGACCAAGCTAGCCATGCTAGTATCAATCAGCCCCAACAGATGTCCTCAAGGAGAAACATCAAAGAAAATCCCTACCCTCTCAAATGGTGAGAATGCCATGATATTAATTGATGGAAAGGATGATCCAAAAACCTTATCCAACAGGCATAAGCTGATATGATGGGAAATGAGGAAACAGGTGAAAAAATCTGCCATGACCGGGAATCGAACCCGGGTCTTCCACTTGCCGGGCAGATATTCTATCACTGAACTACCATAGCAGACTAATTCCCGTTTCAGAATGGGAATATTTTCTTAGGCTGGGACCAAGCTAGCCATGCTCGTATCAGTCAGCCCCAACAGATGTCCTCAAGGAGATACATCAAAGAAAACCCCTATCCTCTGAAAAATCTGCCATGACCGGGAATCGAACCCAGGTTCGATTCCTGGTCATGGCAGATTTTTTCACCTGTTTCCTCATTCTTCGAATATGAAATTTACCGACACATTTTCTCGATAGGTAACGATAATCTCACTGGTCAAAATGTAAAAGAAGGTACTAGAAAAAACGGAGTTAATATTAACGTATTTTAATAAAGATAAGCGTGTGTATTTATGCAATGGTGAAATTAATGTAAAAGGCATCTTGAAGTTAATAGGCCATGCTTAGGCATTACCTATACTGTTGAAGTAAGGAGGCAGAGTGAGAGTGACTATGGTGTATTGCCGTATTGAATCAGGCACAAAGTGTATTTTTAAAACTCGGGTGTCGGTTAATTTAAATTTAAAAAGAGGGGTAAGTGTACGTATAGTTCCATTTTGATAGGATTATTATGAATTTTAATTTCCATTATTAATGTTAACATTCAGGTTATTATATAATATTTTTAGTTTGTACTTACTTGGGTTCACTTTTACGAGTCTATGCGTATAATTTTCACTTATTAAATTTTTATTTTAAAACTTTAGGTAATAGGTACACAGTTTTAGACAAAAATCTTCGTTATTGGCATTCCTCTATTATTTAGTGGCGGAAGTTTTCATGGTGGGCATGCAGATAATTTTTCATGTGAATTTGTTAGCGAGGTCCATTACTCGAAAAATATTATTACTTGTTAGGCAGCAAGAAAACGTGTTGATATTTAATTTAGCTCTTACTAATTCAGATTAATCTACAGTCATGTTGAAATTCCAGAAGCAAATCTACGTGAAGTGAAATAGACTATTAACACAAATATTTATATTTGCACAGAAAAGAGCAGTTTATAAATTGGTATCTCATCAACAATACGATGAAATACAGTACGGTAGAATGGTGAGGTCACTGCCAAAAATTTTAACACCCAAAATAAATTTACTATAATTTTTTTAGTTTTCTTCATTTCTTACATGTACATACCAGTCACATACAGGATATTCCATAAATGCTTTTACAATGTAATAATATTTACATAAAAGGAAATGCTTTAGCTCTATGCTCAGTACATTTTTATTAACCCCTCAACTGCAGGTTTTTATTCCACTCACCATCAGACATTTTTTTCAAGAAAATTACTTTTATGAATTTTTACTCTAAATGGGTATTTTATGAAAGGGAAAGAATGAATAAGATTTCTTACTTGATTTTAACATATTTATTTAGGAAATGACACATTTTCAATATTGTAATAATATTTTTTCGTATGGCATACTTCAAAGCAGTCTATCACACGCAGTGAAAGCTCACACTGTTTCAGCAGTAAATTGTCTCTTTCCTAATTTTTTTGGAAAGGCGTACAGTACATCTTTTCCTGGAATACTGCTGTTTTGATTTACCAGGGTTCCTATGAAATGCCTTCCAGTAAGGTGGAGTGGCATCTCCGTGCATGGTCTCCCAGCCCTCAATGGTCTGGGCATGCTGGCAGCTTATTTCTCAGTCCATGCTGCAAGTAGGCTTAGTCAAAACTTCATTTGGCTCATACTTCCTCCACATTTTCTGTAAATTACAAAAGCATTGAAAATTGTTTTCCAACAAATGTCGAAACATTTTTATATAGTATTTTTTCAGCCATTTCCTGGCAATAGAATAAATAATGATGCACTGATCCTCCATCCCCTTGCTGTAATCTATGCAGACTACAGGTTTCATTTTTTTCCCCACCACCTTTTTTCTTTACGAATGTAATGTCTCTGTCATGGATAGTGGGCGACATGCAAAGATATTTCTTATCCATCCACTTCATCACCATGGTCTTCTTGTGATACCAGGTGGAAAGCTTGCCTTTTGCCAACTTCTCCCCCTTGAATTCTGGCGGTAGCTCCTTCCTATTCACTTGAACTGTTCCCACAGCATCAGTTTCATGCTCCACCAAAAGATCAAACAGCTTAGGGGACAAATAATAATTGTCCATAAAGGCTGTTTATTCTTTGCAGAGAAGCCCTTCCATTAATGTAAACACCACTTGAGACAGTTTGTCCATGTCTTTCATTGCAAGGTCATGGAATTTCTCTGGCACTAAAGTGGATTTTCGGTGTACACAATCATATTGTATACATAACCCGAAGAAGATTCACACAGCTGAAAAGACTCCATCCAAAATCAAGCCCTCTTCTTTGGGATATAACCTTCAACCCTAGCCGACCCTTCCTAATTTTATAAAGCCTTGGGTTGGGCTCCTTCAAAGCATCATAGGCCTTATTGTTATTGAAGTGTAGGAAATTCAACAAGTGAAACCTATGATCGGTCATCCCTTCCCAAAAAAACGGAGTATCGATAATTTTTTTTTTTTGGAATAAACATTGATGCCATTGACTTCTGAACAATCCCTTGCAAAATAAGTAGCCCAATAAGGAGTCATATCTCACCTGGATTTGTCTCAGTCCACTCCCGACTCCTACTTTTTGGTTTGAGAAGACTGAAGTTTTTGCAGAAATACACTGCTGGGCATAAATGTGTGTTTGGTCAGCATTAGCTCACAAAGTTCTTGAGGAAACAAGTGTTCAAATTCTGATTCAGGCTTAAGATTTTCACCGAAATTGAAATGTAAAACACCATTAGCTTTGGACAGAAAACCATCATGAGGAATTCCATAATTTACCCATTTGTTCAGTAAATTTTGCAGTAATCCGCCAAGGGTTTCCTCGTGGTCCAAAATTTCGACACTACTGAAATCACTATCATGTTGATAATTGTCAGTATCACTTGAGCTTTCACTGGAGCCAGCTAAAATCTCAAGAATTTTGTTAACACAGGTCTTTCCTCTTCCGATCTAGACGCCATCACTATGTTGCACTATAGTAGGAGACACAAACGAAGGCAGGTGGCGCGCTGAGAGAGAGAGAGGTAGAGTTCTCTCTTCTCACTTGCAACGTTGCGACTTTTGACATGACCCGAACGAAGGCAGGTGGCACGCAGATTAACCCTTTGAGTGCCTATTTCAGTGGGTTTGAGCAGAAGTGCCATGCTTTTTTTGCCATTTTGCAGAACTTTTTATAAAATATCATAGATATTTTATTTTTTAATATTTCTTTCTCCTTTTTTTGGTATTTCCTTGAACCTTTATCATATATTCTGTATCTATCATGAAAATTTCCATAATTGAATGAAGTATTATTTATTTGTATTTTTTTTTTTTTCAAATTTAAAAAATCAAAAGTCAATTTTACATAAAAAAATACTATAGTTTGTTTTTAGTTATGGACATTTGTTGCATTCAGTCTTATAGACTGTACTTTTGGAAATTGAAATGCGAAATATCATGGCTAAACGTAATAATTACTGACATTTATTAGTTATAAAAAAAACTGCGAAATTCAAATACAAAGAAAATATCCTGCTGCAAAATATTAATTAAAAAACTTATTTATACATAAATATCCATACAAAAATTTTTATTGGTGCTTGACAATACACACTACGTAATCATACACAAAAACACGCATACACACGTGCACACACATGCACGCACACACATGCACTAACTTCGAAGCACATTAGAGTTCAAACTTGCGACCTTTTGTTCAGGCATCGGTAATGCTAACCACACTTCCACAAGTGCTAAGATATGGTATTAGCACTCATGTAGGAGCATACAAATTCCATGCAGTCCTTTGCCACATTTTACACAGACTGTACGAGACCGGTGCACTGGCCCACTATCCTTTCTGCTGCACACAACACAGACTTTCTTTTCATCCAGGCAGTTTTCTTATTCCTGATAGATGATTGTGTGGGAAATGTACTGCTGTCAACTGAAGAAGTACATAAATTCTTGACAGGTAAAATTTAGAACCGAACCGCAAACCAAACCACTCCCAAATTTTGAAGTGGTTTGCAGCTCTGTATTTAATGAATATGTGACAAATTTTGGCCAAATATCTCACTTTTATCGACAAGTTTCCTGGAAAATGAATATCATTGTTGAGACTCAAGATTGCTATTATTGCCATAATATTCATACGTCATACAAAAGAAATATGAAGCATTTACATAGATGTATCAAGTGATAGGGAAGGATCGAGAAGGTGGGAGGAAGAAAGGGAGGAGATTACAGCAATATAATTTTCTTTCTTGTCATTTTGACTTGCATTTACACTAAGTACTTAAGTATTGTAGATATGAAATTTAAAAATTAATATTCAATAAACTTTCAAGCTTCCCTGTGTTTATTATTAAAAATGCTGGCAACATTTCAAATTTGTATAAGTGGGGTGTGGATAATTTCCTGTAACTTAGGTGGTCAGTCAAAAAGGTGGAGAAATGTTTCTTTATATGATCATCTAATGAAGCCAACATTTCATTTTTGGGGCAAGAATAGAATATCAATCTTGAATTTAGTTATGTCGGTGTCAACATTTGTAATAAATAAATATTCAGTGTTTTTGAACCAAAAAATATACAGTAAAACCACTTTATAACGAAATTGAAGGTACCCAATTTTTGGCACTTTGTTTTTCAGATTCATCATATATGCATATTCGCATATTATTGTTGGTTAGAATTTATTTCAACAAACATTTTAGTTAAAGAATGTTTCCAAAAAATTCACTTAATGATAAAAAACAATATATTATTTTTTCATACCTGTAACTTTGATCAATTTTCATAGTAAAAACAATACTCTATATCAGCAGTGTCCAAAACGTTCGCCATTAGCCACATGTGGCGAATAGGCTGTTGTGTTGTGGCTAATGCATGAGTAAGAAATAATAATAATTTTATAAAATTTTTCAAATATTAAAAAAAAAACGTGTTCTCAAGGTGATTATAATACGACTATTTGGTGTAGAACTCTGCTGCAGAGCATTGCTCTATTGCAGACAGGTTGTTGCATGTGAATTGGTGTAGTGTTGATACGAGTGGCAGATGCAATGCATCACTGCATCAGTCGATGGTCAGTATTAGCAGCGATAAAGAATATGAGCCATCCTCAATTTGTGATGTTGTTGATAGAAATAAAGAACTATGATTTTAATGACATCGTGTTCTTTGCAAATGTGCATTGGCTGAGTCGTGGGAAGGTTTTGCAATGATTTACTGCCTTGTTAACTCCAATCTGAGATTTTCTTGCCACGAAAGAATTGCTAACTAAATATTCTGTAGTCAAAGATGAATAGTGGCAGTGTGACTTGCGTTTTCTAACTGACATCAAATTACATATGAACAAACTGAATCTGAAACTTAAGGAAAATGGGAAGCTAATTTTTGATCTGTCTAGTTATGTACGTGAGTTTATATGCACTTACATAAATATTTTTACAAATTACAATAACACCACAATATTTTTTCAGGCCTGACTATGAGAGAAAACGTGAGGAAAAGGTGATTCATTCCACATATAAAAAGTTTCGCATAGTGTTTTCCATGAGATGGCAAAAGACAAAACTGGTTGCAAATGCGGAACCGTCAAAGATCAAAATGAGTGAAAGATAAAGCCACGAAAGACTTTGTCTACCTGTCTACCTTATCACTCAAAATGCTTGAAATGACAACAAATCATTCTAATCATTCAAGTGAGGTCGTAATAACAGCGTTAACACCCTCATAGATGGCATTTATTTCTGCTTTACAACTGCATACAATATTCTTTTTTTTAAATTTGCTATATGGAGGCTTGTTTTTAGTGGAGCAGGTGTGATTTTTATTTCATAAAGGTTTTCTATATAGTTTTATTAGTGAATTTTTCAGGACCGGCAACAATTTTTATTATATAGAGTTCTTTGTTCTAAGGGAGTTCGTAAGGTCAGAGGTTTTACTTTATTTGGGCAACTTAGAAATGATGGGTGGATTGCAAGAACGGTGTCTTGAAACGTTGTTTAGACGGCGTCTTCGTAGACAACGTCTAACCGATGTCTAAGTTTGAGTTGCTGAAACCCATTTTAGCCGTTGTTCTGCTAGACATCGTTCAACTCCTTTTGAGCATTTGGCAACGTCGCTCCTCTTAACTTTTTAGAGTCGAAACAAGTGACAAGTTATTTGCGAAACATATAGGATGGCGACAGCACGTGCCGAGAATTTTTCAAACGAAGAAAGAAGTTTGATAATAGAAATTATTAAAGATCACACTATCATCGAGAGCAAATCGTATGATAGTGCAACTCTATCACAGAAGAAAAAGGCCTGGGAGGAAATATTATTTAAGTATAACGCGTCAAATCCGGGAAAACCTTCGAGGAATTTAAAAACTATTCAAGGTTAGTAATAAATTTCTATAAATTCATATTAACAATACTCATTTGAATTATTTAATGTGAATGAAAGAATAAAAATGGTTACAATTAATTTTAACGATTTTAAAGGGTTTTGGAGGCGAATAAAACTTAGAACAAAGTCGGCGTTAGATGAGCAAAGAAAGGAGCAGAAGAAGACAGGTGGTGGCAGCCCTTCCATCTCCTTAAATGTGGATGATTTGGCCGTGGCTGAGTTTATTGGGGATAGTGCCAATCCCTTAGAAAATCATTTTGATGATGAAGGGGAATTTTCAGAGGTATTATTTTTCTTCATATCTGAAGTGTTCTCTTTTTAAGCTTTGTTCTGACTTAGATTATGTCATGAATTATTTTGTGCTCAGTTGTTTCACTCAGTCATTTTCTTGGTAATTCAATAAACTTTGTGTTATGTGAATTACTGTAGATAATTTTTAATGGTTAATTTTTTGTATTTTTAGAATCCTGTAACAGACATGGAGAACAGAGAGCCAGAAATAAGAGAAGAGGTTCATGAAAGGTATCTATAAAATATGAGCAAACCTTTAGAATTGAATTAACTTTTGATAAAGGTGAAGTAATATCATTTAGGAAACGAACATTAAAATTTGAGGAAGCATAGCAATAAAGTAATTTATTTAAGAATTCATAATAGGGTTACCTGTCTTTGGTCTATTTTAATATTGTGTATATTTAATAAGGTTCAATAATCATAATAATACTGTAATATTGATTGTATGTTTGAGAGAATTTGGAAGCCATGTGGAACAGGTGTTCTTTCTCTCTAACGATATAGGGTATGTAACCTGGCCAGCAGGCCAAATTGTAACGAAATGTGTCAATAACAACAATATTTATATTCTATATATATTCTAAATGAATCTAAACAATGTTCTAATATTGAAACAAACTTGTCTATAATATCTTACTCTTAAAATGATATTTATTTTTGGATTTAAATTTTTTATTAATAATTTGATTTCAAATTCCAGAGAAATGGATTCACCTAAAATTAAGAAAAGAAAGAGAGATCCAATCGAAGACTTTAAGAATGATTTACTTCAAGGAAATATGGAACTGCACAAAGTGCAATTGGAGGAAGCTGTTCTTAAAAAAAAGAAAGCAGAGTTAGAGCTTTGGAAATTAGAAAAAGAGCTGGAAGCTTCTCTAGGATTTCCTCCTAATTATCAGAGGCATTTCAGGGATTAATATAAAGATTTTTTTATAAGTTGTGTTTAATAAAAAAAATTTAAAAAATATTTGTGATTTACATCTTAATTGTGGCTTGTGGATTATACAACAAAATTGTAATTACTTCCTTTTAAAATATAGGTTTAAATTATTATACTTAATACATGACAAATGAAATGACTGTAAATGGATTCAAAGTGAGTCTTCTCCCATATTCTTGAACAATGTTGGAGCTTGCCTCCAGTTACCTAAACTTCATTAGAGCTATCCACTTAATGGGCCCAAGCATCTCATCTAGTGCCACTGCTCTTTAATTCTTTCATTAATGATATAAGGGGCAAAGATTCATCTGCTCTCATATTTGCAGATAGCATGACAATATTAAGGAAAAAAATAGTTTGGTGAAATTCTGTTGGTAAGGCTTTACTTGTCTAAATATCTTATAGAAATATCAATAGCACTAATAACAGTCATTGACAAGCAGTAGCGTAGCTACCACATAGCAAGAGTAGGCAATGCCTAAGGGCCCTGGAACAAAAGGGGGCTCACGAGCAAAAGACAACGATTATTTAAGCATCACTTTGATGAATTTTTATCAGATTACCATTTTCACAACGAAGAAATGTTCAAAGTAAATGTTTTATTATACATTAGACAAAATAATTGTCCAAATTGATAAACATTTCACAGGAATGAAAACTATCAACAACTTTTTGCATTTCTTGAATCTAAAAATATATTAACTATGTCAGAACAAAATATTATACGTGCTTGTGATACATTTTATAACAAGTATTCAGAAGTTCTTTCCTCTAATCTAGCAAATCAATTTGTTCAAGCCACTATTTTATTGAAAGCAGATTTAAATCATAAAATGACAATTAAAGAACTATCGGAAGTAATTGTAACTAAATACAGCATAATGGAAAGTGATTTTTCAGAGATCTATATGGCCTTTTCTTATTTTTTACATTGCCCGTAATGGTTACAAGTGTTGAGAGAACTTTTAATATATTAAAAACATTCAAGGACTACAAAAGAAATTCAGCGAGTCAAACTAGACCACATTATCTGTGCTTTACTACTGATAGAACACAAAGTAGTCTCAAAAATAGATCTGAAAGAAATTATCAATATCTTCGCAAATGCAAAAGCAAGGAAAAAGACATTTTAAGCTAATTTTTAAAACTAGTGGTTGGTATTCTTTCACCTCTTTCTCAAGAGGGCCCCCACCACCAATAAAATATATTAAAAAAATCTTTTTACTAAAATATTTCCGCTTAGGGGGCCCATCAGCGATTCTTGCCTAAGGGCCCGAAACCTCTAGCTACGCTACTGTTGACAAGAGTAATTAATACCACAATTAACCATTGAAATGCTGATTAATAATAAACTGACGCCACCTATTTCCTTCAACATTGTTCTCAGCAACAGCAGCTATTGGCACTTCTTCCATCATGTCGCCTTCTTCAAAAGGAATTTCTCCTTGAGTTATTGCCATATTGTGAAGCACAGCTGTGGCCACTATAATATGTAAAGAATGGCTAAGTTTTGTTCTCAGCCCTAAATGTAAACATGGGAATCTCTTTTTCCAGGCCCCAAAAGTCCTCTCAATAATGTTTCTACACCTAGCATGGGCTATGTTGTAGTTTCTCTCTCCAACTGTCCTCACTATTCTTACTGGGGTCAAAAGATATCTCTTGCATGCATATCCACTGTCCCCAAGTAAATGCCCTTCAATGTCTCCTCTCTCAAACTTGTCCTTTATAGTGGAATTTCGGAATATTCTACTGTCATGTGTAGACCCAGGCCAGCGAGCAACTATTCCAGTAATCTTCATGTGTGCATCACATACCACCTGCACGTTGATTGAATGGAATCCCTTTCGGTTAATGTACGATTGGGCTCGGTGCGAGTTTGGGCAGGTAATTCTAATGTGAGTACAATCTATTGCTCCAACAATCCCAGGAAAGTTGACTCTAAAAATTAAAATAATTTTAAATTACTTAACTAGTTATTGTTGAAAATTTTAATCTTTTTCATTATTAATTTCATATTTTATTATTGAATTATGAATGTTTATGATTTTCTCATTTTTTAGAATTGATAATTAAATTTAATCATTTGCATACGGTTTTTGTTTAAAAAAAGGCATAGTTCATATTTCGAATGGGTTTATCATTAAATAAATTAATCCGAAAATTAATACTATTAATGCTTTTTTAATGTTTTGTCTAGACAAAAGTTAAAAGTTTTTCTTGAGATTTTTCGTAACTAACAAGGGGAGGGTCAGACGTTCGGGTCACCGAATCTTTTCAAAATCTGCATGCATGTAATACACGGTAAGGACTATACTTATACTGATAGTGATGAATGAATGTAAAGAATGCGAAACTGTATATAAAGAAGGAAGCGTCGAAGTTAAAAGATTGAAAAATAATGTAAGAATACAAAAAAGAAATAAAAGTGAAAAATTATAAAAATGCATTTAAAATTTAAAAAAATTAACGTCATTTTCCACTACTTATTGTTAATGTTAAAATAAAATCACGGCTGCGAGAATAAAAATCAATAAAAAAGGTACAGACAGGTAGAATCGAACCAGCAAACCTCATGCTTCAATGCCAACATCTTAACCACTACACCACTGTTACTCATGCTGAGAGAATTCGGTTCGAGCGTATTAGTTTAACGTGCCAATCTTCTCGGTTGATTTTCTCGAGAATGTTCGAGAGGTGCGCCTTATGGCTTCCACACCCAATAGTCCTTACCGTGTACTACATGCATGCAGATTTTGAAAAGATTCGGTGACCCGAACGTCTGACCCTTCCCTTGTAAGAAAACATCCATATCTTACCTTGATAATCGTCCAAATTCTGCCTTAACTGCAATCAATTCTTCATTTGGAGGAAAGTAAATAAATTCACACCTAAGTCGGCAAATTGCTTTCGTAACATTCTGCACTGCTCGGCATACGGTTGATTCATGTACTCCATGAACATCTCCAACCATTTTTAAAAAGCTTCCAGTAGCAAAAAACCGCAGACACAACAATACTTCCAAATCTATGCCAACAGATCTACCTCTGTTATCACTCGGAGTATGTAGATAAGGTTCCAACTTTAATATTAAGTCATGAACAACAGCTTTGCTAAAACGAAACCTAGACCTCCACTGTGTTTCATTATAAAACTCGAAGGGATTCATTCTATCCCTCAGCACCCTTTCTCTTCTTATTATATTAATAAACCCTTGCATTTGGTGCAGCAAGGCAACCTGCCGATCTAAATTTTCCATCTTCAATGACTGCGTCGAACAGATAGACAAGGGATAGATGGTGAATGATGGTTGAACGGTGTCTAAACTACCCTTTGACGGTGTCTAAACATGGCGTCTAAATGACGTCAGTTAGACATCGTTTAAACGATGTCTAACGCTGAATGGCGTTCGAGCAAGTGAAAGTCGATGTTTAGGCGGTGTTCATCTTAGACGTTGTCTAAACTCCGTTCTTGCAATCCACCCGATGTGTTTATAAATTCATAAAAAAGTTTAAATCAATTTCTTCTCTTGAAATATTCAAATTAATGAGTAACATGAGCTTTTACAGAAATTTAATTCTGAAAAATTGTTGAATAATTTAACATGAGAGATCTGTCCTAATATCAGCACGACATCCTATGATTTAAGATTTCTGATTTTATTTTCTTATTGTTTCAGAAGTGTGGCTCCAAGAGATAGTTACCAGAGCATTCTGAGTATGCAGTGTGTCACACAACTTACATCCTGGATCTGTCTGGACCTATTTCCTTTTGTGTTACCAAGAAAGAATTGGGGTGAGAGCAATCAATTTTTGTTGTAAAGTAGAACAAATGAGCTTCCCACTTGACATGATATACTGTATATACCCGAATATAAGACGACTCTGATTATTACCATTTTTAACTCCTAATGAAAGGGAAAAAAATTATTATGCACACAGTGGCAGAGGTTTATTATACCATTGAGTAATGAACATTGAACCAATTGAAATAAGCAATTTTGATTGGAATTTTCAATTGAATATTTTGGAACAAATATTTGGCACAAATGTTATTAACTGGTCCTCTTAATTTTTATGACCTCCTTCCTTAGGATCACGAAATGCTTTCTGATTTGAACTTGCACACTTCAGCATTTCCTGCGATTTTTTCCACCGCTGCACATTTGCCTCGGTGACACCAGACCTTCTTGCTGCAGCACAATTGTTAGTTTCATCAGCATATTTTGCCACTAAAAGTTTAAAATTGGCATCATAACTATTATGCAATGATTTCGATATTTGTGAAGGTGTAGAACCTCTCTCCTTAACGTGATCACCCATATTTTTACGTCAAACTGGATAGTTAACAATCATGAAGGCTTTAATTCACATGGAATTTACTACAGTCATAGATGGTTCACTTTGTCTGCGGTCAACACACTATGATATCGTGACAGGATCAAATTACATATGTTGGTGCAAAATCTTTCGCCCATTCAACCTACTACTACTACAGCCAGTCCTCGACGTTCGTACGTTTGACTTTCGTACATCAGCTGATGAACAAACATTTTGAACTATCGCATAGTGGCACTATCTGTCAGCCAAGCCAACACTTTTAATAAAATTACCAAATGAAGCAAAATGCATAAATATAATAAAATTCAAAAGAGTATTTGTATTCGAACACATTTGAATCGATTCATTTTCTACTACTACTTCTAATAATCGATTGTTTCAAATGATTTTAAGAATCGAATACAGGCAGACCTCATCTTTTGCAGGAGTTACGTTCCTGAAAACACCACGAAAGATGAAATCACAAAAGAGAAGTAATTAAGGCAATGGGAAATACAGGGTTTGGTTCCCATCCTAGCAAAAATGGATCATTTGTCCTCTGTATTGGTGACCTCAGTAAAATAGAGAAAGAGATGGAAAAATTAACTTCAATGAAAGTGAGACTTAAACAAGTTAAAAGAAATGAGGAAACAGGTGAAAAAATCTGCCATGACTGGGAATCCAACCCGGGTCTTCCACTTGCCGGGTGGATATTCCCGTTTCCGAATGGGAATATTTTCTTAGGTTGGGACCAAGCTAGCCATGCTAGTATCAATCAGCCCCAACAGATGTCCTCAAGGAGAAACATCAAAGAAAATCCCTACCCTCTCAAATGGTGAGAATGCCATGATATTAATTGATGGAAAGGATGATCCAAAAACCTTATCCAACAGGCATAAGCTGATATGATGGGAAATGAGGAAACAGGTGAAAAAATCTGCCATGACCGGGAATCGAACCCGGGTCTTCCACTTGCCGGGCAGATATTCTATCACTGAACTACCATAGCAGACTAATTCCCGTTTCAGAATGGGAATATTTTCTTAGGCTGGGACCAAGCTAGCCATGCTCGTATCAGTCAGCCCCAACAGATGTCCTCAAGGAGATACATCAAAGAAAACCCCTATCCTCTGAAAAATCTGCCATGACCGGGAATCGAACCCAGGTTCGATTCCTGGTCATGGCAGATTTTTTCACCTGTTTCCTCATTCTTCGAATATGAAATTTACCGACACATTTTCTCGATAGGTAACGATAATCTCACTGGTCAAAATGTAAAAGAAGGTACTAGAAAAAACGGAGTTAATATTAACGTATTTTAATAAAGATAAGCGTGTGTATTTATGCAATGGTGAAATTAATGTAAAAGGCATCTTGAAGTTAATAGGCCATGCTTAGGCATTACCTATACTGTTGAAGTAAGGAGGCAGAGTGAGAGTGACTATGGTGTATTGCCGTATTGAATCAGGCACAAAGTGTATTTTTAAAACTCGGGTGTCGGTTAATTTAAATTTAAAAAGAGGGGTAAGTGTACGTATAGTTCCATTTTGATAGGATTATTATGAATTTTAATTTCCATTATTAATGTTAACATTCAGGTTATTATATAATATTTTTAGTTTGTACTTACTTGGGTTCACTTTTACGAGTCTATGCGTATAATTTTCACTTATTAAATTTTTATTTTAAAACTTTAGGTAATAGGTACACAGTTTTAGACAAAAATCTTCGTTATTGGCATTCCTCTATTATTTAGTGGCGGAAGTTTTCATGGTGGGCATGCAGATAATTTTTCATGTGAATTTGTTAGCGAGGTCCATTACTCGAAAAATATTATTACTTGTTAGGCAGCAAGAAAACGTGTTGATATTTAATTTAGCTCTTACTAATTCAGATTAATCTACAGTCATGTTGAAATTCCAGAAGCAAATCTACGTGAAGTGAAATAGACTATTAACACAAATATTTATATTTGCACAGAAAAGAGCAGTTTATAAATTGGTATCTCATCAACAATACGATGAAATACAGTACGGTAGAATGGTGAGGTCACTGCCAAAAATTTTAACACCCAAAATAAATTTACTATAATTTTTTTAGTTTTCTTCATTTCTTACATGTACATACCAGTCACATACAGGATATTCCATAAATGCTTTTACAATGTAATAATATTTACATAAAAGGAAATGCTTTAGCTCTATGCTCAGTACATTTTTATTAACCCCTCAACTGCAGGTTTTTATTCCACTCACCATCAGACATTTTTTTCAAGAAAATTACTTTTATGAATTTTTACTCTAAATGGGTATTTTATGAAAGGGAAAGAATGAATAAGATTTCTTACTTGATTTTAACATATTTATTTAGGAAATGACACATTTTCAATATTGTAATAATATTTTTTCGTATGGCATACTTCAAAGCAGTCTATCACACGCAGTGAAAGCTCACACTGTTTCAGCAGTAAATTGTCTCTTTCCTAATTTTTTTGGAAAGGCGTACAGTACATCTTTTCCTGGAATACTGCTGTTTTGATTTACCAGGGTTCCTATGAAATGCCTTCCAGTAAGGTGGAGTGGCATCTCCGTGCATGGTCTCCCAGCCCTCAATGGTCTGGGCATGCTGGCAGCTTATTTCTCAGTCCATGCTGCAAGTAGGCTTAGTCAAAACTTCATTTGGCTCATACTTCCTCCACATTTTCTGTAAATTACAAAAGCATTGAAAATTGTTTTCCAACAAATGTCGAAACATTTTTATATAGTATTTTTTCAGCCATTTCCTGGCAATAGAATAAATAATGATGCACTGATCCTCCATCCCCTTGCTGTAATCTATGCAGACTACAGGTTTCATTTTTTTCCCCACCACCTTTTTTCTTTACGAATGTAATGTCTCTGTCATGGATAGTGGGCGACATGCAAAGATATTTCTTATCCATCCACTTCATCACCATGGTCTTCTTGTGATACCAGGTGGAAAGCTTGCCTTTTGCCAACTTCTCCCCCTTGAATTCTGGCGGTAGCTCCTTCCTATTCACTTGAACTGTTCCCACAGCATCAGTTTCATGCTCCACCAAAAGATCAAACAGCTTAGGGGACAAATAATAATTGTCCATAAAGGCTGTTTATTCTTTGCAGAGAAGCCCTTCCATTAGTGTAAACACCACTTGAGACAGTTTGTCCATGTCTTTCATTGCAAGGTCATGGAATTTCTCTGGCACTAAAGTGGATTTTCGGTGTACACAATCATATTGTATACATAACCCGAAGAAGATTCACACAGCTGAAAAGACTCCATCCAAAATCAAGCCCTCTTCTTTGGGATATAACCTTCAACCCTAGCCGACCCTTCCTAATTTTATAAAGCCTTGGGTTGGGCTCCTTCAAAGCATCATAGGCCTTATTGTTATTGAAGTGTAGGAAATTCAACAAGTGAAACCTATGATCGGTCATCCCTTCCCAAAAAAACGGAGTATCGATAATTTTTTTTTTTTGGAATAAACATTGATGCCATTGACTTCTGAACAATCCCTTGCAAAATAAGTAGCCCAATAAGGAGTCATATCTCACCTGGATTTGTCTCAGTCCACTCCCGACTCCTACTTTTTGGTTTGAGAAGACTGAAGTTTTTGCAGAAATACACTGCTGGGCATAAATGTGTGTTTGGTCAGCATTAGCTCACAAAGTTCTTGAGGAAACAAGTGTTCAAATTCTGATTCAGGCTTAAGATTTTCACCGAAATTGAAATGTAAAACACCATTAGCTTCAGACAGAAAACCATCATGAGGAATTCCATAATTTACCCATTTGTTCAGTAAATTTTGCAGTAATCCGCCAAGGGTTTCCTCGTGGTCCAAAATTTCGACACTACTGAAATCACTATCATGTTGATAATTGTCAGTATCACTTGAGCTTTCACTGGAGCCAGCTAAAATCTAAAGAATTTTGTTAACACTGAGGTCTGCCCTCTTCCGATCTAGACGCCATCACTATGTCGCACTATAGTAGGAGACACAAACGAAGGCTGGTGGCACGCTGAGAGAGAGAGGTAAAGTTCTCTCTTCTCACTTGCAACGTTGCGACTTTTGACATGACCCGAATGAAGGCAGGTGGCATGCAGATTAACCCTTTGAGTGCCTATTTCAGTGGGTTTGACCAGAAGTGCCATGCTTTTTTTGCCATTTTGCAGAACTTTTTATAAAATATCATAGATATTTTATTTTTTAATATTAAGTTAAACTTTTAAAAACAGAATACGAGCACCATGGGTGTCATTCGATTGCAAATAACTCCTTTGTGAATAATAAACAATAAATAAACAAATTACGCACTCAACGCTTATGGTAGGGGAAGGGAAGTAGGAAGGTTAAACATTAATAAACAGAATACTAGCACCATAGGTGTCATTCGATTGCAAATAAATCGTAGATGAATAATAAACAATAACTCAACAAATTACGCAACCAAGGGTTATGGTAGGGGGAGGGAAGGGGGAAGGTTGAACATTTAAAAACAGAATACGAGCACCATGGGTGTCATTCGATTGCGAATAACTCGTAGATGAATAATAAACAATTACTCAACAAATTACGCAACCAAGGCTTATGGTAGGGGGAGGGAAGTGGGAAGGTTGAACATTTAAAAACAGAATACGAGCACCATGGGTGTCATTCGATTGCGAATAACTCGTAGATGAATAATAAACAATAAATAAACAAATTACGCACTCAAAGGTTATGGTAGGGGGAGGGAAGTGGGAAGGTTAAAATCCAAAAAACAGAATACTAGCACCGTGGGTGTCATTTGATTGCAAATAACTCGTATGTGAACAATAAACAATAAATAAACAAATTACTCACTCAACGCTTATGGTAGGGGCGGGAAGGGGGAAGGTTAAACATTTAAAAACAGAATACGAGCACCATGGGTGTCATTCGATTGCGAATAGCTCGTAGATGAACAATAAACAATAAATAAAAAAAATACGCACTTAACGCTTAAGGTAGGGGGAGGAGAGGGGGAAGGTTAAACATTTAAAAACATAATACTAGCACCATGGGTGTCATTCGATTACAAATAACTCGCAGATGAATAATACACAATAAATAAACAAATTATGCACTCAACGCTTATGGTAGGTGGAGGGAAGGGGAAGGATAAACATTTATAAACAGAATACGAGCACCATGGGTGTCATTCGATTGCAAATAACTCGTACATGAATAATAAACAATAAATAAACAAATTACGCACTCAACGCTTATGGTAGGGGGAGGGAAGGGGGAAGGTTAAACATTTAAAAACGGAATACGAGCACCATGGGTGTCATTCGATTGCAAATAACTCGTAGATGAATAATAAGCAATAACTCAACAAATTACGCAACCAGGCTTATGGTAGGGGGAGGGAAGGTGGAAGGTTAAACATTCAAAAACAGAATACTAGCACCATGGGTGTCATTCGATTACAAATAACTCGTATGTGAACAATAAACAATAAATAAACAAATTACGCACTCAACGCTTATGGTAGGGGGAGGGAAGGTGGAAGGTTAAACATTCAAAAACAGAATACTAGCACAGTGGGTGTCATTCGACTGTATATAACTCCTTTGTGAATAATAAACAATAAATAAACAAATTACGCACTCAAAGCTTATGGTATGGGGATGAAAGGGGGAAGGTTAAACATTTAAAAACAGAATACGAGCACCATGGGTGTCATTCGATTAAAAATAACTCGCAGATGAATAATTAACAATAAATAAACAAATTACGCACTCAACGCTTATGGTAGGGGGAGGGAATGGGGAAGGTTAAACATTCAAAAACAGAATACTAGCACCATGGGTGTCATTCGACTGTATATAACTCGTATGTGAATAATAAACAATAAATAAACAAATTACGCACTCAAAGCTTATGGTATGGGGAGGAAAGGGGGAAGGTTAAACATTTAAAAACAGAATACTAGCACTATGGGTGTCATTCGATTGCAAATAACTCGTACATGAATAATTAACAATAAATAAACAAATTACGCACTCAACGCTTATGGTAGGGGGAGGGAAGGGGGAAGGTTGAATATTCAAAAACAGAATACTAGCACCATGGGTGTCATTCGACTGTATATAACTCGTATGTGAATAATAAACAATAAATAAACAAATTACGCACTCAAAGCTTATGGTATGGGGAGGAAAGGGGGAAGGTCAAACATTAAGAAAAGTAATACTGTCACCATGGGTGTCATTCGAATTCAAATAACCCGTAGGTGAAAAATAAATAATAAATAAACAAATTACGTACTCAACGCTTATGGGAGGGGAGGAGAGGGGGGAGCACAAACAATAAAAATCGTAATAATGTCACCAGGGGTTTTATTCGATTGCGAATAACTCGTAGATGAATAATCTATATATATATATATATATATATATATATATATATATATATATATATATAATGTTTGTATGTAATTTTAAAGCGCAATAACTACGTTACGTAGAAACAAGTGTAAGGTAACATTTTAATTGGATGAACGAATACGTGTGTGTAGTAAGGTTTTTATTTCGATTTGATTGGAATGCCGAATTAAAAGAAAATAATTTATTTTTTCATTCGAATTACAAAGGGACTAGTGCAGCTTTTTTTCACTTGAATTTTAAATTTACTTAGAAATATGGTACGAACCTGAGACTTGAATAATTCTATGAAGAATAGAAAAATGTTTATTTTTATCGGAGGCATAATTCGAATTCTTATCAAATTAGCATAGAAATGCATTTAGAATCAATAAAATACGTGATTTTTTCAGTTTTATTAGAATACCCATTATAAGCTACCATGACAACTCCCTTTGTCGCCGAAAGTGACAGTCCAAAGCATTTATATTGAAAATTTTTTAGCGTAATGTCGTTTTTCAATTTCTCTGTGCCAGATTACATTGTGGCGTACAGTTCTCCAAAGCAAGATATTTTTAAAACTACGTAAATAACTTAAATATTTGGACGTAGATTTTCCACAGATTGTGATAGGATAAACAGTTTCATTGTTTCCAAAATATTGTTGATGTAGACAATTTTCTTGTTACAGAACTCGTGGATGAGAGAATCGAGCTAATGGTCTGAGGGTAATATTCACTCTTTTTCTTAAACGTTCCCTATTTACTTTTCTGTCTTTCATTAAATTTAATCATTTCGTAAGTTCCTTTAGTGATTTATTTTTTGATGATTATTGTGTTCTTGCTGGTTTTACTTAGTTTTCGTTTTTAAGAAATCGTCACAAAACTTCGCATAGGTATATAATTTTACCGTGCAGGTAACATAGGTTATAATGATGGCGATAAGAATTGCGAAGAAAGAAACACAAAGTGTGGCATAGAGTTCTCCAAAGCGAACTGTTTTTAAAACTATGTAAGTAACTTAAGTAATCATGAAGTTTAGTCACTTTTATTATTCGAGGATTTCCAAACTAATTAAGTTTAGTCACTTTTATTACAAAGGGTTTCCAAGCTCAAGTTCAGTCACTTTTATTATGTAAATTGATATGTATACTTCAAACAACAATCAGTTCATGTTGCTATAAATAATATATTTCGGTACTGGTCGGTTATCCTCCTGCATATTACATTCCATAATGAAGACACTAAAATACATGATGACCAAAATGTTTTATTTATGGAAAATTTTAGACAACATTAACAGAAACTGATTGGCTGGTCTTGACATTTACAAACCCAATCACCGGATAACGAGGAGGGATACTTTGGTTCCGGGTAGCGCCCGGAGACGACTACCCATTAATACAAAGCGAGCCTTAATGTAATTTATTTGTCGAAACGCATTTCGTGATTCAGATCTTTTCAATAGCTTTTTACTTTGTGTTATTGGGATCTAGGAAAATTCACCGACCACAATTCAATTTTCCGTAAGCCATGTTATTGAGGAGTATGTTTTGTGATTCACTTGAATTTTTATTAAACATGAAAGTAATAAATGTTTTAAAAATTGAATTAGGGTTTTCTTGAGTGCTAAAACCTCCTTTACAATAAAAGTGACTAAACTTCATTAGCTTGGAACTCCTTCGATAATAA
This sequence comes from Uropetala carovei, assembly GCA_036926305.1. Taxonomy (NCBI): domain Eukaryota; kingdom Metazoa; phylum Arthropoda; class Insecta; order Odonata; family Petaluridae; genus Uropetala; species Uropetala carovei. The sequence goes on from JAXCHB010000210.1 coordinate 351,508, forward strand.
AAGTGACTAAAGTTCATGATTACCTTAACTTACCTGAACGAGTAACAGTAAGTGTTGTACCATTACACAGTCCTCTCAATGGCATTAGGTTTCTAAGAAGCATGATAATGGCTTCAGTTCATGAGGAGGCATTCTAATGTTTTAATGTATTAATAATAATGTGAATTAATTAATGATGCAAATGACATCCCCATAGAAAACTATTCTATTAAAGACGTATTATACTATTTTCTTGCACTACTGATACATCTTCCTCTCTCTGTCTCTCCCCTTTCCCCTCTCTCCTTTCCTTCCTCCCTCACCCTGTCTCCTTTTCCCATTACCCTCTTTATTATTACATTCCTGCATAACCCTTCTTCTCCCCTAATTCCCTCCTCTCTCTCTCTCTCTCTCCCCTCCCTCTCTCTGCCCCCCACGCCGTGCATCATCGCCATTGGAAAGCAAGAAACTGTCTACTTCAATAATTAAATCTATCATTCAATCAAGGAAATCTTAATAGAGGCTCACGGAAAAGAGTTCTCCTAATCGACGAATTGTGTTTCGGTGAATTGTGGTCATTGAATTTTCCTGGACCGTTGATATATATAGCGAAGAATTTTTATTTTGTTTTTTATAAATGAACCAAAGAAATAACGCTATGTAACTTCCATTGTTTTTATTTCTCTTACGACTGCATAACAATGCTATCGTCAGATGCAGATATGGTGAGAATAGAAAGTATATATGGAGAAAAATGGGTGGAGAGGGGGGAGGGAGGGTAATGTGTAAGACGGAAAGGAATGGAGGGGAGGGAAAGGAGGAACCAGTCTCAGAGGATTATTGCGGTAGGTTGTAAAGGGATAAAGGGGAGGGGAAAGGAAAGGCTGAAGGCGGGGGACCACCTCGGGAGGGTTCTGGGAAAGACGGGGGAAAGACTAAAAGAAAGGTCTTGTGGAAGACGGAGAGAGGGTGAACCCCAGAGAGAGGAGGGAGGAAATTATCAAAGCGGCACTGGGTGTGTGTGTGTGTGTGGGAATAAGGAAAATAAAGGCAAGTGCCGGTGGTAGAACTAAAGAGGTTAAATATTGGGAGACGGACGGTAAGGCCATTGTTATAAATCTTTTTTCCTCTAAATAATCTGTATTACAGGTAAAAAAAAGAAATAAAGATGATGATGGTATTGTAATATATTTAAACTATAAAATTTTCCTTTCTTTAAGTAAATTCTTCTTTCATTTAAAATAATAATGACTGCGGATTGATTTACTTACAGATTGATACTGAATGTGTAATTTGTTTATATTGGATAAAATATTTCTGAATAGTATTTCAAATGATTAATTTAGTTGAACCGAACCACTTGTCAAAATTCTCGTCTGAACCGAACCACTTCCAAAAATTTAGAACCGAACCACTCCCAAATGTTGAAGTGGTTTGCAGCTCTGGTTTGAATTTATAGCTCAAATGGCATAGGTGTGCATAACAATAATGACATTTCACAATCTTACAGTAGAACATAATAGGAGTCCTTTAATTCTAAAAGTCATATTTTATTATGCAGTTCATTCATCTAGAACGTTTTCTTTTTATTTATACGTAGAATCGTAATAAAGGCCAATCCCGGGATCCCAGGATTGGAGAAAGTGAATCCCGAAATCCCGGGATTGAAAAATCCCGGGATTGAAAAATCCCGCCGGGATTGCAATCCCTGGTGTTAAGCATCTTACCGCATAATTAATTTGTTCATGTTAAATCATTATCTATTAGTTCTAAAATTCATAATATATATCCAAATGACAAAAAGATATTCATCTACAATGGAAGTAAATAACAATACACTATTTTAAATTTTATTCCAATGAAATGCAAATAAGCAAACGCACATATAGCAAAAATCTTATACGTTGAGTTGTTCATTACATTATACATAACAAGCAAGAATTTCGTTGTTAAGGATGGAAACATACCCAAGCCTTTTGATGTATAGATTTTTTTTTAATTTTACAACTGTAATTTCATTAATTTAGCAATTTATTTCTGTATTGTTTAATACGTTTCTTTCATTTTTACATATCACTTTAATAACCTATGTTATGTGCAATACCACGTAAATAATCATAAATATTTCCAACATCAAAATTTGAAGCAAGCCGATTTATTCTTTCCGCACAATCTCTATATTTTTTACGGCTAGGAGGAACTTCTTGGCCGCGTATATATTGCTCGATTTGGATTTCGTGAAAGCTCTGTTCCCTTTGGATGGCAGCAATAAATTTCCATATACTAGGATGTTCGGCAGAAATTTGCTGCTCAAAACCACGATGCCATCCTTCAATTGAATTATTGGTTTTTGGCAAACCTTCCACTACTCCGTCAAAGCAGTTCCACACGTCGTGAGAAAAACGTGGTTGGCGGCGACGGTGACCTCTTTGTGGAAGACCAATCCACGTATCTTCGTAATAATCCACTACAGCTTGTGCTTCTGGAGGAAGGAGATTATTGTCACAAAGTGATTCGAATGCTTCCACGACGTGTGTTATAGGTACAAATGCTATTGCAGGTAATAGGCGTAGTTGCAAGGCGAATGCTGCCTCTGTTTCATACCTTTTTTGAAGTCTATGGGATTGAATCTTACGGTATATGCATTGGGAGAAGTGAAAATAACATCCGCGATTCCTTGTTTGGGGGAATTCGCGTTTTATTGCATTTGTCATTGCAGATTCAAAATCTGACAGTATTACTAGAAATAAGAAATGAAGACGCTGCGAAATTTTGCCTAATTCTTATAAATGCTCTAAGATAAGAAATTTAAAATAATAAGTTATTTAAAATAAAGGAACGTTATTGTATATTGGTTACCCAATACTGTAAAAGAAGGTTAAAACCTTTATGTATATTGTAAAAAGAGAAATTTCATTTGAAGAGTTGTTACAAAAAAATTCCTCCATAAACAAATTCGGTTGAAGCTTTCAATATGAACCTTCGTAAAATGTTTACAAAACCTTCCTTATTAGATTTATCATTGTATGAAGAACAAAGCAAAGCTTATTACAGAATAATTTCCAGTTTATAATGGCAAATCTAAATTTAACAACAAGAACACGCTATTAAGAAAAGAAAAAAAATAACTAATTGAACTTATTAAGAAATATAATGCTTATTTTGATTTACGTTATTTAAATGCTATTTCATATTGTTTTCATTGGAATATTCAGAGCGGGCGGAAATTTGGCATTTGGTTTTATATATTTTTAATTTAAAAAATAAAAACACAAATTAACTATATAAACTAAATTTGAATTAGTGGTAAGTAATTTTCCGATAAATTTCCCATAGGATTTAAAAATATTCATCGGAAATTTTGGCACTTGATCACTTTATCGGAAATTTTGGCGTCTGGTCCAAACGTTTAATGCAAGATATAAAAATTATATTTAACTACCTTTATAACAACATTTTTCTCGATGTTTATTTTAATCGAAATTTTAAAATTATTTTTATTGATACATATTTAAATTTGAAAATTAAGACAATTTTATACATCTTTTAATAATTATTTTAAAACGGGTAAAAATTAATTAGACGAAATTTCGCCGGCCTTACTAATAAATAAACGGAGGTGTACAACACATGACTTCCTCCATACATAAGTTGTCAAATGCAAAATATTATTAAAGGAAAGTTTCCAAATTTAATCTTTAAAAAAATATTTTGAGGAGTTTTTATGACTCGGAATATATATGCATAATAAATAAATAATTATATGATTAAAGAATGAAACATAAGGATATTAGAGTGACATACCCACGAAAATTGTCAACCACCAAAGGTAGTTTGTAATTGTTGTAATAAAACTGATGAAATCACTTCTTTTTTTCTGATTCTAAACCAGAGATCTCTAATGCAAATCGTTCGCGGGCCAAAAATGAGAAACACTTCAAAAGGACTAAAAATATTTCCAAATTGGAAAAATTGTTCGACAATGAGCCGGGCCGAATAATATAATTAGAAGAAGATCAGTGAGAAGGCCGCATAAAATGAACAAGCGGGCCGCGAATTTGAGACCCTTGTTCTAAACGCATTTTTCCGCTAATTCGGTCAAGATTCGGTTTCTGTCTTCAATAAAAATTAGTGTTACCCGTGAGGAGGCTATTTTAAATGTTTTCCTTTCCGTTGAGGTTTCCGTTTCAGCGGGAAGGAACATTTTCGATTCTGACCATATACCATTGGAAGCTCCACTCTCTACCCTTTCAACCTCGAAGTGTATCCCCCCCCCCCCCCGTGATTAGGGCGTGGAGGAAGGTTTGCCTCCTGACGTGGGACGCGCTCCTTCATGTACTTATCCCTGAAAGAATCTTTCGACGCTTTCTGCGACAAAGGTCTTCAAACTGTGACCCGAGGAAATCCAAGGGTTCCGCGATAGACTTATTTACAGCAGGAAACTTGAACTTCACTTGTAAACTGTATATTGCAAGATACATATATTATGTAAATAACAATTATAATGATTATAAAATAAATTTTGTTGCGATTTCTTTATTAGTGAATTCGGGATTAGTCAGTGCTGCCATTAAAGGGCATTGACATTTTTCCATAAGATAACAAGTAAAAATCGATTGCTTGACTCGCAAAATTTTATTCTTTTGCAAATTTATATTTCTTAAAATGAATATACGAACTCGGGATAAAAACCTATTAATCTGAAAAAATCAACTTTATATTTCTAAAAGACATAAATCCCATCAAAGCCGATTTCCGGTAAAATGTAGTATTTAATCATGAAAAAAGGTATTTATTTTAAGTTTTTAACATTGGAAAGTGCCAAATATCATATCAACCCGAGCAACGCCGGGCAGTTTTGCTAGTGGTTAAATAGTAATCTGCATCTATCTACCTATCTCTAGTCTATCTATAGTCTATAGATATCTATAAAGAAAAGTGTTTGTGTGTGTGTTTTTCTATAAATCAGCAATTGACAGCACTTAGAAGCAAGAAAAGGGTATCATTTTAACCGGAATAAAGAGTTAAGTGGTGTAGTCGGGTTTTAAGCCGATTTGATTGATCATTCTAATTTTTTTTAATTTTCCCCATTTGAATAACATGAGGGTGACTGCAGCTTATTTTTCATTTGAATTTTAATATTACTTAGAAACATAGTTCGAACTTGAGACTTAATAGTTCAGAATCCGAATCCTGATCGAATTATCGTAAAAATACATTTAGAATCAGAAAAATACGCGATTTCATTAGTTTTATGACAACACCAATTAAAAGCAGCCATGACAACTCCCATTGCCGCCGGATTTTAATCCAATGCATTAAAAATGGGAAAACATTTAACGTAGGTAATATCGTTTTTACTTTCTCATACGAAGTATCGAGAAAGTATTGTTTTCGCGAAAAAATTCCACCTCGAGATTTTTATGGAAATATATGTTTTAGGTGTCGCTGAATCCGAAAAAGTGGTTTTTGCAATGCCGTCTGTCTGTCTGCCGTCTGTCTGTTACTGGCTCTGAAGCCTAAACGGTAGAGCAAAAATGAATGAAATCTCGTACTTAGGCATTTTATCATACTGAGCAGAGTATACGTAGAAATGGTTGACATTGCTCAGTAATGAAGAATAGTTTATTCTACACATTTTTAACAATAATTCGATTTTCTCAAAAACGGCTCGAACGATTTTGATCAGATTTCGTACAGTTACTTGTGTTTACGTCCTCAATAATAATGTATAGTTCATATTTCACAAAAAATGAATATAAGACTAGTTTATTATAGGCAACTTTAACAACAATTCGATTTTCTCAAAAACGGCTCTAACGATTTTGATCAAATTTCGTACAGTTACTTGAGTATACATTACAATAATACTACGTATTTCATTTTTCTCACTGAATGAACATAAGGCTAGTTTATTCTTGGGCAACTTGAACAAAAATTGGATTTTCTAAAAACAGGATCATACAATTTTCATTTTCTAAAGATAACTAAACGACGCATTAGTACCCATATATGAGAAAGTTTGTACAATGTATGTTGTACAGATTTTTTAATTTTGCTTTGTTTACACGGAAACCAAATATATGCTGATTTCTTGAAGTATTACTATTAAAAGGTTTCTAATGATAATATTGTCCCATACGAGGACAAAAATTATAAGGCACTTTCAGCTGAGCATGAAATTTGTAACGGTTATATGCTTTCGGGTTAAACCGTTTGGAAAAATACGAAATTGCAAAAATTCTAAATTTTAAAAATGCTTGCAGTGCTAGTATTAATAATAAATAGTTTTAATGATATTTTCATGTTGAATAGAGTTCTCCGTAAGCAAACAGTTTTTAAAACTGCGTCAGTAACGTAAATAATTAGACGTAGACTTTCCACAAACTGTGATTTCCACACCTTTGAAGATATCGTGACCACACTTCGCATAGATCTATATTTTTTACCCGCGGGTAACATAGGCTATATGACGATAAAAATAATTATTCATTTTGGAGTAATAGAAGCTGAGATATGACGTTTAATGTTTAAAGAAGTGTAAGTGCCCGTTGAATTTCAACGGATTTTGTGAATTTAGTTTCGCTGTCAGTTCTAGGGCGTATGCAGAATATACGAAAACATCTTATTCTAATAAAAACTGGAAACCACCTATAAAGAATACTTTTTCACTTTTCTCTTAACAATTGACCAAATTTATTTGTAAACAATCCGCTTCCAAGTGTGTTGCATTCAAATATAACGATCATTTCATTTCCTATCGTATCACTTTCGCCAAACTCAGCTTAATTTCTTGTGTAATTATGCCTTTCTGAAATGTTTTGTAAGCATGAAACTCGTGAATAGGTAACGTTGTCCATGATTGAACGCTGGCTTTGATTCAACTTTTTCCGATAGTAACTAACAATTTACGCTAAATCTTTATGATAATTTAAATGAGTTCGAAACTTGATGGGAAATAATTTAAAAAGCAAACTTAAAAACCCCTACACTGATTTACGGCCTTTCCTTATGGGGCAATGCGCGACGAGTTTGTCCTGCGACGAATTGACTACGACGAGTTGACGATATACCATAAGGTGGCCATATAGTTAAGAAAAATAATTAAAACATTATTGTAAAAAAGAGAACGTTCTTTTCTTTTAAGTGAATTTTCACCTCACAATCAGTTGGAACGAAAATCACCTGTGGTTTTACCGTTAATAGTTTTCTATTGTTCTGAAATTTTAAACATTTTAAAACGTGATTTAATCGTCAAATGTAATATTTTCATTAGTAGTTAATTACCAACCAAATTTGTTTGTATATAAACCGCTTCCAAGTGTTTGGCATTCAAATATAACGATAATTTGATCTACGACCGTATCACTTTCGCCAAGTCCAGCATCATTTCTTGTGTAATTACTCCTTTCAGAAATGTTAACTTTTATGTTTTATAAGCATGAAACCCGTGAATAGGCAACGGAAATGTGTAAAAATGTAAATATTATATTAGATATTATTTTAAAACGTAGAAAAACAATACATGCAAAAAAACTTATCACGTTGCGTACGGATGGCGAGAATTCTCGCCATTCAAACGTCACTTTATTGTAACAAATACCTTATTTATTGATACCACCAGGGCCGTCTATAGGCGGTAAGCAGGTAAGACACCGCCTTAGGGCGGCACCTCACTGGGTGCGACAAATGCGTTGGTCTCGTATTCGCCCAAATTGCGTTAGTCATAACTCATTTTCGTTGAAAAAAGACAACATATTCATATCCGTCGAATACGAAAAAATATGGCGAGGCTAAAGTTTAGATGCAAACACGAAAGTCGGTATCAGTGCAAGCCTCCAGTTTCTACCTACCCCGGCGACCGATAGTAAAAGGCGGCACTTGGGTTTTCTTATTTCCACCGCATCGGGCTTCATTACACTTCCCAAGGGCTCTTTCCCCACCCCTCTTACATCCTTTGCTTTCCTCCCCCATCCCTCTCTTTTGTTTTCCCTTGTGGTAACAGGGGCCGTAAATTCGACTGCCCCTGAGTTTGAGACGAAAATAATGGTATGAGAGAGAAATTTTTGTTCCTAGCGGATTCTTAGGAACGTGAAAGGAAATTAGAAACTGTTTTTAATAGCAAAATTTAAGTGATCAGATTTCCAAGAGCTCACTGTTGTACAAAATGAAAAAATCGGTATAATGTACATTGTACAAACTTTCTCATATAGAAATCAGTGGAGAATCCAGGAGGCGAAGCAAAACCCCAAAAAAAACAGACTCACATTCACGAATCGACCAAGTGCGTCATGTATAAGTTCGTATGCTCGTACAGCAAAGTGCTAAAAAAAAAGTTATACGTAACGTAACGAAATTATGAATTGATTTTTTACTTTCCTATATATGTAGTATATCGTATGTATAGAGATAGTATTGTAATCATGAAAAGAATACTAATTACTAATTTAAAATATAATTTGAGTTAATTTCAAGAGGATATTCAACACTGTGATAATATAATTGATAGTGATTCAGTGGTGAGGATTTGTGGTCAGTTGGGGGCCGGTTAAGTAAAATTTTGCCGGATTGGGAAAAATTGCGTCTGCACGTGGGTTAATACCCACGTGCGGAGGCATTTTTGTGTTTTGCCCATCCTTGAAAAATTTTTTACCAACGCCCATGTTATCCAGGATTGAACATTGGCTTTGGTTCAACTTTTTCTATAAAAACTTGTAAGTTACGATAAACCCCCTCACCCCCTACCATCAGCGTTGAGTGCGTCGTTTGTTTATTTATAATTCAACTACGAGTTATTTTCAATCGAATGACACCCATGGTGCCAGTATTATCTTTTTTAATGTTTAACCTTCCCCTCTCCTCCCCCTACGATAAGCCTTGAGTTCATCATTTGTATATTTATTATTTATATTCATCTACGGGTTATTTGCAACCGAATGACACCCATGGTGCTAGTATGCTAGTATTCCGTTTTTAAATGATTAACCTTCCCCCTCTCCTCCCCCTACCATAAGCCTGGAATGCGTCATCTACTTATTTATTGTTTATTATTCATCTACGAGTTATTTGCAATCAAATGACACCCATTGTGCTAGTTTTCCGCTTTTAAATGTTTAAAAATTACCAACTCCTCACTCTACCGTAAGCCTTGCATGCGTCCTTTTCCTTATTTATTCTTTCTTATTCATCTCAGAGTTATTTGCAATCAATTGACACCCATGGTGCTCGTCTTATGTTTTTAAATGTTTAACCTTTCCCCTTCCCTCCCCCTACCATAAGCCCTGAGTGCGTAAATTGTTTATTTATTGTTAATTATTCATCTACGAGTTAGTGGCAATCGAATGACACCCGTGGTGAAAGAATTCCGTTTTTTAATGTTTAACCTTCCCCCTATCACTACCATAAGCATTGAGTGCGTAATTTGTTTATTTATTGTTTATTATTCACATAAGAGTAACTTGCAATCGAATGACAACCATGTTGCTAGTATTGTTTTTAAATATATAACCTTCCCACTTCCCTCCCCCTACCATAAGCCTTGGTTGCGCAATTTGTTTATTTATTGTTTATTATTCACATATGAGTTATTTACAATCTAATGACACCCATGGTGCTAGTATTCTGCTTTTTAATGTTTAACCTTCCCCCTTTCCTCCCCACACCATAAACTTTGAGTGCTTAATTTGTTCATTTGTGTTTATTATTCACATACGTGTTATTTACAATAGAATAACACCCATGGTGCTAGTATTCTGTTTTGAAATGTTTAACCTTCCCCCTTCCCTCCCCCTACCATAAGCCTTGTTTGCGTAATTTGTTTATTTATTGTTTATTATTCATCTACGAGCTATTCGCAATCGAATGGCACGCATGGTCCTAGTATTGTGTTTTTAAATGTTCAACCTCACCTCTTCCCTCCCCCTAACATAAGCCTTGAGTGCGTAATATGATTATTTGTTGTTTATTATTCACAAATGAGTTATTTACAATCGAATGACACCCATGGTGCTAATATACTATTTTTAAATGTTTAACCTTCCACCTTCCATTCCCCTACCATAGGCCTTGAGTGCGTAATTTGTTTATTTATTGTTCATTATTCATCTGCGAGTTATTTGCAATCGAATTACACCCATGATGCTAGTATTGTGTTTTTAAATGTTTAACCTTCCCCCTTCCCTCCCCCTACCATAAGGCTTGATTGCGTGATTTGTTTATTTATTGTTTATTATTCATCTACGAGTTATTTGCAATCGAATGACACCCATGGTGCTAATATTCCGTTTTTAAATGTTGAACCTTCCCCCTTCACTACCCCTACCATAAGCTTTCAGTGCGTAATTTGTTTATTTATAGTTTATTATTCACATACGAGTTATATACAGTCGAATGACACCCATGGTGCTAGTATTCTGTTTTTGAATGTTTAACCTTCCCCCTTCCCTCCCCCTACCATAAGCTTTGGTTGCGTAATTTGTTCATTTATTGTTTATTATTCATCTGCGAGTTATTTGCAATCGAATGACATCCATGGTGCTCGCATTCTGTATTTAAATATTTAATCTTCCCATTCCCTCCCCCTACCATAAGCGTTGGGTGCGTAATTTGTTTATTTATTGTTTATTATTCATGTACGACTTATTTGCAATCGAATGACACCCATGGTGCTCGTATTCTGTTTTTTAATGTTTAACCTTCCCCCTCTCCCTACCATAAGCATTGAGTGCGTAATTTGTTTATTTATTGTTTATTATTCACATAAGAGTAACTTGCAATCGAATGACAACCATGTTGCTAGTATTGTTTTTAAATATATAACCTTCCCACTTCCCTCCCCCTACCATAAGCCTTGGTTGCGTAAGTCGTTTATTTATTGTTTGTTATTCATCTACGAGTTATTTGCGATCGAATTACACCCATGATGCTAGTATTCTGTTTTTAAATGTTTAACCTTCCCCCTTCCCTCCCCCTACCATAAGCCATTAGTGCATGATTTGTTTATTGTTCACCTACGAGTTATTTGCAATCGAATGACACCCATGGTGCTAATATTATGTTTTCAGATGTTTAAACTTCCCCCTCTCCCCCCCTACCTTAAGCATTGAGTGCTTAATTTGTTTATTATTTACTTACGAGTTATTTGCAATCGAATGACACCCACGGTGACAGTAATACCTTTCTAAATATTTGACTTCCCCCTTCCTTCCCCCTCCCTTAAGCCTTGAGTGCTTAATTTGTTTATTGATTGTTTATTATTCATCTGCGAGTTATTTGCAATCGAATGACTTCCATGGTGCTCGTATTCTGTTTTTAAATGTTTAACTTTCCCCCTTCCCTCCCCCTACCGTAAGCCTTGGTTGCGTAAATTGTTGAGTAAATGTTTATTATTCATCTACGAGTTATTTGCAATCGAATGACACCCATGGTGCTAGTATTCTGTTTTTAAATGTTTAACCTTCCCCCTTCCCTCCCCCTACCATAAGCGTTGAGTGCGTAATTTGTTTTTCTATTGTTAATTATTCATCTACGAGTTATTTGCCATCGATTGACACCCATGGTGCCAGTATTACTTTCTTTAATGTTTAACCTTCCCCTTCTTCTCCCCCTACTCCCGTGAGCGTAATTTGTTTATTTATTATTCATGTACGAGTTATTTGTAATGGAAGGATATCCGTGATGCCATTATTTCATTTTGTCATACTATTCCATCTTCCTTCTATCTTCCCCATACCCATTCCTCCTTAAACGTTAATGGTTTATTGTTACGTGTCATTGTTGCCAACATTCCGCTTATATTACTTCCGCTCTTCCCCGTCTTCATAAGGTGAATTGGAAATTTCGGTGAATACTGCATTCGATCAATTGTGGGTCGGTGAATTTACCTTTCGGTGAAATGTGATTCGGTGAATTGTGTTTCGGTGAATTGTGGTTTCGGTGAATTGTGGTGTCGGTGAATTGTGGTGTCGGTGAATTGTGGTCGGTGAATTTTCCTTCGGTGAATTGTCCGTAAGCCCTGCCAGAAGATCTTCTGCTGCTACCAAGGCTCCTCTTAAGGCTGCTTCTGCTAAATAAATGGCTTTCTCCTCCTGCAGTGGCCAAATCTCCATTAGGTTGTGTCCCAGGATTACCCATGCTAGCTGCCATGGTGTGGCATCCACATATACAATAAATTTGTCCCCTCTAGGGGCAAATGTTCGTTTCTTCTTAAATATTTCATTGTCTCAGAAGTCCAAAAGCACACTATTGCTCCTTTTATATACATCCGACACTAAAAACATTGGCAGGGCTAGATATAACACACCCAGCTTACATATTCTGCAATTTTTGGTATACCTAACAACCACATTCGTGGTGCAATTTTGATAATGAGCCCGGAGCTAGCCACAATTTCATAAAATAGGAGTTAATTCTAACCCCCCAAATACACCAATTCTTTCACAGGATCTAGTATACACTTTTTAATATTTACAGAAATCCCTAAGTCAGTACCCAAAAAGTTCACAATTGTATCCATTAGTTCTCGCCACAGGTCATTTGAATAAATGATCCAGTGATCTAAATTAATCCGTAGAAGATCGGTGTTCCCCGGCATTGCTACTCTTGCTGCTGTCTCCAATCATATTATATAGTGAATGCTTTTGCCGCTGCAGGCAATTGCTTCCAGCAAGAAGCTATTTAATTACAGCTGGGCTTCATGTTGATCCTGGCTTCAGAACTTCCTGTTGGTAGTGGCCATCTTCACTAAGTTGGCCTGCTGTAAAACCTTGGTGTAAGGCGGGGTGTCTGCTAAGGCCGGCTCTGATTGCTGCAGGGATGACCGTGATGGCTGTGATGGAGGACCCACCATGCCGCCGAGGTATTACGGGAACTCCTGGTCTCCATTTCTTTGTTTATTATAAAAAGTGTTATATAAAGAAATTGTGCTATAATAAATTGTGATAAATTTTGTCATGCCTTTGAAAATAAAAAGAAATGTTAAAATATTTATTCATGTCATTTCCGCCTTGTAATACCTAACCCCTATCTCCGAGAGAAATATAAGTACTCGTGGTATGCATTCAGAAAAAGTAATTCAAGGAAAGTGTTTATTATTGCATCCCTGCTATACCTAAAAAATTGCAGGGCAAAATGTATGTGTGTATATATATATATATAATATTTTATATATATATATATATATATATATATATATATATATATATATATATATATATATATATATATATATGTCAGAAAACACACTACACCACTCTCCAACTTCCTCCTCGGGGAGGCACACCCGAAATAACACAACACGTCCAAGGGACTCCAACTTTATTTAAACCCGAATTACACCAGCATTCTGCTCTCCAGCAGAAGCTCTCCCACGAGCCAACACACGGCCCACACTACTACGAGTCCCGTCACACACTCTTCTCTCTCGCGTCACGTGATCTCTTAGTACTCTCCTTCTCCGTCCCGCTTCTGGTAGCACTTCTCGTGGCGGTCGTCCTCGCTTGCGTAACAGTCGGCCTTTCCTGACATCGGGGCCGTCCTCGGTCCCGGTCCGGTCTGCCTCCGGTCGAACTGCTCCTCTGGCGCTCGCGCCGTTCTCCATCCGCTTCTCGTCTTCTTTCCCTCTGCTGTCCGCGGCCTGGTCGTCATCTCCTACTCCGCCTTGGGGGGGCTTACACCAGGGTTTCATTCGGTCTGCACTAAACACGGAATTGAACGCTCGCTGAGTCCTCTTTGCCCCTGGTATATCCATGAGAGAATACCTATCTCGCGCTAGCACTTCTGAGACAAGATACGGACCCTTAAATTTCGGAGCTAATTTTCGCGAACACCCTGTCGCTTGCGCTTCTCGTTCTACGATGACTAAATCTCCCTTTTGGTACACTCTCGGCACCTTATGTCTTTGATCGTAACGCTCCTTCTGTTTTTTCTGCGTCTCTGATATCTTTACTAACGCTTTTTCCCTTGCTTCGCCTAAGGTCTCTCTAGTCTCATCGAGTTCGCTTTCTTGCAACGCCAATATAACACGGTTTTGCAATGAATTCCTTGGGTTATAAGCAAACAATAGCTCATAAGCGCTCTTCTCAGTAGTTTTATTTGACATAGAATTCATGGCGAATTGGATGTTTCTCAAATTCGTGTCCCAGTCGCCTCCATCCTCTTGTGCATACATAGTGGATATGGCGTTTGTAATGGATGCGTTTGATCGCTCTACTTGTCCATTTGCTCGAGGGGTAGCAGTCGCATTCTTTATATGCTTTATCTGGTTTCTTTCGCATAATTCTTCAAATTCCTTCGCTGTAAATGCCGTACCTCGATCTGTAATTAAACGCTCAGGACACCCAAATAAGCTCGTAATCTCACTGATAGCTTCGCACACTGGTTTGGTTTTTGTGGTTTTCACTGCCTTTAGTAGGATGAACTTTGTAAAGTTGTCTTGATACACGAGAACATACTCGTTGCCCCTTTTACTCCTTGGGAATGGCCCTAAGTGGTCCACGTGAACTGTGTGAAATGGGATGGCTACACGCTCTAAACTGTGCAACTGCCCCTCTTTTTTACCTCCCGGTCTCTTATGATAAGCACACTCAATGCAAGCTGCAATATATTTCTTTACCCTTCTTCTCATCTTCGGAAACCAAAAATATCTCTTCACGTGTTCTAGGGTTTTCTCTCCTGCGTAATGTCCCATGTCATCATGACTTCCCTTTAGAATGCGCCAAATAGAGTTCTTAGGCACAACCCAACGGACCCCACCGTCTACCTTTCTACAGACACGGTTGTCTTTCAGCACATAGTCTGTGTGGATCTGCCTATCCTCATTGGCGACCGCAGGTTGCTGTAAGGTACGATGTATTTTCTGGATAGCTACATCCTGCAGCTGCATCGTTAGTAACCAATCATCCTGATTTATTCGCAACGTGAAGATTTTCAAGTCTGCTGTATCCGGTTCCTCGGAATCTCCCACGGGATTTCGACTGAGGGCATCAACGTGACTCATGTTGCGTCCTGGTCGGTACTCGATCGTGAAATCATACTCTTGTAATCGAAGCCACCACCTCGCTATCCGCGGTAACAATTCTTTCTTGGACATGGTGGTCTTTAAAGCATTACAGTCAGTAACAACTTTGAAGGGTCTGTTCAATAAATACATTCGAAATTTGTCTACGGCTTCAACTACTGCCAACGCTTCTAGCTCATAACTGTGATAGTTCTTCTCTAGATCTGTCGTCTGTCGGCTATAATATGCCACAGGTTTTTGAGATTCTCCTTCTCGGCGCTGTAAGATAATCCCCGCTAGTCCATTCTTACTGGCGTCAGTGTGAACTTCATGTTCGGCATTTACATCAAACAACGCAAGTGCCGGACGCTCGATTAATCTTTTCTTCAGCTCTTGAAATGCGTTTTCTTGTTTCTCTGTCCACTCGAATGCCGTATCTTTCTTCGTCAAGAGCGTTAATGGCTTGCTTAACGTAGCGAATCCTAATACAAATCTTCTAAAGAAGCTCGTCAAACCAATAAATTGTCGCACTTCGTGAACATTCTCCGGCCTTCGAAATTCTTTTACTGCCTGAATTTTTCTCTCGCCTGGTCGGATCCCATCTTTGGTTATTTCAAAGCCCAAATAGTCTACTCTAGTTTTGAAAAATTCACATTTTGATACTTTTAGCGCTAGCCCCAATTTCTTCAGTACTTGCAACAGTCTTTCTAATCTCTCTAACCCTTCCTTCACCGTTTTGCTGGGTATCAACAGATCATCCATATAGACTAGGACCTCTCCTGGTTTTGTCATTCGCACTACCCTTTTCATCACTTGATTAAACACTGCAGGTGCGTTTACTACTCCGAAAGGCATTTTTGTGAACTCGTACAGTCCACTTGAGGTGACAAAAGCTGTCAAGGGTCTCGTCTCTGAAGCCACAGGGATTTGATAGTATCCCGACGCCAAGTCTAAAATGGTAAAATAACTGTTTCCTGCAAGCGCGTCTAATTGTTCCTCAATGGCTGGCATGGGGAATTTTATTTTTTTCGTCTTCAAATTCAATGCTCTGTAATCGACGCACAGCCGGTCTTCTCCGTTAGCTTTCTTCACTAACAATGCTGGGCTTGCGTATTCTGATGTCGACTCCTGCACGATACTCATTTTCATTAACTCATCGACTGCCTTTTGCATCGTTGCTCTTTGGGCGTACGGTAGGCGATACGGTCTTAAATTCACAGGGTGGTTATCCAACAATTCTATCTCGAAACTGGCAGACTCTACTGTACCCAGTTCACTCAAATTTTTCGCAAAACATTCTCGATACTCATTCACCATTTCGTATACCGCATCCTTCTCCCCTTCAGACAGGTCGTTATTCAAATTTATTTCTTCCATTTTTATCCCGGTCCTCTCTTTGACATTTCGAACTTTGGCTTCGAAGTTACTTTCTTCCTCCTGCCCATCAGTCTCTCTCCTAATTACAAGTTTCTGATAGCTCTTCTCAACTCGAATCCCCGATTGGTCTAGGGCGCTTCGTCCTAGAATTATGGCATCGTCTTGCGAACAGTTTGGGACCACAAGCACTTCTACCTCAATGCTTACGTCGTCCACAACAAGGATTAACTGTTTGGAGCCTATTACGTTACTTTTTCCACAGCCGAATCCAATCAGACTTTTTTGACTCGCAAAGTATTCTACACCTAGCTGTTCAGCGACATCTTGCCTCATGGTCACAACATCGCTCCCTAAATCAATGAACCCAACAACTTGTTCATCATTAACCTTTATCCATTTATAATATTCGTCTTTAATTTGGTCGTTCGGCACCGAAATTCTTTGGACTCGCCTTTTCATTTCCAAATTCTGTCTATTAACTTGGGTTCCCTGAGGGCATTCCTTCATCATGTGTCCCTCTTTATTGCATCGGAAACATCGCCTGCTCTGCTGTCGTTCTGGGCAATCCTTAGCCATGTGTCCCTGGCCGTTACAATTATAACACCTCGCCTGCGTTGTCTGCTTATTTCTCCTCACCACATTACCTTCGTTTGGCGGTTCAATTGGGACACTATAACGGTTAGCTAAAAACTGTCTTTCACCTAATCTCGCTCTTTCTGTAATACTTTCATAGCGCTTTATCTTGAGCAGTAACCCTTCAACATCTTTGAACTCACACAAAGCCAGCGACCTTACTAATTCCTTGTCACCTAAGCCGTTCAAAATGTATTTAATCAAGGATTCTTTATCTATGTTACCTCGCCGCGCTATCGCTTTCATGGCATACACGTATGACTCATAGGTTTCGTCGCGCTGCTTCTTCCTCTTCGTGAGACTCATGTGGACATCGGCCTGATCAGCTGTTGATGGGAAGCTATAAAGTAACCTTTCTTTAAAAGTCTCCCAAGAATACACTTCTTCCGCGACACTATTTAACCACAATTTAGCTACTCCTTTCAGCTTATTCACCGCATGAGTAAGCAATACGGAATTGTCCCACGAATACGCGGAAGCGACCCCTTCCACTCGCCGCACCCACTGTTCGGCGGTAAATCCTAAGGTCGTCGACGCGTCAAACTCGGGCAACAATCTTTCCGCTATGTCTCGGTGAGCAACTACAGTTGTCGCCATCGTACTACAATGTCCCGCTTCCATTATTTCTCTTTCGCGGTCTAACAACGCGCGCTCTCTCTCCAGCAACTGTCTTTCTCGTCGTAGAATCTCACGTTCAATGTCGTTATCGCTCGCCCTAGGCGCTAAGTGGTTCTTTGGTCGGGTCACAGAGGGCGTCGACATCGCTCTCGGTAGCTCAGGAAAGCTCGCCGCTCGCGTCAAGAACGCCTCGCTTACTCCTGTTCCCGCCACTGGATACGTCATTTCCGGTTCCCCACTAAACGCCATGCGGTCGCTTTTTTTTCGCTAATTTCGCTTTTTTAGGTCTGTTTCGACGCTCACAACCCTAGTTATACTTGGGGTATTGTTCACTCGGGAATCACTTTTCTTTCACGTACTTACGGAGGGGTACAGTCTTCATCGGCAAACAGTCGGCTCTCTCACGACATGCTCCTTTCCGAAAACTGGTTTTTGATCTTCTTATCCTTATCTGATCCCGATCCCGCCGCTGCTCTGTCAGCAAACACACACTACACCACTCTCCAACTTCCTCCTCGGGGAGGCACACCCGAAATAACACAACACGTCCAAGGGACTCCAACTTTATTTAAACCCGAATTACACCAGCATTCTGCTCTCCAGCAGAAGCTCTCCCACGAGCCAACACACGGCCCACACTACTACGAGTCCCGTCACACACTCTTCTCTCTCGCGTCACGTGATCTCTTAGTACTCTCCTTCTCCGTCCCGCTTCTGGTAGCACTTCTCGTGGCGGTCGTCCTCGCTTGCGTAACATATATATATATATATATATACAGGGAGATTCTGTAGGTTTGCCCAAACTTTGTGAGCGTATAGAGGGGGGCCTAAATGCAACAGCTTTGAATAGTAACCCATGTCTGCCGAAGCCAACCTGTGGCGCTACAGTCCATTAAAAAATTTCACCATTCAAACTTGGCGGCAAGATTTCGAATTCGATCACGCGATCGCCTGCAAAACTTGCCTGCGTTTGCACTTGTTATTCCTGAGCATGCAGACCCATGAGTTGTTTATTGATCGTTTGTGAGCTGATAGTGACTGATGTCTTGCTGCCTTCAAAATACAAGTGTCTCTTTACGTTCACTGCTACCCGTCAAATGGAGCCATACACTTTTGCATACACATTGCTACTAATCTACATAATTTAAATGTTTTTATTACTAAGGTACTAACAAGGGAAGGCCAGGCCAGGACGCACCGAAAGGACTCGAGAAACCATCGGATCGTGGCATAAAGTGCTCCTTATTCGGCACGTAAACTATGCAACTCTACAGTGGAAATATCGAGGAGGGTGTGCGTAGAAAATGTTGTATATATTTATCAAGTATCTATATAATCCGAGTATGTCGTAAAAAGTGCATTGGAATGGATATAAATTAAAATACTGGCCTGAAAAAAGAAAGAAAATTATTAATGATGTAATTTGGACAACTTACATAAAACTAAAGTCATAAAACATTGATTGGAGAAGAAAAAAAATTCGGCGATGTCGAGGATCGAACCCGCGTCACAATTTCCGCAGCCTGACACTTTATCACTCGGTTACCACCACCAGTTGTCAGGGTGTCGCTTGTCATGGTATTAGAGGACAAGCCACATGTTTTTCAATTTTCAATTGCAAATATCTCGGAAATGCAGGCTCGTTAGACGCCTTTCCGAAAATATGTCTAATTATTTTTCGTTTTCTTTCATCCTGTGAAGTTTGGTCGTGATCCGCCACTTATACTTGGGTGCCTTCCCGTGTAAGTCACTATCAGCTCACAAACGAACAATAAACAACTCACGGGTCTGTGCGCTCATAAATAACAAGCACAAACGCATGCAAGTTTTGCTGGCGATCGAGTTCAAAATCTTGCAACCAAGTTTTAATGGTAAAATTTTTGAATCGACTGTAGCGCTGCATGTTGGCTTCGGCAGACATGGGTTACTATTCAAAAGTTGTTGCATTTAGGCCCCTCTATATGCTCACAAAGTTTGGGGCAAACATTTTGAATCACCCTGTGTGTATGTATGTATATATATATATACATACATACATACACACACACATATACATACACATATATATGTACACACATATATATATATATACAATTATTATTTCTATGATTAGCCGTAGTATGGAGGGCAGTATAAGCAGGTTTCCCCTCTCCTTCTCCCCCTCCACCTACGTAGCAGGGCCTCTATGGGCGACTTTCCTCTCTACAATTACACTTTGAAAATACAAGTAAAATTAGTTGATATGGAAACCACATGCAAAGTTCATGTTTCGTTACCGATAAGTTGAAATCCTTATTTTCTCTCTGGTTATTTCAATGCATCCTGAATCTTAGGTTGTGGCAGAGGGAATACGCCACATGCTCGTACATAAT
The DNA here is from genome assembly GCA_036926305.1 of Uropetala carovei. Taxonomy (NCBI): domain Eukaryota; kingdom Metazoa; phylum Arthropoda; class Insecta; order Odonata; family Petaluridae; genus Uropetala; species Uropetala carovei. The sequence continues at coordinate 371,482 of JAXCHB010000210.1, forward strand.
ACCGTAAGTCCGCGCAAGATACGTCACGAAGGCAATCGGTTTTAAACACCCCAAAGACCAAAGATACGTCACAAGGAAACTTGCTTCATCCTGCCCCAACTACGTAGGATGTACGAGAGGTAAATCTGTTTATTCTGCTACTACGCCGCAGGCTATGGGAAACTCGCTCACAGAGACCCAGCCTCGAAGACAGCCCCATCCACGTAGGCAAAGAGAACATGCTTATCCTGCCCCAAGGGGAGGGGGAGAAAAGGGGGGGAGGTAAACTTGACTATAGTGCCCTGATGGTAGAGGAGAGGAAAGAGAAAGTAGCCCATAGAGGCCCTGCTACATCGGTGGAGGGGGGAGGGGGAAAAGGAGAGGGGGAGGGGAAACTTGCTTATACTGCCCACGCACACACACCTATGCTTATATACATGCATACATATATAAATATAACCAAACTAGCAATTACAAAATATTTTCTTTTAATTTGGAAAATCTACAAATTGCATGTCATAAAATAAATAAGAAACTGAAATATTTCATGAACTATTTTGAAATGATTAAGTACTTTACAATAAATACAAAGAATCCATTCTGGTAAAGCTGGGAAAAAGTCAAAATCTCAACATGTTTAGCATAAATAAAAGTTTTACTGAATTTTTACAAATCTATAGATTCCAGAGCAGATGACAATGCACAAAAAGTGGAAATTATAATTGCACGACATGTGGATAACTTACAGAAAATTATTTTATGCAATGGCCACAAGAGTGAATTCATTCTAAGCACAACTTACTTAACCAGCAGGAGGCATTAACATCATGATGAGAGACCACCTTAACCTTTATCCGCCGGAATTAAATACCCTCTGGCGGGGTCCCCCCACTGCTGGATTTAATTTTGGACATTTAAATATTTTGTGTACGTCTTTTGCAAAAATTGCATATCTCGTGAACTATTGGTGATAAAATGTTCAAATAAAAAGCATTTTGTGGTCAAACTATCAAAGAATTACATCGTTCTGTCTATTTGTAGAAATAAATGGTGAAATAACCCTAATAGACTAAATTACGATGACGAAATAACTTATTGTAGATATAAATCAAAATAAAGTGCAAAAAAAAACTGCATTTAGTCACTTTTTGGCAATGTGGTTCCTGCTCAGTCTGCAGCTGACGCAACCTCAGTATTTACACTTCCGTATAGAGTCGAGCTACTGTGGTATTCCTCGAAGCAGGGCTCAACACATAGTCCCACGTCACATGCCTTGCACCTATATTTCGTCCTTGAGTTTTTACTCTTTGAGGAACACAAATGGCAATGGATAAGGGTCCCCGAAATGGGCCAATTCCGTTGAAATCTTGAAGTCGATTTTTATCATGAATACAATACTTTCCCATTACTACGTATGGAGAAAGTAAAAATGTATTGATGAAATCAGGACTGGAATAATAAAAGCAAAAGCTGCTTTCAGAAGAAAGAAACTCCTACTAATGGGAAATATAAAGCAGGAAATGCGTAAGAAGTTGATAAAATGCTATGTATGGAGTATAGCTTTGTATGGGGTAGAAACATGGACGCTAAGGAAAAATGATATAAAATACTTGGAAAGCATTGAAATGTGGACAAGGAGAAGAATGTTGAAGATAAAATGGACAGATAGGCAGGGGTGTAGTCCTACAAAAATAAGTGCCAGGGTGCTAAGATCCTATATATACTGTAGTATTGATTGTTAATGAAGAAATATAATATATAATGTTGGTTCTTCCACTATTTATGACATTAAGAGACAGAAATCACAGTTAATGAAATTCATTACATCTTCTGGGAAAACTAGAAGAGTTGAATATCGGTGCAGTTTCGTAAGCTGAAGCTTGAGCAATTGGATATTGCTATTATGAATGGCTTTCTATAAAGTGTTCCAAGAAAGCACCTATTTCTGAACCAATGTAGATTGAAAAGGCCCAAGATTTTTATAAACAAATGGAGATTAGCGAACCGTGTGCATTATCAGATGGATGGCTAACACGTTTTAAGATTAGGTATAAGATCAGACATCTAGTTATTTCGGCTGATAAAAAATTGGCTGACCAAGGAGCTGCCGACAAATTGTGTTACTTTCTTGAAACATTAGTTAAAGAACATGGCCTAACCCCTGATCAAATTTATAATGCCAACGAGACCGGTTTATTTTGTTGATGTTTACCACATTCAACTCTGGCTAGTTAAAGTGAGACGCTGAAGGTTTTAAGGAAAATAAAGACCGCTTAACTGTGTTTACCTGTGTATCAATTTGCCTCAAGAATTTCTGCTAATACATTGTGTTGGGTGTGCATATTTTGTCTCCTTTTCTCAGACAAAGAAACAATATTTTTTGTCGTAAAATCCTAAAGGTTTGACGAATTTAACCTTTACCTCACGTTGTTATTAGAGCAAAAGAGAAGCTAGTAGTGATAGTCATACGAGAAACTCTGTTGGATGTAATGTATTTAGTAAATATTAAAATATTCCAATTAAATGTGTTGAACTTTTGTTTTTAATGATGCATTCCCCGCAAAGTCAATTTTTAGGCTTGTCTGCAGGTAGGGGGAAAACCCCAAGATGAATCACAACATCCATGCCCGAAGCAAGATTCGAACCCATGACCTTTGGATTAGAAGGCAGGCACACTACCTACGAGTATATATAGGATCTTAGCACCCTGGTACTTGTTTTTGTACAAGATTCATTACTTTCTTGAATCTCAAGGAATTATTTTAAAATAATTGTAATTCCAAGGTGAATATACAATTCCACATCTGTTCCTTATTTTGGTATCCAAATGCTTTATTGAGGCCTATCCAATAAAACTCTCAAGCAACCGGAATATTCACTTAAGAGGAAAAAACAATTCTCTGAGCATTCTGAATAACTGGGAGTTTACTGTGTACTATTTTTGATGGATGTGATATTTGTTAATTACTTAGATTTAATAACTTTCACACAAAACAAAAGCTTGCAAACCCATGACGGATCTGCCTGTGGTGACGTTAACCAACCCGATCACCGGCCAACAGTGAGGGATAGCTTCATTCCAGAAAAGTGAAAGGTGTGATAGTACCGGGAGATGGCTACACCCGATATAAAATGCATTATAATCTAAAAACAAAGTGAGCCTCGGTTACCGAGTAAATAAAAAAATTTTTTTTGACAATTTCTCATTTGTGTTAATGTTTTTCCCTGTTTTATCAATATAATATAATTTGAATATTTCTCTATTTTTTATTAATAAAACAAAAACTCAATCCGTAAGATAAAAGCTAGAATAGATCCTGGAGGACAAATACTGCATAAGGTCCAGAAATAATTTTTCATTCATAAAAACTCTCAAATTACAGTTATGTCCATTTAAAGAAACCCCGAGCAACACCGGATAACTTTGCTAGTTATTCATAATTTCAGTGTCCTATTTTTACCGGATGTAAGTGCCCTAATACATAAGTATTATCTATATTAAAATGATGAGATGCGTCCATGTGTATAGAACTAAGTCTTAAGTTCTAATATGCCCGTTTTTTTCTTCAGTCTATAATTTCTTTTTTTTCATTGAAAATTACACATTATGTAGTTCTAATATTATTTTGGGTCAGCGTCGCCACCGTGGATTGAACGCATCACACGAGCGTTAGAGTCACAAAACTGTAGCGGTGATAAAAATTAAACTCTTGTCTTTTTAAATAATGGGAGCACCGGTTACAATATCACATTCTGCCGCAACATTGTTAATACCAGCTACTTTTAAACTCATACATTAAATTACAATGGAAATGCACAGAATTTTTCCGCAGGTCTATCAGGGGATTTGACCGCCGGTAAACAGGACAGGAGTATTAGTAGGATCAAGTTGGTCCTTTTCCCTCTTCCACTTGAAGGAATTCTGAGTGATGAAAAAACACCCCATCTGCGTAGGGAAGCTCCCATTCATAGATGAACAAATATTAGTTCGTGAAGCTTGGCCTTGAGGTGTAATATGTTCTCAAAAAAGTGGAGTGAGGATGAACTGCGTAATATGACAACAAAAACAGTTAAGTTGTTAATTTTTGTTACAGTTTACTATCGTTATTGTTGGTAATTTTTGTTACCGTTTACTATTGTTTCAGTTATTTTTTGTTACAGTTTACTATTGTTATCGTTGTTAATTTTTGTTACTGTTTACGCATTTTTTCTGTAATTTTCATGTTACGTTTTGTCTCTTTTTTCGGTTATTTTTGTCATTTCGTTTTGTTACATCGTATTTTCTTTTTCTATGAGATTCTTCTGAAATTATTTTGAAATCATTTTGGGAGACGTCACGATCGCGTTATTATCCGAATTCGCATTATAGCGGGGCTCCACTGTATATAGTAGGAAGAAAGAAGCACAAGAGTTAATTTTGGCCAAGAAAGCAGTACAAAGAGTCTTTAACATGCAGCAACCGCATAATGTTAGAGGTCGTCTAGGCAGAAACAGTAAACTTAGTGATTAGACAATTACATATGTCCACAAGTGATCACAGCGAGGATGAAATGTACGATCAACTACAGGAAGTTATGAATGAAGTAAAGGCCAAAATGAACTTCGCAGTCATTGGGGAATGGAATCCTGCAGTGGGACAAGACAAGGATGGTAGCAAAGTTGGGATTTTGTCCTAGGAAAGATGAGATTTTTGTAAAGGAAACAAATTGATAGTTACAAATACGTCAGTGTCACAATGGAAGAAGATAAATACGACAAATGCCAAGAGAAATTATGAGGAATTAGATCGATTTTATTACAGTCAATAAAAGGTAAAGGAATAAACTAATGAAGGTGTTGAAGGAAATAGGGATACATTATAGAGCTAGACGTTTAATCAAAAATCTGTATATAACTTGAGTCATTTATGAGATGAATAGTGATATGGAGTTTACCATTACATGGGTGTGAGCCATGGCCAATGAGGAAAGGAGGATGTGAGCAGATTAGAAACATTTGAGATATGGGTGTGGCATATAGACTGGAGAAAATTAGTTGGGCAGAGAGGAAAATCTATGAAGTTTTGAATACAGTAGGGGAAGAGAGGACATTAGAGTAATAAGCAACAGAAAGAAAAATGATGAAGTAGTAGTTTGAATATTGATGAAAGTGATTATGAAGGTAGAAATGATGAATACTATTTTAGAAAAGTTAACATGACAAAATGTAGGAAGCAAGTCTTGAATAAGAAAGTGAGAACCAGAGCTTAAATTAATGTTATGATGATTGAATAAAACTGTAATTGTACCTGTAGTGATGACCTAGTCATTAGATCAAGATAAACAAGAATTGCAGCAATTGAATGCTTACACGTTTGTGGCTTTTAGCTGAAACTCACTTCATTGCTGTTTTATAGTTAATGAATGAACAAAACACAGGAATGTATCATTAAAATGCAATTAAAAACTTAGAGAACGAAATAATTCTTTGTTAATTACTATATTTAGTTTATGTCTATTCAAAAAATCAGACTAACAATCGATTTTTACATGTTATCTCATCCCGGTTGGCCAAATCTTGACCGTTCACTAAGTTAAGATGTAAGTGAGAACCATACCAAGTTCGGTTGTTCTAGGTCTTATACTTGGGGAATGCATAATGAAAGACACAAACATTTTCTTATGAAAATATATAATTTGGCATGAATTGGAAAGGGACAGTGAAGATAAAGCTTTTTCTAAAGGGTTGGCTTTCTTTTATAAGTTAGCAGAAAAATTAAAAAACTTAATTATTCTGCGATTTAACCTTTGAGAAGATGCAATAACTCCAGAATGCTATAAATTCTATTAAAATGTCTGGCATGGAAAATGCTGTAATAAAATTTATAAGAAATTTTCTTTGAGATTTTTGATTGAGGAACTATTAGCTTCTGAAAACTCAGTATTGGCAGATAAAGTGATTGCAGAAGAAATATTTGTCCATCTTTTACAATATAACAAATAGTGGTTAAGAGAACCTAATTAGGCATGAATAAAAGAGTAGAACACTATTTTGATATGACCCAGAATGAATGCACTAATTGTAAGTTACGCAGTACTTAATAATTGCCACTACATTACCTTTACCAAGTCCAAAACAGAATTATCTAGCCCCCTCTTTTCCAATTGATGTTTCAGATAATCTCAATGGCTTTAAAACAGGAGACTTACATATCAGCTCCAAAGCAGCCATCTGTGATAGAATTTGATCCTATCTTCATTCTGGAAAAAGGTTACTTTTATAAGTTTCCAACTTTTAGGCATATTTTACAGCTGAAGTGATATTGAAAATTAATTTATGGGCATGTCTGTTGCAATTTTCATCTCTTGAACTGCTTGATGAGTTTGGAATAAATTAAGGATAGGAATTTATGATTTTTTACTGCAGCCATCAATAAGAAACTGCACTTTACATAAGCACTTGAATAAACTACCTAATTTATAATAATTAAATTTTAAATTAATTTTTTTTCCAATTAAACTAATTTATAGTTAAATGGAGATAAAAATTCAAGAACTGCCCATCTTTCAATACCATTTTGTACATAACTTAGTAAGGAACGTAGTATTTGCAATCTCTGTGTATTCCATTACTGGAATATATTTTCCCTTCTTGCTACGGTTCATTAATTGGAGCAGTGTGTCTCAAACTATGGGTCCTGGACCCCCAGGAGGCCGCAAAAGTATTTGAGATGTTAGACAAAATGCCAAAATATAAAATATTCACAAATACTAAACTTTCATTAGGAAAAATTATTAACAACTATGCAAAGTAAAGGAATTTGTATTAAAGTCTATTATTTTTACTATTTTCAATTCAAACACAACATTCAGAGAGCCACTGAGCTAGAGGGTCATAATTATTTATGGAGCTAAACAATCAAGTTCTTCACAAGCACAAGAGAATATCTCAGTAGAATGTTTGTTCAAAAGAATATTATTCTCTGCAAAATTTATTACAAGACATTATTTGAAAAGAAATATTTTTTGCTCTCCTGCCATAAAGTCAAGGCACTTGTCCTGGTCACTGATTTACGATCTGTAACACTTAGGGGATTTTTTTATAGGTGCTTCTGGGCAAATCCTCATCCAAGTGTTACAGAACCTAAATCAGTTGCCAGGACAAGTGCCTTGACTTCGTGGCAGGAGAGTGAAAAACAATATCCTGTTTATTCACTTTTATTGTATTTTTAAAATTTCTATTTACAGTTTGTACATGATTTTCAAACGACAAAAAGAATTATAAAATGGCAATATTTCAATTTATAAGACCAATTGTTTTTTCAATGTGAGGGAAAAAATCCCTCACTTATTTATCCCCTCCAAATGTTGGTGTGAGAGCAAAGAGGAGTTGTATGTGCAAGGCTAAAAAAATATGGGATCAAGGAAGAGTTAAAAACCTAGATGCTGCTAATTCTGGTTTGTACTTTGAACAAAAAATGGCTGCAAGAAGCATTGTTTACATTTTGGACAGTTTTTCTCAAACGTTTTGGACTCAATTTTTAAACATTCATGATAGGAAGAATGTTTACATTTTGGAGTTTTGGATTTAGAATTTTTTTAGAATTCACCAATGCTCAATCATAATAGGAAGAACTGTTTTACTTTTTGGACAATTTTTTCTCAGAATTATGGAAGGGTCCTTTAATCCAGATGTAACATCTCTTAATACTCTTCCCATTCTGCTTACTATCATTGTCTACAGTTATGAACAAACCAGAATTTGCAACAGATAGGTAAAACTCTCCCTCACCCAGGGCCGGCCAAGGAGGGGGTTCTGCGGATGCCTAGCATCTGGGCCCCCAGTTTGTGGGGGGCCCCAAATTTTAAAAAGTAACGATTTTTTACTTTACGTGCAAAAAAAGTATTACCTGTAATACGTATGGCGGCATATGCATAAACAAAGGAGCGATGCAAATTTCCAATTGTCGTAATTGTCTGTAACATCATTTCAAGTACACATTTAGTAGTATCTAGTCAAGGATGGCAAATACGTGGCACGTGTGCCAAACTTGGCAAGTCAAAAAATTTTATTGGCACACGGAAAAACATAGACCATCGTTTTGGAATCCATCTTCCACTACAAGATGCACTCTTACACACATTCAGTACAAATCATCTCAAATTAGTTGTTTCTTAGAATGCCAAAGGGAAACCCTTGTTGAGCAAGCGATACAGTAGTATCACAGTATGCACATTGAGATGTAAGGGGAGTAACCATACGATTTTGCTGGACTGAACAGCATCTCATTGGCAGTGAAGAATTTTGCGTGCGAGGTAGAAGTAGCAGTTAAGAAAGTAAGTACTTTCAGATTAATTCCGTATGAATAGATTCTTTTCGTTGTTATTACTTGTATTGGTGATATTACTATTGTTTCCGAAGTAAATATACAATATTAATTGGATTATTATTATTTTTTAGAATGAATGGCCCGAATGAATTTTATTGACGTCCGATGTGGCCCACAATGTTATGTATTTTACACCTCTGACCTAGTATGTACAACAGCAAATTTCGCGTTGCTGCGAATTTAACGTGTTGGAAATAATATGTTACTTAACGTAGGTAAGATTAAAAGGTATAATTACACCGTTCAGCATTTTAAAACGTTTTGCTTGGAATAGAACAATATTAATTTTTTAATCTATAAATAATTTTAAAGTATAATTTAAAAAGGTGCATATTCCCAATTCAGTCTATATTTAAATAATTAAGAATATCAATTATTTTTAATATTATTTTGAAATGCCAAGGAAATATTTGTCTGGAAGCCAAAAACGTAAAATGTTTTTTCAATTACGATACTTTATTTGTTAATAATTACTTATCCTATGGGCATGGAGAGGGGGGACCCCACATGGAAATTTGCATCCGGGCCCCCTTTGATAGATGGCTGGACCTGCCCTCACCCCATATCCTCCAGTCAAAACTCCACTTTACTCTCACACCCAGATACGTACCTAGATACTGGGCACAGCAGAGCTGGGCTCTTCACACCATGGCTTCATCATGCACATCCTCTAGCTCAAGTCAGCATCAAATCCAGCACCTTAAAGGAAAAAGAAAAATTTTTAATGCTGGTGCATTCAATAAAGAGGTAGTCTTTAATTTTTAAAAAATTTACTGAATTTCAAAAAAGTCTTTCAAATAAAATATTAACACTCATTAACAATTTGCATGACAAAATTTTACATTTGTCTCCAAGCATGTACATACTATGCTGATCTAATAAAATAAACTTTATCGAGATGTGGCAATGGTACTACAGCATATAATTTAAGTTTTGAATTGCCACCATCACTATATTTGCCCTCAATTTTGAGATATACTGGTATTACAATAAAAATAAGCTGAAAAAATTCGTAATCTTGTGTGCATGTTGACTTCGCTTTCAGTTTGTTAGCTCTAAAGTTAGGAATTCAATATGACACATTTTTTGTTTCAGCTCATATTGTACTCTTTAGCAATTAATATTCTAAACCCATGTTTGCCAAACTCTAAGAGGCATCAGGGCTGCATTGATGCAATGAATGTTATAAAGGATTATTAGGATTAGTTTAATGAAGGTAAGAATTGGCAAGAGACTTTCTAGAATATTAGATACCTGTTTTGCAATCAAAACAATTATTTAGAAAACACCTTATTTTACCTCAATAACTAGGAAAAAAATGTTGTCTCAGAGCTTTATATAAAATCGAGCTATTTAGTTTGGGCCATACTAAGGCCCAGCAAGGGCCTCAAAGTTAACGTGGCTGTTCTAAATAAACACTAGTAGACTCTTCACAAAATGAATCAATTGTAACTACTGGCAAGTATAAACGGAAATGAATCTGCTAATTACAGGTGACTCCCGAGATTCGACCGGGATGCGTTCCTGAAAACGTGGTCGAATCTCGAACAGTCAAATGTCAAATCAGCACAAATTCAAACAATTAGAGCAGAAATAACGATGTCTAGACTGAAACTAAACCTCTCATGGTTGGGCATGCCGAAAATTACTTTGCGTAAATTAATTCGACTGACAGATCAGCTGGGTCAAATAAGTGGGTTTCGACCGGTCGAATTCTAGAGTTGTTCGAATCTCAGGAGTCACCTGTATTTCATGTTGCCCAGCACCTCTAGTTGTTAATTATCATTTCACAATTGGTGATGTGGCAGAGTGATGAATTCGAGCAATGTTTTGAATTTTGAATGTATTTTTCCTTACTCAAACATTAAGAGATATCCTCAACTCAGATAGGGAAAAGACCTAAGATTTACAATTTGCTGGAAGTAAAGTTTTTGGGACAAAAAGACCTACCCTACCATTTATTTTTAAACTTCTGCTTCAAAATCTGATCTGCCAACTTCTTACTTTGGTATTATTCAAACTCCTCAATCTTAATGCATTTATGGCGGCATTCACCCCCCCCCCCCCCCCCCCCCCTCATTGTCAGACCAACCAATTTTATCCCATCTTACATATTATATTACAGTGAACTCCCAATTATCCAGCCTAATGGATTTAAAAGGAAGCACGAATAATCAAAAAACATGGATAATCCATTTTTCTGTCATTTTACCAAGGGATAAGATAAATGCTTATCACTATAAAAATCCACGTAGCTCAGTGATCTAGCACACAGCTGAATTTGGCAAATGACTCTACTTAAAATCGAATCTTAATAAAATGAATTGAAAAAAATCAAGATGGTAGAAGAACACTGCTGATCAATCAAGGTCGCATGCTGTCTCCCCATGTGATTTTCGTGAAACTCCTGATCATAAAAAACAATATATCTATCTACAAACGTGCAGTTTCTGCATATACAGGCACTCCCTAGGTTACATAAGCCTCAGCTTACGTAAACCCACACTTACGTACTTTAATTTTCAGAGATCACTTTTCCGAAATACCTTTGCGTGTCGAATAAAATGCCTTCGGGGGCTGGATCCGACCCATGGACCATAGTTTCCCCACCTCTGCTGTACTTTCCGTAGTAATTTTGGACTGAGTGCCGGACCACATTACTTACGTAACCCAGGGAGTGCCTGTAATATAATTATTTAGACGATGTAATGAGAGTACGTAAACATTGTGGTCCTGCAATCAAGAATTTCTTTTAAAGCATAGCAATTTGAGTACTGTATTTTCTGGTAGATAACGCGTGCATTATCTATACAAAAAAGTTTGAAAAATGATAGTGAAATCTCGTTACAACGTACTTCACAATTACGTATATTTCAAATTAACGTACTTATTTTTAATCCCGTCAATTTTCCCGTATAAATACTGTATAAATATTTCAAAGTAACGTACTTCAACTTAACTTACTTTTCAATACTACGTATGAAATTCAGAGGTCCCGATAAAGACTTGTGGTTTTAACGTATGCTTTCATCTGTAAATGACCCAACTATAACCAATTCTTGCTCATTCAAGTTGTCTACACCAATTTTGAAGGCATCTTCTGTCTTCAGTATGAAAAGATCTGCGGAATTCCACCAAAATCCCAAATGAAGGAATTTTCAGAGCTAAAAAATCGTTATTTTCACAATAGCATTGAGATAAAATCTTAAGTTATACGAAATATATCTCTTGTTAGACTCATTATCGCCAGTTTCGGTTTGCGCTGGACCTGCGATAATGCCGATCCCCCACTGAGATGCTTCCAGAGAAAATACTGTACTCCTTATGGGCATTGTTACTTTTGTATTAGCCAATACTTAAAAGATTTTTAAGCAACAGTGAAATAAAAAAATTATACGTCTGTCAAATAGTTTATGGCAGGATCATATGAAAACGATGACTTGAATCCATGGGTTGGGTTGGATCCAACATGACCACTCACCACTCACTTCCATATCTGTGAATTTTTATAACATCCTGTCTGATGCAATATAAGTCACGTGAACACTGGAGATTAACTGCATATTTCCAAATGCACACCTAGTTGAAATGCTCATATTCATGTTTTATTCAAAGATTCAATCCCATAAAAATGAACTCATCCATTTACGAAGTACTATTTTGGAAAAAATGAGCAAAACTAAAACATGGGAGTGTGAATAGATTTAACTTAGGTTTTCATTTAAATGCAGCAATAATGCTTGCCAGATAACAGCAAATTATAATGATACTTATTGCAGGCAATATGATATATGCCATATATAAATGGAAGTTCAAATTATTTCATAACACAATAATACTCACCATCAATTTCTAGTTATAGCACAATGAACATGGCTGATCTGTACCAGGATGTAATCGGTATGGCAGACCACAAGTTGTGAAGTACCAGGTGAGTATATATTCAATCCATGCCTCTGAAACAAGATAATCATATAAGAAATATTTGCACCGCATAATTTCATGCTGAATAATATTCACGGTGCTTCAAATACATTATGTAATGCTCCAACTTCCCTTTCCCAAAATCACTCCTCCAATATTCAAAACTGTATTTCCAATTTAACTTAACTTATTCTTCAATTCAAAGATTTTTGTAAATAAAAGGAAATAATTTGCTTAGATAAGCTTAATACTTATTTCAAAGCAATCTGACAGGTATTTATTATCTACATAGTATCAACTAAAGAGCAACAAAATACATTGCTTTCAAAGAATTTGATCATAGGCAATTACGATATATGCTGTAACAGAACATTATTCACCTCGCAAGTGAAAATTTATGTTGGCAGTAGAAAACGAGTGATAATAGTGCTTGGTGAAGAAGTAGAAGCAGATTTGCAGAACAATTTGAACTTACCCTACAAAAATGCATATTATAAACCCCACCTCTAACCAGACCCAACCCTGAGAAGTTTACGCTGATGTTGCTGAAAATTTATTATGGCAACAGAACAAAACATAAGCAACAATACTGAAAAGTTGTAGGAGAGTAGAATAGTGAACCTAAACCGCAAAAATTTATGAAATTATATGAAAATTAAGAAAATGCCTCCTACTGCTAAGGGAAACAAAATCCGCAAGATTAAAAACAAGAGCTGTCAAAGCGGACAGTAAATGCTGCTTCCGTTTAATAATTAGCGGGTCAGACGGACAAACCGAACGCATAAGCCATTTTTTTCTGAAAAACCGCTAAAAATAATCTGCTTCTGCGCAAGCATTCTCCGTTTCGTAGAGATTATACACAACCTCTCCGAGCTTGAATGGGATCATCAGATAATCAAGGCTGTAACGCGAACAATGTATAATCGTCTGAAACGTTTGCACTAGTAAGAGATAGAAATTTGATCGTACTTAATGTGACCGAATTCAACTTTTAATTCCTTAAATTGCTTAAAGGTTCATTAGACTGCTCGATAAACCACCTTGGTGTTTAAACTTTAAGGCTACGTGGTCTACTGAAACACACTTCAACACGGAAATATATAACCAGATCCATCCTAAATAGCCGTTTCTCGTAATTAATGTTAACACCCCACTAACATCCATGTCGAGTTCAAAGTCTTTGTGTAACTGTCTTTCGAGTTCCAAAAAGTTAAGAATTTTGCATCGGAAAAGTACCTAATTAGAACTTGATATATAAAACTGTACGAACGTCAAAGATGCTCTCTTACAGCGACATTGATGCTACTGTACACATAACAGAGCGAGACGTCAAGTAGGATTAAATCATGTTTCCAGTATTACGGCTAAAAGTGCAATCTTCGAAATGTGAAACCGAAGTCTGTCCCGCATTGATTATCGCTCAAAGTAAGATAATTCTAAACAAATCGATTGCATGAATTTGCCGTTAAGTCTAAATAAGAATGACGAAATCTCCTTTACCTGTTCACGATATCCACATCTCCCATTCAAACGATCGCTCCATCGCCGCTCCAATGTACCCCAGAAGCCATGAAGGATATGAAGTGAATTGACGAACGATAAAAGTTCAAAGCGCAGAGAAGCGCGCTTTCAATTTTTATTTTGTTTACTTTTTAATACTATTAAATTCTAAAAAACTAACCTTAGAATATATTATAAATCAATAACATAACTCTTCGGAATCACATAAACTTATAATGCATCAATAATTGTTGTTAACAATATGAAAATATGTGGCCAACACGACTTTCTTCATACAATGAATATGATTGCTCTCGACATCAGCGTTCTCAGAAATATTTATCAGCGATTACACTCGAGAATAATTTTAAAACTTTCAAGTCTTTATTTAAAAAAATCTGATGTGGCCAACACATGACTTTCTCCATATTTTGGGTATAGATATTTAAATTATTAGGAATAGCATTATAAGGCAAAATTATTATTTCGTATCGTAAAAGAATACAATAGTCTTTATTGCCACAAATTATATTTTGAATATGTTTACAGAATTCACCGCTACATGGTGGCGCTTTATACTGGAAATTTACGAATAAATTAATTATCTACTAAATGGAAGGTTCCACGAAAATTTGATTCAAACAAAGCTTGGAAGAAATATTATTCTCTACAACTTTGGTCCTCACGAAGATTACCAATAACGACGTTTTTAAGATATTTGACGGAAACTGATTATTTATAAATAATTCCTAAACAATAACCGCTATGGAAAATTGTTTCAAATGAAAGTTGTAGAAAATTACATTCTCTATAACGTTTGTATCGAATTGTATATACAATAATGATGTTTTAAAGGAGATATTTCGCCAAAACCGAATTGGGTTTCAAACCAACCTCGACTTCCAGTTAACCGGTATTGTCCAAAAACTAATCAGCTCTTTGTGCTCATACAAAAGTGTTACATATGAAATTTGGTAATGATATGGCAAGTACTTTTCGAGTTAAAGCGCCCACAATCACATACAGACATCATTCCGCAAATAGTCTAAACGTGTTCTAGGGACCTAAAACATGTATTTCTGTTGAAATCTCGAAGTCGATTTTTTTCATGAAAACAATACTTTCTCTATGCTATGTATATGGAGAAAGTAAATATCACTACCCGAAGTGTACAGGAATCAACAGCCATTAGTTTGAAATAAGGAAACACCAAGAAATCATTCACCCTCGCCTAGACATCAACGGATCATTTCTTAACTTTTTCTTTATTAATATATCACCTGATGTTACAAAAAAAGGAACCAATTCTTCCACAATCACCAGGACAAATGAAGCTTGGCACTATGTTAGATACTCAGGAGGGCTCTAATAGGATATTGACTGGGAAAACAAACTTGGACATATAAGTGTTATGATACATATGCATAGGGTCTTTGAGAGGGGTGGAGGGGCATGAGGGCCCTTTGGCCTGGGCCTCAAACTCATGAGGGCCTCAGTTTGCATTTGAATGGACTAGCTATGTTTAACCCCTCAAGCATGATTTAAAAATGGCTCCCTCGGGTATTTAAATGCTCCAGAATGCAATTTGTGTTATTTTAATTTAATCTTGGAACATATTTTTTTAATATAAAAAAAATTAAGTAATAGTAACCATGAATGGATTGCTGTTTATTAATTTTTTTAGACTTCTACTTTATAATTTCAAATATCCATCATACTTTCAACTTTATTCTGCAATATTGGATAATGTGTGGTACATTTCAAAACATGGTACAACACAGAGGAGGATTTCCAGGGCAGTTTTTACATCGATAGGCTGTCTCCTTCTATATTCCCTTCTTTGTGAAAACAATGCACTTTCTTTGTCTGAGTCTTCTCTTGCCTGAAGAGGGATCCTCTTCTGTGAAGTGATGCCCTGTTAGCAGTGTTGCTGCTCTCCTTTCTTTAGTTTTGCAGGAATCCCTTTCCAGTTCAACTTTACTGTGCCTATCAACTAACCTTTGGGATAAATATGGATTAAATCTTTGCCATTATTATCCACAAAATGCAGAAATCAAGGTAGAATAGAAATACTTTCCTCAAACATAATATCCGGTAAAAATGGAGTTGCTAAAAGATATTTATGATTGAAATACATCTTTATATTTGGTTTAGAAATTATGCCCATTAGAAGACACATTCCCAACAGAACTCTTATTTCATTAGGAGAGGTGGGATATCACTTCAAAAACCTAGACTTACGAAAGGAAAAAGTTTTCTCTTTCTCCAAACACCAGCTTGCGTACTGATTGGTCTCTTTAAAATTAGTTTTATAAAACTTTATAAATAATTTCAATGTACTCTAGCACAGTGTTTCTCAACCGGTGGGATGTGTCCCACTGGTGGGACTTGAAAGCCATCTAGGTGAGACCAGAGCCGGCTGAAGACATTTTGGCACCACAATAACAGTCTTAGGCGTAACTTGATGGAATTTCTTCATATTATCGAAATAAAAAAGATTTACTTGGTAATTCCACAAAAATTAATTTTAAAAAATAAATAAATAATTTTTTGTGGAATTACCAGGTAAATCTTTTTTATTTCGACCTTCTCCTTTGTGTCTACCAATTATTAATGTACTACTTATATGCTTATAAATGTAGAAATATTAGAAAAAGTGAGGTTTTTCTTTATATCATGGTGAGACCAGGGTTTCTTGAAAATGTGGAAATTGGGACCAAGAGGCAAAAGGTTGAGAACCACTGCTCTAGCGGGCTCATTTTAAGGTTCACACCACTTTCACATTCACAATCAAAAGGAAAAACTACGTTTGCACTGCCGATATCATTCCAATGAAAAACACTGGCAGTCAGTTAATTTCAATTTTCTAATCTCTCACAACTAATATCTTCGTCTTCGATTTCACTTTCTGAAGTTAACAAGTATCCTTCTGAAGTCTCACTCACAAAAGAAACAATACTTTTCATCATAAGCAATTAAATTCAGTGCTTCTGCATCAGTAAGCGACTTACTTGTTGATGCCATGGTCACAGACTGAATGAGGGGACCTAACCTCTATGAAAAAAATCTTAATTAAGTGTATTCCAAAAAATGTTTTTCAGTTTTCAGTTTCATTGCTTTCTGGTCAGAAGGAACAGGTGTTGTTTGAGGTTTAGTTTTTAAAATTAGAACTTGCCCATGGATAAGTTTCTAAAAAACAGAAAGAGGTATGTGGAAGAAAGCACATGACAATTCACTTGGAAGCAGCGGGATGTGTGTTGTTGCTGCTGAGGAAACAGGTTTAAGCTGTTATGCAGTGATTATTGTAGGTTTTCAAATAAATCTTTATTTGATGTTTATCTTTACTTATATAGTAATGATCAGTTTGCCAATTCTGTAGGTTTTTTTCATTGTTTGGTTACCTCATTTTGCAATTAATAAATGTAATGACACCTGAGGTTTTCGTTTTTGTGACTGCTATAAAACTGTAACCTTATAACTCTTAACTTATAATAAATATTTCAATAAAAGTGATAGTTAAATATAGCAAAGTGAAACTATAATTTATTACTGCCCAAATTACAAATACCACCTACAGCAACGTAAACCATATATGACCATATATAATTGACTACTTATGAAAAAATGGTTGTTAATTTCAAAATGTACAAGGGGGTATGTAGTCATTCGCAAATAATTTAGGGGTTATGCTGACAAAAAAGGCTGCCTTAAACCATCCCTGCAGTTCACACAGTAATTCTATGAAGTGTTGATCCTGAATGTATGAGTTGATAGGGAGTAATTAGGTTTGGATGAGAACATTACAATTTCATCGACTATAGTCCTCCATAAAATTTCCAAGACTATCCTCAGAAAAATTATCCAAAGTGTATTGTCTGAAAAAATTTCTGATTAGACTTTGAATAAAATTTTCATAGACTATACTTTTTGAAAATTTTCCAAAAAGTAGTCTTTAAAAAAATTTTATGAACTATAGTTTGAAATAACTAAAAGACCATAGTAAAAATGTAAAAGTTCAGACACCATTTGTGAATGAAGCAGATAAACGAGTAAAATGATGAGTGCACTGTAACTGAGAAAGAAAGATTGCTATCGAAGTGGTGGGCAATCTTTTCTGCGTGGTGGGCCGCATTGGTAGCAGTGAATCCTTCAGTGGGCCACATTGGAAATTGCCAATGGATTATAATTAAATCATAAGTTACCTAGAGATTCATAGGCACCATATGCATGGAAATCAAGTTAGAATTAGCTTTTGAGGGTTAACATTTCAATATTAGAAATCATGATGGAATTCAATCTTAGAAATATCTTTGAGAAAAAATGGAAAACAGCATTAAGAAGAACTTACTTGAATTGAGAAATATTTACTAAGAGTTTGCAGTTCAACAGTACATATCTCAACAGATCTTGCTACACAGAAAATAATATTTAGTAGTTAATTAAAATAAATGAAAAAAGTTTTGAAAACTATGAAACATTGGCAGTGGGCCACATAGTATTGCTTAGTGGGCTGCAGGTTTGGCTCCCCTGATCTATCGAAACAGTGCACCGTGGCTGTTCTCGGAAAACATATAGTTGAACGTGTTGGAGTGAAAAATTTCATGTAAATTGAAACAGGGTTAAACAAAGACTAATAAAATTAGAATTTTGCCTTAAAATATAAGAATCAAACAGCAAAAAATTCCTTCACAGATTGCTACGGTACAACTGTCAACCCATTTGTCAAAAGTTAACATTTCTTAAATATTTTATAGCTAATTAAACCTCAAGTGATAAAAATGGTCCCAAATACAGTGTTAGTGGCAATGATGATATAAAAGCTTGCAAACCCATAATGGACTTGCCTGTGGCGACATTTACCAGCCTGATCACCGGCAATGGTGAGGGATAGCTTCGTTCCAGAGAGGCGAGGGTGCGATAGCACCCGGAGACAGCTACACCAATATGAAAGGCATTATAATCTAAAAACAAAGCAAGCCGAAGGCTCGCCAATATCCTCAGTTACTAGGTAAATAAAAACATTCGCTTAATAACTCCAGAGAAGGTTGCTTATTTTGCAGTAATACCATAGCATGTAGTTGATTTTTTTGACGTAAATTGGCACTGCGATCAATGATGACCCATAATAGTTCTGTTCCAATTAATTTTAGCATTTGAGTTTTAATGCAACTATGCATTTCAAGTTGAGATGGATACTCAAGGTAAGAAAAGTTTATTTTGATTTTAAGTGTATTTTTTCTTATACTTACTTGCCATAGATAAAATATCTATTTAAAAAATTATTAGCTCATTTAAGTTGTTATTCTTTTCAATCCTAAAGGAAAGGTATGTGGAATAAAAAACAAAGACTGGTGTACATATTATGAGTTAATTTTTTCATTATTAGCCTTCTGTGGTGGACTCGATTCAAGCAATGAAGTGGTAAAAGCAATTTTGTACGAGGGAGGCATAGCAATAAAGTTTATGATTGCGTGGCAAGATAATGATGCAAATTCGGCTTCTTAATTGACTTGGAGATTAATTCTTAATGGAGTTGAATGGAAATCACTAGGTCGTATCCCAATACTAAATTTCATGTGTATTTAACATTTGAAAACTGATTACCGATAAATGTATGCAGAAATAAATAAATAGATTAATAAAAAAATATGATACAAACATTAGTAAACAAAAATAAATAAATGAATATACAAACTATGAAAAAAATAAATCCAATTCGAGGGAAATTAATTAAAAGTTACACGAAAGTGTGAACTAGTTTTAAACACTAATTCCCTTTTATTCCTATGCAGTGCACTATTTATAATTCAGCTCTTTCTTTGATTGGTCGGTTCCCAACTTTCATGTTCAATCTCGTTTGCCGCCGCCATTTCGTGAAAGGGACCTATTAAAGATTAATGCGACGGATGTTCCTCAATGCCGGGGAACGATTTTTACGGTCGATCGAATTTTTTTTACACGTTTAAACAAACGCGAATGCGATTCATTGATTACGTTTTCGGTCATAGAACCCGTCACGCGAAACTGAAAACGATAAATCGATACATTGAGGAAATTAAGAAGTACTTACGGTTAAAGTGCATCGGTTGCCACGTAACCATCACCACGCACACGAGGACACGGTAAATAGTGAAAAGAATCAGTTTAGTTTCTGAGGATCGCAATTATGAATAAAAATTTTCTGAATTTATAAAAAGTATTTAAACATAACAGATAAAATCGCAGATTTAAACACTTTCTTGCCACATTTTTTATCCTTTTCTATGGTAGAGGTCAAAAAATAGTACCTAAGGCTCCTGCCAGGGGCGTAATTACAATTTTTGGACTCCCAGTTATGTAAAAAAAAATCGTTAAAAAATTATTTTTGCGATTTTAATTTTTTTTCGACGTATCAATTCCGAAAATTTCTCTATCGGCTAATCAGTTTTCATTTTGCATGCTTCTGAGTTTTCTACCGAAAGAAGTGGTAAATACTTCAATATACTTATAGACATACAAATGCTTAAGTAGCTTTTTATTAACTTTAATTTAAAAAAAGATCTTTCATTTGACGACACGGTTACTGGCAATGTCATATATATATCACCAAAGTTGCCCGTAAGTTGCTGTAGATAGATGCCAGTCTGTATTTAATCATAATGAAATCCAACAGTGCATTATTGGTGTCCATACGGATTTCAATCTTACCTTTCAAAAACGCGTTTAATGCTGACGAAAGAAGTTCGTCACAAAGGACTTGTTCAATAAATGTCCTACACATTTTTGTGTACGTAAGTTTGAAGTTTTAAAACAGCCCCGAATGCAATTCTGAACAGATTTAACTGTGAAAATCTGCGCAAAAAAATGAGGCCGCATGAGACCTCAAGACGTCCATTACTCCTCCCTCTTTCCATCCTTCCGGAGATTTATGGCACTCGGGACTACGTGCAGTTTCATATCAATTAGGAGCAGGTCACGCACGTAGTGGCGAGTCCGAGAGAACGAGTTTACGAAGGATATGAAAGTCCTGCATTGTTCTGATGGCCTTTTGACAGCCGACAAAGACGAAACTCGTTTTTTTAAAAGTTTATGAACTCTAATGATATCCGGAAGTGAACGTAAACCGCCGAAAGAGACGTCAAAGTGTGCCGTGGCCGATTAAATGCTAGAGATGCCCAAAAAATAATTTCGGTACGATATCCCATGAGTTGCAAAAGTTTAAACTTAAGTTTCGTATTTTGTTTTCAAGAAAAGCTTTCGCAGTCTCAGATTAATCTGATCTTATATAAGATTAAAATAGTAACAATTGAATTTTTAATGGCATTAGATATGTTTATAGACACGCAAAAACTTTTATACGTGTTTGTAGTTTATTTCTTGCGATTCACCTGTTAGATATGCATCCTAAGCGTGCTTGCGAGTGGACGCGTCAATGTAAAAACTCGCTTAGGACATAACTCAGTGCATTTGAATGATTTAAACTTGAATAGCGACTGGTAAAATCACAAAAAATACTTCTGCAATACAGTCATTCGTACAAATGAAATTATTTTTGGTTTTGTTAACAGGGAATGGCTGTAAGTTGAGGTCTACACCGTCGGATTCAAATCGTGATTGAATTACCACCACGACCTTTTACTCCAAAGGCCATCGATCTTGAGAAGAATAAAACGAATGCAGAGAGCTCTCTCTCTCTCAAGTTCCGCTCCATTTAATATTCATCCACTCTGACATCCATTCGATGTCTGAAGAAAAAGAAAACGTTTGATCTCGAGATTTCGTTTCTCGCTTTCCCAAGTCCGCTTGCATCATGTCTCTTTTTAAAAAAAACAAAACCC
This sequence comes from Uropetala carovei, assembly GCA_036926305.1. Taxonomy (NCBI): domain Eukaryota; kingdom Metazoa; phylum Arthropoda; class Insecta; order Odonata; family Petaluridae; genus Uropetala; species Uropetala carovei. The sequence goes on from JAXCHB010000210.1 coordinate 393,070, forward strand.
ATTTACCCCTTTAATCTCACGTTTGCATCTCTGTCTTCCTCCCATTCCTTGATATGAGTGGGTAGTTTTGGTCACATCCATTAGCCCTTTTATTAAAGGATATTCATAATTTTGTATTTTAGCGTATGTATGCATTTACATAGTGAAACTTATGGCAAAGATAAAAATGGTTCGTGTTTTAGGATATTCGTTTAATGAAAATTCGATTCTAATATCGCATGGATACCTTTTTCCAGCGAATGAATATAGCAATTATAGAGGTACGCACACACGGGCATTTAAAAAATAAGTAAATGCATAAAGCGCCATGGGAAGTCTTTCGTTGCATTACGAAATAAAAGTACCGAAAGCAAAAAAAGTCCAACATCTTCGCAAATTCACAAAACTAAAGATAAAATATATTTTAAGAACTAATTCTATACTAAAAGTTGACAAAATAAAAATCTCCGAGTAGCGCAACGAAAATCAACTGCTTCACTTTTATCCGAATGAGAATTCTCTACCTTTGGAAAACCCGACTTAACATTTTAATTAAATAATTATTAAATCAGCCTGGAGAAGTAGTTTTAAGTTTAGAGCCACTACGACAAACGTATTTTAAAATATAATTTATTTCATGCAACTTTTATTTACCGTTTCAATTTAATTAATTTATTTTGTCAATAAGAAATATTACTCAAATATGTGGGAAGGTAGTGGTCTAAATTTATATGAAACCTTAATTTTAACATTTGTTAAGAAAATAATCCATCCAAATTATGTTTTCAAACTCATTTCGCAGTTGAATTTTTCACTTAAATAAAAAAAAGTTTGAAACATTTGGGAATAGGAACGTCATCGCTTTATTAAATAGAACCATATTCCAATATCATATTTTCTTTTCAACAAAACTCTGTAATATTCGTTTAATTTTAAAATCTATTGTGACAAAAATTGTTCACATGAGAAAATACCGCTCCACCATTTTCCGATTCACGAATTCCGTCCCTTCGCTCAAATGACCTAATTATTTTGTATTTTTCCTGTTTGTTGTCAGTGGACGACGTAACGAACTGGAGCAGTTTTTTCGCTAAATTTTTTGTTATTATTTTAATTAGTACGAATTTATTCGACGTTTCCTGTACTCTCAAAAATATGACGGGGGAGGAATTTTGAGCGTTTTTCAGCTATTTTATGCCACCATACATGAATAAAACTTTCGATGGATTTTAGCAATAAATTCTCCACTGATCGATACGTTTGAGAGAGAACTGCAGAAAAACATAAACTTTAGAATCCCGTTGAATCCCTTAATTTTTTGCGTAAAAAATCATTTTAAAAAACTGGACATTTACCACGTAAATAATGATCAAAACGTTCATTTCATTCGGAGTGGTTGTAGAAATTCCATTTTAAAAACTGATTCTCATTTTACGGATGTTTTAAATTAGTTGCTGAAGAGAAGAATTACACAATAAATCATTTTCTCGTTTAAATCGCCGACTAGTGCGACCTTTTATAACGCGGAAACTAAATTATTCAAAATTTTAATGAAACTATTTTATAAATAAAAATGAAACCGGAAAGTTATTTCGGCGTTGGATAGTTCGGAAAATTTGCTACCATTTTTTTCCGCATACCTCGGCCATCTAAATGTATGAGTAATTTTAACCAGCACAAATATTTAGCGGTTTAATTCTGTCATATATTTCTTCAGTAAGCAAAACAATTAACAATTATCCTAACACTAAATTGTACACGTTTCCTGAGAAGTAAACTTTGTTAACTACACACAACGGGCAGGAAATTAAACAGTATTTGAACAAGCTATTTTAGACTGAAGATAAGAACTTTATTATAGATTTTTACCATACAAAGACACTATGTGAGATGAATTTTCATGCCGCATTATAGTTTTTTCTATATTTAGCCACTAATACTGATTAAAATGAAACAATAATTGTGATGGTTGAGCCACATACTCGATTTAAAGTCATTTTAGTAATCGACACGTTCTATTTACAATCCTGAGACAGGTATTGAAGATGAAAAGGTTTTTCGCTCAGAAAAATCAAGACGAATAAAAAACCAGGCAGGAAATAACACTTTCATCTGCGCAAAGTGTTTTTTCTTTGAAAATGTACCCACAACACCATATTTATTTCCTTTTCTTTGCTTTCTCGCGTAACATTTACAAACAGCATGAGGTAAATGAAGAAGAAGATTTAATTATCGAACTCAGCTCCGTCTATATCTCTAAGACGACTGTTCTGCAAAATTAAAAATTAACACTGTTGGGGCGAAGCATTTTCTTTTTGCACACAAAAAACAATTAACATAAAACAGCATTATTAATCGTTACACCAATTTTTTTAACGGGCATTTAACACAATGATGGTGATATTTAAAAAAAAAGCTGTTTCTTTTCTCGACTATCGTCCGTTTTTGTCTGCGCGTTTTCCGGTTCTTTTTTCTTCTTCTGATGATTGTTGGGACAGGATTATTCTTTTTTTTCGGCGGGATCCAATCTCGAGAAGTTGTGTGCGATTGACGATCGACTGGTGACCTTCTCATCGCTTCCTAGCCATCCCGAATCGCAGGCCTTTGTTGATGCGACCTCTGTCCACTCTTACACCCCTTTCTCTGGCAACGGCAGATAGAATTGAGAGCAGCTGACCGGCACTCAGGCTTCCAGCGTCTGATTCCCTATCTGTAAAGATATAAAAATATCGTTTTGAAATGATTGTTTTTTTCCCAAAAAGTTCGATCGTTATTTTACGAGGGTTGAACTCAGTATGGATATTTGAAACTTTTCGCGTTCTCTCAGAAACGGTATTTGAAAAGTAACAAGTTAGGGAAAGGTAAAGCGTATCACAAAGGAGTATTTGAAAGAAATTATTATATAAACGTTTCTTAAATTGTTCCTTCGTTGAAAATTATTCATTTCTTTTTACTTGCAAAACCCTTTGGGTGTACGTAAGGAAAATAGCGTTTAAAGTTCTTTTATTCGTAATAAATAATCCATTTTCTTCCTATTTAAAAATATTGCATGCACACGTAACGAAAGTAAACGTATTTTTGTGAGATTGTTTATGTTAGCAACAATGAAGAAGTACCCATACAAGAAATTTTCAATTCGAATTAAGACTTTCTTCTTTGATTTTCTTGATAACGGTGACACCGACGTTAAAAACGTATAGGAAAAGAAATACTCTAATATTCCTACAAGTTTTATTGGTACTTTCCTGTTAACGGGAATACTTCCAGGACCCTTCGCAGGACCTGGTACTTACGTATTATCCCCATGCTATACTTACGGACAACATTAAGAGAAACAAACCCAATCACCGGACAAGAAACTGATTGGCCTGTCTCGACATTTACAAACCCAATCTCCGGACAACGTGGAGGGTTTCTTTGATTCCGGGCGGGGCGAAGGGCGCGGTAGCGCCCGGAGACGACTACCCATTACAACAAAGCGAGCCGAAGGCTCGTCAATATATCCTTTCAATGTTATATCCTCTTGACTGTTGTGCCGCAAATTGAGAGGATATATCGACAAGCCTTCGGCTCGCTTTGTTGTAATGGGTAGTCGTAAGTACCGTTTTATTTGAAAACTATTTTGGTATAACGAATGCTTTACGAGATATGACGGAAAGTTCGTTCTGTCACCACTAAAATGGTACCTCTGATTGGCTTACGTGATTAATTTGTGATTTTCTTATTATCTTTGATTGTAAGTCCTTTATATTAAATTTCAAGAAAATACATTCGGGAGAAGCCGAGAACGAACATGCGGACGGACGGACAGACCGACGCTCATGCTGGAAGGGAAACGCGCCTAAAATAAAGGATACCTTTATGTATATATTAAATAGTAATTGTAGACTTGAGCGTCAGTTTTCAGTGAAACTTATCGTTCGACATGCACGCAAATAGTGTTGTTGGTAGAGCCCTAAAGCCCTTTTAATTTCATTTATTAAACGGAGCACCCGCTTCAGTTCAATTTGTAATGTTGTGACTCCATTCGTTTTTATAGTGAGGCCGCGAACAGAGTATGCCTCCTTCATTTGGAATCCATTTCACCACTGGATAAGGAAAGGCTGGAACAGGTGGATTTTTTTTACTTGTTTAGGTAGTACTGTTTTACAGGATGGAAGAATTACTAAAGGATTAGAACAAAGATAGCAAGAGCAAAAGACGCATTTAAGATACGACTAGAGTTGTTGACTGGCAGTTTGAATAAAGACATTAAAAATAAATTAGTGAAACCCTGATATGGAATGTAGCATTATATGGGTGCGAGACATGGCCAAGGAGAAAAGAGGCGTCTGAGATGTGGGTACAGGGAAGATTAGAGAAAATCAGTTGTACAGAGAGGAAAGCGAATGAGGAAGTTTTGACTATAGTAGAGGAAGAGAGGAACTCAGAGTAATAATAGGTAGATAGAAGAAATGGGTAGGTAAAAATTTGAAAGAAAACGATTTACTGAAGGACGTCATAGAATGAAGAATGTTAGGAAAGAGGCAAGGAGGTAGGAAGAGGATAGGCATATTAGATTCGTTGAAAGAAGGGGTTGGATATGAAGATTTTAAGAGAAAGGTTTTGGATAGTGCAGATTTTAATGGCTGTGCGTAAAACCTACCGGAAGGTAGAATTACAACAGGTGTAAATGTGATAGGCTTGAACACACAAAAATGCGTCTCATAAATTGTATATGCTTTAAGCAACAACATCCAACTTTTAATATGCGCAACAATAAACTTATAAATCAGAATTTTCCAAAAGCCATTAAAATGGTTGCGAAAACCAAATGCCTATTTCGGCTAGAAGGCAGCCGTCATCAGTGGTAATTTCCACAGAGTAGATTCTAGAATGCGCATTTCTTATTTGCCCATTTTATGGGCGAAAATCTAATTGGAGAATTCCGATTTATCAGTCTTAGCCATAAGACGAGTTTGGCAACACTTTGAATGCTTGACAACAGATAACTTGTGCGCACAAACAGCCACAAAAAAGGTCGTGGATAACTTAATTCTTTTTTGTTCAACTCATAATGCTTTCTGAACCTTGACCGTTTTCAATTTGTAGAGTTTAAATTTCTCTCTCATACAGCACTCAAACGACTTAGATCGGTGTTTTATAAAACCGCGTAGCGCGAAGACATTTTTAAGTGAGGCGCAGTATATGGTACTGAAATTGTATAAAATTCGAAAATGACCGGCGTTTATATCTTACAAAATTGAATAAAGGCAAGCGCGCACTTCCCATTCACATGGTAATCATGTTATTCTTATTTTTTTCTAGCTATACTGAGCTAGCTTTCTCTCCTGGTTTTTTAAGAGTTACTTTTAAATATAGCAACTTTCACGATTCTATATTATTAATTAAAAAACCTACACTTTGTAATTTTGTAAGCGTGAGTGAGGCCCCACTATTAGTAGTAATCTCTGAGAAGGGCATTAAATTTTTTAAAGTCGGATAAACGCTGATTTAGAGCAATGGAAATTTTTCTAAAATTTAATGCTAAGTGAATGTATATTCGGTCTTGCATATTTCTCATCGAACAAGTCTGACGTAAGAACTCATGAGACCTACTCTCCTCTTCATCGTACCATCGGCTCTACCCGGTAACACCGTCCTCAACTCACCATCTACCCCCCTCCTCCCACCACACCTACTTATAACCTGTGTTTTTAAATTAGATCAAAACCTCACGTTGATGCTAATTTAATTGTAATTATTTTTTAATAAAAAGATAAGATATCTAAAAGTTAGTTTTTGAAATTTCAAACACTGCCTTTCGTTTTATTAAAAATATAACACACACCCACGCACATATATATATGTGTGTGTGTGTGTGTGAGCGCGCGCTTGCGTGTGTGTGCGTGCGTGTACACGCATATATAATTTAAATATAATTGCTATAAGTAAATAACTAGTCTCCCAATAATGTCATTGTAGCAAAAAGGTGCACAATACAACTAAGCATCTCTTCCATTTATGTAGAAATAAATCTTACAACAAATGCGCGATCACACTGATAGGACGGAAATAAAGTCCTTTCCTTTCTATTGCGATGTGAAAAAAAAATAAAAGGTCGTTTTTTGGAACTGTTTCCTTCGTCACTTTTTTTTTATCGCGTTCACTGCCAAGGACTCTAATTCGAGGTTAAGTTCCACATTCCAAGGACGTGGAAACGAGTCCCCACACAGTTTCTTTTTATCGATGTGGTTCGGATATATCTTTGGCCGTCGGAGAAACGAATAGCGCTTTCTGTTGGTGTGTTAGTGTAGGTCAAAAGATTGAGCGATCGGTTCCCAAAATATTCGTAGGTATATTTTGTTTAGAACTCATTCATTTTTTGGGAAATAAAATTTTATTTATTGTTCAACTTGTACGCTTTTAAATTTCGTTACGTCAGCGGTTCCCGAAATTCGTGCATCTTCGAACCCTCTCTTAAAGGCCGTCCGACCCAATTCGTACCCCCTTAACTCCATCCATCAACCAATTAATATATTAAAATGTAATATTGAATTCAAAATATTATATCTACTTTATTTACGAGAGAATACATTTTATCTTAAACAATCAACACACAAGATTTTTAAAATATATAACTGAAATCTGATGTGGCCAACACATGACTTCCTCCATATTTGGGGTATAGATATTTAAATTATTAGGAATAGCATTATAAGGCAAAATTATTATTTCGTATAGTAAAAGAATACAATAGTCCTTATTGCCGTAAATTATATATTGAATATTTTTACAGAATTCACCGCTAGTTGCTGGCGCTGTACACTGGAAATTTACGAATAAGTTAAATATCTCCGAAATGGATGGTTCTACGAAAATTTGTATTAACCAAACAAAACTTGGAAGAAATGTAATTCTCTACAACTTTGGTCCTCACGAAGATTACCAATAACGACGTTTTTAAGGAGATACTTGATAGAAACCGAAAAAAACCTATTATGTATAAATAATTCCTAAACAATAACTGCTATGGAAAGTTGTTTCAAATAAAATTTGTAGGAAATTACATTCACTATAATCTTTGTATCGAGTTGTATATACAATAATGATGTTTTAACGGAGATATTTCGCCAAAACCGAATTGGATTTCAAATAAACCTCGACTTCCAGTTAACCGGTACTGTCCAATAACTAATCAGCTCTTTGTGCTCACACAAAAGTGTTATATATGAAATTTGGTAAAGATATGGCAAGTACTTTTCGAGTTAGAGCGCCTACAACCACACACACAGACATCATTCCGAAAATAGTCTGTGCTCTAGGGACTTCAAAACATATTTCCGTTGAAATCTCGAAGTCGATTTTTTTCATGAAAACAATATGTACTTTCTCTATACTACGTATAGCATGGAGAAAGTAAAAACATTCCATCTTCGCGACCTTCCAGTTTGAGGATCATCATCATTCAATAAATAATTCTTCAAAAAACGTTTATCAAAACGACGGCGTTTCGTTTCAAAATGCGTTTGGAAAATTCCACACGCCAAAGGACGCGTATCTGCGTCCGAAGTGGATCGAAGCCGGTTAATACTTGCATCCAAAAAATGAGAGCGAGACACGCACACACAAGCCCACCACAGCCGCCGGCCGAGAACACGCGTAATAACCGCCACGGACGCGATACAATTCCGACGCAAAAAGATGCGTATATGCATTTCGAGAGAGCGTGTTAATTTCCTGGTTCGACTTCCGGGCCGAAACGCGTCAGATGCTTGGAGGAAACGCGAATTTGATTGGGGTCGAGGATAACTTCAGCCGTACCTAAAAATATAATAATTATCCTGTGCCATACGGTTTCCGTTCGGTTAGCACAGTTTGATAACGTTCTACAGAGATTGAGTGGTTTTAAAAATATGCAAATTATACGTGTCAACGCATTCGGATCGATTTCCATCGCGTGGGAGGCTACATGATGTAGTCTATTATCGGTTTAATCGCTGCGTCGATGCTTTACAGGCGATACGTTTCGCCCGGGGTGCCTCTGGATTCTTCGGGCGAAGTGTACTCTGCCGTAAATATAAGGACAGAAACAGAAAACTATACTTATTTGAAAAAATAAATCTCCCTAATGCGCAAGTCATGTAGAATAATTGTCCGCATTTTCACTTTTATTTTTCATTCACTTTTTTAATGCATTAATTAAATTATTGTTTTCGATGACATTATAACGTTGCAACCTGGCCTTGTGGTCTACTCGTAACGATCTATGATATAATAATAACAAACGCATTAATAAAATGGCCCAGGAAAATAAAACCGGAAGACTTACAATTCAAATACTTACAAACAGAAATTTCCACACCACGTACTTATAAAAATAAAACAGCCTGGTTCAACGCCACCAAAAAGTATCGTACTGTATATAAGTATGCATATAATTGCTCAGAGTTATTAGTTTAGTTTAAGTACAATCTATTTCCATAAGGACTGATATGTTTATACAGATTTTCCTCTTTCAAACTCATTCATTCATAGTTTTCAACCCTAAGGTTGGTTTGAAATGACTAGGGAATAAACATACATGATGTGGTGGTTTCCCATTGCCTTCCACATCAGACACAGACACATGATTGATGAAATATTAAATTACGAAAACGACACAAACATCCACGCCCTTGGACGGATTCGAACCCGCGACCTTGGTGATGGTAGGCCCTTCCACCACCGGGGCCGGTCTTTCAAATTAATATTGCAAAATAACTGAGAAAGCGAAATATAACATTGAAAAAAACTCACTGAATCCATGAATGAATCCTCGAGAAATGGATCCGCATTTGCCATCAAATTATTATTACATACAGTATTAAAATATACAACAAGTTAGGAAAGCGTACAACGTATCACAAATGGGGCGCGTTTCATGCAATGGAGTATTAGAAAGCAATTATATACCTGTACGTAAGGGAAATAGCGTTTTAAAGTCCTTTTCTTCATCATAAATAATCCATTTTCTTCCTATTTAATAGTATTACATGCACACATAAGGAAATTAAACGTTTGTTTGGGAGATTGTTTATGTTAGCAACAATGAAGTAACCATGCAAGAAATTTTCTGTTCAACTCCATAAAAGACGTTCTTGTTTGATTTTCTCGATAACGGCTACTCCTACGATGAAAATATATAGAAAAGGAAATACTCTATTTTACCAGTTCTACAACTTTTATTTGAAAAATATTTTGATATGAACAATAGTTTACGAGATATGACGAAAATTTAATTTTTTGTCTCTAGTAAAGTGGTACCCCTGATTGGCGTACGTGATTCATTTTTGCGATTTTCTTATTATATTTGATTGAAAGTCCTTAATATCAAATTTCATAAAAATCCGTTCGGTAGAAGCCGAGAACGAACATGCGGACGGACGGACGATAATAGGCGCTCACGCTGTAAGCGAAACGCGCCTAAAAAAGGGTTATTACGTCCTGTAACTTGTGAATTATAGTAAATAAAATTTGAAGATTGAAACCAAGGACACTTCGCCTGAAGATGCAAACCGTGTGCCTTTGAAGCACCAACGAATTGCTTAACCCGAAAACGAACTACATCACATAAATGCGTTATAAGTTTAGATATAAAAAAACTCCATTCATTAGGTAATGAACGATATTCTTAGGTCGCGGAAGAAATGATTCCAATATAAATACGTAATTAATTGAGTTACACTTAAGTTTGTCCAAATAAAATGAAACAGAAAAAAAACTTTTCTCTAAGTCATCGACAATCCTCATCGAAATCAATATTTTCTGTATCACTTCGATCTAGTATGTATTAATCACACAGCACACGTTCTTTACCAGTGAAGTTGTAGTAGCGGAACGCGTTATGAGCCCGTCTCGATTGTCTGTCTGTCGCGCATTTGACGTTTTGAACCGCGCGACGGATTTCGATTCATTTTAGCATGAGAAATACACACGAAAATTTATCGAGTAAATATGATTTTTGGCAGTATCGGTCAATTAGAACTTCCACTTTACAGAAGGGCTCTTCCTCATATGAAACTACAGGCTTAATCTTTCCAACTTTGTGGTATCTTGAGGAATATACACCATAATGATCAGTTTTCACAGGTCAAATTGGATAAGATTTTGATTGATTACACACACAAATCCCGTTCCTATATAATACAGTAAATAACGCCTCTGAAAGCTCCGCGTATTCCATTCGCGGAGATACACTCGTTGTTTCATTCCTCACCGAATTCGTCTTCGTCAGTTCCGTCGTCGTCCATAATGACAGCATCCGGCCTCGGACCGTAAGAAGCCACACCAAGTGGAAGGGCGAAAGGTGGCGAGGGACGGTAAGGACCGATGACTGGGTTCGAGGTCACGGGGGAGTCGACACCGCGAAACCTGGCCAAGGGATGGTAGGGCATCGACATGTACCGCTGCCTCTTAGTGGCCGCGTACGACACGGCAGCGCTAGGATGCCTCCTCACCATGGCGACGCCACCCCCTCTTTTCTGCATGGGACCGAAGTTACCTCCATCTGCAGCGAGTGAAATAAAAGAAGAAATTTAAATTTTATAACATTACTAAAGAGGATACATTCCAAATTCAAAGAGTGTGAAACAAAAGAGAGAGAGAAAAAATAAATTAAAAGTTAATTAGTTGCGTGTGCGTTTGACTTCTTCCTGTCGTGTTACTGTGCGGAGGTGCTATATTTTTGTGTGTTGTGCGTGTATCTGCGGAGGACTCTTACATTTCTACAAAACGATAAAGATTTAATCTCCTTTGCTTTTTTATTAACTTGCCTTTTAATTTCTTTCTTTCTCTCTAATTTAGTTGAAAATATTTATAATACGGCTTTGGAGTTTATACTTGAGAGATTTAACATGTTGACTGCGGAAGGCAGAGATGAGATTATAACGAAATGCAACAGATTCAAACGGATATTAGGAATTACACAATTCGTTATTGAAAATTAGACTATATTTTCAAGCGCATACGAAATTCCCGTTTAAAATGCAATCGTCGTCATATAAACGCAGGCGACCCATAGAAGCTTGGCTGCCAAGGGCGACAAAATTTTGGGGGCGCTTCTTAAAAGATCAACCAGTAAATTAATCGTCAGTAGATAAATTATGGCGAGAAATGAATGCTCGCCGAATGAGTGGTATTTCCTTAGTTTTTTAACTGTCACTGTTTCAATTTATATCACTCAATCGAAGAGGCAATAAGTTAATTAAAAGCCTTCCATTAAATTTTTCTGAAGAGGGAATTGGAATGAATATCTGTCCGGGTGTCCCCATATAAATAACAAAACACGGGGATTTCACCGAATAAGCGAGAGACGGAAAGTCTTCTTCGCGTGACCCAATAAGTATCTGTATTACTTTCGGTAAAAGGACAATCGGGCAGTTAGCTTGAATACATGCTCCGTCGCGGACATTTATACATCAAAAGCGCACAGAGAAATAGAATCTCCTTAGCCCAAGGGTGGGGAACCTTTTCCACATGGCGGGCCGCATAAGTGGTGGCGAATCCTTCGGGAAGCCGTATTGGAAGTCAACAATCATATAAGTGGAAATCAATTCTAAATTAGAGTAATATTTAGGATTAACATTTCAGTATCAAATGCTTTAATATCATTATTTAGATTTAAAAAATATGAATTTATGCGTTTAAATTTCAGGATCTCTTTTTCAACGCTGCTTCGCTGGCCCCACAAAACGCATCTCGGGAGCCACATGCGGCCCGCGGGCCGGATCCGTTAAATATCCAGACGTAAAACGTGTTTCTTGCCATACATACAGGTCGGGTTACAGGTTCCACTAGCAACTAAATGATCTTCAAAGGATGAGTGGCACTTTGGATCCAATCTCTGCGAGTCGCCTCTGACGACGACTGCCACGCAGCAGAAATGCTCATCTCGTTTTCCCATTTTTTAAAAAAAGTCTACTGGAGCTACATATTTCGTCAAATGGATTCAAACCACAAAAGGGAGCAAGATAATTCTATTTCGGATGTTGTCTGCGGTTGGAATACAGTCGGACCTCTCTAACCGTCGCCATCGATAATCGTGGTTTCGCTCAACCGTCGTTTGTTGCCAAGTGTTTAAAATAAAACGAAAAAGTTCCGTCGCCATTTGAATGACGCAGACAAACGTATAATATGGTGACTGTATGAAATGCATACTGGCTGCTAAGAATTTAATTAAGAGGAACATCAATCAGATGTCAACCAAAGATACATGGTGAGAAAATGAAACAATAACTAGAAGTGACGATCATACGAGGCTACTCCGTTCAGCTCAAACAGATAAGAAAAAAATTTTCAAAATATTTTTTAGTGACTTGGTCCACTTATCGGCACGGTGTGCTGAGGCAAGCGTCTTGGGGAACAGGTTGTCATCCGAGTTCATCGTGAATATCGTGTAAAGTGAAAGTGTTTAAACGGGGACTTATTGTAGAGTATTTCAAGCTAAGCATCAAACTGAAAAACGTAATTGATGAAATGTATTACAACAAACGTCGAAATTTGTCCTCGATTTTTAAGAAAAATAAACGTCGAAAACTACCAAGCTTAAATATAACATTGCTGCAATGGGAAAATCGATTTAGACTATCGTCAGCTAACAGCTAACAAAAAGGTCGACAACAGAACAGCAATCTATAGGCAAACAACCGCCAATAATAGGCTTTAATAAAGCTTATAAATTGAAACTGTCGCATTGCTTTAGGAAGGCACGCCCTGCATTTCATTCTTTTATCGATGAATTAAATCCGAAAGACAATTAATAGTCCATTAACCATGATAGTAATAGAATTCGATAGGTTTCTAAATGACGCGAGAACTTGCTTTTTTCTTTAACTCTTGGACGGAGGCGTGCAATGTAATAGCTATGATTAAAATATGGGAGTTTCATTTGCTGATGCAATATGTAATACACATGACATAAAGTAATTTATTAAATAATTAATTATGAAGTTTTAACTATATACCCTTAACCATTTGCTTATAATCTTAATTTGAAATTTTTGAAGGCACCACCTGCCTCCAGCCCATTTTCAAAAAACATCTTTGGCGGCGTATTAAAGGGCATCATAAATCACAAACACCCTGAAAATTTCGGTTTTTAGGCGCATTTCGCTTCCAGCGTGAGCGCCTATTAGCGTCAGTCTGTCCGTCAGTCCGAATGTGCGTTCTCGAATGGATTTTCATGAAAATTAATATTAAGGACATACAATCAAAGGTAATAAGAAAATCACATAAATGAATCACGTAAGCCAATCAGGGGTACCACTTTAGTGGTAACATAGAATGAACTTTTCGTCATATCTCGTAAAGCATTGGTCATATAAAATTGTTTTCAAATAAAACTTGTAGAACTATTAAAGTAGAGTTATTCTTTTTCTATACATTTTTAACGTCGGTGTCACCGTTATCAAGAAAATCAAAGAAGAAAGTCTTAATTAGAATTGAAAATTTTTTGTATGGCTACTTCTTCATTGTTGCTAACATAAACAACTTTAGAAAAATAAGTTTAATTTCCTTAGGTGTGCATGCAATATTTTTAAATAGGAAAAAAATGATTTATTTATGTCGAAGAAAAGAACTTTAAAACGCTATTTCCCTTACGTACACGTATGTATATAATTTCTTCCAATTACTCCATTGCACGGAACGCGCCCATTTGTGATACTCTGTACACTTTTAATTTGTTTTTATCCTTCTTGAATACAACTAATTTGGCGCAGTGCTAACGCTAAAAAGTGACTCGAGTTTCACTTTCACATTAATATGCTTTCTTCCATTTTTAACTCTTGTTATTCCCTTCGGAGAATTCGCAACTTGGTATGCGACCCGCCAAAACATTTTAAAACCAAGAATGCGGCCGCCAGGTAACCCCGCTCTCGCTCGCCAAAAATCAACCCTCGCCATTTTTTATTTGTAAAAAAAACAAAGGATTTTTTGGAAAGTAAAAAAAAAACAGCGAAAGAAGGCGCCAAGTCTATTCAACTCTCTATTTACGCGTGAATTCTCGTCCGTCCGCTTTCCCCCTTCTCCACCCACTCTCCCCTAGACAAATCGATTCGTCCGGGATTTTATTTACACCCTCCCATTACGGCGGCGTTTCAACCGCGCGCGGCTGATAACACATCGTTCTATTTTACGCCCTTCCGAGGCGAATCCGAGGAAGTATTTTTACTTTCGTCATACGTAGTTAAGGCGAAAGTATTGTATTGGTGAAAATAAAAAAAACGAGTTCGAGATTCCATTGGAAATACACGTTTTGAAGTCACTTGGGTACGTTTTCACTGTTTTCTCGATGATATAGTGTATGTGTTATAAGAATTCCGTGGGCACTCTTAACTCAAAAACTAATAATTGGATCAACACAAAACACTGTATTTAAGATTTTTATTAGCAAATGAAGATCTTGAAAGGTTTTCGTTGAAACTGGTCAACCGGAAGTGAAGGTTTATTCCTGTCGTTTTTCCTTTTTTTACCATACATCTCATTTAAAACTCAATTTACGTAAATATTTGTTGTTATAAAAGTTGTAGTAAAGGTAATTTTGTACAAGTTTTGTTTAAAACATTTTTCCATAAAAGCGATTGTTTAAGAGATATTTCGATTATTCTTCTCAACTGATGTTAAGTACGTACATCGCTAACAATAAGTCGTAGGTACCATTGCTTCCGTTGCTACGAAAACATTTTCTAATTTTTTATTTTTGATGCGTACGCTGCAAAGGGTAATCTTTAATTGCGCGCCGATATTTTGTTTTCCATAGCAACAGCTAACAGTTTCATCTGTTTTTTCCCATATAAATATTATTGAAAGTTTTTAAAAATTATTCCGAAGTCTTACATACTTGCCGATAATTATTCTTGAGGGCGCTGATTTCGAGAGCAATCACATTCATTGCTCCCTATGAAGAAAGTCATGCGCTGGACGCATCAGATTAATAAAAAAAATAATTCCTCGACCTAGAAGATGGACGTGTCGCCACGCGACGAGTCCGCATCGGGAGCGAGGGAGGATGAAAAGGAGTGCCTTCCGCAGTTGTCATTCCTCATGACTCGAGTCGATCGCGAAGGATCAACGCCCTCTCTCTCTCTCACACACACACACTCTCTCTCCTCCTCCTCCTCTCGCGATATCGCGGGGATCAAGACGGATCGCTGTGACGAAAGCAAGGTTCGGGATTGGGACAAAAAGGCGCGGGGGAGGAGAGGTAGCTAACAATGGAATGCGTTTTATATTTTTCCCTCTCTATCCCTATCTAAATACCTTTCTCCATCTCTCTTTCTCTCTCTCTTTTCCCCCCTCTCTCTTTCAACCTCGTTCCACTCTGCCCCCCCCCATATAAAATATTTCTACCCCTCTTTCTCTCTACATCTCTTTCCCTCCCTCTCTCCAAGCTTAGGAGGGCCCCACGCCGTAGGTTGACTGTTATAGTATATGCCGTATTATTGAAAGCAGAAAGAAAATTTAATAAAAAAATGAATTAACGAGTAAAATGTAAAAATACATGACCAAAAATAAGATACCTTTATCATTAAATGATAGTCTTCTTTATTCCATCACGAACTACGAGGAGGGCCCCCAAAGTGCCTGTGCCTAAGGGCCCCAGAGGGTCTTAACTCTATTTTTCTCATTCCAACTACTCCTCTCCCTCTCCCCTCTTTCTTTCCCTCTCTTTCCTCCTCCCTTCCCCCTCTCTCTTTCTACTCCAATTCCTCCTCTACCACTCACTCAATCTCTCTCCTTTTTTCCTCCCTCATTCTCTCTTCACTTCGTCCGACCTCTCTCTCTCTCTCACATTCTCCCTCCCTCTTTCTCCACCTCTCTAACTCTCCTCCCGTCCCCATCTCTCTCTCTCTCTTTCCCCCTCCCTTTCTCTCCAACGAGGGAAGCCAAAAGATGGGTTAAGATAATGGCACACCCCAAAATTCCTCGGAAAGAGTGTTGTTGTTCTCCGTTGGACTCGAAAAATGACGGATGAATATGAAGTGGGAAACGAAACCACGTTGCGTATTAGGATCCACGAGATCAGACTGCAAGATCATCACAGAGGATCACGGAGGATTCGGTGCATTCTTTAACGTTTGTTCTGCTTTGGCACATACCATGTGAATGTATTTGCCTTTAATCCAATCAATACATCACGGCATGTATTTATAAGTATAGTACAATAAATTCAAGACGTAGAGAGATCTGGACGCAGGGCCGGCCCTAGAAATTGCGGGGCCCAATTAGAAAACTTTTGGCGGGGCTCCTACGTCTAAAAGGCGTGGTTCACAAGCGTGATTCAGAAGAATCTGTAAAGAATAGAGAACTATATTCGAACCTACAGGCGATATAGAGCGATTTGCTGAAAACGAAATTTGACGGCAACGTTACGAATAGGAAGACAGCGATAACGTCTTATTCATCTACTAGGGCGTTCGATACCAGATACTAAAAAAACTGTCTTTTAACGTAGTTTGCCGGTTTGCAGTTACCATGTCCGCAAGTTGTTCCCCCTCCCCAAAAAAATGTAGAGCAAGGTGCGGGGCCCCCTCAGCCGCGGGGCCCGATTGGGTCCAATAGGTGCAATTGGCCTAAGTCCGGTCCTGTCTGGACGAATCTAGTCCAAAAATCTGGGATCCACTTCCAAAATCAAGAGGGCGGGATAGATTTGAACGCAGTTCGATTTAGAATAAGGATTATCCAAATCTTCATTCGTTACATACACGCCATACATATCGTGTAAAAAGATTGCCTACTCAGTAACTCCATTGAATTTATAAAATAAAACACTGAAAAAGATGGTCGATATTATTCAGTTTCTAGTCGCCAATGGCCAACAGGTGCCTGGATATTCAAATGTACTTATACATACACGTAAATACGTTTGTCAAATTTTAAAGGCTAAATAACCCATTATATTTTTTTTTATCATTGGGTTTAATTCAGAACACTCTCGGCCTTTTACAAAGACTCATCAGAAAAATGCCAACTCTAGATCTCAGTATAATAAGGCGGTGGGCATTTTAACCAATATTTCAGCATGCATAGGGCATTACTTCCGTACTCACACTGTGATAAAAAAATCTGATGTGGCCAACACATGACTTTCTCCATATTCTCCATATATTTAAATTATTATGAATAATATTACTAGGCAAAATTATTATTTCGTATCATAAAAGAAGACACGTCCTTGTTGCCGTAAATTACGTATATTTTGAATGATTACAGAATTCACCGCTACATGGTGTTGGCGCTGTAGGCTGGTATTAAGATAAAGCGAAATATATCCGAAATGGATGGTTCTACGAAAATTAGTTTCAAACAAAACTTGGAAAAAATATTATTCTCTACAACTTTGGTCCTTATGAAGATTACTAATAACGATGTTTTTAAGATATTTAACGGAAACCGAAAAACCTGTTATTTATAAATAACTCCTAAACAATAACTCCTATAGAAAATTTTTTCAAATGAAAACTGTAGGAAATTACATTCTCTATAACCTTTGTATAGAACTGTATATACAATAATGATGTTTTAACGAAGAAATATCGCAAAAACCGAATCGGGTTTCGAATAAACCTCGACTTCCGGTTATCCGTTATTGTCCAAAAACTAATCAGTTCTTTGTGCTCATGTTAAAGTCTTATATATGAAGTTTGGTAACGATATGTCATGTACTTTTTGAGTTAGAGCGCCCACAATAACATACACACACACATACACACAGACATCATTCCGAAAATAGTCTAAACGTGTTCTAGGGACCTCAAAACATGTATTTCCGTTGAAATCTCGAAGTCGATTTTTTTCATGAATACAATACTTTCCCATTACTACGTATGGAGAAAGTAAAAATTCAACCAATAAAAAAGAGACGATTTTTCCCACAGTTGCATCGTTTTTAATTTAGCATTTATTCAACCTTCGATTTAGGAAAAATGCTACTTATCGCCGCCATTTGCTCTTGAATAAATAAGGAACAAAACACGCGATTCGATCACAAAATACGCGTCACGAAGCGGTAGCGATACTTGAGTCAATAGTTAACTGTTGTTAAGTTGTAATCCCACCGAAACACAAAAGTCAAATAGACGAAAAACGTAGATTTTTTCATATGTAATGTGTGTGTGTGTGTGTGTGTATACACATAAAGTACACGCGAATCTCTCTTAATCACGCAAACACACAAAGCTGAATTGAAATAGTTCTCCATAAACTAGCACCGCACGCGGTACGACGTTCATTGGGATCGTTCCGCTCAAACAAATCGCAGACCGCATTGAATTCGGAGCGTTTAAACTTTAATCTCGATAGAGGACGAGCGATCCGACTCGGTTTTGCACGACGTCCAACATTCTCGGGAAGTCGAGCATCAAACTGTCTCTCTGTCTCTTTCTCTCTCTCTCTCTTCGCCGCGCGCAAACGCCGCAGTAAACGGGGTCACGCGTCAACAATGCTTTATATCTGCCCATTCTAGCAAACGCTTGAGGTTAAATTTCACCCTCGGTTTTATTTAGTTTTTTTTTTTTCGCAGCTTACGCAACGCATGCGCACATCTTCATTCGCGCCAGAGACGAAAGAGAGCAGAATTCAACTCGCGGGTGAAATATCTGATGAGATATCTTTAAAATATTCTAAAATTGAGTAACTAATGTGACTCCAATAATAACACACTTGTACGTACGCCAAACTCATTGTTGTAACATTTCTCATGAGGAAGAATTTCGCAAAAAAATATATTAGGTCGAACCTGTTATCAAATTCGAAGGTTTCCTAGTTTGGCCCACTATCATTAACGTAAAAAGTTCGGTGAAAATGTTAAGTTTTTCAGATTTTTTGTCTGGCAGCGCCGCTAGCGAGAGAGACATGAACTACCCGATATACTCCAATGCTTGTATACTAGACCGTGCTTGTGACTAACAATTTCCAAACATCTTTCAGTAAAAAGGAAAGAATGTTCTCTAAGTAGCTAAATGATTTAAACGCAAACTTGTAGATTAATAATTCGATGATATAAGCACATTCAGAGAAATTATTTTTATTAATGGAACCACAAATGAATACATATTTGTGAACATACACTCAGAAATAGGCGGATAGCTTTTTTTTTAAAGTAATCAGCATAAGGGCTCGAAGAAATGACATATCGATCATAATAATTTCGATCAACGTCGCCAAATATTTTCGCTTTGTCCCATTAACAATACTAAAAAAATCATTAATCCCGGTATGATGACGGTTAGCCAAAGGGAATAAATCACAATATGTTATAAATTCCTTTCTCCATTTGCTGCAACGAACCCAGTTGACCTTTTAATCCCCATGTTCCCATTACTTGCCAATCAACTGTACAGAAATTATAGCGTACGACAACTTTAGCAGTATAGGAATAAAAAAGTTCTTGAAACAAACGCTTCGTTACCGAAACTATTAAGATGAGGAATCTCACGACAATTTCTTTTGTCTTCGAATGATAAAACGTAAGGTCGTCGATAAAAACTATGTACATTCGCATATGAGTGTATCAATATGTTAGGGTGCAATTATATATAAATACACTCAACATTTACCATAGCAGGGCTGGGCTAACTTGAGCCCTGTCGGATATTTGGACAGGGGCGACATTGCCAAATAAACCGTAAGAAGGAACCGATTTATAGGCTCTAAGAGCTTAAGTTTGACTAAATTAGCGGTGGGAAAAACTTTTGACGGGATCAGTCGCATTAGAAATTTCTATTATTTAGGCGCGCGACATTACAGTTCACATGAGAAGTTTTGTGAGAGATTGGGACTCCTTACATTGAAAATAAATAATTTTTGGCGTCATAAATTGACTAGAAAAGGCTTTTCTGAGTATAATTTTAAGTAAAACTAATTAAGTAATCGGTGTTTAACTTCTCGGTTCGCTTTCAAGACGACTTCGCGGGTAGTAGCTTGCCCATCTCTTAATTAAAGGAAGTTAAAAACTACTTATAGAAAAACTGGACTAATATAACTACAGCTCTTAAACAGGAATACTAACAGCAGACAGAAATATCTCCTTAGAATTTCCATACATACTAAGTAAAACCGTTCACTTTATAAAGAATCTACACCACGTTCAAGACTTAAGAGGGATGATAGAGTATTGTCAATCTGCTCAGCCTTCGGATGGATTCTCTGGAATCTCAGGATTCCGAAGTCGTGTTCCAAAGAATAAAACGATCTAGTTAACTCTTACAGTTGTATAATGTCCGCTCGCATTCCTATCGAGTGGTTGTCGGGGACGACTCAATGATCGCTGAATCGCTGATTCATTTAATAGCCACAGGATTTCATTAGCTTCCACAATTAAAAAAACGTCTTTCAAACAAATATCAAATTACGTTGTCGTCTATGAAATTGCCAGTTTAGAAACATCGATGTTTTGAAAACGTTGTTATCTGTGGCCTCCGTCAACTTGATCGGCTACCGGATACGTGTACAAAAAAATGAACGTTGATAATCCCGTAATAGTTGCTAGGTATATCCTATAGTTATAAAACAAATTATGACACTGAAATATACTTTAAAAGTCGCGAAAACCAGATCCGCATTTCGGCTACAAAGCTTTTTTAAATAATCACCACTGATGACGGCTGCTTTGTCGCGGAAATACGAATCTGATATTCCCAACCTTTCTATGGCTATTGGAGAGGCATAGTTTGTCAACGTTAGCCATAATATGCACTCTGTAATTATCATTCGAGTCATAAAACAACTGATTAAAACAAATCCATCTTTATTTAATCGCCAATAGATGTGCTCCACCAAATTTTAAGGTTTTTAAAGAAATAGACCGTAGAAACACCCTGATAACGTCTTAAGATGCAGCTTAAATTCCTCATTACTGCTCACTCAACATTTTATAACAATATATAATTTATTCGGCGCAGAATATCAACAGGGCTCGGTAACGCATCTTTGAAGGTGAAAGAATGTTTGTCCGCTCGAGGGCGACCGATCCGAATTCCTCGAATAAGATAGAGAGAGAGGGAGAATGAGCGATAAAATCGATGCGATAGAAAAGGTCGTAAAGTATCTATATCGCATCGATAGACAGAGGACGTGCGTCTGTTTTTTTCCTCTATTTGTCGTCATGCACAGAGAAACTACTGGATGCCACTGAGTAATAAAAAGATACCGAAGATGCGTGAACATGTTAGAATATTTATCACAAAATACGCATTTCTGTACGTTTTCATAGGGAAGTGTGTTTCCTATTAGTTTATTTTTAATTTCTTACATTTTAAATCTAATTCCAAAATAAAAAACTACTGGATGCCATTGAGTAATAAAAAGATGCTGAAGATGCGTGAACATGTTAGAATATTTATCACAAAATATGCACTTCCGTACGTCGTCATAGGGAAGTGTGTTTCCTATTAGTTTATTTTTAATTTCTTAAATTTTAAATCTACTTCCACGATAAAAAAATAATACTTATCCACGTTTGTGATTTTTTCAGTATTTTGAGGTATCCAATAAAACACTCAATGGAAAACACCTAGGGAAATGCGTTTTCTCTTGGTTCATTTTTATTTTCTTACATTTTCAAAGCTCGTAATTTCATAATAAAAACCAATAATTGCTCGATTTTGCGATTTATTCAGTACTTTGAGGTTTAAAAGAAAGCACTCAAAAGGCCAAATTATATAAAAATGAATTTCCAAATTAATATTCATAAGATGGGGAGGATATAACTAGTAGTTTGATGAGATAAAAAAATGTACATTAATGCAGGGTTAAATCCGGCCAGCTCCTCGATACTTTCACCCAAGCGTGTTAGAAAAATAAATAAATTGTTAAACAAAAACTACATCTTATTCGCGGAGCTTTTTCTTAAATTAACATCGTAAAGATTTTCCCTATACTTTGGAATGGTTTATCTCTAAACAGAAACGAACCGGAGGTTTAAATCCAACGGCCACTTGTTAAGGTTAGTTACAACGAACCCGGTAAGTCACGCAATTTCTTTTTATCAGACACGATAATTATCTAATTCTCTCCGTTTTCAGGAAACATTAAATCGCCAGTGCACCAGACCACAGC
The DNA here is from genome assembly GCA_036926305.1 of Uropetala carovei. Taxonomy (NCBI): domain Eukaryota; kingdom Metazoa; phylum Arthropoda; class Insecta; order Odonata; family Petaluridae; genus Uropetala; species Uropetala carovei. The sequence continues at coordinate 415,126 of JAXCHB010000210.1, forward strand.
AATCCTATCGCGGGTTTCATCATTCGGCCAACAAATCGCTAATTTTCTCGAAAGAAGACACATTGAAATCATCGAATCCAGAAAGGAACGATTAAATCATTTTATCCGAAGGAGGAAAACGATGAAGCATCGCTGGCCGCACAACTTCCTCGTTATTTATCCTCTATCTCTCCTTATAGTCGTTTCACCAGCTAAAGTTAGCAGCAGCCAATAGGAGACGGTTTGTTTGGGAAGGTAGTGGGGAGGAAACCAGTCCCACTCCTGCTCTCGAAGAGATCACATCAGGATGCGTTGCCATTATAAATTGCGTAGTATATCAGCTGAAGGCGAAAATCCGCAAGAGCTGGCAACGCGCACCGGTATCTGCTGTCCCGCACGAAAGTTGAGAGGGGGGATGGAAGGGGAAACGTTCGTGATTGGCTACTTGCTCTAAGTAGGCCAAGAGACTTTAGCTGGTGAACCGACTATAACACGCGACTAATTACCGCTCTTTAATAACCTTCGCTCTTACGAGTGCTTAACATCGCTCTCCTTATGATTTCATCCCATTTTAGCGATCCATCTCGTCGACCTCGACTTGAAAAACTTATTGTTTTTGGAAAATAAAGATAGTTTTCAGTTCCTCCATGCGCGCGGGCGTTTTTCATTAAGATAAAGAGTACACATTTTTTTCAAAATATTATTCTATATCCAAAGGTTAGAACTCCATCAATTTCCACTATTTTAGCACGTTTTATGAACAACTTTTATATTAACTTACCGCTTAAAGAAAAGGGAAGGTAATAATAAAGGTGGCAACAAGGTGTTGGAGGAAGCCCAGTGGACACTTACCTAGATATACGCACAAACACACCAGCGGAGTAAATATCGGTAGAGGAGTAAGACGGGGCTGTTGTCTATCGTCGATTCTATTCAATATTCGTATATGGAGAGAGGCTAATGCAGGAAGCGTTAGAAGGCACGGGAGATTTCAAAATCGGAGGAAGGATTATAAGAACGGTGAAATACGCGGATGATCAAGTACTTCTAGCAAGAAAGGAAAAGGAACTCCAGAAAATTATAAATAGACTAGTGATAACAGGCAGAAAATACGGTATGGAAATTAATACAGAAAAATCCAATGTTATGCGAATACCAAATAAAGAAGAAGAAAATTTGAACATAAGTATTGGAGGCATGCCATTGGAACAAGTTTCAGATTATAAATACCTTGGAAGCATCATAACGAGAGTAGAAAAATGTGCCGATGACATCGAGACTAGAATAACGAAAGCAAAAACCGCTTTCAGAAGAAAGAAACTCCTACTAATGGGAAATATAAAGCAGGAAATCCGCAAGAAGTTGATAAAATGTTATGTATGGAGTATAGCTTTGTATGGGGCAGAAACATGGACGCTAAGGAAAAATGATATAAAATACTTGGAAAGCTTCGAAATGTGGAAACGGAGAAGAATACTGTAGATAAAATGGACAGATAGGGTGAAAAACGAGGAAGTATTACTAAGAATAGGAGAGGAGCGAACGATTATACAGACTATCAGAAAGAGGAAGGCGAACTGAATTGTGCATTACGTGACAAGAGAGAGCACGATAAAATAAGTGCTAGAAGGAAAACTGGATGGAAAAAGAGAAAGAGGTATGAAAAGGTTTCAGCTGGTAGACGACTTGAAAAGGAAAGAGAGCTATCAAGACATGAAGAAAACTGATGAAAATAGGAGTATATAGAGAACCAAGTTTAACCATGAATAATCACGGACCTGTCAACGGACAGACTACCCATGATGATGATGACATAGGTAGGTATATACCTACGTATGTCGGCAGGTAAGTTACCACAAATAATGCCTAATAACTTGAGAACGGCTGTATGTATTTTAGCCATTCTTTCAATTTTAAAGAGTGCCACACATCGAGAACCATAAAAATTTCTTACTTAATTGCCGAATAAAATACTTTGTCGTACAATTATAGTACTAAAGTTATAAATAATTTAAGTTTAAAATTCTAAATATTGCGTCGGCAAATGAAGCTCCAATATTTTTGTTAAAAATTAGTATTTTTATACAAATAAATTAATATAGAACGGAGCTCCACCATGTATCGTCGATAATCTCCTTATCTGACTAGCACTTTAAACTCTTTCCTCGCCTGTTGTATCCTTTTTTTTTTCACTACAAACGCGATCTGTGATTTCCAACTGCGGCAATGGTCTTCGAACATCAACAAACAAAACAAGGCAGCCAACCGTCCGCAAAGCGACAGTATTAAGACCGGAATTCTATTCTCGGGCGTGTTCTCACGCTTGCGTCCTTTTAACGGTCGGTTTCGCAGGGGCGTGTAAACACGCTGACGCCAAGAAAGGCGTTAATTACGACCGCGAGAAAGGCGCGATGGTAAAACCACGAGGCTAGTCAAATCTGAATCGCCATGACGACACGAGGACAACAGTAATAAGCGGACAGAGTCGAACAAACAAAATCCAGAATTATCGAGTTCGTCTCGTTGCTGAAATCGAAATGCAGGTACCTGACTTATGATGTTTCAACTTAAGTTAAGCACGGACCTACGACATTAATACGTTCATTGAAACCTCGAAATCGACATACGATATCTTACCCCGGACATACGGTATTCGACGTCCGATGCGCTCCGAGTCTACTTTCTTGGGCGTATTTTTGTCCGATATTCAGTTAGACGATACTACTCGTTCGCATTGTAGGTATTATTAATTTACTGTCTTCAAAATTTTTATTAAGTATACAATATGTAACATTAATTGGTTCTTAAACTATTAATTTATAGGAAATGTGCAGACAGGTGAAAAAATCTGCAGAATTTTTCACCTGTTCCCACATTTCCCATCATTACAGCTTATGCCTGTCGCATAAAGATCTTCGGATAATTCATTTCACAAATTTATATAAATTTATAGCCTAAATAAGGCTTGGTAAATATTTTTCCAAGGTCCTGGAACGTATCTCAATTTATAACATGTACGTCTATGGGAAATTGATATTCGACTTACGATGCGACTTTCAGGTACGCATTAAAGTCGTAAGTCGGGAACAGCCTGTGCAATAATAAGCACGTAAATATCAAAAATTGAAAAATTAAATGCTTAACTCGGGCATCTCCAATGGTTTTTTCATAACCTTGTTATGGATATTGGAGATACATAAGATAAGCAATTATTTTTTTTAATTTTCGAAACTTAAGTGCTTAATCTTGATAAGTGTGGATTTACCTAAAATCAACAATGATTGACATCGTAAAATTTCGAAATTAATCTTTTAGGGCATACTCCTAAATGAATTACCCATGTTAGACTGACTTGTATCAAACAAATTATATAATATTTCAAAAACAGCAAACCTGATGCGTATACCGTGTACGCATGTCAGCTACGTGTCGAAAAAAAAACAAAATTTCTATTGTAGAATAATAATGAGAATAAAAGAAAATATTTGAAACATTCCTTTATAACATCCATTAGCATTCTTACGGGGACAACTATTCCTCGCTTATAGAACATTGCACCATACGCTACCCAACCAGTTTTCACTTAGATGCTACATAATATATATTTTTTTATTTTCAACTATATAAGAACCTTTGCAACTAACCACATCAGAGGAGATAAGACATATTTTGTCCTATACCTCAAACTCCTACAGCGGTTTCCAGAGATCTGAGTTGCACTTTTAAAAGAATTCAAAACCCTTCTTCGAGCGTAAACCAGTTCGCGAAAATATGCGTCTTAAGTTTGGGATTCTATTTCGGGAAAAAAATGAACACACTTGAAAACACGGGTGGCCAACTTCTGGAGGCATGCAGCACGAACTCGATGAGACCACGTTCATGTGGCTGCAGTCGAAGGACCTCCTGGGTTACCGCAATGAATCTTGTATGTATACATTGCATCTAAAGCTAACAGGAGAAAATAAATTTTGGTGCGCTGAGAGTCGCAATGTTATTCTTTCGCGAACTGAGCAGCCACCGTCATATGAAGACCTTCCGCAGCTATTATTCATTTCTTAACTTTGATTAATATCATCACCAAAGAGGGAAATACATATACGTATAAATGTACATTCAAACACCTATACAGTAGGACCTCGATAAACGTCGTTAATTGGTTCCTGGAATCCCCGACGATTAGCGAAATGACGGTAGTCGAAAGCGATTTTCCCATAGAAACAATGTCATGGGTCAATAATTCGTTCAAAAAGACCTTACACGCAACATATAAAACTGAATTTTCAGGCCTCAGATTGCTTGAAATTTTAGACTCTGCGTCATTTTCATTCATTCACTTCTAGTTTTATTTGAAGGGATGTTACATTTCTGTAAGTACCTTTTAGCAGCATTGTCACTAATACTGCGTTTTGGGACCATTTCTATCACTTGTGGTTTAATCTCTTATATATTTTGAAGGGTGCGTTTATTGGTTTGTTCATGGAACTCCTAAACGATAAAAGCTAGAACAACCAAATCTGGTACATTTCTTGCTTATATCCTAACTTAGTGAATGGTCAAGGTTTGGTCAACTGGGATTAATCAGTGCTGCCAATATAGGGGATTAACATTTTTCCATAAGATAACACGTATGAGTCCATTTCTTGACTTGCAAGGCACTCTTCCTTCATTCATCAAAATACGTAAATATGGACCGATTTTTTTTTTTCGTTTTTGCTTTACTCGACGAATAAAACTATACTAGCTTATTCCTGCGATGTTTATATGTTACATGGTCGAAGTTTTCAGAAATACGCTATTTGTTTCGAAATTTTGTGGATTTTTCGTACCCCTCCCCGGGCGTTGCCAAGGCGGCCGTCATTGTTACCTCCGATTCAATTAGCTTCAATGAAGCTTACAAATAGACGAAAGTTTAGCGTTATTCGATTCGCACTTTTGTTTAAGCAACGAAACGATCGATGTTTATGGATAGCAACGTAAATAGATACTGATTATAATTCAGGAAAGTTTACTGATGAAAGTAATTGAACCTTCTTTCGTCTATTGAATACTGGAATCTTACATTTTTTGTAAGTAAAATCATTATATTCTACAATATAATGTTTATTAACGTAAATAGGCTCACGTATTTAGTGTACATTTACCAGTCAGTGTTCAATCATGGACAACTGTACGTTGCTTTTTCACGGGTTTCTTGCTTACAAGACATAAAAGTAAACATTTCACATTACACAAGAAATGAAGCTGGATTTGGCGAAAGTGATATGATAGGAAATACAATTTGAATGCAATACGTTCGGAAACGGATTGTTACAAGCAAATATGATTAATTGTTAAGAAAAGCTAATTGTAATTTAAAAAGTATCTACTATATATTTTAAAGAGTTTGTATGTTGTGCTGTAGTAGCTTCACTAAATCCATTGTAATTCAACGGGAAATTCTGCTAGTAAGCTATAAAATATTTAAGAAATATTTTAACCGTTGATAAACGAGTTGACAGTTGTGCTGCAGCAATCCGCGAAGGAATGCTTTGCTGTTACATTCTTGTATTTGAAGGTAAAATTCTAAATAGTACTATATTAGTCATCGATAGATCAGGGATGCTCAACCCGCAGGCCGGATGCGATCCCCTAAGCAATTTTACACAGCCCACATCCAATGTTTCATAGTTTTCAAAACTTTTTTCCTTTATTTTAATTAACTACCAAATATTATTTTCAGTGTAGAAAAATCTGTTAAGATATGCAACGTTGAATTTCGACCTCATAGTAAATATTTCTCAATTCAAGGAAGTTCTTTTTAATGCTGTTTTCCATTTTTTCTCCAAGATATTTCTAAGATTGTATTCCATCATGATTTTTAATATTGAGATGTTAACCCTCAAAAGCTAATTCTAACTTGATTTCCATGCATATGGTGCCTAAGAATCTCTAGGTAACTTATGATTTAACTATAATCCATTGGCCATTTCCAATGTGGCCCACTGAAGGATTCACTGCTACCAATGCGGCCCACCACGCAGAAAAGATTGCCCACCACTGCGATAGCAATCTTTATCTTTCAGTTACAGTGCAATCGTCAACTTATTCGTTTATATGCTTCATTAAAAATGTCGATGGACCTTTTTCATTTTTTACACCACTTGATAACAAACGACGGTTGATCGAAACGACGATTATCGATGGCGACGGTTATTGAGGTCCTACTTTATACGTTTTAGGTGTACGTGAATCCGGAAACGTTGTTTTCCCCATGGTGGTACTAAAGCACCTAAACCTAAAGTTCTATGTTTTAAATATAAGTGTAATTAAATTAATTAATTCTGAAATTCTGTTTCCTTTCCATAAAAAACGACCGACATCCTCCGACAAGAATTCATTTCCGATTTTCGCTCTTCATCGCAATGACCGTAACAAGTGATCGCGTTACACGATATGTACATATCTACTACCTTTCGAAACTACGGGAAATCCGAATGACGATAACAACCGTCTTCATTGACGACCATTAAAAACACGTGGACCTATGCAGGAAATGATTAAAAATCCTACTCTGTTGCAGACGCTTTTCATCTCGCTAAACGAACGGATTAATCCTTTTATCACGTGTCACTAGTCGGTTTTATATTCCACTCCGGATGGAGTTCCCTCTAAAGAGAAAGTAAAGCTATTTTCGTGAGATAACCGAGAATCATCGGTATATAGTGGTCCGCATGCTACTCCTTCCCACGCTCCCCTTTACATCGGTTTCATAGAAAATCCGATCGTTCGCTGGTTTTCATTTACGTATATAGAGTCGCGTCACGTCTAGTGAATGGCGCCGCGCTAAGAGAAGCTAGTACCTATATAATTCTCAAAGAGGTAAAAAAAAAAGTTAGAGGTGTTTCCCGTTGTAACAAAATACCGAAGACCGAGACTATTGTCGTAAGACAAAATTACCAGGCGTTGGTCGGTATTGCGTGTGAGGTCGGTTCCCATTTAAAAGCGTTGATCTATTTTCCACGGTATTTAGCATTTTCCATTGTTACAAACGTATAAAAAAATACCTTTATTCGTGATAACATAAAGATTTTTGTTTTCCGTGGAAACTTAGGCACATTTATCAACGAGGTTTCGTATTGACCGATTTTGCCTGAACGAGAGTTCACTATGCGTGTGTGGTTATACGCTCCTAGTCACGCCACTGTCAATGCGGCACGTGAGTTACCTACTGGTTAAACTTAGAATACTTAATTCCTTATTCATATATTTGTTTCTTAACTATCTCATAAAAACATTACTTTACGGACTTTTACCATGAGCTCAAGTATGGTGACAAACACGTATGACCATGACCTCGACAGGATTCCAACCCACAACCCAAGCATTTAGACACGCTAACCAACTAACAACATTGTAACGAAATAACTTTTGTTTTGATAAATCATGGTTAGGCAATATCCTCTTAAAAGAAAACGATGCTACTCGAAGTTGCTCCCACGTGTTTTAATTCCGAATATTTATGATTTCGGAGGCTTTAAAATATTTCGCATAAAACTTCCGCGATAAGATTAGGTCGCTTCCTGGTATAAGTGCATCTATAACGGCAAAGATGTAAAAAAATAAATAAATCCGTTTTCTGCAGCTCGCAATTTTCACCGAGAGAAACGACTCCCGAAAAGAAACTCGGGAAAGATATCTTGCGTAACAGAGGATCTGCGCCTAAGCCAGGGGAGCACAACTCAGAAGTTGACACGGGCGAAAATCGACCTTGATTGGACCTAAGCGGGCCACACTGAAAATTTTGTCCATAATAAAAACTTAAGTACACTACTGTAGATTTATTAATTACCATAACAAATTTTACATGCAATTTTTGTGACAAGAAATGAGGTGGCAAATAAATATAATTTACTCACAAATTTAAATTGTATATTTTATATTAAAGGAATTAACCAGCTGAGTTACTCCCAGATTCAACCGGGCCAAACAAAAGGTGTCGGCGGGCCGCATTTGGCCCGCGGGCCGTATGTTGTGCACCCCTCGCCTAAGCAGTAAACGCTGCAAAAAAAACTAACAAGTGAGGGAAGGATTGTTGAGAAAATTCCATAAGGCGCTTCTTTCTGTATTTAGTATTATGACGTCATCATAAGATTACATCTTTGGTAGAGATCGACAGCATCATACCCTATAAATTCCACCTTTAAAAGCAATATATATTATATCAATGCTATTTAATAATATGCTTCCCGTTGGTTTGAATTCTATTTATGAAAAATATAAACCTCGTTCTTTCAGTTATAGAACTATTCATGTTCTGAGCTCCTACATTAATTTTAACGAATTAAAAAATTCAAATTTATAATGCCCTGCCCTGGCTTCAAGCTTTTCTTATTAAGAGGGTAGAAAGGAAACAAAGGGGTTGGAAAAAGAATTCAATTACTCCTCAGCAGCAGATCCTAGATCCACCAAATTTTGACCAGGTCTAGCACTCACATATACCGCCCTATCATGAAAATTTGTCTTCTGTAAGTTGCAGGATTCGAGAGATATTGGCCGAACAGACGGACAGACAAATCGAATACATACTTTTTACATAAAAAACATCCATGAATACGAGGAAAGACCGCTGATGTACTTAAATCCAAACCGGCGATTTAAACTTTTTCTCTGTTCTTCGATATATCCTGAGATGGAAGGAATGAAGTATTCGGCTCGGCCGACGGCAAGAAATAACAGTAGTTGTGCAACTAAACAATCTATCACCCAGCAGTGACATTCATAAAATACATATGTCTGCAACCTATGACGTTGTTTGTTTCTCGGTAACGACCCAGTCATGCCAATGTCATGAATATTTAGCGGCGGCGTGACTGGCGAAATTGAGTTGATCTTCGTGATCATCGCTCGCAGGACGGAAATTACTCGATGACATTACAAAACAGTCCGTTTTGAGGACTATTGTGAAGGTGAGTGGGGGAATATTGTGTTCTCATTCGCGGTCACTGAGAAAGTAAAAGAGAGCGTAATGACTGTCGGAAGACACGTTAACAGTGCCTTCTACGTCACTCCGTGCGTTGAGGTTTTTTTTTTTAATTCGTTGATTACCCAGTGTCAATGAACTTACGGAATAAAAGAAAGAACTTAATTTTTAAAAACAAACAAAACAGTGCAGATAATATCGTGCGGCGGTGGTGCTTAGTAACGCCGTCTATCGCGAATCGCAAACGATACTCTCCGAATCCAAATGCTAGAAGAGATACGTGGTAAACCAAAAATGGCTTATAAGCTATATAAAGTCTCTTAGCTTTTCACATAAACGCCTAGTTGAAAATAAAAGCATCTTTACGATGTTATACAAAAGGAACTAAGTCGTGCACGTAATGGCGAAAACAGATTTTTTCTGTATTAAGGATAATCTTTTCTATGGTATTTTTTCGTTACTTGTTCCGTAAAGTCTTTATTCCTGCAAATTAACTAATATAAAACAAAACAACACATTTAAACAAGTTATAAAAGTACTGCCAAAGCAGATATTGTAACGCGATTTTTTTTACAAGCCCAGCGGCTTATCGCGGATCCACGAAATACATGCCACGTGTATCTCTCGTATGTAGTAACTTACCCTGAAAATTTGGCTTCTCTAGGTTGAGCCGTTTCAGAGATATCGCCTGCACAGACGGTCGGACGAACGGACAGGCAGACAAAGTGAATACATAAGCTGATTTTTTTTAAATTAAAAAATCGCTAAAAATTAATTTTCACGAAATTTCGGAAGGCGAACGTTTCAAATATGGCTCTGTGAGGATATCGAAAAAAGTCACGAACGAACGTAGTAGCCCCACCCATTACGCTTCAGGTTCGTGCAATTGCATTGGTCATCAACGTCGTCGCTTAGTCACCAACGCATTCGCAACGATGGTACCGGAACGAGGGTAGCGTGTTCGAGAAAAAAAGAAAAAAAAGAAGTCCGATGGTTCGCAACGCTCGTCGGATAGAAAACTTCTCCGACAGACCTTGACCTCAAAAGGAAAAACCCATTAGCCTCGCGGCGTGAGGTATCGCTTAGCAATGTACGAGGGGGGGAAACAGTGTAAGAATATTGTGATGCGAGAAAGAAAGATTAAAACGAGCGCCGTCTAGTCTTTGAGGCCTGCGTGCTTTTGCATATGGCGTCTGAAGACATAATCGACATTCGTACGACGAAAAATATTTTTCGAAGGGGAATTTGGACGACGTACGGACTGGAAAATGAAGAATGGTTTCGACAAATTGAAATTCCTGTCGCTAGACGTATTGTTCAGACGCAAATCCCTAAACGAGAACAATGACAGCTGGGTGTGATAGAAAAAGAACGATCTGAACCAATTAACGCACAGTAAACTAGGAATTAATATGTGTTGTTTAGTTCTGATTATTCTACAATATACTATCACAATAATACTGTTTTAATTTTATATTATATTCGTTCTGTATTAGCTGTATCGTCATCACCTGGCCGGTTAGGCCTCCTTGTAACATTTAAGGTTAATAATAATATAGAACAACACAAAGTCAAGATCAACACGGCATAGCGTATTTATAAAATTTATCGGTTAACTATTACGATACGCTTTCGAATTAAAAGCACAGTGGTTCGCTCTTACAGGTATAAACTCGAGGGGTGACACAAATTCGAATTATAAGACCAAAGTCAAAACGTTGGAATTACTCGTTAAACCGATTTAAAATTAGATTCATAAACGTCGACTTTGGACGAATCGTTCTATAAAAAAAGAGAAAATGGTTTTATTACTATACTAATGTCAAAGAAATGCTTTTTGTGGGATTTTTTTTCACATATAATATTAACCGCTCGAAAATAGGTGGTAGATTTTTCGAGTACGAAACAACTTGACAGCTGCACTTATGCGCGTTTAAACATATCAAATGTATCCTATATATCGCAACGGATTTTGTTTTTACCAGCTGCTTTATCACGTTTCATCTTTTTTTTTTGGTGAGGCAAGAGTATTTTGCTGTCGTCACTAAAACACGGAAACGGTGTTGCCAATATATAGATGCGTGTGAATACGATTTGTTTATTGAGGACGTGATTAAATACTCTAATACATTATTACATCGGAAACATAAATCAAGTCCACATATTAATATGAGAAACGTCCAATTATTTCGATGGCATAAAAAGATTAAATCGCCAACTGTGAATCGGCTGAAACTCAAATGATAAACATCATTCTCTCTCTCACTTTCCTAGCAAGCAAACACGACGAATTCGCAGGTAAAATGTTATGCATAAAGAGAATAAACCCGTCCAATTACGAGTATGTCAATCACAGGGAAAGATCTCTCAAATTGATGACGCGGAGCTCAAAATAACACCACGTCATCTAGTGTGCGTTTGTGCGCGCTCAGGTGATGAATGCCATTAGGACAGTTGTCATACGCGAGTTTGGCATATCTCCTCCTGCACTTCCGGTCTCAACGATAATTAGGATAATCAGAACGAAATTCTCCGCTCGAGAATTTAAACATTTTCTATATTGTGAGAAAATCGCATTTTATTCGGATTCTTTCCACTAGCACAGGGTTTCCCAAACTTTTTTTCGGCCGCGTACCCATTAGAACTCAATCTATCAATCAATTGAAGTACCCCCTTATAAAAGAATACAAGTATTACAAAAAATCGATACAACATACATTGCACAAACTTTCTCATATACTAATGCGACGTTTAGTTATCTTTAGAAAATGAAAATCTTATGAGCCGGTTTTTAGAAAATCCAATTTTTGTTAAAGCTGACCAAGAATAAACTAGCCTTATATTCATTCATTGAGGAAAATGAAATCCGTAGTATTATTGCAGACGTATACTCAAGTAACGGTACGAAATTTTACCAAAATCGTTCGAGCCATTTCTGAGAAAATCAAATTATTGCTAAAGTAGCCTAGAATAAACTAGCCTTATATTTATTTTTTTGAGAAACATGAACTATGAAATATTACTGAAGACGTAAACTCAAGTCGCTATAGAAATTTGATCAAAATCGCTGGAGCCGTTTTTGAGATAATCAAATTATTGTCAAAAATGCGTAGAATAAACTTCCCTTCACGCAGTTTCCGTCTCAACGCCTCACGAATATTGGGAGACACGACCTCGACGACAAAATATGTGAAATCGATTTCAGGAACAGGGCGATATCCAGGCTCGTTCTTTCCTAGAACAGCCGACATAACAGGAGAGCCAAACAAGCGAGAGGATATTATTAGAGGGGACACGCGGCGCTGCACCCACTGCAGCCCACCAGTTTGGGGTATTGCAGGGTGACACGTAGATGCAGGATGCAGAGAGAGACATCACAACCGCAAAAAGGTATGTAGCTTCTTCATAGTTACGAAGGATATCCGAAATTTTCAATACCATTCGACTGAAAAGAAAATTGACCAAGCCAACGGTTCTTTTACGAAACGAACGAGCGACTTCCAGTTGAAGGAGATGAACTAATATAACATTATCTGTTTAATTCAATACCACGGACTGTAATTATGTCAGCAGTTTTGGAAAGCTGATGGAATGAACAACATGATTGACAATAATTCGACAACTCTTCGCGATTGCGTTTGCAAGCGGAGAATAAGTGATACACAATTAGGTTTATGAGATAAATGTAATTCGCGTATATGAGAAAAAGTTGGGAAACCACATATGTACTACCAAAAAATAATCAATTAATGGTGAATTGACGCTGAGGACGGCCGCTTTGTAGATTATATTCAAATACGGCATACTCAACCGTTTTATGGCCACAAAAGCTACTTTTGTCGTGTTCTGGATTATTAACACTATTCGCTCCAATTAAAATCTATGAAATGTTTTTTTCGTAAAACATTTACCGACACGCACATAAGGCATACTAGATTAAAAATTAAAATTAAAAACGCATGATAGAAAATATTATAAATTTATTATGTATGTCTACTTCTCTCACACAGAAGATACCTCTTACGATAGTAATCATCAATAACGAAGATTCCCAGAGTCAACGCGAGACTGAATTGAGGAAAAAATTCTCCCCGGCGGGGAATCGAACCCCGGTCTCCCGCGTGACAGGCAGGTATACTCACCACTATACTACCGAAGACTCGAATGTATGGCCCATACCGATTTATATTTCACTTCCTTCCTTTATATTTCACTTCCTCATGAAGTGCGCATTTATGGATACATTTGGAATTATATTTTTTATCAGTATTTAATGGAATAAATGATAGTTTACAATCAAACTATTCTATCTTAAATCATCTCCCTGAGTTTTATCATTTAATTAGGTTGTATTGAGATGCTGCGGAGAAAGTTCATGCATGCCGCCTTTAAAAAAATATCATCCTGATATTATAGATTAGCTCAATGGAGCCCAAACTAGGACTCGCGGGCCACATTCGGCAGGCCACGATTTTAATAATTAAACGACACTATGTAACAAAATGAAAATAGGAAATTATAAATTTTATACTTATATATTTCCGAAAGTGAGTCTCTCATTATGTGCGCCAAAACTATAAGACTTAGGAAAACCAAATTTGCCACGTTTCTTACTTACATCGTAACTTGGTGAAGGTTTGGTGAACGGGGATTAGTCAGTGCTGCCAATATAGGGGATTGACATTTTTCCATAACCGGTAAAAATCGATTGCTTGGACAATTGTACGTTGCAACATCGAGAGTTGGAAGTGGACTAAATCTATGTATATATATATATATATATATCCTCATTTTTTTTCATGAGGAAGTACTACGAAGAATAGGAGAGAAGCGAACGATTATACAGACTATCAGAAAGAGGAAGGCGAACTGGATTGGGCATTACCTGAGGAGAGAGTGCATGATTAAAGAAGTGCTAGAAGGAAAACTGGATGGAAAAACAGAAAGAGGTAGGAAAAGGTTTCAGCTGATAGACGACTTGAAAGGGAAAGAGAGCTATCAAGACATGAAGAAAACTGCGGAAAATAGGAGTATACGGAGAACCAAGTTTAACCTAGAATAATCACGGACCTGTCAACGGACAGACTACCTATGATGATGATGATGATATATATATATATATCATATATATATATATATATATATATCTTATATGCGTGTGTGTGTGTGTGTGTACACTCGCATCAGAAATAAAAACTTCGAGCATAGTCTACTATCAAGCATTGTCAAACGAATCAACCGCTTTCAATATTCATTTTAATTAAGAATCTTCTTAATTAAAATGAATATTGAAAGCGGTTGATCAGAATATTGTCTACGATTTTTATAAATTAAAATATGATAACATTTTCCAGGTAAAACTTTTCAAACATAGAAATAATTTTCCATTCATAATAATGGTCTTAACGTCGGGCATTTCTGCTAGTTCAAGATATTTCGTCTTTACCTCTCTCTTCCAATAATCTATATCTATATAAAATCTATATCTATATAAAATCGTTCGTTTGTATGTATGTTACCGATAAACTCGAGAACCACTGCACCGATTTGGACGGGAGTTTTACTGGTGTATTCCTTATACTTTCAGGAGTAACATAGGCTATATATTTTTCAGGTCTGAAGGGACATATTTTAGGGAAAAAACAAAAACTTGACACCCATTTTCCGTCAGCGAGAAAAACAACTCCAGGCGTTCGCCACTTACTGCGCTACTACTTCTGCCCAGTGGCGATCTTAGGAACTAGGATCGCATTTCCCTCTCGCCTTCCCCTCTTGCCCACTCCTCATGCATCAGCTAACACCCATTTACCGCGCGCCGCTCACTACGCATGCGCAACACGTCTCGCACGCGCACTCGCTCGACGCTCTTCCATGGCTCTGCGCGCTCACTTGGTACATTCCCACACGCTTTCTTTCTACGTTAAGTTTCCAGCACAGCTTAGATTGTGTTCTGAAATTTCTATGGTTTTAAAATGCTGAAAGTTAGGTCACAGTTGTCTAAATCAGAGGTTCTCAAACTTTTTTGGCCGCGTACCTCTTTGAATTCAAACAATCAATTAAAGTACCCCTTATAAAGTAATACTGGTAGTTGAGTTAGTTAGTTCGTACAAAATAGACATACTTAAAAATGTACGAGTTTACATATAATTAATAAGCGTTTTCTATTATAAAATAACGCTCCAAGAATAACGAAAAATAGATTTATTTTAAAATTAATAAGTTTACAAATTAATTTGTCAATTTTAGACAGCATAAAGAGTCTATCATCGGTTCGATTGAGGAAAGCCTCAATCTTAGATCAGGTTCCACATGCAATTTATTGCGATTTTCTGACTTAATTAAACTTAAGAGATGAAAATCCAGTTTCGCACAGGTATGTTGTGGGAAAGGGTATCAATGTTTTGACTGCTTTCTTAGCCACGGCCCTGTATTCGTTTAATAACTCTGCCCAGAAACCAATCAAAGATATTTTCGTGAAGTTGGTTTTTAAATCTCCGTCTGTAGAAATGTCCAGGAGGTTTTCTTGCTCTTTCCCTGTTAAATTTGGAATCGGAAAATCAACAACAAATGGATTGCGCACCCAGTTTTTACATTCGTCAGTCTCTGAAAAAGATTCCCCAAGTTGCGCTACGAGTCCTTCCAAATGTTCCTTTATATCTGACATTTCACATGCAGCAAAAATTGTTTTAAGGGTCATGAATAGGAGATTAATTAGTAAAATGGAAGAAAGTGTTGCAGTTTGGATTTAGAAAGAAAAGGGGCACAAGAGACGCAATAGGGCTAATGAGAATGATTGGGGAGAGATATATAGAAAGACATAAAGGAATTAGTCTATGTTTCATAGATATATAGAAGGCATTTGACAGAGTGGATTGGGTAAAACTCATGGAAATATTAAAAGGAAAAAGAATAGACTGGAAAGATAGAAGATTAATTAAAGAGATATACATGAGACAGGAAGCAGTCTTGAGGATAAAGGATGCACAGACCAAATGGTTTGGCCTAGGAAGAGGAGTGAGGTAAGGGTGCTGCTTATCGCCTACCTTGTTTAGTATTTATATAGAAGATATGCTTAACAACGGAATAGATGATGATAAAGGGATTAGTATTAGAGGTAGAAAAATAAATTGTATATGGTTTGCTGATGATATGCTCATCCTGGCAGAAGAAACGAAGGTTATTCAAGAAATGATTACCAAGCTAGAAAATAAGATGATGGAATATGGTATGAAAATGAACATTAAAACCAAAGTAATGAGAATAGGGGATGAGGAAACTATGAATGTGTTAATGAAGGATGGAAGGATTGAGCAAGTAAAACAGTATAGATATTTAGGATGTTTGCTGGCAGACGACTGGAAGAGCGGAAAAGAAATAAGATCAAGAATAGCAATGGCAAAAGAATCATTTTATAGGAAAAACAGTTATTGTGTGGTAAAATGGAATTAAATTTGAGGAAACGTCTTATAAAGTGTTATGTTTGGAGTGTGCTACTTTATAGATGTGAAACATGGGCGTTAACAAAGAGAGATAAGAAAAGGTTAGAGGCATTCGAAATGTGGGTGTGGAGACGATTGGAAAAAATTAAGTGTACTGAAAAGATAAGAAATGAAGAAGTATTAAGAAGGGTGAAAGAGAGTGCGTCCATTCTGCATCTGGTGCAACGGCTTTTATACGAGTTTTTCCCTGTCATTGATTTTGCTCCGTCCGTACAAATTAGACATTTAGACCAGCCAATATTATGTTCTCGCATGAAAGTATCAATTAACGAGAATATTTCTTCTCCTGTGGTTCGTGTTGGCAATGAACGGCAAAACAAAATATCTTCGTGGGCGTCACAATCATGTATGTATCTTACATACACTAAAACTTGGGCAAAACCAGTTATATCTATTGTTTCGTCTACTTGCAAAGAATAGAAAATGCTCTTCTTAACACGTTCCAAAATCTGCAAAAGAACATTTTCTGCCATTTCTAATATGCGACGGGACACAGTATCATTGTAAAGCGGTATACTGACTAGTTTCTTCGCGGATTTTTCACTTGATACACGAACTATCTTTGACACTTGACAAATTCAAACTGACGAATAACACATTTGTATTGGTGGAGTGGTATAAGTTGTGCTCGGGCGGTCACGTGAAAGTTCTTCGGTAGTTCGCGCGGCCGCTGTGACAGTGTAGTCTTAAACCTTTCTATTGACACATTGAAGCTCATATTTAACAATCCATTATATGTGCTCTTTTGTATGAGATTACAAGGGTACATATTTTATAAATTGATTTTGAATGTACTTCATGAATGCATTTTAGAGACAAAATTATCCTATTTTATCGCTATTGTGTCGAAGCATCAAAATGAAAAAAGTATATTTGAAGTGTCGAGCATGATAACGTCAGCCATTATGTAAATTTTCTCAAGTACCCCCTAGCGCCTTTAAAAGTACCCCCAGGGGTAGGCGTACCTCCCTTTGAGAACCCCTGGTCTAAATCATCATCGAGGGCTAGGAGAGTAGCGCCATCGAGAAATAATGAAACACCCGAAGAACGTGAGTTACGACTTTCTCAAATGCGTTCAATGAACAATGCCACGCGCCTTGACGAGACAAGCCCTGAGAGAGAGAGCTCCGTTTGAATGAAAATCGTTTGCGTAATTCTCGAAACAGAGCAGCCGAATCAAGTACATACACAGAGAGACACCCGTTTATAAGAGAACAACGAGTTCGCACGGCTCAAAGAAGGAATGTTTCGTCCAACCCAACCCACGGATTCAAGTCAGCGTTTTCATACGATCCTGCCATAAACTACGCTGACCATCGTGACATTTCGATAGGGAAAATGGACAAAATTTGTGGACATTGTCAAGCGAAAAAATGGCCCAAGGAAAATGATGGGATGTGTTGTTCGAATGGTAAAGTTCGCTTACCAGAATTTGAAGATCTTCCAGAACCACTGAAAAGTTTATTGCGCTTTTAATACGAGATAGGGAGGGAGAGAGATGGATGGTAACGGAGGGGGAAGATGGAGAGAGGGAATTAGAGGGAAGGGGTGGAGAGAGGGAGGAGGGTGGGATATGGAGGGGGAGGGAGGAAAAGGGAGAGAGGGGAAGGAGAGAGAGGAGGAGGGGGGAGGAAGGGGGAGAAGGGAAGGAGAGGGTGGAAAAGAGGGGGAGGGAGTACTATCTTATTATTGCGATGCTTACATGTTACACGGTCGAAGTTTTAGATTCACTAAATCCGTTGAAATTCAACGGGCACTCCTGCTAGTAGATTAATATACTGAAAACTAAGTAGCATTAACTTCAAACTAAACCCTTTAGTTATCTTAAATTATTCTTCAACTATTTTTGACGGTGTGGCACGCGATAAGGATTATGTGGCCCACCAACCGAAACGTTTGGGCGCCACTGGATTACACGATGGCCATTTTATTATCGCAGATATAAATAACTTGCCCAAAACAGTGACTATGGTCACATGCTAGAATCAAAACTCTAGATAATTCACCTTTGAATTACGATCACGGGAAATTTATATAAGACATTCTTTTATAATGTCAGAGTAGCTTTTGTTCAAAAGTAATATGCGGAAAACGACGAAAGTTATCCTGTAACATCTACGCAGATACATAACTTATCATGTAACTTGGCGGATAACTTTTTAAGTTACACTGACTCTAACCAAGTATGTGTACGGTACTTCAGTGATAACTCTTGCCAACTTTGCTGGTACTTTATAAAGCTGCAGTTTTCCAACTTAATAACCGAACGTACCTTAACTCGTTAAGCTTGATTCGCGTGGCAATCCTTCTGAGATTTTCGTCCCATCCATCGCAGCCACTTGTTTGAAAAGATATTTCCGTCTTTTTGAACTCCGGGAACACCCTTGGCAACTTGCCGCGACACGCAAACGTGGAAGCCACCTATCTAATTAATGGTGTTGCACAGGATTAAATTAACGCAAAAAATTCTTGTCGCTGAAGAGGTGCACGTGTCGATTAGGAACTGCTTTATAACATTAAACTAGCAAAATTACCCGGCGTTGGTCGGGGTTATGTTTAAAAATCGACGTTTTAGCATTTTCCGTTGTCACAAACTTGTAAAAATTCCTTTTTCACGATTAAAACCTAAATTTTACGTTAAATCTGCTTAGATCCTAATTATTTATTTAAAAAAATATAAAGTTGATTCTTTCAGCTTAATAAATGTTTTTGTCCCGAGTTCGTATCTACATTTTAAGTGGCTTAATTAAATTGGCAAAGGAATAAAAGCAATCAACCCATCCATTTTTACGTGTTATCTTATGGAAATCTGTTAATCCCCTATATCGGCAGCACTGACTTATCCCAGTTGACCAAAACTTAACTAGTCACTAAGCTAAGATTTAAGTAAGAACCGTAGCAAATTTGGTTGTCCTTGATCTTACAGCCCGGGTGTGCATAATGAGACACAAACAAACAAGCAAAAGAAATGTATATATACTTATAGATTTCACCTCTCGTCGTTTTTTTTAAATAATCAAATATCGGCTTCCATAACGCTAGATTATAATCTAACCTAAAATGGAAAAAAATAACTTAATCGGAAACGGAGGGGAAAAAATCCAACGGAAACTTATTAATATGGACGAATTCATATATCGTCCCGACCTCATAAATCGTACGGAGTACGTTACAGGACAGAAACCGATAATTTTATTTTTATTTTCTCGTTTTTTTTTAATCTTCTCGTCTCTTCCATTCGATACCAGCGGTCACCAAGGTCATATATATCCACGCTTTAATGCCATCAATTCCATCCTCCATAGCACCTTTAAGATTACACCTCGAGATGAAATTATTTCATGGGGAAAATTCCCCGGAAATCGATATAGTAAGTTTTCGGACCCCCCCCGAGGCTCTTCTGTGAGCGCACACCGAAGTGACGCAGAGAGTACACACGTGTGCAGCGGACGACGAGGAAAAGCAAATAATTGACGTTGAATTATGAATCGCGTGGCCGCTGAAAATAACCAGAACCCTCTCTTTGAGGGGATGAAAAAAAAATTAACAAATAAATAAAACGGTACAAAAATTAAATAAAAAAGGGAGGAACGTCAGCCGATTCGTTTTTGTTTTTTTTTCTTCTTCTAAACGTGAAACTCTTCTGGTTAAGGTTAGCGATGGGTTGGGGAGTACGAAGCGGGCAAGCAGTTAAAAAAAAAAAAGAGAGAGGCAAGTTTTCGGATGAAATACTGAAATGGTTGCAATTACATAAGGAGGCAAGTGGAACACGCTTTCCCGGCTTACTACAAGGGTAAACTGTTCCTCTGCCGCTTGAGAAAAAGGTCAAGAAGTTTCGTAAATGGGACATTAGCTGAAGTTCCATCTTGTTCCCCGTATCTCTCTCTCTCTTTCTCCTCTCTCCGTCTATCTCCCTTTCTATTTCTTATCGTTTCTACAAAAAGTACTTTTCTGTGTTCTTTTCGAAGCTAAGGGTCCGATCTCTCTTTAAAAAGACTCAACCTTCGGAAGCTGAGTGCTCGTACGTTACTTATTTACCTTAAAAAAATATCGGTAGAATGTAAATTGCACGCACTTGCTCGCATAGGTATGCGTCTTGTGTCACTAAACTCTTCCCTGGCTGGAACTCATACTGCTATAAAAAAACATCACAACCGCGGAAAATGTTTTATGTACGTAAATTGTACTAATATATTTGAAAATGAAACTTGATAAATACTTATTACAGACATAAATATAAAGTATATAGTGGTGGAGATTATGTGGATTGGCGAAGTAGGCATTTAAGCATTATTGCTAGATAAACATTGTTGAGAACTGGGAAGAGCTGGGCGGTAGCTGGGTGTAAAACTCGATATATTATATTGTCGATGGACGCTATATTATAATCGATATTTTTTAAATACCTTTGTAATATGTTTATGACACGAGGCTCTACAATCGAGTGAAATTTTATCAAAACCGTTAGAGCCATTATTTTAATAAATAGACATTTTGCGAAAATCAACAAGAATAAACTACCCTTCATTGTTACGCTGTCATTCATCTCTTCAAATTTTCTATTCTGGATAATAGTATACTTAAATACGAAATATCAGTCGATTTTGTTGAACCGTTTAGGCTTGAGAGACGCGGACAGCCAGACAGACGGCCTAGCCAAAACCACCTTTTTTTAGGCTCGGGGACGCATAAAACGTGTATTTCCGCTAAAATCAGAAACTCCATTTTTTTCGCTTTTACAATACTTTTCTGTATACTACGCATAAAAGAAAATAACCGATGGGAATTCAACGACCAATTAATAGCAAACATTTGCTCATCAAGTGATTGAATCGAAATCGTAGCGCTCAAGAGATATATCGGTACACACTATTTTAATTCGACATGAGCGTGTTCGGAAGTAACAGCGGTCGTCCAGCGCTCACTGGGAGTTAATCATGCTTCCATAAAATCAATGGCGTGACTGCCAGTTAGCACGAATGTTTCAAGAGCTTAATGATGCACGTATTCAAAGAAAAATATTCATCTGATACTGGAAGTGAAATTACGTCAAGTAATCCCTCCACATCCGCGGGTTTCACACTCGCGGTTTCGCACATTCGCGCAGAAATTACTGTAGCAAGTTTCAGTGCAGGTAAATTACGCTTATCGCGCTCACCTATGGCAGCACAATAAAGATACACTTGATACATATGATATTTTTGAGAGAACTCATCTAATGTTTGAATGGTGTCGCGGTATGGTTGCCAGATTTCCAGAAAATGAAAGGGAAAATTTTTATTAATTATAAATGAACTACCGTGTTTAACCTAACAATTCTCGCACTTTTTCTTAAAATAGTATTGTGAATAAAACATTGGGCGCGTTATTACGCCTGCCGCGTATCATTTATTATTTCTTAATTCCACTTAGAGAAGTAAGGTATTACAGACGCGTGCATTTGAAGTTTTTTATTGTAAAAGAAATTTTATGCTTATTACTACAGATAAGTTTACAAAATAATAATAATAATGTTATTGCCGTATGAACAGGCGGTAGTTTTTCTCCTAGCTCCATTTTTTCAATGCGCTTTCAGGAACGTAATATGCACGGGTTACTGTTCTTGTGTTTCAATTATGACTGTCGGTACAATGAAATTCATTTTAATTCGTAGAATATTCGACTGAAAAGAATAATATCTTCCATCACTCTAGAGAAAAAATGAAATACATTTATTCGTCATTTAAATTCATTTGTTAGGATGTCCGAGGATAAATAAGAAAATGCTATGAAACTACGCAGCATTGTTTGGTAGGCTCTTTCATCCCTGCCTGCGATAATTTTTTTTCACCTGCTACGATACACATGAATAACGAGATGCGATAGAAATTATGATTTTTGCACGCGTTCCCATAGATTTCGTAGTTAGCAGTTGATATAATTTGCTGTAATGCAAATCCATGAATTAAAAATCTATAGCTATCCAGTCTAATATTGGTGTCCTGCGGAATAATAAATTAAAAATCCAACGAAAACTTAAGCTATGTCTTTGGAAATTACCTAATAAAAACACCTTCACACTCTTAACGACGAGGTAAAATTACCTCACCATAATAAACTCACCATCTGGGGAAAAAAATCTCCCCGGCGGGGAATCGAACCCCGGTTTCCCGCGTGACAGCCGAGCATACTTACCACTATACTACCGAGAAATACATACATCTATACAAAAATGAATGCGTACCTTAAAGATACATATCTAAAAAAGTATTTTTAATAGGTACTTCAAACAGGTTGTCTGACGACATGACTGGTAAATACCGATGAATCTATTATCTCTTTCAAAGCGTTTGTGAGTTATTCCATTTTAATCGCTCCCTCGAAGAAGTTAAGACATTTCGCCTGAGGGGAAAGCTTATGCAAGACGTTAAGGAATGTCACTCACAACACGGTCGGACGACGACCATGCTCTTGTGACGGATATGAATAATCAGGCATTACCTCGAAAAATACTTTACCCACAAGCCCTTAAGATGACGCGGAAGTACTTTTTATTCAGGCGAATCGCCTGCGAACCAAAATATGTGCAAGAAAATTTTTAACAGAACAACAACGCCGTAGGATTATTTTTATCACCATATTTTTGGACGTATCTAAAAGAATAACGCATTGTTTCCCAGGAATTGTGCGACTTAAAAAAACTATTTCCATTTTTCGAGCAATCACGAATGATTTTATTTCACAGGAGGGAAAAGTTTAACATGCGAAAATTTCTCTTACACCGTGGAAAATTTTTAACTGAATGAATAGACTCACGAAATGATCCCATATCTGTTTTTTTCAATAAAAGAGCAACTATGTTACGGGGGCGTGGGTGAATGCACTTGTTCATGGATATAATGTTCACATTCCATGAACTAGTGCATTCACCAACATATTTGCTATTTTATTGAAAAAAACAAATAGGGGATCGTTTCATGGGCCACCTGTATATCTTATTTTATTTTAGTGTGGTCAATTTTAGTGTTTAACTTCAATAAATCCTTACCATCGCAGGATACGCCACATTCCTGACTATTCCGGAATGTTAGCGGCGCGCGAGATCTTAAAAAGTTTGCTGCCACCAAAAATATGTATTTTCTTTCCTCACCTTTTTCTTGCACTCTCGGAAAAGGTTCTTACGTCACTGAGTCCTTATCTTTTACACAGGAAGCGCGTTTTGTTTCATACCGGTTGATTGATAAAGGTTTTATTCCTTTCGGTTAAAGTGCAAATACATACATATATAGCATTTGCGTCGAAATGATTCCGGTTTCAGTGAAGATAAAGATCTTATTGTTCACTTTTGCGGGAAATCTCTCGTCATCACTCGCTAAACATGAGAAATCTTTCTTATCTAGTTCCGATAAGATAAAAAGCCTTTATGAGAATTCGTGAAAATTTCTCGCAAATTCCGTTCCAACCGGAAAGGATCGAGTGAGCTGATTTTATGCATCGCTTCTTCTTCTTCTTCTAATAAATATCGAAGCTTTTTGAACTTCACTTTACGGAGAATTCACGTAAAAAAATATCCACCGGAAACGTATATTCGCAGCGTGAAAAGAATTATCGGCCATAAAAAAAAAACAAGATAAGGAAGGCCGGATGGGAGATTAGGAGAACAAGAAAGGAAGACCGTATAACGTTCGTTATTTTTTTTACGCGTTTCTCAAGCGCCATTTCATTTTACGATCGAGCAAACATTGCGGTTGATTCTGACATCGTTCCGATGCCCGCGAGACCGCGGAAATGCGAGTTTTTTGCTCGCTGTGACGGTCTACGAGACGTATTAAGCAAGTCGGATGAATCTTAACTCAAGAATCGCAGACGGCAATTGTTAAAATGTCGAGGAGATACCTCTAAAACGATCACTTGGCTTACTGGTGTACTGCGTAATCAAAACTTTTTAAACTGGATAAATTATTGTGTCGCTAAAAACGTCACGTGTGGCATACTTGTTAAATAACAACCGCCATTCGTTTAAGAAATTATGAAAATCGGTAATTTTTTGAGATTTTATTTGAAATTCTACCCATGTAGTTTGCCATTATTTGAATCATGCGGGGTCTTTTATTTTTAAATGGACTTCCGCCAACTAAAAACATTTCTGAGGTAGAAATACGAATTTCACGAGAGAATTTGTACGATGTTTTCGATAATAAAATACGCCTTTCAGTTTTTTTTTTCGGGTACTACGCTAATAAAGGATCGTATGCTTCGGTTTAACGCACATTTCTTTACCAACTTGGCTTTCTGGCAGATTGCGGAAATATCTTAAACAGATAAAATTAGTTACGTGAAACGAACGAATGATATTCCGCCTTCCTATAAGGATGCACAGCGTATCTTTGATATTCCCATCGCAAAATTCCGTCGAGCTGAGCTAGAAAATAATAAAATTAACTAGCAGCGACGAACCTTATCAGTTATGAGGACATTATTTAACATAAAATTTACCGCTGCACGTATATCGAATGCACCAGCAGTCAGTAGCCCCTTTTACGAGAAATAACGAGGCGAATGGGCGTTTAGCCATCCGAAACTCTTGAACACGCCGGTGTTAAACCGGAGTCATAAGTAACCTGTCACTTTCTAAAAACGCACTCGACAGACCTGCGCGCTTTCGAGGAAATTGGGTCATTTGCGAGTACGAATTTTCCTTTCCCTCCTTGCGACAGATTTACGAAGATGTTTTTGAACCACTTCAGTCTGGAAAAATTTATCAGCGTCACTTAAATTAAATAATCCCGGCGTTTCATCAACGTCTCTCTCTCTCTCTCTTTACGCGCGCGTGCTATTTTTGGAAGAAATAAAATTTCGCTCTCGTTTGCTCCCAGCCGGTCGTATCATTCCGCGAGAATGTTTTTTTTATTTCGGTCCTAATTTTATAACGCCGGATTTCGAATGGAATTCTGGTACGTGTACGAGTTCATTCTTTACTTTCTCGCATAGGAAGACATGCGCAAGAAATTGATAAGATGCCATACACGGGGTATCGCTTTGTATGGAACGTAAAAATGGATTTCCAGGTAATATTATATAAAACGCTTGGATAGCTTCGAAATATGGAAAAGGAGAAGAATGATGAAGATAAATGGACATACTGGATGAAAAACGAAATAAAAAATCGGTACAACATACACTGTACGAACTTTCTCATATAATAATGCGTCGTTTAGTTATATTTAGAAAATGAAAATCGTATAAGCCGGTTTTTAGAAAATCAAATTTTTGTTAAAGTTGCCCAAGAATAAACTAGCCTTATATTATTTCATCGAGAAAAATGAAATATGTAGTATAATTGCAGACGTATACGCAAGAAAAGGTACGAAATTTTATCAAAATCGTTAGAGCCGTTTTTGTGAAAATCAAATTATTGTTAAAGTTTCCTAGAATAAACTAGCCTTATATTCATTTGTTGAGCAATATAAACTACGTAGTATCATTGAAGACATAAACTCAAGTAACTGTACAAAATTGGATCAAAATCGTTAGAGCCGTTTTTCAGAAAATCAAATTGTCGTTAAAAATGCGTAGAATAAACTTCCCTTAATTATTGAACAATGTCAACCATTTCTTCATAGCTTCTATTCTGTATGATAAAATGTCGAAGTACGAGATTTCATACATTTTCGCTCTACCGTTTAGGCTCCAGAGCCAGTAACCGACAGACGGCATTGCGAAAACCACTTTTTCGGATTCAGCGACACCTGAAACGTATATTTCCGTAAAAATTTCGAGGTCGAATTTTTTCGCGGCAACAATACTTTCTCAATATACTTTGTACATGAGAAAGTAAAAAAGAAGAATGGGAGAAAATGAGTGATTATACAGACTATAAGAAAGATAGATAGATAACTTCTATATTTGGACGAGATTGTGACAAGGCAGTCTCGTCTTTCATCTAACCCGGAGGGCACCAAACTTTTTATTGAAAGGGCCACATTAGGCTTTATGTACGACAGCGCGGGCCACTTAAGACTTTTTCAAATGACTGATCGGGCCGTGAGAAAACTTCAAAGAACAAGTTTCGAGGGGGGGGACGGGACGGGGGCGGCTGGGTTGGGGTATGGCTGGCGGGCCGGATTGAAACTCTGCGCGGGCCGTAGTTTGGGGACTCCTGATCTAACCCATTGTCAATTACAAGCAAGGAAAGAATAAAATAAATAAAATATTCACAACGTATTACAAGAATACATTATCAAGAAGTACGCGAGGAAAGAGAACACGAATAAAGACGTGTTAGAAGGAAAAGGTTTTAGTTGATAGGCAACTTGAAAGAAAAAGAATGCCAAGAAATTAAGAGAATAGCGGAAAGCAAGGGTATATGGAGAACCATGTTTAACCGATAATAATCACTTACCTGTCGAAGGGCAGATAATTTATGTATGTTGATGATGCGAAGTATAAATAGAAAGTATTGCGATCGTTAAAATGTTCGAAAACCATATTTTGATTAATACTCCGGATTTTGTTGCCACCGAATACGAAGAGTGGTCTTTGCAGTCCACTTAGGTATGTCTGTCTTTTTAATTATCTTCTGTGCGCTGATCTATACGCTAAAGAACTGAGCAGAATGTGGTGAAATATCTTATTTATGTAGAATACCAGTATAAAAGCCCGTCAATATGACGGTCTATCTTTAGTTAAACTTAAAATAGTTACCTCTCTCTCTCCTTCCCCCTCCCTCTCTCCCTCCCCTACCTCCCTCCCTTCTCCCCTCCCTCTCTCTCCATCCCTCTCCCTCTCCTTCATTCCTTATCCCTCCCTTCTCCCCCTCCATCCCCCCTATTTCCCCTCCCTCCTTCCTCTTCCTCCCTCTCTCTCGTATTAAAAAGCATTCAAAGCACGCTTACACCCATAAAGATTGATATAACAATAGGATTTTCAGGTCTAACAGTGTAATTGGTAGGCAAGGCAACATCCTGTTAAAATGGCAAGATTTCCACAAAATATGTTGATTAAACGTGTAACATGGGCGATTTCGAACTGTTGGTGAAAAAAGATGAACAGAATAAAAAACTTTATAGTTTTTTCTTAAAAATGGTTCATATCCGAAGATCTTATGTTAATTCCTTCTAATTATAATCTCCAAAACAATAAAAGCCTGCACGTCGAAAAACCGATTTTTACGTGATAACTTGCGGGAAATGGAAATGTCTTCCTTGGAGTCGAACCCAGGACTTTTTTCGAGATTTATTTTCGTCATCACCTTAAAATGTGCGGATAGAGCATTTCTGCCAAATTTAGAGTTTCCACCTCGATTCTTTCTCGAGCTATTCGCGATAAACCATAATTCGCCGCCAGATACCTATGTAATAGCGTGACCAACCAACCAACCAACAGACCTGGGATATTATATTATATCTATAATTGTTTGGATCAGAAGTCTTCGTTTAAATCAACAATACCGCGCAACAATGGAAGGTAGTTAATTCTTATCGAATTTCACCAAGCGTCGACTTACTCAAGAATTGCCGCATGGCATCCATTTGAAACACGACCAAATATAGAGCTGAACGCCATCAATAACAAAAAAGTTATAGTTCTAAAAAAAATAGGTGTACAGCCTCCAGCTATAATATATCGGGTTTTACGCCCAGCTACCGCCAAGTACTCCCCACTCCAACAGCAGCATTGTTGTTGTTACGAGTAAATGTAGATAGGAATTAATGTAACCGGTGACATTATTGTACGGCCTAGAAGTGGGTGAATATGTTAAAGTTTGTGTAATACGCGTCGCACCGGTTTTTTAATGCAAAAAATGCACACGCTATCATCGTTTCCGCTTTGACAGAAACAAAAACATTCCTATTTACGCGTTAACTCTCGGAAAATATTATCTTTTCCGAGTGGAAAGGCAAAATAAAAAAGTAATGGCGTCAGAATATTCGCAATGTGAACTTTTAAGGAAAACAGAAAAATCTCTGATCAAATTTATATTTTATTTCTTCCCGAATGCTTTGTGGGTAGCCTGGGAGAAAATCAACGACAAATATGTAAGTCATGCATTTATCGTAAGAGGCGAAACCTTATGATGGATGTGTTTTTCAATTTTTTCTTTATTGGAAAATTCGATTAAGAAACGACACGGAAATTTCATCTTAGGTTCGTGCCTCACTCCATCAGGGTTGACACAAATATAATAAAACAAATGGCTTATCTTTGCTTTTTAATCGTGTCATTGTTTATTACTAAAAAAAAAAAACCAAATGCAAATCTGGTTTCAACGGAAAACCGCCATGATCGGTTATACAGCTGAAGTAAATACGTGAACTGAACAATTATATCATTTTCGTCCATTTTATGGGCTTTCGCAAATATAATGTTTGTCCTAAATCAAACACGTTGCAAAAAGTAATATTTCGGGATTTTTTTAAAATTTGTAACACGGGCGCCCAACACGATTTTGAAGACGACCATATTTGCGGTGAAGATCGGATCCAAATGTTGTTAACAACATCCAACTTTAATAAAGAGATGGCGCTGCAAATGCGGATAAATTCGAAATGTTTAAAGTTGTACTAGTTATATCCCACAAAGTAAGTTCACTTAGCCGTTTTATTACTCTTAAAATCGAACAATCGATCCCATCTCCATAATGATCGATATAACCCACATCCGATATCATCTCGCTATAGAAATTATCATTCGTTGAATTTCAAGTCATAAAATGAGCTAAATAGCTCGTCATTTAATTATTCAAATTTGAACTGTTAATTATTGAAAATAACAAACAAGCAAACACACACGATACGAACGTAAATTTATAATATAATTCAGAAATCACGCGACGAAATTTTCAAATGCGGCGAGAGTTTAAAAGCGTGGAAAATTTCAATCGAGAAAATGGCAATATGTACATATAGCAAAAAATCTCCCAGCGAATGCCACGCGCGGGAAACGTGCATTCTCCCCCTTCGCCGTGTTTATTCCGAATCCGACAGTAGATGGTGCAGTCGTGGTGGAAACTCGAATCGGCGATCACGATTCTCAGAGAAACCTATTCCGAAAATCGACGATAATTCTTCTTCGACTCCGTAGAACGTCTAAATATCGGTCGATGATTTCAAAGAAATATGGACTCGGATGTCGTTAAACCTGCGTATCTCGAGCCTCTTCTGATCGAATTTTCGATAAGCCGGAGAAAACAATTTCCGAGGTTATACATCCTAAACAAAGGAATTGAAAGCGTCGAAATCCCGGGCAAGTACCGCATGAATAAATAGTGGCACGTAAAAGTTTATATTCCTTATTAGTTCGTTACAATATAAACTTAAGGCAAAGACCGTCCACTCTATCTAAATGCCTATGATTTGACTTTTTTACGCTGTTTATTTAAGTGCGAGGGAACTTTGTTCTTAAAATGAAAATCGAATCGATTGCCGTAACGGTAAAATTGTCGAGCAAAGCGCTTTTCGTCTGAAATGCTGACGCAATCAGCAACTTTTCCGGCGATTGTAGTTTCTAAGAAAACAATGAATTACCACCGAGAACTAGGAGACTTATGGCTATTACGTAATGATATTTATTTTGCCTACGCTAGAATTTTGTTTAAATGATTTAATTTATCTAAATGGGCATAATTCAAAACTCATAAAATTGTCACGTTTTTACCGTTTCGAAGTCTGCATTGATGACGGTTTACAATAACCTGATTTCGAACGATTATTAATTATAAAATATATTTTGTACAAAAACACGCGCCCAAACATATTTTGTACATATACTGCAGTTTATCCCTCGAGATTCGCTTTTTCGCTAATAAGTCGTGACAAATTTAAGAACGCAAAATTTCAGATACGCATTATTCCCTCGCTAATACGACATTTTAAACATTTAATTGTTGTGACTTATTGTTTATCTCGATAATATGACTGATTGCTAATATTCTCAGCAACAAATATTAACCCTTAAAACGTGCCTTTTTTCGATTATCTCTATTTCCGAGCACACATACATAGCACGAGAGCTAGAAGACATTTTGAACTGAGGGCTGTGATAAATTATGGGGCAGACACGGCGGGGAAAAAATAGCCAAGATGTAAACAAAGACAACAAAGAACCACGGAACTTAAGCAGAAGAAGTTAAACCATAAACAAAGTGCAGACGAGCAAACAAATCAGAGCCTCAACGAAAACGTGGATGCAAATGGTATGTACATCGCGCACGTTGG
Source organism: Uropetala carovei (assembly GCA_036926305.1). Lineage (NCBI taxonomy): Eukaryota > Metazoa > Arthropoda > Insecta > Odonata > Petaluridae > Uropetala > Uropetala carovei. Next base: position 445,758 of record JAXCHB010000210.1, read on the forward strand.
AAAGTCTGTAGACTGCTCAAGTTAACTTTTATCCTGTGGTGTTCGGGTTTTACATAAAATTATTTGTCATCACAATTTTTGGCCATTTAATAATAACCCTCTTGTCGGAAAAAAAGGTTGAAGTTTCACTTAAGAGAAAGCGGGTTATTTCCTTTGAAATAAAACTCGAAGCTGTAAATCCCTCTGAAAAAAAGACAGCGTGGAATGTAATGTGAATTGGAACTTTGGAACTTATATGTACCAACAAATGTTCTCACGATAAAAGTGTCACAGGCGTGACTTAACGCATTATTCATTATGACACAGGGTTATGTGGGATAATGTCTCCCGAGATACGTTTTTCGAGTTTCCTGGGAACGCATCTCCAGGGAAACCTGTATTATTATTATATATTTTGCATGTATTTTGTATCAAACGTTAAATGCACGAAATGGAATCGTCGATTTTAACTTACTGATTGAAAATGATTGACAATCTAAGTCAGGGGTGGCCAATGTTTTTCTGTAAGGTGCCACATATTATGCTGAAAATGTCGCGTGCCACCTAATATTTTTGCATTGGTGGTAGTCTATATGGCAGGGGCAACACGGCTGGAAGAAGCCATTATATACGATACTAGTGAAGGTGTGCTTGCATTCTGCAAGCATTTTCTCTCACCTTGAAGTAAAGAGTATGAGCCGACAAATTATTTTTAAACGCAACAGTTTGCACCTTCTCGCCGATTTACGTGTTTTTCCTTGTTAAATATTGGGGTAAAAACAACCCCTAAAATTTATAATTATAAAACATTTATAGTTTTTTAGCATTTGTTACGAATACCTCACATTTATGCAAAATTTCATCGATATAGCACCCCTAGAAGTACATTTATACTAATTTCATTGTTTGAACTTTATGAATTTTTAACAGCCACAATATAAAACTTTTATGAAATTTTCAATATTATTTACCACCGGAACATTATTCCTAACTTTGTTCAAATTTTCAGTTTCTTGGATATTCAGAATGCATATAAACATTAGTTAATTTGTTTAACATTTAAGAATTTATTACGGCCGAACGAATAAAAATTTTCAAATTTCTATGATCCCGTTTTCATTAGCTAGCAAATTCTACCACTATAAAATATTTCAGCTTCATAGCACATTTAGAAGTACCTAAACCATGAAATGTTAGTAAAATAGTTTATAATTTTTACCGGCCAAGAAAATAAACATAGTTGCAATTTTGCAATTTTTCCTCTGATTATTTTTGTCGATTCACCTATGTGTTTAATTTCAGCCCTCCAATTATTGTAGTTTGGGCTGGACATTTGTCTTAGGTAAGGCCCGTCAATATATAATGATACTTGTTTCGAAGATGGACTATGGTCCTTTTGACTGCGGGTTGGAAGTTCATCAAGATCATTAATACTATCAAAAATGAATACGATACCTATACTAAACCAAGATTTCCGGCAAAAGCGAAATGAAATTTTTAAAATTTTATCAACTCCTTTCGAAACATATGAACTAATAACATATTGAATGTACAATTTTAATTGGTTAACAATATATGTATGTTAATCAAATGTCGTTATTACTGCGGCTCTACTCCCCTGTCTTCATGCTGTCAGTAGTCGAGACGCAAGAGATCCACGGTGCTTCTTGCGGCTGCTGGTTTAAAGTTTGACATTGACTTTATCCCAATCAGAAAATAGTAAAAAATTTAAATTAACCTACGCCTCATTTCAATATGAAAAAGAGGTTTCTTAACATCTCGGAACTGGCTACTTCGAGATAAAGAGTCAGACAACTCATTCTCAAGGTTCTTAAAGGATCTAGGTCGATAATATAGAAACATTCTAAATTAGTAGCTGTAATATTGTGAGCATATGATACTATGTTAGCGAGGCTTCGAAATGTAAGTAGCGCCAGTATCAATTCTGTCTCGTCCATCTGAGCAGCCGTATAACACGCGAACACTGATTCGCAACATTTTCGAATTTTTTGTATTTTCACTACGGAATTTTCGACTTCGTTATAAAGGAGCTTCGTTCCCAGAGGCTTCGTTAAGCGAGGCATACTATATAGGAGTGGGGCAGTTATATTGAAATGTTTAGATAGCTACCTGGAAAACAAGAGAAGTCCAACTCACAATCAGTCTTGAAAACAGTGACTAGTTTGTGTACTCAATTTTCTTATAATACGTTCTCATTTCGTTGGATTAAAGTTGCCACACGCACACGCAGCACTCATTGTCAGTATGTCGTCAAAGAACGACACTGTAGATCCTAGAATGGTAACGTTGACATTTTTCAATTTCTTTCTATACATTTTATTTTTCAAAATCGTGAGGCGTGCCACTGACAAGAGCTTCGCGTGCCACTAGTGTCACGCGTGCCGCAGGTGGCCACCCCCGATCTAAGTAATTCCCGTTGCTGTCAAACGACTGACTAAATCATTTCTTCTTTTTTTTCAGAATCGGCGATAGGAGAATTGCCATTATTTAGCTGAAAAGTAGCGCTGGTTTGTCAACCGTTTCACGAATGCAGAAATAGTTTATTGTATTCAAAACAATACAGTGTCGTTAATATTCGTCTCTCTTAATCTTTTACTCCGCAAAATGATTCGGAATGTTTCAGAGATGATGATTATATGTAACGCCGAGATTAACACGAGACCGCACACCAAAATCCTTGCCACGAAGCAGCACCACTCATTTTCAGCAGCCATGCACGTTGAAAGGTGATTCGAAAACCGTCGGGAAATATTTAAAAAAAAAACAAAACAAAAAAGAAATGCTGGAAAGCGCATTCGTACAGCACGAGTTTTCGCGTGAAATCTGAGTCGGTGCAGAAACGACCCTCCGATTTCTCCGAATGCATTCTTGCAGAGAGGAGCAGCGATCGTTAGCGTCTACGTACACGTTGGCCAAAACGCAAAGTAGCACCTTTTGGAAGTTGCCTAAGTAGGTCGCTCGAAACTCAACATCGTCTATGAAGAGTTTTCGGCCGAGGAACATTGCGGCGCATTCGGTCGCATATATCATTTCGCCTAAAGGTGTTTCCTTTAACGTGTAATTGGGAGTGGTGTGCATTAAATCCAAAAGAGGAGTCCAAATGAGACTTTAAACGCTCTCATAGACTCCCAGAATTAAAATACGCACTTAACGCTATGGGCCGGAATAAATTTTCATTCAAAAAAATATAAAATTTTTCCAAAAATGTTTTATTTTGTTGTGGTTGCCCAGGAGCACATGCTATTTAAAATGAAAATTAATAAAACACAATATACACCAAAAAGACAATTGGCTGAATATAATATATTATATCACTATTGCATTATAATTTCATTGAGTCAATTGTCTTTTTGGCGTATCAGTAGCGCACACAGAATTCTCTCAAGAGGGCGGGAGGTCCGATATATTTGACAAGCACAAAAGTTGTATGCAAGTTATATAAATGCCGCGCATTGCATTATTAATTATATTTAAGTTATAAACAAAGGGGGAAAACCGTCTCCTATTTCTTTCTGACGGCGCCCATGAACCCAGGTTTAAAACGATGTATGTTTCCACAGTTTAGAAAAATCACAATTTCCAAAGAGGGGGGGGATCCGGATTCGGTGAACCCCCCCCCCCCTCCCCTGTGTGTGCGCCACTGCTGGTGTATATGTGTTTTATTCATTTACATTTTCATTTTCACTTGTATTCACACCAAAGTCAGCTCATATTAATATATTTATATCTATATAACACACGTTATGCCTGTAAAAATAAAAAAAAATCTAAACATTTTTATTAAGAGACACCTGCGTGTTATCACATTAAAATTTGATTAAGACGATTCCCGCCCCCAGGAAATGGTTATCCGTTTAAATAAAAATTATACGGGTGAAAGATTGGACTTTCTAGTCTCAATTTCGCCCCAAATAAACACCTAATCTAATCTACTTCGCCGACATGTGCATTACCAAGAGAATTAGGACGAGTTGTGGCTTAAATGCCCGGATGGTTGAATTAACCACTTTTTGGTCAAAGGAGCTCCCAATAACATCTACTCGTTAAATTCCACAAGCTAATCTCACCGATTCAGCTGGACGTAATAAAATCAGTTACGTAGTCTCTTGAATGGAGACGATTGCCAATAAACTTATGTTTTCATTTTCGAGATTTAAAATTTATTAAACTGGGAACATCCGAGAGAAAAAAATATTTTTCATGAAGGCATTTGTCAAAGAATTCCCTCATTTCTACAATTAATGCATAAGATATTGGGTCAATTAAATTCATCGGTAAAATTTAACGAATCAAGTAAATACTTCACAACAGAAATCGCATAAAGTAATTGCAACGCATAAGCTAAGTCAATACATAAGGATTTTCTCGAAAATTTATAAATTTTTGCATCGTCATTACACTTATAACAAGTGTAAAGGAAGAGTGAGTGTAATCTTAATCCGCTATAATAATTTTAAGCTTTACGTACGTAGTCTGGATATAACGGCGATATATTTAACGTCCATCCACAGAATCAAAATCGAAAGTGAAACGGAATCCAGGCCAAAGCATCTTCCAAAAAGGAATTCCGAACGTAAAACAAATCGAGTCACGAACTTTCGATATTTTTCCGCACCAAAAGTTTTCTTTTTTTTTTTTAAATTAAGTAATTATTTTAATGGACTTAAAGAGACACGGACAAAAGCTCTGGATTTCACCGCTGCATTGCAAAACATTTGCCTGACATGATTTCGATGTTCAAAAAATAAATCAATAAATAAAATAAAAGGGGGTCGTTAACCTGTTAGCTGCGTGCCTCCCCTAGTCAGCCAGGTGAGCCTAGGGTTGAGGGAGGACGTCGAAGGCTTCCTCGCAACTGGATAGAAATCGTCTTCCCACATGAAATCTCCATTGCTGGCCGTCCATTGCGTTACGAAACCTATAAAAAAAATCGGTACAACATACATTGTACGAACTTTCTCATATAATAATGCGTCGTTAGGTTATCTTTAGAAAATGAAAATCGTATCATCCGGATTTTAGAAAATCCAATTTTTGTTAAAGTTGCCCAAGAATAAACTAGCCTTGTGTTCATTCATTAAGAAAAATGAAATATGTAGTATTATTGCAGACGAAATACTCAGGTAACTGTACGAAATTTTGACAAAATCGTTGTAGCCGTTTTTGAGAAAATCATATTAGGTATTGTTAAAGTTGCCTAGAATAAACTAGCCTTATATTCATTTTTTGAGAAATATGACCTATGTATTTGGTATTATTGAAGACGTAAACTCAAGTAACTGTACGAAATTTGATCAAAATCGTTAGAGCCGTTTTTGAGAAAATCAAATTGTTGTTAAAAATGCGTAGAATAAACTTCCCTTAATTACTGAACAATGTCAACTATTTCTTCATAACTTCTACTGTGTATAATAAAATGTCTAAGTACGTGATTTCATTCATTTTTGCTCTACCGTTTAGGCCCTAGAACCAATAACAGACAGGCAGACGACATTACGTAGACCAATTTTTCGGGTTCAGGGACACCTAAAACGTATATTTCCGTAAAAATCTCGAGGTCGAATTTTTTCGCGATAACAATACTTTCTCAATGTACTTCGTATATGAGAAAGTAAAAATAAATAAATAAATAAAACGATAAAAATGAAAGAGGGAAACTGCCTCCTCCTAACGCTAATGGCGGTGGCACGTTTTATATGAAAATTCGAGAAAATTCTAATCCGCGGTGACTCTTTTTAATGTTCCATGAGTCGCACGAAGAATTTCTTCGTGAAGGCATATTGCAAAAAAATCGGTATAACATACATTGTACAAGCTTCCTCATATACTAATGTGTCGTTTAGTTACCTTTTGAAAAATATGAACAATGTAGAACCGTTATAAACATCAACTTAAACAACTATACGAAGTTTGATGAAAATCGTATGAGCCGTTTTTTAGAAAATCCAATTGTTATTAAAGTTGCCCAAGAATAAACGAGACTTATATTCATTCATTGGGGAAAATGAAATACGTAGTATTGTTTCAGACGAAAATTCAAGTAACAGTACGAAATTTGATCAAAATCGTTTTAGCCGGTTTTACGAAAATCACATTGCTGTTAAAGATGCCTAGAATAAACTAGCCATATAGTAATTTCTTGAGAAATATTAACTATCTAGCATTATTGAAGACGTAAACTCAAATAACTGTACGAAATTTGATCAAAATCGTTACAACCGTTTCTGAGAAAATCAAATTTAAAAATGCGTAGAATAAACTACCCTTAATTATTGAGCAATGTCAACCATTTCTTCGTAGCCTCTGCTTTGTATGATAAAATGCCTAAGTACGAGATTTCATTCATTTTCGCAATTGCGAAAACCACTTTTTCGGACTCAGGGACACCTAAAACGTGTATTTCCGTCAAAATCACGAGGTGGAATTTTTTCGCGATAACAATACTTTCTCAATATACTTCGTATATGAGAAAGTAAAAAGGAAATATGACAAAATGACACTCGTCGACGAAAATTTTTTTTACTGGCACTCTATCTGTGGAAACCGATGATTTTATGTGACCCACGTTTCACTGAAAACATTCGAGAAACGTATAAAAAAAGGTGAGTTTTTTATCTCCCCTTTCGAGTTATAGCCTCTTATCATCGATATTCATTAGCAGCAGTGACGTAACTAGGGTATGGCGAAGGTGACATTTGCCACATGGGCCAAATGTTCCCGAAAAAAGTGGCAACAGTTCCCATGAATATGTATTATTTTAATATTCAAACGATAAACTCTCTCTATATAGGTATCTCTCTATATCAGGGGTGCACAACTCAGAAGTTGACGCGGACCATTGGACCTAAGCGGGCCACACTGAAAATTTTGTCCATAATAAAAATTTAACTAAACTATTGTCGATTTATTAATTACCATAACAAATTTTACATGCAATTTTTATATGACAAAAAATGAAGTGGCAAACAAATATAATTTACTTACAAATTTTAATTGTATTTTTGATATAAAAGGAATTAATCAGCTAAGTTACCCCCAGCTTCAATCGGGACAAACAAAAGCTGTCGGCGGGCCATATTTGGCCCGCGGGCCGTATGTTGTGCACCCCTGCGAGAAGCTACGCTATCGATTTTTCAAAGTGTAATGTTTTTTTTCCTTCGTTCATCAAAATACCTAAATATGGACCGATTTTCTTTGTTTTTACTTTATTCGACGGTTAAAACTGTGTACTAATGTATTCTTGCAATGGTTACATGTTACACGGTCGAAGTTTTAGATTCACTAAATCCGTTGAAATTCAACGGGCACTTACGCTAATATGTAATAAAAAAGCTATTATTCTTTATTTAAACGCAGAAAAATTATATCCTACATAACCAAGGTGTTCCTTAAAATTTTGCCATAGGCGCCATATCGCCTAGGCACGTCTCAGATTGGCAGTAACCGTTATCGATGAAGAAATTTTTGACAGATTCTATTTTATATCCAGCGTTGGCAATATTTGTTGATCGTCTTAAGCGACTAATGTCAGCATTAGACCATAACTTATGCGACACCATTGCTATCATATCTCAAATCTTAAACAGTATCAAAGTCGGCAGCAATTATATTATATTCTTCTATATATTTTTACCACTTTACATTGTTCACCAGTGCTGTCAGTTGTGATTAGTACAATTATTCAAACAGAGAGGATTTAAATTAAAATACTGTGATTTTTTTTTTCATGATTTGTAAGCATACTAAGAAAGATACAGTACGGGAGGATATTAAGAGAATAGACAGAATAACGTGAAATTAAAGGTTTGAGGTTTGACAGAGGTAGAAACACCATATAAGTTGTGAAGGGGGACAGACGGCGTTTATAAAGCACCGACAATAAATTTTGAACATGCAAATTGAGCATTGCAGGCTAAAATAGTAGCCGTGATAAATACATTTATATAAGTATTGACAGTCTATTGAGACCTTAAAGTTAGTATACATATCCTCTAGTATTTTTATATACTAATACTATTTTCAAATGCGCCATTCCCTTCGCAAAAGATATCGCTTCAAAGTTTCAAACGTAACCCAACAAACAGTGGCTCCTACGGGAAAAATCTGAAACATCCGAAATATTCTTTTACTAATATGTACATATACAATTTCTCCAGACCTATCCACCACAGAAAGAATTTTTCGGATGAATCATTTTTTCAAAAAGGTTGAACGAACGCCCGTAAAAAAATAAACTGCAAGGTTAAAAAACACGGTTCCTCTTATTTTTAGATGGCGGGCTAATATAAGAAAGAGAAACCCCGCACAATGCGGCGACGATAAGACGAGGTCAGTTGACCTCGAATTGTCCCACCGCCAAGGTCAAACGAAGTAATACTTACACGAATTTCGAAAAAAAATAATAATTCCCAGCCTCTTCGCGGGGCGTAATCAAGTGAGAGATGAAATTTTAAAAAAAGTAGAAAGGATAAGGGTATGTCAGTCTGTCTGTCCGTAAGACGGAAAAAGCTAGCTCCGAGTGGACACTTTTCGAGGGAATTCGATCGCAGGCGATGCGGAGTTCGTTGGCATCCTTTCGCCGGTCTTTCAACCCGTGATTCTCTCATCTGACGTCTTCGTATTACGAGGCCCGAAAAAATAACTTAAGAAAAAAATTCCCCCCTCTTACGGCCGTTTCAGAAACCAAAACTCTTCGCGCGCATTTTTCTTTCCTTTTCCAGGAGTGACCTTAATTTACGAGCGTGCCATTGAAAGCGAACCTTTTTTTGCGCTCCGCGAAGCGATGTCCGAGTGGACGAGATAGAGGGCAACGTTCTTCTTTGCTTTATTTTGAGAGAACGATTACTATTGGCCCGCTTAAATGAAAGCTCAGAATGAGGATTAAAAGAGAGCGATGATCTGGCCGTGTGCGTCGTATATCCCCCAACCGCGCCAAAACGTACCACTCGAGGCAATTGTTCACATGCTGCGTGAAATCGAGGAGATCCTTCGTTTGTTTGTGAAAATATGGCGGAACTTCTGTAAAATTCGAACCTCGAGGGAAACAAAGTACAATATTCGACTTACAGAAAATTCGAGTTATATAGAAGAAAAATTACATGGAAAATCTTTTGTGCCGTAAAATGAATTCGCTACCCGTTATGGAAAATTCGAGCCAAAATCGGCGTTTTGGCGTTATGAAAACCCGTTTTATTAAAAGGGCCGGACGTACTAAAAATTGCTCTGAAAACGTCGAGAAAAATAAGACGCGCGTTTCGACTGCTAAGCAACCGTTCCCAGCGGTGATTCATCTACAAGTATACACGTGTCGCGTTTTTTTTTCATTTTGCGTACCACAAGTACGAGGAAAGAATTTCAACTTGTTTCGACGACTACGCATTTTTATAAACACTAGTAAATAATTCTGCGACACAACGAACTAATGCCGGTTATACCGAAGGAATTTTTATTCAATGGAAGAGATTCTTTGACGTGATATTAAACGATGAGCGATGGATCCCAACGTAAAATTTTACCGTTTTCATTATACCACGTTGCGTTAGCTATTACTACATTTGTACTGGATTTTGAGAAGGGATAAAATAATTTCCGCGACGAAGAATTTTCATTTGTCAATGATTTATGAAAGTGCGAGATGACCTTACTTATCGCAAGCATTTACACTTTCTTACGCCCACCTTAAAGGTTGGTATGAGCATGTTTATACGTATTGCTCCCGAATTGGAGAAGCTATGCTCAACTAAATGGTACTCACAATCAGTCTATATCCCAGGCTTTTGGACATAAAAACAAGTTAGAAAAATGTACATCGTATCACAAATACTCGTGTAATGGAGTATTTGAAAGAAATTATATAGTTCGTGTACGTAAGGGAAATCGCGTTTTAAAGGTCTTTTCTTAGAAATAAATAATCCATTTTCTTCCTATTTAAAAGTATTGCATGCACACCTAAGGAAATTAAACGTATTTTACTGACAATGAGATTATTTATGTTAGCAAAAATGAAGAAGTAACCATGCAAGAAATATTCTGTCCAACTCCAATCAAGATATTCCTGTTTGATTTTCTCGGTAACGGCTACTCCTACGATAAAACTGTATAGGAACAGGAATACTCTAATAGTAGTTCTAAAAGTTTTATTTGAAAACTATTTTGATATGACCAATACTTCACGAGATATGACGGAAAGTTCATTTTTATCACCAGTAAAGTGGTACCCCTGATTGACGTACGTGATTCATTTTTGCGATTTTCTTATTATATTTGTTTGTAAGTCTTTAATATCAAATTTCATGAAAATCCGTTCGGTAGAAGCCGAGAACGAACATGCTGAATGCGGATGGACGGACAGACGGACGGAGAGACCGACGCTATTAGGCGCTTATGATGGAAGCGAAACGCGCCTAAAAATTCACAGCGGAACATGAATTACGCCAGAAAATCATTAGCAAATCAATTTCGGGTATAGTACAGGTGGCCTATACATTTTGTCGAAATTACATTTTAATAGAGAATATTTTTTTGCAGTCCATAAATGCTAAAAGTCTAAGATTCTATTACCATTTTTTACGCGATGTGTACGGTGCATTTCGGAACGCATTCTCAACCATCTTCGGGTTTATTTTGAACAGCTATAGCGACAACGCGGTTTCGAAGATGTTACAACCCTGTGATTCTTGTTTCGTAAAACTTGGACTTTTACAGAAACCCTCAAACCACTTCGGATGTCATTCTCAACGCTTTATAAATCTTTCGACAAGATGGAGCTCCTCGTCACTAACACTTGTAAGCAAACATCGTTCGGGCTTATCTCGATGAACTCTTAACCAAGATTTCTGGAATGGGCATGGTGGAAAAAAGACCCTGGACGGAACGACCTCTGGATTTAATACCGTTAAACTTCTTTTTACTTTCTCATATACGTAGTATACCTACTGAGAAAGTATTGTAATCGAGAAAAAATTCAATCTCGAGATTTTGATGGAAATACACGTTTTAGGTGTACCTGAGTCCGAAAAAGTGTCTGTGGGTCTGTTTGTTTGTCTGCTCGCGGCTCTAAAGCCTAAACGATGGAGCGAAAATGAATGAAATATCGTATCCAGGCATTTTATCATATAAAATAGAAGCTATGAAGAAATGGTTGACATTGCACAATAATTATACTATTTTTCCCTTCTTATGGCGCATGACCTTGAGTGTACTGGTGAAAGTGCTACTGTTGCAGCCAATCAGACACAAGTGACAAGCAATGCAGGGGTGGGGGGTGATCTGAGAGCTGCAAGCGGTGGTGGAAGGGGAAACCCTCTCATTGGCCATTCGCTCTTCCAAGGTCATGCGCCATAAGACGGGAAAAATAGTATAATCTAGGTAATTTTAACAACAATTTGATTATCTCAAAACGGCCCAAACGATTTTCATCAAATTTCGTACAGTTACTTGAGTTTACGTCTGTAACAATACAGTACACTCCCTCAAATCCGGCATTCAGAAAACAGGCAAGTTTGAAATAATCGTGCTAATAATCCGGGAAGATTAACAGAAAATCGCGAAATTTTCAGTCTCACCACCTCTTTTGCGTCACGAATTCTACGCTTAGCTGGCGCCCCTTTCAGCCTGAGTTTTCTGGAAAATTTTATATGTATAATCGGACTCGGCATGAAATATACCGTAAGAAAACGTCATAACTTCAATTTAATGTTCGAGCACAAAGTGAGGGTAGCCTCCTTGCCCTTCTACTCTTTCAAATATGAACTGTTTTTGTCATGGTCGGCTCAAGGTTTTAGGTCGTACATTTCTTCGAAGGACCTTTCTTAAGGTCGTATTACACGCTGAGACTTGACCCGAGTATTGGCGTAGTCACGCCTTTACTCCGGTAAAGCTTATTGTTAGACCTGTCACACTTCGACGCTTTACCTCACGCTCTACGCCAACAGAGGCACACCGGCTTTATCCCTTCTGTGTGGGTGCAAGCATAGAAATATACGGTCAGTTTTTGAAGCGCAGCAGATAGTCGCGGCGAGGGTTTCGAACCTTCGCTCGGATCGAAGGCAACCCTCTCAGCAGGAGGTATGATTTCAGGTCAAAAAGACCGCCTCAATTTTATTTCAGAATAATCGATCAAGATATGTATTTTTTGATGCATTATTCGTATTCCCTTAATGGGAAATCCGGCCCTGGACATATGCGCATTTTTGAAGAAAAAAACCTAATTAAAAAAACCGGAAAATCCAGAAATCTAGCAACGTCTCGGTCCCGAGCGTCCCGGATTTGTGAGAGTGCACTGTACTGTTTAGTTCATATTTCTCAATAAATGAATATAAGGCTAGCTTATTCATGGGCAACTTTAATAACAATTGGATTTTCTAGAAAAACGGCTCCAAACGATTTTCATCAAATTTCGTATAGTTATTTAAGATGATGATTATAATGAATCTATATAGTTCATATTTTTCAAAATTTAACTGAACGACGCATTAGTACATGAGAAAGTTTGTACAATGTATATTGTACCGATTTTTTAAAATTCTTATTGTTAGATAAAAAATTACGGAGTTGAAAAAATCAGAGGAACCACATTAACGAGTAAGTTGGTAAAATATAGTTGACAGGTCCGAGATAAATGTAAGGTGTACACGTCGAATCATACACATAAACATTTATGGCCTCAAAAAATAAACCAATATTAAATTATCTTTGTTTCGAGGAAATGGATAAGGAATTTTGTACCACCCTGTACAACAGCATTAATCAGTAACGTAAGATACATAATTTTCTCAGATTAACTGAATTCGTTATGAATCTTGGAAGCTGCACTTTTTTTTAGTGCACGTAGAGCACAGAATTTTACTGGCATATTTAAAAAAAAGTCATTTATAAAAGGATTTTCGGAAGTTTATTTTACTTTAGCGTTCCAACAAACATATGCAACGAATATACAGTGGATCTTCTACAATTCGATAGTCTATAACTCGAACTTTCCACAACTCGAAGTGAATTAATTTTACAGGACAAAATCTTTTAAATCTTTTCTTTCTTCTACAACTCGAATTCTCTATATTGCTTTTTGTTTCCCTTGAGTTTCGACTTATAGAAGTTCCACTGTATTTCTATTTTACAGCGAGATAACTTAAGAATTCTCATGTCGTTCATGGTCTATTTTAAACGACTTTAAGGAAACGATTTAAATAATTTGTGAGGTATATAACCGAATTATCTTGGGCGAAAGAAAACGAAAAAAAGGCGTCTCGTGGTACATTTATTTTTCCAGCCCTATTTTTCTAAGGGGCACGAATTAGTCTCCAAATAAAGCTACTTTACTAAAAAGCTCGAAAATTTCCGGCCCCAGAAATGTTGGCATTATCTCTCTTAAGATAACATCATTTAACCAGTAAATTACTCGGTTTTATTTCTCTCCATTTAAATGATTTGTCTCTCTTCTCATACCGCTCTCAGAGTTCAGAGCACGCCACGGAAAGAATGCCTATTAAAAAAAAAAGAAATAAATAAACGTTCCTCTCCAAGGATACCGTATCCGTAGTGACGTCATGGTTTGTTTTGTCTGACGGCTGAGACCGAACAATTCTATGTAAGCGTGTAACCGACGAGTTTTTAGTGAGATTTCCTTTTGAGAACTCTTATCTGCTTCTAATGAGAATAAAGTGTGTTGGGAAATCGGATCCCTACTCTCAGGGCTGCCACACGAATGGATAATAAATGGCTGCAACGCAATTAAATTGTCGCCAAGACTCCAGATATGTCGAAAGGCAATCACTGCTTGCTGGTGCTATTGTTCGAATTACGTATATCGATATTATAAATCGTTTAAAAAGAAAGCAGGTCTGCCAAACTACTGTCGACTGAATACTAATCTTCGATAAAGCATGGAAGAATTTATAGCTGATGGATATTTACTACTTCTGGAAAATCCAATACAAAAGATGTTAAAAGTTAAATTGTTTGGCTTTGAGTCACTTGCGGTTGCTCGCATGGAATTAACTCAGGTTGCGTGAGTGATTTCTCAACAAAGGCCTCTGGCGCAACAATAAAGAGATCGTAAACTTATCGTCTCCATGGCGCGGAATAATGTGTGATTGGCTTTCATTTCTTTTCCTTCTTTCCATGGCAATCACGGAGAACTAACCTTTCCACATTCAGTCAATTACGTCTTCGTTTATTCTAAATAGTTTTTTTTGACCGCTTTAGCCATTCAGCGTTGCCACCATGACGGAGTTGCTAGTGTGCTCGCTTATGAGCCCGTGTTCAAATCCGTCGGAAGTCGACTTTTTTTATCGGCCTACCCCTTCCCAACTTTTGTGCCTTATATGGATTATGTACACTTAAAAGTAAAAGCACTCAATCCTTCGAAAAGGAATTAAATCTTTTGTCTCCTTGGTGCTTGTAGTTAAAAGCAGGTTAATGCCGGCACCGGATTTCCTTCCTCTTTTCTTCGCACTGGTGCGTCTATATGTAACGCGCTGCCCTCCGTAAAAGATGGCAGCATGATGGGCTATCAATCGATATGCGCAAAACCGCTAATAAATCCTCTATAAAAGAGGACCTTCACTGTCTATAGCAATGGTTCCTAAACTCTTTTAGTCTGGGGCTCCCTTGACGTGAATAATAATTTTCGAGCCCCTCCACGACCTATAAAATTGGACTTAAAATTTGATTTATAGATTTCAGAAAACAATTACTAATGACCCTTAATGATATCTATGAAACACATTTTCTATTAAATTCTGCGTTTATAATTTAACGTGGCTTTTTGTTATCAATGCAAAAAGAAACTGCTCGCGACTGACCGACGTGTGTGTTCCCTCCAATGGAAGAAAAAAGCCATAGTAAAAATAGTAAGATCTCCCTTCGACATATCTACTGTTTCATTTAATTAAATTCAACACATTTTTATCAGATTGTTTAAAATTAATTCAACATCTTTGTTATGGGCTCATTTTTCAGCGCCCCTCCACCCTCCTCCCCTGGAAAAGGCTTCACAGTCCCCACTTTTGGAAACACAGGTCTCCAGTAGTGTTTTCCAAACCGGAACGCTGGGGTATACCGCAGTTGATTCTAATGAGTTTGCGAAAAACTACACCAAATAAATAAATCAACGAGTTGGAAACATTGATAGGTCACTAGAGCGATAATATTTCCTCTAATAAATTGCTTATGGTTTAGTTCCAACAAATAGATACGCCGAAGAGTTGTGATACCCGTAATTCCATATATATAATATACACAAACACACACCGCCTCAGGCGCCTCTCGAAGGGGGGCGCCAAAATTTGGCAAAAATGAAAACCTATAAAAATAAATTCATAAGGCCAGCGAGGTCAGGGGGTGCCATATTATATCTCGCCTCAGGCGGCAAAATGTCAGGGCACGGTCCTGTGTGTGTGTGTGTATATATATATTCCACAGCTCCGAAATGGAACATTCACCCATTAGAGAATTTCATTACTAACTGAGGAATTCACTAACCGATTTATTCAAGACTTTGACTGAGTTCCTTTGAGAATGCTACCACTTCGTGTAAGTATGTGAAGCGAATACTTCACAAGCCTAGACAAGATAGGCAGGAAAGAGCAGTTTTAGCTCGGAAGAGAGAGAGAAAGAGAGAGATAGCCTCCCCTCCCCCTCTTAATTCCTTTAGCGCGTGTGCGCATGACACGCAAAGCGTGCCCTCCTTCGGCAGAAAGAAAAATACAAAAAAGGAGTATGCCTATACTACAGAGAGATCCAGGCGGGCGAGTCGAGTGGATAAATGTCAAAGGAAACTCCTTGCGGGCATGAAGCGGACGGGCAAATCCATATAATATGAGGATTTCAAAGGCCTCGTCGTGTGTAATTCACCGATCGTTCATGATGATAAGAGGTGAAACGTGAGAGTATGCATAGTAAGAGTGAAACATTCCATTAGAATCAAAAATTCACGTTTACATTAACGTCCTACAACAGCGGTGGGCTACCTTTTCAGCATGGTGGGACACATTGGTGGCAGTGAATCCTTCGGTGGGCTGCATTAGAAATTGCCAATTGGTTATAGTTAAATCGTAAGTTACCTAGAGATTCTCAGGCACCATATGCGTGGTAAAGTTAGAATCAGCTTCTTAAGGTTAACATTTCAGTATTTAAAATTATGATTTTTATATTTATTATTACAAATATTTACTAAGGGGTCACAATTTAACATAAGATATTTTTACAGATTTTTCTACGTGGAAAATAATATTTGGTAGGTAGTTAATTAAAATAAACGAAAAAAGTTTTGAAAACTATGAAACACTGGCGGTGGACTGAATAAAATTGCTTAGTGTAGACGTATCGATTTATGTTGCGATAAATCTTTCAATGTTAATGGTAAAAGATAACAATGTTCTAATTTTCCTTTAAAATCATTTGACCCACTTTAAAAGTATTCATAGACTATATTTAGGCATGAATCCATTTGTACCCTTTAATTTGGCCTTAGCTATTCTTCCTCTACGGCGCGCCACGACGTGGATTTTCCTTGCATTAATCTTTACGTGGATATCTCTAACTTTGAAGAGGACAACAATTAAGAAATTTAGCTTTGCTGCCGCCTGGAAAATGGACATCTAAACCGATAAATTTTGCGCTTAAAGGAAAATTTCGAGCGATTTAGCATTTAATACAACAAAACATGAACAGAATTAAAATATTCAGTCTTTCCTGCGTAGAATAATCTATTTCCCGTGATCGTAAGTGAATATGTTGGTATATTTATATCCACATCAGTGAAGGGCTGCATGGCATTTTGAAGTTTCTCCACACAATTTCCCATGCATTCTAATGGAAATAGTATTTTGTTGACCCCATGGGGTATAAGAGACCACACGGTCTGCAAACCTAGACCAAGTTCTTCCTTTGGTCCATAGGATGGCCCGTGAAACTTTTGAGTTCGATAGCTCCAACGGTGTAAAAACGTATGAAGAACATACCCATACACACTAAAATATTTATAAGATAAATGCTCCCACCTTGCCATTCCATGCGTATTCATAATTCACAAGCGATCCCTCCAATCACAGTTCGCTGTTTCTTTCGGAGATTCTTATTTGGCGTAATCTATTAGTCTTTTAAAGTCTCTTAAAGAGCATCATTACGATTTTGTGGAATTTTTGTTGAAGTCGTAAAATGATGCTTTTTATCTTTCACCTGACGTAAAACTGAGTTATCAGGTTTTATGTTTAAAGGAACACACTTGTTTATACTGGTAGTTTTAACCGCGTCGATAGGATAAAAATATTCATCCCAGAAAAGTTTATTATCCTCCCTTTTACAGAAGCAAACGTTAAAATATCAAAATAAGTAAGTAAGATATATATCATCATCAGAGGTAATCTGTCAGTTGACAGGTCCGTGATTATTCATGGTTAAACTTGGTTCTCTATATACTCCTATTTTCATCAGTTTTCTTCATGTCTTGATAGCTCTCTTTCCTTTTCAAGTCGTCTACCAGCTGAAACCTTTTCATACCTCTTTCTCTTTTTCCATCCAGTTTTCCTTTTAGCACTTATTTAATCGCGCTCTCTCTTCTCACGTAATGCATAATTCAGTTCGCCTTCCTCTTCCTGATAGTCTGTATAATCGTTCGCTCCTCTCCTATTCTTCGTAATACTTCCTCGTCTTTCACCCTATCTGTCCATTTATCTTCAGCATTCTTCTCCATTTCCACATTTCGAAGCTTTCCAAGTATTTTATATCATTTTTCCTTAGTGTTCATGTTTCTGCCCCATACAAAGCTTTACTGGTACATAACATTTTATCAACTTCTTGCGGATAGGGTATCCTTTATATTCCCGTTTGTAGGAGTTTGTTTCTTCTGAAAGCGGCTTTTGCTTTCGTTATTCTAGTCCCGATTTCATCGGCACATTTTTCTTCTCTCGTTATTATGTCTCCTGTCTTTCCAGTCTACACCTATATCCTTTAATATCCTTATCAGCAGTACCCAATTTACTCTATCAAAGGCCTTCTGCCAGTCGACGAAACATAGGCAGCAATCTTGGCTGTACTCTATTGCCCTTTCTGATATGATTCTCACTACACCGATAGCATCTCTGGTTCCTCATCTTTTACTGAAGCCGAATTGATCTTCCCCTAGCATTTCTTCGGCTTTTTTCTCTAGCCTTTTATTAATAATCCTCGTGATGATCTTCGAAGTGTTTGACAGTAGGCTTATCGTTCTGTAGTCTTTACACTGCATTGTCATTG
Organism: Uropetala carovei; assembly: GCA_036926305.1. Classification (NCBI taxonomy): domain Eukaryota; kingdom Metazoa; phylum Arthropoda; class Insecta; order Odonata; family Petaluridae; genus Uropetala; species Uropetala carovei. The sequence continues at coordinate 463,992 of JAXCHB010000210.1, forward strand.
GCTTCTTCTTTACAGGGATCATTGTTACATCAAAGAAATCCTGAGGCCACTCTCCCGAGTCGTAAATATTGTTAATTAATTTCGTAATCACTTTTAGTCCTTCCGATCCCATGACTTTAAGTAACTCTGGCGGTATTCCATTGCTGCCTGTAGCTTTTTCTTTCTTTAGTTCCAGTATCGCCTTTTCTACTTCGCTTTTCATAATACTTGGTTCCAAGTTGTCTTCTTCAATGTAATTCTCTTCTTCCAGTTCCATGTGTACCGATCCTGCCTGCTTTTTGTATAGTTCCTTAATGTATTCTTCCCATACCTGTGCTACATCCTTTGGTTCTGCGACTATTTTTCCATCTGTATTAATAATTCCTTTACCATGAATACCATAGGCTTCTTATCTTCTAACTCCAGTGCCCTAGCGTACATCATATCGTACCGCCCTAACTTCTCCATTTCCTCATTTTTCTTTTATCCAATTTTCCCTAACTTTATCTGTTACCCTTCTCAACTCATTGTTTATGCGTCTATAGTTGGCTCTACCTTTTTCACTGTTAACGTTTTTCCATTTTCTTCTCTCAACTATTTTCTCCAGAATTTCCTTAGTGATCCATGGTTTTCTGATTTTCTCCTCTTGTTTCCCAATCTCTTTATTCAAGGTATCTTTGATACTGTTTTTAACTTCCTCCCATTCTGTATCCACGGTCTTCGGTTTGTTTTCCAAATTTCTAAGGCGATCTTCCAACTTCGTGCCGAATGCATCTTTCTTTTCTTTCAGTTTTTCTAGGTCCCAAGTCTGTCTATCTCTTCTCGTTTTCCTTATTTGTTTCAGCTTTGTAGTTACATCGACTATTAGAAGGATGTGATCTGAATCAATGTCTGGTAATGTCTTAGCATTTTTTATGCTGTTCCTGAATCTTTGTTTTACTAGGATGTAATCTATTTGGCATCTCATTGTATCACCTGGGCTTTTCCATGTGTACAGCCTTCGTATACGGTTTTTGAACCATGTATTAGTTACTACCAGGTCGTTATTAACGTAGAATTCTACCAGTTTTTCTCCTCATCGGTTTCTTTTCCCAAGTTCGTATTGACCGACAACATTTTCTTCTTGTCCTTCTACAACTATGCTTTTCCAATCTCCCATTACTATGCAGTTTACCTTTCCTCTTCCGTCTTCTTCGTAAATCTCGTTAATTTGTTCATACATCTCCTCGATTTCTTCTTCTTCATGAGCGGACGTTGTTATATATACATGGATTATCAACATGTCCACTGGGACTGCATTTAGCTTTATTGCCATCAACCTATCGTTCGTTGCTATTACTTTTGTCACGATCTTCATCATATCTTTACTAAGTACCAGAGCTACTCCCCTTGCCCCACTATTTCCTCCAGAGTAAACCACCGTGAATTCTTCCGAGTCGAACTGCCCTTCTTCCCATCTAGCTTAGCTCAGCCCTATTATGTCAATCCTATTTCTTCTCATTTCTTGTTTCAGGTTCTCTAGATTTCCTGCCTTCCTCATGGTTTTTACATTCCAAATACCTATGCGTAAGTTGCCTTCGACAAATGGGAATCAGAATATCCTCCTCAAGGCAGTCCTGGCTCGGAGATCCGATTGGGGGACTATTTTACCTCCGGAATATTTTACCTCGAAAGAACTCGTATTGCCCAACCATATATAATCATTACTAGGGAATTGTAATGTGGTAGTTTCCCTCTTGTTTTCCACATCGCAGTACTGTAGCCGTTAAAATCGTCCCGATCACGCCTACAGCTCTATTGATTCGTAAAGCAAAAATATGAGCAAAAATTAAGCGTCGCATCACTCTTGAAGGAGTTGAATTGGATATCGCTAGAGGATCGCAGAATTAGCGCTAGGTTAAGGCTTCTGGAAAAATTTAGGTCGGATGTTCTCTTAGAGGATGTCTCAGGAATATTAGAGGCACCTACGTACATGGGCAGGCACGATCACGAGAATAAAATACGTGAGATCGACTGTAGGACCGAGCGATATAAGGGCTCGTTTTTCCCAAGGACCATACGGGATCATAACAGGAGAGTGATTCCCACGAGAGACCTTATTAGGTAGGTTTTGGTGTGCTGCACCCCCTGCCACCCACCAGTCTGGTGATTTGCAGGGTATCATGTAGATGTAGATAGCATCTCTGGTTCCTCGTCCTTTACTGAAGCCGAATTGATCTTCCCCTAGCATTTCTTCGGCCTTTTTCTTTAGCATTTTATTAAGAATCCTCGTGATGATCTTCGAAGTGTTTGACAGTAGGCTTATCGTTTCTGTAGCTTTATTGCCATCAACCTATCGTTCGTTGCTGTTATTTTTATCACGCTCTTCATCATATCTTTACTAAGTACCAGAGTTACTCCCCTTGCCCCACTATTTCCTCCAGAGTAAACTACCGTGAATTCTTCCGAGTCGAACCGCCCTTCTTCCCATCTAGCTTAGCACAGCCCTATTATGTCAATCCTATTTCTTCTCTTTTCTTGTTTCAGGTTCTCTAAATTTCCTGCCTTCCTCATGGTTTTTACATTCCAAATACCTATGCGTAAGTTGCCTTCGACATATGGGAATCAGAATATTCTCCTCAAGGCAGTCCCCGCCCGGAGATCCGATTGGGGGATTATTTTACCTCGAGAGACCTCATATTGTCCAACCATATAATCATTACTAGGGAATTGTTATGTGGTAGTTTCCCTCTTTCTTTCCACATCGCAGTACTGTAGCCGTTAAAATCGTCCCGATCACGCCTACAGCTCTATTGATATAGACCCAGCCAATATCATGTTTTCGGCTCTATACCATAGTGACAGTACTGCTGTCTACTGCCAGGCACCGATGATAGTTTTTAAAAATAAAGTATAAAGTAATTTTTTGTGTGTGTGAAAAACCTCCATTCGCGTGGATCGAACCCCTCAACTTTGTAACGGGAAGCCGACACGCTAACCACTACACCACTAGTGTGTACACACACGCATGATCATCTTCCATAAATATGGCGATATTAAGAACCAATTTAACTATACGTAAAATGCGTTTCGGTTCGTATAGGAGCTTCCAAAAATGGAATAAAGATGATGATGAATGCCGCGACAACTACAGCCGACCCTCCATAAGCTCTTTACGCCTATAACTCAAGTTTTCGATGATTCGAAATAGATATATTCCCACCTTCTGTATTCACACAGGTTAAAATGAATTTTAATAACTCGAAGTATTATTAAATCGAAAATTTTGTTCCTTCCCTTAAGGTTCGAGTTACGGAGGTGGAATCGTATTTATTTTTGGAAGCAATCGATAAGATATTTTAAAAATCTTCGTTGTAGCGGAAAACGGAACATTAAACTCTTGATAAAAAGTGGCTGAAAGACTTGTATGTTTCGTAAACGGCAAAATTTTTATATTTAAACACAGTTTCATAACATTAAAATCCAATTCAGTCGTAGCGATGTTTTGTTGGTAAAAAATTGTCTCGTTATTAAATAGAACCAACCTGTCAAGTAAAATCGATAAGAGAAAAAATTCGAATTTTTTCTTGACATCCCCAGCAAACGCCTTTGGTGAGGCATAAATTCACAAAGTTCTAATTGAGCTACTGATCATTCGCGGTTATTTGAGTTTTCCTTTTCAAACGAGTGAAATAATTTTTATTTGGAACTTACCTTTAATTACCGTAAAAATGAGAGTGCACGATAAAATTGATTATCTCAATTTTCGTTAATTAAATTTTTCGTAAGTGTTAAAAGAAATCTTTAAACTCTCTAAGGGTCGTTAAAGTTTGCTGTATACTTTGAATGAGATCGAATTTTTTAATACAGGCTTCAAACGGATACACGTTTCCCATTCGTCCACAGATGGCAGGGAAGTGCATTACTCGGAGAGCTCGTACGCAGAATCAATGTTCGAGGTAGTCATTCTAGGGACCAATGTAGGTTTGTAGTGAATGTTATATGGAAAGAAGGAAGGCTACGATTTTTTTTCACATTATAGGATTTAAAATGAGTGAAAATTAAAACAAAAAATTAAAAAAGAAGTTTACGTAACGCTTATTGATATATACAAAGGCCAATCCAAACAGCTCAAAGCGGTTGCTAAGCACTTCTCGCATCGGTTTGATAATTGCCACAGGATCTAAAGCTGCTTCATTATCACGACTGCTTAGCAACGGACAGCGATCAAAAAACGCTCGTCGCGAAGAGCGATTACCAATAACTATTCAACCCAGAGTGACAATAATGCGTAAAAACAACAGCTTATTGAAAGGATAATTTCTAAATGCGCTAATTTATTATAAATTATAATTACATTAGGATTAGTATTTTTAAAGCTAGATATATAAAGTTTGTAAAAACCCTCACATAAATGAAATTAACATTTTTGAAAGGTCAAATCGGCAAAAGTAGCATTTTATGCTCAAAGGACAACAGATTTGGGAATGTCTGGATAAATGTGATAAATCAGCTCAAACTTCCTTCGGTATAAGCTGGAGTACTAACTTCATTAAGACAAATTACAGAATTATCACATTTGCACTTAAGTACTAGCACAAAAAGAAGAGAATAATCACCTTGAAATCGTAAAAATCTGTACGGCTGGTTATTAAAACTTTAAAAGCAGCTTAGAAATGATATACGAGCATAATATTAAAATTACAGGAACTCCGATAAACGTGAGAACCATACCAATCAGATCTTTAAAAAAACATACTGTCAGAGTTTTGAATTTCTCCTTCTAAAGCTTCTAACGGGATATAAATTTAGATCTGCGAAATCCAAAAAAATACGAGAAGGAACTAATTTGTACTAAGAACTAGAGGAACAAGAGTACTGAGGACGAAATGATGCAAAAATCTTGTTGTAATTAATACTCTAGTAAAATCCTAAAACTTCAAAACGGTCGAGAGAGAAAGGCACGAAGTGGTCGCTCTAAAAGTAAAATTACCGTTTTATTTAACGAGTTAAAATAAATAAAAGCGGTATTTTTTTTTACCTCTGTAAGTTAATAAATTTCGAAATCTTACTTGGATAAAGGGAGAAAACCAGTACAATCTTCTTATTCCGAGAGATGCAGCATATTATTTACAAGTTATGCTGCTGTGGCAAAGTCAACAATAAAGGTTATCTCCATGGTAGCGATCACTCCCTTAGTGGGACTGAATCCACTCGCATTTACATGACGTAACCGCGTTACACTGACTTATTTAGTGCCATATATACGAGGGTTTGAGGTCTCGCCAACAATGCGGTTGGCTTCCTCACGTGGAATCTTAACAAGCCAACGGCATTGTTGGCTAAACGTCGCAGTTTCGTTCAACGAACGCGGCGTAATAACTCCAAAAAGCACCATAACATGGAACAAAAACGCATCGAAAGCCTTCGCGAGGAGTACTTATATTCATCGCAAGGTTGAAAAATATTAGCATAATTTTTTTACTAATATATTCTAATTGAGGTTTAACAAAATCGATATTTTTATAAGAGCAAATTTAATTTGTCGTTCGAGAAATGCTTATATTTGCAACCAATTATAATTACTTAGTTGATTATTTAAAAAGAAAATAATAGCCAAACAAATGAGAGAAATTATAATTTTTGCTGAATACATTTCCTTCGGCAGTATTTTTAAACTAACTCAGTAAAATTTTTCACAGTCTAACATAAGTTAAAATTATGTTTAACAAAAAGAACGGGTTTTTAACATTTCCACTTCGAGCTGAATAGTTACTAGCATTTCAAAATAATTAAATAGTTAGGAAAGTGTACAACGTATCACGAATAGGGGCGTTTCATGAATGGAGTATTTGAAAGAAATGATATACGTGCACGTAAGGGAAATAGCGTTTTAAACTTCATGTATTCAACATAAATCATGCATTTTCTTCCTATTTAAAAATATTGCATGCACACATAAAGAAATTAAACGTATTTTTGTGAGATTGTTTATGTTAGCAACAATGAAGAAGTAACTTAAGTTACGTAAGCAAGTAAATAAATTTTCTAAGTTCATCTCTAATTAAGACATTCTTGTTTGCTTTTCTTGGTAACGGCGACTCCTAAGATAAACAAGTTAGGAAAGTGTACAACGTATCACAAATGGGCGCGTTTCGTGCAATGGAGTAATAGAAAGAAATTAGTATATACCTGTACGTAAGGGAAATTGCGTTTTAAAATTATTTTCTTCATCATAAATAATCCATTTTCTTCGTATTTAATAAGATTACATGCACACGTAAGGAAAATAAACGTTTGTTTGCGAGATTGTTTATGTTAGCAACAATGAAGAAGTAACCATGCAAGAAATGTTCCTAGTTCAATTAAGACATTTTTGTTTGATTTTCTCAATAACGGCTACTCTTACGATAAAAATGTATAGGATAGGAAATACTCTTCTTTACTAGTCCTACAACTTTTATTTGAAAAATATTTCGATATGAGTAACACTTTACGAGATATGACGAAAATTTAATTTTTTGTCACCAGTAAAGTGGTACCCCTGATTGACGTACGTGATTCACTTTTGCGATTTTCTTCTTATATTTGATAGTGTCCTTAATATCAAATTTCATGAAAATCCGTTTGGTAGAAGCCGAGAACGAACACGGACGGACAGCCGGACGGACGGACGGACGGACAGCCGGACGGACGGACAGACGTGCGGACAGACGGGCGGACGGACGGACAGACGGACGGACAGACGGACGGACGGACAGACGGACGGACGGACAGACGGACGGACGGACGGAACGACCGACGATAATAGGCGCTCACGCTGTAAGCGAAACGCGCCTAAAAAGCATAGCGAAAGAAATGCTCCACTTTAACAGTTCTACAAGTTTTATTTGGAAACTATTTTGATATGACCAACATTTCACGAGATATGACGGAAAGTTCATTTTTTGTCCGTTCGGTAAAGCCGAGAACGAAACGAATTACCACAGAAGGAGGCTAATTTGTGCCTGAAATTGAGGCAATAAATTATGGTCCACTAAACTATTTCATGGGCACAAAGTTCTTTTGAGATTTTTCGCTACACGTTCAGGTAGCAGATAATTTATTTAATAAGGTGACCGACCATTCACCTCTTCGCCTTTTCCCGTCCGGGATCCCCCCTCCCACTACCACCCGAGGTCCTATCCCCCTGCTCCCCCTCCCCCATTCAAACAACCCCTGGGTTTCCCAAAAGTAGCACCCTAGATCCCATCCCCAAAACCCTCATCAATTTCTCTCCTTTCTCACACACCCTTCCATTCATACTTAAAAGCCGGATAGAGAAAGGGTGAGCAACCTTTTCACATAGCGACATTCTACGTCGAAAATACTTCGGGGAGCCGTATCAAAAGTTGCGATCGATCAAAAGGTTTGGATAAGATTTTGCATAGCAACTCACCATAGAGATTACGCATTGTTTGACAGATAAAACTCAAACGTAAGTAGTGCCGAAACTTCCCCTGAAAGAAATTCATTCAGCTATAGAAGCCTTATAATGTGGTGGAACTCCATATTCAAGAAAATAAGGGCAGTTTGCACTTGGTCATTCTACTTTATCTGAAAAACAGGCAACCGGATTCAACTATAACATACTAATGATGATGACTATGCTATAGCTGAAACCGGTTCCATGTTTTTCCGCCCGTCCGCAAGTTCGTTCTCGGCTTCTACCGAACGGATTTTCATGAAATTTTATATTAAGGACATACAGGCAAAGGCAATACGTAAATCACGTAAGGCAACCAGTGGTACCATTTTACTGGTGATAAAAAATGAACTTCCCGTCATATCTCGTAAAGTGTTGCTCATATCAAAATAGTTTTCAAATAAAACTTGTAGAACTGGTAAAGTCTTTCTTTTCCTATACATTTTTATCGTCCGAGTAGCCGTTATCAAGAAAAGCAAACAAGAATGTTTTAATTGGAGTTGAACTTTGAAAATTTCTTGCACGGTTACTTCTTCATCGTTGCTAACATAAACAATCTCACAAACAAACGCTCAATTTCCTTACGTGCGCATGCAATGTTTTTAAATAGGAATAAAATGGATCATTGACGACGAAGTACAGAACTTTAAAAAGCTATTTTCCTTACGTATGTACTTACACTCAAAGAGTTTCGCAGTTGAAAAGAAATGAATAATTTTCAACGAAGGAACAAGTTCAAAAACGGTTATATAACCATTTCTTTCAAATATTCCATTGCACGGAATTTGTGATGCGCTGCACAATTTCCTAACTTGTACTTTTTCTTTCTTCCTTTCTGTGTGTCCCTTTTCTTTCTCCCTCGGTATTTATAACTCACACTACCTTTTCCTCTTCTTCCTCTCTCTCTCTCTTCTTCTCCTTTTCTTATCTCTCCTTTTATATATATATATATATATATATATATATATATATATATATATATATATATATATATATATATATATGTCCTCAGCACCCCCAGCGGCTCTCCAATCTAGGTAAGTGTCCACTTGGCTTCCTCCAACACCTTGTTGCCACCTTTATTTTATATATATATATGTTCTTTACCCTATCACTACAGGCGACTCCCGAGATTCGACAGGGATGCGATCCTGAAAACGTGATCGAATCTCGAACCGTCGACTGTCGAATCATCACAAATTCAAACAATTAGAGCAGAAATAACGATGTCTGGACCGAAACTAAACCTCTCGTGGTCGGGCGGGCCGAAAATCACTTCGCGTAAACTAGTTTCTAATTCGACCGATCGATCGGCTGGGTCGATTCGACCGGTCGAATTCTCGAGTTTGTCGAATCTCGGTAGTCGCCTGTACTTCCCTCTCCCCCCTCTCTCTCTCTCTATTCCTATAACGATGCTGACGCGGCGGTGAATACTCCAACACGTACGATATGTGCTACTTTCCCCGGCCGCGTGGCGAACGGGTAATACCGTGCGAATCCCAAACGAGAATTCGCTTGAACTTGCTAAAGAGGAGAGAGAGAAAGAGAGGTAGAGATGGTACTTAAAACAGAAGAACGACACGAGAAACCATTTCATTGGTGGATTTTCGAGGAGATCCGTTCGATCTTTTTCGGGATTTAATTGTTGTAGAGAAATAGCACTTCAATTATTGTAGAGAAATAGCACTTCAATTATTGTAGAGAAATAGCACTTCAATTATTGTAATTACCTACAGTCGAACTTTTAAAAGTCGATGCGCCTATGACTCGAATTTTCCGCAACTCGAAGTGAATTCATTTTGCAGGACAAAATGTTTTATTTTTCTTCTATAACTGGAATATTCTACGAGTCGAATGTTTTTTTTTGTTTTCCTTGAGGTTCGACTTATAGGAGTTAGACTGCATATTACGAATTCCGCCCTTTAAAACGAACGCAAACAAACCACGAAGAAATATAGCGTATTTTAGTAAAATGGATGCATATAAAATACCAGAACTCTAGAACAGAAATGCCTTATTCATTTTGATACTCAAAACGGGAGTCACGAATAATTTGAATATTAGGGTCAAGAAAACAGATTCGAATGCTAGTGGAATCTCCCTCAATCCAAGTGGGAAGTTATACTTTCAACACTGTCTCATTTTTATATACGTGGTGGATGCGATCATCTTGGAGACGGTGTCCAAGCAGATGATATCTTGCCCAAGGTACATGTTGATAAACCACCTTTCTCCAATTGCCACGAAACCATATGAAAATTCCGGGTCAACGATAATAGGTGCATTAGAATCGCCTATGGTGACGACTTATATGTATTCTTTAACATAGACTTTCGATCTGATTTCAGTCTTGAGGTGAGCTCGGTAATTATTTCTTGAAGGGCCACATTGCTGAAAGACACGGAAGGAACCACTCGTGGAACCTCACCTATCATGACGAAATAATACGGAAAAAATTTTGTGTCCAAGACATGACTTTCTACATTCAGAGCAATGAATTAATATGATTGATCTCGACATCAGCCTTCTCAGAAGTAATTACCAGCAATTACACTGGTGAATAATTTTAAAACATTTTCGATAATCTTTATTTTTAAAAAAATAAGTAAAGAAAATTGTTAGCTGTTTCTATGGATAAAAAATGTCGATACGCAATTAAAATCACCCTTAGCAACGTAGGCATCGCTATCAGCAATTAGAAAATTGTATCATACCAAAGGGAACAATTGCATCACTTAGCGACGTATTTGACATAAATTTATAAGAAAAATCAAAATATCTCTTAAACTATCGGTTTTATGAGAACATTCTTCAAACAAATCTTGTAGAAAATTACATTTTCTACAAGTTTAATAATAACAAATATTTACGTAAATTGAGTTTTAAAGGAGATATTTGGGGGAAAATGATAAACGTCAAGAATAAACAACCAATTTTAAAAAGTTAAGAACTTACAAGTTAAGAATATTTAGAGACGATACAAACGGTAAAATTAAACAGGGCAATGAAAGAAAAACAAAGGAACAAACAAAAAAGATTTACACTTACAGGTTTACGGGGTTTAATGAGTTCTTAACTTTTTAATTTTTTAAAAATATCCATCTCGCCGTAGTCTCCAACAGTTTTTAATTAAATAAACAACCACTTTCGATTGAGCAGTTTCAGGCAAAAACTTTTCAGAGCGCCCACAAAATTCCTGCCACATACACACGCAGACATCATCGCTAAAATAGTCAAAACGTACTCATGAGACCTCAAAACGCGCATTTCCTTTGAAATATCGAATTCTATTTTTTTCACGAATGAAATACTTTCTCCTATGGCAGGGGTGGGCAAACTTTTCTGCATGGCGGGCCGCATCGGTGTTTGCGAATTCTTCAGCGGGCCACATTGAAAGATGCCAATGCTTAGGCGGGCCAGATTAGAGTTTAAATCGGAAATTGCTTAGATTCTTAGGCATCATACATAAGTGAAAAACAAGCACAAACAAAGATTGTAGGGCTAACTTTTCAAAACTAAAGGTTTTATTGTCATAATTTTACCAAAAGTAATATAAAATTGTGTTAAATTTTACAGATTGCTTTTTCAACAAAGGTTCTCGGGCCACGTTAAATGCTCTCGAGAGCCACATATGGCCCGCGGGCCACGGTTTGCCCATCTCTTACCTATGGAGTAAGTAAACAAGTTAGGAAAGTGTACAACGTATCACAAATGGGCGCGTTTCGTGCAATGGAGTAGTATTAGAAAGAAATGACATAAAGAGTACGTAAGCGAAATAGCGTTTTAAAGTTCTTTTCTTCATCATAAATAAACCATTTTCTTCCTATTTAATAATATTACATGCACACGTAAGGAAATTAAACGTTTGTTTGTGAGACTGTTTATGTTAGCAACCATGCAAGAAATTTTCCTAGTTCAACTCGAATTAAGACATTTTTGTTTTATTTTCTCAATAACGGCTACTCCTACGATAAAAATTTATAGGAAAGGAAATACTCTACTTTACCAGTTCTACAACTTTTATTTGAAAAATATTTTGATATGAGTAACACTTTACGAGATATGACGAAAATTTAATTTTTTGTCACCAGTAAAGTGGTACCCCTGATTGGCGTACGTGATTCATTTTTGCGATTTTCTTATTATATTTGTCTGTAAGTCTTTAATATCAAATTTCATGAAAATCTGTTCTGTAGAAGCCGAGGACGAACATGCGGGCGGACGGACGGACGGACAGACAGACTGACGATAATAGGCGCTCACGCTGGAAGCGAAACGCGCCTAAAAAGGAAAAATAGTGATTTAAAATAACCGTGCATTCACTCGACACGACAATGTGCCTTATAAGATTCGACATGAAGCGTGTGTTATAACACAAAGCATCGATACGTGATATTATTTTTACTTACCCAGAAACATTTTTTTTCTATAAGGCAACTCTAGACCTCCTCCCCCTAACCTCTTGATGCAGGGTTTCCCGTCTATAAGCATAAAGTCTCCATTTGGTGACACCCACGTACATTCCGGACACAAACGACGACTAAATAGTTAGGAGAAGAGGAGAGGGCCGATTGCATGGTCACAAAAGAAAGAGACCGAGGAGAAATCATCCTCTCTTAACGCTATAGATACTATAGAGACGTTGGAGGTTATTCTCGCTTCCACGGAGACCAAGGAACAGACCGAGTATTACATGATTTCCACCCGAAATACGATTCAGGCGAGAGAAGATTGGAGGAAAAACCGGCCTGGTCCGAAGATAAAAGGAAACTCAAAAAAACAAAATGAAATCCGAACGAATGAGCCGAGGCGCGAGACCCGTTATCTTTTCGGAGGAAGCTGCAAAGGGAAGAAAATGCATCTTTCCGGTTTTTTTATTGTTACAAGGTACTCTTTCTGGTTTTAGGCGTTCACAAAATGAGTCGCACGTTGATCAAATATCATCATCGTTATTCAGGGCCCTTTTTCTCTCACTCGAGGCCCGGGTGTAAAGTCTGCAAATGCGGTTCACTTTATATATTATAATATATTTTTAGTGAGGATTTAGATGCAATACAAAATAGCTATGCGTTGAAGTTTAGAGATAGGTATTTATTAAATCTTATAGGTAGTATATTACAGGATTTATACACGCTCTTCAAACAAATTATATCGGTTTATAAATGTATGTATTATGATACGTCTTCGGTGGCGCACTAGGCGCTAGCTTAGGATCTCACATTTCTAGGGGCCCCAAATTACAGTTGCTTTGTGATTCGAATATCAAAAATTGACAAACACGCTAGAAAAGGCTAGAGAATACGCATATAATTATTTTCTAATGTATATTAGTATTTACTTCATATGAAATGAAATGGTGAGCCTCCATTTCTACCTTTCCGATTTTTTCCGCAAGTTTTCTTTCTGTTACACCTTCAATCGTTGAGTCTCTACTCGGGAATTGCTCGATCCACTTTGTCTTGCTTTTTCTGATCGTTTGCATTACTGATCTCATCTTTCCTATGTTTTCTTAATAATTCCGCATTTACATGTCATTTTCAGCACTTTAAGGCGTTCTTTGCAAAAATTAAAACAAATGAAAGCCTTATAGTCAGGTCTTATCTGTCGGTCTGCATTTTTCATCTCCTTAACTGTTGATTGGCTTTTCTTGAAGGAGTTTTTCGAAAAGGACAATAATAAAATGATAAAACACAAAATAAATTTTCCATCATATCTCGCAGGAAAAACATTAGTCATATCATAAAAGGCTTCTAAGAAATGTTGCATAATTATATAGTAAAGAACGTCTCCGCTTTCCACGTATGCACGCACGGAGTGAGCATTTTTCCTCTCTTGTTCTCGATGCCCGCATTAAAATACGCCAACTTTCGATATCAGTCTTACATCAGAGTAAAAAAATCTGATGTGGCCAACACATGACTTTCTCCATATTTGGGGTATAGATATTTAAATTATTATGAATAATATTACGAGGCAAAATTATTATTTCGTATCGTAAAAGAAGACACGTCCTGTTGCCGTAAATTACGTATATTTTGAATGTTTACAGAATTCACCGCTACAAGGTGTTGGCGCTGTAGGCTGGTATTAAGATAAAGCGAAATATATCCGAAAGGGATGGTTCTACGAAAATTAGTTTCAGACAAAACTTGGAAGAAATATTATTCTCTACAACTTTGGTCCTTACGAAGATTACCAATAACGATGTTTTTAAGATATTTAACGGAAACCGAAAAACCGGTTATTTATAAATAACTCCTAAACAATAACTCCTATAGAAAATTGTTTCAAATGAAAACTGTAGGAAATGACATTCTCTATAACTTTTGTATAGAATTGTATATTCAATAATGATGTTTTAACGAAGAAATATCGAAAAAACCGAATCGGGTTTCGAATAAACCTCGACTTCCGGTTATCCGTTATTGTCCAAAAACTAATCAGTTCTTTGTGCTCATGCTAGAGTGTTATATATGAAGTTTGGTAACGATATGGCACGTACTTTTTGAGTTAGAGCGCCCACAATAACATACACACACACACAGACATCATTCCGAAAATAGTCTAAACGTGTTCTAGGGACCTCAAAACATGTATTTCCGTTGAAATCTCGAAGTCGATTTTTTTCATGAATACAATACTTTCCCATTACTACGTATGGAGAAAGTAAAAATGTGGATCAAAGAGGCTAAAATACCGAGGATCCCGGGATGATTAGCCGTCACCCGAAGGCCGTGAGAAGTATTTATAAACATATGATAAGACTATAGAGCAGCTGCAAAAACAAAGGCCACTCGCAAATTCAACTTCCAGCCTGATATGACGGTCAAAACCAATTTTCCAGGCTAGAATTAAAGTTTCCGAGAACGAAACTCCGCTTAAATCGTTTTGCATTTTAACAGATCATAATAAATTGATGTCGTAGTCTCTTTGATAGCCGACAGCTCGTCCCAGCTCTGGTACAAATAGGAATATTTCACTCGAAAATGTGCCTTGCAACGAATTCGGACCTATTAGCTATTTTTTTATGCTTGAAAGGCTCGCATTACGTTGTCAAACAATCTCGTGGATGAGTTGAGTTTGCATGTATCAATTAAATTGGTATACAAATCTGTCTCTGGCTCTTAAAGTCGAACTAGGTCAGATGAAAACGGACGTATAACCGTTTGGAGGAGTTATTCAATGCGGTCATTTTGTTTCTTTTTGATTCGCTCTTCGGCAGCGGGGCGATAAATTAATTGACTCCGACGAATTGGAATGAAATAAAAAAAGGCACCATTATTTCGATGAGTGCGTGCTCCCACTGATACGAGTAATGGACGAAACCTTTATACAAAACTCTGGTAATCTCTTTCGCCATGACAGCGAATCGAGTACCGAACGTATTTAATGGGCTGTTCCAAAAGGGCAAGTTCGAACGGTTGTCTCTTTTTTTTTTTTAGGGGGGAAAAAAACTTTTTATGGATCAGCTCGGACTTCACACAAATCTGACGCATATTTTCAAAAATATTGATAACACTTTTCGTTGTTTTTTTAAAAAAATAGTTCATCGATAAATCTTTTCGGTTTTTCGCACTCGACTTACAAAAAATGGGAGTCGGATTATGAAACGAGGAAAAATTAATTCCACGTTTTTTTAAAAAAATGCATAAATTCGTTCGAATAAAGTCTCTAAATAGATGTGTGTGTGTGTGTGTGTGTGTGTGTGTGTAGTCTCTCTTGTGCTGACGAAGGGATCATCCCGAAAGATAACTTCAGCAAATGTATCTCACCAACACCCTAGCGGCTCTCCTTCCGGTAAGTGCTAACCGGGTTTCCTTCAACACCTAGTTGCCCTAAATATCCTCATTTACCTTTCCTCTTCCGTAGTATATATAAATATATATATATATATATATATATATATATATAAATAAATAAATATATATATATATGAATGTTCAGAAAATTAAAGCATCTAAAACACCATTGAATAGAACTATAAACTCATACGATCATCGTAAAAAAACTGCATAGTGAAAAGCAATGTTAGTTTTGTTATATTAAAATATCATGAAAAAGATACTTCATTATGTAGTTCCTTTACCGCAGATATTTTATCTACAGTCACCACTCGCTTTGCGCGATTTTATCCCGAGAAAAAATTCTCCAGATGAGAAAAACAATTGTTATATTATGTATATTATTACATAGTCACAAATTATTTTTAAATAAGCAGTTGCCTTCGAATTTTTTGTTGGCGATACCTCGATTTTGAACGCATTCCCGATTATACCATGCTATAATTTACTCACTTTACGCGACCTCTCCCAGGAACGCATTAATCGCGTAAAGCGAGGGATGATTGTATTTATATTCACCATCCATATCATCTTTTCCAATGCTTCAATTACATACACACATATACCAGGCAAACAACGGTGCGACAGAAACAGCAATACTAAGGGCGACCAGTTGATCGTCATTCTATGCATCCGCTTTTAACAACAGTTATTCATTTTCTTCTTGAGGCCGATTCCTTAATCAGTTTAACTCGAAGACACATAAAAATGAATCTCGAATAAAGACAAATTTCTCGGTCATCTCCCTTCATAAGAAAACCACATTCAACCGTTTCCTCGATTAGAATTGGATTCCCTTCGAGATTGTCGTAAAACTCCTCGAGTTAAAAAAAATCGATGGAAGAAAATTTACTAAGATCACAGTCGCCGTTCGCCTCTCCATCCGATTTTTATCCAATTTCGCATCGAATTGGCTCGCGGAAAGAAAAATCATGGTCTTTTTATCGAGAAATTAATGAGGTATGAGGTACCTCCAATCAGCAGACTCCAACGCAATCTTTCTTGTGAAAAAGCAGCACACGTCACTGGGAACCTGGTTAGGATATTAGCCATGGTCTTTGAATAATATTTCTAGGTCGTATAGTCACATTACGCTTGAGCTAAAACCGCACGTCAACTCCAAGTCGTCCGCGATGCATAACCGATCCCTTCAAACGGGAATTTAAAACAAAAGAAAGGAAAATTGTTCGAGGATGTACGGTTTGCATCTCTCTTATCAAATGTTTTTTTAAGGCCACATGAGTTGCCTACGTAATCCATTTAATAAAAACCCAATATGGAATTTGACGCAAAAAGCGTCCAACACTACCTTATACGCTACATTATTTAAAGATATATGAAATATTAAGAAAATCCATTGATAGTTGGTTTGATACAACTAAATTTCATCGATCGATCTTTGCGCTAAGCGATAAAAAGTAAATTTAGAATCTGAAATGGTACACGCTAAAATAATACAACAGTAACACAAAGAAGGGGTTTTTCCATAGCTTGTACCTCTATCGACCGTGATAATTTCAAATTGCGATTAATATATAAAACTCCACATCGGTTGATTCAGAAAACATTTTCATTTTTAAAAATATGCAACACCACCATAATCATAAAATTTTCACAATCATAAATTTCCTTTACCTAATCTTAGAGAGAGCTAAAATTTATAAATGCGTTTTACATAAACAGGGAGCCATCCTGTCGCGCAACCACGTTTTACGCCATATCAATAATAACCGAACACAGTTTGGTAAGCAGAATAAAAATTATGGCAGGCAGGGAGCGCGATCCTATGGTCGAACCATTATTTTGGTAGATGACAAACGAATAGGAAAAGATATATCTTTTCGCATGGGACCTATTTGGCGAAATCATTTTTTCTTTGCTATTGGGAGTATATTTTTTAAAAAACAGAAGACGAACGAAAAGATATATTACCAAACAAGGAGCAATGGCTAGTCATGAGCTGATCTACGCAGATGAATTAATAGGACGTTCTTCATTGGCAAAACACATCGCAAATCGAATATAAATTAAGCACGCATAAAACGAGCGTAGGGAAATATTCGTACATTAGAGGGGCAAGCGAATGTAACATGCTGCCCGTGGAACTCTTTCAAACCCTTCTCGAAAAATATTTATGCACTTGTACATTCACTTTTGTTTTGTCACCAAGACTAATTAGTTAGCCTAATTTTTACGTATGGGATATAATAATAAATAATGACTAATAATAAATACTTATGAATTATAATAAATATTAATTAATAATAATGAATAATTATGGATAATCTACATCTATAATAAAATAAAGTGTTCGTATGTAATTTTATAGCGCAGTAACTACAGCACGTAGAAACAAGAGAAAGGTATCATTTTAACCGGAATAACGAGTAAGGGTGTGTAGTAAGGTTTTTATATAGATTTTATTGACCTGTCTAATTTAAAAAAATATTTTCTTTTTTCATTCGAATAACATAGGGACGAGTGCAGCTTATTTTTCATTTGGATTTTAAAATTATTTAGAAACATGGTACGAACTTGAGATTTGAATGGTTCTACGAAGAAAAGAACAAAATTTATTTTTATATAAGACAGAATCCGAATCCTAATCGAATTAGCATAAAAATGCATTTAGAATCAATAAAATACGTGATTTTATCAGTTTTATTACAATACGCATTATAAGTTACCATGACAACTCCCATTGTCGCCGAAATTGAGAGTCCAATGCATTTATATTGAAAAATTTTTAACGTAATATCGTTTTTCAATTTCTGTGTGCGAGTTTGCTCTGTTTACATGACAACCTAATATTTTTTGATTATAATTGAAATATTACTAATAAACAGTTTTTAATGGTTTATGTGTGGCGTAGAGTTCTCCAAAGGAAGATGTTTGTAAAATTACGTAAGTAACTTAAATAATTAGACGTAGATTTTCCACAAATTGTGATTGGATAAATCGTTTCATTGTTTCCAAAGTACTGTTGATGTAAACAATTTTCTTGTAATAGAACTCGCGGATGAGAGAATCGAGCTAATGGTCTGAGGGTAATATTCACTCTGTGATTCTTAAACGTTCTCTATTTACTTTTTTGTCTTTCGTTAAATTAAATCATTTCGTAAGTTCCTTTGTTCATTTATTTTTTGTTGATTATTGTGGCCTTGCTGGTTTTACTTATAGTTTTCGTTTTGAAGAAGTCGTCACGAAACTTCGCATAGGTATATAATTTTACCCTGTGGATGGCGATAAAAAATTTTGGGGGAGGGAGAGCTTAAATGAATAATTATTTTCCCGTAAGTTTACACGTAATTTTCGATTTTTCACAGTGCAAGATTTTCTTCCTTCATTCATCCAAATAGGTAAATGTGGAGCAGTTTTCTTCATTTTTGCTTTACTGTGTACTGTGTTATTCTTGCGATGCTTACATGTTACACGGTCGAAGTTTTAGATTCACTAAATCTGTTGAAATTCAACGGGCACTCCTGCTAGTATATAATAATAAAAGAAAATGAGTAACAAACAACAATATATAAAAATAAATGTTAACAAATAATAACGACACGTTAAACCCTATATGATAAATTGCCTCCTTCCACGACGCGCTCGCTAGCGATGCCCTACCCCGAACGATTTCTTCGTATTCTTCGAGTTCTCTCTACGGCAACGCCTGCCGCCTACAACATCCGAGATGAACCAAAATAAAAAAGAAAAGATATTTCTAATAAGAAAGCCACTCGGAATAGAAAAAAATAAAATGAGAAATCGTTTCCGCGACTTTTTTTTTTTACACCGTAGTCCTTGGGAGAGATTACGCGGGCGATCGAAGGCTTTAAAGAACTCCGATGGCCGTGAAGATGTGACCTCCGTGCATCGACTCCTTATGCGATTCTCTTTCTTTCTGTGTGGGGAAGATCCCGTAGGAGGAAGAAGAGGGGAGGAAGCTGTTATGTTGGCGGAGATCTCGAAGAAAAATTAAATTAAAAAAAAAACCGAATGGAACATTCGGTGCATCCTGCGCACCGGCGGAGGAAGAAAACGGTCGGGCTCTGCCGATTCGCTGCCGATTCGCCGCCGCCGCACTTCGTCTCGACTGAAAAATGAAACTGCCGATGCATTATGAGGTTTCCTTTCAAGGATTCATCGCGTGTCGAATTCGTGTCCGGGAAATTTGCAGAGATCTGTCGCGTGGGTTGAATCACGAAAGAAGAAAAAAATTGCCCGACGTAAAAATCCAAACTAAAAGTGGCAAGTCCTAACATAAGCTCTTTTTTTAGCGTTTTTTATATAAAAAAAGAGCTTACGTATTCGGTTCATCCGTCTGTCTGTCCGTGCACAAAATAACTCAACAATTACGTGAGCTACAAACACCAAACTTTCAGGATATATATTTCTACATTCGGAATAGGTATGGAAAAAATTTGGGGTCCGTCGGTCTGTCCCTTTGCCTTTTAACAGTATATTATAAAACCCCTTATGAACTATCTATACGGGTACATTATGGATTTCGCATTGTTGGCCGTATTCACAACGAATGTAAATAAACAATGATGTTACTAAACTAAAGTAAGTGAAATTACAGTTCTAAAATGTATTCTATAAAATATTTTGTCGTTGTTATTAAATGCCAATTGTTTTTGAAGAAATGTTTACGCGATATGCTGCTTCACATTGTAATACATAGTTAAATACATTGCTGTGAGATTACTTAATTAATTTTTCGAAACTAAATTAAAATTACATTGGTCTGAAAATGTACTTACATAATTAGTATATCGAATATTATTAAAGATGCAAAATTTTCGGATAGGTTGGTCTGCTGGGGAATGTTTTTTTAATTCGGTGTTCTTAAAAAAAAGTGCCTTATGTAATTTGCTCTGCAATTCTTTCCTCACTTGTTATGGAATCTTCTTTCGTTGAATCGCCACTGAAGGCGGATATTCTGTAGCCGAAATACGCATCTGGTTTAAGGATTTAATTTTTTAATTTTTTTAGACTTTAGTGCATATTCCCTACTATTGGAGTTGCTTAGAATAAATTTTTATTTCTTTCTAAATTTTTAATATTATTATTAATTTTTATAATGCTTATTGTGCCTTTTATCGATAAGACGAACTCGAAAATTCTGCAGTGCAATGGTATTCAAAGTGTGGTACCAATACCCAAAGTGGTACCAGAAGGATCTGAAAGTCGTACTACTTGGAGATTCTTGATATCATCTTAGTTAGCTCATTTGCCACAATCCCTGATCTACTTCAACTTTCACTTTCATTAAATTGCTTAAATAAACTAATTGGTAATTGTACAGGGTATGTGTACGTATTTCCTACTTCGGCGTGATTATTTTGGTGACATTTCTTCAAGACAATTTCTTTTTTACGAAAACATGTAGGGGTACAACCAGCTAGAGGAAGTGTCTAAAGCAGTGCTTCTCAACCTTCAGTAGAGCACCTAGCGGCATTCATTAACTTAGTAGAGCACTAGAAAAAACTTTTCAGTAAAACATCTGTTACGTACCAGCTGAAATGTCAGTCATAATAGGTACACTTGCCAATACAAAAACGATCTAGGAAAAAAATTAATGAATGAACTCAAAAAGTCGACGTGAAACTAAAGACGATCTAACGCATGTTATATACTGGTTATTTAATTTTAAAAAATAAATCCATAGAAAATTATGAAGGATGAAAAGCTTGCGGCGCACCTTACCTAATGGTCACGGAGAACCAGTGCCCCGCGGAGCACCGGTTGAGAAACGCTTGTCTAAAGGGTACGTGCAAAAAAAAAGTTCGAAAAGCACTGCTTCAGTGAATCCATCCAAAAGGTTACAAAAGTCGAATTTTTCGAGTCATGAATTCCGGGGTTTGCCGCGAAATGTTTTCACTCCAAAAATTTCATTTCATTGGAAAATTAATTATGTAGACTCGGGTAAGCTCTATTTAAAAATGTAATTTAAAAGAAGACTTTGTTGAACTCTTCCCATGCATTCGTTCAAATCCCAGCCAACAGTTACGTAAAAACGGAGATAAAATAAACCAAAAATAAATTTAATTCAAAATATCGCATGGTGTATTGAAAGAGTGAAACGTTATATATTTTATTCGATTGAAGTTTTATTTCATTAGTTTAAGACCTAATTAATAAAAAAAAGTTAACCGTAGAGTACGATGAAATAAACTGATGAAGAAACAGAACATCTAAAACAGTGTTTCCCAACCTTTTTAGAGTCGCGGCACCCTTAAGTGACTTTACATAATTTGGCGGCACCCCTTCCTATCCACCGTCAATAATAATCGTGGTGAAGTTGAACCCCTAACCCCAACCTCCATATCTCCTTTCATTTCGAAGTGCCTTTGTGAAGGTCGACTTAACTCTGGTTTGCATTTTTGAAAGCCGACGATGCAAAATGAGGCTAAAAATGGGAAAACAGAATATTTTTTGCGGCACCCTTCCGAACACTTCACGGCACCTCAGGGTGCCGCGCACCCAGGTTGGGAAACAGTGATCTAAACTATAGAAAGTAATTCTTAAGCCTATTTACAGCAGTTAAGCAACAGATATCAATAAACAAGTAGCATTTATCGAAAATATATAATAAAATCAGCTTAGCAACAGATATATATATATTTAACACTTAATGTGGATGCTGTAGCATATAATAACAATAATAACAAAAATTTACCCTTTTATTTAGTGGGACTTCTGGCAAACTTTGACTTCAACAATTCCCTTAAGCATTATAATCGAAAAATTACGGTGCATGTAAAGCATCCCAAGTTTCAAAGAGTCACTTATCAACTCTTAAAGGGCCGCATGCGAATCCGGAGCCCATAGTTCTCTCTTTTAAAGATTCAATTTAGTTAATAAACTACCCCGTCCGAGAGAGATATACAATACATATCCAGTTAGCAGGCATGAATTATTCGACGAATCTAATTAATTTCCCTTTTCGGAAAACCGAATCGTTTTTGGCCACAACGAAAAATCCCAATAAAACATTTCAGCATGGGTAAGCGTCGCGGCGATATTGCAAATGCGAAATCAATACGACGCGAAAGCCCGATGGCGGAAACGAGTACCCGATTATTCCCCGTAAATATGTGTGTGGCGAGGAATACGGATGTCATGTGGAATTAATGAGACGCGCGTGATCAACTCTGAGAGCGAGCGTTTTGATTTCAGAGGAATCACGGGCGCTCATTTACTTGTAACGTTATTATCTGTGAGTTCTTACGTTAAATCAACCGAACACACGCTTTCAACCTTCCTTATCGCTTCATGTTGTTTCTCTTTTTGGACGTTAACGGAGTTGAGTGTGAATTACGCCAACTGGTACGCTTCATAAATCCAATAATTAAAGTTTTCGTTATCCTTACATTTAAGACTTAACCCTTTTAAACCGCGTAGGAAATAAGTTTTTAGGGGGTGTAACTCGTAATGAGATTTCCTGCGATGCAAAATTATTGTGAATGTGTCGCTCATTTTACGGAGTTCGTCTGTTGGAAATTATTTTAAAACGTATGATTTGAAAATTTTCTTGACGTTAACTCAACGTAAATCTCAAACGGCTATGAAAAGGAGAATAAAGGATTTAATAGAAGAATGGAAATCGTCGTAGCCATGGAGCTGTCTGATAACGTTAAAGACCTACATTAATGTGTACGTGATTTGATGCCCGATGAAACAGGCCTGGACTTTATGTTGTACACTCTGTAATCACATATACACCAGATAAAAGACATTTTCATTTAAAAAATAACCGTGATTATTTTTACACTTTTAATACCCTTATAATAATTTTTTTTTTAACTTATAAAAATGGTAAGTCACCGCTAATTGTAAGATAAAAAGGGTGTTATAAAATCTACTGCACAAAGAATTTTTCATTATACAAAAATACAAATCATAAACGTTACAAAACAATAAATAATCACTTGAGTTGAAGTGTAAGTAGTTATTATATGTTAGCATCCAGAAGTCTGTATGAGGTTAAAACTAATAATTTATCGTGGCTTGCGCACCAAGAAAAGAATTTTAAAATTTAGGAAAAAGTTTATTTTTCCTTATATCAATTGTAGCATACGTGTAAACTCGTAAGGACATTTTGTATATTGTCATCCAGGAAAATTTGCGTCATTCTGCGTAAATATTTTCATAAAACGTCCTTGTGTAAAGGTTTTAAAAAGAAAATCATCGCAAATCTAGTCGAAAATGAAGCATCCCATAAATGTGAATGAACAGAAATTAATAATCTCCCGACGCCTATCTTTATCATAAATATAATTTTCAGAAAAATAAAAACAAAAAAATTACAGGCAGATATTAATAAAGACGATAATTACAGATGATGACATACGCGATTCAATGGAAAACGAACCTTACCACGGGGCGCGTAGGGGCCTTCATGCAGAGGGAGCCCACGCGGAAACCCTAATGTTATCAATTCTCATTTATACAAACATGCACAAAATAATACTTTCCAGTCACTTAAGATAGAAAAATTAATGGTGCACGATTCCTTGGTTTTCCAAGGTGGGATCCCCTTCGTCAATCCTTATATTATATGTATTTTAAATTCTATAGAAAACGAGAAATAATTCGTAAATTTATAAAGTTTTAAATGAATCAAGTATGAATATATAAATATGGAATTAAGATGCTACAGTTAAAATATTATTATAGGTATTATATTAATTATTTTTTGCATTATTCGTTGACTTTCAAGATGGAAGTCTCGTCCTCAATTCTTATACGGAGGGGGGGGGGGGGGGGGGGGGGGGGGGCAACCTATTCGTAGTCAACGTCAGTGACCCTTACGCATCTAAAGCGCAATATCATGGAATAGAACATAGCCCTTACGCTGGCAACCACAGCCGGAATTGGGAGTCGTCACTAATAACATCGTTCGGTTTCTTCCGAAACATTTTAACCTTGAATATAGCCTTAGCCCTTGAAAAACGGGAAAAGGACAGAGCGAGCGGGCAAACACACCGGTTTATCTGTTGGATTCTTGAGTGAGTGGAATTAACACCACCGCATTTTTGAGGTCAAAGACGGAGCAGTGGTGTGAGCTTACATCCACCGATTAATGTGAAGACATTCTGACTACATATTATAATTCGTTATCGTGAGCTGAATTGGTTAAAAAATATTTCTTCGTATTATCCGTTTATGCTCTCGAAGTCCTGCAAGAGAATATCGCGTGCAATCAGCGTGCCTCTTAAAATTTATTACTTCATAAGACCAATCCGTCTGGCTTCTTCTTACACTTATATAGCAAATTCCCGTTTGCCTTCATTTCAAATAGTTCCTTTTGCGTACTCTTCAAGTGGACCCCAGAATGCACCGCAGCGAATGGCGTAGTTCCAGCCACCTTATAGGTGGCCTTTTGCGTTCTATTCAAGTGGAACACAGAATGCACCGCAGCGTTAATGTAAGATACTGGATCGGCCTACTATACGTTTCAAAGCGTTGAGTTAAAACGACCGTATATTTATAAGCATGGCGAAACCTTTTTCACTAAAATAGGGCATTCGATTTTTCTATTTTTTCATACGCAAATGTGCTCCGATGAAATATAAGAAACGTTTACCGGTTAAAAGGTTAAGAATTAGAGCTTGCCACGTTCCATCTGAAAAGTTGCGGTGATTTTCAGGGAGTGTTGGAGGAGTGGACAGAGTGATTACCTACCACGATAAGCGCCCGAGTTCAAATCCACCGGGGGTTATTTTTTTTCAGCCTACCTCCTCCCAACTTGGATGTACCGAGGGAAGGTTTTTTTTTAAAAGTTGTTGCCCCCTTGCTCATTGTCGTTAAGAGCAGTCCAATGCCGGCAAAGGATTTTCCTCTCATGGTAGTGGAACGCGTTTCCGAGGGCTAAAGGTGGTTGCATGATACGCTATCAACCCATCTGCGAAAAACCTGCTAGGAAATCTTCCATATAAAATAGGGTATCGATGGTCTCTAGTGAGTGTATGTACGGGGATCGTTTTTATTCATGGAACCGTCACAGCTACTTATAATGCTTGCCCAGATAAAAATATTATTATTAAATTTCGTATGAAGCATCCATAAGCATTATAAATAGCCCTCTTACTTTTCTATGGCTATACTTTTTTTAAAACAATTATACAAAAATGATGGAAATTTTCAATCGACGCATATTTTTACGCACGAAATATTTTTTATCGAGGGAAATTTAACAAATTTTTGCGGGGCGTATATTAAAAACGAATCGAAAAGTTTTTAACTTTGACTGTTTATACTAAAACATTGTAATTTCGATTAATTTTTTATCAATTAGATTTTCAACATGCATAATTAACCCTTTTAGGTTGTACTTCAGTAGTTACATCGCATGGTACATAAAAACCAAATATGCAATAGAAATAATGCGCAACACTGCATAAAACAATTGATTTTAGGAGCCAAGCTTTTAATTTTATAGTTTTATAATGAGATCTTGATTGCTACTGTTTGTGCTCTTAGCTTCCATCTTTAATTTAAAATTAAGGAAAACGTGCGATGCGGCAAAAAGGACATCGTAACATTATTGAAAGAGAATGGCAATGTCTTCTGTTAAACGATCGCTCCGCTACGTCAAAGTTTTCTTTTCAGAGATTTTCCTGTGTATAAAAAATATTTCTTTAAGATACGACTTCTCCGGACTTCTCGTCAAATTCCATTACAAACCTATTATCGTCGGCGATCCAAACTATTAATTAAACCTTCTGCGACAGCGTCAATTTGCCACAGAAAGAAAGGAACCAGTAATTGGCCCAAGAGATCATTGTGAGGCGACCGCCAGGCAGAGAGCCATTAATGGATCGCCTGGAGGGATCTCCCGTCGAGTGGCTGAATTTATTTGGAAAAAAAAACAACTATGTACTACGTATTAGGAAATAACGACTGTGAGGACATTCCGAACGAGAAGAGGTATGAAAGAGAGATAAAAGGCTTAAATATGCCTTGTTTTTGCTAGGACTTTATTATAAGAATAGAATAAGACTCATACAAAAAGTTACTTAAATACAGTCGAACTTCTAACTCGAAAGTCAATAACTCAAATTTTCCATAACTCGAAATCAATTCTTTTTACAGGGAAAAATGTTTTTCGTGTTATTTTTCTTCTATAACTCGAATTTTCTATAAGTCGAATATTTTTTGTTTCCAATGAGGTTCGAATTATAGAAGTTCCACTGTAGTTCCACATTATTTCCTCCGTGAAAAATATTATAACGGATCGAATATTTTTATCTTACTTATTTTCAAAGATGAAAATTATAATTGTCATGACTAGCTTGCCCACCGGATATAAAACTAACAATATTATTATCGTACCTGTTCGTGGATGGGTGTAAATATACTCGTGTTCACCTGGACAAAACATTATTTACATAAAAGTATCATACTTTTTGTGACTTTTAAAATAATCTCAGCTTTTTAATTTAAAATTTAAATTTATCTCATAAATTGCATTTCAAAGCCTACAATGACTTTAATTACACATACGAATACGATCAAATAAGCCCACGTCGCGGTAAGATTTGAGAATAGGAAGTCAACACACGAAACACACCACGTTAACTCGTCTTCAACGCTGTATACATGCATGTATATGCCGCAAACGTTGACGACACTCTTACACCTGGGACAAGTTTTGTCAACTGCGCGCCATAGCAGCGTAATTGGGACGAGCCGTTCTGCCCCCGGGGCGGCAGCTCTACTCGTCGCGATGGAGCTGTATCACTGGTATGGGACACAAAATTACCACAATAGAATATTACAAAGCTTCATCAAACAAAAATACATTTTATTAAAATCATTTGTTATATTCTACATTTGGCCCTGGGATATTAAAATATTTTAGTTCGTTATTTCTGATGACAACAATATTTAACGATGACGACTATTTAAAACTACTCACTCACCTAATTCAGAAAAGATAGCTTCCGGTTTAAAAGATTACGGCAAGGCGTGAATCATTCATCAATATATTTCGAATAATTTTCTCTCCTCAAATCGACGAAACAATAAAACCCAAAAATGTAATTTCGCGTGAGCAGCCGTATCTTGACAGAAAAAATTGATTAAAATCAGATACTCTGAAAGGAATCAAAGATAAATATAAGCTCAGGTCTTTCGACAAAATCCAGAAATAATTCCTGCCGATTTCATTCAAAATATTTTCTCTGTGCATCCTAGATGGGATTATCGCAAGGAGAATTAGTTGGAGAAAAGGGCTGTTTAATAAAAGATATATTAATTAAATAATAATTTTAATAAAATTAATGACACTTTTATGAAAGGCTCCGAAAAAAATCATACGCCTGTGCTACCTATAACACAGGTTTTTATAACACGGATTCGGTACAACGCGATTTATTTTTAATACCAAAAATACGTACAACGCTGATTATCGTTCGCAATTGGTTGGATTGGGATGCAGGATTTCTGATTGGAGAACCAGAAAGAGACGCGTCGAAGGACCCGAGTGCTTTATTTAAAATCTTAATTAATCGGCAACAACACTATTTGTATGTGTGTTAGGCTCAATCATCGATTTTGCGAAGCAGACGACCAGAACGCGTTTTGGACCCAGCAGACTATCCAGAAACCGAAAGACCGGGTCGTGGGTCTACTGAAACGACCACAACGCGTTCTGGACATCTTAGAATTGCCATGAGACGAAATTTAAAAGAAAACTGTTTGTGGCTCTATTAAGAGCCCAAAACGCGTTACGGCAAAACAAACATTGCCCGAACGCGTTCTGGCAGTACGAAAATTGCCAGATAGCGATCTGAAATAAGGGTGGTTTCCATCAACTTCACTTTAGTATAACTGCCGTTGTTTATTTATCACCTTGTACTCAAATGGAATGCCACTGTAAATTATTTAATGTACAGTTTTAACTACATGAAGTTAAAAAAATTCAGGCACACAAAGATTAATCCCCTTTATTAAAAAAAAAGGAAGAAACACAAAAATACAAGCATGTTCCTAAAAACAAAGAAACCAAAAAACTTTAATTATTTTTGCAAGCACTGTTGTTGTGACATTTGCTGTTAAAAGTTACTTCTTTGGCGCGGCAGATGCACCTTTTATCAAGATGCAGTAGCGCGTGCAAAGACAACGTACGAAGCCCTGTTTTGATCACCTATTTTCACAACATCGAACTTATTCAAACGTCGATACTGCATTGACGACAGTGAATTTTTATTTTTTCGCAACTCGCGGGCTTCTTGAACTTCACGCATCACTCGATCACAACGGTCTCTAGCGAAAAAATTACTGCGATCATTACTTTTCGTAACCAAATCGCTTAGCTTTTCTCCAAAAACGTAACATTAAATTTTCACTAGAACTCATTTTTACGCGTCTGACTTCAAGCGTAGTCATATACAAACCGAGTGTTGACATGCGAATTCCCAAAGAAACCCAAGACGAGTTCAGAATTGCATATTTCGGCCTTTGGCTCCTTTAAAACATCCAGTACGCGTTCTGGACATTTAAAAATAATTTTCTTTTTGCCAAAACGCGTTATGAACTTATTAAAGCAGTAATTAGGTTTTTAGGTGCGTCAACAGCTAAGGTTATTTTGCACCGTCAAATTCTCTTATTGTTAGAGAAAATCAACGTGCATCACAACATCCATGCCCGAAGTGGGATACGAACCTGCGACCTTTGAGTTAGAAGGCAGGCGCACTGCCTACCAGTCTAACCCGGCCGGTGAACTTATTCAAACCCACAAACCGAGGTTATTTTTTTATTTCGTGTTCTGGCATTTCTAAGATGTTCAGAACGCGTTGTGATCATTTCAAAAGACCCACGACCCGATATTTCGGTTTCTGGATAATCTGCTTTGTCCAAAACGCGTTCTGGTCGTTTGTTTAGCTCATTGCGCGAAATCGATGATTGAGCCTAACACATTCGTTCCTAAATAGGGGAGTCAGCGAATGGAATAAGTTACTTGAAGAACTCTTTAAGCCCTTATCTAAAGATGCTAAGTGCTTCAAACGAAGAATTAAATTGACTATGCACAATTAATTATGTATAATAGATTGTAAGAAAAAGGTGTAGCTATATGAATTGATATAAATTACATATTTGTGTTACGGGAAGGAAATTAGAA
This sequence comes from Uropetala carovei, assembly GCA_036926305.1. NCBI lineage: Eukaryota > Metazoa > Arthropoda > Insecta > Odonata > Petaluridae > Uropetala > Uropetala carovei. Next base: position 493,384 of record JAXCHB010000210.1, read on the forward strand.
ATGTATTGTGCCATAGTGTTGGAGAAGTAGGGGACTGCTTGGTAGGATGATGTACGGTGAGGACTACGGTAGCCGTGAAGGCCTACCATGAACCAGCGAAAATCCTCACCACAGGTACAAATTGTAATTATTCTATGTATTACAGATTTAGTGGGCGTATTATAAATTACGCGTGTGTGTATACACACACACACACTAGTGTAACGCCCGTTAGATTTCAATGGAAGAATTATAAATAGATAGATTATTATTATTTTCATTTAAAATAATTAATATCCCACTTTAACATATGAAATATTTTGTCTTATACAACATTTCTAGTGAATATTGTTGTCGACGGGCTATCTTTAGTTAAACTTAAAAAGGTAGCCTCTCTTTCCCTCCCTCTCATCCCCCCCTCTCCCCCCCATCTCACACTCTCTCCTCCTCCTTATTTCTCCCACTCTTTCCCCCTCCCTCCTCTACTTCACTCTCTCCCCCTCCCCTCTACCTCTCTCCCACCCCCCCCCCCCTCTCTCTCTCTCGTATTAAAAGTATTCAAAGCACGTTTATACCAATCAGGATTGAATTAACAATATGATATAGAGGTCTAACAATGGAATTGGTAGGCAAGGCAACATCCCCTTAAAATGGCAAGATTTCCTCAAACTCTGTGAATTAAACGTTTTCATTGAGAAATTTCGAACTGTATGCGGAAAAAGATGAACAGAATAAGAAACTTAAGTTTTCTTCTAAATGGTTTATATCCGAAGTTTGTAGGTCAATTCTTTCTAATTTTAATCTAAAAAAGAATGAAAGCCTGCACGTCGAAATGTCCCTTTTTACGTGTTACCTTATGGGAAATGGAAATTATCCCCTGGAGTCGAACCTGGGTCTTTGATCTCGAGTTCGATATATTAAAACGTTTTGTTGTTATATCGTAATGCTATCCTGAAAATTTCATCAAATTCGGTTCAGTCGTTTGTGAGATATTAAGCTTCAAAAAGAATTACATGACAAAGTGACAAAGCTACAAAGGGACATTGTGACACTGTCTTTTATTATTGTAGATATATATATATATATATATATATATATATATATATATATATATTAGTAAATATCTTATAAATAAAATTGAATGTGTGTGTTATAGTCAGTTCACTTTCTTAAGTCTCTTGACCTTCATAGAGCAAGGAGCCAATCACGAACGTTTCCCCTTCCATCGCCCCTCACAACTTTCGCGCGGGAGGACAGACACCGGGGCGCGATGCCAGCTCTTGAGGATTTTCGCATTCAGCTGATATACTACACAATTTACAAATAACATAACTTCCCTCCTGTTAGCCATTGCAGATCACGAACTCAGCAGGGCAACAAAAACAACAAAACTAATAACAGTAACAATAACAATAACAGTAACAATAACAATAACTTAGAACTCCACAGCAACAGAAGGAAACGGCGGTAGAAATGGCAACGCAGACCGATGTGAACGCTTCGAGAGCAAGAGTAAGAATGAGTTCCTCCCCACCACCTTCCGAAACGAACTGTCTCCTATTGGCTGCTGCTAAGTGCTCCCCGTATTCAAGGTCAAGAGACTTTAGACAGCGAACAAAGTATAATGCTGTAACTCCAAAACCAATAAACATAGAAAGCTGAAACTTGGCATACATACTAACAGCACCCTGAGGGTGTGCACCTCGGGCTTATTTGTTTAATTTTTAGCTTGGAACAGCACCAGTAGACAAGTATATTTTCCCATAAGTTTACACAGGATTTTCGATTTTTCAGGGTGCAAGGTTTTATTCCTTCGTTCATCAAAATATGTAAATATGGACCGATTTTCTTCATTATTCCTTTATTCGACGGCTAAAACTCTATACTATCCTATTCTTGCAATGTTTACGTTACATGGTCGAAGTTTTCAGAAATACGCATTCCTTTTCGAAATTTTTAAGATTGTTCGTATTCATTCCGGGCGCTATCAAGGCGACTCTCATTGTTGTCTCCGATTCAATTAGTGCCAATTAAACATTCAAATTGACGTTGTTCCCTTCGACCTTTTGTTTGAGCATCGAAATTAATGACGCATAGCAACATAAATATTTAAAGATAATACTGTAGACTGCGTCTGGGAAGCGTTTCTAACGGTTTAATCAAGGCATTTCATCATTACTTTTATGCTGGAATCTTACCTTTTTGTAAGTAAAATTATTATATTATACATCTGTAATGCTCACTAACGCAAATAGGTTCACGCATAAATTAAAAATTAGATGAGAATAGGGATGTACGTTTTTTTAATACTGAAAGTTACATAGTTGTTTTCTCTTCGTAGCTACATTTATGCAGATTAAGTTGTGCATTTTGATTTATCATATAAATAAAAGAAAATGTGTGTTAGTGTGTGTGTTAACGCTGTAATTCCAAAACCAATAAACCTAGAAAGCTGAAATTTGGCATGTGTACTTAGGGAAACTGAGTTTTGCACCACGGGCTTATTTTGTAACTAACTTCGCATCCAGAACGAGTGGAGCATATTTTTCATTTGCATTTTAAGAGGAAAGGTAAATGAGGATATTTAGGACAACTAGGTGTTGAAGGAAACCCAGTGAGCACTTACCGGAAGGAGAGCCGCTAGGGTGTTGGAGAGACACATTTGTAGAAGTTATTGGAGCTTTCACAATGATCCCTTCTCAGCACAACAGTTTCTCTTGTGTTAACGAAGGGATCATTGCGAAAGCTCCAATAACTTCTACAAATGTGTCTCTCCAACACCCCAGCGGCTCTCCTTCCGGTAAGTGCTCAGTCGGTTTCCTTCAACACCTAGTTGCCCTATATATATATATATATATATATATATATATATATATGAACCAAAGAGAAGTTTGGGAGCTTTACTGCTGGAAGAGATGTCCCTGAGGGAGGTATAGAACCCAACTCACTTTGACTATATAAATCCAGCTTCACATAACAATGATTAACGTTACAGAGAACTTTCTCAGAAAGCATTCCCCGTGTTATAGGAGTTCCAGGCGTACATAAAAAAAGAGCTATGCAATCACGCGAACTGTGGTGCACCTTTGCAGTTCAATGGGTGAGGCAACATTAATATATACATTTTATTTAAAAAATTACGAATCTTTGGTAAAATGGAGTTCAGCAGCTGCGTAATAAATCAGGTTAACCGCCATGATTAAAAGTAGGCATGAGAAAAGGACAGTGTGTCTTTGAGAAGGGATACAACGTTGAAAGGAGGAGCGATTCTAACAGACAAGAAAGATATATTGGAAATATAGCCAATTTAAGGAGAGGGGGATAATAACAGGAAGATAACGATAGGGTTTCCGAAGAGATGAAGCACCCTACCAGTAGATATAAAGCTTTTAATATCTACCATCATAAACAGTCGATCCAATGCTATAATCCGTCCTTTCGGGCGGTAAATGGCATACTCCGCACAATATTAGATAAATAAAAATCATAAAATGACCTTTAACGGTTTAGTTGAGCTGCTTCGACTCCATAGATATATAGTATATATATATATATATATATATATATATATATATATATATATATATATATATCACTTCCCTACTTTTACACCACCGGGGTCTTCAGATTTTCTACGCTACTGTTCGTTTCCCTTAGCCAACCTGCCGTGCAATCACATTTTACAGGCACAGAGAAGTTAGAAAACCCGGCGTCACAGCATTAGCCTACTACTTCTTAAAGCACCATGGATTTGCAGGAATGCTAGCAATATTGGAAAATGTGTTGTAGAAGTTATGATATACTTCTACACTATGAACGCCATAAACCAGGGGTGGGCAAACCGTGGCCCGCGGGCCATATGTAGCCCTCGAGAGCATTTAACGTGGCCCGCGAACCTTTGTTGAAAAAGCAATCTGTAAAATTTAATACAATTTTATATTACTTTTGGTAAAATTATGACAATAAAACCTTTAGTTTTGAAAAGTTAGCCCTACAATCTTTGTTTGTGCTTGTTTTTCACTTATGTATGATGCCTAAGAATCTAAGCAATTTCCGATTTAAACTCTAATCTGGCCCGCCTAAGCATTGGCATCTTTCAATGTGGCCCGCTGAAGAATTCGCAAACACCGATGCGGCCCGCCATGCAGAAAGGTTTGTCCACCCCTGCCTTAAACGGAATAAAAAAGAAATATTTTTTATTAAGTTTATTTCAAAATTCAATTCTGAAACAGACGTGACGAAGCCATAAAGAGAAAATACATACGAATTACGTCCTAGCCTGTGATTACGTTCGATCGAAAACTGGGTAAGCACGTTAAGCACGACTTATGTGTGAGCACTGTCAAAAACCAGTGTGTCATATACACAGTAAAGGACATTCATTCATAAAGTGTTTCAAAAAATAAAAAAGTTATGAATTATTTAAATGTTATATAAATTTGTATTAACACCATTAGTTTCTTTTTTTTAAATTTCATTTCCTCGGTGAATTTTGTGTTAATATAGACGGTTTTAAATAAGCATTGAATTTTATTTACAGCTATCGTAATTAATACAATTTTCTCAAATAAACAATTATTTCTAACAAAAAATCAGTTACCCCCCTGGGGAGGAGTAAGTTGTAAAATACCTTGGTAGAGGAAGGGTTAACACAGTGTAAAAACAATCATGCATGTTTCCATTAAGGCTCAAAACCTAACAAATAGTTTTAAAAACCTTCCTAATACCAGAATAATTTTAAATCACTGAACCAGATTAGTCGCAAGAAATACCATCGACATTTTAGTCTGAGAAGAGATAATATGGATATCCCCTGCAATCATTTCCGTCCTCATTCACCTGTTGCTGCTGGGTTCAACCCAATTATTATATCATAATATCAATAAATGTTCTATAAAATTCATATTTGTTAAAATTTCTAATAGACTCGTCTTATTTCCTGGCCAATTTTAGAGGAAAATGGCGAAAGTACTGCCTCCTAGTGCCTTAAGATGTAAAAGATCCCTATTTATTGCTGTATTTCGTTAATTCAACAAATGTGGTCCACTCGGACGGAAAGAAACCCGAAAACAAAAGGTTATTTATAAAAATGCTATCAATAAAACACGGAAAAATCAAGCATGGAAATATATCACGAAACAGATAATAATTTCTTAATTATAGCGAGCAAAAATGCGCAGAACGCTTGAATACAAAATAAGATTCAAAGAAAAAATAGAAAATAAAACATGGCGTACAAGTTTTGAGAGAAATATTTTACATCAAATTTTATGATTTTTAACACGAAAAAGATAATAAAAAGCAAAGGATTTCTTTGAATTTTCACCAAGAAAAACTAAATAAACAACAGGCTTGAATAACAAGAAATAACATGTAACATAGCGTTTAAGTTTGGAGAGAATATTTTTTTCATCAAATATTACGACTTTTGCCTCCGGTATTTTATTTTCAGGAAAGAGGAGGATATCTTTTTAAAGCCGACTGAACCAAGTTTCCTCTCGAAATAATAATTTTTGGGTTACGTCTCGAGAGTAAGAACGGGGTAGGATGACTTACAAATGCCTCCGAAGCGTAATGGATACTCGTACGGTTTAAAAAGAATGGTTTTGGTCTGATTGTTTTCGTAACTAAGGACACGGGTAAAATGATAAATAAACGGAATGGCGGGCTTCATTAAAAAAAATCAAACCGCCAAAATTTTCCCTTTTAAAGAAATTAATTTTAAAAATAGCACTCAATAAAAATTATTAGAAGTTATTACAGGAAAAATAAGTGAAACGAATGTGTAACAGTTTTATCTATTAAAATGTATGAAATCGGATAAACAAAGATATTAAATTACGGAGATAGTCGCATCCACCGTATTTATAGGCCATTAAACTTTGTATTATTACTCAAATTAATCAGAAGGTCAACGCCCCTTAAATCCGAAAATAACCCAAAGAGTCTCTGCAGAAGGTTTACGGATAGGAAATATAATCGCCATTCGTTCATGCTTTAATAAACCGACAAAAAGAAAGAGACTTCAATTTTCTTTTTACAATTTTTTACACGGATTTAAAATGATGCAAATTGTGTTATTTTGATGTGTCAAATTGTATCAAAAGAAACAAAAAAGCAATGAAATCTTTTTTTTCGACGAACATTTAATAAAAAGCTGTTCATTCCCTGGCCGTGCTGTAATTATAAATCGTAGACGGCGACAATTTACGCTCAGGGTTTAGATTCAGCGCAAAATTTGAATTCCGAGAGAGGTGTCATTTATTAATGCGTAGCTCCAACACCCAGGCAATGAATCTAGATACTTTAAAAGTGTATGGCGAGTGTAAATAACAGAAGAAAAACATCCAAAGTCAAAACGTTTTAAAAATTTCGCAAAAAAAGCGCGCACATATTTACTGCATTCTGGATTTAACATAAACGGGAAAATGCGAGATTTTTTTACTTTCTTAGACCGATTGTTACAGAGCAATTTGGAAATAAAATGGAAACTTATATGCCGCTATTTTTACTGTATAATAAATCAACTTTTACAAATTATAAAAGTATCCGTCCATTTAAATCTTAATTTATGATCTAGGAATAAATTTACCATTAAAATACTTCAAGAAGATCCGACATAACTGACAAAGCGCTGTTAATGTGCATAAAATTACCGAATTTCACTATCCCTAACGTTTTACACGGCAAAATAAATCCATAAAAAATCTGAAAAGGTCTCGTTGTGGCGAAAAATACCGAATTACCTAAATGAAAAGGTTTTCTTTCGAATGATAAAGATCATTTAATTTTCTAAAACTTAAAGCGCGATTTTTAGAGTTGACACCACCACCAAAATCTGCGCATTGTGATTAAAAAAAACCTGATGACAGCCTCAGGACACCGAAAAATTTCTTGGATACATCCTCTAGATTAAAAAAAGAAATTAAAACCGCCACCACGCGATCAAGGCACACGCCCCCACGCACACGCACGCACGCACGAAACCACGCGCGCGACTCGCGGGAAAACAGCCAAGAAACCTCCTCAACCGAGTGAAGGAGGGAAAAACATTCCCCCGAGACCCCCTCCGAGACAGAGAGAAAGAACAGCGAGAAAGCAAAAACGACGATCGAAATTGCAAAAAAAAACAGAGAGACACTCGATAAACAACAAAGAACAAACAACACATTCAAATAATACTAAAAAAAAGTTAATTAATCTCTCTTTCTATCTCTCACCAGGATTAATGGCAGCCGAAGGACAGGACGGTATGAAGAGCAGAAACGAGGCGACCGCAGCTAAGACGGAGACTGGCATCTTGTCGGCGGGCGCCAATAAGGATGAGACGCGGGTTGCCATAGCCAGCGTATCCCTTAAATAGGAGGAGGAGGAAGGGGTAGGGTTGGTGTGAGGAGGAGGAGAGGGAGGGGAGGGGGAGGATGAAGAGGGAGGGATTCAGTTGGGGAAGCCTGGAGGTTATGTCCCAGTCTTCCTTCCTCCCACCCTTCCTCTTCCTCCCCTTTCTCTCTCTCTCCTCCCCCACGTACGCGCGCACACACCCCCACACTACACACATAGAGAGAGAGAAAAATACTTCCCTCCCACCCATACACTTCGTCCAACCCACGCCCGAGTGTTAAGATTAAGAGGGGGAAAAAAAATAAGACGAGAGATGAGGATGGAGGAGGAGGTGGTGGAAGAAGATACATCTCCGCGGGGAGAAGTCTTCTTGCACATGGACCTCGTTAACAGAACAAGTGATCATCTATAGCGATATAGAAGCCTTATTCTTTCTCTCCCTCCCTCTCTCTCTCTCTCTTCCCTTTCTACATCCTTAAAAAAGTAAAGGATCTCCTTTATTATTTCTCTCGAGATTTTTCTCTCCCTCTCAATACCGACCTTCGCATAGACTTACCCTCTACCTCCGTACTTGTTCTCCTCCTTCTTATACGATTTCGCATAAACACGCACGATACAATGGACGTTCGACGAGCTTAACGAAGAGGATTTTTTTCTCCGCCTTCCCGTATCCCAGATACGAGTTTAAAAAAATAAACAAATAAATAACTCCACGGATAATCGGAACAGACGCCGGCGTAATTACGTTCGTTCCCCGGGTCGGAAAAATGAAGCATTCAACGGAATTACGGGACGGATTCTATTTCCTGATTAGTTTTATTTTTTTTAAACAAACCAAGTTCCCACGTTGACAAAAGACAAGCGATGAACACGAGAGAGAGAGAAAGAGAGAAAATTGAAGAATTAAGAATTCCTACGCGGAGACTTGACGACATTGTGAAAAGCCTACTTGCACAAGCTTCAATTGCCGTTAATTATCTGCGTACGCCAATATCTCGCTCTGCGCGGTTCGTGAGTTCTCTGAAAAAAAAAAGACCGCGTAAAGCGAAACCGTGCAAGCTGGGATAGGTTTCCACGCAGGAACAAACGAGATTTCATTTCAGCTCCGTCAACGTGCAAAAATTTCGCTATACTGTGTTCACAATTGCTTCCTTTATTCTTTATTAGCAGAAATTCCCGGCGTTGCCCGGGAAAATTTGTTTCAAATCCGATCGGAATTCTAGATGATACATGGTATTTAAGAATTCACTCGGCTGCCGTGTTGAATACAACGGGCAGAGAGAAACAAAAACTACGTATGAATTATTTCTGGGAGCCCTCAACAATCGCACCAAATTTGATTCAAATCTACTTGGGGAAATACGCGTAGTTTAATCAGTTCCCGTCGTCCAATTACAGATAATGAAGTAGTCCTTTCCCACCTTTCTCACTGTGTATAAGATATACAAAATAAGGAAAATCAGGAAATTCAGGAAATTCTGATAAATCAGGAAATTCAGGAATTTCCTGATTTACCTGATTTTTCTGAATTTCCTGATTTTCCTGAATTTACCTGATTTTCCTGAATTTTTCAATTATCCTGATTTTTCTGATTTTCCTGAATTTCCTGATTATCTTGAATTTCCTGATTTTCCTACATCTTATTTCAAACAATTTAATAAGGAAAATCAGGTAAATCAGGAAAATCAGAAAAATCAGGAAATTCTGAAAATTCAGGAAAATCAAGATAATCAGGAAATTCAGGAAAATCGGGGAAATCAGCAAAATCAGGAACTCAATCAACCGTTAGCTTGAAATCAGCAATTTCTCTTACGGGTGCCTACCCCCCCCCCCCCCCCCCCCCCCCCCCCGGTCTGATTTTCCTCATCTACAAACTTGATCTTATACTTGTATTGAAAGTGACAAATATGAAATTTGAACTTCCTAAGTTAATTCACTCGAGAGTTATCGTCGAAAAACCAAATCGGTGCCACCCCCAGACCCCCACTTAAAATTTTTTTTGAGATACAGCACATAGCCTATATTTTAAGCTGGACCAGTCTAAAGATACGCTACAAGTTTCATAAAAATTCGACCAGCGGTTTTTGCGTGATGCGGTAACAAACAAACAGACAGACAGACAACAATTGTGCAAATCGGTTCAAATGTCTTCTTGTGATGCAAAACACACAAAAAAAGTAAAACCCCGACAAAAAAACAAATGTACAGACAGAGGTTACAATTTTATTTATATAGATTATAATATCTTGAGTGGAACTGAAACGTTTTATCAAGGGCGGATCCGGAAGGGGGGGAGGCTAACGATTTCAGGGCGTCTAAAAATTAATGATAAAAAATAATATAACGAAATGTACATTTTTACTGTAATCTTAAAATACCTAGGTACATATATAAAATTTTATCAATTTAATTTTAACATATTAAAATCCGCGAGCTTTTGAAGGTATTTTCAAATAGTTTATTTTTTGATCCTTGATTATCCCTTCCTCCAAGGAATAATCCTCGCCCTCGCATTTTACTATTTTTGATGCTTGAAAACCATCCCGAAATATTGCTAAAGCGAAATTAATGGCCGTGCAATTCGAGGCACCCCTCTAAAATGAAAACCGTGCTAGATTGAAAACGTGTAAAGCGAAATCGTACAAAGCGAGGGATGGTTTTATTCGATGTACATACTTCGTTTAATCACAAGTGTTTAAACCACGATTCGAATTCCATTCCAAATGTCACAGATCATAACATTTGCGAAAAAAATAATAATAAACGCAAGCCGTTGAAACGCCGTCGGATTGATTTAAATATCAAGGTTCTCTTTTTAAATCGGATAGATGCGATTTATTATTTTTTCCAACGCCAACGCGGCTTAAAAACTGAAGTATATTGGGAAATAAAGGAAAAAACACTCAAGAATGGGAAAATTAGCCGTTCTCCGATATTGCGAAGGCGTCCGGATTAGCAATGGTCCTTTTATTATCGAATACGCATGTAGGTGTCGCGAATTTTATCCTGCTTGAATGAACTCCTCGATTTTTTAGAGGGGTTAAGGCAGGGTCGACCTTTGGCCCATTTAAAGTCGATCGCTGAATCTTGCCTCAGCGCTATTACTTTTTATTGAATCAAATGATAAATGTTGAGCCGATATAGATACTGAACTTACAGTTGGAACTTTTTTATCGATCTATGCATGTGATTTTATAATCATGCAAAAATTAATAGCAAGTGGAATGCATAAATCAAATAATACAGATATCTCTCGATATCAGTGTTTATCAGAACACCTCATGTTATTTCGATGTCTCTTAAAGCTTGGTAGAAATTTGAGGAGATCCTCTCCCCCCCTCCATTCTCAACAGCATTTCTCCTATCAAGGCCCATTCCGCTGGGTCGATCATCGGTAAATTTACAAATGGATAGTAGATCTTGAGGGCTGAAAGTTTGGAGACCCCTGGGTTAAGACGATTGCTTGATAAACTCGCTTCAAATCACAGTGCTCGTTAACGTTAAGGAAGAGAGACCCCAGTGTTCCTAACGTCGACGAATTTCTTTCCGAAACTTACAAAAAATTCGTCGCCAGAAGATCAGCCATTACCCGTGACGGCTTGCGAACCTGGTATTTATCGTTTTAATTAAAAATACATTAATAAAACAAACCGTGAATCTTTCTTTAAACCCTTAAAAGGTAACGTCTAAATTTCGTAGAAAAAGGGAAACAATGGGGTCCTAATGCTTCCCAATTCAAGAAAAAATAATTTGACAAAAGAAAAAAAATATATTTTCATCTATTCTTATGACATTTGACGAGCATTACGAATTTAATTAATTTAAGAGAAGCATAAAATTACAAAATAATGCAATATTTTGACAAAATGTTTTTGCCTCACATTTCCTGCAAGTTACAATCTTATGTTGACTGCGTGAGCAAAACCAACAAAAAATTATAGTTTTGTGGTAGTCCTGCGAAATGATATTTTTTTAAATTGGAATGTTACTAAATTGTGCATTACTATTGAAATGACCCTCGCAGATTCTACAGCCGTGGCACAGTTTTAAAAAAAATCCCGCAAAGGGTAATAAGAGGTTTCTAAGGCAGGTATCGCCCATCATATGCCCGCGGGTACCAAGGTACCCACGTAAGTATTTTCATGCGCTCGTGTGTTATCAAATAAATGCATATTTATGTACATAAATATGGTAGCTTCTAAGTGCAATTTAAATATATATATATAGATATATATGCGTTATCAAATTATAGTTATTGCTATATTACTCCGGGTTACGAAAATAGGACTGACAAAATACTACACGAAGCAGCGCCGTAACTAGGGCGGGGCATCTGATCTTGGTGCGACTAAGCAAGGGGCGAAAAAATCCAAATGGTAACTAAGCAAACTAGACAAAATAATTTCTTGAAGGGGAAGAGGGCGCATAGTAGTTTTCCCCGGGCGCTAAAATATACAGTAACGGAGCTGACACCAAGTATCGCATTATTTATGTAAACATGTAAAACCTTCAATATAAGTAGTATATGCATCCTTCTTTGGACCTTTAATGATTATTATTTAATTATTTACAAAATTTGCCCGCCAACGTGGAAAAGGTGTCGACCCATGTTCTAAGGTGCCCCAACTCAATGTTTAATATCAAAGTGCCTCAGTTCGAGATTGAAATGAAATTATATGAAAATTCAAAAACTCGGAATATTTTCACACCTGCTGACTAAAAAAATAGTATATATGGAAAAATAATAAATTTCCCGGGGTGCCTCAATACCAGGCGCGCACCCAGGATTTCTTCTTGAGGAGGGGAGCTTAATTCTAACAAAAAATATTCCATCAAACATTTCGACAATTTCGGGTCCCCTCAACTATAGCAGAGGCTCCTCCTGAGTACCTACATATCTGGTTAATACAAATTCTTCAAGTTTAAAGTTCTTAAGTCAGAAAATTTTGCGTTTTTGGGGAGGGGAGGGCTAAGCCGGTCAGCCCCCCCCGGTTGCTCGCCTGCTCAATGCTCTTCGTTATCCTTTTAAGGGTTAAAGAAATTATTATTTTTGCCGCGACTGTTTATGGCGTTCTAAGATTTAGGATACTAGGTTGCCTATCAACATCGCGTGTATGTCGTAAGTCGCCAGGCAAGGAAGAGCGAGAAAAGCGGACCCATTGTTGCAAATCCGCGGAGAGGAGGAACTCCACGTTTTATTTTATTCTTCTTTGTAGAATGCGTACGTGCCACGCGACCACGCACATTCCAAGAATTCCTCGCATTTCTCAGCATATCTCTTATATCAAACCGATGTTGTCATAGTTACCGGATCTCGGTAACAGAATAAAAATCTCCTTCGTCGGATCATTCGGCGGGGAAATACGATAATGATCCAATTTATTCAACGTTTCCGCTCCGAAGCTGCAAAAATAAATTTTATTTTTTACCCTTTCCAAGCTAACTTTGGCAATCGCAGACGTCAATTTTTATCGTCAAAACTAAAAAAATTACGTTTCTACAAAACCCGTAATAATTTCACGGATGAGAGTTGTCATAAACACGTAGTAAAATGCGAGTTATTGAGAGGTATTAATTAACATGCATTTCGAAACACACGGAAATATTAAAATTATTTCAATTTTTTTTTATTTTCAGCCTATAATTATACGGTGACGTTACTTCGCAGAATATACAGTAGTCCCTCGCCAACCGCGGTTGTATCTCCATTATCAAATATGGTTGTTGAGAATACATTTTTGTCCCATCTTTCCGCCGCTTTCATTGAAACAGAGTGGAATTATGCGAATGTTATTATACGACATTTTCGTGTCGATATGATAATGCTCGGGCCAAAAAAAATTCATTTTTATTAGCCACCCAATGTGAGATGGGATGAGAAATAAAACTAACCTTTCCCTCCCTCTTAGTGGTGGTTTTTTAATGGAACAGATCTGTCCAAAACATTCCATGAAATATTACAAATAAAAATGTCGTTGAAATTTCTTTGGAGATAGGCATACGCTGAACACATTTATTTCGATGAATATCGAATCTCTTTTATAGAGTGAGAGTGTTTTACTTTTTCGTTTCGGTTTGAGAGCCATTCTGTGGCGCAATTTAGTTCATCGCTTCCAATGCCGCCGCCATCGGACAAGAAATATTTTTTTTTTTAATCATTTGGAATTAATTCATTTTCACGCAAATGTCGGCATCCGCGATTTTTATAATGCCATAAAATCGCTCAAGAGTTGGCCTGCTGACGTTGAATTTATGTAACCCGCATGTTACATAAATAAATAAAAAACGATCAAACGCGTGTTTTACGTAAACGTATCTAAGGTAAACATATGACGAGGTAATTACTTCATACTTTCGTTGCCAAGCTAATCGATTATGGTAAATATATATATATATATAATATTATGAGGCAATTACTTCATAAGTGTTCCGTTGCCAAGTGAACTGGTTAAATAATAATAACATACTGTTGGACGAAAAAAGAAACAAAACATAAAAGCGCGATATGAATTTGTATGAATGAGTGTAACGCAATCGTAGATACATAAAACTCCAACCCCAACAAAATGAATCCAACTGCACGAAAAAGTAATAAGAGAACGCTTTAAAAGCTATGCTTTTTGTAAACTACGCGATAAAACCTGCCAACAACGATAATTTGAAAAAATAGAACATAACGTGACTGAGATAATAGAACGGTCGAGTAAACCACATGCGCATTTAGGGTTGCGGAATAGCCGTGTTCAGGGGCGACTGCGGATTCCAGCAAATATAAAAAAAAAGAAAATTTTTATATCTCCGAAGTTATCGTCGTTTTATAGCTATGGAGCCATCGTCGTTTTGTATCTCCGGAGCTATCTCGGTTATTAATTACAATCCGAGCCGTAAGATGATCTCGTTAACTCGTTTTTTACTTTCTCATATACGAAGTATATTGAGAAAGTGGGTACTGTAATCGCGAAAAAATTCCACCTCGGGATTTTGACGGAAATATACGTTATAGGTGTAGCTGAGTCCGAAAAAGTGGTTTTCGTAATGCCTGTCTGTCTGATATTGGCTCTAGGGCCTAAACGGTAGAGCAAAAATGAATGAAATCTCGTACTTAGGTATTTCATCATACAGAGTAGAAGGGCCATTCCACGTCAAATCGCACAGAAAACAGTGAAAATTGACCTCGCATTTTTTGTTTTTCTTCAAATTTTCTGTGTATATTGACCACTTCGAGAAACTAATTTTCCCAAATTTTGAGCCCTTTAACTCGGATAGTTTTTAAGATATCGGCATTGCAAATTGTCATGACTTTATGAAATTCCGCCCGCGCGCGAATCTTTCAAAGGCGCTGTCTTGTAAACTATTTATTGTATATTACTATGTAATACCTCATTGTAAAGGTTATTTAATATACTTTTTAATGATATATAACAAAAAATAGTTTCTGAACAAGTAAACGAGATATTGAAGGTTGAACTTTTTATTTGGAGTTTTGATCCTTTTGCCGCCACTTTGCCTTTTTGAAAACAATACTGTAGAATTCCAAATTTCTTACTCTTTAGAATGCAATTTTTGAAAAGGTGGTTCGATTATTTGGAAGGTTAGGAAAAAATAAAGTTCATAGCGTCGCGCCTCTCCCGGGAGGAATTGGTCGGGATTTGCAGCGGCGCCGGTACGCCGCGTCGTGTTCTTTGCCGAAGCGATACACTTTATGCAAGCAGTTACCTTTATATGCGTTAATATGTACCACAAATGTCGAAGAAATTGAACCTTTTAACACCTCCCACGTTATTTTTATTATTTTTATTAAATAAATAATGCTTCATGGTTGTTGTATAACTCAACATTGTTTTTGGATACAATGCTGGTAGCGTAATCACATTTTATCATATGGTTGAAGTTATAGACATGACGTAATGAAATAAGCGGAAAAATAGAATAGAGAAATTGTAATATTTTAGTCATTCCTTTCTTTAGATATTGTACTTACTATTATTTGTTTCAAATAAAGCATACTGAAAAGCAAGAAAGAAAATATATAAAAATATATGGGGAAAAATATGCAAAAACTCCACTGCTGGAAAACACAAAAGAAGGGGAGTATAAAAAATCAGCGAAACCTGCTGAGGTCTTCTATGTAGTTACAGTTATAATTAATTAGAAACACTTAGGTTTTATATATAGGTAATATAGAAATGCAACAGATGCCGTGAATTATCGTAAAGAATTGCAATATGAAGTGGTAGCAGACTGCCCAACCATACAAGCAGACCAAGCGATTGCTTGGGGCGGCAAACTTTTGGGGGCGCCGATTTTGACTCACAAAAATTTGGAAAATATCTTAATTCGTTAGCGTTTGCAGCTGATGGAAATAAGCAAAGACATTCAGCTGGTAACGGGGCGAAGACATCCTAAGATACCGTTTTGAAACCTCGGCTTACACACGCGAAGAAGGAATTGTAAAATCCAACCATAAAACCAAGTCCCTAAGATTCCCTGATCTTGAGAACCTTTGCAAATATTTCCCACTTGGCAATTTTTGACAGCACAGCTGCATAAAAGGGCGGGGCGGCGGGAGCGATGCCCTCTTTCGTTTAATGACATTTCTTAATAGCCCTTCTCCAAGCCTCCAAAGGAATTCATGGGCTTCTGCCTCGAGGGCGGCTAGAGGAGATTTCTTATAATCCTAGGGGTCATAAAATCGGAAGGGTTGGAGTCGAGCTTCGGCCTTACAAGTTTTTCTAGGACGCCAACATTTCCCCAGAAAGTGACAAATGCTTCTTTGGTTCGTAAATGACACACATACCGCACAGAAATATATGGGGCATTTGCTGTAATTAGAAGGTAAGTATGCTTTATTAAAGATTGGACCCCATTTTGAATATTCTTACAAGTTAAAATTCTTAAGATTTATGGATTACAGTGTAAAGGCGACTTTCTCTTGGTCACTTGGTTACGTGTTTGGCATAACCCGGGCATCGCCGGGTACTTTCAGCTAGTCCTTCATATTTCTCAAAAACTGAATATAAGGCTAGTTTTTCTTGGGCAACTTTAACAAAGATTGGATTTTCTAAAAACCGGCTCATGCGATTTTAATTTTCCAAAGATAACTAAACGACGCATTAGTATATAAGAAAGTTAGTACAATGTATGTTGTACCGATTTTTTTAAAATTTTACCATCACGCATGTCTGCCGTTTACTTTTTTCTACGTTCCGGTAGTGTGAAGCAGTGAGGCTTAAGACTACGGTCCGCGGGTCAAGTCCGGCCAGTCATTAGTTTGATAATAAAATGAAAATAGGAAATTATAAAATACAACGTGCAGCAGCCTCTCGCAAACCGCGGTTTTCAGTATCCGCGGTTGAAAATGTGTACCTGGTTTTGCCAGTCTCGAGTATCCGCGGTTCTCCACGTGACCGTATCTAGTTCGACAATTTTACCAACATTAAAATTTATGTTGTTGAAGAAGCTACGTACTAACTTTTGTCTCTGCCATAAAGAGACATTGGAAAAACGATTCTTCGCTATAAATTATATATTTATAGCTATATTTTAGCCATAAATTAGTCGGGAGGTGGAGGATCGAGGAATTTTAAGGAAGATCAGGCGGACGGCGACGTCAAGGGCTGCGCTGCCATTATATTATTAACGCACATCACTTCTTTATACTTGAAACCTATTTTCTTCTATGTTTCTACTTAATAAACGTTTCTTAAAAGCGCAGCATACTTATTTTTAACCTTGAAGAGTACGTTAAAATTTAACAGGAGAATTACGAACATTTGAATCGCCTAGTGGAGCGCTTCAAATATAATACTCCAACTATGTATTCGATAATATCATTGCAATTTTCGGTGATGATAAATAAATTATGGCATCTGTCTACTCGAACTCTGCTCTTTTTCTTACGTCGTTATTTGCCGGTCTCTTGGTCCGTAATTGTTGCCCTTCGTTTTACCGGTTATTTTCTATCCTCGCGACTTGATCTTCCAGTCCTTTAGTCCGTTGTTTGGTGGTTTCAATTGAACGTTTTTGTATTTTTCTTACTTAAGAGCTTGATCTAATGCTGTAAAGTCGGTTTCATAATGAGAGTAACATTCAATCGCCACGCAACAATCCATACGGTCTACAATATAGCGAATCGTAAATAAAAATTGAAACCAATAAAAGAATGAGATATTATTATAATTTTATTTCGCGTATCTCCAAACGTTGATATCCATAAAAATGAAGGTAATTATCGGTACGTTTTCCAATTACATTATTCGACTTTAATTCCTTTAATTTAACAAAAAGATATTTTTACTGACAAAATAATATCTCTTATAGCACGATGAAGGACCGATGGGCATTTTTGTCATCGAATTTTATATTAATGTCTCCGACAATTAATTCCCGATTTTTTTTTATGCTGAAATAAAATCGAAGAATTCCTTCGCTTTACTTCGGTACACGTACATTACGCAAATACAAACAATACGTCAATTAATTAAAATGAAGCGACATTAATTTATAGTTAATTGTAGTTGTAATAATACTTAATTAAATATAGTTATATTTACGTTAATTTCTTCGTTGTAGAAAGTCCATTTCCTTTTACTTAACCTCTTGTTTGGGTGAATAAATTAAAAGCGGCCTGTGGAAAAACTCAAAAGTGGTCATTCTGATTCGTTCCCTCCTAGCGCACATGTGATTGGTGGAATTTGAACCAATGGATGAGCGTCGTGCGGTCAGACGACGAAATGTATTATATTATAGACAGGCCCGTCTCTCAGGAATCACTCTCCCCTTAACCCTCAATTTCCCAGAAGCCCCCGCAAATCGCGGGCTATCAGGAACGTACCACCGACTGGCGAGGGACTTCTATATTTCGTCATTAGCTCTCTATTCCCATAATAAATAAATAAGTTTAAAACTACATAGTTAGGTCAGGTTTACATATTTGATCCCCATCATAACCCTATAGTTGCCTTCAATTATTCCTCGACTGCATGTTCAACTCCGCGTTGCTCGCGATAAGATTATAAATGCAATATGTAGCCCGCGATTAGTGAGGAAGTGGGCTATGTCTACAACTGGTTTAAGGAATACTTCTTACACCCCGTTAGGATAACTCAGTCTCCTTGGTACCCACCGAACAAACACGAATGGCACCAATTGTAAACATCCGCCAGAACATTTCTGGAGGAGGGTTCGTAACTTTTACTTTAATTTTTAAACTACGTTTCATCCGTGTAAGAGCATTTTACGCGTCCCGCGCAGATATAACGAAGAGGCGATATTTAATACCGGTAATTTTATATTTATTAGTTAAATTATGACTATAAAACCATTCCCGATGAAGTCCTAAAGATAGAAATGGCTTAGGTTTGATAATCAATCTTCAATGATTTGCAATCTGTAAATCCGGCTCGCCGAGTCACTCAACATCGCTCATTCTCTTAGACGCAACAGTCTTTGACTCCGTCTAGGTCAAAAAGATTTTAAAAATTAGATTCGCAAATTTAATTAATTCTCATAATCGCGACTCTTCTTCAATTCCGACTACGAACCATTCAATTTTCTGCTTAAAAAGAAAGAAAAGCAAAAAACTCAATGGCAGCTTCCGCCATATGACGGATTTGATTAGTCGGCGGCTGGATTAAAAATGTCCGTTAACGATAGCTTATTTTAGAAATATCATGTATCGAAACTTCTCCAAAATGACGAAACGAAGAATAAAGCGCGGCAACCACGTAAAACAATACGGACGGATTTTGTAATTGAAAAAAAAATCCGATTTTTTTCTTCGTTCAGCTTCCCAAAAGAAAGAGATATCAAAAGAAAAAAGACAATAGGGAAACAAAACTGATACCGACGCGAAAGTAAAATTATCCTTGCCAGCGTCCGCATCGCTATCAACAATAAGAAAATTTTTATCATAGCAATGGAATCAATTTGTGTCACTTAGCGACGTACTTAACATCAATTTGGAAGAATAGCAGAAATATATCTTAAACAATCCGTTTTATGAAACAAATGTTTCAAACAAAACTTGTAGAAAATCACATTTACTACAACTTTAATAATGTCAAATATTTACACAAATTGTGTCTTATAGGAGATACATGAAAAGAAATGAGTAATGACAAAAATATACCTCCGCTTTCGGTTGACCTGTTTAAGCCAAAACTTTTTCTGATCTTGAATTACTAATAAAAATATTAAATGCAAAGTTTTGTGATGATCTGATAATTAGTTTTTGAGTTCGAACGTTCAACAAATTCCTATCATATCAAATAATCAAGAAAGTGGTGAAGACCTAATCAGGGGACCTCACAAAACGTGTAGTATTTCCTTTGAAATCTCTAATTCGATTTTTTCCACAAATGCAATAATTTCTCCTACACTAAGTATGGAGAAAGTAAAAATGTCCTGATGAGCACCCGATAACTCGCTTTAACAACCAATATATATATATATATATATATACATAAATAATATTTTTCGATTGCCATTCATTTTTTCATTCCTCGCGGTTATCTATATATTTTTCTGTTGGTTAATACACCAGCTACTCAGATTTTCCTAGTGGGTCTTGCGACACAGCGCTGGGACGTAAATTCGCGTAAAACACTAGCTTACAAAAATTTGTGATATTTCAAAGGCCGAGAAACACACGTAGCTTTAAAACCATTGATGGAACTTGTGAATACTAGACGACGAGTGAAGTCTCCGAACAAAAAAAAATACGTCATTATAAAAAAGGAAATGGCTTTCCATTAATGATTGATATAATGGCTCGTCGGCTGTCTCTATTAAAACTTAACGTCGATACACTTGCTTACCAATTCTCATATTGGTTTTTCTCCGTCCGTGCCTCGTATTACGACAGCGAAACATACAATCTAACCTAGATATAACGAGTGCGGCGTATAACGAGAACTTCATTATAGCGAGTGAAAACATCACCGTCAATTTCTTAACATTACAAATATGTACATACGGAATTTAATTTTTGTATATTACGAGCACTCGTTAGAACGAATATTTAAAAAAATAAACTCTCGCTGCATCACTGTATTAATATAATAGCAGGCAGGCTTTTTTTAAAGCTCAATTCCTATACAAACCAACTCCCTGAACCAAAATCCTCAACCTTGAATATAATATGAGCACCTACGCACCTGCGCCATGCATGCACTTGATGACCTGTACCAATAGATAAATCAGAAGACGTCGAATGCGACTATATAATATACACATACTAATACTGAGGCTCGGGCAGACGCTATAAGGGGCGAAAGGGGAGACTCAGCCCGCATGAAGGGAATTGAACGAACCACACGAAAACAAACTGACCGTCCATTAGGAAAACAAGGGGACGGCGATGGATGAAAGGTTTATCGACGCCGTCCTCCTCCCAATAACTGAACCTTATCTTCTAACCTAAGCTGGCATTCTGTAGACGTACCAAATACACTTTTAGTCTCGTAAGCAATTTTCAAGGGATTAGAAAAATGGACGATTAAAATGAAATTATAAACGGAGGAGATTGATCTGACAATGAGTAGACCCGTCGCGGAATTAAATTCCTGAAAAAAATACACGAGAATAAACGATTGATGAAAGTGGATTAATTATCCAGATTAGCTTATAACACGTGTCCAATCGGTTATATGTGTGTATACACACACACACATATATATATTTATTAGTTATATATATATATATATATATACGATATAGGTACGCCACGGCCTAGTTTACCCTAATCGATGGAGACCGCACAAGCACCAGGTAGGCGATAATCCGGATTGACAACTTTAATCCGGTTCTCTAACGGGAAACGGTTTACTCAACGCGCAAACGAGAAAATCTTGTCACTCTACCGCGTTTGGCGAGTTGCGAAGGTTGACGCGACTAAACGCAGGGAAAATGCAGCATGCAAAAAACTAGATTATCGTTGAATACGGAACGTGATTAATATAATGATTTTGGTGAGTTTCCGTTAAGTTAGAGAAAAGGTTTCCTAGCCGGCGCATCTCGCAGGCGTCTGACATGAGATGAACCACGTTTATCGGAATCGTGAACTATATTTGCGATTTCTGACATCGAACTTTAAAATACGAGGGCCACATCCGGCCCGGACATTGATTGGATCCGGCCTATCTTATCCCTTATCGTTAAAAACGCATATCCGTATCCGAGTCCGCAGCAGGAGCTTTTAGAAATCGCTGTTGTAACCTAAAAGAAAATTCTTGAGTACTTGGACGTTATATTCTCTGTGCCGTTTTTGACAAGTTATGCATTTTAAAAGACTGATGTGCCCAGCATATGACTTTCTCCATTCAGAACAATGAATTAATATGATTGATCTCGACATCAAACTTCTCCGAAATAATTACAGTAAAACCCGTGAAAGGCGGAACCTGTATTTGCCGGAAACCTGCCAAAGCCGGAAATCCAAAATAAAATCGTACTTACTAGTAGATACCGTTTTTCATCTGAATGTCTCTCTCTTTATATATATACATACACACGCACAGGGTGTCCGAAGACGCGAGGTCGATAATTCACCTACGTTAAGGGGAAGTCATTACAAGTCGAAAATAAAGAGTAATCAATTTGCCTATTCTCAATAATAAAGGGGTAACGGACATTTGAAATTTTTGATGGAAATAAGAAGAAAAGCAACCATTGGCAACACTGCTGAGCACACAGGTCGACACAAGGTTGTGCGATAGTAGCTAGAAAGAAGAAAAGTAACCATTGGCAACAATGCTGAGCGCACAGGTCGACACAAGGTTGTGCGATAGTAGCTAGAAAGAAGAAAAGCAACCATTGGCAACAATGCTGAGCACACAGGTCGACACGAGGTTGTGCGATAGCTTCTGGGATCTAGACTAAAAGCCAAGAATGTGCTTTCTGCAGGTACGGTTTTTTCATGGTACAGGCATCCTGAACAAGAATTAGTTCCCTATTTTTCTGAAGTGGACTCAATGGTATATTGCAATAACATTTGTGCAATTATAGACTACTTTGGAAATGTCTATCGAGCAACCGAATGACAGCTGTTTATCGACTCTTCAAAGAGAAGCCTCAAAGGAGGTCTGCTTCATAATGGTAATGTGTATGTATAGATTCCTGTGGCCCACTCAGTGCATTTGAAATAAAGCTATGAAAACCTTCAACTTCACTTGGAGAAAGTGAAAAAAAAGAACATGGCTGGTTTATGTGTGGAGATTTCAAAGTGATTGGTTTATTGCTTGGTCAACAGTCTTGGTACACAAAAATACCATGCTTTTTATGTGTGGGATAGTCGAGCAAGAAATGAACACTGGGATAGAAGACTATGGCCACCTCGGAAAACTCTTACACCTGGCTCAAAAAATACAATACAAGTCATTGATTGATCCTAAGAAGGTACTGTTACCCCCTTACATATTAAATTGGGTTTGATGAAACAATTTGTAAAATCCCTGAACAAGGAAAGTGATTGCTTCCAATACATATGCAGCAAGTTTCCTTCACTCACAGTCAACAAAATCAAATTTATAGGCCCTCAAATCCGAAAGTTATTCCAGGACAAGGAATTCGAAGAAACTATGGACGAAAGTGAAAAACAAGCATGGAATAGCTTCAGAAATGTTGTCCATAACTTATTGGAAAACATCAAGGATCCAAATTACAATATGATCGTGGAAGATATGCTGGAGAACTTTCGAAAACTGGGTTGCAATATGAGCCTAAATGTGCACTTTTTGCACTCCCATTTGGACTATTTTCCCGAAAACCTAGGAAGCGTTAGCGAAGAAAAGGGTGAAAGATTTCGCCAGGGTATGAAAGAAATGGAGAAGAGGTACCAAGGACGGTGGAATGTGAATGTGATGGCGGACTATTTTTGGATGCTGAAAAGAGACAGTTCTGGCGAAGAGAGTTTCGGAAGGAAGTCAAAATAAAACGGAAATTTAATCCTTTGGAGACCCAAAAATGGGCATAAATGTGACAAATTGTAGTATTTAATAACACTATGTTCTACTTCAACTCAGTTCCTTATATAAAATTAGTTGAAATTGTATTGTATACCTTTATTGTGAAATGTAAATTTAAGACCCGTATTAGAATTAGAGAAAATATTTCCTTTCGTTTTTTTTTACTTTGTCAAAAATTCTGACGTGATTTTGGATGTAACTTTTTAAATCAGTATATAGAAACGATTTAGGTTTCTATTATATTGAAACCATCGAGATTTTTTTAAAATGCAGATCAGTGTTATATTAACCTGCATAAGGCGGAAAACCTGCGAAAGGCGAAATAATACTCGTTTGCTGGTCCCGTAAGGTACCGCTTCTCGCAGATTTTACTGTATCAGCAATTACACTCCTGAATAATTTTAAAACATTTTCAATAATCTTTATTTAAAAAAAACGTAAATAAAATTGTTAGCTGTTTCTATGGATAACAAAATATAAAAATTACCCTTGGCAGCGTACGCAACGTTATCAACAATTAGAAAATTTTATCTCAGCAACGGAAACGATAGTATCACTTAGCGACGTATTTAACAAATTTATAAGAAAAATTAAAATATCGGTTTTATGAAAAAACTATCGGTTTTATGAAAAAATTCTTCAAACAAATCCTGTAGAAAATAACATTTTCTACATCTAAATGTTATCCCGCAACAAGACACCAACATTTTCTATACACGTGCTCGCATCTTATTACGTAATTAAAATCTCCGACCATTCCCAATCTCGCAATCAGTCAAATATCGGACAAATCAATTTCAACAGAAATCAATAGCTAACGCTTTCGGCTTCCTAGTGGTTTTAAACCGATATAGAAATAAAATACGGACGATGAATGAACGCATTAACAACACTTTATAACGTAATTTTATAAAATTCGTTTGGTTTATTTTTTTGCGTGACATCGTTCAATTAAATTCCGCGAATTCTTTCTTTTGTCGGTTTTTTTTTTAGGGTTTACGTACGACGCTCGGTACTTAAGTGCGCCCACTCGAACCTCCAAAAAATTTCGGTCATCAAACGCGCTAAGAAATTCATTTATTCAGCTTTTTGCCACCGCAAAGTGTTTTATGCAAATGCACGCCTTAATAGACTGAAGTTTATGGATTGACGATCTCGAAACCTGTCATTTGCACGTTTATCGATCGATATTTTTGGATCTTTTGAGAGAGCATTTTTTTTCTTCTCCCCTTATCTGACATTGTTTATGTACACCAAGGAAAAATGTTAGCAATTATTCTTTTCTAGATGGGGAAATTGAAGAATATAAAAGCTAATCCTAGGAAGTTTACGAATTATATCACTTCCACTATAATTTTTAAAATCTGTACATCATACATTGTACAAACTTTCTCATAAACTAATGCGTCGTTTAGAAAATATGAACTATGTACAATCATTATAAACATCAACTTATATAATTATACAAAATTGTATGAAAATCGTATGAGCCGTATTTTAGAAAATTCAATTGTTATTAAAGTTGTCCGAGAATATACTAGCTTTACATTCATTCTTTGAGAAATATGAACTATGCAGTATTATTGTATACCTAAACTCAAGTAACTGTACGAAATTTGACCAACATCGTTGTAGCCGTTTTTAAGAAAATCAAATTGTTGTTAAAGTTACCTAGAATAAACTAGCCTTATATTCATTTTTTGAGCAATATAAACTACGTAGTATTATTGAAGACGTAAACCCAAGTAACTGTACGAAATTTGATCAAAATTGTTGGAGTCGTTTTTGAGAAAATCAAATTGATTTTAAAAATGCGTAGAATAAGCTTTCCTTAATTACTGAGCAATGTCAACTATTTCTTTATAGCTTCTATTCTGTATGATAAAATGCCTAAGTACGAGATTTCATTCATTTCCGCTCTACCCTTTAAGCTCTAGAGCCGCGAACAGACCCACAGACAAACAGATCCACAGACAGACGGCATTGATTGCGAAAGCCACTTTATCGGACTCAAGCCGAATTTTTTCGCGATTACAATACTTTCTCAATATACTTCGTGTGTGAGAAGTAAAAAAATAAGGAAAACAAAATACATATATAGACATTCCTTTCGCACGCCTTCTAATTTTGCGTCTGCATTAAAGAACTTCGACGAAATGGACGAGGAAACGGAGGCCTTCTCGGAATGAGAAACGAATGCTGGGGACTTTTAGGATCACGCGAACGATACGATAGCTACGAAGATTTGCCTTGAACTTTGAAAACTCAAAACCCCGAGAAAATACACACATAATCAGAAATTGTAAAGGTAATGCATATCGACTCTGGCGTAAGGGTAATAATTCGTTTGTGAGGAAAGTTTCCGTGTAACATTTTACATATAATCGCGTGCTGGTGATAGGTGGCGGGCATTTCCTATGGAATACCGAGAAAAGCCTGTCACAACTTTGGATGAAATTGTAACTGACCCGTACTCCGAACAACGTAAATATCCATAATGGGATACAATATGCCACTCTTTCCTTTTATAGAACTTAACCATTTTTTCCTTGAACGTCACGCCCGGGCTTCGTCAATCCCCCCAGCGCCATACAATGTACACATGTACAGTAATTGGAAGGCGACTGGAGGGCTATCTGCCCCATCCTGCTTTGTTCCATGGCCCGCCCCGGGGCAGCTGCCCCTCTCGCCCCGCCATAGGTGCGAAAAAGAGGTGCAAAATTATTCGCCACCTTGCTCCCAACTGGTACGGGCTCCGCCTTTCGAAATGATAGAATAGTTGCCAAAAAGACATCAGGAGACCAAAAAGTTCTAAAAAAAGATTCACCAAGGATTTCACCGGGCCAAGTTTATTTCTTTTTTTTTTTTTTTAGCGTGAAACTTGTGAAAAATAATAACGCTCCCAAATATCACGACTTATGAGTTTAAGGGAATAAATAAGCAGGAGCGAACAAAAGGGCGGTCCGGTACACCTGTCAAACAGAATTACCGCTTGTCAAACTTCGTGATGCAGAGTGTACATATACGGAAATCTCTCCACCCTTTCATCGCATAATTATCAATTTTAGTTATTCCAATTAAACAATAACTATAAAAAAATCTGATGTGGCCAACACATGACTTTCTCCATACAGAGCAATGAATATGATTATTCTCGACGTCAGCGTTCTCAGAAATAATTATCAGCGATTACTCTCGAGAATAATTTTAAAGCATTTTCAATAGTCTTCCTTTATCAAGTTAGGAAAGTGTACCGCCTATCACAAATGGGCGCGTTTCGTGCAATGGAGTATTAGAAAGAAATGACATACCTGTACGTAAGCGAAATAGCCTTTTAAAGTCCTTTCCTTCATTCATTTTCTTCCATTTAATAATATTACATGCACACGTAAGGAAATTAAACGTTTGTTTGTGAGACTGTTTATGTTAGCGACAATGAAGAAGTAACCATGCAAGAAATTTTCCAAGTTCAACTCGAATTAAGACATTTTTGTTTGATTTTCTCAATAACGGCTACTCCTACGATAAAAAGGTAGAGAAAAGGAAATACATACTCTTCTTTACTAGTTCTACAACTTTCATTTGAAAAATATTTTGATTTGAGCAATACTTTACGAGATATGACGAAAATTTAATTTTTCTCACCAGTAAAATGGTACCCCTGATTGGCGTACGTGATTCATTTTTTAAATTTTCTTATTATATTTGATTGTAAGTCCTTAATATCAAATTTCATGAAAATCTGTTCGGTAGAAGCCGAGAACGAACATGTGGACGGACGGACGGACAACCAGACAGACGCACAAACCGACGACAATAGGCGCTCACGCTGGAGATGAATCGCGCCTAATAAAAGCAATAAGTGAAGAAAATTGTTGGCTGTTTCTATGGATAGAAAAATATCTATGGGTAATTAATATCACCCTTGGAGGCGTACGCACTGCTATCAACAATTATAAAGTTTTATCATAGGAGCGGAAACAGTGGTATCACTTATTGTTAGCGACGCATTTAACATTAATTTAGAAGAAAAATATCTCTTAAACTATCGGCTTTATGAAAAAATATTTCAAACAAAACTTGTAGAAAATTACATTATCTGCATCTTTTATAATTACAACTATTTATGAAAACAGAGCTTTAAACGAGATATTTGAAAATAAAACGGAAAAACGACTAGAATAAACTTTGGCTGAAACTGGTCCACCGGGAGTGCATGCACCTTTTCAAATCTTCATTTGCTAATAAAAGTCTTAGGTATAAAGTTTTGTGCTGATTTGATAATTAATTTTTGAGTTGGAGCGCCCACAAAATTTCTATCTCATACACAGAGAGACACACTAACACACAGACATCATCGAGAAATTAGCGAAAACGTGTTCTAGGAACCTCAAAACGTGTATTTCCGCTGAAATCTCGAAGTCGATCTTTTCATGAAAACTACTTTCTCTATACATATGGAGAAAGTAATGAAATTAAGAGCCCAATGGGCAGTCCATTATTATCGCCAAAAGTCCATCCCTGGCCCTGCTCTAACATTATATTTGGTGACGACATTTATTTGCCACTTTCACGCCAAAACATTTGCGTATTTAGCACATCTGACTCTTCGAATGAGCGTATAATTACAACCACATTCCTAACTCGAAACGAATAATTATTAGGAGAGCAGTAACAAAAATATTGACACTGGGAATCGAATACATATTTCCCGTTCCGCCAACCATGATTTTTCAATCGTCACTGACGAGTAGACGGATTTATTTGCTCTCCTCTCGGAATTAGCTATCCAATTACGAGGTCTCGTATTGATCCATCGACAAAAAAATATAACGGCTATAAAAATAGTTACATTTACTCAAAGCCGGATCCTTTCACCGTTTTAAGCTGCGCAAATTTATCGTAGAATGAAATAAAATATAATCGGAATCCGTTTGACTGTCACTCCAAAACAGGGCATCGAACCGGAACCGAACCGAAAGCCCGAACAGAATAAAACCGATATTTTTGACCCGAGTGGAACCGAAAAAACTAAAGGTGTTGAACCCGAACCGAAATTTATTTCGCTCCTTTATTTCGGTTCGCATGAACAGTGTAAGTGAAAGGCGGAATTCTCCCACGGCTCAATAACATTCCATGTTCAAATGGTCATCGCCTCCCTCACGCTATAATACCCTATCGCCATGGGGTCCAAACCCCGACCAAGTTCACTAATCCACAATTCGCTTAGGTCGTTCCACGAATACGACCTTCAAATCATTTCTAAGATAATATCTGCCGACTTCCGGTAATTCTATGGGGAAATTTACCCATTTGAGAATTTCTTGAACCTTATGCCTAGTGAGAGAAGGGAAGTTTTCCTCAATGTTTCGTTTGCTACAGATGTCCACAACCTTTCATTCCTTCATGTGAACTGTGCATAGCATCCACCAGCCTTGCTAATTATTGAAGAAGGATCGTTCCACGTTTGTTTCTTGCACTAGTTGCCCTTTGTTACAGGTTGGTAATTTTAAATAGGTATATACGTTTATGGTAAACTCGAAAAATTCATTTTTATATTGGATGTTAATCGTTCTTGAAAATAGGAATAAAAAATTAATGTATATTTGTTATTTCCATTAAAATGTTTAGCTTATCGGTGTGTCCCGTATTTTAAAGAAGAATTTGGTTGTCTGTTCCGTATCTTCAAAGACGAAATCTGGCAACCCTATCTATAACGAGAAAACCTACATCGCTGAGTAATTTGGAATCTTTCGATATCTATCGCGGCAACTAACTCGCGTTGCTAATGACATTAGATGTACCTAATACTTTACGGAGAATTTTAGAAAACAACATTTTATCTGCGGTGTGCAATACTACTCCCCTAAAACGAAAAGCAGGCCTTGCTTAAAAAATCAACTTAAAAACGTGTTTTTGCTATATTTGTGTAAGTAGCCCCTGCGAGGTGAGCAACCAATGCCAATGGGTGAGCATTTTGCCCACCCTGAAAAAATTTTTGTGAAGATGTATTCTTGAAAGTTTCTTTAAAATAATTTAAGGTCGGAGCGAAAAATACCGTTTCGAACCGGTTCACTGATGGTTGCCGGAGCGAAACCGGAACCGAAATTTTGTGTTTTGAGTGAAAGGATGTTACTACTACGAATACCTTGCGGCAGATGATGGAAAATTCCAAGTATTGTTGTGGGGCCCCAAAAATCTTGGAGCTCCCACGCACTGCGCGGGCCTACGCCCCCCCCCCCTCCCAAGTTACGCGCCTGCACATGAGACTTTATATATCCCTGGGAGGGGGGGGGGCACATACGACCTTTCAAAATTTCAAAAAGCTTTTTATTTTTTTAATGTCACACGCCTACACTAAAAATATATCTATTATAATAACAAGCTATGTTTGGCACTAACGCTAATCTGATTGACTGCTTAGGAGCCAATCAAACTTTATCGGATACTAAAAGTCGTAAATATGTGCCATGGCGGAATTTACAATAGCAAATGTTGTCCTCTATCCGATATAATTTTAGTCGATATCTTACAGATAACAGCAAAATACATTTTCTTAATTGTCGTGTACGTAATCACTATATATTATAGCCTAACATGTTTTTTTATCTACTTCGTTGAGGTAATTAACAACAATATATTTGTTTGTTAATTAATAAATTTTAATGCTCACTTCGTTTAACAGTTTACAAAGAAAGCTAACTTAAGTATTGGAAAGAACGTAAAAGCACAATCCTTGAGTAAATCGTTTTAAATCTTCAATTAAATAGAAAACGGAATTCGTGCGTCGTAATATTTAAGGAAATAAAAAGAAAGTGTAGGTTATAAACCTGGCTATAGAGTATGTTGAAGTTCATTTTATTTATTAGTATCACGAATACTTAGCCCCAGTACATCAGGATTATGATACTTACAAAGGAGAACATACTGATTGTACTCGAGAATCTTATATGAGCAAAAGCTAAGTGTGACATCACTGTTGAAAGAGTTGGATTGGATGTCGCTAGAGGGTCGCAGACTTAGAGCTAGGTTAAGGTTTTTAGAGAAATTTAGGACGTAAGTTCTATTAGAGGAGGTCTCAGGAATATTAGAGGCACCTACTTACATGGGTAGGCACGATCACAACGATAAAATACGAGAGATCGACTGTAGGACGATATCAAGGTTCGTTTTTCCCAAAGACCATAAGAGACCACAACAGGAGAGTGATACCCCCGAGAGAAGTAGGCTTTGGTGCGCTGCACCCCCTGCCACCCACCATTCTGGTGATTTGCAGGGTATCATGTTGATGTAAATGTACCTTGAAAAAGGTAGGAATTTATGTAAATGAAGTGTGTTTCAGTCATGGTCAAATGTAAATAGGTTTTTCGAGAACCGTTTCTTGAGATTTACTAAAATATTTAATATTTGACGGGAAAGTTGTAAGAATGTCTTGAAAATCTAAAGTGAATATTTTCACATAAAATAATCACGTTTACACGTGGACACTTTCCGATGGTCATATTTGACGGGAAATTCTAATAGTTATAATATTATTCGAGCAATATCGTTTGAATTTCATAAATGATATCTATCGACATCTCCTGCCGACAAATATGCATATGTTAAAGAATTTGATTAGGTGAGTGAAATGAAATCACTGCGTGGTGTAGATTCCCGATTTAAATAACTCATGCTGAGGAATGGTTTATGAGTCACAACTGGTTATGATTGAGCAAAAATTTAAAAAATCAACGTATATTTTAAAATATAACTTTAGGAAATATTAACTGATAATTCAAAGTAAGAAATTCAACCACCTCGAGGCAATAAAAGAAAGTTTGATGCATTAATAGCATGTTAACTCTTTACAGGTTTATTTATAAGCAAATACGGAGGCAGTTTTTATTTGTAGTTTATTGCATCCCTGGTGATAAATCCGCCATTCCAAGGATGGCCCTTATGAGACATTTTATCCATTGCCGACGAAGTTTTATCGTCCGCGTTTTTTTTTTCGACCGTATTTGCCGAAATCAAATATTTAGCGACACGCCCCCTTGTTTATCGATTCTCGCAAATTCAAACAAGAGATAAGCGAACCTATGACGCGAGCAGAGAGCAAGAGAGGTTAACAGGAAAATTGCTTTTTTAGCGATTCTCGGAAACGTGCCTATGTACGTATATATGAAGTACTAAAACTGAACTTTTATATTTTGTGTGTGTATATATATATATATATACTAGTATATCTATAATATATAGATGCTTCTTACACATGATATATATATATATATCATACTAGTTAATATGTGCTTCCATTCTGCAAGCATTTTCAAATTTTAACATTTTTACAAATTCAAATTATACCCAATCGATGTTGTACATAATCATATAACCATGTCAAATTTTGAGTTTGTTGCTCATTTAGAAGTGCCTTATAATTTTAATCCTCGTATGGGGCAATAATGGAACAAAACAGTCCCTAACATTTTGAATTATTACACACTCAGATTTTTTCCATCTGTTGTAACTAAAAACCAATAATTCTGCCAAATTTCAAGTTTGTATCTCATTAAGAAATGCCTTATAATTATCACACTTGTATGGGGCCGAAAAGGGTCAAAACCACACATTAAAAATTCCAATTTTTGCAATTTTTCAATTTTATCTTAATTTGCCATGAAAATTCTATAATCGTGCCAAATTTCAAGTCTCTAGGTCCTATGAAGCTGCCTCGCATTTTCTGTTCTCGCATGGGGCAGAAAAGGGGCAAAACCGACCCTTAAAATGAGATTTTTAGTAATTTTATAATTTTATCTTAGGTTGCAATGAAATTTCTATAACCGTGCCAAATTTCAAGTCTCTGTGTCCTACGCAGCTGCATCGCCTTTTTTGTTGTGTGACAAAACCCCCAAAAATGAGGATTATATCAATAATGGATTTCCTTCATTAGGTGTAGTTTAACATTAACAGCATTAAAATATAAGCCTCTGATTCCCATTAAAAGCTTACCCATATGAAAGGATAGAGCTTGTTACCAAGGAAACCTATTGTTAGACCAAGAAAAATTACCCCTTTTTTGCTATAAAAACTATAAATTTACGTTAATTCTACTCGGATTTGAATTCTGTCTTCAAAAATAAGAAACTACAATTTATATCCTATCCTACAGTTTAAGACTCGAGTTCGTATCTTGACGGGAAGTAATTTTAAAATGCAAATATAAAAACCCCTACACCAATTTACATGTATTCTTATGGGGAAAAAATGGGGCAAAAAGGGGCCAAAATAGCCCTTCAAAATAGTAATTTCGACAGTTTCGGATTTTTTCCTTCGGTTGTGACCAAAAACCTATAATCCTACCAAATTTCAAGCTTCTGGCACATCTGGAAGTGCCTCATAATTTTGTATCCTCCTATATATATAATATATCATGTGTAAGAAGCATCTATATATTATAGATATTATATATATATATACACAATATAATATATATATATACAATATAATATATATATATACACACACAATATATAATATATATATATATATATACACACAAAATATAAAAGTTCAGTTTTAGTACTTCATATATTCGTACATAGGCACGTTTCCGAGAATCGCTAAAAAAGCAAGTACTAAAACTGAATGGAAATTTAGCAGTCATAAACAAATAAAAGAGGATTTATTGAATAACGCTTCAACTTAGCCAAATCGTTTTATATTCCTATTTCTATCGCAACTGCAATTTATCGCACACAGCGAAAGATGTTAGGATGTGAAATTCAAATGCAAAAGATACAAGAATCGCGTGATAACATCGGTAACCAACTTGACAATTGGCGCCGTAGGACGAATAATGATTTTCGATAAAAATAAGTTACGTTTTTTTCCGTTTGGAGTAGGTCATACTATATATTTTTTATCTTGTCGCAGAGTATGAAGAGGCAAAAATTATCGTTTATTTATTCTGCAGATAAAACTTCTTTTGATTAGTGATGAGCAGGTCATGCAGCCGCAGTAATGAAAACGTAAATTATGGCTGCACAATAGTTTGATACTAAAAGTATACATGCGAAAGTTTATTAAGCGGGAAGTGGCCTGATATCAGATAAACCGATAAATGCCACACAAGCTACTTAATAAAAATGCTACCAACAAAAATCTATAGAAAATTACTTAAAAACAAATAATCACTTTATCTACACAATGATTTTTCAGACAAATATTGTTAGAATTGTCTGTATTGGTTTATTTTTAAAAAATGCAAATGTGTGTTAGAATGAAAAAATATAAACGAACATTCACAAACGGAACAGTTAATTAGTACGTTGTTAAGCCCAGACCTCGATAAATCCTCTTCAGATCTAGAAGCCAGGACCGATATGAAAAAATTTTGAGAATGTTAGCCTGCGGTTATATAACGATTAGAGGGGGGCGCGTCCTCTTCGTTTTACACATAAACTATAGGCCTGCGTTCAAAATTAAAGATTTACAATTAAATAAAACACGACAAAATATTATATTGGTGCCACGTCGAACGGTATTTGTCTAGCCCTGATTAAGACTAATTTTAACCTCAACCCACTAACACCATACCATTGCAAATGGTCTCAATGTTTCTTTGAAATTTTGGTATATCTTTTGAAAAATACTACCTTCTTTGTGATCAAAATGTATATTATTAATAGAGGTTAAGATAAGGGTTATCAATTTTTTCATAACACATGGAGCCAGCAATTAAAGTGAATCAAAAATCCTTTTATTTAATTTATTAATAAAACATGGGTATTTGCCATATACATATACTGCATGAGTACGACTTTAATTTAACGGTAATTTGCGCAGAAGAAGTCCGGAAGAAACAATTTGGTAAACGAAGGAGTCTTCCACGGAGGAAGCCGGGTATAAACCCTACTTAGGATCCCCGAAAACTTAATCCTAGCTTGTGACGTGAAGTGTCCGAGTGCTTGGAACAGAGCCCCGCTCTCTTATACGCTTCGTGACTCGCGACATTTCGGAATTCCTTAGCTTCCCGACCTCTCTCCTTTAGAACATCTGCCTTTCAGAAGCTGTTAGCGTCAAACCGCTCCCGATCTTATCTTTGAGTTACTTTGGACTGGTATTCGTCGTCACGTTGTGAAAAAAAACGTCATCTTCTTAATTTTTTTCGGACTATTTTTATTTTTTCATCTCCTGCGGCCAGCCCCGTGACAAGATATTTTAGCGTCCTCTCCCCCTTCAAGAAATTATTTTTTCTCTGGTTTATTTAGTCACTATTTGGATATTTTGCGCCCCTTGCTTAGTTGCGCCCGGGGCAGATGCCCCGCTTGCCCCGCCCCAGTTACGAAACTGCCTGCTACACCTCTTCCCCTACTTTCACACCCTCTTCTCCTCTTGGCCTCTTTCCTCCCAATACTTAAATCCTCAGCGTCTACACCTCGAAACCGTTTCCTACCATTTTCTATCCTGTGAAGATGAACATTTTACGTCAAAGGAAACAAAATTTGCACCTCTTAGAAAACTTCCTCTCGCGATACAGTTACGAAGGTTGGTTCGTTCCTGGTTCGAATAATTAAGTACAGTAGATAACCTGCGTGGCTGTAGTATCGGTAAAAAAAAGTTGAAAAAAACATAAAAGTAATTTCGGGTACAATACAGTCGCCATCCCTGCCATTTAGACGATATTTACAATCTAATACTGGTAAATGAGCGCTGATTACTGCCGCCCTATAGCTTAAATTGCTTTTTCTGGTTTTCCTATATTTTTAATGGTTAATGTAGCTAAATATTTTATCAAGTGAATTGCAGCAATAAGGTTAAATCGATAATTCGCATAATTACAGGTCGGAAGGATTCTCTTACGAGGTTTTACATTTACATAATTACTCCGCAAGCCGCCATCAGCGTGTGACAGGGAGAAGGGCACTGTATCATTTAACTACGCGATAATGAAAATCTCTGTTAACTTATCGCATTCGGGCAAACGGGTCAGTGGTATATCTCGCTTATAGTGACTATTTCGAAGCATTTTCTTGTACGCTGAAGTATTTCAACGATTGGACGCATTACTGAAACATAAACGAATTTCACGCGATAAAAATTTTACTGTCCCATCCTCATTAGTTCGGCAGAGGTATTCCATAGAAAAGATCAAAAGAAGGACTATTGCTCTACATAAATATTTGAAAATTGCAAGGAGACTACAGCAATGCGGTAGCTAGGCTATGGCGAAGGTGACATTTGACTTGGGCGCCAAACATTCCCGCAAAATAATGTCAAAAGTTTATTTTATTTATTTGAAATATTAACGTAATATTCAAATGTTAACGCTATTTTTAATTAAAAAATGCTACCATTCTTTATTAAAACGCACGAAAAATAATACTTCACATCAGTGGCGCCCAACCCACGGTCCGCGGGCCGGCTGTGGTCCGAGAAGGATTTTTGTGCGGCCAGCTAAACCATAATGAAAAACAATTTAACACACATATTCCTATATTTTTATGAAAACTTCACTAATAAAACTTTTAATATCAGAATGTTTACTATAAAAAACTCATACTATACTTTCACTTAAACGACACCTCAGAATATACCTATAGATAATTTCCGATTTTAACTCTAATCCGAGCCGCAGAAGAATTGGCTACTTTCGGTGCGCAACCACCGATGCGGCTCGCCACGTATAAAAGGTTGGGCACCACCGCCCTACGTAAGCGAGGCGTTTCCTAAAAGTTTGCCATTGACGCCACATCTCCCACCCACGTCTCTGCATTCCAGTTAAAAAATCAACAAACTATGGATATAAATATGTTTAATCACTTACCTAACATTGGAACGAATACGGCGGTCGAAGAAACGCGTGGGAGGAGTCTCCGGCGGAATAAAACTTGAAATATTACGATGGCCTCCTTCCTGAGAGAAATATCACCGCGAAAAGTAGTAAAAAAAACCCCGATTTAATCACATCGAGTCATAAACGAACCCCACGCCTCGAAAAACCACCTCCCGATTTCCTATTTCGAGCCCAAAAGAAACAAAGACACTTCATCATCCATTTTATTTTTTTACGCGGAAACCCGCGGCGCATATCATTACCCTTTTAACCTTATAGATGACCACAAAAAATAAAACATCAGTTGACTCCCTTAATGGTGGCCAATGTCACCTCTGGAAAATCTCCTCCCACAGATCGTTGAGAATGAAGAATGGCCACAGATATACGATCCTCCGAGAGAGAGAGAGAGAGAGAGAGAGAGAGAGAGAGAGAGAGAGAGAGAGAGAGAGAGAGAGAGGAGGGAAGATACAATGTAATGAGCTATCATTCCACCCTCTCATTCCCTCAATCCCACCCTTCCTTCCTCCCCCACACTTCCAGAAGGTAAAGGAAACGTGAGGTTTTCTCGTTAGCGTGGAGGATGAAGAAGGTCCCGCCCACATCGCCATGCCAATCAGGGGGGAGACGAGATCTGATACTTCCCCCTCTTGTACGGAAGCCGGAATGGTTTCGCGAGATAGAAAATTGAGTGCGGCGGCACCAACATGATTGATACGTCTCTTCATTACCAAAAAGAAGAATGAGAGAGAATATTGCGGGAATAACGTCTCCATTTTATATGGGAAGTTAGTGATATATATATATATATATATATATATATATATATCGGACACCCTGTATATATATATATATATAGGGCGAGTCGTGGCGTAGTGGTGCGGGCGCTGGCCTGCTACGCTTAGGAAACTCGGTGCGAACCGGGTTGCCCGGCTCCCCATTTGCCTGTTTAGAGGAGAACACGCAAATCAGCGCCCCGTCCTTCGGAAGGGACGTAAAGCCGTTGGTCCCCTTGGTGTTTCTCGTTAAGAGTAGGCTAATGCCGGCACCGGGTTTCACTCCTCCCTTGCTTTGTGATTTAGACTGAGAAGCCTTCTAGCGCTGGAGTCGTTTGAAGTCACAAGGTCCCCCAATTGGTTGGTTGGTTGTCCGAGAAAGAGTGGACACATTTCAAACATTTTTAGCGAGAAAATGAATCAAGCTACAAGAGAACAGTTTTCACCACATGAAAGTGGAACTTGGAAAGTTCTATACACGCTACTTCTGCCGAGTGCGCTTGGTAGAACAAGTAGCCTATGTAAAACTTACAAAGTTCCGATTTCGTGTGGTGAAAACCGTTCCCTTGTAGCTTCATTCATTTTCTCATTAAAAATGTTTGAAATGTGTCAACTCTTTCTCAGACACCCTGTGTGTGTGTATATATGTATGTATATATGTGTATATATGTATATGTATATATATATATATATATATATATATATATATATATATATATATATATATATATATATATATATAGTGTGGGCATACAATGAAAATCCACTAACAACAAGTCAAAGTTTAGGCTAAATTGAGTTGTTTATGCGACTATGTCCCAAATTGAACGATCTAGCTACTGCGAAAACCCGTTAAGTTCTATCTAGTCCCAGTTCACTGCTATGATGCTCACATTTTTCTGTAAGTCCATTTGAGGATTTTTTATGACTGTGAAAATCCAATAAAATCACTTTACTCAAAAACAGATTTTGAGGACTTGGTGTATTTTCCTTGTATGTATGCATCAGTGGCGTACGCAGGGAGGGGGGGAGGGTTAATGGGGTCTGGGCCAGCACCTTAAGAAGTAAGACAAACTCAATAAATTAATTAACCGTTCGATGTTAGTTCTGCCACTTTAAAATTCACTTCTATAATCCCCATTTATAATCCCTCGTTTTTTAAAATTATTAATAGTGATATAAAAATTATTTCAGCCTTTTAACATTGAGTTTAATTTTTGATCCTTAAGAATGGAATTTTGACCCCCTCCCCTCCTTAGGAAAATTCTGCGTACGTCACTGATATGTATTTACATATAGCGCTGGGCGGCGTAAGAATGGCAGAGAAGGAAATAGGGCAATCTGCCCTCCGTTGGGAGCGATTACGCCCTCATTTAGTCTCGTGAAGGAGTGTAAATGTGCATATGCATTACATGGCATATACAGTGGAACTTCTGTAATTCGAACTTTAAGGTAAAAACAAAAAAATATCTGAATTATAGAAAAATCGACCTCGTGCAAAAAACATTTTTCTCTATTGTATTTTAGTAGAATTTACATATCGAAACGAGCTATAAATTTCAGCCATTTTATAAATCGAAATAAATCGTTCAAAATCCTAAAGATATTTTGGCAAAATTAATTCTTATTT
Organism: Uropetala carovei; assembly: GCA_036926305.1. NCBI lineage: Eukaryota > Metazoa > Arthropoda > Insecta > Odonata > Petaluridae > Uropetala > Uropetala carovei. The sequence goes on from JAXCHB010000210.1 coordinate 531,892, forward strand.
TTTTCTCGAATTGCACTGCGGCACACTATTTTTCCGATGACGTCAGCACCAAATTTAACTTTATGGAGTCGAAATGTCGTAAACATGGGGAGGCGTATTTATCGTAAACTTCGACTTAAAGAAAAAAATAATTTTATCGAGTATGCCGACGATCCTTTATTAGTAGTCCCTAACTCCTCCGGTATCATTCTTCCCCTTGCAATATGGACCTTATATGCAGCGCAGACTCGATGAATTTTAAGCGTAATGGGTTTAAGAATGCATCCAGCAAAGGTCAATGGAAGACATCAAAGACATCCCTCTCTTGAAACCGCCAATGATGTACTTCCATCGTGTAATTGGTATATGGAAGAATTCATTTCATGACTGGTGTAATAGATGGAGGCGGTATATCTTACAGGGTTAAATGGGGGTTGCCTATCTAATATATAAAGAAGGATGTCTGTCAGTCATGTGTCTCCGATAGATCCAGCGCAACCAAATTCTGCATGGAATCCACCTAAATCCAGGGAAAGGCCGAGGGCTATGTTTACATCCGATTCCAAGGTCCCAAGTTCCACGAACTTTTCTTTTTCTCAATAGAATGATACCGTGGGAAAGAGTGCACCTTATTTTAGCATTGCATTTTTTAAATTATTTATATTCGTCGTAAAAATGTCCAAAAGAATCGAGTTTTATTTTCATGTTATTGATTTTCAAAGCGGAATCCGGATCCGATAGGTAAATTTGTTTTGAACGCGAAAATTCGAAGTTTTTTTGGCTGAAAATCTTCATCGCTCGTGGCAGCCACCGAATAAGCTAAAATTTGGTAGTTTTCTTATTATTTACGATGCTACGCTATAATTAGGGCTGTCCAACTTATTTGGTGTGGCGGTCCAAACATGATGAAAGCCACTAACTGGCGGGCCGGGCTGGGGCAGGTGGGTAGGAGCAAATTATGTCCAAACAAAGATTGGAGATAGGCCGGAAAGCATACGCCCCCAACGTGCGTAGTCATTGCATCGCCCATTCCCCCATTACTTGGTCGGTTTGAGGGAATTTCCAAGAGAAATAGAGAACCCTAATAATGCAGCGCTCCCAACCTTTTCTGCTCCACGGCACGCTTAAAAACATCGCGGTACACCTAACCATCCCTACATAATTAATTTCACTGCGTAAATACATATTTTAAAAGAAAAAACTAGCATAAAACGGGTAAAAGTCGCAATTATATTAGACTAGCAGAAACGCCCGGCGTTGTCCGGGGAAATTTTGTTAAAATCCGATCGTAATTCTAGATGATACATGGTATTTAAGAATTCAATAGGCCGCCGCTTCGAATAAAACGTGAAGAGAGAAACAAAAACCGCTTATTAATTATTTCTGGGAGCCCTCCACAATCATAGCAAATTTGATTCGAACCAATAGCAGAACTGGGGAAAATACGCTTAGTTTAACGTTTAAATCAGTCGCATTTTTTAACTAAAAAAAAGGCAGACGGAAACGAAATCCCGCAGTAATCTTCCCCGTAGTGCCCTCTACAATCGTGTTAAATTTGGTCGGAATCGGATGAGAAACGTGGGCTTGCATAAAGGAAGAGGTAGACAATTGGCAGCCATTTTGAATCAAGTGGACAGACTGACACTAAAACCACGCATTAACCTTCCCCTTAGTGCCCCTACAATCGTGCCAAATTTGGTCGGAATCGGTCGAAAAATGGAGGCGTGCGTAAAGGAACACACAGACAGGCAGACAGAATTAGTAAAATATAGAGGTGGAGATTGTTGTGATTGGTAAAGTCATATTCAAATAATTGTATAATTTTAGTAAATTACGTACATACCACATAAATCAACGTGTAAAAATGTTATGCTCTTCGACGGAAGATTTAGGCTTGCCTTTTTGGTACAAAGAGCAACAAGAACTTCTTCATCTAGGTTCTTTAAACATGCTCTTTTAATGTTTTTAATATGGGCCGTTGAAGAACAACTCAATTCGCATAAATACGTTGTTGAATTTGGAATGTCATATCGATGGGATATCCAGATATTGAAGGATATTCACCATAAGCTTTTAACCAAAATACATCTAAAGGTAGCATACTGATTTTAAGTTGTTTGATCGTTGCTAAGGTCTACCAATTCCTATCGCAGTTTCAGGATAGATTCCTTGGATGATAGAATGTACGCATTTCTTTGCTCCAAACGCTTTATTGAAAATTAAACATCCTCATAGCGTACGTAGTTCCCTCATCTCGGCACACCGGTTGTGGAGCACTTTTAGCGGGTGTGCGGGGGAAATTTTTCGGCTGCTTTTCTCTTCCCTGTTTTCCCCATCCGTTTCACACATGGTGGTAAAAACTTCGGAAGGGGGTTAGAGGCATGCAGGGAAAAATGTTTTACGACTGGTATGGTTTAGGCAGCTTACCAGCATTCTATAGATACATACAAACGTTAAGGACGGGTAAGCGCCCCTAGAGATCTGGCGCCCCGGGCGGCCGCCCGGCTGGCCCTTACCTCGGGCTGGATAAAATCATGTCGCGGGCCAGATGTGGACGCCGGCTGGGCAACCCTATATGAACCTCAAAATTTTAATGAAGTGATAACGTTTGCTGCATGGAGATCGTATTCATTCGGGTGAACGCTTTATGATATTTGCTTTTTCCTATTTAAATTTCTATAGACAAGTACAGATACTGCAAAAAAATTCCATTTTAAATTTAATCTCTCGGATTATCCGTGCTTTCCTATAATCCATTCATACCACAATTACAATTAACACAGTTGATCGATGTTTTTCTGTGTGTAAATATATACTTATTTAGACTTGACCACAAATACTAAATATGGATCCACTCGATACCAATATGAAACACGTTATGGCACTCGAAAAAATAGTATTTTGCATTTATCGGAAGGCACGAAATAAATCTGACTTTCGGAACAGAATATTTTCCTGCATAAATTTATCGTGACCTAATAAAAAAAATCGGTACTACATACATTGAACAAACTTTCTCATATATTAATGAGTCGTTTAGTGATCATTAGAAAGGCAAAATTATTTGAGCCGGTTTTTAGAAAATCCATTTTTAGATAAAGTTGCCCAAGAATAAACTAGCCTTATAATCATTCATCGAGAAAAATGATATATTTAGTATTATTGCAGAAGTATAGTCAAGTAACTGTACGAAATTTTATCAAAATCGTTAGAGCCGTTTTTGAGAAAATCGAATTATTGTTAAAATTGCCTAGAATAAACTAGCCTTATATTCATTTTTTGAGAAATATGAACTATACAGTATTATTGAAGACGTAAACTCAAGTAACTGTAGGAAATTTGATCAAAATCGTTAGAGCCGTTTCCGAGAAAATCGGATTGTTGTTAAAAATGCGTAGAATAAACTACTCTAAATTATTGAGCAATGTCAACCATTTCTTCCGAGTTTCTATTCTGCATGATGAAATGCCTAAATACGAGATTTCATTCATTTTCGCTCTACCCTTTAGGCTCTAAAGCCAACAACAGACAGAGAGACAGACGGCATTGAGAAAACACTTTCTGGGATTCAGCGACACCTAAAACGTATATTTCCGTAAAAATCTCGAGGTCGAATTTTTTCGTGATTACGATACTTTCTCAATATACTTCGTATATGAGAATGCAAAAAGAGCTATCCATCGATAACTCACCAAATGTCATAAATTCAAGCCGAGATCAACAATGTTCCAAACGGATTTTCAAACGTATAATAAAGCGGCCATTTTCCTTGTTGCTAGGCATGTTGATTTTAAACATTTGTCAGTTCTATTTGTACGAATTTAAAGTCGATGATTTAAAGAAAAGAGATACCGCAAGCATTTCATGGAAAATTTACGAATAAATATGGTTAAAAGGAACGGAATTTCAAAGGATAAACGTAAAATAAGAGTCCAAAACGAAAGTTTTTATTTAGTACACTCGAGAAAATTTGTCGGTTGTTTTATTTTGTCTTATTTTGCTAAAAGATATATATTGTTTATAGTATAAGAACGTTTCATTAACGAAACAGCAAAACAAAGTGAAGACAAATTTCTTCTAACTTATTACACACAAAAGAAGCGTTTCTGTTTTCATGTTTTGTTTATCAGAATAACCAAAATACAAAAGAGAGACAAAAAATTGTATTTTATACCCCGTGTGGAAATATACAGGAGAAAAAAACACGAAGTTTAAATTAATTTAGGAAATACCATTGTGAACCGCGACCTCTTGCATGTAAAAATGGAACGAAGGCTTTATTTCGAGTGCTATCGTAAAAGCGTATTTATGTATTCGATTAGATAGCCTATCGTCTTGAGAGGAAACGCCGTAGGGTGCGCTTCTTTTGTCAGAGGTTACTAAAAAGAATTCCTCCGTTCAATTTTTTCCGTTTCGTAGAAAAAATCGGTACAATGTACATTGTACAAACCTTGTCATATACTAATGCGTCGTTTATTTATCTTTTGAAAAATACGAACTATGTAGGATCAATATAAACATCAACTTAAATAACTATGCGAAATTTTATGAAAATCGTATGAGCCGTTTTTTAGAAAATCTGTTATTAAAGTTGCCCTAGAATAAACTACGCTTATACACATTTTTTGATAAATATGAACTATGTAGTATTATTGTAGACGTAAACTCAAGTAACTGTACGAAGTTTGATTAAAATCGTATGAGCCGTTTTCGAGAAAATCAAATTGTTGCTAAAGTAGCCCAAGAATAAACTAGCCTTATTTTCATTTTTTGAAAAACATGAACTATGTAGTATTATTGCAGATGTATACTCAAGTAACGGTACGAAATTTGATCAAAATCGTTAGAGCCGATTTTGAAATAATCAAATTGTTAAAAATGCGTAGAATAAACTACCCTTAATTATTGAGCAATGTCAACCATTTCATCAAAGCTTCTACTCTGTATGATGAAATACCTAAGTACGAGATTTCATTAATTTTCGCTGTACCGTTTAGGCTCTAGAGCCGCGAACAGACAGACAGATGGCATTGAGAAAACCACTTTTTCGGACTCGGGTACACCTACAATAAAACGTACATTTCCATGAAAATCTCGAGATCGAATTTTTTCGTTATTACAGTAGATACTTTCTAAATGTACTTTATATATGAGCAAGTAAAAATTACGGGTTAATTCCGTCGCAATGAGGCGAGTTTAAAAAAACATTTTTAGAGGCTTAGGTGAGATTTATACACCTTTGAGAGAGAGAGCGGTGAATGGAAAAAGTACGCAAATCCGAACGCAACTGATTCAGCTCCCTTGAGTAACGATAACAGCTGCGAACTTTAAATAAACGGCTTGCGAACGTCATACATGAATGTATTTAAATATATTCTGTCCGCGTAATGAAACGGCACGATCCGTTATTTTCGCCGAAGAGCAGTTCTGTGCACTTTCGAATAATCTCGCGAGTATTGTTCGCTAAAAATGGTTGTCATGGATACGCCGAGCGTTTTATTGATTTATGAAGAAATTGACAGAGAGCAATAATGAACTCTTTCAAAATAGATTGCCTTTAGGGATGATGTGTCGTGCTAGATAATTTCTCTAGCCTCCTATGCGTACACACACACACATTAACATACACACACACACAGTCGAACTTCTATAAGTCGAATTTTCTATAAGTCGAAGTGAATTCATTTTACGGGATTAAATATTTTTCATGTTATTTTTCTTCCATAACTCAAATTTTCTACAAGTCGAATATTTCTGTTTCCCTCGATGTTCGACTTATAGAAGGTCCACCGTATATATATATATATATATATATATATATATATATATATATATATATATATACGGTGGACCTTCTATAAGTCGAACATCGAGGGAAACAGAAATATTCGACTTGTAGAAAAAAAAAATATATATATATATATATAAAATATAATTATATATATATAAATATAAAATTATATATATTAATTATATATATTAATTATATATATTAATTATATATATTATAGATAATTATATATATATAATAAAATATATATATAATTATATGTATGTCTGTATATACACAGGGCCATGCCCAGACATTTTGCCGCCTGAGGCGAAATATAATATGGCGCACCCTGGTCTCGCTGGCCTTATGAATTTGTTTTGATAGGTTTTCATTTTTGTCAAATTTTGGCGCCCCCCTTCGAGAGGCGCCTGAGGCGGTTGCCTTGCCGCCTCATCCATCGGCACGGCCCTGTATACACACACACACACACACACACATATATATATATATATATATAATAACGAATTTGACTTTACGCTTGCTTAAAATTCTTTTATATCATATCACATGCTGTTTGGAAGTTAAGCAGAGTTTAAACACCAATAGGTTAATTGACAAACTGTCTTTCCAATATTTATAAAGGGAAAATCATATCCTTATTTCAGCTACAAAACAGCCGTCATCAGTGATTATTCGAGGTTTTCTTTTTTTATCACGCTTTTTTTAAATGTGATTATACTTTCACTTTCTGCCTTTCCGCCCGGCTGTGCACTTGCTTAAATTGAAATTATGACGAAACCGTGAACGATACAGATCTGACCTTTGGATTGTAGATTTCTGTACAGCTGCCGATTGTTTTTTTTATTAGAGCTGAGTTTCGAAAAATATACAGGGACGGATAGGGGCCCATTTGAAAATTATATTATTTTTATCATCTCCGAAGGTATAAAAAAATGGAAAGTCGACATTTTGAGCATACATTCCCACATTGATGCAATTTACAAAAGAGGCTATAGTGAGCGAATGTGTAGCGGTAAAAAAGTATTCACCTGATTATTCAAATTTCAATATATATATATATTGATTTTTACGTGTAACCTTACGGAAAATATAAATGTTTTCCTTAGAGTCGAACCCAGGACTTTTTTCGAGATTTATTATTGTCATTACCTTAAAATATGTGAATCGAGCATAATTCGCCGCCAGATACCTATGCAATAGCGTGACCAACCCGCCAACGTACAGACGTGAACTATTATGGTAATAATTAGTGAATTTCAATTTGTTTACAATTCATTAAAATTGCGGCACGCGACAATAGGCAATTGTTACGAGAGAAGACGAATAAAAACCAATTGTTAGGACATAACAACCTGTGTAACCGGCCAAGAACTTGTCATACGTTATGGCAGCGGATCCTTTATGATTTTTGAGAAACTCTCACTGGGGTACTATCCTGTTATCTCCCCCCAAAGGTTATTTCAATGTTATCACCCTATATCCTCCAAGATAGATTCGAAGTGATCCCGTAATATTTTTACCCTAAAGCTTGCTAACCCATGACTGACTGGCCGGTCTCGACATTTACAAACCCAATCACCGGACAACGAGGAGGGATATTTTGGTTCCGAGCGAGGCGAAGGGCGCGGTAGCGCCCGGAGACGACTACCCATTAAAACAAAGCGAGCCGAAGGCTCGTCAATATATCCTTCCATTTGCGGCGCAACAGACATGAGGATATAACATTGAAAGGATATATTGACGAGCCTTCGGCTCGCTTTGTTTTACTGGGTAGTCTTCTCCGGGCGCTACCGCGCTCTTCGCCTCGCCCGGAACCAAAGTATCCCTCCCCGTTGTCCGGTGATTGGGTTTGTAAATGTCGAGACCAGCCAATTAGTTCTGATATTTAAGTTCATCTCCGTTACTGTGTTTCTTATTTATGTAACGTTTCCTTAGCGACCTTAAAAATTAATAATTTTTTGGGGGGAGATAACAGGATAGTACCCTCACTTGTTCTTTACCATCATTCAACCCCCCTTTAAACGAAAATTTCAATTCATAATTTAAAATTCAAAAAAATCTGATGCAGCCAACATATGACATCCTCCATACAGAGCAATGAATATGATTACTCTCGACGACAGCGTTCTCAGAAATAATTATCAGCGATTACACTCGTGATTAATGTTAAAACATTTTCAATAGTCTTTATTTAAAAAAAAACAAGTATAAAGACAATTGCTAGATTTTTCTATGGGTAAAAAATGTCGATGCGCAATTAAAATTTCCCTTGACAGCGTACGAAACGCTATCAGCAATTAGACAATTGCATCATAACAGCGGAAACAATGGTATCACTTAGCGACGTATTTAACAAAAATTTATAATAAAAATAAAGATATCTCTTAAACTATCGGCTTTATGAAAAATTGTTTCAAACAAAACATGTAGACAATTACATTAGCTACAATTTTCATAATTACAACTATTTATGACAAATAAGTCTGAAAGGAGAGATTGAAAAAAAACGGAAAAACGACTAGAATAAACGTCCACTTCCGGTGGATCAGTTTCAAATCTTCATTTGCTAATAAAAGTCTTAAGTGTAAAGTTTTGTGCTGATCTGATTATTAGTTTTCGAGTTAGAGCAACAGCAAAATTCCTATCGCATACAAAGACACATACATCATCGAGAAAATGGTCAAAACGTGTCCTAGGGACCTCAAAAAGTGTATTTCCGTTGAAATCTCGAAATCGATTTTTTTTCATGAAAACAATGCTTTCTCTATACTACGTATATGGAGAAAGTAATGAGGACAAAAACTTGGTATAAAAAATTATTTAAAATTATAAATAAGCACAATTAGTTTTTATAGGCACAAAAATTTAATAAAAATGTAATTTAACATAAGAAATAGCAGGAACAGAACGAAGTTAACGTGAAAGATGATGCTGCATTTTCTTCACGAGGTTTGAAAGATGAAAGTGCGTAACGAAAATCGTTCCAGTCCAGTCGATTCCTTCGATTCTTTTTTTTTATTGTGAGTAAACTTGAAAAGCTTTTTTCACAGAGGTGCGTCGACGAAAACGGAAGAATAATACGCAGCGTTTCTTCTCCAACTTTTGAGTAAATTGGGAAATATTTTACCCAAAATTCCTCCTAACTTGAGTTTTCGAAATTGTCTTTCGCACTTGAATCGTATTTCATTTCGAGTGCTTGTTTTTGCAATACTTCTGGCAATGAGTCGACATCAACGATGAACGGATTGCGTACTGATTTGTGAACGGGGTCGCCAGAAAAGTTGTCTGGAAAATAGGGGATGAATTCGCCGGCAAGGCAGTCCAGATGAAACACAATTTTGTTCTACGCATCCTCTTTACACCTTCATTTTCAGCGAGTGATGAAAATGTCGGAAAAGACGAAAAGCCAGGCGTCTGAACTTGCGTTCGACGTTTCCAAAGCTGGATTTTTTCCGTAAACGCTTTGATCGCATCGTGGTGCGCTATAATGTTTGCAGGATTGTTTCCTCGCAGCTTCAAATTGAGGTTGTTCAAAGATTCAAAAATGTCCACGAGGTATGCCTGTTCAAGTTGAAACGATTTTTCCGTAAACGCACGATATATAACTCTTATTTCTTCTGCTGCTCAGAGGAAAATTTCCACTTCGTCTTTCAGTTCGAACAATCTCGAAAGCAAGGCCGGGTTAGACTGGTAGGTAGTGTGCCTGCCTTCTAACCCAAAGGTCGCGGGTTCGAATCCCGCTTCGGGCATGGATGTTGTGATTCGTCTTGGGGTTTTTCTCCTACCTGCAGACAAGCCTAAAATTGGCTTTGCAGAGCATGCATCATTAAAAAAAAGTACCCTTTGGAAAGACGTACCTCCGTGTGAAAGAAAAGAGTTCATCGCCTTCTACATCGTTCTTCGGCCTCCCAACTGACCGAACCGGTACCCTACGCGGCGAGAGGCTAAAAATAAATTTAAAAAAAATATTCGCCTTTCGTGGTATGTAATTTGAAAATTAAAATTTTTTTACGCCGACAAAAATTTTTTTTCGTTATGAAAATTTCTCATCCTCGCCCCCCCCCCCCCCCCCTTGGAGTTTCTTCGCGCCCCCCAATTTAGGAACCTATGCGTTATAGTATTTTGGAGCGTGAAAATGATGGCGTTCTTCAACTTCGCGGCAGCCCATTTCTTTTCAGTCTAAAACAACAAAAGCTGAATCCTGAAGGAAGAAGTACAGATCTTTTTAAAAAATATACTCGCCTCGGTTCGCATTATCTCTTGAACGGTTCAGTGCACTGCACCGCGAAACACCGTGTGATCTATTTATTCAGTTTTTTTAATCTTAAACGGGACAGAAAACTCGAAAGGAATCGGAAAACAGCAAATTATTTACGATCCCGCTCTAGCTGTGGCTCATGACGTAAGTACCAACTACACTCATATTTTTTCGTGATTAATATGCATTCGCGTGTGAAATGATGTAAATTACGGGTTAACACGTAAATTTTAGAATCTTTGACCGATCGACGAAATAATAAACAAAATATTTAAGCTTAGTGATATTGTATACGCCCAGCTAGGGATGAGTTGGTGACCACGCCTACGGCGCCCAATCAGTGGTGGTCCAAGTTTTCTAAGTGGTGAGGCTGCGAATTTGTCGGCGGGCCCCATTGCAAGTTGTCGATGCTTCTGCGATTTGGGGTTTTTTAGGGTTAAACATTTCAATATCAAGTGTTTAATTGCCGTAATTTGAATGTATATGATGAGAAATTGTTTTAAATCTCCTGTGAATCAGAGCTTCGCAGTCCGCATAAAACGCCCTGGAGGGTCGCATGCGGCCGGCGGGCCATAGGTTACTCACCGCTGCCTTAGATATTCAGCCACGTTCGGAAATATTTATTAAATTTATCTCGCTGATATCATCAAGTTGCGACTAAAATATGTCCATGGTTTAAATTTACATCATGCTCCTGAAATTTGGGAAAAGTATACGGTAATCAGTATCACTGCACCACGCAGATACTTATGAAAATCTGTTTGTATTTGTTACCGCAAACTTAAAAAGTATTGTTGAAATATGTGGAATTTAGGGATTATTTCAGCATATCTTCCTTTACGTCGAGGTATATTCCTATGCTTCCAAGTAACAATTGCCAAAAGTGTGCTACGTAAATGCTTAATGAATTCAGGCGAACAAAATTTTTCGAAAACTTTCGTTTTAATCTTTATTTTCAAACACATATTACTTATAATAAGCTACGCAATGCATTCCAAACAAATCATTAAAAATCTTAAGAGATCTAACATTAATTTTCTAACATGATTTAAGTAAAGAAAATTGCCTACTTTCTCGCATAAATTCATTGTTTTAACGACGTCGATGCTGAGAAGATAAAATAAGTTAGGGGGGCGTTTCGTGAAATGGAGTATTTGAAAGAAATGATATATGTACCTGTACGTACCGGAAATGGCGTTTTAAAGTTCTTTTCTTCGTCATAAATAATCCATTTTCTTCCTATTTAAAAATATTGCAGGCACAAATAAGGAAATTAAACGTTTGCTTGTGAGATTGTTTATGTTAGCAACAATGAAGAAGTAACCATGCAAGAAAATTTCTAATTGTAAGTTCTACTCGAATTAAGACATTCTTGTTTGATTTTATTGATAACGGCTACTCCTACGATAAAAATGTATATGAAAAGAAATACTCTTCTTTACTAGTTCTACAAATTTTATTTGAAAACTATTTTGATACGACTAATACTTTACGAGATATGACGGAAAGTTCATTTTTTGTCACCAGTAAAGTGGTACCGCTGATTGACTTACGATTCATTTATGTGATTTTTCTTATCAACTTTGATTGTGTCCTTAATATCAAATTTCATGAAAATCCTTTCCGTAGAAGCTGAGAACTAAAATGCGGACGGACGGACAGACCGACGCTAAGAGGCGCTTATTCCGGGGGCGAAACGCGCCTAAAAACCTAAATTCACGACTCGTCGAGTGTTGAAAATTATATTTGGTTGGCAACAACATCAGGGACAAAGTAATCCGAAAGGAATCGCAAACCCGCTTACCGTTTTTCCTACTTGTCCTAATAAAATGGGAGTTCCGCACGTACAATGAGGACGGCCGATGATTACACATTATGCGGGCGGAAGGCAACGGGTGCGATAAATAAATCCTCCTTTAAAAATAAAGCGACATCATTCTTTTCCATGTATTCAGACAGATGCTAAAAAAGTTCCTTCACAAGAATAATATTTACCGAAAATTTCATTTTCGGTATTTCTTATACCTCGATATTGAATCCGTATAGCAAACATTTACGACGATAACGGCTACTCCTATGATAATAATGTTTGGGAAAGGAAATACTCAGCTTTACCTGTTCTACAACTTCTATTTGAAAAATATTTTGATATGAGCAATACTTTACCAGATATGACGAAAATTTAATTTTTTGTCCCCAGTAAAGTGGTACCCCTGATTGGCGTAGGTGATTCATTTTTGCGATTTTCTTATTATATTTGATTGAAAGTCCTTAATATCAAATTTCATGAAAATCCGTTCGGTAGAAGCCGAGAACGAACATGCGGACGGACGGACGGACGGACAGACCGACCGACCGACCGACGATAATAGGCACTCACGCTGTAAGCGAAACGCGCCTAAAAAGAGAAATATGAAAGGCGTTATTTCGCAGAACAAAAACGTGTACGTTCCAAAAGAAATCAACGGTAATTGACACGGACATGGAAATGAAAATAATTAATCATATCGAGTTAAGAATTACGATATTTTTATTCGGTCACTCGATCCAATTTGGGTAACTGCATGGCGGAAATTCGCGTTGCCCGGTTTAAAAAAATTAAATTCGGTTTTATCGGTTTAAGCACGTTCCTTCATATACCATTTTTTAAAAATTGAAATGAGCGAATTTTTCATAATGAGAAGGTTTTACTAATGAAGTCTCTCTTCGGCTAAGAGCGACCATTAAGGACTATTCGATTCGTAGGTGGAAATGGGCTTTCGAGGAATATGGTAACGTTCCAAAAGGGATACGTGTCCAAACACGTAATCATTAATTTCCCTTTCAAAGACGTATCCCAGAGCTTCCATCCCTGATTCAAGCGCTTTCGAATTAATTATCTAGATCAAGGGTCTGCAAATTACGATTCGCGCAGTCCGACCCGCCTTACCTCATTAACTTTTTTAAGATGTGCATATTCGTACGTTTGCCAGGTGTCGTTAGAAACATTTATACGATTAACCTAAAGGATATTTTCCGACTATATTGATATAATGTACTTTTGATATAGCCGAATGACATATCACAGAATCAAAACAAGTCCTGGAAGAATTGCAGAGCAAATAACATTAGGCCCCTTTTTACTTTTTCGACCTCGAGATTTTGCCGGAAATGTACGATTTAGATGTACCTGTGGGTCCGAAAAAATGGTTTTCGCAGTGCAGTCTGTCTGTCTGTTTTTTTACCTGTAAAGTGGTATCGTTGATTGGCGTACGTGATTCATTTTTGCGATTTTCTTATTACATTTGATTGTAAGTCCTTAATATCAAATTTCGTGAAAATCCATTAGGTAGAAGCCGAGAACGATCATACGACCGGCCGGACGGACAGGCGGCCGGACAGGCCGACGATAATAGGCGCTCACGCTGGAAGCGAAACGCGCCTAAAAAATAGTAAAACTGGAATATTTCCTAATCGCCCAAATTTGGATTACTAACTAAATGTTTGTAGTTTTAAATACACACACGGTTTGCTGAGGTAATAACTAAATTACGGCCAAACTTGAAACGTCTAAAATTGGGGTTATAGACAGACAAAGGGGAAATTTTTCCTTTGATATTCCTACCTGCACCCTGGAATCCAGATGACTCGAATACTCGTTTTCTTCCCTTCCGAGTTCCACTTGTTTCAAGTTCGGCTCCACTCTAAATTTACGCACGCGAGTTTTTTGCTAGCTTTTATTCACCGTTTTTCAATTACCCAAGAACTATCTCTCGATACAATTTTAACAGGCGACATTTTCATTTTTACAAACGAAATCGCCCGGGTCAATTCCGGGAACACTCACCACGCTCTTGACCGCGCGTTGTTAGTCGTCCGCCGGAATAAATCCATTGTCGTCCGTGCAAGCCACTAGATAGACCCGTCCCCCGTCACCGCCCACCGCTAAATGGAGCTTTTCTTTCCCACTCGAGGAGAACAGCAGACATTGACGTTTTCCTGTGCTGAGAGAGAGAGAGACAAAGAGCAATCGGTTTAGAACAAAATTTCGCCATTTTTTTCTCCAACAATTCCTAGTTTTGAAGAAAAAGTAAATTGTGAGGCCTGTGGTTAAATAACAGCAAGTTAGGAAAGTGCACAGCGTATCACAAATGAGGGCGTTTCGTGCAATGGAGTACATATTTGAAAGAAATTATATACGTGCACGTAAGGGAAAATAAATAGCGTTTTAAAGTTCTTTTCTTTGTCGTAAATAATCCATTTATTCCTATTTAAAACTACTGCATGCACAAGTAAGGAAATTAAACGTATATTTGTGAGATTGTTTATGTTGGCAACAATGATGAAGTAACCATGCAAGTTCAATTCGAATTAGACTTTCTTGTTTGATTTTCTTGATAACGGCTATTCCTACGATAAAAGCGTAAGGGGAAAGAAATATTCTACTTTATGCTAGTTCTACAAATTTTATTTGAAAACTATTTTGATATTAGAATAATAATAAGTAATGTGACGTGTAACATTAAAAATTATAACATACTGACTTGATTAATTAATAACAAAGCAATACAGGTTGCATAGCAACTCATGCTAGATTAAGCGTTAAAATCACAAAAAATAAGCACCTTTACGTATTCTAAAATTTTAAAGGGCAAGAAACAATAAAAGACCGCTACAATAAATTAATTTCGAATTTCGTTCGTCTTTTAGTTTTTGCTTGAAGTTTCTAAGTTAATATTTAGGTATTTTAATGATCAAAAGAAAAAAGTCTGGACGGTCAAAATCGTTTTTTCCTGGGCTTTTAAATGGCAAGGGAGGGTTATTAATAGGGGATCATTATATATGATAATTAACCCTTTATTTAGCAAATATGTATACGTTTATGACGAGGAAAAAATCATTTGAATGTAAATGATGAATTTTATATGACTTTATTAGACTATGCACTAGTGTAATGCCAATTGAAATATAAACGGAAGAATTATAGATAATTATTATTTACATTTAAAATAATTAATATCACACTTTTACATATGAAATATTTCTCATACACAGCATTTCTAGTGAGTATTGTTGTTTACGGGCTATCTTTCGTTAAACTTAAAATAGTTGCCTCTCTTTCCCTCCCTCCCCCCTCTATCTCTCTCTTCCCCCCTCTCTCTCGTATTAAACGCGTTCAAAGCACGTTTATACCCATAAGGATTGACTTAACAATATGATATAGAGGTCTAACAATGGAAATGGTAGGCAAGGTAACATCCCGTTAAAATGGCAAGATTTCCTCAAACTGTTTGAATTAAACGTTTACATAGAGAAATTTCGAATTGCAGGCGGAAAACAATGAACAGAATAAGAAACTTTATAATGTTTTCTTCTAAATGGTTTATATCCGAAGATTGTAGGTCAATTCTTTCTAATTTTAATCTAAAAAAGAATGAAAGCCTGCACGTCGAAATGACCCTTTTTACGTGTTACCTTATGGGAAATGGAAATTATCCCCTGGAGTCGAACCCGGGTCTTTTATCTTGAGTTCGATAAATTAAAACGTTTTTTTATTATATCATAATGCAATCCTGAAAATTTCATCAAATTCGGTTCATTAATTTGCGAGATATTAAGTTTCAAAAAGCACTACATGACAAAGGGGCAAAGTGACGCTGTCTTTTACATATTTTTTATGATGAAACATTGTTTTTAGACTTTATTTATTTATTATTAACTAATTACAAGATGTTGCTGCGTGCATCTCCCACTATAGGACATATGGGATAAAAAGTCATAAAAAATAAATATCCTAATATTTATATATTTTATTTCTGTTATGGAAAGCCAAGTATAGAATTCTGGTAGGTACAAAACATAGGTTTAAATCAGAGCTGCAAACCGAACCGAACCGCTGAACCGAACCGCAGTCATTTTGCTGAACCGCGAACTGAACCGAAACCACTGATTAATTTTTCAATGAACCGAAAACCGAACCGTAATTTTTTGCAAAAGTGGTTCGGTTTCGGTCGATCTCAAACCACAAAGTACGGACCAACGAAAAGACCAGGAATTTCCATTGGAACAACCAGCCGGTTTGCTTCAAAGGAAAGACTGCCTATCTCTTTCCTCTCTGCTACTATTGTTATCCACATAGAAATCATGTTAGGATCAAAAATACCATTTTTTTTAATATAAATAAATAAAGATGATGATGGGATTGTAATATATTTAAAATATAAATTTTTTCTTTCTTTAAATAAATTATTCTTTCATTTAAAATAATAATGACTGCTGATTGATACTGAATGTGTAATGTTTATATTGGATAAATTATTTCTGGATAGTATTTCAAATGATTTAGTTGAACCGAACCGCAAACCGAACCACTTGTCAAAATTCCCGTCTGAACCGAACCATGAACCAATCCACTTCCAAAAATTTAGAACCGAACCGCGAACCGAACCACTCCCAAATTTTGAAGTGGTTTGCAGCTCTGGTTTAAATTGATATAAAAACGTAATAAACACGAGAAAGTAATTAGTAATGGAGTCTTCAAAGATAACATGCAATGTAAAAACTGAAATAAGCGAGCTCTGCAGGGAAATAAAGTCAAATGACTGCTGAAATGCATTCAATATTTATAATAACACCGTTTTGAAAGAAAAAATTATTTATATCAACTATAATTACACGGAATAAAACGCATGTTCCCCGTGGGCAACATTACCAAATAAATGGTTATATAACAGTCACATAGGACGGTACCTCTCGCGTCGCCATGGATATTTTTATTTTTCACTGGAGATCATCCTTTCCTTCCTTCATTGTCGAGGAGATCAAAGCGGCGACTTCGACCATAGGAAAAAAATGAAGAAAAAAAATAAACTAAACGGATACCCTTTCCGACTTCAAAGCTGAACCTTCACCACCTTCCAGTCTTCCCTCCCCCCCCCCCCCCCCCCCCACCCCCCCCCAATTCCATAAAAGCTATCCCTCGGCAGGGAGGAACGAAAAAAAACGAACGATAGCCCTTTTAAAGGGGTAAAATTAAGTTTGCTTACTCCACTACGCGTTACGAGTATAAACAGCAATGATTGCACGCTTCCCTCTTAAGAATACGCAACCGACCAAAGTTTAAAAAAAAAAAACGACCGTTAATCCCGTTTTTTTGATAAATTTAACATTTTTTTCTCTCGAATATTCGAGAGAACTTGATATACGTAGGCAGGGCAACGAGGTACATCGCTGGCAACAGCGCGTGACAGTGGAACACGTTTTTGTTGGTCCTGTTTTCCACGCGAGATGAACCAGCCTTTTGTTTTGCGAGAAAAAAGTTCTCGAAATGGTTCGACTAATATCGACCTTTATTTATTTTTTAAATCCTGCTCCACTCGTGTTTCACCCCTTAACCTCTATGGCGATATGAGTAGATACATACACGGCTCGAATAATCATCGAAAAACACTCCGCTCGCTCGCTTTAGCTTCGAGGAACGTAGGATACTCTTGCAACGTGCGCTGAGCTAACTTTCCCGTATACTAACCCTTCCACTTTAAACAATAATGTCGTTGGCTACGTTACATTGAATGAAGTTCATTGGCTGAGTTAATTTTGATATAAACCCTTTAAAGCAGGGGTGCTCGGACTTTTTTTTATCCCTTTTCTTAACGCGACCTACCAGAATAAATTACCGAAGATTAATTCTGTACCTATATAAAGACGTTCTTATTTAAAATTACGTAGATTTTAATGGAGTGTAGCCTTATACAGGTGCGAGACATGGACAATAAGAAGAGAAGATTTGAGCAGATTAGAGGCGTTTGAGATGTGGGTATGGCGTAGATTAGAGAAAATCAGTTGGGCAGAGAGGAAAACGAATGAGGAAGTTTTGAATATAGCAGGGGAAGAAAGGACATTAATTAGAGTACAGGCGAGGCCCGAGATTCGACCGGTATGCGGTCCTGAAAACGCGGTCGAATCTCGAACAGTCGAATGTCGAGCGCCGTTTTCCCATAAAAGTACACAATATTAGGAGACACGTTCCAGCATCTCGGAAAAATTATTGAGTTCCATCTCATAATATATAAAGTTAAGATAGCATTACTAAAGTGCTAAGAAAGCAATATTCAATCCTTAAAAAGCATAAAATAACTTACGACTAAAGAAAAAACGAGGTAAAAATATTTTCTTGCCTGAAATCTTATTCAACTGTGCTTACTGGACTTGGTTTATTAATTGAGAAGTTGTGAAGTTTTACTTGAAAGATGGGGTGATGGCTGGGGCAATGGATAAAAATAGTTCCAATCCTTGATGATAGAATATCCGCCCGGCAGGTGGAAGACCCGGGTTCGATTCCCGGTCATAGCAGATTTTTTCACCTGTTTCCGCATTTCCCATCATTACAGCTTATGCCTGTCGCATAAGGATCTTCGGATCATCCTTTCCATCAATTTATAAGAAATAATGTTTATTTATCACTTTGGATAGACGCATAGGATGAATTACATTACCGGTTAAGAGCTGATGTATTCGGTTCATTCGTCTGCCCGTGTACAAAATAACTCAAAAATTACGTAAGCTACAAACACCAAACTTTGAGGATATATAGTTCTACATTTGGACTAGAGGTGAAAAAACTTTGAGGTCCGACCGTCAGTCCGTTTGCCTCTTAACAGGATATTAAAAAATTCCTTATGAACTATCTATACGGGCCCATTATGGTTTTCGTATTGTTGACCGTATTCACAGCAACGAATGCAAATAAACAAATACGCTATTATGCTGAAGTAAGTGAAATTGCACAGTTCTAAAATTTTATTCTATGAAATACTAGCAGAAATACCCGGCGAAGCCCGGGGAAATATGGTTCAAATCTGATCGGAATTCTAGATGATACATACACGGATTTTAAGAATTCAATCGGCCGCCGTTTTCAATAAAACGCGCAGAGAGAAACAAAAACCACGTATTAATTATTCCTGGGATACCTCCACAATCGTACCAAATTTGATTCAAATCAATAGTAGGACTCGGGAAAATACGCGTAGTTTAATGTTTAAATCGGCCGCCATTTTGACGGACACTAAAACTCCGTGTTGACCATAGAGATATACTTATACAACTATATCTCTATGGTGCTGACCTTCCCCTTAGAGCCCCCTATAATCATACCAAATTTGGATGGAATCGGTTGAGAAATGTGGGCGTGCATAAAGGAAGAGACAGACAATTGGCCGCCATTTTGAATCAAGCGGACAGACGGACGCTAAAACCCCGCGTTGACCTTCCTCTTAGTTCCCCCTAATATCGTGCCAAATTCAATTGGAATCGGTTGGTTGTGGGCGTGCATAAAGGAGCAGTAAAAAAATGAGCCGTCATTTTGAAACAAACGGACAGACGGACACTAAAACCCCGCATTAACCTTCCCCTTGGTACCCCCTAGAACAGGGGTGGGGAAACTTTGAACGAGACGAGCCGCATTAGCCAATGCGGTTACTTAGGTGGGCCGCATTAGCAGATGAAAATGCTTCGGCGGGCCACATTAGGGTACACATCGGAAGTTATTAGAGAGAATTCGAAGGTTTCTATCTGTGAAAATTGATAATTAATATTATTTTATCGTTCAATCTTCAAAAGGAAAGGTTTTCTGGCCCTAATTTTAACCAAATAAAACGAAATTGTGTGTTACATTTCACGGTTTGTTTTTGTAATGATATTGCGGGCCGTATAAAGTGCTCCCGCGGGTCTAATGTGGCCCGCAGGCTGTCGTTCCCCACCTCTGCCCTAGAATTGTGCCAAATTTGGTCGGAATCGGTTGAGAAATGTGAGCGTGCATAAATAAACAGACAGGCAGACTTACTAAAATATAGTGGTGGAGATTTTGACGTTGTTATTATCTATATGGGTCAATTATGGCTTTTGTATTGTTGGCCTTATTCACAGCAACGAATGTAAATAAACAAGTATGCTATTAACCTTCTACTATTATCATTATTTTTCAATCACGTAACTACTATTGTGGGGTGAAATATGACCCCATTTTTCGAAATTGAAAAAACTAGAAAATTTTAATTTTTTGGTTTCAATTTCTGGTCATTCATTAGAACAGACACTTGAAAATGTGAGAAAGTTAAATGTGCAGTATATGTATGTACATATACTGCAAAAAAGGAAAACGGAAAAAACTCCAAATTTAACTAAGCGTTTAGAATATTTTTTTTCGAAGCCTGAATATTCTTGTTTTTTTCTTCGTCCTTCCAGGCTCCGACTGCAATCGAATTAGGAATCAACTGAAATTTTAAAAAAAATATTGGTTGTAGAATGTAAAATTTGACGATGATGTTTTCCAACCATATTCCCACACCCGCATTTCAGTTTATTTCGCTCTCATGATCGAAAGTTGGTTATCGCATTTGCACTGTTCAAGTATTCACTCAAATCAGCATGGTGCCGCCCATCCACAACAAAACCCTCACAAGACATTATCATTTGCCCAATAACGAGAAGAAAAAATCGGTACAACATACATTGTACAAACTTTCTCATATATAGGTACTAATGCGTCGTTTAGTTATCTTTAGAAAATGAAAATCGTATGAGCCTGTTTTTAGAAAATCCAATTTTTGTTAAAGTTGCCCAAGAATAAACTAGCCTTATATTCATTCATTGAGAAAAATAAAATAGGTAGTATTATTGAAGACGTAAACTCAAGTAACTGTACGGAATTTGATCAAAATCGTTAGAGCCGTTTTTGAGAAAATCGAATTATTGTTAAAGTTGCCTAGAATAAACTAGCCTTATATTCATTTTTTGAGAAATATGAATTATACAGTATTATTGAAGACGTAAACTCAAGTAACTGTACGTAGAGCCGTTTATGAGAAAATCGAATTATTGTTAAAAATGCGTAGAATAAACTACTCTTAATTATTGATCAATGTCAACCATTTCTATGTATACTCTGTTCAGTATTATAAAATGCCTAAGTACGAGATTTCATTCATTTTCGTTCTTCCGTCTAGGCTCCACAGCCAGTAACAGACACACATACGGCATTGAGAAAACCTCTTATTCGGATTCAACGACACCTAAAACGTGTATTTCCGTAAAAATCTCGAGGTCGAATTTTTTCGCGAAAACAATACTTTCTCGATACTTCGTATGAGAAAGTAAAAAAGTACGACACAATTACTATAGTGGGGTCAAAAGTGGCCCAAAACGGCAATAACTCGAAATCAACTACCGTGTACGTTAAAGCTTCAACGACAACTGAAAGAGAAAATTGAAGTAGGAGATTAGATGGACTAACCAATCCACTGCGCGCGCCATAATCGAGTAAACAAAGAAAATGTTTTCTCTCGGGTCACTTCTGACACCACGACAGTAGTAGAAGGTTAAGCTAAATTAAGTAAAATTACAGTTCTAAAATTTTATTCTCTGAAATATTTTGTCGTAGTTATTTAATGCGAATTGTTTTTGAAGAAATGTTTACGTGATATGCTGCTTAACATTGTAATGGTAAAATACACTGCTGTGAGATTAGTTGGTTAATTTTTCGAAACAAAAGTGAAATTACACAGGTCTGAAAATGTATTTACATAATTAGTGTATTGAATATTATTAAAGATGCAAAATTTTCAAAACAGGTTGTTCTGCAGGGGAATGTTTTTTTACTTTAGTGTTCTAAAAAAAATAAGGGCCTTATGTAATTTGCTCTGCAATTCTTTCCTCACTTGTTTAATTTTACTTCATGTTATAAATCTCCTGCATGGCATCTAATAATCACTTTTGATAAATGTTACTTACAAAATTGATTTGATACTGGCACGCGAAGAAAGTCACAAATTTAAAATATTTATGAAAAGAGAAACACATTTCAGACCCCTTGTTTAGCCAACAGAACTACGCAACGAAGTGACAAGACACACTACAGACAGATTGAACTGAATAAACCACTTCGGATAAAAAGGAACTTATTCATCAACATTCTCTTCTTTTCAGAATCACAGTACTTATTATACTTCAAACACGATATTTTTTTTAAATAAAGGTTTTCATTATAACTATACAAGCTTAGGGTATGAACGGAGAGAAGTTTAATTTACATGAGATTCTTAAAGTCACGGGTATGGAGGATTTAAAGAGGCTTAAAGAAGCCGAACGTAAAGTGTAAGCTTGCTATATCTTCAACGAAACGAAAAAAATATATAAAGAAATAGGAACGACGAATGGGATGTCCGGAAGAAAAATCCGAAGAACTCGCCGGAAAATCGATTCTCGGAAAAACGCGATGCAGGCCGCGTTTCCTTCCTCCCCGGCAATCGCGACAATGGGGCTTTATCGAATTGCTGTATCCGAACAATTGAAGCGTTAATCCGACGCGATTGAAAACTACGAGTGCGTTAATCAGTCGTTAAACATAATTCACCGCCTTGATTCTTCCTTCCTTCGGATGGACGATCGATAATTGACAGTAATCGCAGCTTGAAACATGAGAGAGATGCACGCTTCATGCTTGCATACATGCAAGCTAGAGGCGTTCAATGCGAACGAATGACTACGATATGGCTAAGGAGACCATTTTCTGAAAAACAAAATAAAGGACATATTTAGTTATGTCCTGTATTTTGACTTGAAAATACAGGACGTCCAAAGCACTGAAAACGATTTTAAAAAACACTTCTCACATTTAACATCGCTGCTGGAAATAGTTTTCTTAATGTAGGGATATTCCTTTTTAAATCGCTGTTCAAAACACACTTTCTCTTCGAGGGCATTTTTTGGAAAAATTGTCACGTAAATAAAAATATTCATACGCCAATCAACAATCAGAATAAGTCGGTATGCAATCTATATAAGTATTTCTATCGAAATTGTTGCAATATTTGTCTTACTGCAACATAGCCGTTAAAACTTTTTCATGTTAGATAATAAAGGATTTTTTATGGGACAGTTAATGAAATACAGGACATTTGGGCGCCCTGTATAATAATTTAAAATATATAGAAATGTGCCATCCCTTCTTGAGTAATGTGTACCGTTAATATAATTTTCTTATTGCGCTTACAAAAAAAAAAGTCCTTAGTACCAAACCATGAAAATCCACTCAACAATTTCGGTACGAGATATGACGAAAAGTTCATTTTCTTTCATAAAAGGCTGGCATCCCTGCTTGACTTACGTGACTCGTTTATTTCATTGTTCTTATTGCCCTTGCCCAAAAGTTCCTTAAGTACCAAACTTCATGAAAATCCACCCAACAGTTTCGGAGATAAAATATGCGGACAGACGTGGCCATAAGGCTTGTTCTTTATTTTACTTTTTTTAAAGAACAACTTAAAGCAACTTCTAGGAACACATTAAAATTATAACAAAACTGTTTACGTAAATGTCTATGCGTATAAACCAAAATAACCCGCTGTGTAGAACCAAAAGACTACGCACAGTGCCATGAACAAGCATCTCCCGAGACAATTCCAAAACTCGAGTCCAAAATAAAAAATCTTCGAGTTACAGACGTTGAATTTAATTAATTAAAGCGTCATTCCCCGTGTATACAGCAGGAGCACAGTAAAAAAATAAAACTCTTTGCAGTTCTATATTTCACCCGTAACGTACAAGTCGATACTGACTGACGGGCGTAACTGTGATTTTGGGTCCCACACGCAAGTCAAGTATTTGGGGCCCCCATTTATATAAAAAATTAGGAAATTATTATATCGTTTCGATTTTAATCGATTTTTATTGTGGTTGAAATTAACGGTAAACCTTGACGTAACTAAAATTGTTGAAAGTTTTCGTGGGTTTTCCACCTTTTCAAAAGTACCTGTCCTTACAGGCTATTCATAGACGGTTATATTGTTTGGAATCTCTCCTCTCCCTTTTCTCAATGACCGCCACATCCTTACATTTCCCCTCACTTCAAAACAAACAATGGTTAAACGAATATTCCAAGAGTACAATTTCGTATCATTCAGTTCTAGTATAATTTGCACCGCAAGAAAACGTAAAACACATTTCCAAGAGAAAAGTACACAAAAATACAGTGGAATTTTATTAAGTCGAACCTAAAGGGAAACAAAAAAGGTATTCGACTTATAGAAAATTCGAGTTATGGAATAAAAATAACACGAAAAAGGTTTTGTCCTATAAAATGAATTAACTTCGAATTATAGACGTTCGATTTATATAAGTTCGGCTATACAGAAGCATATATCGGGAGAATCGCCGAAAGAGGTTATAGATCTTATCAGGAATCCAACACACTTCGGAAGGCCCAATAAAAGGATCCTTCTCCCCAGGACGATTAGGGATCACAACGGGAAAAAGATAAATGGGCTAGAGATGTTTGCAGCATTTCACCCCCTACCATCCACCAATAAGGTAACTTGCATGCAATCTGGGTTGCCACCAGAGCTCTGCACGGGCCTGATTTTCTAGGCTCGGCTCGATCCGTACGATGTAATTGTAGGCCCGTGAGACATTACGGAGGACCATTGTGACTCGCGTGATTTTTAAAGCCCGGGCCCGAAATTAATTCCAAAGGATCGACCCGTACCCGGCCCGTGCTGGACTCCAGTTGCCACCTCTCCGGGCTTTGAGACTAGTCTCCGGGTTTAGAGTATAATTCTCCGGGTCAACAACACATGAAGCAGTGTGGAATAGATCAATAAATAAATACGTTCCTCGCATTTGTACGAATACTAATTAACTAATGTGTATCAAACATTAAAATACAGCAAAAACATACTTTTTCAACTCCTAGTATGCGAAACTCCGGGTCAAATTAAAAAATCTGAGGGTCAGATCAGAAATTCTCCAGGTCATCGGCGAATTTGAGGTGGCAACCCTGGGTATAATGTAGATGACTTTCACAGAATATTGTCTTTCATCATTATAAAATAAAAGGGAGAATTAAATTACATAAAAACACTTAAAACTAAAAAAATCTTTAAAAAAAATATTATGACTTGCGTTGTTGTGACGTCACCTTCATCGCCTACCTCTTCTTACGAAGTGACCGTACCCCTCTGTGAGTGGCATCATTAACGAGTAGCACCTTAATTCATGTAGAACAAAACCTTTTCCTTTTTAACTGTTAATGATCATTGGATTTCGTTGCGTTCTCGCATTCATAGCCAGTATTAAAATTCTGTTTACAGTTTCAATCCACTATCAAATTATAACGGTACGTACTTAAAGCCGGGGTCCCTCAGCAGTATACCCCAAAAACGGGGATGCAATTTACGCTTTTGTGGAACTAATGGTTTAATTAAGCAAATGAGCCCTTCCTTTTGAAGAGGAAGAACGCCCATTAACGAGATTGCGTATCCTCTGCGCCTTTTTATATTAATAAAGGAAATTATAAAAACACGTCAAAATAATGAGTGAAATTAGTCTCCTACGTTGTCAGCTACTGTTGGAAATGTTAACATGAAACTATCATATGAATTGCACCCATAATATAGATTTTCCAAAAATTGAGAAATAAAACTAATATACGCAAATATTGAGCATAAATGCATTGTTCCTCTAAAAATGCAATTTAATTTGTTTCTTAACCTGCGCTAATAAATGGAAAAAGACTATAATTTATTCTAAACGTCTTCTTGATACATATTTTAAATTTCAAAGGTAATAATTAATATTAATATGGAACCTTATCACGAGCTTTACGAACACTGGTATATTACTGGAACTCAGTATGCATAAACGAGTTGTAAACTGGTTGATAGGAATAACTGCCTAACCTGTTATGCTAGCAATATTTCGCTAATTAATCTTCTCAACAAAACCTGAGGTGGTTTCATCAACAGCACTTCACATATTAGAACACGGTGACCTTCAATCTTCTTAGAAATACTTTTTTCACGCTCTTACACTCAAACTTTAGTTAGCTAAGTACAAAAATTAAACAAATAAATCATCGAGCTCACCTTATTACTTGTAACTTCTAAATGGAATAGGTAAATCCAGTTATTAGGCATAGATAACTCACATGACGGTATCAATCATACCAGAACATATAACTTCCGCTAATTTGTTGCAGAAATGCGCATCCCATTTACTCAACAGTTTTTTGGCTTCAAAATTGATTTGCATTTATTGGTTGACAGCTATAATAGGAACGCCCACAACCAATGGACATGCAAACATGGCTTCACGTAGTAAAATCAGAAGATTCGAACGTGCCAAACTCGGTTTTCGTTGTTTTAAAAAGTATTGATGTAAATACTTTAAACGAAAGTTTGAAGTGCCCGAGACTCGAATATATTGTTGAAATAAAAATTACAATTCATAATTTACAGCTTCTTTTATACGAACCCATTTTTCCGCAATTGCATAAAAATTATTTTATTGTGACGTAAAGGTTAACGTGGGTAATGATCAATGGTAGTTTTTGCTGCGTTAATTTTTATTATAAAAATTTAAACATTAAGCTTAACATTACATCGTGCTCAGTTCAACTGGCATTAGGTATATTTCCGACATTTTACCCTAAGATCTACTACAAATGGTAACAAATATAATGTTCCAAGAAATAACCTCGGGAGTATTACATTGACTGATTTAAATCTACATATTGCTGGTTAAAAACAATTCGTAATTAACAGGAAGTAGTTATTTTAAATAAGCTCAATTTGATAATTTTGGAGTTTATTTCCATGTTTATACAATTTTAAATAAAATGTTACAACAAAAGAGGTATAAAGTTTTAAACAACTTGTTTACATACCAAGCAGGTAATTCTAGATAAGGACAAGTTCTTCAGCAGTCATTTTCTAATTTAGAATTACATCTTTTGGCCCATCACTACAAATTTGCACACCATTTTAGATAATCTTAAATAGGCACTCTGCATCACCAGCTCAAACATTATCACTTATCTTGGAAGACAGGCAAAATTTGAGACTAGATTTTTAGCCAAACCCCTAACATTCGGCAATACTAACATTTACTACTGTATATAAAGGATGCCCTGAGGCGAGCTAAATTAAATTACCCTCGACAATAGATGTAGTCAACTTTAAGCTAACTAACTGAGATCATTTTTATCAAAATTCATCATGAGATAGACACTATCTGTTAACATGTCTAGACAATGGAATGCCTGAGATCCACTGCTTGCTGCAAGCAAATAAAGAAGTGTATGTACTTTATCTTGTGTAAATTCATTCATCCAAAACTTCATATTATTCTGGTGCTACAATTACCATGGAAACTAAAGGGAAAAACTCAAATAAAGGTTCATCTAGTGGTACCTTACAACATTTGTTTGAAAAGATGAATTTTAGTTTTTCATAGGTTGGTTTTCTTAAATCCGGTAGGATGTTAGTTCTAACAATTTCCATATCACTTTAAGACCATTTCTAAGGAACCAGGAGAATATTTAGACAGTATATAGCAATATCTTATTCAGAGTAAAAAAATATTTAAAAAACCGTACCTAGTTTAAAATCACTTTTTTCCCATCAAACGTTTGAAAATTAGCAATAAAAATTGTTTATTTCAATTCCATTTTTCCTTCATTATTGCACCAACATTAGTACTTATTTCCAAAAATTATCCACTCATCTTGAAATGTGATATTCCTTCAGGAACAACTGCCAAGTTGGTTAGCTAAGAATTTGTTTTTGACAAATCAATTTGGTTTCAGTAACTTGATCTTGCAGATACTTTTCCTTTAGGAAAACTAATATTTTCATTTCATTAGAATTATTCCTGTTGCACTGGAAATCCATCTTATATAAGATATAAAGAGCAACTTTTTATTACTTATAATATTTTAGATAATCGCTCTTCCATCAAATATAAGAATTATTGGAACATTTCCATAAATGACCTTCCAATATGTTTCTCATGTTCCACTTTTGTAAACAGTTTTCCTCAGCCAATTTACATATAACATGATGCTAAAATCCTCTTCCCTTTATTTTTGCAATCAGTCTTCATGGCAT
The DNA here is from genome assembly GCA_036926305.1 of Uropetala carovei. Classification (NCBI taxonomy): domain Eukaryota; kingdom Metazoa; phylum Arthropoda; class Insecta; order Odonata; family Petaluridae; genus Uropetala; species Uropetala carovei. The sequence continues at coordinate 559,844 of JAXCHB010000210.1, forward strand.
TTATCAAACCTGATGCATTTGGTAAAAAATCTGCAATTCATAACATTAAAAATCAGACCTTAGTCTCCATTGAAAATGTTTACCATACAATTTTTCTTCCATGATCAATATTAAAATGTGATATGTTCCACCCATCCTAAATTCATATTTTTCATTTTCCTCATATCCTCTACAGGATTTTTAATGAGCATAAATGAGACTCACCACTGCTGTGAATTTTTATCCTAATTTCAGTGCAGGAGACAAATTTTTATGCTGCAAACTCTTCCTCTTTTCCTTGGGCAAAAAATCTTTGTATATTTGTACATATACACTACATAATACTTTTAAAAATGAAAGCAAAGTCACCACTTTTCACTTTCAAACTCAGCCATACAGATGTCATTTTAAGATGTCACAGAATTTTAACAAGAAACAAGTTTCTGATCTTGTTTGGCAACAACAACCTAGGCAGCAAAAATGCAACAAACCTTATTAAAATAACAGCTTTGTGCTCAATATCATGTGAATGGCTTTGAAAATAAAATACTACTAAAATACATACAAATAAGTTGTGCATTTAAGAGTTCAATATCTCATTGACTTATGATGGTACTTGGTTATTTCAACAGGAATGTTCAGAGCATTTCCAGTTCAGCAGCATATCATAGTTAGCTAGCATAATAAAAGACATGCCAACCAGTTACTCTAAAATCATACTCGATAAATTATTGCTTAAAACCACACAATTCCAATTGTCTCCAATATTATCACTCCATGAACAATACAGGCACATTAGAAAATATTCTAACACAAAAAATTAAAATCTCACTGGTTAGGTAGATCTGATATTAATAAATATTAAAATCCTTTTAATAATTTAATTTTTGCATCGTACATGGTTTAACCATACACATACTGACATTGGCATTTGTATCACCCAATAACAACGAAAAAAAGGCAAGAGCAATGCGCTTGTATAAAAAAGTTGCAAACAAAATGTAAAAGTGAAACAATTTATTTAAATTTGTGTATCTAATAAAAATAGCCAAAAACTACAGTTGATTAAAAACTGCACAGATTATCACCAGGTCAACCTCTTAATATTTAAATCACAGGCTGAAGTCGGTGACTATGGCCGGCACCTTTCAAGGAAACGTGGGTAAAGGCATACTTCTCTAATGTGATAACGGTCGAGAAGCCAGCACAGGAAACGTTCCAAGCCTAAGCCGTAACCGCCATGCGGGCAAGTTCCAAACTTACGCTGAAATAAATCAAGATTAAACCATTATTGCTCCATTTTAATTGTACATAAGTTATCACTAACACATTGATGATGAATAACAAACAATTTGGTTGGAGATGTAAGAACGTAAAATACTGTGTAGCATTTAAGTCTAAAAACTTTTTTTAGAGTATATTATTATCCTATAATATATTATCATTTAAATATTTCCCAATAAAAGTTATATATATATATATCTCTTATAAATATTTTAGTATGTATGTTCTTTATACGTTTTTACACTGCTGAAGCTATCGAATTCAAAAGTTTCATGGGCCATCCTATGGACCAAAGGAAGAACTTGATCTAGGTTTGCAGACTGTGGGGTCTCTTATACCCCATGGGGTCAACAAAATACTATTTCCATAAGAATTCATGAGAAATGTAGTGGAGAAACCCCAAAATGCCATGCAGCCCTTCACTGATGTGGATATAAATATACCTAAATATTCACTTACGATCACGGGAAATGGATTATTTTATGCATGAAAGACTGAATATTTAAATTCTGTTCATGTTTCGTGGTATTGCATGCTAAATCGCTCGAAATTTTCCTTTAAGAGCAAAATTTATCGGTTTAGATGTCCATTTTCCAGGTGGCAACAAAGCTAAATTTCTTAATTGTTGTCCTCTTCAAAGAGAGATATACACGTAAAGATTAATGCAAGGAAAATCCACACCATGGCATGCTGTAGAGGAAGAATAGCTAATGCCAAGATATGCCTAAATATAGTCTATGAATACCTTTAAAGTGAGTCAAACGATTTTTAAGGAATATTAGAACATTGTTATCTTTTACCGTTAACATTGAAAGATTTATCGCAACATAAATCGATACATCTACTTACATTTGTTCGGTAACCAAGATGTTGTTTATTGCTTACGTTTTGGCTAATAGTATTGACATAATCCACATAATTTTATTGCCGCTTTAAAGGCCTCAGTTCATCTATCCAAGTGAATATTAAGTAAGACGTTAATGCATACTATACAATACATAAAATAGTAAATGTTAATGTAAGCATCGCTTGCGTAATTAAGGAATGGGGAACGTTTGCTCTGAGCAATAAAAATCGTTTACCACTCTTTCCCGAGCGAAGCCGGGCGTTTCAGCTAGTATTATATAAAAGTGAATGTGTGTATGTATGTGTGTATCATGATTTCAAAACTCGAAAACTACAGATCGTAGAAGCAAGAGAAAGGTATCATTTTAAATGGCGTTTTGTTTCTACTGGCTATGAGGTCCCTGAAAAAATATTTTCATTTGCTAGTGTCCCGGGTTCAAATCCAGGAGGCAATTATATTTTCCTGTAAGTTTACATGGGATTTTTGATTTTTCAGAGTGCAAGGTTTTTTTTCCTTCGCTCATCAAAATACGTAAATATGGACCGATTTTCTTTATTTTGACTTTATTCGACGGAGAAAACTCTAGACTATCTTATTCTTGCAATGTTTACATGTTACACGGTCGAAGTTTTCAGAAATATGCATTCCTTTTCGAAATTTTGCATATTTTTTGTACTCATTCCAGACGTTGCCAAAGCGACCATCATTGTTGTCTCCGATTCAATTAGTGCCAATTAAACATTCAAATTGACGTTGTTCGCTTCGAACTTTTGTTTAAGCATCGAAATGAATGACGCATAGCAACATAAATATTTAAAGATAATTATACTGTTGACTGCGTCTGGGAAGCATTTAATCAAGGCATTTCATCATTAATTTTATGCTGGAATATTACCTTTATGTAACACTATTATATTATACATCTGTAATGCTTACTAACGCAAATAAGCTCACGCATAAATTTAAAGTTCTATGAGAATAGGGACGTACGTTTTTTTAAATTTAATATCGAAAGTTACAGTTATTTTCTCTTCGTAGCTACATTTACGCAGATCAAGTTGTACATTTTGATTTATCATATAAATAAAAGAAAATGTTAGTTTTTTTTTGTGTTAACGCTGTAACTCCAAAACCAATAAACCTAGAAAGCTGAAACTTGGCATGTGTACTTAGGAAAACCTGAGGGTGTGCACCTCGGGTTTATTTTTTAATTTTTGGCTTGGAAGAGTGGGGGAGTCAAAAAATTAAATAAACGGTCATAAAAACTAAACAACTGAAACTTCGCATCGGGAACGAGTGCAGCATATTTTTCATTTGCATTTTAAAATTACTTAAGAATCATCGCACGAAGTTTAAAAACATGGGTCGTTAAAGGTGTTTATCGTAGAAACAGTTTTTTTAAAATGTGCTGTCGATTGAAAAGATGCATTTGATTTCATTTAAGTAGTTTAAATATGTTTACATTGATAAGTATATTTTACAAGTTTTTTTCATCTATGCAGCAGTAAGCATACAACTAGGATTTTCAAGGTCAAGCTTCATAAGAGTAGAAAAGGAGTATAACACGTGAAATAGTCGAAATAGTGGATGTGGTTTTGAAACCTGAGCATGAAAAAGATGAAGAAAATGAAAGTGACGATGATCAAAAGATAGTTAAGGACAAACCTTCAATAGATCGCTGTATACAGTTGGTCACAGATACAATATCTGTTTTAGAACGACGCTCTTGCATTGATTTTCAAGAGATTACGTGCTTGTATCGAATACCAAAACTTATGAAGGAAAAATCAAAATGCATGAAGCAAGCTAGTTTGCCTGATCTGTTTAAAAAAATTCTTAGAATAATGTGTGATGAAAACAATGTTGTAAATGCGTATTAGATATATGCTTTATTTCACGTTCATTATTTACTTTTTAATGGTTCATTTATAATTCTGCATTTTAGTGGTATAAGCAATAGTATTTATTGATAATGGGTTCCCTTTTAACTGCTATTCATCATTTGAATTATATAATCAATTACCAAAAATGTACATCACTTTAGGATTTTTTATAAATTTTCAAAAACCCGGCAAATGCTAGGTCCTGAGGTTGCCGGGTTTATGAGGTTCTATAGCTTCATCTATATAAAATCTCAAATCTTTAAAACTACTCATTAGTAGTTTTAAAGATTTGGGACTGGTTACCAATAAATACTTTATATATAAGCAACTTAAAATAAACCAATTAATTTCAAAGCAAATTTTTTATAATTACAGATTATAACAATAGAAAGAATGATGCCTCACTTAAAGAGAACTGCAACCATCCATAATTTTAGAATTATATAATGCTAATTAACTTTGTATTTCATTCTTGCAACAGTCACAATATTTGTCTCTTTTCTCTAACATTTCTCAGCACATTACGTTAATTCCTCTACATTTACAAAAAGGAAAAGAATTGTCCACAGTGAAATTTTTCAGCAAAACAGCTTTGCTCATGATAATACCAGGGAATTACCTGATCTGTGTACCAATAATATGGGGTTGGATCAATCCCTTCTCTTTTGTATCCGGCTAAAAGTTCATCGAGATCATTTATACGCATCGAGCCACCGACAATTTCACCGACTCCTGGGAGAAGAACGTCAACCTTAAAATAATCAAAGGACAAAGAATGTAAATAATGAGAGCTCTTTAATACAAACTAATCCTTAATTTCAAGCTAAGGGTGTGAATTAAAAGGTAAAATCAACATGTTCTGATACAAAGTATATCACTACCAAAAATACTTATAGATATTTCTCATTACACTCACTGATTCAGTTAAGCGCTGATCCTCAGGGCATTTTGACATATAGAAGGACTTAATTGCAACTGGAAATCGGGTAAGCATAATTGGTTTATTTAGCATGTCTGTCATTTTCCTTTCTGGCATTTCTGGTATGTCCTATAACAGCACCAATGAAATGAGAAAGATTTAAGAACACATTTGAACTATTTTTACTAAATGTTTTTGAAGCCCTATTCATAAAAATACGACAGAAAAATTTACCTCTCCAAATTCATAGAAGGTACCATCTTCCTTGGTTATGTTGTTCTTTTTGAGAAATTCAATTGCATCTGAATAGTTCATTCTTAAAAATGGTTTTTCTGGCTTCTTGAATGTCTAGAAAAGAATCATTTTAAAATTAAAATACTTTTCTTTGAATTAGAGCAATAATTAATTAAAATGAAAAGTCTACAATCAAAAGTTAAAGGAAATACAGATTTAAAGCATAAAATTTTTAATGACAATTATTCCTTGCAAAATAGCTTAGGAAAATCAAACAAAAGGGAAGAATAGCCCAAAATACTTATTCAGTTATTAAAGTAAACTTGAATGCACTTCAATACCTACTGGATTCAATTCACTAACTATATGCCCATAAGGGGAAGCAAGTACACGATCCACAACATCACAAATAAGATCTTCTAGCCTGTTTAGCAACCCTTCAAAGTCAATAAAGGGGCATTCACCCTCAATATGTGTATACCTAAAAATTAAGAGAAAATTTTTAACGTCATTACAAATGATGCATCACAAAAAAATCCCATTTATTACTTTCTAATTATTTAAATATAATTTCCATCACGGAAAAACCTCCAGAGTAAAATTTTTATCTTATGAGTTTAAATGATAATACCTCGGCAAAGATCTAAGAAAACTACTCAGATTACTTCACCAAAATTTCACGTAGGGATTGAAATAACTTTTTACGATAAAATGATTCATGTCATTTTACAATGAACATATTTAGCCTTCATGCCTACCAAATTAAATGACACATTTAGGAACAAACAAAGGCATGTATGCAAAACTGCCTGACATGCATCGTTCATTTCTGTTATGACAGAACTGCACAAAATGTGAACAGTGCATGAATGGCTAATAAAGCAAATACTCCAAGCTCACAGTTAAGTTATAAGAATTTTCAATAAAATTTCTTCCATGTATAATAAAGAATACCCACTCTGCCAAGTGCCTTCGAGTTCGACTTTGCTCTGCACGATAACTCTGAGCCACACAAAACACGTCTCCCATTGCTGGCATGCATGTTTCTAAATAAAGCTGGGAGCTTTGTGTAAGAAAAGCCTCTTCCCTGAAATAGAAATTGAGTAAATTCATTATGAGGATTTAAAACATAATTCAAATGACTACCAGTGTCAAACTCATTTGTCCATGTATGATTGGCAATATGATAAATTCTTAATAAAACTTAGAAAAATACGTGCTCTATATCCACAAATAACGGGCAATAATGCCCTATTTTTATAAGTGATTTCTTATCAACAAAGAAATTTAACGATTAACCACATTTTATTTCATCATGTGATTTAACAAAGATTCACCAAAACAAATTTTAAAGCACAAAATTACTTTGATGCAATTCCCCATATTATTTTGACCTTTTACTCTTAAGTAATTAATAATTTGAACATATATTTCTTATGACAAACAAAAACAACTTTGCAAATTCAAATGATAATTTGCCATAATGTCAAGAAAAAAATAAAGAGTTGATTTAATAAAATAAATTCATGATTTCTTAAATTATAGCTGACAGTGACAGAAAGCATTAAAAAATATTCAGAATTAACCTACCCAAAATAGTTAAGTTTAAAAAGAGTAGCTCCACCTTCCACCTGTGTCTGCACTAAAGTGGGAGGGGTGACTTCAGTATAACCCCTGCTGAAGTAATGATCTCTAAATGCCTGCATTACCACCGATCTCATTTTCAACACTTTGGAAGTCTGAAAAGCAAGAAGAGTATTGCGAATTACAGAAAATTCATCAGATAAGTAAATGCACAGTGGTATTTTAAAATAAAACTTGTTAAGATTCACATACATTCTCTATTAAAAAAAGGTTTACTTCTTAGATGAAATTATCAACAAACAAAACCTTAAAATACAGTATTATATTCAACTGCATCACTAATTCAACCAAACTGTTAAATATAGCCACACTTGGTAGAGGGATATGCAGCATGTTTCCCTCACAAAAATAAGGTCATGGTTCAAATCCTGCAGAGGGCATGGATGTACATATTTGTTTCAGTTACTATTTGTAAGCTCTTTTTGAAAGGCTGTGAAGTTCTGTTTAAGAGCAAAAGAAAAAGAAATGAATAAAGGCAAAAGAAAATATAAAAGAAATATCAACAACAACATTTTCACTCCAATATCATATTTTTCATTGACAATTATAAAATATTTGCAGTAATTTCTCATTGCTAACCTAGTTTTAAGAAAAAAAGGTCAAACCTAAAAGATTACATTCTCAGAAACTAACAAAATAGAATTGATATAAAATACTCATCACATTTCATTCTATACCAGTTAATTAATGATAAATTTGGCCTTTTTACTGAATGTAGCTCAATTACACTAAATGAAGCCCATAAAAGATCAATTTTGCTGTATGTAACCCTTACAATTTATAGTACATACTTACGTTTTCACCTCGTATCATAATATGCCTGTTATCCAACTGGACATCTGGATGAGCTTCTTCGTTAAGAATAGCTTCTGCTCCTCCAGCAGGTGCTAATCCGATTAATTCCCAGTAGTCTACATGCATTTCATGACCTCCTGGTGCCTATTGAGCATTATAAGCAGTGGTGAATGAACATTTTATATAGAGAAAAATAGAAATGGTACACCAAACAATTTCTAAATCATTACCAATTGTATTTCTTTAAATCATTCCATATTGAAACAAAATCTAAAAATGTGTTTTTACTTCATAAAAATAACCCCAATAACAGCTAACATTTCATTAAAATTCTCTCCATGCACCTTTTTATCAAAGACCAACAAATATAATTTTGCATCATTACATTAGCAATCAATTCAGCGTGCTGGATAAAATATTGAGAAAGAGAGAAATTATTAATATGATAACAAATGTTTACAGTACAGAAGAGCTAAAAAAAAAAGCTGTACTGGTGGATTTGCAAGAAAGTGTACAATAGAAGGTACTATATTAAGTTTAATGGTATAATGATTAAAACACAAACTTATAGGCTTGAAGTGATACTTACAATAATATGATTAGATATCAATGCATTAATTAAATAAAATATAAAATGATTAATATAGTAATGAGAACACACAACAGAGTACAATGGTTGACTTCAAATTGGCCAAATGAAAAAAAAAGAGGACACAATTATATTTAAAGAAGTAAACTGAAATCTAAACCAAGCATTTTTACTATCTGTAGACTTGCTTGATGAAAATGTTAAGATTTATAAATGATAGAACTATCAAAATATTTTTGCTAAAATTTACGACAAGGCCAAAAAAATTTCTTTAAACAAAAATTTTGCAAACATAGAATGATTCAAAATAAATGAAAAATATACTAACAATCTTTCCTTCAGGAACTTTCTGGATGACTCCATAGAGCGCCACAGCTGATTCAGTGGAGAGCAAAAGGGCATTGTACGTCTGGCACAGAAGGTTAGAAAGCACACATTGCAGAAATCCATTTCCATCACGTAGCGTAATAAACATAAGAGCCTTTCCTGTATTCAGCAGATAAAAATAGCCTTTTTATAGAAACCCATTCATCAACACTTTTTTTTTACTAGTTTATATAAAGACTCATTGGTTAAGAAGCAAATACGTCAAGATTATGCCAAGAATATTGTACGGCATACCATAGTAAGCCTACTAAAGAAAGTTGAACACCATGCTTGGTGTGATTAAGTGATGGTATTTTTCTTTTGCTTCTGTTGGGCAAAGCAAGAAATAAACTGGACAGCTTTTAAAAGCTAATATCATGTACCTTGTCGCCTTAAACGATGCACCCAACCAAACACTTTTACACGTTGGTCCCTGTGTGTTCCACTCTCGTTTATTTTGATAAGTAATGCTGCAGGGAGACTAGGATCTTCAGTTATAACTATTTTCTTGGCTTCCTCAAGGTTTTTTGCTCTTTTAATAGCATCTTCCTCCTCTCGCTTTGCAACATCTGCACTCTTGTGCTGTTCACGAACCCAGATTTTTTGGATTTTTTTTAGCTGTGATTTCGATGCTGGTTCATATTTCTGTAAAAAAAAAAACAAAACTTGTGAAAAAAAGGATGGTACCCTGCATGCCTTGTAAACAACATCCAATCATGTAATTCTTGCACAGCAGCTTGAGCGGACTCGACCTAAATACTTACTTTTCCTTCTTCTTTAGAATCAACATGAATGGTGGGAAATGGTTCCTTTCCAAAATGATGCATTGCTTTCAGGATGGTTTTGAAAGGCTTGGCTGCTGTCCCATCTCCATTTTCATCACTGCCATACTTTTCAGATGTGTACATTTCATCTGAAACCAAAAGTTCTCACTTAATGCCAAGAAAATTTAAAAGATGAACAATAATTATTACTTCAAGTTACATTAATTAGGAAAAATAAACTTATGGTACCTTTGTTTAAAAAATTATATTAGTTAATATTTACCTTAAAAGATACTTCACTGCCTTGAATATGAATAATAACTTTCGGGCATAATCAAGGATAGTTTACTAAAACACATTCGAGTATTTTAAGCCATATGCATAACATAAACAGCCAAGTTATTATGACTGCTTCAACATAACAATATGCACACATGAATTTGTGAGCAACACATAATTTAACTTTGATAATTAAAAGGTCTAAACCAAGGCTATATAATTCTTTTCTAAGCAGTTAAAAATTCTAGCTCTTTGTGTTTTAATTAACTCAACAATGTGAAAGTTTAATCTGAGTTCGAGTTGATAGGTTACTGGTGCTTGCTTGATGAAATATTTTAATGATTTACATAACAAATGAAAAGGCGACATATTTGGTTAAATATGATTTCATATGCACAATTATCCAGGGCAAATTTTATGTATACATTATATGAAAATATGTACATCATACATGAAAAAGAAATTTCTACCGTTATATGAAATTAAATTATATAAAGTACAATCAATTCATTTCATACAGCTCCAAATAAATTCTATTGTATTCATTATTCAAGTAGAAAACAACTTCCAATGTGAGATTCAAGTGATTAAATTATTGGAAAAATTCAAGGTTATAAAATGATCACAAGAATCACTGCTTGGTGTAAATGATGACATCTTGTGAAATGATGACTGCGACGAATTTTCATTTCTGCAGTCAACTTTAGGCTGAAAAAATAAATGTAACTTTGTTCCTGCAATCGTTTTTGTCATAATGCCACTCACTAACATAATGATGAATACTTGTGGAGAACTTATGCCATAGCAAAGGAAGCTCTCGATATATGACGATATGTCAGGTGATATGATGAAACCAATAATGATTATTTAGCTGAACACTACATCTAAATACTGGTTGCGCTAAAAAATATGCGAGCTGTGTATGGAGCGCATATGCCATGAGTGCTCCCGATTTGATATCTAAAGAACGACTTATAAATACTTAATGTTTAATACACACCTAGAGATAGTGCATGTAGTTTCTCATTCACATCTGCCATCTTAAATTCTTATTTTTATGAATTAATTGCTTTGTAATAAAATTCAGATATCAAAATTTTTAGCCGATGAGAAACCGAATATTCTTCACTGACGTTCGTTCTTGCAATGCCTTACGGAGATCCTTGAGATTTCGTTTTATAGCCCCCGATTCGTCACAATCCTAAATGATGTGGCGACAAACGTGTGAGATCACTCTCTTTCATGCAGCAGACCTCTAGGCGTCCACATGCACATGTACTGTCAAGTCAAAAAATTACAAAAACCAAAATTCTGTTCAAATTTCGTTCCATCAAACACTAATAACTTATTTTAATCATTATCAAATGCAATTAATGACTACTTCTGGTGTTAACGAGCACAGAAACGCAGAGCTGACAACCCATTCCCATACCTAGTAAATCCGACAGCTTCGCCCGGAAAGGAACACGCAAAAAAAGAAATTATAAAACAAATTTCGAATTATCCGGTTTTGTGAAGACCAGAATTTCACGGTAAAATAAAAATGCTTTTTACATGAGTTTCTTAGTTTAAAACTAATAAAATATTTCTTTCTTTAAGTGATCGACTTATTATTTTTACGTACTATTTCTTTTGCCTTTTCACCCAAAGTTAGCACCGGGTTAGCACCATTGTATTCGTGCGCACACTTCAGAACGCATCTCTTGAGTCACCGAAAGGATCAAGATGCAGTCCTCCTACAATAATTCGTGAACCGCGAGTAACAGTAGGTCAATAGATAAGGGATGGAGCAAGCCAAAACAAGTAATTCCCGTCTGTTTGTTACATCTCTTGTGGAAAGTAGGGATGATTTAGACGAGGTAAATCGTTCATAATTTCTATGTATAGAATTGTATGCGAGCAGCCATAGCGAATGCCTTCACTTTTAAGCTTTTTTATTCCACCGGAAGATGTCACACTCAGTGGTGAAGTGAAAGGGGGGTAATTTGAATAGAGTAACCACTTTAACATTTAATTTTTACGTTTTATTAGCCCAGAAAAATGATAAATAATCACATTTGATATTAAACACCTGTACATATTTTTTATATTAAAAATTTTTGAGGGGTTATTTTAATTTTTAGTTGCGTAGAACAATTTGTATTGCAGAATTTTTTAACATTGGATATCTGTAGTTTTTCACTGCCTTAGAGATAATTCATACTTTATCTTAAAATTATTTTTCTTTCAGAAATATGAACGTTGCTACGTGTGTCTTCAAAGTCTTATCTCAGGGTTGTCGGAAAAAGATGCACATGATGCCCTCAATAATACTGTTTGTAAGGATTTGAGAAATCATGAAGAAATATCTTTAGGCCTTCTAGTCATAATTTTGACTGAACCACAGAATGCTGCAAAAGTATGCCTCCTAATTGCTATTTGAGCGTTCATCATTTGAGAGATTTTCAGTTTTTCTCACACATCCACTTTCTCCCACAGAGTTATCGAGATCTCACTCTCATCACAAGAGATGGATTGGGTTTGGTGCTGGCTCATCTCTCCCAACTCATACAAGAAAGGTACTCGAGGTTACTGGAGAAAGTGAGACAGCAGTTACTATGGTTAGTGAGGGAGATGATAAAGAATGCTGTTACTGGTGTAGACGGTCTCTGTTGGAACCTCATGAGGCATATGGCTGGAGGAGATGTTTCTTCTAGAAATATTGCTCTGGCTGAAGCTCTTTTAGACATATATACTGATAATAGGTAAGAAAAATTCTTTTGTAAATCTTCACCCCTAGGTTTTTTTTATTTATCATCATCGTTTAAAGAATGCATTTTGTTGTATTTTAATTGTTGCAAAACTATTTTCTTTACTCTCCAATTTTCACAGGGCATGGCTGGACAAGTTTCCATTTCTAATCGCATCAGTAGTTTATGCATATTTACGTTTAATAGAAGACCACAGTAGCACGGCATTCACATTGTTGCGGCAACGAGAAGTAGCATTTACAGTGACCTTATTGAGAGAGAAATTTTCTGAATGTCTAATAATTGGGAGGGATTTGGTTAGGCTAATGCAGAATGTTGCCCGTATACCTGAGTTTGAACAATTGTGGAAGGATATCTTGACTAACCCTAAATCTCTTTGTCCAACTTTTACTGGTAGGTAAATGAAAAATTGTCGTTCAGTGTTAGTAGGTATTTTGCTTGGAATTCTTATGGAGGTTTTATTTCTTGCTTCAGGTGTCTTACAGCTACTCCAATCACGAACATCCCGCAGATTTCTTCAGTCTAGGCTAACTCCTGATATGGAGAAGAAAGTTGTCTTTCTTACCTCCCAAGTTCGATTTGGCATGCATAAAAGATACCAGGATTGGTTTCAAAAACAGGTGATTAATGAACGGTCATTTTTAATGGCAGTTATTATGCTATTTACCTTTGTCCATCAACTGTTTTGCATTGCCTAAATATTTTTCTGCTTTTTGTTTATGTTTTCTATAAAAATTGTCAGCTATAAAATTGTTTATTCTTATGTTATTTTGTTTACATTATACTTTTTAGTTGTTCTAGTAGTTTTCAGCCATGAATTAGTGCCTGCAGTTAGTTTAACTGAGATCAATTATCAAAAAGGTTTTTTTCATTTGTAGTGCTAGTGTAAACAATACCTTGTATTACTCTGAGAAATTTTTAATTGTAGTTATTGAAGAGATTATATTAAATAGGCCTTATTAGCTAATAGGACAATTTTTAAGTAGTCTATTCTGCCATAACCTAGTAAGTCACATTTACCTAATATAAATATGATGAGTTATCAATTAGTGATGCATCTTAGAAGATCTTGGGGTGAATATTTTATGTATTGTGTCAGAGGAATCTGAATGCTTGTTAGCTCGCCTCCATAATTTTTTCTTTTGCTGTTGTGGGCAATGTGTAAAAGCAATTGCTGGCTTTGTGAATTTAAGAATGAACTCATTTTCTTGGAAATTACCCATTATTGAGAAAGATGCAAAGATATTTTCAATTCATGTGCCATATTATCATTAAATTTTATACACTCACAATACATAGATAAGTCTTAGATCCAAGTTTTGGTCTGATGCAGGTCATAGAGTAGATAAAGCTGTAAATATTAGTTGTGAAAACTTAAAAAACCATTGCATTCTTTTTACTTCTTCCAGCTCTTGTAACATGTGAGAGAACAGATAACTCTAATTAGGGTTGACATATTGTTAGTTGTGTTCATAAGTATATTTTTCATGTAGGTATAAAGAAAAATATGGCTGTACAGCCAAACTTTAATATGACAAGTTGTGATCAAATTAATTTTAATTATCTTTCATTAGACATTGATCTTACTTCATAATTGTTTTGTTGAGTCTGAAGTTGTGCAATTTTATTTATCTTTTAATTTATGTTTATTTAATGAGTTAACACATTAGCAATAATTTAGCCATGTTTTAAGTTGGTTTAAGGTTTTGTTCATTTTCTTATACTCGGAGCTATTTTTTCTACGTTCCCTTCTAATGGCTGTAAAAACTTCAGTGAGGCCTTTGGATTTTCATTGTTAAATAGCAACACTTAAAGAAGCCATGAATAATGCGCTAATAATGGTGCAGATGAGGAAAAGTTTAAATGAAAATAGAGACAGTGGGAGTTTTTAGCATTGCAAGAAGAATAGCGATATTACACCTTGCATAGGATTAAGGTATTCCTTGCTCATTATTTCTTACCCAGATGTGAAGGGAAATGTGGAAGCTTAGTAACTGAAGAGATAAGTAGAAAGGCCTAACTAGTACTTCATGTGATAGTGATTACTAGGGGCTATGCCCCTGCTCGCTTTGTTCACCAACCCCCTGGCACACTCCAGATTTAGTTAAGCTTAAAGCTGTGCTTATGGAAAGAAAAACAGAATGAGGAAGTTTGCCAACACTGCATCTCATTTCGTGCTCATGGCAACACTGCATCTCATTTCGTGCTTATGGCAACACTGCATCCTAGCTGAATGAATGACAAAATGCAGTGCAGTGTTGCCAAACTTCCCTTTCATGGTTTATTTCCATAAGTTTGGCTTTAAGTTTAACTAATTTGAAATTTTGTATTTTTTTTGGAAAACCTCCACTAATAAAGGATTAAAAGGGCCTTTGTTTGATGAAAATCGGTTGAACGCAAGGGAAGTTATGGATGAGTAATAAAATCACCCCTCCGTATTAATATATAGATGTTAGCAGGGCCATAGTGGCCACTTTTGGCGCAGTAGGTAGAAGATTTTTTGCAGCCCCAAGATGATCTAATAAAATGATAAGTGCATATTTTAAAAGGGGTATTTAACTAAAATAAACAATCATTTCTTTAAAGATTTATTTTTTGGGATTTACTTGCAGCAAACATTATGTCATTGAAATGTATGTTTTTAGCAGTGCCATATTCAATAGACAAGATGGCTAGACCAGAAAGACTCTCTTGATTCATTCATAGGTAATTTTTGATCAATTTCAATTTACTAAAAGTATGTTCTCCAGTTGATGTTGATGTGGCTAACGTCAAGAAAGTTCTCAGCAAAATTTCCACATTGTGAAGTGAACTTAAAAGTTCATATTCATGAAGGAATTCCAATATTTCTTTCTGCGTAATTTTTACACTTTCTATCAAAGGCATGTGATGTTTCAATCTGCGAATTTCTTCGATTAACTCGCTTCCATCCACATTGTTATTATACATACTAGCAGTATTTTTACAGAAATTTATCATTTCATCTTCATTCATCTCCACCACTATATTTTAGTAAGTCTGTCTGTTCCTTTATGCATGTCCACGTTTCTCAACTGATTCCGACCAAATTTGGCACGATTGTAGGGGGTATCAAGAGGAAGGTTAATGTTTGCTTTCAGTGGCAGATCCACGGGGGGGGGGGGGGTGATCGCCCCCTCCTTGGATAACCCCATTGCACTCTTGCACTCCACTGGGTGATTTCTTAAATTCATTCATTCCACGCAGAATTCCTCAATTATATGCCACAGATTAGGTCTGTGTAGCAAGGGAAAGAAAGATTCTGATAGGGGTATGGATTTTCAAAATATAAGGCCATTGGCAGGGGCGGATTCAATAGGTGTAGGGGTGATCGGCCCCCCCCCTTGAGAAGATTCTAGATCTGCCTCTGCGTACTTTTAGTGTTCGTCTGTCCATTCATTTCAAAATGGCGGCCAATTCTCTGTCTCTTCCTTAGCGCACGCAACATTTCTCAACTAATTCCGACCTAATTTGGCATGATTGTAGGGGGCACTAAGGGGAAGGTCAACACAGGGTTTTAGTGTCTGCCTGATTGAAAATGGCGACCAATTGAAACGTTAAATTACACATTTTCCTGGGTCCTACTATGGGTATGAATCAAATTTAATATGATTGTGTAGGGCTCCCAGGAATAAGTCATACATGGTTTTTGTTTCTCTCTGCCTGTTTTATTCAAAACGATGGTCGATTGAATTCTTAAATACCATGTATCATCTAGAATTTCGATCGGATTTGAACCAAATTTCTCTGGGCAATGCTGGGCATATCTGCTAGTATCAGTGCTTAATTTCTTGGGGAATGCAAGACAATGGTGTGTGCACCACTGCTTGCTTCAGTTGTAACCTCAGTGATTTCACAGTATTTGCTCTTGGTGATCATTGTATTGTGCCATGTTTGTTCGACGTCACCTTAAGGACCTCCATGAGTGCAACCTATCTCAATGTGAAACGAGCAAAATAAAGGAGCAGTTTCTCTACCTTTGCAAAAAATTTCTCTTTTGATGGTTAGTTTCTTCAGTGGAATGATAAAAAGCCAAATTAAGCTAATGCTCTGTACATGGTATGAAATGTGCAAAAGGGTTATGTTTTGAAATTATTTCTTTGCAATCTTTTAATTTACTGGTTATATTAGGAGCTATTATGTTTTGTAAATCTAGTCCATCCATCTGACACAATTTCATCTCCTTTTTTTCGATTTGACAATAATAAAATCAATAAAGGCCTCCTCAACAATTACTTATTTATCGATGACTTGGATGGAAATTCTGCTCAACTAATGCAATGCTATAGGGTGCACACATTTTTGGGGCTGATGGTAAATAAAAGAATTTACATTTAGAGTGTCAAGAGTAGAGGCAGCCGAAAATCCATCAATTTTCACATGTTAACCTGTGACTTGGTACAGCCATGGTTCTTCAGCTGAACCTCAGGTTGACCTTTATAAGTTGTGAAGAGATTGAAAAAACAAAACTAACCACATTCTATCAAGTGTATAATAAGACTTCCATTTGGCACCTCCGTACGAAGCTCCGCCCTGGGCACTTGCCTCAGTTGCCCCGCCCTCACTATGGCTCTGGATGTTAGTTTCCTGCATAAAAATGAATTGCCAGTGCAACATGGTGAGAACATATAAAGAGTAATTTGAGGAAGATTCTGCAAATTGCATGGCCTTATTATACCCAGGAACAAGTTTCTTGCATGCTTTCACAAATGCATCAATATTTAATGAAATGCATGCATTAGCATGAAACACTTTTTTTCAAAGTGGCATTGAGGTGAGGTGATAGATTTGAATGTGATAATGTGTTGCAGTCTGATTTCTTATAAGATATTCTTGCATGTTTACTGCAATTGTATAACATAAATGAATAATATATAATCTATTGGATGATGTTGTTCTTTGACCTATTCCACTCAGAGTTGTTTTCATTTTATTTAGTATATGCCCTCATATTTTGTGTGCTTATAGTCATTTTAGTTATTGGTAAGAAATATTTTTGAATCTCTGTTAAATTATATATTTTATGTAACTGAAATAAGTTGGGAAAATATGTAAAAATTAAGTGAACACAGGCGATGTAGTGCCCTCCTTTTCATGGATTTCCAGGGTTTAGTTGTTTTATTTCTCTCTGTTTTTGTTAACAAATCATGTAACACCCAGACTACTAACTCTCATAGCCTGGCCATTTTTACATTTGCCAAGTGATCTGACTTAACTGAAATATCTCTACAACTATCATAAATACTATTATTTAACCTGATACTCCAATTAATCTCGTGTCCTAGTAAACTTTTACAATACAGGCAGTTCCCTACTTTCGTATATAATGCGTTCCTGAAAACGAGTACGAAAGTCAAATGTACGAAAGTCGAACAATAGACTTACATGTTATAATGGGGTTCCGTTCCCAGAGAGCCACAAAATATTATAAAATCTCTAATTATGGTATAAATGTTTAGTTTTTTGAGCAGGGGCCTTTTAGACACAATCGTCAACGATATATTTCCTGCATTTCGTACGTGTTCTTTAATTTTGTTCTTTTCCTTCACAGTTGAACACACAATCGACCGGCTTAAGTCCAATGAGCGACCGATTGAGGCTAAAGATTCGCCGCTTCATTCATAAATTCGTATCTTCGGTCATTTGGAGAAAGTTCTAATCTTATTTTTTATCTTTAAGCCTTTATTTAAATGCATATGCATGGAAATTACCGAAAACAACAATACCGGTAGCCATGGAATCTTATTATTGAAATGTTAAAAAAAATACCAAAACTCGAGTATAAATTCAAAATATGAGCGAATTCGAAAGAGATCGAGTATTCTACTGTAAGAATAAGAATCCTCATTCATTTTGGCATGTTTTAGCGCAAATTTTGCACCAAAAAGGTGATTTTTACGTGTTACCTTATGGGAAACAACATTCATCCTTTGGAGTCAAACCCGTGACCTATTTCGAAATTTTTATAGTCATAACGTAAAGATTCATCGACATTGAAATCCTGAGAAATTTCAGGCTTTTAAGTTTATTTCTAATCGAGTTATTCACAAAATTAGAGCATTACGCATGACCATGATGATGACCATTACGATTTTATAATATAGAGAGAGAGGGAAAATTGCAATAAAATATTTAAATAATTGCACAAATAAACACTGCTGTACAGACAAAGATTGCGACTTTCCTGAAACAGTTGGCTTGCAGGCAGCACCACCACGCGGTAACTCGAAATGTTCGTTCGTCATTTTGTTGACGTACGAAAGTCCAAATTCGGCATACGAAAGGCAGTTCAGGGGTGTCAATGTATAATGTATGAAAGTGCGTGTTGTACGAATGTCGAACATACGAAAGTCTGGGACCGCCTGTACAATATTAAAAAACATTACACACAAATCTCACATTGCATATAATACATATATTATTACATAGCATACTTTATGTTAGTTTTGTCTTCAGAAATTTAAATCTGCTAGGTCACTTTCTAGAAACTCATCAATGGAGTAGAATGATTTAGATTTCAACCAAGAAGCCATTACTCTTTTGAATTTTATTATATTTATGCATTTTGCTTCATTTGGTAATTTATTAAAAGTGTTGGCTCGGCTCGAAATGTTTGTTCATCAGCTGCTGTAAGAAAGTCCGAATTCAGCATACGAAAGGCGGTTTAGAGGTGAGAATGTATAATGTACGAAAGTGCGAATTGTACGAAAGTCGAGGACTGCCTGTACAGTATTTTTGACCCTTTGAATGCCAAGAAATTTCCTAAAAATCTTGCAAAAAGTGCCAAGCGATTTTAATAGAAAATGCAGGAAGTTAGGGAAATTTCAATAACCAGTAAACCTTTTGTAATATTTTTTAAATTTTTTTCAGGGAATATTTGGTATATATAGTATTATGATTTTGTAAAGTTACAGGTCAGTACATTAAATAGAACACACAATAATATCAGTAATAGTAAACAAAAAATAAAAAACTATATTTATAGCTAAAGTAACAGTAATAATCCTTTAAATATTAACAAATAATTTTCATGTCGATATCCTTAATACACTAGCAAAATTAAATCTTCATATCTAATCCTAAGTTTTTTCTTAATCATCACCAAACCATTTAAAACAAAAATTTGATTTTACGATTTTCAATATCACTTGTGCTTTTTAACATCCAGGATGAAGTCCTTTAATACATTTAACAAAAATAGCTCCTGATTGTCTCTTTTTCGTGTTTGTTGAGCATTCTCGACATAATCTTTCTTTTTAATTTCTCATATGAAGTATCGCGAAAGTATTGTTATCAAGAAAAAATTTGACCTCGAGATGTTTACAGAAATATACATTTTAGGTGTCGCTGAATCCGAAAAAGTGATTTTTGCAATGCCGTCGGTCTGTCTGTCTGTTACTGGCTCTGGTGCATAAACGGTAGAGCGAAAATGAATGAAATCTCGTACTTAGGCATTTTATCATACTGAGCAGAGTATATGTAGAAATGGTTGACATTGATCAATAATTAAGAGTAGTTTATTCTACGCATTTTTAACAGCAATCTGATTTTCTCAAAAACAGCTCTAACGATTTTGATCAAATTTCGTACAGTTACTTAAGTTTACATCTTCAATAATACTGTATGAGGTGCTACCCAAAAGTTCCGGGACTGTAGCCATAAACTACCATAGGCTTACCTGAAGTCCTAATTGCCACCATCACCCTCAAAGTAATCCCCTTGGGAGTTGATACAACGATCCCAGTGCCTCTGCCAATCGTGGAAGCACCTCTGAACTGTGATTTTGAAATGCTGTTCAGCACTTCATGTGATTCCGCCTGGATGTCCTCAATGGTGTCAAATCTCCATCCCTTCACACGAATTTTCATCTTGGGGAGCAGGAAGAAGGCGCAGGGGGCTAAGTCGGGGGAGTAGGGGGGATGGGGGTCCACTGCCATGTTGTTCTTGGCCAAGAGCTGCTGCACAGACAGCGAATTTGGCTACAATCCGCCTCATGTTTAGTTCATCAGACAGAATTCGTTGACGATCCTCGCGAATGACCTGTCGCACTTTTTCCATGTTTTCGTCCGTTGTGCTAGTTGAAGGCTGACCAGAACGTTCGGAATCTTCAACAGACATTTGTCCACGTTTGAAATGCGAGAACCACTCGAAAGTCCGGATTCTACTCATAGCCTCGTCACCAAATGCTTACTTAAGCATTTCATGTGTCTCGGACGCGGTTTTGTCAAGCTTGAAGCAAAACTTGTTGCAGTCTGCAGAACGCCGGTAACAATGGGTTGAAAAAACTCGCGTGAAAAGAAAACACGTGCAGACACACACCTGAAACTTTACACACTGCTTCATAAAGGATGTCTTCAGCACATCCTAGCGGCAGAAGTCCCTACTACTTCCAGTAACCGCTCCATGTGGCCAGTCCTGGAACTTTTGGATAGTACCTCGTATAGTTCATATTTCTCAGAAAATGAATATAAGGCTAGTTTATTCTAGGCAACTTGAACAATAATTCGATTTTCTCAAAAACGGCTCTAACGATTTTGATCAAATTTTGTACAGTTACTTGAGTTTACGTCTTTAATAATACTGTATAGTTCATATTTCTCAAAAAATTAATATAAAGCCAGTTTATTCTAGGCAACTTTAACAACAATTGGATTTTCTAAAAACAGGCTTATACAAGGTGCTACCCAAAAGTTCTCGAAAGTTGAACGTCGCGTGGGAACCGGTTGTAGCATGGACTAGTGGCGCTCAGTAGCGCTGCATGTATCCTTTGTGAACCAGTGTGCGACGTGGCTTCGTGCTGAGTGCATGCATTTTGTTCTACGCGTTTTTATGACGTCGTGTTTGTGTCGTTTTGCGATTTTTTTTTTCGTTGAAATGGTGGACGTGAAGGAGTAGCATTTGTGCATGAAGTTTTGTTTCAAACTTCGCAAGAGTGCGGCGGTAACTCACAATATGCTTAAACAAGCATTTGGTGATGACACTTTGGGTCAGACACAAACCTACGACTGATTAAACCAGTTTAAAAACGGCCGAATCGCAGTTGATGATGACACGTTCTGGATGACCTTCAACCGGCACAATGCCGGAAAATGTTGAAAAAGTGAGTGAGGCTATCCTTGAGGACTGTAGGAGAACGATCCATGACGTTTGCAACATTGTGGGACAGTCATATGGGACATTTTATAGGACAAACTCAACATGAGGTGGATTGCTGCAAAATTCGTGCCAAGGCTGCTGTTTGACGACCAGAAGCAACATCGGCTGGAAGTCTGCATGAACTTCAGGAGCAGGTCAGAAATGACCCAGACTTCCTTTTTAAGGTCGTAACTGGTGATGAAAGTTGGGTTTATGAGTACGACCCTGAAACAAAACAGCAATTGTCCCAGTGGAATAGTCCATCTTCACCCTGACCGAAGAAAGCTCGGCAAGTCAAAAGCAATGTTAAGTCAATGCTGATCTGCTTTTTCGAGATTGACGGGATTATCCACAAGGAATTCATTCCTCCAGGTTAGACTGTCAATGCCAAGTTCTGCTGCGATGTCCTGAGGCGGCTTAGGGAGGACATGAGGTGAAAGCGGCCAGAGAAATGGCGCAGGAACAACTGGGTGCTCCATCACGACAATGCACCCGCGCATGCTGATCTGGCTGTGCAGCAGTTTTTGGCCTCCAAAAACATGGCAGCCATCCCCCACCCTCCTTATTCGCCTGATTTAGCCCCCTGTGACTTCTTCCTCTTCCCCAAGATGAAAATCAAGTTGAAGGGGTGAAGATTTGACACTGTAGAGGAGATCCAGGCCGAATCGCAGGAGATGCTGAAGACGCTGACACAAAAGGACTTCCAGGACAGCTTCTGATCGTGGCAGAAACGTTGGGATCGTTGTGTACGCTCCCAAAGGGACACTTTGAAGGAGACGGTGGTCATTAGGACTTTGGACAAGCCTACTTTTTTTCAGATACATTTCGGGAACTTTTGGGTAGCACCTCGTACGATTTTCATTTTCTAAAGATAACTAAATGACGCATTATTATATGAGAAAGTTTGTACAAAGTATGTTGTACCAATTTTTTTATTACACTTTGAATATGTTGTATACCTTGTTAGGCTGTTATTTACTTTATTAAGGAGTAACATAGCAATACATATTTATTTGCCTTGCAGCATTATTTGTGAGTTGAATCCTTCCATGGTGCTTCTATTAGAATGTAATTATATGATCAAGTCAGTGATGATGTTGAATAAAAATTGAAAAAAATATTCAGTAAATTATACGGGAACTTCCCGTGTTATGTAAGCCTGACTTACATAAACCCACACTTTACATAACTGGTCCCATAAATCAATAAAAACCTTTTCTTTATGTGGAAAGTTTACGTTAGCAGTTTGTGTAAGCGAGTGGGAACTACTTACGTACATGGAGGAAGAATGCAAGGCATGGGTTGTAATGTGGTGTTCCCAATGTGTTCTACCACGTTTGCTTGATCTCATAATGTGTGTTTGGCTTTTGCGCAAATTAACGTAAGTGTTGCTCGTACATCTCACGTGCTCTCAGTATGGAGGGGTTGTCCACAAACATGTAGACCAACTCGTAATAGACCACATTCTCTTTTGTAAGAGAGTGATGAAGAGGCGAGTTGAGACCATGCTGTGAGTGTTATAACAGAATTAGAGTAAATGGCAGTAAAAAAATCATGGACGATAGATCGAAGTTATAACAGTTTTCTTATAGTAAATTAGCAAAGTAATGTAATGATTAAGAAATGCAAGCAAAAATTGATGTCAAATTGAGTTATGGAACCTAAGAGCCCTATACTGCACTGTACTGTATACTATCGTTAGTAATTTTCCACTTGACACAAATTTTGAGTTATGGAATCGGTGCCGGAATGCACTCCTTACGTAACTTGGGGAGTGCCTGTATATGCGTTTACTGTTGTGTATCATATTTTGTGAAGAATAGATCCATAAAATTTCCTCGTCAGGTAATTTGTAGCATCCAAGGAGAAGAAATCACCATCTTGAACTTCTCCTTTGATTCATCTCTAACAGTGGTCATTCTCAGGAGTCAGCAACCTGTGGCTCCTGACAGTAACTCTCCGTGATAAAACATCTCAAAAATAAATTGGCTTTTTAAATTAATCGGTAATATATAAAAGCCTTATTCTGTCCCTTTGTCACTCCCTTTGTCATGCACTGAAACCAAAAGTATTCAATGTGGACATTAATTTGAAAAAAGTTTGTTTTCTTATAGTAACTTTCATGCTGAATCGTATTATGTATGTTTAAAATTTCTGAAAAATCGGCAACTACCTTAAAAGTTTTAAAAACTTGAAAATTTTGTATTCTGCGTATGTCATCCTTTTTAAAACATACAACATCATATCTCAGCTTATATTGATCGAAAAGTGTCAATTATTTTTATATAACT
Organism: Uropetala carovei; assembly: GCA_036926305.1. Lineage (NCBI taxonomy): Eukaryota > Metazoa > Arthropoda > Insecta > Odonata > Petaluridae > Uropetala > Uropetala carovei. The sequence continues at coordinate 583,621 of JAXCHB010000210.1, forward strand.
TCTTTAATTATTCCTAATGATGTTCCTATAACTGAAAATCATATAAAACTTATGATGTGCCTTTAAGAAATTTAAGAAATGTAACTTTCATCTGAAATTTTTAGTCGAGACATGAAAAAGTTGACATTCAACAAACTGTTTTTCTAATTGGTTTAGGTGGGTACATCATTCGAATGAAACGTTCAGAAATATTGAAATATGTTTTTGAAAAAGATTCAATTTCATGACACTGATTTATATATGAAAGCACGGGGCCATGTGCAATCAGGCAAGCGATCCATATGTTGTTGGCAGGAAAGAGATGGAGACAGAAAGAGAAGGAGAGGATGAGCATTTTTGCATTAGTACTCACTAATTTTAATAAAATGTGAAGTAGGACATTTAAAATTGTGTATTTTTATAAGGATCCAGTAATTTTTGACAGTCACAACACTAGCGAGAGAGGAGGATAAGAGGGAGAGTAAGATATCTTCATGTAATTTGAACCCGTCATTATTATGAAAATCAAATTGAATTAACATAAAGGATTTATTTAACCAAAAAATAACGTGAAGTATTACTACCTGTGCTGCGAAAGTTAAAATTAAATTGTTTTGCACCATTAAAGATTAACAGTTAAATCATATGTTATGACAATAATGAGAATTAGGATTCCTTAATTACTTATGCTCAATATTTTCAGATGACTGGGAATAGAACCCAGGTTTTCCACTTCCGGAGCAGATATTCTACCACTGCACTATTTTAGCAGAGTAATTCTCCCATTTCAGAACAGATGTTTTCTTAGTTATCTTTACAGGGTTATATTTCTTAGATATCTATCTTAGTTTTGGGACCTTTCATGCCATTGTCTGAAGGACCTAATCTGAAGCACCAAATTTAGTAATTTTGAAAGGTATTGGTAAAGAAGTGCATCCAAAGGAAAGGGAATTAGGCTAATCTCCCCCTTTCATTGGATCTTCTACTTAACCCGACTACAAGTTGGGAATGGTGGCCGATATGTTAACATATTTATTTTAAATGTAGTAAAAAAATTAGCTTTACGCAAAATTTAAGCATTTTACTTACAAAATAATTATGTTGGTCATCTACAGAGAAAATTTTATGGACATATTGAGGCATGATTTAGGTTTAGCTTTAGAAAAGAATTGATGATAATAAATATCCATGTGGTATTTTGTAATATTTGAAACATCATGCATATTATCACATTGGTTAAAGACCTTTACATTTTTATTTTACAGTATTTGGCAACACCTGAGTCACAATCATTACGCTGTGATCTTATACGATTCATTGTTGGTGTAATTCATCCAACCAATGAACTTCTATGCTCTGACATCATTCCAAGATGGGCTGTGATTGGCTGGCTCTTGACTACGTGTACATCTGCTGTTGCAGCATCCAATGCAAAATTGGCATTATTCTATGATTGGCTATTCTATGATCCTGAGAAAGACAACATAATGAACATTGGTAAGCTCCTATTGGTACAATAAATTTTACTTGGTATTTTATGCATTTAAAATTATGGTTATTTAAAAATATTAATATGATTAAATAACTGCATAATGAAAAGTTTGTAAAAATTATAACTTTTAAGTAAAATGAAAAAGAAAAAACTTCTCTCTTGACGATGACATATGTTGAAACCCATTAGCTCTTGGAGATCTTAACATAACTGTTTTTTTCTTTCTTTTCGTTTTATCTCAATTTTGGATTTTCACAGTTACAGGTCACACTGTAAATTATATATACTTTTTAAATATCTGGATATGGCTGTGGTTGCAACCTGAATCCACAGCCATATCCTTGCCATTGCTGTCTGTCACTATTTTTTCTTGGTTCGTTTTGGAAAACAAGTGAAAATTTATTTCGAAAACCATAAGTGCGAATTATACTGGCAACTGAGTGACAATAAACACTCAATTTGCAAGTCATTTGCTTCTTTCCACTGTCATTGGTTTGACCTGATTCATTGCTGTCAAAGGCTACTTTCAGTTGCTCCTCTTTAAACCACCTTTAAAAATTTTGAGAGTTTAATTATGGTTGTCTATGTACAGAATCTTTTCTGTTACTGAAAAACATCATGGTGGTTGTGTTTTTTCCCTAAATTTACTGTTCATTGATGCTAAAGATAACAAATACATATGTGCACTTGGATATCAGCTTAAACAGTGAAAAATATTATATTGCATTCACCTGCTATCTCCATCACTATATTTTAGTAAGTCTGTTTGTCTGTCTGTCTGTATGATCCTTTATATGCCCACATTTCTCAACCGATTCTGACCAAATTTGGCACAATTCTAGGGGGTACCAAGGGGAAGGTTAATGCATGGTTTTAGTGTCTGTCCATTCGTTTCAAAATGGTGGCTCATTTTCTGTCTGCTTCTTTATGCAAGCCCACATTCAACCAATTCCAATCAAATTTGGCACGATAATAGGGTGCACTAAGGGGAAGGTCAGCACGGGGTTTCAGTGTCCATCTGTCCACATAATTCAAAAAGGTGGCTGATTTCGACTGGTCGAATCGACCCAGCCAATTGCTCGGTCGAATTAGAAACTAGTTTACCCGAAGTAATTTTCGGCCCACCCTACCACGAGAGGTTTAGTTTCAGTCTAGTCATCATTATTTCTGCTCTTAATTGTTTGAATTTGTGCTGAATCAATGGTTCGAGATTCGACCACGTTTTCAGGAACGCATCCCTGTCGAATCTCGGGAGTCGCCTGTATATTTACTTTTCTCTCCCTCCCTTCCACCTCTCTTTTCCCCTCTATCCTTTCCCCCCCCCTCTCTCCCTCCATCCCCCTATCTCCTTTTCCCCTTACCCACTCTTGGATTAGATGGTAGAAGGGACTGTCCAGTCTAAATCTCATCCAGAAATACAGACGACATATTCCGTATTTACTCATGTAATTTCCCCCTTTTTTGTCAATATTTTTCCCTGAAAATTAAGGGGGGGGGGGGGGGGGGGGGGAATCGATAATTTTTAACTCTGGTATAAATCGTGGTGTCAGCATAACATTATGAAATATCCATTTCAAGTTAAATCACATCTTCTACTACCTGCTTGAAAAAACTATTGAAAAACACGTACAGAAATGTAAATAATTTACCTTTGTCGTTCCACATATCCGTAACATACTGAAGTACTTCTGCATCAACCTGTGGTTACTTTCCAGATTTAAAACCGAGAAAAGACCGTGTTGTTTTCTTTGCCACCATTAGTTTCTCTTTTTTGGTTTCTCCAACATTGAATCAACTTACCGTATATCTTCGAGTATAAGGCGATTTGAGAATAAGTTGAGGTGTACTTTTTAGCCTAAAAAAGCATCTAAAATCCAAGACTCGAGTATAAGTCGAAGCAAATAATAATAAAACAAAACGAAAACTAGATAATTTCAAAATTTACAAAAAATTAAGATACACACACACACACACACACACACACACATATATATACACACACATGAACATTCAAGAAACAAACAATTCATATTTCTGAACATTCCACGTAATGAATTGCACCTCACACTTCATTTACGAACACATCCTCCTACACTTACGAACATCGGTCGCAGTAAGAACACGTAAACTTGTCAACACTTGTCATTTGCCGCTTATATTTAAAACCGTATGGGCATGTGTTTATGTACATATTGCTTTTTATTACCCTTGAAATATGGAAAACAATCATAAACATAGTGTTTGTGAAAGTACTAAGAGTGGTAAAAAACGTTGAGTGCTATCAATGGAAACTAAAATGGGCATAATACACGGATCAGAAAAAGGTGATTCACCGCTTGCTTCGATTGGTTGTTTTTATGATCTCAATCGTTCAACAATTGCAACCATTTAAAAAGACAAAGGAAAAATTGGTGATCATATTCGCAATGCAGGCTCTGTTCAGTCTGTGATTATAAGTAAAAAACGGAATGCCTTCTTTGAAGAAATGTTAAACAATTTGAATTCAGGATCAAAATAAAAAACCAACGCTTGAGTACTGAATTGATTCCTCTCTTCAATCCACTTGGGCAAGTTTTTTAAAGATAAAATATAAATTTTAAGTTATCCTTTCAAGCTACATAGGTACGGCGAATCTGTATTATTTTATCGTTAGCCTTTGCATTTTCTGCAATTTAGCGTAAATTTTTCATACTAATGCGCTTTAAGTCAGTCAAATGTTGTTTTTCGCCAGTCATGTTTAATTATTGACCCAGAAAAATGTCCAGCTAGTTTGCGACTTGAATATAAGTCGAAAGTAGGGTTTGATCGGCCTCAAAAAGGAAGAAATTTCTCGACTTACACTCGAGGATATATGATAGATTCCACTGCAGATGCTCTGCCTGCAGCCCTCACTCCATTCTTTTCCACAAAGGAAACGACACGTAATTTAAACTCCGCAGTGTAACTATTGTTTGTAACCATGCTGTTCACATACCTCACCAATTAATGCGATATTTTCTTTAAATTCAGTGGTTATTTTCACACTGTAAAATATCACTACAGATCTAACGCATTCACAAGGCACTATCATACTGATTGGAGGGTACTGAAGGGACCAGAACTTTCGCTACGTAGGTAAATCTCCGACTGGCCATAGGGGAAACGACAGAACTCGTGAGGTTATTTTTGAATTGAATACACAATGGATGAAAAATGAGTTTTTCAACTTTAAGCCATATTAATACCGGAGTGTTGAGTTAAAATAAGGGTGGGGAAATTATGTGGTGCAAAATTAAAATTCTATTCTATATCCCTTAAAACTGAGGGGGGGGGGGGGAAATACGCAATGGGGTAATTATGCAAGTAAATACAGTATCTATCTCTTATAAAACACATTAATTTTATGCATGTAAACTGTATATGGTACAACAATAGGACTTTGAGCACAACAATGTCCGCTGTCAAGGTATTTAGCATTAAAATGGCAAATTTAGTACATATTATGTGCATTAAACTTAAAATGCAGGCGATTTTGAATCGTAAACAAGAAAAGACAGTAAGAATAAGAATCCTTGATCATTTTTCTTTAAAACGATTCAGGTTCGAAGCTCATATGCCAATATTTCAAAATTATATGAGCAAATGATGCCGAAAAGTCGAGCTTTATCCTATGGAAAATATAAATGATTCCCGAGATTCGAACCCGGGATCCAGAACCTCCTAGCTAATAGATACAAAATGCCATTTACCGCATATCTCTATGACAAATGGTTCTCAAGATACAAATGGGGACAGACAGACACGTATAAATTTAGATAAAGGATGTTTGAGTTTTAGCTACAATCTAGTTACCTTGAAAATATCTCTATTACAAAAATAATAATACCTGTAAGTAAATTTGGGTGTTTCAATTTCCATATCCTTGTTTCTTTTCTTTTTTTCTATGAATTATATTGATTTAATTTCATAAATTCAGAATGTCAGTTATGTAAATTTAATTAGCAGTACAAACAATCACATTTAGTGTAAGGAAACAACCTTTCTTGTATTGAAGTAGGCAATTTTAATTAAATGGTTATCATGAATGCTTCTGTTTTCTGTTACAGAAGGTGAATATTCTTGTCATTGCTGTTGTCCAAGTGGTGTACTTGATATTGCTTTTGTTATTTGTGTGCCAAAATAATGAATAAAGCATTAATTTCTTTACAGAACCAGCCATCCTAGTAATGCATCACTCAATGCGTTCCCACCCCGCTGTTACTGCTACCCTTTTGGATTTCTTGTGTCGAGTAAGTAAATGATTGGTTCATTTGCTGATCTCCATTGCAAATTGATTTTTCCTTTTTTGTCTGTTTTACTGATGGCCTTTGTCTTTTTATAGATCATTCCAAACTTCTCTCCAATGCTCACTGAAAAGGTTCGAAATGGTATATATACCTCATTGCGCCAAATCCTTGAAAAAAGAGTTCTTCCATCACTTTTCCCATTATTTGATAATCCTAAGCTAGACAGAGAACTTCGCACCATGGTGAGGGAAACATTTAAAGAATTCTGCCAACCACCCATTTTGGAAGGTAAGTCGATTTATTTCTTTTTTATAAATATTTGTTGCACTTGATAGATTTTTTAACAACACCTATGAATTTTATGAAAGTTATTTTGATTACTTTATATTGTATGCTAAATTTTCTTAAAATTATCTTTAAAGTTCTGGTAATGCAAGTTAATTTGTTTTTTATTATTTTTTCACAGAGTATCTTTTATATATAATTACTCAACCATCTGTCCATCTCCCATTTTATCTCTTGAACAGTTTGTCATATTGAAATGCTGTAAATGCCATTTTTGTTTTGCCATCTAGAAGATCCAGGGAAAACTATTTTCGTTTGCAGAAATGTCCCGGGTTGAACTCCAGATGATAATTTCCATTTTCTATAAAGAACACGTAAAAATCCATTCTCCAATGTACAGGCTTATTTTCTTTTGCAAAATTAAAATAGCAAAAAAAAAGACACGATCTTCAGAACTGCACTGTATTAAAGAAAAATGTATGAAGTTTATTATTTTTATCATTGATTCTTGCTTTCTATTCAACACCGCTTAAATTTATCTTTTAAATAAAAAATTTTTGCAAATTAATTGCAGACCAATAGTATTGTTAAACTCAAGAGTCTATTGTTATACGAATTCACCCATAAGAAAAACATACGTGCAGATGCAAGTGTTTACAGTATGAGGCGATCAGTCAGGGACTTGTGGGCTTTTTCAACTTACAATTAGTAAATATGTGAGACGTTTCACTCACACTCTTGCAGTGAAGCAAAAATGGTTTTCAGGTTCGGTTCAATAATTTTCAACTTTCATAGGTATAAAATGTATATTAGCATAACTCTCATACCTTTTACGTTCTATCAATTAAAAGAAATCTGTGCAAAAAATTGAGCAGGAACTGCTAGTTATTAGTTTATTATTTTTGGAAATTTTATCTCTAACTTCATCTTGAGACTTGTTTTTTCATACTCATTTACCAGTGGCAAAGCTATTGCCTGCACAGCTGGGTCAAAGCCTGGAGGCTCACAGTTTAGGGCAGTGATTCTTAACCTTTTCCTTGACTCACCTCCCTTGTAGCTCAAATTCCTGACCTGACCTCCCCCTTAGGATATCATAGGCATATTTAAATGGCATCATGTTGATTAAATAACATCTTCAGGGGTGCCGTGGCATAGTGGCAAGGGCGCTGGCCTGCTACGTTGAGCATACCCGGTGCGAACCGAGTAGGAATCCTGCGAAAGTAGGGTTTTTTCAGAGGTTTAGCGGCCCCCTATTTGCGTGTTTAGAGGAGAACACGCGAATCAGCGCTCCGTTCTTCGAAAGGGACGTAAAGCTTTTGGTCCCCTTGGTGTTTTTCGTTAAGAGTAGGCTAATGCCGGCACCGGGTTTATCTCCTCCCTTGCTTTGTGATTTAGACTGAGAAGCCTACTAGTGCTGGTCGTCGTTTGAAGTCACAAGGTCCCACAATAACATCTTCTCACCTCCCTTGGGGAGGTGAGTCTCCCTGGTTAAGAACCCTTGGTTTAGGGGGTTCCATAAGAAATTAAAAGAGATTAAATATAAATGCCTTAAAAAATCTGGCTTAGGAGGTTTAGCAAACTCTTTGGGAGGTGCAGTACAAAATCCTTTTTGGTAAATCATTTAATAATGTTTTATTTAAAAACAGCAATTTTACAATGAGGAAGAAACTTGCTATCAATCGGCAAGAGCAAGACATCACTACATCACTGGAGCCAGCACACTCCTAGCTTGGCCACTATCACTTGCATTACTTTCTTTTATATATTTGCTGCTAAACAATATTGCTGATGAAGATTTCTGCAAAAGTGTGAGAAAAATTCTGCATATGCAATATGCCAGATGGAAATCTGCACAAGTAGAAGACTCAGGACTTATCAGAAATCTTCATGTCCAGCTTATGCTTATCTCCATATAAACTTCGCCAATACTTTCATTTGTGTTTAAAACTGCCAATGTTGTTTTTCATTGTAGGAGTTGACATGCCTCCTACATCTTTACATCCAGTCAAACTTGAAGATTTCGCAGGACAAGTGGCAAGGAATAGCCCTCCTCATTTATTAGCTGCAATGGATGGCCATCCAAATCATTCGAGTCAGAACAACCACTCTGGTGAGACTGAACCAGCTTTTAGCGAAGATGATGATGACGATGACGACATCCCTTTAGGTGAGAGATGATTATTAATCATTGAGAAACCTTTAATTGTGTAATAAATATCAGCACATAATATTCACTTGGCTAAAAAATTGCTGAATTCCATTTCCAAAAGAAATTGACCAAGTAAAATAACTTATCTGTTGTAATCAGTCTTATCAATAAAAATATTATTCATTTGCTTGATACAGCAACCATAAGCAAATTTTCTCGAATACATGAAATGCTCATAATTTCACAAGTCACATGATATGTGAATTACTAAAATTTCTTCAGTTATTCGTGAATTTCCATTTAAATAATATATACCATCCTTGAAAATATTTATGAGATGTTTTAATTCCACTGTGCTTGAATTATAAACCTCATACTTGGCCACCGAAGGTTGTATGACTTTTTTCTAATTGCAGTGGAATCTCATTATAATGTATGCCTTCAGACCAAGCATTTTTCTATGTTATTCTGAAAGTATGATACACTGAAAATGCTTACTAGATAGAGGGGGCAGATAAACATAAAGAAAAGTCTTCACATTGTATCACACCTTTGTACTTTTTAAAATCCTGACATTTTCTTGTTTAACTTATAATAAAATGGCTTATTAAAATTCCTGTGAAGACTTTCAGTTTTCACCAGTGCCATGCATTTTCTTGTGATGCATTGTGCAATGCAACTTTTGACTAATAATTATATTACAATACAAAATTTGACTTGTCAGAGCCATCTAAATCAGTGGTGCTCAACCTTTTGTACATGGCGGGCCACAATGGTGGTTGTGAATCCTTCGGCGGGCCACATTGGGAGTTCCCAATTCTTCCGCGGGCCGGATTAGAGTTTAAATCAGAAGTTATCTATATATTCTGAGGTGTCATTTAAGTGAAAATATAGTATTAATGAGGTTTTTATAGTAAACATACCGATTTTGAAAGAATTGTCCGTGAAATTTTTATAAAAATATATGAATTTCTGTGTTAAATTTTTCGGATTGCTTTTTCATCATGGTTTCGCGGGCTGCACAAAAACCCTTCACAGGCCACATCCGGCCCGTGGGCCGTAGGTTGGGCACCACTGATCTAAATTACCGTATATGACCGAATATAGCCCCCCTGTTTTTGGCCAAAAGCGAAGTGCAAAAGTTGGGGGGGGGGGCTATTTTCGGGCACTAAAAATTAGGTGGGTACAAACAAGTGTGCAAAGCTTCAATAATGATGAATTTCATTCGAGTCAGTAAGTGTTTCTATCCATTGTAAGACTAAACTACTCGGGTTGCGAATATTTATTTGCAAGGCTGATTGACGTCACCATATAGGAAGGATTTTTCTATTACCTGATCGCTCTCATTATTGTCAAATTGCAAGTTTTACCGTATTTGCTCGTGTAAGCCGAGACCTCGTGTATTCCGCGCACCCCGGTTTTTGGGCCAACTCTAGGGAAAAAAATTTATTTGAGCCGAAAAAGGGTTTTTTAAATCACCAATTCCTATTTCTAAAAAATGCTACGCTCAAGTTAAGCATCTTCACATTCCTACGTGACGAATTTATTGGGTGATCTCTCTATATCGGTACTAGCAGAAATCTCGGTAGTCCTCTTTTGTTAAACACGTAACTGTTTTTGTGGTCACATTGGTCATGTTCGCAGAAATCACTCCGGTAGCGATCATTTTGCTGTACGTAATTTTCCAGCCATATGGTCACTGATCCCTAACGTAGCGGTCGTCATTTTTTTGGCGAACTAAAATTATGATCATTCAATGATCACCACGGTGGCTATGACTTTCATAGACGTATCATAGAATAAAGGAAGCACGCCGTATCTGAACATGGTAGGCGTCGTCTGCCGTGAGAACAAAACCCCCACCAACCTGAACTGGTCGCGCATGCGCCGTGGCTTCCGTGACGATTGCAGCAGAAGACTTCGTCGAGTTTGGGGAGCACCCGTTAATAAACTTAAAACTCATTTAAAATTTTTATACAATGAATGAAAATGACTAAATACACCGAAATTCAGAAATAGAATAATAGATGCGGCATGGGTGCTAGCTTAACGTATATTTGTTTACCGACACAACATTTTGGGAAAAAGGGTGAGCGGCAAATAAAAGAATTCGTGTAAGACACGCACCCCCTCTTTTCCACCAGCATTTTGGGAAAAAAGGTGCGCAGCTTACACGAGCAAATACGGTAATACCAACAAAATTAACCTTGCCCGAGAATGGACTAATTGCCTGGCTAAGCTCGAATTGTTAATTACACAAACGAAAGATAGATCGAAATATGAGCAAAGTGCGAATTTATATTGCTGCATAAATTGGTATGTTATTTCGACTTGCTAATATTGCTGCATTAATTAGTATGTTATTTCGACTTTTTAAAGTTTATTTTTACTCCCTAAAAATGTATTTTTGTTCAATTCCTTGTCAAATAACTCTCTCGTTAGTATACCCTCTGAATTCTGAGGAACAAATCTGAAAACCTTAAAATTCCAATTAGCATGGCGTTTTATCACTCGCTAATTGGTACTTTTTTATTAAATGAGTGCAAGTTTGATATTTCTTCAAATTATACAACATGTTTCATGACATTAAAGTCCTAAAAATAATCGTCCTTTCAGGGTATTAAAATATTTTCTAGATTTGTGTGAGAAAAATGGGTAGGGGGGCTATATTCGGTCAAATATGGTATACATAAAAATGAAAGTCAAGTAACAGTGAAATATGTTGTACTGGAGAATTGTTTTATATTATTCATGTGGTATATTCAATTTGGATTAATGAAAAGTATCTAAGACTGTAAAGTACATTAGTTTTGTGTTATAATGAGATTTTTTACTCTACACGTAAATTGCATTTAATCTAAAATGCAGCTTTTTATTTGAGATGTTTTTTTTTAACTTTAAAAAATGTAATCCTAAATGCTTTGAATGGTCATGACATGACATTATTAATTTTTCCATTTAAAGAAAATTAACTTTGTATTTTTTAATTTTCTATGGAATTAATTGAATTTTGTTGTTCCCGCAGCAAAAGTGAGACTGAAAGAAAAACCACCTAATGTAGATATCAAGCAGGAAGAAAGTGAGATCAATCAACTCCTGGATGGGGAATTACGCTCTGTCGTAGAAGAATTGCTTATTGAGAAGGACAATGAAGTGAAGTATGTAGACTTTTTAGATAGTAAAAATGAATTAATTGCATTTACATTCACTGTTCCTGTATTTCTCTCTTGCAAAGTCTCAATTGTAAATTCAATATTTGACTTTCCATTTTCACTTTCTTTTAACTATTTTAATGAAATTGTCACAGCTTTGGCTTTATCCAAAAATGAATAATCATGCCCACCTTATGGTTAGCATTCAGTTTATTATGAAGATACCTCCAGTAATAATGAAATGTTCTGGAAACCATGTATAAATTGCTTTTCCTGACTTTTTCAAAGCCAATGGGGTTTTCCCGATCATCAGTTAGTCCTTAGCAGTTTATATATGATATTAGTTTGTTGCTCAATATCAAAGTCAGATCACATGAAACTTGAATTTAATTGCATTTAATCATATATCAAAAGTTTTTAAACTTAGTCAACTCTAAAACTGTGACAAGAATAGTAACTTAATTTTTTACGCATTTTTGTAAAAAAAAAGAGATTAATTGCTTTGATTGTGTAAGCACTGTATATTGACTTCAACTTATGACAAAGAAGCAGTCTGCCATAGAATTAACAAAAAAACTCATTTCAGGTGTCAGGCGATGGAGAAACTGGTACAATTAATAATTCAAGATGAAATTGATAATGAGGTTGCTTCAGCATTGGGATCATCTCTCTGTACAGTATTGAAGGAACAGTTGGAAGGAAAAGTATTTCCTCCAGAAGTGAACGATGAGTAAGAATTCATGATTATCTTTGATGCTAGAAAAGTGTTGCTAATGAATTTATCTAAAAAAAACTCATGATTATAATTTTTTTTATTTTAACAGGAGCATTGAAGACAGCATAGGAAGGCCTCTTTTTGTGATGTTGAGGAACCTTATGCAAATTCCCGAAGATGATCCCAACAGGCGCCCTATTTTATCTGTTTTGGCAGAAATGTACAGTCATGAGCCACGTGTCGGATATCTTCTGTTATACTTTCTTAAAGCTTGGTATGAATATTTTTAAATTCTTAGTAAATGCTTTTTTTTAATGTTGCTAAAGAATTGCCTAAATCTGCATTGCAAATTATTCATTACTTGTGATATAAAGGTGGCATGTTACTTACGGTACAAGAGCTATCTGAATTTATTTTGAGTTAGCAACTTTGTCATCTATTTTTTACTGTCTTATCTAGTGGTAGAAAAAATATGGCCCATGAGAGCATTGTATGCAGAACTTATGGTGGTAAAGATATCAACACAATTTTAAACACAGCTTAATTTATATTTAACTAAAATAATAAGCAAAATATTGCCAGAGAAAGTTTAAGCACTAAAAGATTCATTTAGCATGTTTTCCTTTCAAAAAAATATGCTAATTTGATTACTCTGTCAGTTCATCTGTCTGTGGACACTCAACTTATTTGTTTTAAGAGATACAGTAAAAACCCGTTATTTTGATCCCGGATAATTCAAAGTATGGTGTAATTCAAAGCTAAGATCAGTCCCCGGCCAACACCATAGGATTTTGCATACTTTTTGGTACGGATTATTTGAAATATGTCTACAATGAAATTCGAAGTCATGATCTGGTCCGGTGACTCATGAAAAGTTCGTTTAATTCGAAATCTCGATCCTGTGTAAGTGGAAGGTTTGCGCGCGCCATCATATCACGCATTTGTTCCCCATTTCTCGCACATGAAATACATAGAGTGCCCCAAACAGGTGACTCCCTTTTACTTATTCAATAGTAGGATGACCAAATGGCCCATTTTCTCAGGGAATCCCGTTTTTTATCAAAAAAGCCATTTTGTACCACTTTGAAGCCCATCGCAAATAAAATTTAGATTATCTGATAGTATAGCTGATATTCCTAGTAGAAACGTAGGATTCTCAGAAACATGGAGGTTATCATACGAACAACAAATGCTAATTATAGTCGCAATTGTCAGGTTAGGAAACCTCTGGGTCATTGATAAATTTGAGGTGGCAAACCTGGTCTCCGCATATAATATCCTGCCTGGGTTTTACCGTAACTTATTCTCTTCGAGTTTTGCCGACGACGACGCTAGTCGGATTCTCTTTTGATTGTGAGCTTTGTCCTAGTCTGGCATGCTCATGCTCCAGACTGTGAGGAAAGTTCATATTTGCCTTTTTTGCTATAGATCGTGACAGTGACAGATCCACCATTAAAAAAATCATGCAAAAATTTTGTCCCACTTTTTCTTACAACCAAGGGAAATGTCCCATTTTCACCTCATTGGAATAAGGTCACTCTGTTTAATAGTCAGCATGAAATAAGATTCGTGGATGATTCAAATAAATGAATCAGCTTATCTTTGTATCACTGTGAATGCTCACATTCTCAATCGGATAGCGACATTCGAGAACTAAGCTGAAATGAAAAGAAGTTGCAAGAACCCCTATTATCTTAATCCTCATGCTTTCCCAAACCTGGGTAAGGTTTTTCTCATGAGAAAGTGATATGCACCAGAAAAGACTGTAATATTGATTTCTGTTACCGAACCTATATTTAAATTACGTTGTACGAAGTTATGCCGAATGTCGTCTCTAAAAAGATCATACCTTTGTTTTACCCAAGAATAAGTGATGAGCCAAAACCAAAAACCTAGTGGTTTTACCCAGTGATGAGCTGGAATAAAATTAAGAACCGGCTCTCTAAAGAAAAGTCGTAAGGAAATTTGGATAATGGAGGCAGGATGTCTACGTGCCAGGGGCACCAGATCGCTCTAATAATACCGTTCTGTTAGCGTAAGAATTGTTCGGTTCGTAATATGTTCCATTTCATACACTGTTGGTAATTGACCATCAGATAGGGCAAAATGTACTTGAAAGGACAAAATCAATAAATTTTCATATTTTCTAAAGATTTAACAGGCTAGCAGGAGTCAGCTTCAGCTCATCACTAGTTTAACCATAATGCCATACAAGAAGAGCACATTGTGATATATATGCAGCAGTAAGGAGTATAGATGAGTGATAATCTTTTGGTGCGCGGTTCAACGTCGTTTCTTTGCGACATAAAGGAGTAACTTGAAATGTACTGGGAAATTTGGGATATTCGCTGGAGCCTTTTTTCACACATGGTGGTCTTTGTGAATCACACACTAAGTGTTCACTTCAGCTCTTTTTGAATTCGCCGTGTATACTAACTTGTAAGGCCAATCATTTGCAGAACGGATAGATAAGATTCTGTATTGCAGTTTTACTGCCCAAGTAGCTGATCGTAAAAAAGTTTGATTTTTATGAAAGTTTGTTTATTTCGAACCCGGATACTTCGAAGTCGTAATTTTTTTGGTCCCTTTAACTTCAAAATAACAAGGTTTTACTGTATTTGGAAAATTCTTTCTGAATGTTGATAGCTCTTATCAAGCTATGAATTTTCCACCAACTGGATTTTTTCCAATGTCAGATTTTTTGCTATGTAGTTTCAAAGTCAGAATATGCAAAACTTGGAAATTGTTTTGTAACCAAACTACTGAAGCTAAAGGAGTGACGTTTTCACAGATGAGGTCTACTGAGAATCTAAATTTCAACAGTTCAGATTGACCCTTCCAAATGTTTTTCCAGCTCTTGCTTTAGCAAGGGTATCTTTCTCATTGACTTGATATTCTTTTGGGTAACATTTTTTATTTTACCATAAAATAGATTTATTATGTAATACAGTGAAATGTCAGTATAATTAAGTCATGCGGAAGACCAAAATATATTTGTTACAATGAAACACAACTTTAAAAATTCAGGGGAAGCTCAGTATATCATCCACCTGACAGTAGCGCCAGAAATAGTAACTCTGAGAACTGCGTAGTGCTTACGTTGTCATTGTAATCATTTTGTACTTCCTCATAACCAATGGTTTTAGTTTGTCCGTGCTAGTTGAATTTGTACACAACAGCACAGTAATCTGTTCTTTGTAATTTTTGCCGCCTGTGCGCTGTTCGCCCTTCAATGCAAGTGTCTTATTGGGCATTATATTTGTAAAACAACACTTTCATCAGCATTGTAAACGTCTTCCGAAGAGTAATGTGGAATAATGTCCTTCAACTGCTCCTCTCTCCACGACGATGCAACATCCCTCTGAGCATCGCTTTCGTTGCCGTAAATTGCTTTATGATGGATTCCATAGCATTCTCTAAATCTGTGCAGCCAACCCATACTACCCTTAAATGGAGTTAGGCTGAACAAGCCTGTGAAGGATCGTGCTTGCTCGCACTGCAAGGGACCATTCACTGCAATATTCTTAGACCTTGTCTCCAAAAACCACTTATATACTGCTTTGTCAACTTCTTCGTTGTCTGCAGTACAAATTCTTTTTCCCCTGTGCTCCAATAGCATCTAAATTGATGCTTTTCTCAATCTTCTCTCTGTCTTTGAGAAATGTAGAGAGCATCAATGGAGTAATTCCATAGTTTCTTGCTATGTCAATTTTTTTCATTCCTCTATCTCTTCTAGGATTTTCTTTTTTTCATCCAAGGAAAACTGTTTGCGCTTCTTTTTCTCCTCCATATTACACCTCGCGCAAAGGCAAAACTAATCAACAAATTTAATTATAACAATAAAAATAACAATGAACTATACCATCAATTTAACAAAAGACGATAACAAAATATAACACGTGGATTGGAACTGCTTTGAAAGAACTTGCTGCTGGACCAGTGTGGCCAGAAACATAAATGTCAAGTCGCTACACAGATGGCTAAATATTGCTACCACTTCACTACACAAAGGGTCGATACATATCGTTACATTGAATTGAAAAAATCGGTACAACGTACATTGTACAAACTTTCTCATATACTAATGCGTCGTTTAGTTATCTTTATAAAATGAAAATCGTATGAGCCTGTTTTTAGAAAATCCAATTTTTGTTAAAGTTGCCCAAGAATAAACTAGCCTTATATTCATTCATTGAGAAAAATGAAATACATAGTTTTATTGTAGATGTATACTCAAGTAACTGTACGAAATTTGATCAAAATCGTTAGAGCCGTTTTTGAGAAAATCGAATTATTGCTAAAGTTGCCTAGAATAAACTAGCCTTATATTCATTTTTTGAGAAATATGAACTATACAGTACTAGCAGAAATACCCAGTGTTGCCCGGGGAAATTTGGTTCAAATCCGATTGGTATTCTAGATGATTAATGGTATTTAAGAATTCATTCAGCCACCGTTTTGAATAAAACGGGCTGAGAGAAGCAGAAAGCACGTATGAATTATTTCTGGGAGCCCTCCACAGTTGTACCAAATTTGATTCAAATCAATAGTAGGACTTGGGAAAATATGCGTAGTTTAATCAGTACCCGCCGTCCAATTACGGATAAGGAAGTAGTCGTTTCCCACCTTTCTCACTGTGTATAAGATGTAGAGTTACCTGTTCTTTGAGAACAGGAAGTTATGAGAACAGTTATTTTATTGAACAGTATAGGCATCAGACAGTTCGAAAAGAACTGTGCCGTTCTTTCTGACCCGTCTCTAGATGGCAATGCATTAGCATGCGAAGTTATTTTGCTTTTTGTACAATTAATATAAAACATTTGGGATTTAAAAGTAGCCTACGACCTTCCTATTTGTGAAGAGAGTATTTGTTGAAAGTTTGATTATTCTAGCTTGAATGGTGTGGATGTGTATAGATCCTCAAGCAAACAAACCTTCATAAATATATAGGAGATTGATCTTATACTTGTATTGAAAGTGACAAATATCAAATTTCAACTTCCTAAGTTAATTTAATCGAGAGTTATCATTGAAAAATCAAATCTATGCCTCCCAAACCCCCACAAAATTTTTTTTGAGATACTCCAATAGCCTATATTTTAAGCTGGACCAGTCTCAAGATACGCTGCAAGTTTCATAAAAATTCGACCAGCCGTTTTTGCATGATGCAGTAACAAACAGACAGACAGTTTTTCCTAAAATATTTACCCAAATTGTTTTCCTAAAATATTTCTTACTAGTAGAATTTCCCGTTTAATTTCAACGGATTTTGTGAAGCTACTACAGCACAACATACAAACTCTTTAAAATATATAGTAGATATTTTTAAAATTACAATTAGCTTTTCTTAACAATTAATCATATTTGCTTGTAACAATCCGTTTCCGAGCCTATTGCATTCAGATATAACGATAATTTTATTTCCTATCATATTACTTTCGCCAAATCCAGCTTCATTTCTTGTGTAATTATGCCTTGCTGAAATATTTACTTTTATGTCTTGTAAGCAAGAAACCCATGAAAAAGCAACGTACAGTTGTCCATGATTGAACACTGACTCCGGTAAATGTACACCAGATACGTGAGCTTATTTACATTAATAAACATTATAATGTAGAATATAATGATTTTACTTACAAAAAATGTAAGATTCCAGTATTCAATAGACCAAAGAAGGTTCAATTACTTTCATCAATAAACGCTTCCTGAATAATAATCAGTATCTATTTAAGTTGCTATCCATAAACATCGATCGTTTCGTTGCTTAAACAAAAGTGCGAATCGAATAACTCTAAACTTTCATCTATTTATAAGCTTCATTGAAGCTAACTGAATTGGAGGTAACAATGACGGCCGCCTTGGCAACGCCTGGGAGGGGTACAAAAAATCCACAAAATTTCAAAACAAATTGCGTATTTCTAAAAACTTCGACCGTGAAACGTAAATGGATTCATACGTGTTATCTTATGGAAAAATGTTAATCCCCTATATTGTCAGCACTGATTAATCCCGGTTGACCAACCCTTGACCATTCACTAACTATAAGTTAGGATGTAAGGAAGAATCGTACCTAATTTGTTATTCTACCTTTTACCGTTTAGGAGTTCCATGAACAAATACACAAACACCCACTTCAGAATATATTATAGTAGAAGTAGGTTATTGAAGACGTAAACATAAGTAACTGTACGAAATTTAATCAAAATCGTTAGAGCTGTTTTTGAGAAAATCGAATTGTTAAAAATGCATAGAATAAACTACTAATTATTGAGTATTGTCAACCATTTCTATGTATACTCTGCTCAGTATGATAAAATGCCTAAGTACGAGATTTCTTTCATTTTCGCTCTACCGTCTAGGCTCCAGAGCCAGTAACAGACAGACAGACCGACGGCATTGCAAAAACCACTTTTTCGGATTCAGCGACACCTAAAACATATTTCCGTAAAAATCTCGAGGTCGAATTTTTTCGCGATAGCAATACTTTCTCGATACTTCGTATGTGAAAGTAAAAAAAGTGGATGTGGAGTGCGGTGGCATCTTATGGAAAATAAAATTCCCCGTAGGCGTCATATATTAGAAATTAAGTGAAGTGACATACATTGTGAAATGAAATAAAATTGAACTAACAAAATAATAACGAAGGAACCAATTAAATTAAAGAATAGGATTTTGTAAAACCAAAAAACTTTTATGAAATATCGCTACATTCATGAACTTTAAGCAATCTCTGCCGCTACGTCTCAACGGGACCAAAAAATCGCTACAAAAATAATAAATTACTCTTCTGGCCACACTGTACTAGACGCTACTGTTACCTATACTTACAATGCAATGTTATTAGAAACGTGCCAAATAATTCTGCTGTGACGCAGATCTCGATATTTGAAGATTCCCCGCCCTTACCACCCCACCCTACCCACTCCACCATCACTTTAAATGCCAGTCTACTTAAAGCCATGATGCAGCAGATCTCCCACGCAAGTTTGCCAGCCAATCGGAAAGTCCGTTTGTCAAGCAACATACCACATGACTGATAGAGCTGTGAAGAACCTGCCTATTGGTTGCCAGTGGGATAATCGTCCAATAAGTTGCCTGGACTGAGATTTTACCAAGTTTAAGTCATTGTAGCATTGCCAGATAATAAAAACCAAACTCAGTAAAGATAAAAATGTGTACATCGTATTGTTTAAGGAATTTCTTTTTACAAACTTTGTTATAATGATCGTATTTTTTCATACTGGGATGAATTTTTATTGTGCTAAACCGATACTTTTTGTTACAATGATATTTGTTAAAATGAAACATTTTTACATAATGTTATATAGTAAATTGGCAAAGGTCAGGAAATTATTTTGTTTTACTGAATATTTCGTTGCTCCGGCATTCGTTACTCTGACATTTTACTGTATAAGCCCTTGCTGTTTGTGGTTTTGATGTTTCACAATTCATTTATTGTGACCAAACCTCATGGCCAGATGTTATGTCAACAAGTATTATGTGACAGGGACTTATAAGAGCAAGAAATTTATGTCAAGTTGTTTTACACTCTGCTAGCCATATCAGTCCTGCAAAATGATTTCATTCAAACTTGCCTCATCAATTTCTTTAAACAACAACTGTAACTCTGCTTGCAATTCATCTACATGATACCCTGCAAATCACCAGATTGGTGGGTGGCAATAGATTTCATATAAACTATGATTGCAGTATAAATTGTTGGAGTACATGGGTGTAATATTCTTGGCTTTCATTAAATGATGGTGAATGATTACTTACGTGCTTCAAAGCAGTGCTGTCCTTTGCAATCTATTTAATCATCTCGAAAAATATAAAAATAATGGCTTAGTACAATATTCTAAACTCTGCAAAATGATATATTAGGAGTCATGCCAAGGAAATGTTGAATTTTTTATTTACCGATTTATTTTCCAACTAGCTGGAGTGCCCGTTGAATTTTAACAGATTAATTGAAACTAAAACTTTGACCGTGTATCATGTAAGCATCGCAAGAATAAGATAGTACACAGTTATAACCGTCGAATAAAGCAAAAATGAAGAAAACCGCTCTGCATTTTCCTATTTAGATGAATGAAGAAAGAAAATCTTGCACTGTGAAAAATTGAAAATAATGTATAAACTCCCTCCCCCTCCCTTCCACCCTCTCCTTCCCTTATCCCCTTCCCTCCCCTCTCTCCCTCCCCTTGTTGTCAAGGTAGCTTACCCTTCAAAATATATTATAGGAGATCAGTTGTACTCACTGGCGGATTTGGAAACTTGCCACTCCTAGGCCAAATTATTTTTCCTTCCCTTAAAAAAATTCAATAAAACTTTTATTGCAAATCTGCTAATGGTTGTACTTAATTAAACTATTGAACAGTTAAAACGTATCCTACTTGGGTACTTTCCTGTTAACGGAAATACCTTAAAAAATGAACATGTATTGTTATGATTGTTTGAGAGGATATACCATTGAAAAGATATATTGACGTATTGTTGGATTTACGATATTTTATTTTAAAAACAACATTAACAGAAACTGATTGGCCGGTCTCGACATTTACAAACCCAATCTCCGGACAACGTGGAGGGTTTCTTTGGTTCCGAGCAAGGCGAAAGGTGTGGTAGCGCTCGCTTTGTTGTAATGGGTTGTCGTCTCCAGGTGCTACCGCGCCCTTTGCTTCGCCCGGAACCAAAGAAACCCTCCACGTTGTCCGGAGATTGGGTTTGTAAATGTCGAGACCGGGCCAATTAGTTTCTGTTAATGTTGTACGTAAGTATGGCATGGGGATAATACGTAAGTACCAGGTCCTGCGAAGGGTCCTGGAGGTATTCCCGTTAACAGGAAAGTACCCTTACTTGAAATGTGGAGTAATAAGCTTTATGTTCACTTTTGTTCCTTTGTTGTAAATTATCCAATTTTTTTCCCTTACACTGTGTGTATACATGAGAAAAATAAATGTGTTTAGGTTCATTTCTTTGTCATAGATAATTCATTTCAGTTCATTTACTATGCTGCATGCACATGAAAGAAAATTAAACGTATTTATAGCAGCTCTTCTTTGCTTCAATTGCTATGAAGATTGTTTTCATTGACAAAAATTGTAAAAATGCAAGAAATTTTTCTAATTTAGAAGTGAATTACTACTGTTTGATTTTCTCAATAATGGCTACTCTTATAATAAAAATGTACAAAGTAGAATATAGTCTATTTAACTAATTCTAAAAATTGTATTTGAAGATTTTATTGATAAAACCAATAAATAAGTTTGTTCTTCGTCTGTAGTAAAGCGGTACTTCTGATTAGGTATTGTGAACCATTTATATCATTTTGTCTGCCGAAAGGTCCGTAATACTAAATTAAATGAAAATCCACCCAGTATTTTGGAGAGGGAAGATGCAGACCTACAGGTGGATAGATGGATATGACCTAACCATAAGCCATTAATTTTTACTTTCACCATATAGTACATAGTATAAAGAAAATATTGTTTTAGTTGAAAATATGATTTCAAGATTTCAACGGGAACACACGTTCTGAGGTCCCTAGAACACGTTTTGACGTTTCTCAATGATGTCCGTGTGTATGTGATAGGAATTTTGTGGTCACTCTCACTCAAAAAGTATGTATTTGTCATTTCAGTACCAAATTCCAAATATAATATTTTCTTAATAGTGGCAAGAGTTGATTAGTTTTTGGACAATATAGGTCGACCGGAAGCGGATGTTTATTCCTGTTGTTTTTCTGTTTTTTTAGCATCTCCTTTAAAACTCCATTTTCATAAATAGTTGTTATTATAAAAGTTATAGAGAATAAGATTTGCTAGAGGTTATATTTAATAAAGGCTATTGAAAATGTTTTCAAATTATTCTAGAGTGCAATCACTGATAAATATTTCTGAGAACGCTGATGTCAAGAGCAATCATTCATTCCTCTGTGTGGAGAAAGTCATGTGTTGGTCACATCAGATTTTTTACTTTTTGTAAAGAACACCTAAAAAGTGACTATGCCATGGGCTGAAAACCAAAGACATAATGTGTTACTGGACATAAAAGTATTAGTCTTGATAGTGGTGAAAGAAATTTTTCCAAAATTATCAAAACTTGTTTGAGTTCTACAATCCTCCAAACACATTTTAATTCCTTAGCACTAATTTCAGTCAAGTGTGATCTTTTTGAAAATGATCAAATTAAATTAGAAGCAATGCAAACATTCACTGATAAAAAATGTGGAAAGGGGTTTTAAATAGTTGTGTTACAATTTTTTCTGTTGCAAAAATGAAAATAAATGTTCAACATTAGTTTCATTTAATGATATCAATTTTTTTTATAAATCCCATAAAAATGTGCCGCCCTCTAATAAATGGTGCCCTGTGCTGGAACACTGTTCACACATCTCTTGTGCTGACCCTGTGCCCATATAATTTATGTTACTATTTTTCATTTACAGTAAGTTGAATGATGGGAAAGCATCTGTCTACAAGGATTTTTGCCAAGCCTTAGATAAAGATTTAGAAAGCTGTTTGGTCAGTGATTTGAAGGTAACAATTTATTGAACTTGTCTTTCTACTTCTTGTTATAAGTTTTAAATGTTGGTTTGTTTAGTATTAATCAAAGTTTGCCTTTTGTTAATATACGTTCCATTTTTTTTTTAAGTTGTGCCAAGAAGATGACATGTCGCTGTTTTGTTGGTTAGTGCCTGAAGTATACAGTCAATTTTCGAGTGTGGCAGTTGGTCAGGCTGAGCTTCTACAACTTGTGGTATCTGCGATCGATGCCCGCCAACTGCAAGATTTAGTGTGCCACATTCTTCAGGGAAGACTAGTAATGTTCAGATCGGACTCATTTCTTGCTGCCTTGTCTGCATCTCTTGGTTGGGAGACATTTGAACAGTTTTGTTTGTGGCAACTTGTTTCAGCCCATTCTATTCCTCTCGATTACGTATTGCCACTTCTGCCAAGGTTGCGATATGCCGCCCATGCAGAAGCTCTTACTAGCATACTGCTGCTGCTGAAAAAAGAAAAGTTAGTTTTCTTGTATCACTTTCTTTAAATTTAAACCCATTTCATAATTTTTGTCATTTCTCTGTGAAAATAATCAACCCCCATTTTGTATGGGTTGGGGTTTGTTTTGAATATGTCACCATATCAGTTGTTTTCAATGTTACCAATAGTTTTTAAAAAATTGTCACGTTCACCTTATGGTTAAAATCAAGTTTACAATAGATATCTCCAATATCCATAAAAGGTTTGGGAAAACCGGATGCACATTTTGGGTTCAAAACAGTCGTCATCAGTGGTGATTCACTTTTGTTACAATCTGCTATTGATAAATCAACTCTGATGATGGCTGCTTTGTAGCTGAAATACCTTCCTAACTCATTTTTGGTACTTATTCATGGCTGTTAGAAAAACATACTTTATCAACTGTCAGTTATTAAGTTTGTCAACATTTCATAATTTCCATTCATCACTGCATTACCTAATTATCTAACACAGGGGTCCCTAAACTACGGCCCGCTCAGTGATTTAATCCGGCCCCCCTGCCTTACCCAACCCCCCTCCCCTTCCTCGACAATTTTTAACAGTGAAGTTTCTTGATAACCACCACCCACTCTCAAAACTTGAAGTTTTCACATGGCCCGATCAGTCATTTGAGAAGTCTTAAGTGGCCCATGCTGTTGTACATAAAGCCTAATGTGGCCCTTTCAATAAAAAGTTTGGTGACCCCTGATCTAACAGCATATTTTTATACAGTTTTTTACATTTCCCTATTCCGTCTATGATAAAAATATTAAAAAGATGGTCTTATATTCACTTGAAGTAAAGAAATGAGTATCCGTTTTTAATTGCTGTAAAAGCAGTATATGATTAATATTTTTAATTAAAACTTCCATTTCCTCGGTATGTAAGTTGTTATTAATAATCGATCATCTATACTCAAATGTCAGCACCAGTGAAAATAAATTTATATGCAAGTTTTAATTAGGCATAAGGTAAATGTCCCTATCTTAATGTTTTCGTAATAACCCTTGCATTATCTAAACTTTTGTAGGCCCACGATAGAAATTCTAAAACAACTTCTCGCCCGAGATGTAAGGAGTGAGGACGTGTTTGTAGTGTCGGCCCTCAAGTATTGGTCACAAGAGCATGAAGAGATGCTCGGAGAACTCATCTCAGGGCTTCTAGTTCGTCACTCGGCCACATCATCTCCTAACAAGAGAAAGCGTGGAAATCCGGGTAACAAGGGTGGTGCGACGGCAAGTGTAGTGTCTGGTCCGCCTTCCGAACAAGTTCTCGCCCACTTGGACCAACTGAGGCAGTGTTGTCGACAGAGTCACTTCTTTAGCTTAGACAGTATACAGAGGGCTCTGAACCGAGCGCAGTCTTCGTGTACAGAAACCCAGAAGAAACGTTTCAGTGATTTGTTTGCGCTTGCTGAAGTTGAAGAACCACCCGTCGAGACAAAATCTTCCGGAGGGGGTAAGGGAACAGGGGGAGGAAGAGGTCGCAAGGCTGGGGGAGGTCACAGTGCCAGTAACAAAGGTGGGGCAAAGAGTCGTGTCGTCAAGGAAGTGTCTGAGTCGTCAGACGATACCAGCGAGGTCAGTATAGTTTCTTTATCATTTCGAAACTATTTGATGATCAAATGTTATGTAAAGAATAATTGACTGGATAGCTAACAATAAGATGATATGTTGGTAAAAGGGTAAAATGGATTGATTTTTCTACCAGCATGAGGCAAACATTTATTTGTATTTGTCTTGAGCTCATAGAACATCGGAGACAGCTATAGTTTAGTTTTTGAATGCTGACAATTTCATTACAGTTAGAGAAGAAAGTAATATGGTCACTTTTGGCTATTTAAAACCATATTCTCTCGAGCAGGGACTATTTAAGCATTTATTCACATTTCCCAGAGTTGAAGTTCTTTCACAAGAAAAGATGTCTCAGCTCCCTGTTCTTGTCAACTGACATCATGCCATGCATTAAATCCTACTGTTGATTTTTGGGTGTCCGTTACTCTTAAAAATCAAACTAAAATAAACCTCAAATCATCTGTTATTTAGGCATGCAATCCATTGGTACTTCTTTTACTTTTTTATATTTTTATATTCGCCAAGTCAATGAGGAAATTAATGATACCTTTTGAATAATTTCAATTTAGAAAAATATTGCTCAAGTTTAGGTATATACATTTACATTTAGGTGTCATTTCTAGAATTTAGTTCTTACTTAACCCTTTGAGTGCCAAGGCAAATGACAGACATTATTTATGTTTGAGATATCGGAATAGCGTGTTGGTTTGCAAAAAGTAGCTTTAACTCTTTACAGAACACTGAACATACAACATGCACTATCTTTCAGCAATTATTAGAGTTCATGGTGAAAACTGGGAGTCACTATGGGTAACACCAGCAACTTTAGTAGATTTTTCACTCATCACTCAAGCTGATATTCGCACTAAAAGGATTAAAGATGATATTGGAAGGGTTAATTTATAGTATACGTTTTGGTTACATTTTTTCAACGATTGTATACATATATAACAAATTTGAAACAAAATTTTCGTTATTGACTTAGGTAGTTTTCACATTTCATTTGCAAAGTAAATGAATTGGAATATTTTTCATGGAAATTGTTTATATATGTGTGTCTTAATTAGTAACATATGCTGTATAAGTAACATCATATTTTCATCCCTGCATTAACAAATATTAATCGAGTTTCAATCATTTGTATTGGGCATCATGCGGTACTAATATTTTGCAATGATTTTTGAAAATCACTTTTTTCCTAGGTCATGGATGGCAAACCTTCTTTACTTATGTGCCAAAATTGCAAAATGGGCCTTGGTTGTTTAATTTACATGCCAATTGAAAGTAAATCCAAAAAGAAATAATTTTATGGTTTAACTATGACCGTTTATTCTTAGGCTTAAAGCTCAGAAAACCAAGGCTCCAGAAATTGCCACGAGCGAGTTGAAGGACAGTATATTTTTAGCCTAACCCACCCCGAAATGAATTGTAGCTCAGTGGATTCTGCCAAGTGGCGATTAGGTTTTAGTTGTATTTTTTTGAGCCCAGCAGAAAACAATAGATTCAATTTATCATCTAAAAAGACTCTACCCATTCATTGGTCCCATCTACACATTTCCCTACCCCACTCCCCCTAATTCCATATATATTTGCGTTGCTTCTTGTTTTTGTACCTGATGATGACTAGATATTAGTCGAAACTGGTCGTATCTTTTTTAATAAAGTGGAACTTATACCAAGTAATCTTTCTCATTTTATTTATGATGGAGTTCCACCACGTAAAGGCCTCTTCCATTGATTTTAACTATTAATCAGTTATTTTGTCAACATAATTGTTATATTGTATCAGCAATGGAAAAATATTAAGGAAACGGTTAAGAAACAATTTTATCTATTGCATACCAACTAAAATCATCTCACATGCCAAAAGTGGCATGTGCCATAAATATGCCATCTCTGTCCTGGATATTTCTGTCTCTTGAGGAACATCATTTGTCATGGTTGATTATTCTTTTCTAAAGGTTCTTTTTGTTTTAATTGTTGATAAATGTTTTAGGTGATTTTGGTGAACGTAATGCACTAAAGCAGGGGTCAGCAACCTGCGGCTCCTGAGCCACATGCTACTGTTTAAGGACTTGCTTGCGGCTCCCTACAGCAAATCTCTCTCTGATAAAACACTTAAAACATCCTCAAACTAAATTGGATTTGCAAATTATTTTAATAGGAAATGCAGAAAAATAAAATGTATGAATGTATTATTAGAAGAAACGTTTGTTTTGCAGAGATACTCACAAAAAGTAAAACAGTGGCAAGGTTAAAGGAGGACAATTGACCCCATTGTCCCACGTGCATCCACCAATGACTTGTGGCTTCTTATGCTGCATGTTATAAATTTTTCTGGTAAAAAAGGTTGCCGACCCCTGTAATAAAGAAAGATTAGGCTATGATATAGTGTTTTTAAGGTTGTGTAAAAGGCATACTTATGAGTTTGATTTTGTTTTATTCATTGAAAGCCTTTTAATATTCTTTTGCATTGTATTTATTTTGCTTAAATATTAATGAATAATGTATGAATCTTCAGTTGGTGAATTCAAAACGAATTGCTGTTGTTTATCTTATTATCAGTAAAATTTGTCTGGAAAATTTTTCTGGTGAAGAGCCAAAACTCTATAGCAAAAAAACCTGAAATCAGAAATACTTAAGTATAATTTTCAGTTCGGTTGACATTGATTTGCTTAATTGTTTCATCTGAGAATTAGGAACTATTTACTTTAACTGACTGCACATCATGTAATCTCTTTTAAATGCATTTTTATTTTGCATCCTTGTAATTATCATTCTAGAGATTTGCTTTAATTTTTTCAAAAATACAAATTGATAATTTGCATTTTTATGATGTAAATTAATTTTTTTATAGGAGGAAGAAATAGTTAAACCAAAGCAAGCCAAAAAACGGAAAAAGCCCAACCCAGTTGGATCAGACAGTGATTGACCAAGTAAAGAGAATGCCAGGCATTACATATTGTATACTTTTTCAACTATTTTATACAAGGACCACGTAGTAAGTGAAATTGACAAATGTGGAATTTTTGTTACTTATATCGAGCAGGGACACCACAAAATGTCAGAAAGTGATAAGTTTTTTGTGCCACAGTTTGTTAACAAAAGAACCATGTTTACATTTGTTTGAAATTGTTGCATTGTAGTGCGTATTTTATCAGAAAAAATCGTTTCTTACCCGGAAAAATATGGATCATGACTATATCAGCTGGGTAAACCAGCCATTTTAAATCCATATTTGTGTTGATTTATG
Organism: Uropetala carovei; assembly: GCA_036926305.1. NCBI lineage: Eukaryota > Metazoa > Arthropoda > Insecta > Odonata > Petaluridae > Uropetala > Uropetala carovei. Next base: position 611,509 of record JAXCHB010000210.1, read on the forward strand.
GAATCCTCCCACATTGGGAGCGTGTGAGTGTTGTGAAGAAGTGTCCATTTGTGTGAATGAAAAAAATGAGTGATGTGTGTTGTGATTTGTAATAAACAAATCTGAAAGATTTTGTACTGTGATCACAGTAACTCATTTCATCATATTATATCCCACTAACCTGAATGGAAAAATTTGTACAAAAAAGGTTATACAAAAAGTGGGATGCTGAATATTTTACAAGAATTTCATAGTCTTGTACACATAATTCTTGTAAATAAATGCACAAGTTTTTCGTACATTCAATAGTTAAGGATTTTTCATTGTTTTATGTTCGCCGTAAAGTAAAAAAATGAACCTTTTTCCTTTAATGCAGTAATTACCTTATTTATCTGTTAAACTATTGCACTATATTATTAATATTATTGAGGACAATAAAGTTTTGATAAACTTTGATATGATTATAATTTTTTCTGATGTAAATTTTGGAACAAAAATTAAAATTATGGTTATATTCTTCTTTTTATGTATCTTTTATTTCAATTACAGTGAGTCCCCGAGTTACACGGATCCGTAGATACACGGATACATGACATAACTTATCAGTGCACTCGATTGTTAGTTCAACTGCCACTCAATAGATGGTGTTACTACTACAGTATCCCTCGGTATACAAGCAATCAGTTTACAAGTTTTCACTTATACGAGATGCATAAATTAATACCTGTTCTTCAATTTATGAACCAATTTTCACTTATAATACGATCTCCTTCCTTTCGCAAACCGATCGTTTTTCCAGGCACATATTCTCGACTTTCGTCGGTTCCCAAATCTTCTCGAATGCGTAGAATTTCACGGCATCCCAACTTTAATGGTGTAACTATTGTTTATAAAATTTATAACATGGAATGTATTGGGAAATTAATTTTCATTTTACGAGTTTTTGCCTTACAAGCAGTTTTCGAGGAACAAATTAAGCTCGTAAACCAAGGATTACTGTACGTTGACGCACAGCTGACAGCGTCGCTTTCGCCATTTAGATTTGTTATCCTGTGGGTGCAAGTTGTCTCGTTACTGTACTGCTCTTCATAAACAAACTATAAACCCTCATCACATAAGCACTACTTTTTTTAGCTTTAACTATCCATTGAAACGAAAGTATATATAAAAAAATATATCGTATTTAAGCATTGTTGGACTTACACGGCTATCAACTTACACGGCAAACTTCGGAATGAATTAACCATGTAAGTTGGGGACTTACTCTATTAAAATTACTTCTTGATTTGACTGCATTGTTTTTATATTATGGTTTTATTTTATTTTTTAAATTTTGATTTCCCATAAAATCTCTGCAATGTTAGACTCCTCATCTATTGTTTAATACCATCTAAATTAACATGCCTGATAAGATGCACTTTTTTCATAAATGGAATAACATGCATTGAAAATATTTTATGAACTTTTTAATCTAGGTTCATCTTATCAGCTGGAAAATAATGGTTTATGTATTTATATTTGTTTATTCATATATATGTATTTACTCTTCTTTGGGCTAAAATCTTGGCACGGTAGAAGGGCTTGAGGGTTCCTTGGACATTGAGAGCTGCACTGCTGGAGTATTTGCTCCTGCCAGTAAGGTCAATAGATAGGGACTAGACTAAGAATATTCCACAAAAAGCATCGACACCTCAGAGAGGCAACAGCTAAAACCAGTGATTAATTAAGCGATGGTGTCATGTTAAAAACACTTGAGGAAGACATCAGGGAAACCACCTCAACCATTCTCCCAATCATCGTGGTTTGGTTTCTTAAGAGAAATTTGATTCACGAAAGTATAGGACCCTGCCCATTAGGGCTAATGTCAAGTCAATTACGGTAGGAAGGGCATATTAATCGTCACCCTACAAAATCCTTAACACAGGTCATGACAATTGAATGATAAAGAAGTGTACTTTGGAAGTCAGAGTAGGAACATGAAATACCAGGATAATACATTGGAAAGGGAAATTGGAAAATATAAAGCTAGATATGAAAATAGGTAAGATAAATAGTCTAAACTTGTTCAAAGGTGGAAAAAAGTAACGTTTTTGGAGTGATGGTTTCAGGGTAATATATAGTGGGAAAAATGAGAGCCAGAGGGAAGTAGCATTAGTTTTATATAAGAAAGCAGAGCAAAGCATCATTAACACAGCAGCAAAGCGACTGTAAGAACCAGTTAACTTTGTGATTATACAACGAGGAGAAAGTTGATGTATTGTGCAATTAGTTATGAGAGAAGTAAAGGTAGGCATGAGAGATTGCAACGCCGTAGTGGGAATTTTGCCCTAGGAATGAGAAATGAAAGAGGACAGAAACTGGTAGATTTTTGTAAATGAAACAATTTGATAGTAGCAACTGTGTATTTTAAGCGTCACAAAATACTTGGAAAATTCCAGGAGACATACAGGGACATCGGATTGATTATCCGGCAAAGATAATAGGAAAAGTGTTCCAAACTTGCAGTTTTCCAGATGAAGACTTGGATCACAATTTGGTGGTCATGAGATCTCGTTTGAAATTTTAAAAAGATAGTCAAAAGGAAATAAAGTAGAGAAATGAGATTTGGAAGTGCTCAATAGAAGAAAGGAAAGATTATCAAGAGGCTGTTAGGCAAGCCTTAGAAAATTCAGGTAAGCAAGCAACGGTTGAAGACAAATGGGAGGTTATGAAAGCATTTATCATAGAAAGCATGAATTAAACAACAGGTCAGATAATCTCATATAAAATAAAGAAGCTCTGAGTAACAGAAGAGATGATAAAAAAGATGGAAGAGGTCAAAGCAGGTTAATGCAATATGGAAGGAGATTGTATTAGGAATGAAACAATGAGATTAGGAAGGAAATCATAAAAGCAAGGAGTTATGGTAGACAGGGCGATATGAAGACATGGAAGAGCTTAGTGAGGCAAAGCAGAATAGACACTGTATATAAAATAGGAGTTAAGAGGAAACAAAAAGGGAAATACATTAGCCATAATTAAAGACAACAAGTTAGGAAAGTGTACAACGTATCACAGATGGGCGCGTTTCGTGCAATGGAGTATTAGAAAGCAATTATATACCTGTACGTAAGGGAAATAGCGTTTTAAAGTTCTTTTCTTCATCATAAATAATCCATTTTCTTCCTATTTAATAATATTACATGCACACGTAAGGAAATTAAACGTTTGTTTGGGAGATTGTTTATGTTAGCAACAATGAAGACGTAACCATGCAAAACATTTTCTAAGTTCAACTCGATTTAAGACATTCCGGTTTGATTTTCTCAATAACGGCTACTCCTACGATAAAAATGTATAGGAAAGAAAATACTCTTCTTTACAAGTTCTACAACATTTATTTGAAAAATATTTTGATATGAGCAATACTTTACGAGAAATGACGAAAATTTAATTTTTTTTCCTCAGTAAAGTGGTACCCCTGATTGGCGTACGTGATCCATTTTTGCGATTTTCTTATTATATTAGATTGAAAGTCCTTAATATCAAATTTCATGAAAATCCGTTCAGTAGAAGCCGAGAACGAACATGCGGACGGACGGACCGACCGACCGACGATAACAGGCGCTCACGCTGTATGCGAAATGCGCCTAAAAATGGCATACTCTATTTAAGCTGAAGGATATGTAGGAGAAACATGGAATTAGCATATTGAGGAATTATAAGCAAAAGATTTGAAGCCACAGCTAATTAAGATCGAGAAGAAGAAAGGTATAGGCTATGACATTGTTGGCCTGGGAATATTGGACAGTAAGATTGAAAAGGCTCTCAGAGATATGAAGTCAAAGAAAGTAGTATGAGTTGATGACTTCCATGCAGAAATGTTAAAAGAAGAAAGTTTTTATAAATTGTTCCATAAAATATATGAAGAGGGAGAATGGCAAAAGGGCTTCGCTAAATCAATTTTAATTCCCCTGAAGAAGAATAGAGCAAATGAATGTCAAGATTGTAAAACAATCACTTTAGTTTTGCATGCAGCTAAAGTTATTCTTGGGATTTTGAGTAGAAAGTTAGAAGCAAAAATGAATAATTATATAAGTGTGTACAGTTTGGATTTCAGAATGGACATGGCATTATGGACACCATTGGGGCGATTAGGACTCTAGTAGAAAGAAATATAGTTTCCTTATGTAATAAGTATTATTTAATTATGTTTACCGTATTTGTTTATTTTTATGATTTTTTAATTGAGGACTCTCAAGCCTAAGGCTGCAGTGCTGTCAACCCATTGGTTGATCATCTCCTAATTGTTGTAATTATTTATATTAAGGATATTAAATTATCCATTTTGGAAGAAAATGATCAATGTAATCCATATCTCTTCACAATAGCTCCAATCAACGTACTATCGTTATCAAAATTTTCTGTTCTTTCGTTAATAACTCTATTGAGTCATTGTCTTTTCTCCCTGAGAGCATGAACTTCATCTTATTCATATCCTGTTGCATGCACTTTTACATTTCATTTGCCTTACAGAAATCTTTTCTTCAGTTTTTAAAGCAAACTCTGAATATTCTAAAAAAAATTACAACGAAACCTTGTTTATCTAGCACTCACCTAGATCTCTTTTTTATCGAGTTTGGTGCATAAATGGAAAGTATTACGAGTATATATGAAAAACGTCAGAAATTTTAAAGTGACCCATAGATATCGTTTATCTCAGATTTTTGGGAGAAAGGGCAGCAAAGAAACTTCTCTTTGGGGTAAACAATAGAAATTTGTCAAATTTTTTAAATAAAAATTTTACAATTTTTGTCATGAACCTTAAATTTTGTATACTCTATTTACTACATTTGACTGCACAAACTATTATATTTCACTAAATACAAGGTGTTCCAAAAGTTTTAATTTCAATTTTAAAAGTTAAATGGCTAAATTTATACCAAGTTCTGTGAGTTGATACAGCAATGCCTTGCTCAAATTAATCATTCATTGAATGTTGGAAATTTTAACAAATTAAGTCTACTGTGTTCATGTTTCATTCGAAGTAGAGCCATTTTTTTCAGACTTTATCTCTTAATATTAGAAGCTTGATTTTGAAATTCTAAACCAATTCTTCTTGTTACTTTATGAGCATTTTTTGAGTTATAAAGTTTTACTGATAATGCACTCTTCCTTTATAAGTTGCATGGTCCTTTGAATCCACAAATTAATAATAATATTAAAAATTGATTTGAAAAAGCTCATTTACAACTTTTATTCGAAGACAAGTGATCCTGATAATAATCAATAACAGAACTGCAATCTGTGGTAAAACAACCAATAATATATATTAATAATAAAAATGTACAAATTGAAACTGTTGCATAACTTTTGGAACACCTTGTATATTGATATAACCTGAATTTCACATTTGATTAAAAATTTCCACTTGTTTAAGCCAGATTATCCAAATTTTTTGTAATCTGGATCATTTGTAGTCTTTATTTATCCAGATAACACAATAATCCATATATAAAGATCCATTTTTAATAAAATGTTTACTGTGCCATAATGATAATAATAAATTCTGGCTATTCAATATCAACATATTTAATGCATCTCCTTGAGAAAACATTATGAAAATGTCTGACTGAATGTATTATGGTTAGCAGTTACTTATATAATTTTCAGAACATAGTACAATATAATTTAAAATTTCCAACTCAATGGGAGGAATTAATTTTATCAAAATTATTATATTTTATCAAGTAATATTTTTGTATAGGTCTTTTTTTATCTTTAATATATATTCATTATGAAAGACTATTCCTTGATAATTGATGTGAAATGCATTTTAAAATTTCCATACCCCACAGATTTTAGAATTTTGGTATATATAAAGTTAAAATATGTTGTTATGCGCTGAAAACATTCAATGAATACACCTTCAGCTTTATATGAATAGTGGTAAAATGTATAAGTAATATTTTTAGTAAAAGATTTATAGTGATATTTAGTACTGATTTCCTTTATCTATTAGAAATTATTATGGAAAATGAAAAATATTAACATACTCTATAATAAACCCGAATTTTCCTAAACTAGATGGTTCATAAATACAAAACACAAAAAAGAAGGGATTCTCATAATTGAGAATATACATTAAAGCATTTATTATATAGTAGGTAAAAATCCAGTTCCTATTTGTGAATACATGCTAATGTTTTGAGTTGAAAAAGAAATATCTGAATATGCCATTGGGATAACAACTATTTCTTATCAGGGTTTTTAGTTTAATTTTATCTTAATGCAATACCTAGGCAAACTTGCATCTACTCAAAACATACATACTTCCGTGGGCATTAATCAGACGTACATAGTCTTAAATTAATAGAACAATGTAATTCAAAACGAATGAAATATTATTACAGCTGAAGGAGAAGTATTTTTTCTCTGACAGATAAACAGTAAAGTGAATAACATTAAAATTATGATGAACGGGAGAGTAAATTAAAATTGGGAAAGAAAGAGAGGTAATGAAGTGAAGTTATTGCGTATAACTGTATATAAATTGAGGGAATTAGAAGCAATGTTAGAATTTAAAATATCCAGCACAAGATAGAATGTAACGAAAATAAGTTAACTTATGACAGCGAAAGTTTAATTTTTCATACAAAAAATGAATATTGAGAATTATTGTAAAATGATTTTCCGGTTAATCTTTAAAACGATAATTTCTTGAATATCCTGTTAAAAATCCTGTTACTAAGGCCGCTTTACTATAAACAAAAAATACAAAAATTCTGTTCAGTTTTTGCCAATCAAATGAAAGGAAATAAATTAATAAATTTTCATTAACTATATACCATTATTGCTTTAATGCATATACGCAGCTGTAACGCAGTAATAAGATTTAATTAAAAATTGTTAATCTTGATTATAATAATGACTTGATATTGTTCGCACGAACGTTCATTGGCATAGGAATCTTCGAAATATTGTAATATCAATACGAACAACATTCTTGTTTAATGTTAATTTACTCGTGGTTCCACTATTCAATCATTTAAAAAAATATATATGTACTAAATTTCCTTTAGTTATCACCACGATGGGGTGATTTAGCATTCTTGTTAGGCTTGCAAAATTTTCATTCTAAATTTGCGATTATGAATTATTCTTACGAAACTAAGCGGAAAACCTTCGATATGAGTAATTCATACGTGAATATTCTAATTTCAACTAAAAAATCTTTTCGGCATTATTCTAAATCGTAATTCTTTTGTTTAACGATTGGCACTTAAATTCGTATTAAAGTTTGAAAATCAACGATAAATGTTATGTAATGTACATTATTTGTTGTTTAAAATAACAATAATAATACTTAATGCATATAGGAATTATTTTAAATTATATGAATTTGTAATAAAGCAGATTTGACTGACTTTGACTACAATACCAATTCGTTTACAACAGTTGAATCACGCGTAATCAAAGTGGTTAAAAGTTGGTTTCGTAGCGTCACCCGGGGAAGAGTTTTATTTGAATACTTTTAAAGGAAGGACCTTTTCACAGCAACATGTCTGAAGACAACGATGTAAAACCGCAAAGGTCAGAAAGGTAATGCCGGCCGGCATTCATTATTTACTTTTTGCGCGCTATTTTCTTGGTCCCTTGGCGTCGGTATAGGCATTCTGTTGGCAATAATGGCGGTCTAAACGCCGAAAGCATGATAATCATTTATGTGAAATTGACTATTTTCCTCATAGAGGGAAATAAAATTAATTTTAAGGTTTATAATACTATTATATGTTACTATAAGACTTCCTTTTGTGAAAATATCAGAATTTTTACTCAGCTTTCGACCGTTTTTGGTAATAACATTAGCCATGATATTTTTGTCGGTGAACAAGTTTGCGTCATAAGTACTTGTAATTGATATATCGGCAAACCACTGTATGCATTAACATGTTTGTAATCACGATTACATCATAAGCAAAATTAAAAATTTCATCAAAAATTTGAATTTGCGATATGATAATAAATTAGGGACATATAACTTATTTGATCGTCAGGAAACGTGATACAAACCTAATTTGCCAGTTAACTTAATAAATCTTCTGACGTCAAATACAGTAGTTTGATATTAACTACTGCGGCATATGGTGGTTCTCCTTAGCGTTCAGTATAGTATCTTACGAAAACACCAGAAGGCAATGCAGAATGATCTATGAAAAACCTATTCGATGGTTGAAAGAGATTACTTATTGAGTACTCCCACGTGAACCGATTATGGTGGATCTCATTTTAATAGAAATAAATTTCAAATGGTGTTTACAAATTTAACGTTTTAAAGCGTTTCTCTGGTGGAAACTTTGCACAGAAACTTAAACAAGATGCTTGTGCTTTGTGTAGTAAAATATACGCTCGTTTTTACCCGAGTTTTAAGTAAGTGATTCCTTTTTATTTTCGATTTTTATTAAAGTCATACTTCATATTATTTTACTTTTCGATCAATTGTTTGCCATATTGTATTATAAATAAAGCATTTAACAGTAATTATTATATTTTAATTAATGCTTTCTTCTATCAGATCTCCCCCTGGTAAATCAGAACGCAATGATGATGACCGTACAGAAAGAGGAAGGGAAAGAGATCGTGCCAGAAGAGGGGACAGACAAAGCAGATTTCAGCCAAGGAGCTCAAGTGGAGGTCGGGATCGTGACCGAGGTGGACGCAGAGCTCCTGCTGACAGGAGAATATATATCTCCAACATTCCATATGAATTCCGTTGGCAAGAATTGAAGGACCTCTTCAGAACTGAAGGTAGTACGTTTCGAATTCTTAATTAGAAAGGAATATGCAAGCTCCAATGAAGTGTTTTTCTGAAATATCCTGTTGCACAATTGTTTTTCTGCTAGTATAGTTTATCCTATTGTTTTGTTCAGTTCATGTATGGCAAATGCACTCACTGTTAGAATTGATTAAGTATATGAAAACCTTAAGTCTGAAACTTGGCAGCTTTTCTGTAAAACTTGCTACTTAGCATTTCATATGCAAGTGTGACTTTTTTATCTTTTTATTGCACTTAAAAATATAATTTGTATGTAATTGTTCATACACTTATTCATGCTATATATACCATATTTAATTAATAGCTATATAGCTGCCTGTATGTTTCAGGATAATCATTGGCTGACAGAAAGCTTTACTTAATTCCAACTTATTATAAAAGTGAACTAATGAGTCTGACATTAAATGTGCTCATAAGGGTAATCTTTAATTTGTTAAAATTGAATGTTTTCTGCAAGAGAGCATCTGAGCATCTTAGAATTTCTAGTAAATCGGAATTTTCTTTCCTTAGTGGGTGAAGTTGCTTATGTGGAATTATTCAGCGATGATGGGGAAAAGCCAAGAGGATGTGGAATTGTTGAATTTGAGTCTGCAGACTCTGTGAAAAAGGCTGTTGAAAAGATGCATAGGTTTGAACTAAAAGGGAGAAAGCTTGTTGTTAAGGAGGTGAGTGTAAGCATAGTTTATAAACTTTACAGTTGTTGTAAAAGTCATATTAGCATTGATCTTCTGCTGAATGAATTGTAAGTGGGTTTTCTCTTATAAAATTTGTCAATAATGGATGTTCTCATCTTGTTTGTTATTTTCTGTAGCAAAAAGTTTACCAAATTAGGTGCATGTAAAGGTAATGAATGCATCTGCCAATATGTATTCTATTGACTATGTTGTATGTAGATTGAGAATTGAGTTGTGCAGTTCATACAGGAACCAAGAAACCTTTTGTAATTTGAAATATTACTTTGCTTGGAGAGCACACTTTATCCAAAAAGTGTATAAGAAAAGATTTTCCTGTCATTGTTATTATCCAATCATTGCTGGATGAGGCATCTTCTAGATACTTTGGTTTCTCATTTGAATGATTTTTATAAGCTACCATTTGTGGAGAAAACCACATTTGCAAGTTATTTTGTGTGGTAGTATAGCATTTTGTGTTCAAATACATATATATGGTGCAGTACAAAGTTTAGAATTATCAAAAAACCTGATAATTTAAAAGCTTGATCAATCATTATTTATATTTATAATATTCAAGAAAAGCTCGTTTCAGAGCCAAAGTGCACGAAACAACTTAAATTACGTGAAATGAAAAACAATGGAGCGCAAGAAAGCTTTTATTGAAAATATAATTACTAGGAGCTCAGTCTTTATATTTGTGTTGTTTTTGTGTTTTTCGTGTCCTCAACACCCCCAGCGGCTCTTCAATCTAGGTAAGTGTCCACTGGGCTTCCTCCAACACCTTTTACCGTATTCACCCGAATCCAAGACGACCCTGAATCTAAGACGACCCCCCAGTTTGATGATTCCAAAAGAGAAAAAAGCTCAAATTGACCTTCATGACTACAAAAATTATAAATCTTGTGAAATATTTATTTTCTCTTATACTTTTCTTGAATGTCATTGTCTTTTAACATTTTAAAATCAAAGGATCACATCACAAATAGAACCATTCAGGTTTTCAAACAAATTAAATGGTAGCATTCATTTTAGGATAACATTAAAAATAAAGTAAATACATTGAAAGAATATACTCATTTCAGGACAACAAAAAAACATTTCAATCCAAGTGATGCATAAAATCATTTTATTGTGTTAGTCATCATCACTGTCTATGCAACCTTCACTATTTTCCTCATGCTCACTATCTTTATCACTCTCAACTTCATCATCAGTCTCCCACAAAACATCATCCTCACTCCCATCCATGGCATTAGATAAGCAGCATTTCTTAAATCCTTTCACTATTACTTTTGAATTTATTTGTTGCCACGATGCCTTGATCCATTGGCAGAGCATTGCAACTTCAGGTTTCTTAAGATTTCCTTTTGGTGTTAAAGTGTGAGTTCCACTCTGTAACCACTCAGAATACAAAACCTTTAAATTATTTTTAAAACACTTATTGACAGCAACATCTAAAACTTGAAGTTGCGATGTCATTCCTCCAGGTATTACAATAAGATCAATATTCATCGCACTCGTTATGTTTTTAATTTCAGGAGATAAGTGTCCTTGAATGCATCCAGTGAAAGCATTGCTCTTTGTTTCAGTAAAGCTCCTGGCCGTCTATTCCACACCACATGTAACCAATCTCTCATTAGTTCTTTAGTCATCCACCCCTTTTCTTGACACCTATTATTCCACTTGGCAAATGTTTCTTAGGCATTGTTTTCCACTTTAGAATCACATATGGTGGTAATTTAGTCCCATCTGCTAAAACCGCCAACATTACCGTGACTCGCATTTTTTTCGTTGCCTGTAGTTTTAATTAGGACGGACTTTGCACCTTTTTCGTTCACAGTATAATTAGATGGCATGTAGAAGAAAACCGGAGTTTCATCGGCATTTCCTATTTGGCTCAAAAGGTAATTATTGGTTTTTCTAAGTCCAATTACGTATTTCTGGTAAGCGAGAAGTTTTTCAACATAGTCTTCTGACAATTTCTGACACAGCGAAGTTCGTGGCCGTAAAGAAAAATTATTTCGTCGCATCATTCTCACGCACCAACTTCTGCTGGCCTTGAATTCTTGCAATGATATATTAAGTCCTCTAGTAATTTCATTAGCTTTAAGTATAATACTTTCAGTCGAAACAGGCATACCGTTCTTCCTCATGGTGCGCACAAACTTGACTACTTCTTCAATGCCATGAAATCGGCCTAATTTTGGACCACTGAGTGACTTCCTTGTGGCTTTGGCTTTTTCTAGTTCCTGTTTTGAGAGTTTCCATTGACCCACATTTGCCTCAGATACACCGAACTTTCTACTCGCATCAGTTATTAGTTTTTCCGGCGTAATTTATCACGATCAGCTTAAAATTTGCATCATAGCTCCGTCTAATTCCTTTGTTAACTTTCCCTTTGCACTCGTGCCACGTACTTCAACATGATCTGTCATTTTAACTTAAGGGTTGTGCATTTAAATCAAGAATGCACAACTCAAAATTACTGTCACTGTTAGTGAATCGCGGTGCGTCGTTTGAAAGGGGAATCCCAATGATTTCCGCTCTCATTTGTTTTGACATTGCGGTTGCCATTACGTGCAAGATGAAAGTACGTCGTCTGTGTTATGATCGTCGACGATGATTATTAGTTTAAATAATTATTATTCCCGTCATGTTTTTCTTATTGTTATTACTATTTGTTTATTTCACTTCTTTATGTACGTACTTGAATTTGCTGTTGTGAATTGTTTACTCTAATATACCATTTGTTGTAAAAACCATTGATTAAATGCTTAAATAAACTTCGTATTCGAGTGTAAGACGACTCTTGATATTTACAGCTGAAAATTTGGAAAAAAAAGGTCGTCTTAGATTCAGGTGAATACGGTATATATATACACACACACTGTATTTACTCGTGTAACCTGCACCCTCTTGTATCAAGCGCACCCCTATTTTTGTGCCAATTCAAAGGGAAAAAAATACATCCGTGCCTGATTAAAAAGAGTCGACATCTTCACAGGTTACTTTTCCCCGAACAAGGTCCACCCAGGTTAAGCGTATAGATACGTGTATGCAGGGACAAATTCACGAGGCAGCACCAGCCTATTGGGACTTACAAGGGGACCTTACGACATGTTCGTCACCGATTCGGTTGAAACTTGGTGAGCATGTAACACGCCTATTGATGAAAAATGCCAAAGCAGAAGACGCACCTCTCAAGCATTCACGAGATATTTGCAATTAAATTTAGCGAACATACTAGGGGTCTAATGTATACCATAATATGAGTCGCTATAGTCAGCTGAGGTGGTGGCCGAGTTGGTTAGGCGTCGGGTTCACGAATTTTTGGGCGCGAGTTCGATACTAACACTCAAATTTTTTTTCAGTTTTTATTATTTGATTTGTTTCTATTGTCTAGTAATTTTTGGGAGATATTATTTGCTGAAAGTTTACTGTATTTATAATTACATTTTTACTAATTAAAAAATATTTTTCTCAATAAAGTTGAAAAAGAATTGGATTAGAATTATCAGCAAAAATTAAATGGGAATAAGGGCCGTTTATTACACATATTCAACTCTTTTCTTTTACAGGGAGCTAATGCTTCATTGCAAATTATTATTGTGCACATTTATTAATCGATTTTATTATATGACGTACAATGTTTCGGGTGGTAGTTATCGTAGAAACATGAAAAGCAGAGATCTAGATTACACCATGCACACCAGAGGTGTATCCAGGGAGGGTGCGTAATTATAACAGTAACCCTAGGCCACAGTGACATTGACATTCATCGTTCACATAGCAGAAATTGGGAATACAAAAGTAAAAGTAGATTTCCATGAATCAGCGAGGTTGAATGCTCGGCAGAACAATTCAATTTGACTAAAGCAGTTATTACATTAGAGCCAATGCCATCGTCTTGATCTCTTCTATATATCTATTGAAGTCTTTGTATTTAAAGTAGAAAAATTGATTGATTTTGATATCCAGGGGGAGTAGCATCATACGCGCCCCTCCTGGATATCAAAATCAATCAATTTTTCTACTTTAAATACAAAGACTTCAATAGATATACAGAAGAGATCAAGACGACGGCATTGGCTCTAATGTAATAACCGCTTTAGTCGAATCGAATTGTTCTGCCAAGCATTCAACCACGCTGATTCATGTAAATCTACTTTTACTCTTGTATTCCCAATTTCTGCTATGTGAACGACGAATGTCAATTCACTGTGGTGTAGGGTTACCATTATAATTACTTTTTCTTCTCACATTTCCCCAGTTCGTGTAAATTTTATATGAATTCAAAATAATTTTCTTTTTTCATTAGCGGAAAGGTTCGAAATTACAAAATTTTACTAATAATTTTTCTGCCCCCCTCGGGATCGCACAAAGTATTCCAACAAATTAAAACAAACTCCTAACAGTGCCCCCCTTCGCAAAATCCAATATATGCCCCTGATGCACACATTATTAAACCAATTGATTGACAGGCACAGTTATTTTTAAAAGATTTTGCTGGAAAACACACATCATTCACATTCACAAAAATCCTCCTTTCGCTTGTCAGTTTCGAGGCATACAACGTGTACCTAATCATATCACGAAATACTGGCGCACTTAATTGGTGATGAAGCAACGAATATAATTTGCATCCTCACGTGATGATATTTTGCGGTTTTGTTCTATTAAAAATGAGCAATTCTGCATCCGCTTAATGAAGTTTTTAACCTGCCTATAAAAGTACACATCACAAGGTTGGCAGAGTGGAGTACATTTTGGCAGAATAAATTTGACAGTGCATGTTGATTCATCCTTATCGTCAACAAAGATTTCGTCATACACTTTGGGTTTAGTCTGACCTCACCAAGAATCAATTAGCAGAAGAAACTGTTGATTTTTACATAAGGTAGAAGAGCGTTCTGCAAGAATAATTTGTACAGCTTTGCTGTTAGTTTGCCTGATATCGAACATGATGCAATTACATTTCCAAACCCAATCATCAAGTTATTTGTGAATGTGAATGTGTGTTTCCCAGCAAAATCTTTTAAAAATAACTGTGCCTGTCAATCAATTGGTTTAATAACGTGTTCATGGTGTAATCTAGATCTCTGCTTTTCATGTTTCTACGATAACTACCACCCGAAACATTGTACGTCATATAATAAAATCGATTAATAAATGTGCACAATAATAATTTGCAATGAAGCATTAGCTCCCTGTAAAAGAAAAGAGTTGAATATGTGTAATAAACGGCCCTTATTCCCATTTAATTTTTGCTGATAATTCTAATCCAATTCTTTTTCAACTTTATTGAGAAAAATATTTTTTAATTAGTAAAAATGTAATTATAAATACAGTAAACTTTCAGCAAATAATATCTCCCAAAAATTACTAGACAATAGAAACAAATCAAATAATAAAAACTGAAAAAAAATTTGAGTGTTAGTATCGAACTCGCGCCCAAAAATTCGTGAACCCGACGCCTAACCAACTCGGCCACCACCTCAGCTGACTATAGCGACTCATATTATGGTATACATTAGACCCCTAGTATGTTCGCTAAATTTAATTGCAAATATCTCGTGAATGCTTGAGAGGTGCGTCTTCTGCTTTGGCATTTTTCATCAATAGGCGTGTGTTACATGCTCACCAAGTTTCAACCGAATCGGCGATGAACGTCATAAGGTCCCCTTGTTAGCCCGGTTTCCCGGTGGCCAAATCAGCACCTGCGCCTATACTTTGTAGAATTTGGCGAATGCCAGTTAATAAACTTAAAACTCGTTTAAAAGGTACAATTTAGTCTTATAAAAACATATCTTTCTCCAGTCCCTGATGCACGATTCTGATACATCGTACTTTTGCCCTGCTGCACGATTTTCTATTATAGTCAAGCTGGCCAGAGTTGGCACAAGAAGAGCTGGTTGCCTATCCCCAGATGGGAAGGCGATGTTGCCAAATGCTGTAACGACCATTGGTTTACCCGTCCTTGTGTATTTGTCTTTCGAAGAAGACACATGATATCTCACGCGGTTTCCCATAATTGGCCAATGTTTATTTTTCTTTGCCTCCAAAAGCTTAAGTTGGGTGTTGATAGCAGCAGGTCTCTCACTTGGTATTGCCTGAGCAGCAAGAGCCCTAGAACCCTCTCTGCTCTGTTTCGTGTTCTCAAAGCAAATGAGCAAGGCAATTCGGAAAACCAAGATACGAAAAATAAAGAAGAAAATGACAAAAGGACCTTAGGGTTTGAGCTGAATCATTGGGTTCAGTTTATTGAATATCTTTGGGATGCCACGGAGTGTCCTGCAGCTAAGGCTTATTTTGAGAGAAACACTCGAGTATTATTTGTGCTTCCTTACTCTAATCCTTAAGACCTCTGGCTCTAGAGAGGAGGATTAAAGGGGTGTCTGGTTTTTCGTCTCATCTATCCACCTCGATTCTATGACCAAAACGATGTCCGTGAATGGCGTTGGAAGTAAGCGTGCCACCGACGTGCCATTTGGCAGATAGCCCCACATAATTCCCAGCACATTGGCATGCCATTCGGCAGATAAAGGGAAAATGAATCAATTATGATCACTGTTTCAATTACAATAAAAGGTTTTCAAAATAAATGAAAGAAATATTTTTTTAAGTTAACGGAAAGACACCAAGTTCTGCAGACTCTTCAATTCTTCTGTAAGTAAGAAAATAAAGTATATTAAAACATGAAATGTCAAATTAATATTTAAGGAGAAATCAGAATTTGTAAATATGTACCTCTGAACAGGATGGACATATTCAATGTCTTCATGTGAATCCTCGGTGTTCGAATTGCTGATGCTACTGCACCCTAGGGATATAATGTCTTCTATGTGGGATTCAACAATTCCATCAAGTCTGTTTGCTTCCTTTATTTCTTTGAATGTGTGTGCAACCACACTTTTCAACCGTTACATTTTTTATTGCATCCTCCGTAATTTCACATCTGACATTTTATGTCTTGTTGTGTTCGGCGACATAACCTTTTACTTGGGCCCAAATCAATTCAATTGCATTAAATTGGCAATGGTAAGGTGGTAAACGAATTATTTTATGCCCATGCTTCATGGCTATTTTATCAATTTAATAAGTTGGAAAACGCGGTTTGTATATTTTCACTAACTCCAATAGTTCCTGTTTATTCATTTTTGGGTCTATCTCATTAATTTTTTGATCCGTCAACCAATTATATATCTCCATCTTGCGCCACATGGAAGAAGGTGGCTTATTCAATTGAATGCTATGGTATGAGGCATTGTCCATCACAATAATTCGCTTCCATTTTAAATTTGGTAGCAAACTATTGGTAAACCAACCCTTAAATTTCTCCGCTGTCATCTCTTCATGAGATCACCCATTTTCTTTGATTGAAACAGAAGGGCTGCATTCGGCACGAACTCCTCGGTGCTTCCAGCATGGAGTAAAATTAGTCGAGCCCCCTTTCCCATAGGAGCTGGCATTAACGCCTTGGTGGAGTCAACAGTCCAAATTTGGGATTTTCCTTGACCAGCATTCACCCAAGTTTCGTCCAGCCAAACAACATCTTCCATGTTCAATCTGGCCATCTCTCGCAGAAATCTGTCCCGCCAAGCCACTACGTCAGATCTTTCCATTAAAATTTTTCGACCGCCGCTAAATTTCTTCCACTTAAACCCTAAATTATTTAAAAATTTTCTTAGCGATATTTTCCTACCGTTAAAAAGATCCACTTCTTTCAAAGATGACAGCAGCTTCTCAATCGTAGGATATTCTCTCCTCTCGTAATATCCATAGATATGGCAGCGAATAGCAGCTTCTGTAAAGGAATCAAGGTTCGATTTGGAACTCTCCCTTTGTCGTTTCTTCCCAGGAGTCACTAAAATATTGTCAACTTCACTCGAAGAATGTTTGAACTTCTCTTATGAAATTCTTAAAACTGCGTTTGTACTCTTAGAGCTTGCACAGTTCTCTACAGCTTGTGAGATAGGAAGCAATGGTTCCCCGTTGTCCCTTTCTTGTTCAAAATAATTCCGAACTTTAATGATGGATGCTCGTGCTTGAGATCGCAAAGTGACTCCTTAACCAGTCTTGGATTTCACTTTTGACATTTTGTTAGTCAACGTAATGAAATGAAAAACATAATAATCAGTGAATATGCCAAAGAGACACTGAAAGCCGAACACTCACTATAAGTCACTCGCGACACTGACTAATTCCAGCAAAACAGGAGAGGTAAGAGAAAAATGACAACCGCACTGTTTCCATGGTTACACTGTCCCATTGGCTAAAACTCTCCCCTCTCACAAGGCGACCGTGGCTGCTTCCGAGCGGCCAAGTGCCAACTCTGGCCGGCTCGACTATACCTCTGCCTCCCTTATAATTTGTAATTTTACACTAAAGGTAAACAATCGCAATCTCTTCCCAATATTCATTGTAAGGGTAATGATTAATTCACTTAAAAAGGCAGACTTTAAATCTGTCCGAGCTTTATCCCCCGAGGACACGATACTTGCTGCTGTGGAAAAATCCCGTGCATTTCCATTGTAATTTAATGTGTGCGTTTAAAACAGTGCTGGAAAACGTTACATGTAACGTAACGAAATAATTTTGAGTTAACGTAACAAAAAACGTTAACGAAATTTTTCAAAAAGCTGTAACGAAAAACATAACTTAAAAAATTTAATTTTGTTATTTCGTTAACAGATTCGTTACTACTTGCTCTAGCTGGCTATAAAGCTTGTAGGGACATTCATACACGGCATCTGGATGAGTGAAAGTGGGCTAAAACCTTTTGTCTACCGCCTTGTCGCAAATGGAGCCCTACCCCATCCATCACCCATTGTCCTTTTGGGTTTTTCCACATTTATGAGAGAAAGGATTCCTTCAGGAAGCATAAGAGAAGAAACAAAGAAGATAAAGCATTGATCTTAAATGTATGTGCCGCTTTCACATTTGCTGTTTCCCCTCCCAGTATATCGTCCTTTCAAACTATTGTTTTCAATATTCGTTAGGATTGGGGTTTTCCACTTGTTATACTCAAGTTCCTCTTTTAGAGGTCGGTGCTCTCCATGTTACTGTCTCATCCTCTCCACCCCTAGATCCTGAACTGTGTCATTTGTTCGTCAATCTAACTATTTAAGCTGTCTTCTTTCATATATGTACTTAATAAAACAATCCTTTGGTTAATATCTAAAATGTTATTAAATGCATGGATGATTTGCGTGTACCGTATTTACCCGAAAGGAAGACAGCCTCGAAATTAAGACGACCCCTAAAAAAACCAAGGCCTATTTACGAAAAACTTTTAAATAATAACACACTAAAAGCATGAATAAAAAATCGGTACAACATACATTGTACAAACTTTCTCATATAATAATGCGTCGTTTAGTAATCTTTAGAAAATCGTATCAGCCGGTTTTTAGAAGATCTAATTTTTGTTCAAGTTGCCCAAGAATAGACTAGCCTTATATTCATTCATTGAGAAAAATGAAATATGTAATATTATTGCAGAAGTATACTCAAGTAATTGTAAAAAATTTGATCAAAATCGTTCGAGCCTTTTTTGAGAAAATCAAATTATTCTTAAAGTTGCATAGAATAAACTAGCCTTATATTCATTTTTTGAGAAATATGAACTATACAGTGTTGTTGAAGACGTAAACTCAAGTGACTGTGCGAAATTTGATCAAAATCGTTAGGGCCGTTTTCGAGAAAATCGGATTGTTGTTAAAAATGCATAGAATAACTACTATTAATTATTGATCAATGTCAGCCATTTCTATGTATACTCTGCTCAGTATGATAAAATGCCTAAGTACGAGATTTCATTGATTTTCGTTCGACCGTCTAGGCTCCAGCGCCAGTAACAGACAGACAGACGGCATTGCGAAAACCACTTTTTCGGATTCAGTGACACCTAAAACGTGTATTTCCGTAAAAATCTCGAGATCGGATTTTTTCGCGAAAACAATACTTTCTCGATACTTCGTATGAGAAAGTAAAAATGAATGCGATTTGCACATTCCCATGTGCATTTTCCATATTAGTCCAAATGTTATTTTACTCTAAATATTTTTAAAACTTTTCTGTAAAAAGAAATCTAATATCCCAGTCATTCATTCATTTTGGAATGGAACACCTTGACACCTAATATTGTTTCTATGAAATAACATTACAATGAACACATTATGCCAAGTGACGGCGCAGAACAGACGAAACAGCTGACAAACTCGAAGTGACAAGTGCAAGAGGCTAACTTACGTAGCGTTAAAATTTTAAAGAGGGAAATTGCTGAACGCGACGTTCCGAATAATTACCAAAAAACCATCGCCTTACATTCCGGTCAGTATTGTAATTCCCTATGTCATTGTAGTTTTCGGCTCTGACCATTCAGTTACGATAGCGTGTTCAAAGTATTAGTGTTCTGTGTGTTTGTGGCTGTGTCGTAGATTTTCTTTTTTTTTAATTCAGTTTATTAACCCAAGTATATTATTTTTGAATAGAGATGTCATCTAAAACGGGAATTAAAAGAAAACCACTTTCACTAAATGAAACACTGGAGGCTATAAGCAAAGTGGATGCCAATCGAAACTCTACGCGTGTAAAGATGGCAAAATTACTTAATATTCCCATATCTACGCTCAATAACATCATGGCTAATCGGAAAAAAATACTGAACGATTCCCTTGTTCAGCAACCAAGTCGAAGGAAGATGAAATCTGCAAAAAATGAGAAACTGGAATGTGTGTTGTTGGAATATGAGTTTAATGAATATATTTTATAAGGGATGTATGTTTGGCTTTTAATAACAAATTAAGAAAAAAATAAACTTAGAGGGATGAATTCCCAGAGATTAAAAATGGTTGAGGTATAGAACGTTAAAGAGAGAGACAACCAGAAATAGGATTTTAGTAATATAGATAAAAAATATAAATGACATGAATACTGCGCTCGATTTATTTATATCTTTGGTCATTTCGAGCAAGTTTTAATCTTATTTTCTATCGTTAAACCTTTAAGTGCATATGCATGGAAATTACAGAGGACAACAATATTGGTAACCATGGAATCTTATTATTGCGATGTTAAAAAATTTACCAAAACTCGAGTATAAATTCAAAATATGAGCAAATTTGAATGAGATTGAGTAGTTAACGGTAAGAATAAGAATACTCATTCATTTTGGCGTGTTTTGGCACAAATTTCGTGTTGATAACTTAATATTAAGATATTTTAGAGAGTAAAAGAATGAAAGCCTTCAAACGAAAATCAATTACTTTGTGAAAAGTGAGTATTTCTCCATTGATTTTGTTAAAAATTCTTATATAAAAACAGGCCTCAATACTATGGGCGAGTAAATTTTTTTTGTGGAGAGTAGATTGAAATTGTATTTCTGGAGCCCTGTATATATGCATAACATCACAAAGTTCGGCAACTTACTCTAGCTGTCAATTTATTCCAAAATCGCATTTTCTAGTCTTAACTAGTCCGCACACTACGACAACAGATCAACTGAAAATGTAGGTAAAAAGATTTCTTACCGAGTTTTAAAAATTAGGAGCTTCGATAGTAAATTTACTGCAACACGCATCCATACTCATCCATACAACCATGCAAACATTTAGTGTTTAAATTTGCGTTTTGTACTACCGTTGGTGCATCTTTAAGATTGAGATGACGTTATATTTTTATAATATAAACCTTTTATTGAGTTTTAAGTAAATTATTGTTACTCAAAATAAGCAATTCTGGCATTAAAAATGTACTCTACCTTTGCTGGAATAAGTTGGCATCTGGTATCTGCAGTGCTCGAAATGAAAATGTCACGAAATGGAACCCTTGTTATAAAGACAGTATTTCTAAATGTCTGCTGAAATGGAACGTTATCATCGGCATGCGTGACGAGCCGGAGTGGCGTTCCAGTGTGTTCTGGCACATTTCGAGTACTGGGTATCTGTGTTTGCCGAATTCATCGTTAACCGCTGACGCTCCTTTAACCCGGGAGAGAATGCACCTATGAAGAATCTCCGCAGTTTTTTGATATTTTCTAATTTTTTGCGGTCGTAGATTTCAACTTGATCCAGCACGAATTTATTTTTTTCCCTCAACTGGCCCAAAAATAGGGGTGCGCATGGTACACGAGGGCACGTGTTACACGAGTAAATATGATATTGTATTTATGGAACGGTAGAGTGACATGCCAGCACAGCATCATTGAGAGAGTGGTGGCATACAGCAGTGTCCAATGTATCAAATATATGTTATTATCATACAGAGAATAATAAATTTTAAAGAATTAGAAGTTGGTTATCAATAACACACAGGATTATAAATAAGCTAAAGAAGAAAAAAACTCAAAAAAATATTTGTCTCCAAATGTCTGCCCAACCCCAGGCCGTGACGGACACTGGTGTCCGTTACATAAAATTGTAATTATTGCTAATATAAATAAACGTAAATTTTAAAAGTTTCCCTTAGTCTATGAGTAAAAACTTGTCCATAACACAAGTTAGCCTGAGACAAAAAATTGAAATTTAGCCTCAGCAGTCAATCTGTTAAATAAGCATCCTATATATAATTTCTGAAGTGTCCGTCCGTCCCCCCCTCTATCTCGAAAACTGTTTGCCATAGAGATTTGCAGTAAACTGTGTTTTGTTTCTACGGGCCAGGAGGTCCCTAGAAAACTATTCTCAATTTCCTAAAGCCCCGGGTTCGATTCCAGGAGATAATTATATGTTCCCATAAGTTTACACGGGATTTTCAAGTTTTCAGAGTGCAAGGTTTTTTTCCTTCATTCGTTAAAATATGTAAATATGGACCGATTTTCTCCGTTTTTGATTTATTCGACGGCTAAAACTCTAAATTATCTTATTCTTGCAATGTTTATACCCTACGCAGTCGAAATACACAATTGTTTTCGAAATTTTTCTGATTTTTTGTTCTCCTTTGGGACATTATCAAGTCGCCCTTAATTGTTGCCTCTGATTCAATTACCATCGATAAAACATTCATATTGACGTAAAAATGGAATCCTCAAGTTAGTAAGATCATTATACGCTACATTTTTGCTTTAATTAAAGTTTTATTGTTATAAATGTATATCATTAAGAATAACTACTATTATTGTAAAATGTTGTGTTACAATTAAGATGTCTAATATACTTCGAGGTAAATAATTAAGATTAAGAACTGTTATAAAAAATGTTGAGAAAAATTTTTGTCATTAATAGAATTAAATATTTAAAAAAATGCAGATTTAGAACAATTATTACTACCATAATTACTTACTTCTGACTTCTTAATGTTTTTAATATATTAATTGAGCAATAACCACACATACATTGTATGGTTCAGAAAGACCCAGTTTGACTCCCGGTCTTAGCAGTTCTATTCTTCTGTTTCCTCATTTCACATCACTACAGTTTATACCTGTCACGTAAGAGTCTTCCAATCACTAATCATTTCAATTTAATTACTGTGCCGCATCAATTTACTCTCTACTATACTTATAAAATACAGATTTATGATTACCTACGGATAACATTTTTTTAAATATGCGCGCACTGCCTTTCCCTAAGTGAGATTCTAACACGCAAACCTTACATTGGGAGTCAAATATCTAAGTATCCTATACTGTGTAAATTCATTGCTAGAGTAAAATATGAATTATTAACATCAACTTATTTTACAAACTTAATTTTTTTATGAATCAATTTAAAATTAAACGCACAAATTTTGCGCGGGCTCAGCTAGTTTTCATGAAAATGAATTTGATGTTTCACACTTACTATACAGTCTGTATCACTTGCAGGACTTTGACGTTGAGAGAGATAAGTATGGGAGACCATTGAAGGGAGGTTCCAGTGGTGGTGGTGGAGGAGGTGGTGGCAATGCTGGAATGGGAGGTGGAAGCAGCCGTCCCAGAGATGAACCTCGTTCCAGTTGGCAGGCTCCATCACCTAGTGCTGGTCCAATTGGATCAAACTCTTCCTCAATTCAGAACAAGTGGGGTAACACTTACGGATTGAGCCCACAGTTTCTTGAGTGTCTAGGGATAAATGGACCTCTTGTCTGCAGAGTGTTTGTAGCTAATGTAAGTAATTTCAACTGGTTTATGTTGCTTTAGCTTTTTATCTCGAAGGCCTTTTTACCCATTTAGATAATTTTGAAAGTTTTTTTTTATGAAATGCAAGAGTTGTCCATGTATAACTTGTAATTTAATGTTTTCAATATTCAGTTGCTTGCAGTGGAGTAATCAGGTGATATTTTTGAGTTTGTGGCAGTTGTCTTATGTTGTTTAAATTTCTCTTGATCTAATTTATTTTTAAATGGCTATAATATAATATTAATATTACATAATTATTTGCCATGGACAACTTTACATTGTATGGGCATCATCATTCAGGTTATTACAAGGTTATATTACAATTAATCATATGAATTAAGAATGATTAAGGTTCTTATGTAATGAATGTTCTTATAGCTGGACTACAAGGTTGACGAGAAGAAACTAAGAGATGTATTCCGTCTTGCTGGAAAAGTTACAAATGCTGAGCTGAATAGAGATAAGGATGGAAAGAGTCGTGGTCATGGCGTTGTAGAATTTGAACACCCTGTAGAAGCTGTGCAAGCAATTTGTATCCTTATAACCCAAGTTATTTTAAGAAATCGTTACAATTAATAAAAACACACCGAAGAAAAAGTTTGAATTAGTGTTGCCTATCAAAACTAATTGAAAGCATGCAAAACAAAATTATGTGATTGCTTTATTAATCTGTAAAGTTTTTATTTAATGTTCTTAGTGTAGTATAGAGTAATTTTCAATAACCCTGTAACAGTTTAATATCTGTGCATAACATTGCTACTGAAATTTTAAATTCAACATATCTGAACAAATTTGAGGAGTATTGTACAAGATTTTCACCTACTTTGACTTGATAATTAATTAATAATCCAATTTACCCGCTTAGGAAAGTCATAATGTCTCTTTAAAATATTATTAGCCTTAATTCTTTGCCTCAGCAATGCTTCACAATCAGCTGCTTTATGACAGAAAAATGACAGTAAGAATGGATCGTGTGAATGAGAAACCAGAAGGCCTACCTTCTAAGCTGCCTGAAGGTTTGCGTGGAATAGGAATGGGGCTTGGTGCAGGTGGCAATCCCCTTCTCGATGTCTCCCGTAAGTTGTCTTGTTGTTAATAGAAGCTTATTAATTTGTAAATACGAACTGAGCTTATTGATTGCCGTAAGGTTTGATACATAATATCACTATCTTATGTAACTTGTTATCCATGTGGTAGGAAACTTACCTACTGGTCCTCAATCTAACTCGGTGGGAGCCGTGACTGGTGCTGCCGCTGGTCTTGGTATGTACCCTTTGTTAAGAGATATATTTGCTGTGTAGTATTTCAGTGGGCTAGTATTGAAGTTCATCTCAATTTATAAAAAAAATTTCACCAAGTTGCAGGCTAAGACATTTATTAGTTTTAAATATGGGGTTAAAGTACATGAGACAGATTATTTTTTGACTTCCATTTTTTCCTCATTAAACGTTTATGAATCTGTATATTTTAGTTTAATCGTATCTGGATATTTTTAGGACCAGTAGGAGTCCTTGTTACATGGTTTACTCATTGTGTACTTTCCAACTGCATCAACGCATTTATCACCTGTGCTTTTTGTGTTTTTTGTTTACGCTCGTTAAAACTATTTTTACTTCTAAATTTAAGTTTTATTTCAACTTAGCATGTAGTAGTATTTTGCCAGCTGCAATATTCTTAAGATGTATATACATATTAGAGAATCAATTCTAACATAATATGCATTAACTCTGCAAATCTGTACTGCATGTTGTCTGGCTTGATACAAAAGTAATTTTTTGAAACAGCCAAAAAGAAAAAACAACATATATACTGGTAAACACTAAACATTAGTGGTTATGGCGTCTTTAATTTTCTAATTCTTTTGCTCCATTTTCTTTAGGTAATGTTCACAGAAACTAAAGATGGATTAAATTCAAGAAACTATTTCAGCATTTACTCAACAGTAGCAATTCATTTTGTCAGCAAAAAAAGTTGTTTTACTAGACCTATTGGTACTTAGGGATTACTTGGTTTGCACTATCTAATTCAACATTTTGCCACTAGATGGCAGTAATGATTGTTTTTAGGTGCGTTTCGCTTACAGCGTGAGCGCCTATTGTCGGTCTGTCCGTCCATCCGTCTGCATGTTTGTTCTCTGCTTCTACCGAATGGATTTTC
This sequence comes from Uropetala carovei, assembly GCA_036926305.1. NCBI lineage: Eukaryota > Metazoa > Arthropoda > Insecta > Odonata > Petaluridae > Uropetala > Uropetala carovei. Next base: position 637,229 of record JAXCHB010000210.1, read on the forward strand.
ATGATATTTGATATTAAGGACTTTCAATCAAATATAATAAGAAAATCGCAAAAATGAATCACGTACGCCAATCAGGGGTACCACTTTACTGGTGACAAAAAATTAAATTTTCGTCGTATCTTGTAAAGTATTGCTCATATCAAAATATTTTTCAAATAAAAGTTGTAGAACTGGTAAAGAAGAGTATTTCCTTTCCTATACATTTTTATCGTAGGAGTAGCCGTTATCGATAAAATCAAACAAGAAAGTCTTATATCGAGTTGAACTAGGAAAATTTCTTGCATGGTTACTTCATTGTTGCTAACATAAACAATCTCCCAAACAAACATTTAATTTCCTTACGTGTGCATGTAATATTATTAAATAGGAAGAAAATTGTTTATTTATGATGAAGAAAAGAACTTTAAAATGCTATTTCCCTTACGTACAGGTATATAATTTCTTTCTAATTCTCCATTGCATTTGTGATACGTTGTACACTTTCCTAACTTGTTTTTAAATATTCGAGTAGCTTTTTTATTTTGTCAGGGATCAATTCCACAGGTTTATGCCACAAACTACCAATTACATAGATTAAAAAGATGTTAAATATTATAATTATCACTCAAGTTTGAGACATTTTTTTCATTTTAGATTAATTTCTGTAGAGAGATATTTCATGTTTTAAACAAAGCAAGCTTTTAGAGACCTGCACAAACTTCATTCAGATTGATTGCTTAGTCCATTAGTTATATACCAGTGATACATAGTCCTTGGTTCGCGTTTTTATTACAGGCAGACCCCGATTTATGAAGTTTCAAAGTTACGAAAAAAAATTTTTGTCCCAGGTCTCGTTATACGAAATAAGAACCTGAAGTTAAAAAAAAATTTTCGTTGCAAATCTCATAAAGAAAACGAGTAATGGAAGAAAAATAATATTGCCAATCAATAATAATACTAATAATGATTACAAAAGAAAAAGCTTGTTTAAAATACATGCAATTTAAAATAGTTTAAATTATTATACTTAAAAATCCTAGTTAAAACCTGCAATCTCAAAAGGACAAAATTGCGAATGGAAGGAATCGTGAATAGACAGAATCTCGAATGTATGGATTCTCGAAAATTGATATTTATTTAAAGACGACCCTTTAACAACATAGCGTCACCTATTTTTATTTGCACCTGCTATCTTGAAACAAAATACTGGCACTTTAAATATTTAATAAAATTTATATTTCTGAGATGGTATGTCGGAGAAAATAAACTTTTTGAACAAAATAAACGTCTTGATAAGAGTATTTACGAAAACTTCATGAATTGGTCCAAACATTGGATTTTAACACGAAAACTTTGTGTTTTGAATGGTGAAAAGCAAAGAGCAAAGTTAACGATTTTGCCAAATTACATACTTTTAAATAGATTAAATGGAAAATGAAAACATTTACATTCTCTTCCTGCTGCACCAGATGAGCCTACATTTACATTAATGATCTAGTACACCAAGAAACAGTTCCATAAACAATAATGAATTATGTAGCATCTTCTAAATTTGTATCATTGAAATTAATTATATAAAGTTAACATTATTTGATGATGAACCACCACACTATATAACATGATAATTAAACAGATTCGAATGAGCTAATTTGTCCTGTCAATTTATATTCCTAAAATAGTTAAAATAATGTTGGCTATTTTAACGAGTTCAAACACAATCTGCTAAAGCTGAACCTATTCGGAATCTATAACAAAAAAGAAAGTCGATTACAGTAATTGAATATTAATTTAATAAACTTATTGCCACATGCATTGAACATTTTTGTTATCATTTCCAATATTATCATTTATTATTATGACCTATGATCGAATAGTTCAGACGAAATTCACTTTCTGTGAAAAAAAAACTGAAATATGAACGCGAGCCCTCGCGAGGTTTTGTGCATCATATAATGTTGTCGAAAATAGTGTGCCTTCAGCTGATCGCAAGATCAGATAAAATTTTTATCATAATAGACTGCCGGTGTGATCATATTATGAGGAGGAAATTTCGTGTTAAAATAATTTTTGGTTTTAGAATCCGCATTTACAACAGACAGCTGTTAAAAATAACTGGTAATAATGATAATAATAAGTGGCATCTACTCTACACTGGAGGAACATAACCTTCCTTATTTTAACCATTTCTTATGAAGAAAACTCTTGCTTGATGTATTTTTGCTTAGAATCGTGTTTTTAAGGGATGCAACTACGATGCTAAGCGACAGATACTTGTAATATTTAATAATAGTAATATGTTTAGAACAATTGTTTTATGTAATAAATATCCTAAGAAACATATAGTGTCATTTTACTATATTTAGGAGAAGATTTTTTTGCCATGGGAACATATCTCGCCTTCTACAATGGGAGTCAATGAGAAATTATACCTTGATTTACGAAAGGTTTTTGGAATACGTAACTTTCGTAAATTGGGGTCAGCGTGTATTCTAAAAGATGCAATTTCAAAATTTGCAGAAAGTGGGTTTAAAGACTTATCATTTTTCAGTGAAACAATACTGGTCGGTCGTCTTTACTTTCATGAAGGATATTGTAAAATTTCAATTTTAGAAAATTTATTTCATCATTAAGAAGATTATGACATGGGGTATGGTAGTAAAATATTTCATCGTAGGATTAGAACATAACACATTTCGCAACTAATAAAAATGGGAAAACTACTAGAATTTATAGAGTGCAATATTGAAACCATAGAGAAGTATAAGTTATTGTAGAAATGGATATTCATATTTTTTTTATTGCATAGGACAATAATTTTCAAGTCTACAATTAAATCTGTAGTTTAATGTAAGATCACTAATAACTTTCATCTTTTCAGGTGCTGCTGTTTTGCCTAATGTAGTGTCACCGTCAATGGGTAATTTCTCTTTATTTCATGAATTTTATGCTATATAAATTTTGTACTTGCTGGCTTTTTTGTATTTATCCATTCAATTACCATCTTGTTTTAGGATTGAATAATACTGGCCGCTTTACTGACAGTCCACCTCTACCCAGAAGATCAGGTAGGTGTACTAATTGAAGGATTAAATTATATCTATAAATTTCAAAATTTTATATCTTTAAAGGAATCCTTATTTTAATGCAAATATTAGTCCTATAACTTAAAAAATTTTAGTGTAAAGTTTCAGGCACCATTATTTTAATCTTAATTTTTAATTTTATGATTTTATTGTTGAGGGATAATTGTTTTGATATTTGTGTGTGCGCATGTGCTTTTATGCCCATGTATACACAACTGTCGTTATACATGCGCAGCCAACTAAATTATATAAAAAATGATGGAGAATAAAATGGCCTTGTTACATAAATTGTTTTATTTTACCTTCTTGCATTTAAACTTGAGTTTAGTGTATGTTGGTCAAGATTGTTTTCCTTTTGTCCTATTTTCTTTGGATCATGAGAAAAAAGTCTGTAAAACACTACCACAATGGCAGGAAAAGAGTAATCAAGCTGATGGCTGTACTTATAATTAAAAAAGTGATATAATTGCCTTAAAAATTCATTTTATGGCAATTGGAGCAGAAAATTTTCCCTACTGCTCTATTGGGTAGCAGGTGGTAACTGGATCAATTTTAGCATCTTTGTGTTTTAAGAAAAAAAACTGCAGAAATGTTTCTTTATCGGTGATTAACGTGCGTTTTTGTTTTCTGCAGCCCTTGGCTATGGAGGAGGAGCCACAGGACTTCCCGCAGGTTTATCCGTTGGGGTTGGTAACTTAGGGGCTTTAACAGGAGGTGGCGATATGGGTGGGCTCGGAGGTGGCCTCACAGGTGGTCTGGGAGCTGGGATCGCTGGTGGTTTAGGTGGAGGAAGCGGAGCGTACAATTCTGGGCTTGGTGGGGGAGCTGCTGGGCTAGGTGGTGGTTTAGGTGTTGGTATGGGAGGAGGACTGGGTGCCGGCCTGGCAGGAGGAGCAAATGCTGGCTCTTACGGCAGTGGTGGCCTCAGTTCTGGTGGAGGAGGTGGATCTTTCATGGGTGGTGGAGCTAGCGGCCATTATGGAAGTTCGGTTGGAGGAGGTTATGGCAGCGGCGGTCGAGAGTACAATAGTTCGATGGGTGGATTGGCTGGTGCATACCCTGGAGCAGTGGACAGAGACTACCACGGCCCACTTTATGCCGATGGCCCGGGGAGAGATATTGGAGGAAATAATGGGAATGTGAGACCGATGGACACAATTGTCGTGAAGAATGTGAGTATTGTATGTCATTATTTTGAAGTGTTGTCGTTTGTATTTACCTTTGATTAATATTGTTTTTATTATTATTAGCTCCCTCAGAGTATTAGCTGGCAAATGCTGCGTGACCAATTTAGAAGTGTGGGCGATGTGAAGTTTGCTGAAATCAGAAACAAAGATATGGGACTAATTAGGTTCAGTAGTGAACGAGATGCTCAGCGTGCAGTCAGTATCCTTTTTAATTAAGACATCTTAAGTGTATGTATTATAGAAGTAGTTGTCTTAAAATTAGGGATAAGTATATTTATGCTTAGGCTTATTTCATTTTCATTAATTTTTCTCTTATCTGCTTGTGTACACTAGTTTGTTCTGGATTTTAGCATGCACAGTTTTTAATGTGAATACAGTAAAACCTCGTTAATTCGAAGTTCAAGGGACCAAAAAATTACGACTTCGTAATATCCGGGTTCGAAATAAACAAACTTTCATAAAAATCGAATTTTTTTGCGATCAGCTATTTGGGCAGCAAAACTCCAATACAGAATCTTATTTATCCGTTCTACAAATGAATTGGGCTTACAAGTTATTATACACAGCGAATTTGAACAGAGTTGAAGTGAACGCTTAGTTTGCAATTCATAAAGACCACCACGTGTGAAAAAAGGCTCCCTCAAATATCCCGAATTTCCCAGTAAATTTCAAGTTATTCTTTTATGTTGCGAAGAAAAGACGTTCAACCCCACACTGAAAGATTATCACCCATCTATATTCCATACTGCTGCACATGTATTACATTGTGCTCTTCTTGTATGACATTATGGTAAAACCAGTGATGAGCTGAAGTTGGCTCCCGCTGACTTGCACGAGCCAGTTGGTAAATTTTTAGAATGTATGAAAATTTATTGATTTTATCCTTTCAAGTACATTTTGCTCAAACTGAAAGTCAATTACCGACAGTGTATGAAATGGAATATATTGTGAACCGAACACTTTTAGCTAGTGGAATGCTATTACTAAACTAGAGCGGTCTGGTGCTCCTGGTATCTAGGCATCCTGCCACCCTTATCCAAATTTCATTATGACATTTTTGTGAGCCAGTTCTCAATATTTTTTCCAGCTCATCACTAGGTAAAACCACTAGGTTTTTGTTTTTGGCTCATCACTTATTCTCGGGTAAAACAAAGGCATGATTTTTTTAGAGACGACATTCGGTATAACTTAGTGCAACGTTATTTAAAGATTGGTTCAGTAACAAATCAATATTACACGGTCTTTTCTGGAGCATATCACTTTCTCATGAGAAAAACCTTGTCCAGGTTTGGGAGAGCATGAGGATTGAGATAATCTGGGTTCTTGCAACTATGTTCATTTCCGCTTGGTTCAGTGGTTATCGAATTTCACTATCCGATTGAAAATATGAGCTTTCACAGTGATGCAAGGATAAGCTGATTCATTTATTTGTATCATCTATGACTTTTATTTCATGTTGATTATTAAATAGGGTGACCTTATTCCATTGAGGTGAAAATGGGACATTTCCTGTTGTTGTAAGAAAAAATGGGACAAAATTTGTGCATGATTTTTTAATGGTGGGTCTGTCCCTTTCACAATCTATAGCGAAAAAGGCAAATACGAACTTTCCTCACAATCTGGAGCATGAGCATGCCAAGACTAGGACAAAGCTCACAATCAAAAGAGAATCCGACTAGCGTCGTCGTTGGTGAAACTCGAAGGGTATAAGTTAGGTTAAACCCGGACAGGATATTATACACGGAGACCAGGTTTTCCACCTCAAATTTATCAATGACACTGAGGTTTCTTAACCTGACAATTGCGACTGTATTTAACATTTGTTGTTCGTTTGATAACCTCCATGTTTCCGATAATCCTATATTTCTACTAAGAATATCAGCTATACTATCAGATAATCTAAAGTTTATTTGCGATGGGCTTCAAAATGGCACAAAATGGATTTTTAATAAAGTAAAATGGGACTGTCCTGGCAAAAATGGGACGTTTGGTCATCCTACTATTAAATAAGTAAAAGGGAGTCAACCTGTTTGGGGTGCTATATGTGTTTCGTGTGCGAGAAATGAGGGAAACAACATTCTGGGATGGCACCCACGAACTTTCCGCTTGCAAATGATTGAGGTTTTGAATTAAACGAACTTTTCGTGAGTCACCGGACTTCGAATTTCATTGTAGGCGTAAAAGTATGCAAAACCCTATGGTGTTGGCTGGGGGCTGATCTTAGCTTCAAATTACACCGTACTTTGAATTATCCGGGATCAAAATAATGGGGTTTTACTGTATTTCATATGGAAATATAAAAATTTCTCTTGCTTAGTTTTATTTCATTTATTTCTTTTTCAGAGTAAAGATTTGAATATCAGTTTAATTTCAAGAGATGGATGTTAGCATTAGTTAGTTATTATAATGCTCATTTATCATTATAAAATAATGAAATGATTCTGGAGAAAAGAAAGAAAATTGTGTAAGTAGGATCCCACATAGAAATGCGCTTTTGTATTAGACTGTTGTTGTCATACCATAAACTCGGTCTTCATTAGCTAAAGCAAATATTAAAATTTCAACCCTAAATAGCATGGAATTGCTAACCGAAATTAGTTAATTTCTTGTATATACACATCCTTGCATGTGTGTTTATGCCTTTTAACTAAATTTTGGAAATTTGTTCTTGATAAAAATTTTAATCTGAAGGTTTATCTTATATAATAATATATGATCAGCCATTACCAAAGTAATAAGCATATTACGGTATGGAACCTTTTATCCCCATTCCACTAATCTAGAAATCCAGTTAACTGGCTATTTTAAAAAAGTAATGCATTTTTCCAAAATTTGTTAGGAGAAAGAAATTTAAATTTAATGCCTCGCTAATAATTACCCAGCTCACCATCGTGAATTAGGTACGCTCTGGTGTACAAGTGAACACGTAATTTGGAGGAGAACAAGGAATTTATATTGGAAAATGCCCAATTACTGTAGTATTTCTATTACTGTACAGTATAGCTATATATTATTATAGTGCTCAAAATTGAAAATACAGTAAAACCCCCAAATTTGCAGGGTTACGTTCCCCGAAAACAGGGAATTTGGAATCTGTGAAAGTAGAAGCAAAGGCCTTATGAGAAAATGGGGATTAGGTTTGCAGCTCTCCATTATTTTGACAACAATAATTGATGAAAAGGTAGAGTAAAAGTGGTTTTGAACCAATACAATGTGGCATTTACATCTGCCGCAGCCATACAGTTTATCGCATGTTGCCTACCTACTGATGCCACACTCTGGCCACTAGCAAGTTTATTTAGCAACTCAGTTTTGTCACTTAAAGTCAACGCCTTCTTTTTGCTTATGATTTCTGTATTATCACTTGCTTTCCTCTTGGTAGACATGTTTGAAAAACGGGGTCACAGTGTAATAAAAAAAACTCGCAGATGGGGAAATTCATTTGTTTAGTGCTTTTTCTCTTCACTTCAAAGATGACAGCAGTAGTCGAAAACCCCGCAAAACTGCGATGCACACGAAATTGGGGGTTTTACTGTATTACGTTCTGGTAGTGGAACTGAAATCAGTGGATGTGAAATAACTGGTAGAACATTTACAATCAAGTTAAATTTTGATTTATTCTATATGTACTACAATGAAGAGAAGTAGACATTTTTTATATTATCTTTATTAAATGAAGTTAACAAAACTGTATTACTAAATGTTTGACAAGACAACGATATTATCAACACATGCGACGGACCAGATCACTGTTCCAGTGGGTTCTAGCTCTTTTCGAGCATTGTTTATGAGTGTATTCCAGATAACAGGCTATCCCCATATACCAAGCTTACCGGATAAAAGGTTCTAGGTATACTGTACAGGTGACTCCCGAGTTTCGACCGTTCGAGATTCGATAAATTCAATATTTTGACCCAGCCAATTGAATTGGGAACTACTTTACGTGGAGTAATTGGTTCCGACCTACCACGCGAGGTTTAGTTTTAGTGTAGACAGTTATATCTGCTCTAATTGTTTGAATTTGTGCTGATTTCACTCTTTTTTCTGTTAATCTTTTATTTAAATTTATTTATTTTATTTATAAATTTATCACTTGACATGGCATCTAAAAGGAAATGTAATAGTGATAATGTAAGTGAATCAAATAAAAGAGTGCATAAGACTCATAGTTATGAATTGAAATTAGATATTTTGAAGCATGTTGAGAAAGGTGAAAGCCATACTAAAATCGCACAGTCGTTGCGAATGTGTCGTTCAGCTATTAGCACTTATGTGAAACAGAAGGAGAAAATTCAAGAACGTGATAAATTCAGATAATTTGATAACAACAATAAACAGTTCCCCACCCAATAGCTCCTCTTCTTCCAGATAAAATCTTCCAACTTCTCAATTAATAAACCAAGTCCAGTAAGCACAGTTGAAAAAGATTTAAGGTATGAAAATATTTTTAATTTTATTGTTTCTTTATTCTTAAGTTATTTTGTGCTTTTTTAATAACCTTTATATTAATTTTGCTGTGATAAATAGTTGTATGTATATATAGATGTATGCAGGTATGTCATCCAGCTCGTGCGAGTCGTTTTTTACAAACGACTCGTGCGATCCGGAGAACATATTGCATACATCTATCTTTGAAGTTCGAAACAAAAATTTATTTTTTCTTTTTAGTGCAAAAAATAAGTTATACATTTAAAATATTTATTATATAATTTATAATTTAATATTGTTGTATTAACATATTAGTAATGTTATTTTATCTTTGTAGAACGTGAGGGGAGACTTTTTCCCAAGATGTAGGAACATATCCCCTGATTATAACATGCAAGTATATGGAAAAACTGCGTTTGACATTCGACTATTCAAGATTCGAGCACGTTTTCAGGAACGCATCCCCGTCGAAACTTAGGAGTTGCCTGTATTTAAAAGTTGATCTCTGCAAGCCTGTCTTGAACTAAAGATAGTGAAATCTGATTTAAGCTTTTGACTGTAATTTTCACGATAATCTGAATCTCTGCTTTGCTGATAACATTTATTAACCTAAGAAGTTATTTTCATTTTCTTTGATATTTTGGTCTGGTATCAATATATTAGTTTCAACATTAGGTCAGTTAAGTGTTATGGATTCTTTGCTATTGAAAAATCTGGGTACCTGTCGAATGGACCAGTTTTCATTTATCATTTTCTTTTTGTCATTCTGTCGATGTTTTTGGCTGTTTTTCCTGCCTTAACACATTAATTTTCTTGTATTGACTTTACCTTTGTTATTATTCTACCTTTTCTCTTTCTCATATACACCCCCCCCACCCCCACACACACACGCGCAAGGTTTGATCAGAAAGTTTGGTGAATGATTTTGTAAATCAATTTTAGTGAAAGAGAAGTAGTTATATTATTAATATTCTTCAAAATACTGTCCTTCCGCAGATACACACTTGCTCCAGCGAGCCTGCCATTCCTGGAAACATTTCTGAAAGTCATTTTTTGTGAAAGTCTTCAGACAGGCCGTCGTATTGAATTTGGTGTCTTCAAGGGTGTCAAAACGCCTTCCTTTCATGGCCTCTTTCAATTTCGGGAACAGCCAGAAGTCATTGGGTGCGAAATCAGGAGAATAGGGCGGGTGTGATACAACAGTGATGTTTTTACTGGTCAAAAATTGCTGAACAGAGAGAGCAGAATGACACGGTGCAGTGTCGTGGTGCAGCAGCCATCCATTTCGCCACTTTTCCAGACGTTTCCGTCGGACCGCGTCTCTCAAATGTGTCAAAACTTCCTTGTAGCAAGCTGCGTTAACAGTTTCACCTTGTGGAACAAATTCTGAGTATACAATCCCTTCAATATCGAAAAATGAAATCAACATGACCTTAACCTTTGGTTTCGGTGACTGGGAGCTTTGCATTTTGGTTTCTGTATTGTAACCATAAATCCAAGACATCACCAGTTATGATCTTTGATAAAAAAGTCGGATCTGCTTCAGCTTCCTTAAACAACTCTGATGAAATGTGGACTCAACTTTCTTTTTGCTCCTGGCTGAGAATACGTTGAACAAACTTGGTGCTCACACATCTCATTTCCAAATCCTCGGTCTGTATTAACTGAACTGAAAGAAAGAGGTCCCTTTGCAATTTCTCGAACGGTTGGGCGCCGGTCTGAGTGAATGAGAGAGCAGATTTTGTTGATGTTCTTGTCGTTTCAGGAAGTTGATGGACGACCGCTTCGTTCATCGTTTTCCAGCGAGAAACCTTTCGAACCACTTAAAAACTCTTATTTGTAATAGTATCACTTCCGTACACTGTATCAAGTAATGCATGTGTTTCCTTTGCTGTCTTTCACAGTTTGAAACAAAATTTCGTTTGTGCGTTGCTCAAATTCGACATTGTCACAACTTGTGACGAGTGGAAAAAACACGTCCTTACATTAAGTGTGCTCACGCCAGACTGGGGTGTTGTAAGAGGTTGAAATTTGTTGTGCGCAGGCATGAGGATTGCTGCTATAATCTCTGCCCAAAATCATTTCTCTAGGCTAACCCATTCAGGGGTTATAGTATCATTCACTGAATTTTTTTATCAAACCTTGTATATATCTTTCTCCTTTGCTTCAGCAATTCTATCTATAGATTTTTACTTTCTCCATACGTAGTACGGGAAAGTATTGTGATCACGAAAAAAATCGACTTCGAGATTTCAACAGAATGCATGTTTTGAGGTCCCTAGAACACGTTTAGACTATTTTTGGAATGTCTGTGTGTGTGAGATTGTGGGAGCTCTAACTCAAAAAGTACTTGCCATATCATTACCAAACTTCATATATAGCACTTTAACATGAGTACAAAGAACTGATTAGTTTTTGGACAATACCGGTTAACTGGAAGTCAAGGTTTATTCGAAACCAGATTCGGTTTTTGCGATATTTCTCCGTTAAAACATCATTATTGTATATACAATTCTATACAAAGGTTATAGAGAGAGTAATTTTCTACAACTTTCATTTGAAACAATTTTTCACAGCAGGTATTGTTTAGGAATTATTTATAAATAATTGGTTTTCTTGGTTTCCGTCAAATAACTCCTTAAAAACGTCATTATTGGTAATCTTTGTGAGGATCAAAGTTGTAGAGAATAATATTTCTTCCAAGTTTTGTTTGAAACAAATTTTGGTAGAACCATCCATTTTGGAGATATATAACTTTTTCGTAATTTCCACTATACAGCACCACCATCATGTAGCGGTGAATTCCGTAAACATATTCAAAATATAATTTACGGCAATAAGGACGACTGTATTCTTTTACGATACGGAATAATAATTATGCCTTATAAAGCCGCGTCCAGACTAGCGAATGGCGGTGTAATGTAACTGCAACATTCAGGTCAAATGCGCTAGTGTAGACTGTGTTGCTGCAACATTCGCCCTTGTTCTGTTGCGCGATGAGACCGTTCGGGCCGTTGTCGGTTTTTGTGCGAAACATCAAAGAGTGTTGCATCATTATATGCACACAAGTCTAGACGGGCATTTTAGTTCTCTTCAGTGGTCAGGACGAACGGACCTCTCCTTCACCCACGGAAGGCACAGCGTGTTTCGTGTGTGATAATTTGTTTTGTTTTGTCAATTTGCGTTTTGTGTGATAATGGAGTGGACAAATGAGAACACTGATAGACTTTCGAAATTTTAGAAAAGTACTGAAGACTGGCGTAAGAATCGCCCGTGGCCAAAAAGCGCAATGTCAAGGCCAATCTTTCTTGGATTGGAATAGATTTTCGTAGAAAAGTATTTTGCTTAACAATAGGTGGAGCAATTATATTTAACAGAAACTAGAAATCCGTAGCTGTCATGCGAACAACATTTTTATAATGTCCACTTATCTCCTGAAATTTCAAATCGGCCAATAAATTGGATCCACTATACATATATCTATTTGTAAACATTTCTGTTTGCCACCAAAGCCTCTTTCTTCGCTTCGTTTTCATTATTAAATAGTGAATCAAAATATATGCGGCACTACCTACTTGGAGCGACATGTTACCTGGTATACTGCACGCAAACAAGTGGATCAGAAGCGCGCACCTTCATTTGGATCAATAGCGGTGCTGCTAATTCACTCCATTGAGGCAGCGTACTGTAATGTAAGCGTAATGCAACACGAACGGTGTTGTATTACACTTGCATTACACCAGTCCAGACGCGGCTTAATGCTATTCATAATAATTTAAATATCGATATCCCATATATGGAGAAAGTCGTGTTGGCCACATCAGATTTTTAGTTTTTCTTTTTAATTTTGGGTATATTCAAATTAAGGTGATCATCCATATTATGTATCTTATCTACTTTTTACCATTATGGATATTTTCTTACAAATTAGATGCATATTTTTCAAATATGTATCTCCTTGATGAAATCAAACTTATGCAGCATTTTTCAGCAATACCTTTAACCCTTTAGTCAGTACCAATATCTATTTATTATGGAAATGAACAAAAACTAATAATGCAGAAAGTATTAAATATAAAATGTTTATTCCTTTTATGTACTAAATTTACAATTATCATGAACTGATCTAATTTTTTCATGTATGGTACTTATTTGGGTATGTTTCACAATAAAATGTTTTCTCTCTGCCTCCTTTCACCTTGAACATACTACATTATTCCTTCCTGTGTCTTCCATCATTTCACTTGGGAGCATTTTCTTCTAATCCTTCCAATATTTGTTGCTCTGAAAACTCACCAGGTTTAGCAGTTGGCATTTTAGAAACACAATGTTCAACTATTAAATTGCTTGCATTTCCAATTGAAAAGTATTTTATAAATTTCAAAGATATCAGCATGCAGACAAAGGCATTGGTAATGCTAATTTGCTAAATTGTCAGGCTTGGACTGGTATAGGACTTCATGCAGGATAAGGCAGACAGCAACAGGACTGCAAAGAGTTAAATGTAATTGCTTTTATCATTTGATTATAGGTTTCATTTTGAAGGTTCATTGCTCTCCACATTTAGTTATTGTCAGGATGTAGTGTATTTCTGAATACTTTTCTAAGGGATTGCAGAGGAAATTCTTGAGATCGTTAAACCCTTTCACTACCTACATGACATATGAGTTCAATTTGATAGTTAAATTAAGCTTTGGATTGATGGAATTTTTTATTTTAGACAGTTGAACTTTCAAAGTACAATTTATTGCAGAAAATGTGTATCTGATAGAAAATTATAAATATAAAATTGATAGTAAAAGGGTAAATGAAGCTTTATGATATTCATGTTTGACTAGTGTTGTTGTAAATTAATAAAATTAGTCAAAGCAGTTAACCCTCTCGGCCAAAGATGCTGCACGTCTGCTGACCCCAAAAGTCTGAAAACATCCAAGATGCCACCAATTTTGGGAAGCATTAAATAAAATAGTTATACATTTACAATTTAAAGATATTTACAGGCAGTCCCCGCTTAACACGTTCGCTTAAGACGAAATTCACTTTACACTTAGAAGCTCCCATTTTAACATGAGTTGCAACATGCTCCAAAAATATTGCCATTAATAGAAAGTATATATTAATTTATATTTATTCGTAAAATATTAGATAATTTTTAATATAAAATCTCAAAGACCAGAGGAACTAGTACACATCGCCGGATTTATACTTTATTTACGTCTTGTGTGTATTGTTTATGCATTGTATTGTATTTACACTATTGGTTATTACATTTTATTTATAAAAACGTAAGTAAAATGCACATTAACTGCTTGAGTGGGTACTTTTTTTTCAAAGAACGCACCCTATTTGGGTATTTAATTCTGGGAAATAGATTTTTTTCAAATAATTGAATTTCTCCATCAGATTCACGGTCACTTACATCAGTGTTTATATATACGTCCTCCAAATCTTCACTGGAATCACTTTCATCCATAATGTCACAATATCCTTCCCAATCTTCTAAGAATATTTTGCACGTTTGCTAGATGACGCCATTACTGATTCCAATATTTCAAGGGATGAAAGAATGAAATTTATACAAATTAAATGCAAATAAAATTTTTCACACATTATTCATACTACGATACACTGAAAAATGCCTAACTTCACAACACCGTCTACTGTGCTGCCCAAAAGCCAACTGTCCTATATTCTTCACATGTGTTTTGCATGTGAAACATTTACTGCAATGGAGAGGAAGATTTTATTGCTCCAGTTGCCTAGAAGTATCCTATACAGTTAGAGGAAAGCGGTCCTACTGGTTAAATTTCACAAGGGGTTGCAAAAAAGGCAGAGGTCACACCGCCGCAGGGGCAGGCACAGGCATCCCCGCATTACACATGCAGGGTTTTCGTACGGAGCGTATTTTTTCTTAGCAAAAGGAAGAAAACATCATCGTGAGCTCTAACCTGTACTAGAAGGACACAGCTATATACCAGAGAAGCTTCATGGTGGACTATTTCGGCATACCCATAGTGGATGGCCCGCAAAACTGCATGGCCTAACCCTAACCTTTAGCATGGTTTCTTATGGTATATATGCATTCACTTAGCACATATTCGCTTAACACGACACTTTTTAGGGAACGTATCTCTCGTGTTAAGTGGGGACTACCTGTATTTAGAAATAAGTTTTTATGGGCTCCAATGAATCACTCCACTGGATATTTTCTTCATCCAAAAACATTTTCAGCATCAACCCCCGATATACTAATTTTGTCATCCAAAATATCACCAACATCAATATCTGACTTTTATTATAAGCCTCTGAGAGGTTCTGCAGAGTTACTCGTTCCTGGGAAAACTTTGTCTTATACATCAAATCCAAAAAATTCACGGCCCAAACTATAATTTACGTCATAGTTGGAAGTAGAAGAATCACCGTCGACATTTGGGATGGTTTTTATACTGGAAAAATAGAAAACTTTGATTGAAAGTTCAGAAGGCAAATTCGTACACACACTTCAAAAAAGGATGCCGAACACATGCTAGTTCTTGTGTTCTGTAGTATACTATGTCATTTCAGTAATGAAAAGTAAAAGTTGCAGTTTTCAGAGGTAAAATTGAAAGTGTATGTTTCAGGCAGTCGGCCAGTTTGAGGCAGAAAAATTATGGCCAGATTTTGGTGGCCTGGTCGTGAGAGGGTTGAAGTACCTGAACAAACCTATGGACTTATTTTTCACCCCTTTAAAATATCAGGCATAGTTCTCTCTCTCTCTGCTATCTTTGAACCCAATTGTAAAGGTGTTTAGGATTAATTTAATTTCCAGTGATTGAATGTAGTATGCAAATATTTTATCTGGATTGTGGATTGTTTTATCTTTTAGCAACAAGAGGTATATGAAAGTTGTATTTTCATTGATTGTGTTACCTTTTGTAGTGTGATTTCCTTAACTCTTGTCACAGAACTTATGGATCGTACCAGATTTGAAGGCCATACAATTGATGTCAGCCTTTTTTAAAAGGTAATGTAAAGACGAAGCATGCGGCAAAGTTGCAGATGTTTGTCTTTTTAAAACAAAAAAATATTGGACGATATTTCAGTCTTTGGCAATGTGATTATTGTTGCCGTTATTTTGAGTTCAGTGCTTTGGTCATCCTCCATACATTTGGATTTCAAGGAAGTTAATTGGAAGATGTAGGAAGTTGGAGACGGCCATTTTCTGCAGTGTTTCTGAAGACGGATGGACTTAGCAATTAATCGATTGCATCTGGCACTGCACTAGTTTCCCTCATGTGGCAATCTTTTTTTCCAGTTTGAAGATATGGATGTGTTCATAGAAGAAAATCAGTTTTATATGACATAGGGTTTTGAGATGACCACTTTATGTGAGCTCTTCAGTAGATTTTCTTTTATTAGTAGGTTACTGTACATCACTGAAGACATTTGCTCTGTGGTAATAAAGTGTTTGAAATAATGATTCGGAATGTCTTTTTTTGTTTTTCGTGGGGTGCTTTGCTGTGGTGGTCCATTGCATTTAGCAATTTGTATTTCTTGTTGATTGGGTTTCAATTCATGTCCGAAGTTGAAGTCAGCATTGTGGATTTTGTATACCAGGAAATTGAGATGGGTGACTTTGAGATTTTTTGTCCTCTCAAGATAATTGCTGAATACCTGGCATTTGTTATTGGAAATAAGGATATTCTGACTGAATGGTTAGTTCACTCATGCCTTATTTCCAAGAAGATGCTATAGGAGGGGAGACAATTTTATTCAAGATACTCTTATTTGTCTACCTAGATTTGACTATCCACTTGTTAAGGAAGGTATTTGTTTCTCCCCAGTTGTTTTATTCTGGAGCATTGAAGTATAATATTTGATAAATATTAGACAATCTTTTTTATCCATGTCACTTTCAAATATATCAATATTTTTGACAGTAAGGAAAGCTCCCTTAGTTATTTCTGGATTTCAGAGTAAACTCCCCCATCAATTTGTTCTCTGGTGTGAAAGGCAGTAATTTTTATTGAAACAAGAAAGACAAAGAATGTGAAATGGCACGTCTTGTATTCATTGATGGGCTGTTTAAAAATGATAGTTAAAAACTTCCTCACCTGTGAAGTTTGCTGCATTCCCGATGACTGCGTAGACATGTTGTCATTTTGAACTTCAGAGATGATGGTGGATGCTCTTTCCTTGTCAGACTACACCAAAGATTGTGGAGTCTCTCATGCTATGGTCAGCTGAAGAATTCTGATGATGTAAGGAAACGGTAAGTTAGTATCTCTTTTGATAACTTGGGTGTAACACATCTTTCATTGAAAATGAGCTTGGTTTAGACAGCAGACATTTAGGGAATATTAACATCGATGCATCACTGTATTTTGTTAGTTTATTCCCACAAAAAGTGCATTGTACCGATGTTGTTTTGTTCATTTGTTTCATAATTTCACAAAGGATAATTAAAAAGACTACAGCATATTTTTTGCCACAATTTTTCTTATTTTAAAGAATTTTCATCTAGGTAAGACTTTTCATGTACATTGACATAAATGGGTTGCTATTTGAATGCACGCGACTTGTCTCTCTCTATTGTTGTTATTTGATCTTTCCATTGTGTACTTGGTGCTAGTTTTGTTTTGGCACCTGGAAAGGGAAGGTAATGGTATAAAATTCAATGTAATTAGTTTTCAGTCCACGTTATTTTCAGCTCATGGTTGTTCCCCACTAAAGGACCAGGGTGGATCATGAAGTAAAGAGGGAATGTGACAAGGAACAGGAAAGATTATTTTAGCTTCAATCTTGAAAAAAGGGTTTGTTATTGGCATTACCTGTTTGAATTAAGACTCATTTAACTGTTGATATACTACAAGATTTTGGCTTAATATTGAAGTAAATTATTTTTCCTGTTCCTTATGGACAGGTTTTATGACATATGTTACTTTCTGGAGCTCATTCTGAGGAATTAAAGAGCTTTTTGGTCGTTTTATAACAGCATTTGGACAATTGTTTAAGTGGCTCGCAACCTTGTTCAGTTTAACTTTGAAAGTTTATGTAAAAATTTTTATTTTTATTGAAAGTTTTGTCCTGGAATATTTTTCTGTCAAGTAGTATAGTTAGTAATGAGCAAGAAATATTGGGGTGTCAGATTTGTAGACGGAGAAAGGTGCTCGGGTATTTATCATCCCATCTGAATGTGTGAGGATGGTTTTGTATAGATATTTTTGTTGAATTCGTCGACCCATAGGGCTTATATAGAAATTGCTACTTTCTTTCTGTTCTGAATTTATTTGCAGTGGATATTGGAAGTACTTTCTCTATTCTGAAAATGTATAGGATTTCCATTTACTTTAAAGATCGAGACATTAATTGCTTGCATATCTGAAGGAGAAATTGATTGATAATTTCATCATTGGTTAAGTTGGGTTCTTTCGTGTTTTGATCATGATCTGGGAAAGAGTTGTTGCTTGAATTTGTCACCCATTATAATTCAGCCTGGAAACTGTTGCCTTCTCATGAATAATTCTGATAATGAGCAAGGCTGAGAGCCATATGTTCATGATTTTGTCCACTTTTAGGTACTTTTGAATGTTGTGAATTGATCATATTTATTCCAGTCAGTCTTTATCTTCCATTAGTTTGCTTCTACTTTCAAACACTGAACATTCTCAGTAACAATATATTGTAGTCACTCTTGTGATACTACAGTGAATAATTATCCAATCATAAAATCAGCTGTATATTATTAACAGATTTAGTCACCGAAGGTAAACCCATTGAAGTGTGTATGTTTACTGGTGACAAAATGTCGTGGCTGCATTAATTGTCACTCTTGTTCGATTGTTCATCTTGAAAATGAAAATATGTAGTTTTTAATACCACTGGGCTGCAAGGACCATTTTCATTTTTACTTTCTGATCCACCCAGTAATTTTAAAAATGTAATTCATTGCCATCAAATTGCATGTTTTTAAGACTAGTGTAATACTTTGTTGTCTGTTCATTCATAATTGTAGTTCATTTTCTTTGTTTTAATGTCTTAAAAGTTGTTTAAGACAGTTGACTAGTTTTTTCTACTAACAGTCTTATTGTACAAGTAAAATTACATGTTGATTTTATTATTTTCCAGGATGCTGATGGAAATTTTTTCCCATAGGTAAGGAAAAATATTCGTGGATATACAGGTAACCCTGTGGTTTGTTAGTGTACTAATTTAAATTTTAAACTAAGTTCTGACTAACTGTTGCCTTTAACATGGAAACTGGAATTTTATTAATGGTGTTTTTGTACTGAAAAAAGGGTTAAAGGTTGAATGCCAGAATTGGTCTGGAGAGCCATGACGACTATGGATTTATAAAATGGTGGATATCAAAGAAATAACATTCCAATGCAAATTACATTACCGAATGGATATTTTTTAGAAAACACTATGATATGTACATTAAGTGGAAGGAGAAGGTGGAGGTTAAGTATAATCCTTACTATTTTTTTAATCTCTTTAACTGAGTTGAAGGGTTTGCACTCACCTACCTAAATACTATAATAAGACTAAGTCAATCTTTCTCATTTTAACTATCATAACTATTGTAAACATTGCTGATAAATAGGTGAATATGGTGCTGATTCCTTTTATCTGTTGATGAATTGATATTATTTGTATCCATATAATTAGTACTAGTCAAAATGAACCAAGTCAACAAATTCTGAGAAAAAAGTACAAATCTCACCTCAATTCTAACCAAGTTGAAAATGCAAATTTTGTTTTCAGGAATTTTTCTTCAGTCATATGCAAATCTTTGGTTTTAATATACCAGGGGGGCATCAAAAAGTTCTGAGACTTATTGGATAATTCAAAAACCCAAGTACTCGTACACTATTGAAGCTTATCTTCTTCAGAGTAGTCTCCCTGCAATTGAATTGTCAGATTTTAGTGCTCATCCAATTTCCAGAAGCCTGAAATTCTCAGTTGTTTTGCTGTATTTGCAATGACACCCTCCATATCATCAAATCTCATCCCTTTAATTTTTGGGAAGAGGAAAAAGCCAGAGGGTAAAATTGGCAGAGAAGGGAGGATGTGGTAGCACAGGGATGTTGTTTTTCACCAGAAACAATAGGTTGGTGTGGGGACATATTATCATGGTGCCATTTATAGTCCCCAGCATTACTTTGTGGAATTTCTTCATATTGTTGCACAGTAACGAAACCTAGGTCATATAAAAATAAACATTTACGTGAAAGTGTCTTTTTATTTCTACAACTTGGTACCATTGTCCCATTTTTCTCTGCATTTTTGCTTAACTGCATCACACAATCATGCTAAAACACTGAATTAAAATGTCTGATTGGTAGTTCCCCAAACTGGAAGATAATCATGGTGAACCAAGCCTTCTTGAGGAAAAATGCTACTATGTTCAGCCGTCTTTAAACTTTGAAAACCACTGGAATGTGCTTACACGACTTATTGCTTTATCATTGAATGCCGTTTGCAGCATTTCATTTGTTTCTACACGTTTTCCCCAGTTTAACGCAAAACTTAATTCACGTGAGTTTTTCTTTGCCATCAGCCATTATGAAATGCAGAACTGCACTGAGACACCTTACTAAAATATGTAACAAAAGGATGACCTCTGATATTGTGATGGTTATCTGTATATGACATAAAGGATATACATACTAGTGTTACCCTAACAACCACGACTTCACTTCACTGGTAATTTTAAAAACAAATTAGTCTCATAGCTTTTTGATACCCCCTAATAGTATGTATTCCAACATTTTTATTATCTTCTGAAGTACAGTTTTCAGTCATCTTTTTATTAGAAGGAATTCACAGGTCCCTTGAATGTGTTAGTGGCAAAACCTTAACCAAACTTTTTTACAGGTAGGCCACTTAGTCAATAAATTTTATGCTCGTGGGCCAGAGTATCATCCTGAAAATTTTTTTGAAAATATAGTATTACAATATACAAATGTATGCTATTTTTGTATTAAAAGGTGGTTTAGTGAATTGGGTAAATTAAGATTTTTCCAGGAAATTTTTTGACATGTCCAATCTGACTTATTTTTTCTTCGCCAAATATGAATCTAAATCGGACATAAATGGAGCACAACTATTTTAAAAAGTAGAAAATATTGTATGTACTGTTCCTGGAATGAAAATTACTTAAAGTAAAAACAGGTAATAATAAACAAAAATTAGGATAATATGAAATAACGAAATAATGCCTTTTTTCATTTTTGTTAAGTTTTTGTTATTTTGAAAATTTTGTTAACGTTTTTCATTATGTTATTAAAAAATCATTTTATGCATAATGTTTTCCAACTGCTTGATTGTTATATCTAGTAAAAAATGGTATACAGCAGTGGTGAGGAACCCATGGGCCACGTGGCCCTCGAGAGCATTTTATGCAGCCCATGAAGCTACAATTATAGAGAGATTTAACACAAATTTAGATAATATACATTCAAGTTACGACAACAAAATACTTGATATTGAAGTGTTAGCCCTTGAAACCTAGTTTAGACTTCATTGTCACTGTTATGATACCTCAGACTTTCTATTTAACGTCCGATTTAAAGTCTAATCTGGCCTCCAAAGCATTGACAAGTTGCATTTTGGCCTGCAGAAGAATTTCCAACCACTACTGCGGCCCGCCATATAGGAAAGGTTGCTCACCACTGGTATACAGGGTCGAGGGCCACATTAAATGGGGTCATGGGCCATCGTTTGGAGAGCCCTGGTCTATATTGTGTGTGTTGCCTGCAGTTGTAGGTAGAAATTCATCCTTATCTCATATAATTTGATGGTTATTGGAAATATCTAGGTGACTAAATGAAAAACAAACCATTACTAATATAAACTTTCACTTTGTTATTAGTTTTCATTGCAGAAATGTCAGTATAATCACCTTTATTAATTTTAAAAAGACATTTAGGAATATATTATGAGTACCTCATGAACATAACAAACTTGCATAGAGAATGAAGATCAACTTGACATCAGTTGAGGTACTTAAAGAAACAGTTGTATCTTTTTGATCATTCTTCTTAAATTTGTACATCTAAATTGCAGCTCTTATTTACCTGATATAGATCATTAATTTATTTTATGCTACATTTCTGTGATGATTAAACAAACACTCCAATGCCGTTTGATGCTGGAAAAGGTGAGTAGTAAAATTTATCTTCTGATGAGATCAGATTTGCAGGCAAGTTAGAGACATCTTTAGTACATAAGTATTTCTGCATCTGTATTGTTCCATATCAATAGTTGAGTCAGTATTCTTGGGTATTATTGAATTTATTTTTCAATTAAAAACATAAGCAACATTGTCCAAGCTGTGGAATTTTCTGAGAATACTACTAAAATGATGGGAAGATTTTTTTATTGAATTGCTTTGATTAAACGTATAAGCTTAATTTTTAGTTAATGATGTAGGTGGTCCTTGATTAGCATTGTTTTTAAGTCGACCAATTTATGCATTCCTTAACATTGCTGTCAGTTTGAAGTTATGTTGCTTCTGTCAGAAATGAGCTGAGGTTGCATAGCATTTCCACATTAGTCTATTGAAGATGTTTACTTTACATTTCACTTTCTCCATATAAGTGTTATAGGAGAAAGAATTATATTTGTGAAAAAAATTGAATTCAAGATTTTAACGGAAATACACGTTTTGAGGTCCTTTGAGTATGTTTTTGCTATTTTCTTGTTGGTGTGTGTGTATTATATGAATTTTATGGGTACTCTTAACTCAAGAACTAATAACACTGAACAACAAATTTGAACTTTTTGTGTTGCCCCTAAATGAAAATAGGTGATTTTTTATAATTAGCACACTCTGAATCCAAACCTGAAACCCAAAATGCTCTATCACGTACTGTTTTTTTAGGGATTTCAGATTTCAATTTTGCCCCAAAAATAAAAAAATTGTTGTATAACAGCCATTTGTAAAATAATCAAACTATGCCAAAAGTTTAAAATAGGGTATTTATACTAAAATGGGCATGGATAATCCAAAAATGCTCGATGGACAAAAATGTCTGGTATAATGAAAATAAATGGAAAGAATGCTTTATTTTACATTTTAAAAAAGATTTTCTGGAAGCCTTTTGCTTGTAACTGGCATCAGGAAGTTCTTTAATAAGAAGCCAGCAATAGTCAGCTAGCATGCTAGGAGAGCATCTTCCCGCATATTGTTTTTCCATATCAGAAATGTCCTGATGGAACCTTTCTCCATGCTCATCACTCACTGCACCTAGGTAGGGGGGAAAGAAGTCCAAGTGCGAATGCAGGAAATGAATCTTTAGCGACATATTACACACCATAGTTTTATATGCCTTTAGCATGTCCTCAACAAGTTCACTGTAGTTATCAGCTTTGATATTTCAGAGAAAATTATTGCAAACAGCTTTGAACGCCACCCATGCTGCTTTCTTAGTGTTCGTCAGCATGTCTCCAAATACACCGTCTTGCATTATTGCACGGATTTGTGGCCCGATGAAAATGCCCTCTTTTAATTTGGCATCACTTAGTCTAGGGAATTCGTCTTTCAAATACTGAAAACTCTCGTCCACTCTGTCCGTAGCTTTCACAAAATTTTTCATCAAGCCTAACTTGATGTGGAGTGGTGCTAACAAAATTTTGTCTCTGCCAACAAGTGATTCGTGTTTGACACTTTTCCCCTGGTACCAAACTTTGTCTCATAGGCCACTCCTTCATAATGTTTTTCCCTAGCTCGACTGCCCCACTCAAATAAAAAACAGCAAAACTTGGTATAACCTGACTGCATCCCTAGAAGTAGTCCTATTACTTTAAGGTCCCCGCAGATTTTCCACCCATATTTTGAGTAATTAATAGCCTTTAAAAGCAAATCCATGTTCTGGTAGGTTTCCTTCATGTGGACAGCATAGGCAATCAGTACTGATGGATAAACATTTCCAATACGTAACAACTCCATCTTTAAACTAAGTTTTGATGAATCTATGAAAAGTCATCATTCTTGAGGATTGTGATTGCCCCCCAACTCTGCCATTAGCCCATCCACATCATTACAATGTACCAAATCATCGTTCTTTGAAAAAAATGATGACAGAGAGTGCTGACGTTTCCTGTAGGTTGTTACTTAGATGCCTGGCTGTAGCAGATTCCAACCTTGTAGTCGAGAGCTTAGCAGTTCAGCATGGCTTTTCGTTAGGTTGAGGTCTCTCACCAGATCATTCAGTTCAGCCTGAGAAATCAAATGAGGTTCTGTTAGTGGTTGTTAGAAATCAGGATCACCCTCGTTGGAACACGAGGGTTCAGCTTTGGAAGAAGTGCTTGTTGGTTCTTCGTCCAAAGTCCATACTTCAGGTGGCTTGGGAATCGGTAGGGAACCGTCGTGTTTCACAGGTCGTATGGCTGAGGGCAGATTCGGGTAAACTATGACATGTTTGGATTTTGAAGAGAAACCAGTAATGTTCGTGAAACAAAAATAACAGTCGGTAATGTGATCCTTCTGCTCTCTCCAGACCATAGGAACAGCACACTGCATTGACTGGTGGGTGCCATTTAGCCAGCCTCTTAACTATCGAGAACATCTACTGCAACGTGTGGTGCCCAACTCTTATCTTGATCCCCAACATTGCATCCAAAATACAACTGATAAGCCTTTTTCACTACAGGAGAAATAGATTTTTGTTGGGATTTTGGGGTAAATTCACCGCACACGTAACAAAATAAGTCCGGCGAATTGACACATTTGCAAGACATGAAAAAAAAAAATCAAGTGTAAAATATATTATGAATTGTTAAACAATTCTCCCACTTTTTGATTTCACTGTTCACTTACAAAGTACTCTTAAACTCAATTAATAGATACAAGTTTAATAAAATATGCATATACTTGAACGAACTCTTGTACTGGAATGCACGGTATGAGGAGCACTGAAAAATATACCAAACTTCAAAAAGGAGAAGGGAAGACTGACAAAGTTATCGTAAACATTGTGGCTGCAGTCCATCCTCCTCCTACTCCTCTGCCATTTCAAAGTATAAGGGTAGAACTGGTTGCTGGTGAGATCTGTGCCAACTTAAACCAAACAAACTCTAGCGCTTTGTTTGGTTGGCCTGCAACACATGCGATATAAATGGATCCGCCGCGGGCGCTTTCGTATATATAAATCGGCGAATTCCACAGAAACTTTAGGTGATATGGAAAAATGGCTTTCATTTTCGTAATCAGCACATATGAATACGTAAAAATCACCTAGTTTTAAGTCAGGGCAAATTTCATTGTTGTACGGTGTAATCAGATCAGCCTGAAACTTTATATTTAAGATTTTTATTAGTAACTCAAGGTCTGAAAAGGTTTTGCCTGCAACAGATTAGCCAGAAGTGGTTTACTCTAGTCTTTTTTTTTCTATTTTTTCAAATATCTCCTTTAAATAAAATGAATAGGGAAACCTAATAACATCATCTTTTTAAGGAATGTACTCGCACAGTGATTTAGAGGAATTTATTCCATGCTAGAGACCAAACACAATCACACACACTGGGTTTATGAGGACTTAATTTATGCAAATACGAGGGGCAGTCAAATTTGACCTGGACTTTATTTACTATTAAATCATAAAAGTAACCCAGCACAATAATAATAGTCACTTTTTTGTGTACTCTCTGTCACCCAGAACACACTTGATTCAGCATTCTAATAGTTTTTGTATTCCAGTTTCAAAGGAATCTTTCGGTTGATGTTGACACCAGTTGAGGACAGCATTTTTCACCTCGCCATTCGAACTGAATTTATTGTCTACTAAGTGTTCTTACAGTGGCATAAACAGATGAAAGTCACATGGTGACAAATCAGGACTATAGGAAGTCTGGGGAAGAATGACCCACCCCAATTCAGCCAGTATATTCAAAGCCAAGTATGTCTTACATGGTTGGGTGCTGTTGGGAAGAAAACATTCCTTTGGACAGAAGACCTGGTCGTTTCCTCCTTAAGAGCTGGTTTCCGACTTCTAGGAGCGCTGAGTAATGTGTTAATTGTATGGCCTTGTTCCAGGAAATCCACATGAATAATGCCTTGAACATCCCAAAACAGTGGCCCTCACCTTGTTTGCTGATGCCATCATTTTGAATTTTTTCGGTGTAGGAGGATTTCTCTCTCTCCACTCCATACTGGAACAGTTGTTTTCTGAAGTAAAGTGATTGACCCATGTCTCTTCCGTGGTTATGATACAATTAAAAAAATCAGCCCCTTCTCCCAGAAATCGTTTACTCAGAACCCCTAAAATTTGAACCTGCATCACCTTTTGTTCTGGTTACAACTGTTTGGGCATCCATCGAGCGTTGACTTCATTGTATCTAAGGTTGTAATGAAGTATAATCTCAGCACTACAAATACTAATGTTAACTTGCAATGCTAATTCATGCACTGACATTCGTGTGTCCCTTTGAACAGCTCATCAACCTGTGTAATTGTCACATCATTGACTGCAGTTGCTGGTCATGCTTTGTGTTCTTGTTCTCCAGGCATTTGCGACCCTCTGAATGATTTGTTCCACCCAAACATGGAAAACCAAGACAGGATTCCCCATACTGTACTCAAGTCACCGGTGAATTTCAGTCCTTTTTACACCTTCCTTACAGAGAAATTTAACAATAATAAGTTGTTCCACTGAAGTAGAAACACGTTCAGATGCCACCTTTGTTAGCTCTGATGTGGATTGCTATGGCAACAAAACTTTTCTGTATTGCCAACATTATAATGATAATGTACACACCTCATCAGCTCATTGTATTATATATAAGATTTTAATAAAAAATAAAGTCCAGGTCAAATTTGAACATCCCTTGAATATGTTGCATTCAAAGTTGCAGAAAATATAATTTTCCCTAACTTTTGTTTGAAACATTTTTTCATAAGACCGATTGTTTAAGAGATTTTTATTATTTGTCTGAATTTATGTTAAGCATGTTGCTGAATCATACTATAGTTTACATTGATATGATAAAATTTTCTAATTGTTGATAGCAATCCCTGTGCTGACAGGGGCAACTTTACTTTCCTATTGATATTTTATTATCCACAGGAATGGCTAGCAATTTTTTTACTTGTTTTTTTTTATTTGCAAGTGATTCAAAGTATTTTTCATGGTTAAAATCATTCTGTTTAAAAACTATTCACGAGTGTAATTGGCAATAATTATTCTTAATAACACTGATGCATTCATATTCATTACTCTGTGTGGAGAAAGTTTTTAATTTTCTCTGAAATCTGTTTACTATGGTTCACCAAGGAAAGATTAGTGCCTCTAAAATCTAAATAAAAAAGTGAGAGCAATATCTGAAGTAGCAAAATTAAATATAATGAAGCATTCTTAATTTGGTTCTCAAGGTTTCTAGGGTCTAACCATAGTAATTTTTTTTAAAGAAAGTTCAAAATATCAAGAAATTTCCAGTCCAAAACTACTTCAACTACTTTATTTATTTAATAGGTTCACATACAGCATTGGTGCCAATTTAAGGTGAACACAACAACAGTAAAAATAAAATTAGGTAAAAAAGAAAAACATAAATAGTTGGACAATTGACAAAGCAAACATAAAACACTTTACATAGGCTAACAGAAACATTGACCAGAGTCTATTTAAGCAAATATGCCATAGCTTCTTTTAGGAAAGATTCATAAGATAAAAAGTACGGATCAATAATGTGTGGTAATGAATTTAGAAGGGAAGGCAGTCTATAGAGCACGGAACGTTGTGCAAGGGTAATTTTGAAAGTAGGAATGTGAAATAGGGAAGTGGACCGAATAACTTTTGGTGGAACTCGGAGGTTGAATTGGGTGACTAATTCGGTATTGTCCGAAATAGAGTTAACAGTGTTATTACTAAGAGAGAGATCAATTTTAGTCAGGGTAGCTTTTAGGTGATTGAGGGGGAGAGATGATAATATAGCATTGGTAAAAGCATGGCGAAGAGAGGGTACACGGGTTTTTATAATTTAAAAAAAAAGTTAAAAACATAGTTGAGAGAAGAGACATTGGAAATAGTTGACATAGACCATATGGGAGGACAATCTACTATAATATATTTTGAAGCGTGTTTGTTCGTGGAACTCCTAAACGATAAAAGCTAGAATAACCAAATTTGGTACGATTCTTCCTTACATCCTAACTTATTGTTAGTGAATGGTCAAGGGTTGGTCACCCGGGATTAATCAGTGCTGCCAATTAAGGGGATTAATCTTTTTCCATAAGATAACACGTATGAATCCATTTCTTGACTTGCAAGGTATTCTTCTTTCAAGCATTAAAATACGTAAATATGGACCGAATTTTCTCATTTTTGCTTTATTCGATGAATAAACCTCTATACTAACTTATTCGTGTGAAGTTTACGTTTCACGGTCGAAGTTTTTAGAAATATGCAATTTGTTTTGAAATTTTGTGGATTTTTCGTACCCCTCCTGGGCGTTGCCAAGGCAGCCATCATTGTTACCTCCAATTCAGTTAGCTTCAATGAAGCTTATAAATAGATGAAAGTTTAGCGTTATTCGATTCGCACTTTTGTTTAAGCAACGAAACGATCGATGTTTATGGATAGCAACTTAAGTAGATACTGATTATTATTCAGGAAGCGTTTATTGATGAAAGTAATTGAACCTTCTTTCGTCTATCGAATACTGAAATTTTACATTTTTTGTAAGTAAAATCATTATATTGTACATTATTATGTTTATTAACGTAAATAAGCTCAGGTATCTGGTGTACATTTACCAGTCAGTGTTCAATCATGGACAACTGTACGTTACTTTTTCAAGACATAAAAGTAAATATTTCAGTGAGGCATAATTATACAAGAGATGAAGCTGGATTTGGCGAAAGTAATATGATGGGAAATAAAATTATCGTTATATTTGAATACAATAGGCTCGGAAACGGATTGTTACAAGCAAATATGACTAATTGTTAAGAAAAGCTAATAGTAAATGAAAAATTATTTACTATATATTTTAAAGAGTTTGTATGTTGTGCTATAGTAGCTTCACTAAATCTGTTGAAAGGACAGTTGTATTAAAATATAGCTTAAGAGATTCAGGGTCTCTAATGTTACTAAGACTATAAAATTCCAAGCAAAGACATTGCCTTCTTTTTAATGCTAACAAATATGCTCACTATAATTCAATTTAGTATCAGTGATTACACCAAGATCTTTTTGCAAAGAGAGACTTGTCAATGGAGTGGAATTAATTGCATAATTGAAATGAAGAGGAAATTTACGCAAAGAGATAGACATCACAGTGCATTATCTGATTGATATATATACTTCTATATGTCAAAGTTACTTTGTTGGAATATATTTGCCTTAATGCATCTTTAATTTTTGATTGGGTATACTTTTATTAGTTATTTTGGAAATTTTATTGCTACAAAAGTTGGTGAAAATTATAATGCTTGTGATATTCATTTTGTGAAATGTTGAGTTGTAATTTTTTGTTTTTGCTTTGGGCAAATATCTATAAAGATTTTTATCGTGTTATAATGTTAGGTCATATTTTATGTCAGGGGTCTCAAACTCAAATTGTGCGCGGGCCAAAAATAAAAGAATTACACTTCAAAAAGACTAAAAACATTTTTAAATCTTTAAATTAAAAAAATTATACACTGAGCTAGGCCAAATTATATAATTAGAATAAGTTCAGTGAGAGGGCTGCATAAGATGAACAAGCGGGCCACGTGTAGCCCGCAGACCACTAGTTTTCGACCCCTGATCTAAGTTAACAGTAGGAATTTTCCCATTCCTGCACAATTTAACATGAGAAATGTTATGCTGTATATGCTTTGGGATTGTTGCTTTTTAACTTCAAATTTATTTAACTTAATATCGATACATTTTTATTAACATCCATTAAATTGTATCCCATGCCTATTCCACTGTGAGCCCCTTGGTATATGTTATTGGTTAGGATTTTTAGCAAACATTGGATTAAAACAATCTATGCTTTCTTTGGAAGGATATCCAACTGTGAATTGGCTCAAAATTTCAACATTGCCATTAAAAATTTCCATCTATAACTTTGCAACTTTATAAATAATTTATTTCATTGCTATTTTTATTCAGTATTAAAGTGTGTTAATAAAATTTGAGACCAAGTGTTCTAATTTAAAAGTAAGCTTTTATTTTCCAAGTATTTAATAAATTTTCGTAATTAATGATATTTATCTTTGCTGTAACAGCAGAAGTGAATTTTCATCGGGGTATTCATGAGATTGTTTTTGCTTAAAATTTATGTGATTTACGCATTTTTTGAGGCAAAAGTTTCTTATCCAAACTTGGATTTATAGCCTGAATTTACACCTAGAGGCAGTGGTGAGTATTGAAAAAGTGCCTAATACTTTTATTTGTGAAAGCAAAACATTTTTGTGGAAGGAATGTTTTTCAATTAAAGTGTGATCCTGTAATTAAATTATTACTGTTGATTTCATATTTAAACATGCCTTAAAGGTTTTTGGAAAAAATTATTGTTTGCTATGTAGTTAACATTTTAAAATGATTACAACTACCAATTCAAGAGCACTTTTGTTAATGCTTCAAATTATTCAAAAATTATTTTTGTTTAAAGATAGTCTTTGTCTTATAAGAAAATATATTTTTACACTGGTGGTAACTGGATATTTTATAATTAAATTTTATTCATCGATTAAATTGTGTTATGATAAGTTCATCAATGTGAAGATATCTAGTGATGCATGTACTTCTTAATGTAATATTCTTTTATTTTGCTATAAGAACTAATTAATTGTGCTGCTTCTTGCATGGTCCTTCAAGTTAAGCAATTTTTCTATAAAATTTCTTAAAGGTGTTCCAGGGTCTTTTATGTCCTTGAATTTAATGCATATTTTGGAACTTAATAAAAACCAATAATTACATAAAGATTGTTTATTTCATAGTTGGCCCTATTTTAGTCATTCCTGTTTTTCAGCGAGGAAAATTTCTCGCATCAGAAAGCTGCTAATAAGGTATTAAATAAAGGAAAAGTTTCACATTAACTTCATTTAACTTTGTCATAGCTGTAGCATTCGCATAGATGAATTTCCTAAGGTCCTGATGCAAATTATGCAGTGGAGTCTCATTATAACTTGTCTGTTTCCTGTCTTTATTCTCAAGGTAAGTAGTCCTGGATCTGTCTGCTATTTGCATAGCAGGATTTTCACATGAAAAATTCTTTATAATATAGTCAAATTTTGACTTTAAAAAAACGTATTTTGTCATTTGATTAATCAATGGATTTCAACACCACTTCCTAGCAGTAATGGAATTGTGAACTTTTGGCTACCAGCAAAAATAATTTGGATATCTTCACACTTCATTGTTTATTGCAATGTATAGATGAATACCCCCTGTAGTCAAGGACTGCAGTATTATAGTTTGCCTACAGTAGGTCCTGTTAAGAATGAGTACTACCCCACACATCGAGAGGGTCAGATATTTATTTCAGGGCGACATTCATAAAGATCCCTGCCCTCCCATTTATATCAGTCAGGGCTTGAACCCTTTTGAAACAAAAGATGTGCATTAATAGAACTTGAAACTTTCATTTATCAGTTTAGATCTGTAATTCTATGACTATTTTATTTAAAAAATTCAGATTTATAAAACCAATTGATCAGAGTTTTATTTTGAAGATATCACCTGCCGCCCACCGATTTTTCAAAAAAAACTTCTGTAGTGTCATAGGTTATATAAAAGGTACCACAAATAGTGAAAATTCGTAATTTCTATCTCTTACCAATTACCCAGAATCTTAATTTGAAATTTTCAATGGCACACACTGTCACCCACCGATTTCTCCAAGAAAATATTCTTTAGCAGCTGATCTATATTATCAGAAATCATGCGTGAAAGCTGAAGTAAATAGAAATATTTTTAATATATTTGCATATTCCTTTAAAGCGTTTCACATATTCCCAGGATTATGCTTGCCATGGTTGCGTGTATTAAAGGAATGAATATTCTTACATGGAGAAATCATTGGTGGTTCAGTTTATTGAGTAAAGCGAAATTGCCTGTTGAATTTTGACGGATTAAGTGAATCTAAAACTTTGACTGTGTAACGTAAACATTGCAAGAATAAGATAGTATGCAGTTTTAACCTTCAGATAAAGCAAAAATGAAGAAAATCCCTCTGCATTTACCTATTTAGATGAGTGAAGGAAGAAAATCTCTATATTTAGGTATGTAGATGTATGAAGAGAAGAAACCTAGCATTCCGAAAAATGGAAAATTACATGCAAACTTGAGCGGAAATAGTTACTGAAATAAACCCCCTCCCCCTAAAAAATGATTGCCATATAGCCTGTTACCTGCAGGGTAAAATTATATACCTATGTGAAGTTTTGTGCCGATCACTTCCAAAGTGTGGATTTGTATAAAGAACAAACATAATCTGTGCTTCACTTTTATATATATAGATATGAATATCACCGATATCATGTATTCAATTCTACTCTAAAATAAAGCTGGTATTAAATCATGCGCACGTATATAATGGAAAGCTTGATTTAAAGGAAGACGATTGTCTATTATTAAAGTTAATATTTAAAGGAAAGTTATGCAAACCCAGACATTAAATTAAACGTCGTTTGATATAATAAAATACATTATTTCATCAAATTTTTAAAAAGTAATTCATTATTTATATCCAAAGAACTATGATTGTATTAGGAGAATTATATTTTTACACCGAATCTTGGGAATATAAAGTCATTTGTTTTTCTGAAGATGAATATTATATTTTGAACACATTGGAAATACTGATGGAGCGAGGGATCTTTTTGCAGGATTATATAGAAAATGAAATTAAATATCTACACGGACCACTTTTGAAGTTCGCGGTTTAATATCGACTCGCGGCTGTTTTCTAGAGACAGGTTATGATTGGTGGAGAGAGTAGATTTTTGAAAACAAGAGGAACGAAGAGGAATATATAGATGGCAAATGGGTCTGCTATGTCCGGTGATTTTGGAAACGAACATCTTCATAAATATAGTGTTTATGTGAGAAAGACGTTGATATTTCCTCCCAGGAAGACGACGTGTTCTTTTGGGCATGAAAACGAAAAATATTCCAGGTAAGTAAAGACAATTATTAAGTTCATTCCCTCGCATGATAGGTTCGACTCCGTTTGATTCATTGTCGGTAGAAGCCTGGGGCTCAATATCAGCTCACGAAATACTGCAAAATATTTAATTTAGTTGTCATTTGTTCTCTTAAGACAATTTTAGATTAACAATTAAGACGAATCGAAGGATGATTGTGTTATAGATGTTTCTCAACCGCGGTTACGCGTATTCCATTAGGTACGTAGGAAACACTCCGGAAATACATCAATTCCGATTTGAAAATAATATGATATCTATTTATGTCATAATTGATTGGAAAACTAGAATAAGATTGTGTGAAAAAAGAATAAATGAGAAATTCCGAATCATATTGTATGCTTATTTTTCTGTATCTGCAAATATATGATTAAAAGAAACGTGTATATTGGGTTGGGATACTTATTCATATTTTTCAGAAGCAAGTGATTCATGGTAATAAAAGCTAGGGAAACACTGTTGTAGACCATCTCCAACAGAAAACTTCCCTTTCGATCTCTCTCAATGTCTTAAATGTAAATGTATGAGAACAAAATATAATTCTCTCTGCATTAAGTGTGAAGGTATTACTACAGTTATTATTTTATTCCATTCTTTTAAAATTACCTATATTTACCATTGTGTTTGTGACAGGTTTTTTTTATCATCGCTCCATAGTTTTAAGTCATGTGCCACATTAAAATATCTTTACTATATTGATTTTAATCGAATTATTCAGTCATTCGTGTAAAAAGTATAAAATCAATTCTGTTTTTCCAGCTGGTGCCAATAACTGAAGTTGCAATGGTTTTCAACTTTATACCTGAGGAGAGCTACTTGGATGGTGTTATGGTATGTAGACAAATGAATTTATATATTTAATATTTTTGTAATATTTTGTGTTTTGCTTGGGAAATTATCCATATTAGATAAAAAAAATTGTAGACATATATTTAATTTAATTTTTAACCCTATTGAATTCCATTAACTAGTATCTTAATAGCTACACCAAGAGCCTTACTTATTATGCTTTATTATCAAGGTGGATTTTAATGTTTCAATTTATGCATTTTTATGAAAATCCTTTTATTTTTCACGCTGCAAATACTATTTCTATTGGTGTATTTATTCTCAGGAAGCAAAAGGTGTATTGCGTCAGTATTAGCAGATTTTTGTGAGAATTATTATTTTCTTTTAATCTTTAAAATTCCCTAGTCCCTCAGCGATAGAAGTTTGTGTCCTCCTTACAACTAATATTGCCTTAGAAGAAGTTAGATAGAGAAAGTGGGTGAGAGATTTAATAGCATATTGCCCTTAGAAGAACTTCTTTTGTGTCATTGAGGATGAATAACTTTATCCTCTTTTATTCAGAATTTTCTTCAATCTTACATTTTTCTGATGATTCAAATTCATGTGATTGCTTCATTTGGCAATAAGTTTTTCTGTTAAATAACTTATTTTTTCCTGTTCATGCCTGCGCTTGGAGTATTTGAGTTCTCTAATATTTATGAACTTTAATGCTAAATTAATTTTCTCGTAATTAGTTAGACAAATGAAAATTTGTCAGTTTACTTAGTTGTAGACATTGGATAAAATATTCTTCTTAAGTTGAAATTCCTCTACATACAGTGCAATGTATATCTTGTTTGGCCTATAATGTGATTATATCTGTTATAACAATTGACGTCTGGGGCAGAGATCTTAATTCTTTGTTTGGATATACAAGTTCTTATAACAGTGCTGACAGCATGCCATATTTGATGTGTTATCAGATTAATGTCACAATAAATACATTGTTATGGTCATATATAGTGCTTGAGGTGAGATTGTATGGCATGCCAATTCTTCTTAAGATGGTCATAAGCCGTCCCATCACTTTTTAATAGACGTTAAATCATACTGCTACCTTGTCATTTTATTAACAGTAGCCCCTTAGCGTTGGAAACTTTCACGTTTGGTTTCCAATCACAATAGGAAGACTTGCGTACAGTTGAGTGTCTTTGGCCTCGAATATTTTTCGAGGTATCAAAAATCAAACCTGAAATATTTTTTGGTCGCATAAAACGGGTGAGCAAAAGATGGTGCTTTACCATCGGTATATTAGTAAAGGGGTTCATGCTAACCATTAGCCTACCACACAGGACATATTAATTTTAATAAGTAGTAATATTTTACCCCTATATATAGCTATATGTTAAACCAGCCTAAATTTACATATACAGGCGACTCCCGAGTTTAGATGGGGATGCGTTCCTGAAAACTTGTTCGAATCTCGAAAAGTTGAATGTCAAATGCTGTTTTTCCATATACTTGCATGTTATAATCGGGGGATACGTTCCTGCATCTCGGGAGAAAGTCTCCCTTCATTTTCTATAAAGATAAAATAACATTACTAATATGTTAATACAGCGATATTAAATTATGAATAAATTATATTATATAATATATATTTTTAATTTATAACTTATTTTTTGCACAAAAAAGAAAAAAATAAATTTTTGTTTCGAACTTCAAAGATGTATGCAATATGTTGTGCCGACGGCCCGGTCCAGAATGCGTGAGTCGTTTGTTACAAACAACTCGTGCGAGCTGGATAACATACCTGCATACATCTATACATACAACTATTTATCGCAGCGAAATTAATATAAAAGTTATTAAAAAAGCATAAAATAACTTAAGAATAAAGAAACAAAATAAAAAATATTTTCATACCTCAAATCTTTTTCAACTGCGCTTACTGGACGTGGTTTATTAATTAAGAAGTTGGAAGATTTTAGTTGGAGCAAGAGGAGCTATTGGGTGGGGAACTGGATGGGTATTGACTGGGGAATTGGATGGGCTAGTCCTTGCAGCAGATGTTGAAGCAGCTTCAGCTGGCTGTGGTCTTTCAACCTTCTGAAAGAATTTATACAGCTTTGGTTGAATTTTAGCCTTCTTCTTTTGTTTATAAAGGACCCTGTAGCAGGCTACAATCAAGTTTATGAAATTTTCCAGACTTTATTGTTATAAAATTACGTGAATTTATCACATCTTCTAGAATTTTCTCCTTCTGTTTCTGCTAATAGTTGAACGACACATTCCCAACGACTGTGCGATTTTAGTATGGCTTTCACCTTTCTCAACATGCTTCAAAATATCTAATTTCAATTCATAACTATGAGTCTTATGCATTCTTTTATTTGATTCACTTACATTATCACTATTACATTTCCTTTTAGATACCATGTCAAGTGATTAATTTATAAATAAATCAATAAAATAAATAAATTTAAATAAAAGATTAACAGAAAAAAGAGTGAAATCAGCACAAATTCAAACAGAGCAGATATAACTGTCTACACTAAAACTAAACCTCGCGTGGTTGGTCGGAACCAATTACTCCACGTAAAGTAGTTCTCAATTTGATAGGCTGGGTTGAAATCTCGAATTTATCGAATCTCGAACGGTCGAAACTCGGGAGTCGCCTGTATATAAAATAAAAGGCCCATATATAACTTATATATAAAATTTACAAAGCTCATGAACCATACCGTCACCTTATTTTCAACATGGTAAATCATGGCAAACCATACCAATTCTTTTTTGTTTAATAACTTTTACATTATCCTGACTTGATATATATATATATCCCGAAAGCTCTAACCTCTACAAATGTCTCTCCCCAACATCCCAGCGACTGCATTTCCAGTAAGTGTTCACTGGGTTTCCTTCAACACCTAGTTGCCCTAAATATCCTTACTTACCTTTCCTCTTCCGTAGTATGTATATCTATAATATATAGATGCTTCTTACACATGATATATCATATATATAGGAGGATACAAAATTATGAGGCACTTCCAAATGTGGTAGAAACTTGAAATTTGGTAGGAGTATAGGTTTTTGGTCACAACCGAAGGAAAAAATCCGAAACTGTCGAAATTCCTATTTTAAGGGGCTATTTTGGCCCCTTTTTGCCCCATTTTTTGCCCATAAGAAAGCATGTAAATTGGTGCAGAGGTTTTTATATTTACATTTTAAAATTACTTCTCATCAAGATACGAACTCGAGACTTAAACTGTCGGATAGAATATAAATTGTAGTTTCTTATTTTTGAAGACAGAATTCAAATCCGAGTAGAATTAACGTAAAATATAGTTTTTATCGCAAAAAATTGCTAATTTTTCTGGGTATAACAATAGGCTCCCTTGGTAACAAGCTCTATCCTTTCGTATGGGTAAGCTTTTAATGGGAATCAGAGGCTTATATTTTAATGCCATTAATGTTAAACAATGACTAATGAAGGAAATCCGATATTGATATAATCCTCATTTTTGGGGCTGTTTTGCCCCAGTATTTCCCCATACGAGAACAAAAAAGGTGAGGCAGCTGCAAATGACCTAGAGACTTGAAATTTGGCATGATTATAGAAATTTCGTTGCAACATGATAAAATTACAAAAATTCTCATTTTTAAGGGGTGGTTTTGCCCCTTTTCGGCTCCATGCGAGAACAAAAAATGCAAGGCAGCTGCATAGGATCTAGAGACTTGAAATTTGGCACAATTATAGAATTTTCATGGCAAACTAAGATAAAATTGTAAAATTGCAAAAATTCCAATTTTTAATGGGTGGCTTAGCCCCTTTTCGGCCCCATGCGAGTTTGATAATTATAAGGCACTTCTTAATGAGATGCAAACTTGAAATTTGGCAGAATTAAGGGTTTTTAGTTACAACAGATGGAAAAAATCTGAGAGTGCAATAATTCATAATGTTAGGGGCTGTTATTGCCCCATACGAGGAAAAAATCCGAAACTGTTGAAATTCCTATTTTGAGGGGCCATTTTGTCCCTTTTTGCCCCATTTTAGTAGACAGGGAATAATTCGAAATTGTAAAAATCCTACAATTTAAAACTGCTTCTTCATTATATATTGATGGACCTTACTTAGAATATAGAGGGCATACAAATTTCCAGTGCAAACTACAATAGTTTGAGCTGAAATTTAATACATAATTGAATCAAAGAAAATAATCACAGGAAAAATTGCAACAATATGTATTTTCTTGGCCGTTAAAAATTATAAACTATTTACTAACTTTTCATGGTTTAGGTATTTCTAAATGAGCTATGAAGCTGAAATTTTTTCCATTGGTAGAATTTGCCATATAATGAAAACGGGATTATAGAAATTTGTAAATTTTTATTCGTTCGACCGTAATAATCTCTTAAATGTTAAATAAATTCAATAAAGTTTATGTACATTCTGAAGAGCAAAGAAAGCTGAAAATTTTAAGAAAGTTAGGGAATAATGTTCCGGTGACAATTAACATTGAAAATTTTGTTAAAGTTTAGTATTGTGGCCGTTAAAAATTCAAAAATTAAAAAAAATTTAATTTATATAAATGCACTCCTAGAGATGCTACATCGATGAAATTTGGCATAAATGTGAGGTATTCGTAACAAATGTTAAAAACCTATGAATATTTTATAATTATTAATTTAGGGGTTGTTTTTACCCCAAAATTTTTCAATAAGGAAAACACGTAAAGCGGTGAAGAGGTTCAAACTTTTGCGTCAAAAAATTATTTTTCCGATACTAATGCTTGCAGAATGCAAGCACACATTAACTAGTATATATCTATAATATATAGATGCTTCTTACACATGATATATCATATATATAGGAGGATACAAAATTATGAGGCACTTCCAGATGTGGTAGAAACTTGAAATTTGGCAGGATTATAGGGTTTTGGTCACAACCATAGGAAAAAATCCGAAACTGGCAAAATTCCTATTCTGAGGGGCTATTTTGGCCCCTTTTTGCCCCATTTTTTGCCCATAAGAATACATGTAAATTGGTGTAGAGGTTTTTATATTTGCATTTTAAAATTACTTCCCTTCAAGATACGAACTCGAGACTTAAACTGTCGGATAGGATATAAATTGTAGTTTCTTATTTTTGAAGTCAGAATTCAAATCCGAGTAGAATTAATGTAAATTTATAGTTTTATCTCAAAAAAGTAGTAATTTTTCTGGGTCTTACAATAGGTTTCCTTGGTAACAAGCTCTATCCTTTCATATGGGTAAGCTTTTAATAAGAATCAGAGGCTTATATTTTAATGCTGTTAATGTTATACTACACCTAATGAATGAAATCCAATATTGATATAATGCTCATTTTTGGGGCTGTTTTGCCCCATTGTTGCCCAATTCGAGAACAAAAAAGGCGATGCCGCTGCGTAGGAACCAGAGACTTGAAATTTGGCACGGTTATAGAAATTTCATTGCAACCTAAGATAAAATTATAAAATTGCAAAAATTCCAATTTTTAATGTGTGGTTTTGCCCCTTTTCGGCCCCATACGAGTGTGATAATTATAAGGCACTTCTTAATGAGATACAAACTTGAAATTTGGCAGAATTATGGGTTTTTAGTTACAACAGATGGAAAAAATCTGAGTGTAACAACTCATAATGTTAGGGGCTGTTTTGCTCCATTATTGCCCCATACGAGGATTAAAATTATAAGGCACTTCTAAATGAGCAACTAACTCCAAATTTGACATGGTTATATGATTATGTACAACATCGCTTGGGAATAATTTGAATTTGTAAAAATGTTAAAATTTGAAAATGCTTGCAGAATGCAAGCACATATTAACTAGTATGTATATATAGCGGTTTGTAACCACTTTGGCAGGATACAAAATTGAGGCACTTCCAGATGTGCTAGAAACTTGAAATTTCGTAGGATTATAGGTTTTTGGTCACAGCCGAAGGAAAAAATCCTAAACTTTTGAAATTCCCACTTTGAGGGGCTATTTTAGCCCCTTTTTGCCCCATTTTTGGCCCATAAGAAAACGTAAATTGGTGTAGAGGTTTTTATATTTGCATTTTAAAATTATTTCCCTTCATGATTCGAATTTGAGACTTTAACTACCGGATAGGATATAAATTGTATTTTCTTATTTTTGAAGACATAATTCCCATCTTAGTAGAATTAGCGTAAATTTATAGTTTTTTTCGGAAAAAAGTAATAATTTCTCTGGATCCAACAATTGGCTGCCTAGGCAACCAGCTTAATGCTTTCATATGGTTAAGCTTTTAATGGGAATCAGAGGCTTATATTTCTCCTTTAAAACCTTACTAGTGTAATGTACATTGAAATATCAACGGGAGTAAATATTCGATCGTTCAAGCTATTTATGGAGATGAAATTGGCATCAGAAACATTAATTGTATTGAAAGTCATTTCCTCTCTCACCCTCCCTCCCTATCTCCCCCCTCTCTCCCGTATTGAAAGCAATCAAAGCACGTTTATATACACCCATAATGATTGTGTAATAGAACCAATTACTTACCTTTGATATTACTCTTGTTGCGCTTCGTTGATTTGTATACGACAAGAAATATCTTCAGCCTTGATATCCAGATTAATTGAATATAACACTGCCTCCACCAGTAAAAGGTAACTTATGCAGGTAATTTCACCAAATTTGAAGTAACGAGTATAATAAATGATAAAATAGGAAAGTTAGTTATAAAAATTTATTTTTATACCCATTACTTGTTTTTCCCCTCAAGCACTGGTCATATGATTTCATATTCTTGGAAGAGTTCTTAACTTTTGGAAATAAAAGACTTGATTATGAAAAGATATTATCGAGGGGTCATACCCTTAGCTTAGTATTAACTAAGAGAGAGAGTCATTTAGGATGGATGCAGACTTGCTTGTCTCTATCAAGACATTTTTCCTGAATTTTTAATCACATAGATTTTGTACCACTGAGCTAGAGGTGACATTTCCTTAGGCAGAGCATTGCTTAAATAATAGTATATACTTATTATCTATGGACAAATTCATAAATATATATCATGTATTTAGCTATGTTGACATCAAAACTTGTAATCAATAAATATTCAGCATTTTTTAACCAAAAGTTTAACTGAGCAACTTAAAAATGCATAAAAATATAATTTTAGTCAATTTCTTCTTTTCAAATCATTATATTAAAGGATAGCATCAGTTTTTATTGAAATTTAATTATGAAAAATGATGAATGATTTAACATAAGGGATTGCTCTAATGACATCCTGTGATGCAAGATTTTTGATATGATTCTGTTGTTGTTTCACAGAAGCATTGTCTCCAAGAGATAGTTGCCAGGCCATGTTGGATCTGCCTGGACATGTTCTCTTATGTGATAACAAGAATGAATTGAGGTGAGTAATCAATTTTTATTACAAATTAGAATGAATGAGCTTCTCACTTTACATGTTATATTTATTAGACTGATGATGCTTTTGTTTGCATCTTACAAGGTGTTAAGTGACATTCAATTGTGTCCTATTGATGTATTCATGCAGAAGCAATACCTTTTCGGAATGTAAAGTATTTTAGCATATTTATCCCAAATAGATTTTTGCATGTGCAGGCAGAAGTAGGAATTGCCATGTAATGAAAATAACCGAAAATTTCATTATTTTGATCACACAAATTTATGCTATATAATTAGAAATTAGACAAAGTATTGATAAATGCACCTAATAATACTTTCAATGCATAAAAATACAATGCATTTCTTATTTTAGAATAATGATTTGTTTGCCAACAATCAATCATGATCATGAATGTACAAATACACAGTATAATAATAATAATAATATTTATTATCCAAAGACCATACAATTTGTAGGTATAGGACTCGTCTTAAAAAGATACATAAAAAATATATAAAAAAGAAAGTAGCCATACAATATGCATTTAAATACATATTACTACACGAAGGAATATCATTATCACAATATTTTTATTATTAAAAATATAGAACAAACGTTAATAATTTGAGGATTATGATCCACAAAGATGACTCTAAATAAAAGCACTTTGTTATTAGGTACTTTTTAAGATCTGACAAATCTGTTATTGTTGTCAGTATCTTTAATAAATGTTGGAAGCTTTTTATATAGTTTAGAACCCATAGCAAGCTGTGATCTTTGAGCAACTAGTTTTTTGTGATGCTCTAAATGGACATTTTTATGCCCTCTTGTACTATATGAATAAACATCAGCATTTGTGTTAATCAAGTTTTGATTTTCCTTCATGAATACAACAACTCTGAAAATATAAACACAATAGATAGCATATTTTATTTTTGAAAAAGAGGTCGACATGATATTCTCAGAGAACAATTCAACATGCATCTTACAATACATTTTTGAATTAGTAGTGCTTTGTTTAGTAGTGATGGTGAGGCACCCCAAATCATTATGCCATAACAGGCATGTGCATAGAAATATCCATAATATACTGATAGTAAGACACTGAGGGAAACTGAAGTCTTTATGAAACATATACAGTAAAGGGAAGAAATTAATTTTGGTATGAGATATGTTGAGACCACTTACCAGATTGCTCAACATGTAGTCCTAGGAACTTAGTATGGTTTGTGGGAATAATATTTTTGTTGTTTAAGGTCAGTTCAAACTTGTCTTGAGGAGGAATTTTTTAAAAAGTTATCACTTGGGTTTTACTGCAATTTAAGGAGAGTTTATTTGTAGTAGACCAATTTAAAACATTATACAGGATCATCTGACTCTCACTCAATAATGCGGTGAAGTTTGGAGCAGAAATCAGAAAATTGGCGTCATCAGCAAAGATAATATTTTTTATATTGGATTTAGTGCTAATTCTAGGAAGGTCAGTTATGTAAATAATGAACAGTATGGGACCCAAAATGGATCCCTGAGGAACACCAGTGGTCACAGATAAGGGATCAGAGAAAAACTGTTTAGTATTGCTGGTAATACAGGCAGTCCTCGACTTTCGTACAATTCGCTCTTTCATACATTGTAAATTATCGCCCTTAAACTGCCTTTTGTACGCCGAACAACGCCAAATTCGGGCTTTCGTTCGTCAGCTGACGATCAAACATTTTGAGCTATCGCATAATGGCACTGTCTGTCAGCCGACCCAACACTTTTATTAAATTATAGTATGCTATGTAATAATATACGTATTGTATGTAATGTAAGATTTGTGTGTAATGTTTTTAGGCGAGTTTCGCTTACAGCGTGAGCGCCTATTATCGTCGGTCGGTCCGACGGCCGTCCGCATGTTCCTTCTCGGCTTCTACTTAATGGATTTTCATGAAATTTGATATTAAGGACTTTCAATCAAATATAATACGAAAATCGCAAAAATGAATCACGTACGTCAATCAGGGGTACCACTTTACTGGTGACAAAAAATTAAATTTCCGTCATATCTCGTCAAGTATTGCTCATATCAAAATATTTTTCAAATAAAAGTTGTATAACTGGTAAAGTAGAGCATTTCCTTCCCTATACATTTTTATCGTAGGAGTAGCCATTAACGAGAAAATCAAACAAGAAAGTCTTATATCGAGTTGAACTTAGAAAATTTCTTGCATGGTTACTTCATTGTTCCTAACATAAACAATCTCCCAAA
The DNA here is from genome assembly GCA_036926305.1 of Uropetala carovei. Taxonomy (NCBI): domain Eukaryota; kingdom Metazoa; phylum Arthropoda; class Insecta; order Odonata; family Petaluridae; genus Uropetala; species Uropetala carovei. The sequence goes on from JAXCHB010000210.1 coordinate 680,461, forward strand.
CAAACGTTTAATTGCCTTACGTGTGCATGTAATATTATTAAATAGGAAGAAAATGAATTATTTATGATGAAGAAAAGAACTTTAAAGCGCTATTTCCCTTACGTACAGGTATATAATTTCTTTCTAATACTCCATTACGCGAAACGCGCCCATTTGTGATACGTTGTACACTTTCCTAACTTGTTTAATATTGTACTGAAATTTGGCAAGATTAATACCACTGTGAAGTCGGTTAATAATCAATAAATTATTATTATTATTATTCAGTCTCTGCAACGTTACCGTCTTTGTTTGTACGTACAGCAGTATTTGTTTATGCATTTTACACATATTATGTTATAAACATAAGTGATAAACAGAAAACTGAAAGTGCTAATACAAGTGGAAAGAAACGTAGGACTCATAAAGTGAACACGATTGGGAGAAAGGTGGAAATAATTAGGCGTGCCGAAAACGGTGAATCTGTAGCTTCAATCGGACATTCATTGGACTTAAGCTGGTTGAGTTTGTTCAATTGTGATGTAGAAGAACATATATAATAATACAATACGTGCTGTGGCATTCTGAATAAACGCTACATTTTATTAAAGCGCAAGGAACCGATCTACACACGCTTCGATGAGGTTGGCGATTTCCCGTTAGCAGACCGCGAAACAATTTGAGACATAATGATTGTGCAGTTGCTTGGCTTTCTCGTGAATGACAATTGAACTCAGCGGGACTTTCTTATCGCTTTATTTAATCATTCTTATTGTGGACTCGTTCACACCAAGTAATTTACCAACTGATGAAGCAAATTCATTATGTGCAAGCCTATCTAAAACTTCAATTTTCTTCTCCAAACTCGCCACTTTTTTTTTGCCCTTTTTACCGACTTTTCTTTCATTTCAATCATCCTCTCTTTGGGGCCAAGTTTAGGCAATATTACAAAAAAAACTATGAAATTACCTAATGCTTTAATGAAAAAAGAGGGATTTCGTATGTGCACTTCAGACGGTCCTCGACTTTCTTGCGTTCGATATTCGTACAACTTGCACATTAATAATAATATTTATTTACAGCCGGTAATCACATTGTAGTCACAAATCACAGAATAGGTTTCATTAATCACAAAGTAATTTCTTATCCATCTCAGCCTGTAAAACAGTATTGGGGTTCAGCAACAGCTGGTCTTCCACCTCTGCCAGAAAAGACACTGCCATAAACAAAGATAATTTCACAAAAAATACAAAAAAATAACTAGACATAAACAAGAAAAAGGGAACTTAATACCAAGATATAATAACTATAGTCAACGACTAGATTATGGTAAGGATGGAAGCACTGTGTTACAAACAGTATGAATAAATGTAACTCTTACAGTAATAAAAATTTCTTGAGAAAAAAAATAATGAAAAACAAATAACGATAAATTATAAAAAGATAATAATCAATTACACTGTGTGTGTGATAACCTTAGGATAATAGAAGGGAACAAGAACCCAAGATAGCATAGATTGACATTCCTGAACCGCCTTTTGTGCGCCGATCAGACTTTCACGCGTCAGCTATAGTCTGTTCACTAGCTGAAGTCTCTTGGCCTACTTAGAGCAAGTAGCCAATCACGAACGTTTCCCCTTCCATCACCCCTCTCAACTTTCGTGCGGGAGAGCAGATACCGGTGCGTGTTGCCAGCTCCTACGGATTTTCGTCTTCAGCTGATATACTATGCAATTTCTAAATAAAATACTTCCCTCACTATCCGTGCATTGTCTCCTTAGAAATTAAGCAGGCCTCTGCTACTCTCTCCTGCACTTTGGCCACGTCGGTGATCGGCCCCTTATTCTCTGCCTCGCGCTTAAAATATTCATATACATTATGAATAATTTTTCGCGCTTGGCGGTGCACAACTTCCCTCCTGTTAGCCATTGCAGATCACGAACTCAGCAGGGTAACAAAAACAACAAAACTGATAACAGAAATAATAACAAAAAATAACAGTAACAATAACTTAGAACTCCACAGCAAGGAAACGGCGGTAGAAATGGCAACGCAGGCCGATGTGATCTCTTCGAGAGCAGGAGTGAGACTGGTTTCCTCCCCACTACCTTCCCAAACAAACAGTCTTCAAGGCCAAGAGACTTTAGCTAATGAACCGACTATAAGTGACGAATGAATATTTCGAGTGGTGCTGGTTGCCAGCAACCAGGCCACCAGTTTCCACCGTGTTGCCATCTTTGTCCGTACAGCAGTGTTTATTTCTGCAATTACTTAAATATTTTATTGCATTTTGCCCTATCTCTCTATATTATAAAATTGACGATTGTGTCTAAAAGGCCCCTGCACAAAAAAACTAAACATTTATACCATAATTAGAGATTTTATAATATTTTTTGGCTCTCTGGGAATGGAACCCCCCTATAACATGTAAATCCATGTTCGACTTTCGTGCATTCGACTTTCGGACACGTTTTCAGGAATGCATTATGTACAAAAGTCGAGGACTGCCTGTACCGTAATTTTCCGATTATAATATGCATTTTTTTCTTGAAAAAAAAGTTAGGGTGCATATTATATATGCTTATAAATGCATACAACTTTTTTCAGTAGGGAAATAATTTATGTTTTCAAACGTTTTTACCAATAAATCATATATTGCAAATCATTTCGATAACGAACACGTTTTTACAAATAAATCGCGCATTTCAGTGCATTTCGATAACATTCCTTTAAATATTGTTTTTCAGAACAAAAATAATACTTTTTATTTATTTAGTTTAGCTGTCAGAATTACTAAAGCCTAGGAATTCATTACCACTCCCCTCACTGTCCTCAAACAGGTCCTCAGCGATCTTGTGTTTTCCCTCATCGTCTACGTAAATTGCGTCGCCGAGAACATTTTACACACCTCGATCGGCTTGTATGAACTGGACTTAATGTTCATGTAAACGATGTCGCTGGGCAGCAAAGGTCGAACTGTTATTCCAACGGACCAGGTTAATACAAAAGGCAACATTGAGGCAGGTTCATATACATTGTATCGATCTTGAACGGGAGTCGGAACATAACGTGGTATTTTCGTAAACTCTCTCAAACATATTTAGTTTGGCAACAAAGTGCGAATTCGTATTCCAATCGACCAGATTAATACAAAAGGCGACATTGAGACAAAATTTTTTTATACAGTGTAGCGATCTTTAATGGGAGAGTCAGAATGTAACGTGATATTCTTGTAAACTCTCTCACACGTACCTCATTTCGCAGCAAGGCGAGAACTTTCCCAATACTACACATAGTCAAATAAAATTGATTTTTTACAAAAAAAAGGTGCGTATTATACATAGTGATAAGAGAATTTTCATATTTCTCTCCTGAAAACATTGGTGCGTATTATATAGGTTGCGTATTATAATCGGAAAATTGCTGTAGCTACTTTTTGAGATCTATTGGAGATATAGGAAGAAATCCAATTTGTTGCCACACCTCGTAAGCCTAAATCCCAACACTTTGCTAATAATATGGAATGGTCTACTTTATCAAATGCATGATTAAAATCAAGGAAAATGGCAAGTGTTGATTTGTCATGATAAGTTGAGTTGGTTATGAAGTTCATAGCTTGAATTTATTATTATTTATAATAAAACGCTGCAATTGGGAGCAGGTCCCGGTGGCAGCGGTCCACATCTTATACGCCAAATGAAGCACCTCATAATACAACATTACATTTAAGTGCCAACTTACTAAAAGCACATTTTAACACAAAAGGGATTTAGAATTGAATAATAAAATTAACATTTGAAATGGGATATATTGCAATTTCCCGTGCAAACTCTTAAATTACAATTTCCCTAGAAAGTTCTTCAGGTAAGTCGTTCCAATCCAATGTGGTTTTGTTTAAAAATGAATATTTCCCAACATTTTCTTCGAAAATTTGTCCGAACTTTGCGCGGATGATCATTTTTCCCTTTAAGCGTCGGACCTTTTATTTTGAGTGTTAATTCTTTCCAGGCTGGTTTACCCGTGTATGCTCAATGAAAGCATACTAATCTCTTCACTTTTCTCCTTTTCTCTATTGTAACCCATTCTAGCTCCTTTAACATATCTGTTACACTATCCTCTCTACCGAAACGACCCATAACAAACCTAGCTGCCTTCCGCTGAACTTTTTCCAATTTAGTAATATATATTTTTTTGTGAGGATCCCAAACTCCTGAAGAATATTCCAATATAGGTCTAACTATTGTTTTGTACGCTAATTCTTTCGCTCTCCTGCTACTATTTTTTAAATTCCTCCTTACAAAGTTAAGTGCCTTGAAACCCTTTGCAACTACAGGTATCCCTTGCCGTTCGCAGGGGTTACGTTCCCGAAGACTCTGCGAACCGCAAATCCGCGAACGGCAAATGTATAAACTAATGAAAGAATGGGATTTCGTTCCTACATCTGCGAAAGTGGTCCTAAGTGATTATTTACTTTACCTTACTGATGGCTGTAGGCCAGAGAAACAAATAGTAAGCTTAAAATATGAAACGAAAACCAAACCGACGAATGTTTATATTTAGGAAAACTAAGAAAACAGAAGTTGATTAACTCACCACGAATTATGAAGAGTATACGTAGGATGTTGACAATGGAGGTATTTCGGAAGAGCATTATTTGGAGATGGAAGAGGAAGATGAGGTACTTGGCTTCAGGAATTCTGTGATTTGGAGCTGTTTCCCTTTTGTTTTGATTTTTTTATAAATTTCGTTATAGGGAGATATTGCAGAGTCAATTATTCTCTTAAAATTGATGCTCCTTTCCATAGATGGATCAGCCTGCATTACTTTCTTTTTCTACTCGTTAGCCATATTTAAAATTTCTGCTAAGGTCTTCGCTGAAAACTGTTTTATCTTAGGCTCTACATCTTCTTCTTCTTTGTTTTCACTCTCACTTGATTGTGCAAATTCTTCAAGTTTCTCATTTGCTAATTCTTCTTGTTGAAAGTCGAGCAATTCCTCCACTTCTTCCTCTTTAAATCTTCAAAGCCCTCTCCACCTACATTTCTAGCCATTTCGATGATCTCTTCAACTTCTCCGTGAATGCTGGGATAAACTTTGGAACGAACAGCTTCGGGCCAAAGTTTCTGCCAACATGCATTTATTGTGGATTGTTTTACTTTGTCCCATGATTCTTTTATCATATGAATGGCTGTTCAAATGTTGAATGAACTCCAACATTCACGAACAGAAATCAAAGAATTAGTATCCATTTGCTGTAAAATATGTTTGAAAGTTCGGCGAATATAATAAGATTTGAAGGTCAGAATGATTCCTTGGTCCATCGGCTGTAAGAGTGGTGTTGTGTTTGGTGGTAGGAATACAACTTCTACGTCAGAATAGTCTTCTGCAAGAGAAACTGGATGACCCGGAGCGTTATCCAATACGAGAAGCACTTTAAATGGCAAATTCGTGTGCCTCAGATAGATCTTCACCTGCTGGATGAAGCAGTTGGCAAACCAATCTTCGAACAGTTTACAAGTAACCCGTGCCTTCTTATTAGACCTCCAAAAGACAGGTAGATCTGATTAAATCTTCCCTTTTAGAGTGAGGATTTTCTGAACGGTAAATTACCATTGGTTCGCATTTAATATCTCCCGAAGCGTTTCTACATAATATTACAGTGAATCGATCTTTTGCAGCCTTAAAACCTGGAGCAGTACGTTCATCTTTGGAAATAAAGGCACTATTTCGCATTCTCTTCCAATATAAACTGGTTTCATCGACATCGAAAATTTGTTCTGGCTTATAACCTTTCTCCTCGATAAGCTTAAAAAATTCACCGGGGAATTCCATTGCTGCCTCTTGATCAGCTGATACAGCTTCTCCTGATAGCTTAATGTTATGCAAATTTAAACGCTTCTTTAAATTATCAAATCAGCCCTTACTCGCTAAAAAAACAGGTAGAAGAATTCTCTTCATCGTCTTCAGTTCCACTCTTTAAATGTTCATATAGGTTAAGTGCTTTATTTCTTATTAACTCCGTGCTAAGGGGAGCATTTTTCTGTATTTTATCCTCTATCCTCACACTTAAAAGTTTTTCCATTTTTTCTAACACAGGGTCATGTCTACTTACAAAAGAAACTTGAGCACTAGACGGAGTAGAAGCCATAACACTACTTCATATTTTGTCTTCAACCCTTTTTATAGAACGTTTGGTTGATTCACTTACTCCATATTCTCTACCAATGGAAGCTTAACTTGCTCCACTTTGTAACTTATCTAATATCATGATCTTTTCCCTCAAAGTCATGACTTTATGCTGTCTCTTAGCTAATGCGTCCCTTCCACTTATATTAACACGTTTAGATGCCATAATAATGTAAAAGAATGGGTTAATTAAAAAAATTAAAAATGTTTATAAAAGCACTCTATAGACGATAGTGTCTGAAAAATTTCATGGACTATAGTCTTTGAATATTTTCAAAGACTATAGTTTTGATAGATTTAATGGACTATAGCCTTTGAAAAATTTCAAAAACTACAGTGTCTATGAAATTTTTCAAAGACTATAGTCCATGTAATTTTTCAGTCTTTGTAATTTTTCAAAGGCTATAGTGCATGAAATTTTTTAAAGACTATAGCCCATGAAAATTTTAAAGACTATAAACCATGAAATTTTTCAAAGGCTACAGTCTAGTAAAATTCTCAAAACTATATTCTATGAAATCTTTCAAAGTCTATATGCCGTGAAATTTCTAAAAACTATAGTCTTTGAAATTTTTCAAAGACTATAGTTCTTTGAAAAATTTCATGGACTATAGTTTTTGGAAAATTTCATATTACTGTCTTTGAAAAATTTCATGGTCTATAGTGTTTGAAAACTTTCATGGACTATAGTCTCAAATTTTTCAAAGACTATAATTTTGAGAAATATAATGGACTATAGCCTTTGAAAAATTTCAAAGATTATAGTCCATGAAATTTTTCAGAGACTATTATAGTCTTTGATAATTTTCAAAGGCTATAGTCCATTAAATTTCTCAGAACTATAGTCTTTGAATATTTTAAAGACTATATGAACTTTTTTCAAATACTATAGTCCATGAAATTTTTGAAAGACTATATTCCATGAAATTTTTCAAAGACTATAAGCCCATGAAATTTTTCAAAGAACTATAGTGTTTGAAAAAATTCAAAGGCTATAGTCTTTTTAAAATTTCATGGACTATAGTCCTTGAAATATTTAATTGAAAAGTTTCATGGACTGTATGTAGTCTTTGAAATTTATCAAAGGCTGTAGTCCATGAAATTTTTCAAAGAATATAGTCTATGAAATTTTTCAAAGGCTATAATCCATTAAATTTCTCAGAACTATAGTCTTTGAAAATTTTTAAAAGACTATAGTCCATGAACTTTTTCAAAGACTAAGGTCCATGAAATTTTTCAAAGACTATTATAGCCTTTGAAATTTTTCAAGGCTATATTCCAATAAATTTCTCATAACTATAGTCTGAAATTTTTGACAGGCTAAAGTCCATGAAATTTTTCAAAGACTATAGACCATGAAATTTTTCAGAGACAATAGTCGGAAATTTTCCGGAAACTATAGTCTTTGTAATTTTTCGAAGACTATAGTTTTTGAAATTTTTCAAAGGCTTTGGTCCATTAAATTTCTCAAAACTATAGTCTTTGAAAATTTTCGAAGACTATGTAATCCATGAATTTTTCAAAGACGATAATCTTTGAAATTTTTCAAGGACTATAGTCCATGAAATTTTTCAAACACTGTAGTCCCTGAAAATTTTAAAGACTACAGTCCATGAAATTTTTCAGGAGTATATAGTCTTTGAAATTTTTTGAAGACTATACTCCATGAAATTTTTCAGACTATAGTCCATGAAATTTTTCAGACTATAGTCCATGAAATTTTTTATAGGCTATAGTCCATTAAATTTCTCAGAACTATAGTCTTTGAAAATTTTAAAAAGACTAGTCCATGAAATTTTTCAGAGACTATAGCCCATGAAAATTTTAAAGACTATAAACCATGAAATGTTTCGACTATAGTCTGAAATTTTTCAAAGGCTATAGTCTATTAAATTTTCAAAGACTACATACAGTCCATGAAAGTTTTCAAAGGCTATAGACTATGAAATTTTTCAAAGACAGTAGTCTGAAATTTTCCAAAAACTATAGTTTTTGAATTTTTTCAAAACTACATTCGAAATTTCTTAAAGACTATATTGTTTGAAATTTCTCAAAGACTATATAGCATAGACTATAGTGTTTGAAAATTTTCAAAGACTATAGTCCTTAAAAATTTCATGTCTTTGAAAATTTCATAGACTATAGTTTGAGAAATTTCAAAGACTATAGTCCCTGAAAATTTTCAAAGACTATAATAGCCTTTAAAATGAAATTTCTGAAAACTACAGTCTTTGAAATATTTCAAAGACTTAGAGTTCTTTGAAAAATTTCATGGACTATAGTCTTTGAAAAATTTCATGGACTATAATGTTTGAAAAATTTCATGGACTATCGTCCCTGAATATTTTCAAAGACTATATATAGTCTTTGAGAAATTTTATTGACTATATAGTCTTTGGAAAATTTCAAAGATTATAGTCTTTAAAAAATTTCATGGACTATATAGTCCTAAAATTTTAGTCCATGAAACTTTTCAATGAAATATTTCAAGGACAAAAGTCCATGAAATTTTTCAAAGACAATAGTCCAAGAAATTTTTCAAAGGCTAGTCCATGAAATTATTCAATGACCAAAGTTCATGAAAAGAGTACAAGAGAAAAGGGTGAGGGTGCATGATAGGGAAAGGAGTGGAATATGTAAGGGGAGGTGTAAGCGAGAGAGGGAGGGGAGGAGTGAGCGGGAGAAGGGGAGGGATGGGAAGGAGGTAGAGGGAAGAAAGGTGGGACAGGGAGGGGAAGCGGGAGAGGGAGTAGGGCTAATAGGAAGGGGAACAGGAAGGAGAATAGGGAGAGGGAATCGGGAACGGTTTCTGGTGGTATTGGAGTGGGTGGAGGGAAAGTATGGGGGGAAGGGAAGGTTGAGTGAAGGATGGGATGGAAGGGAAAGGGGAGAATGGGAGTGGAGAATGGGAGGTTGGGAGGGAAGGAGGGAGCGGCAGAGGAAGGGAAGGAAGGAGCAGGAGAGGGTGGGGAAGAGGGAGGAAGATGGAGGGGAAAAGGGAGAGGAAGATAGAAAGGAGAGGGAAAGGAGTTGTGGTGTGTTACGAGATGGAGGGGAGGAGGAGGGGTACGGGAAGAGGGGAGGGTTAGAGGGAGGGAAGAGGTGTGAGCAGGAGAAGGAAGGGAGGAGGGAGAGGGAGTGGGAGAGGAAGGGAAGGAAGGAGAGGGAGGGGAAGAGGGATAGGAAGATGGAAAGAAGAAGGGAGAGGGAAAGGAGTTGTGATGTGTTACCAGAGAGGGAGGGGAGGAGGAGGGAGCAGGGGAGGGATACAGGGAGGGAAGAGGTGTGGAAGCAGGAGAGGGAGGGGTGGAGGGAGAGGAAGGGAGAGGGGAACGGGGAGGAGGAAGAGGGAGGGGAAGCGGGAATCGAGGTGTGGTGTGTTACCTCGTCAGTGAGGTCTCCTCTGCTGATGACTGAATGATTCTTTCCTCCCTGCAAGGTAGGGTGCTCCCTCGTTGAGTGAGGATTCCTGTAGTTGGAGAGTTGTGGACCTATCGACGGCATGAGCAGGAAGACGACGAGAAGATCGGGATGCATCATCTAAGATAAAGAAATATGTAATTTCCATAAAAGAATTTGAAGAAAATAAAATTCTAAAGTATAGTATTGTGCCTTTATTTTAAAAATAAAAACCTATGTATTCCCTTTATTATCATTCATACGTCATTTGCCTTTACATTCCATTCACACTAATGAAGTCAGGAAAAGGTAAAACACATTTATTTGACAATATACATAACATCAATTTACTACACAAACTTCAAATTAAAAATTCAAGAGTAGGTGAATATCAGTGATGTAACTAAATAACGAAATAATTTTCGAATAACGTACCGAAAAACCTTAACGAATGTCGAAATTTGGTGTTACGAAAAACGGAAAAACAAAAACAGCCATTTCGATAGTTTCACGGAGTGGTTGCACACTAAGTAACGACTAAGACTACATCAATCCACCAATTAGTTAATTACTTCAATGCTACTATCAGTTTTTTCGTAATGCTAGTCCTTAAAATGAGAATAAATGCCATAAACATTTTTTTATTAAAATTTAATCTTTAAATTATCATCTTATACCAGTAAATATCTAACCAAATGAAAAACAAGAATTTAAGTTGTTTCATTAGCAAATGGAAAATATTTTACCTTGGTGTAAGTATTTTCTACATATTTTGATAACATGGGTAGAATCCTGTTATTATTACATCTTTTAATTTTTTTAATATACAGAAATTAACATCTTCATCATTGTTTTTACATTGCAAATACGATACGATTATTATTAAATTTTATATTTGGAATTATTATTAAAAAGGTAAAGAGATTTCTGTATTTGTGAAATATCACTTCCTAAGGACTCATAAAAAGAGTTTTCTGTTGCACAGCATATAAGTTTCACCAATCAGAAATAACTTTGTTTAAGCTACTGATCTGCAGTTTATTTGATTACTGTTATACTATTCCTATAAATCCTTATGTAGGTTGCAAAAACAGAATATTTAAAAATAACGTATATACATATATATTAAATAGGGCAATCCGTTAAACAACAAATTTCATTGTAACGAAAGACAATATATATTTTTTACCATAACAAAAAACAATGAAATGTATCACTAGTTACAAATAATTAATAAAAAATCAGAAAAGATAATTTATTGAAATAAAATGTAATTCCTTTTTTCACAACCATTAAAATCTGATATTATGAAAGTTTGGAGCCCCATTGCAACTATTAAAAATATGCTATGTTATTGAAGTGGAAGAAAATAAAACTTTTTAAAATAAACCTATTAATCAAAACGGCTTAAATAACTAACTTATCACACCACCGTACTCTTTTTCATTTAAAATATGTTCTGTACCTGTTGAGTTATAGAAACTTGCAAGCTGGACCACATAATGCCATTGTTAAGCTTTGCGCTGTGAATTTTCAATTAATTTATAAAAAATGATGAAGTATGTAAAATGAGTTAATCTCAATAATTCACATTTAACTCTAAAAATGCATTTCCTTACACGGTGATTGATCGTGAACTTTTATGTTTTTATTTTTATTCAAATATATGTCCTTTTTCATATAACAATCAATGCAACCATTTATGTAGATTATCAATTAAGAGAAGATACCCATGTAATGTGTTTAAAAAAATAACGCATGTCCCTATTCTCATATAATAAACATTATGGATGTATAATATAATGGTTCTACTTACAAAGAGGTAAGATGCCAGCATTCAAACGATGATAGGAAGATTCAACTGCTTTGATTAAATCGCTAGAAACGCTTTCCATACGCAGTTAACTGAATAATTATCTGTAAATATTTATGTTGCTATGTATAAATGTACACATTGCTACAGCAATAATTTTGATGCTTAAAGTGTGAAACAAATAACGCTTTTCTTTTGTCTATTTGAAGGTTTAATTGGCATTAAATGAATCGGAGGCAATGATGAGTCTCTCCTTGGCAACGTCCAGAAAGAGTAGGAAATATCCATAAAATTTCGAAAACAATTGCGTATTTCTGAATGATTCGACCATTTAACATGTAAAAAAAGTATAGAGTTTTAGCCATCGAATAAAGCAAAAATGAAGAAAATAGGTCCATATTTGCATGTTTTAATTAGAGCTGGAACTATCCGGATTTAAAAACTCCGAGTATCCGGATTTTTCATGAAAAGGATATTCATAATCCGAATATTCGGATAGTGTCGTGCACGAGAATTAAAATCCGCTAAATCCGGACTATCCTCAAATCCGCTAAATCCGGATTATCTGAAAATCCGCAAAATCCGGATTATCAACTGCTATCTACTGATTGTTGATAGTAACCCACTATGAGGTATTTCTTTGTTTATATTGAATACCGTATGCGAAGAATTTATTTAGTCCTTAACTTAATAATTCATTAGAAAGTATTATTTGACGTAAAAAACGGATAAAGAGGCATATCATTTCAATTGATACATTCGGTGGGTAAAATTTTGATTCGTAATAGTCATATTATTATGTATGATTATAAGATTGGAAACTTTATGTGATATTATTAATATTAATCAAAATATTACGTTAATGCGCTTCTATACGTGTTTTCGAAAGTAAGGCATCCAAATGCATTCAAAATTATGGTAAGACATTTACTCAGCTATATTAACCGTAACAAACGAAGACTCTCTTAATCTCAATAATCAAGTACTTAGCCATATTGATGGACCTGATGTGGTCTTTAAAAGTGAGGATAGTATTGTGAGTGATGATGCTTCTGATCAACTTGCATTCCCGGAAGAATTCTTAAATAGCCTTACTCCAACCGGAATGCCTCCTCATGAACTAAAACTAAAAGTATGAGCCGTCGTCATGCTCCTTAGAAACCATTGAGAGGACTGTGTAATGGTACAAGACTTACTGTAACTCGATTACAAACAAACGTTATCGAAGCAAAGGTGATCAGTACAGAAAACTCGGATACAGTATTTATTCCGAGAATCCAAATTATTCCATTTGATACAAACAAAGACATTCCCCCTACGATTGTCTTTTTCAATGACAATCAATAAATTACAAGGCCAAACGTTCGATAAAATATACCTGTATTTAACTAACGAGAGTAGGGAGGCTAGTACCCTCGGATTTTGTTCAAATTTCACATGGTGATAGCTGATGTGTTCCGATTTAACGTGTAACTTGCCGTTTGTGTGAATAGGCCTTGGTTGCCGAGATATCGCAGTTTGAAATTTTTGGATTTCCTCGTGCGTGTTAAGACTCATGAAAGTCAAGCCGCCACGACAAGTCAGTTGTAGCTGAGTTGGTATGGCGTTGGGCTAGTAAGCCATACGTTCGGGGTTGGAGTCCCGGTTGTGGAATATTCTTTTTTGATTTTTATCTTTTTTAATGCTGAAAAAATTACAATTCCCATTATTAATTTATTACGACTAAAAATTTAATTTGTACTGTTTTTCTCGATTATAAGAGTATATTTTTTTATCTTATAGTTGCAGTTCAGCAATCTTTTAAAATAAATTCTTACACTTTTTATTGCTACAAAATAATTTACATAATTATTTTGTATTATACATCAATACCTTATAAATTAATTATTCAGATTCTTCTTTTGAAAAAATCTGTAATGCGTGCCGGCAAAGTGGTGGATGAAAATTGTCATAAAAACAAACAAAGCACAAATGCTTCTAGCACTAGGAACACACAACAAACGCAACATTTTCACATTCACATTTCCTCTTACGCAGGCTATCGGGGAAACAAACTTCATTTACGTTCGTAAAAACTCCTTGTCGTCGTTAATTTTGACGCAAACCACGCATATTTAATCATGTCTTCGAAAATGGGTGCACACAACTGGTGATGAATGATGGAGTGAATTTTCAATGCGTCGTCTCTTGTATTAATCTGACGATTCTCTTGCAATAAATACGTACTGTTTTGCAGGCGCTTTATGAAATTTTTGACTTGCCTGTAAAAATAGACGTCACAGGGTTGGCAGAAAGGCATACAATTATCTTTACCTGGCAAGTTGGAACATTATCGTCATCGATGAATTTTGCATCGAAGACGGAATAATCAGTTTGCCCTCCCCAATAATCAAGGATCAATAGAAAATTTTCCTTTGTGACATATGGATTTAAACATTGTCGAGGAAGAGGTCATTGTCAACAAAGCGGTCATTGTTTATTTTTTGTTAAGTTGTGAGGCTCAGTTTGTGTCGCGCGTGGTAGACAAGATAAAGAACGGATGACAGGAAGCTGAATTTGCTTCTTCTGAGCGGAATCTGATTGCTGATGCTGATTAATCAAGCGCATTTTCTAAATCTAAGTTTGCACTTTTAAGAAAATTGTATTTTTTGACAAAATAAAAGAAATTTATGAATTTATGATTTTCACGTTTCATTTTGAAGCATTTTTCTGGGTGCCAATAGCCCACTACGAACTTCCAGGTTCGCGATTAGTTTTATCCACTTCTTACCAATTTACGTCCATCACACATGGAAGAAGGCACACCAAGATATGCCATTACTATAGTCGAGCCGGTCAGAGTTGGCACCCGAAGAGCTGGTTGCCTACCCCCAGATGGAAAGGCAATGTTGCCAAATGCTGTAACGACCATCGGTTTACCCATCCTCGTGTATTTGTCTTTCAAAGAATACATACGACATCTCACGCGGTTTCCCATAATCGGCCAATGTTTATTTTTCTTTGCCTCCAAAAGCTTAAGTTGGGTGTCGGTAGCAGTAGGTCTCCCACTTGGTATTGCTTGAGCAGGAAGAGCCCAAAATCCTCTCTGCTCTGTTTCGTGTTCTCAAAAAGAACGAGCAAGGCAGTTCCAAAAACCAAGATACGAAAAATAAAGAAGAAAATGACAAAAGAACCTTAGGGTTTGAGCTGAGCCATTGGGTTCACTTTATTGAATATCTTTGGGGGGGCCAAGTGCCAACTCTGGCCGGCTCGAATATAGTTTTCACGGAAAGCCAACAAGTTAATTTTTTCATTTACAATTTTCTTATAAATAAAGTACGAATTCCATATTGATACACTCAGTCGCTGACTTACAAACGCTCGGAGATACGAATGGACCGGTTTCCTGAATATAGGTAACTCTCATCCAATGAACAACATACATTTTTGGAAAGGGTTTGTAAAACTCCTTTCAATTATGTAATATTAAAATTCATTACAGCGATCATTCGTTCAACGAACGTTCATTGAACGAGAGTTATCCGTACTAGTGGTGGTCAAAATTGTTAATTTATATGAACGATTCATTTTTTCCGAATCACCTGCTATGATTTGCTCTAATGTTTGATGACCAACGCTTCCTCTATTCTATCCAGTGGCGGATCCAAGGGGGGCGGGCAATTGCCCCCTCCTTGGATAACCCCATTGCACTCCACTGGGTGCATTCTTAAATTCATTCCGCGCAAAAATCCTCAATTATACGCCGCAGATTAGGTCTGTATAGCAAGGGAAAGAAAGATTCTGATAGGTGTAGGGATTTTCAAAATATAAGGCAGTTGGCAGGGGCAGATTCAATAGGTGGAGGGGCGATCGCCCCCCACCCTCTTGAGAAGTTTCTGGATCTGCCCTAGATCCTATCCCTTACTCATCCATCTACTTCCTCTCGTATTCTCTCTGATCTATTGAAGGCATCAGAGCTGAGTCGAGCAGAGAGAGAGAGAGAGTAAACAAGACAATATATGTTAGAGAGAATTTGTTTACATTTGAAAAAAAGAGAACAGCAAATGCATTGAATTACTCTCCTATGCCTCTTGCATGGTGTAACTGATAGGGAAGATGTTTGAGGAAGGCCAGATCCCTTCAAGAAACAAAAGAGAGTTGTTCCCATTCGTCCCATTGGACCTTTCCCTTAAGGATGAGAAAGGTTAATATCTGGCTTCGGCTCCCTTTGACCTTCTTTCATCTCGTTTCATTTTGTGAAATTACTCATAACTTTGATGATTTCATTCAGATGCTCAGATGCCTAGGTTACAAACAAACAGTTGCATTATTGTGTTCCTAGGAAGGCCGAGAAGCACCAGACAACGATGAACGTCAGAATGCTCTCTTGCCCTTGCTTCTCAGTCAGTCTCCTATCTTCTATGTGACCGTGTGCATATCTGCTTCTAGTACACCTCATTAAAGTTACCCTTACTAATCAAGCCCTCAAAAATGACTGAGAAAATGAAAGTGTTAGTGAATTAACAAGTGCTAAGAAGAAAAAATCGATAACTTTTGAAATGAAGCTGGATATTATAAAGAGACACAAAAAAGGTAAACTACATGTATTGGCAATGTTTTAGGCTTAAATCGTTTGACTATTGGAACTATTATAAAAGACAAAAATAAAATTTTGAAAAATGTGAAATGGTCGACACCAATGCAATCAACAATAATTACAGCAAAAAGAACAGATACCATTGAATAGATCGAAAGCCTTTTATTGACGTGGATAGAGGATCAAAACCAGCGGCACATACTTATTGGCCTAAGACTAATCATGGAAAAAGCCTTGAGCTTGTATGAGAACATAAAAGTGAATGAGTTTGGTGATAAAGCACCGGCATTTAAAGCAAGCAGTGGGTGGTTTAAGAGGTTCAAAGTCAGAGCACCTTTGCATACCATAAAAGTGACTGGTGAATTGGCAAGTGCTGATGAAAAAGCAGCTGAAGAATTTGTGAAATTATTTGAGCAAGTTGTGAAGGAGGGTGGATATAGTGCTAATCAAACGTTTAATGTTGACGAGATGGGACTTCTCTGGAAAAAAATGCCTGAAAGAACCTACATTTCGTTAGATGAAAAGAAAATGCCAGGATTTTCATTTTTTCGTTTCGGTTTATCACTTTAGATGTAGGTTGTAGCGTATTAATTTCTTGCTTAAGGTAGTGTGTTGGCGTAGGTTAGATTCTTTGTGGAAGCTAGCGTCTCTATTTAGTTAATCTTTAATTTCGTAATTGATGGGTTTAGGAATTTAGATTTCGTTTTTGAGTAGTTAAAGTTTGTTTTCCTTTTGGTTTAGCACTATAGAGGTAGGGTAGGTTTAGTAAATTTGTCATTGCTAGTAGTATTCTTTATTTCTTTAATCACTGCATTTTTGTCGTTCGTTAGCATTCATTTGTTATTGTTTGAATATTGCATTTGTTGTTGTTCGTAGAAATTAATTTCTAAAAATATCTGTTATAGGAAGTCACTATATGAAATCGTAGTTGAAAAAGAACTTGCCAAAACATTCCGCATATTTTTCATTCAGATAAAAAATAAATAATCACTTAAAAAGCCGATGAAAGGTTTTTCCTTGTTAAATTTCATGTTTTTAAGCACTTTATGCTTGACTGTTATTTCTATAAATTAAGATGTTAAGAAAATCATTCACTAATAACAATTACTTATGATTACTGCAATTACCTTGTAAGTATATGGACAGGATAATTAACGATGAGGAAAAGAATCAAATGTCCATTAATAATAACAAAGAATTTTATACATATTGAATCTTATTGATATTTAAAGAGAGATACTTTTGGCAGAGAAAACTTCAAGAAAGAGAAAGTCCAATAGTTTAATATAATTATATACATAAATCTGTCTAGTATGACATACTGCATGAATTTTAATTCCCCTCAGATTTACATAAAATTAAAAGAATGATATTGAACAATTTTATTCTAAAATGTTTTGCTATTATTCATTACTTCAAAAAGGACTTTATAAATCTTTGTTATAATTGCAATGCACCAAAAATATATTACAATGAGAAAAGGGAAAAGAGATACCAGGAAGAATCAATGAACAGAAAATAAAGATGTAATTCAACTTCAATGAGATAACATTTCAGAAAATGATTTAATCTAGCCATTTCAAACCAAATAATGCACAACTTATTTGTTTAATTTTACTAATTATAATAGCAGATATTTTTGCCATTCATTAACTTTATATTTTTATTGAAAGAATGTTTGAAATGGTCTGAACTAACAGTTGAGGAACAAATACAACTCACTTTATAAGTAACTAGCAGAAATACCTAGCATTGCTCGGGTTTAAGGTTAAGAGCAAATAATAATTGCAGAGTATAAAGGCTTTAAAAACGTTGTTTTTCTTCAAACATACCCACACAGTACACAGTTCCATTTTCTCAAAAACGGCTCTAACGATTTTGTTCAAATTTCGTACAGTTACTTGAGTATACATCTACAATAATACTACGTATTTCATTTTTCTCAATGGATGAATATAAGGCTAGAGTATTGTTGGGCAACTTTAACAAAAATTGGATTTTCTAAAAACAGGCTCATACGATTTTCATTTTCTAAAGATAAATAAACGACGCATTAGTACCTATATATGAGAAAGTTTGTACAATGTATGTTGTACCGATTTTTTCATTTTCAAACGTCTCATTCACTGTCAAGTTATTTGATCACGGGCGGCTGCCAACGAATTTATTAAAGAAGTTCTAGTTCCAACCAGGAGATAGTATCTTAAGTAATTAATTTAATAAGTTAATTCCTTCTTAGGCTGTTTGCCCTTTGCCAAAAGTTCGTGTGCATGAAGATACCCTCCAAGATATGCCTCGCTGCTGTTGTCGAAATGTGAAGTAATTCCAATCTACGACAACAGGTGATGCTATTTATCTCTCACTCTCTTTAACCATGTGACTTCTTTTGTGGGTAGAATAACATGGTTAGTGGCTAATTACATTGTGAAAAGTGAGTCTGGTTCCTTAGCAAGTGTTAAATACTTTCGTGTTGTTTTCGTGGATTTTATTATTTTTGTATTTCCTGAAGAGTTATTGATATTAACAAATACCTGGTATAAGCATCACTACAGACAAAGATATACAGGCACAACCTGAGTTACGTAAGCCCAACTTATGTAAACCATCTTTTCTCTTTGTAAGAGAGCGATGAAGAGGCGAGTTGAGACTACGCTGTGAGTGTTATAACAGAATATGAGTAAATGGCAGTAAAAAAATCATTATGGACAATTGATTAAAGTTATAACAGTTTTCTTATAGTAAATTAGCAAAGTAATGTAATTGTTAAGAAATGCAAGCAAAAATCCATGTCAAATTCAGTTATGGAACCTAAGTGCCCTATACTGCACTGCATACTATCCTTAGTAATTTTCAACTTATGCAAATTTTGAGTTATGGAACGAATGCCAGAACACATTCCTTACGTAACTTGGGGAGTGCCTGTACTTGGAAAATGCTGGGAGACACACAATGGTATCAGATTAATTTTATCATCGAAGATAAAAATATAGGAATAATGCATTGAACTTGGATGGCCTTCCTGGGGCACAGGTAGATTCTGATCATAATTTGGCAGCCATGAAGTCTTGTTTCAAGCAAAAAATTGTAAAAGGGAATAGAATATAAAAATGGGGTATAGAAGCACCCAAGAAAAGAAAGAGGCTGTTACGCAAGCCTTAGAAAATGCAGGTAGGCAAACAGTGTTTGAGGACAAATGGTAGACTATGAAAGTATGTATCATAGAAAGCACAAATAAAGTTATTGGCAAAATAACATTAAAGAACATAAGAAAACTCTGGTTTATAGAGGATATGATTAAAATGATGGAAGAGAGAAGTTGGAATCAAATTAACACAGATTATGGACTGTATAGACCAGTGGTTTTCAGAAGACATGTTCTTATGGCCACATCAAGGAAAGGTTAAAGAAAATGTAAAGCAAACAAAAATTTTGAAATACCTTCTTATTTAATTACAATGGTTACTTATTTACCATTAATAATTAAAAATTAATAAATAATTCCAATTACCGTGAATACCCACATATAATGCTCACTTTTTCCCCAAATATTTTGGGGCTGAAAAGCAGGGTTGCCTGTATTTAAAAAAATTAATTACTCCTGCAGATAAAGAAAAGAAAGTTTGCATGCATACTGGCCATAATAAGCATGTTAAGGTAAATCGAATTTGGTTATCTATATGATTAACTTTAATCTACGTGAATAAAATATATCTAGGCTAATAGTATATGCTAACGTGAAGGTCACTTAAATATTTGTCATACTTATAAAGTACATGCATTTTTGAAAAAATATCTGTGTGTCACAGTAAGAGAGATTGCTTTAGAATTTACTATTAAAAATTTTTGGTGCACCGGGTACTGCAATTTTCCTGGCCATCTCTGATGTCAGGTTTAATTCATTGTTTTATCATATCACAATTATACAGACAATTTAATGCATAATATTTATTAAATGATAAATTTCTATAAATGAAAATTCTAGGAAAATGTGTGCACTATACGTGGGCATAAAAAAATTGCAGAATACAAAGCCATAAATCTACCTGTGCGTTATATGTGGGTGTGCATTATACGTGGGTATTTACAGTATTGAAATTTTTTTGTGGTTGATCCAAAATTGTCTTGTATCTGCATTTGAGAACCACTGGTATAGGCAGTTAAACAATAAGATTAGGAGGGAAACTAAAGAAGGAATTTCATTATGAAATCCAAGAATACCAATGACTTTCAGCTGAAAGTAAATCATTATTTCTTAAAACATTAATTTAGATGGATTTAGATTTATTTATCTATAAGAAAACTTTTTTACTGCCCATGTTCTTCAAATATACATGCCTCCATCCTCCATAATTTAGTGATAACTCAGCAGTACACCATATATGTATATACATTCTAACTTTATATGGACCTATAATTCATTTTTCTAGTCCGTTTTAGTTAGTGCTAGCCATGCTCCTAAGTTATCACTAAACTATCTAAGCTGAGTAGAGAACTAAACAGTTTCTGTGATGTGATGATATTACTATGACCACTGACAATCACCATATATGAAATAGCTTCTCTCAAATCTAACAAATTACAAAATCCAATTTTATGATGTTGTATAATGAAAATAAAACCCAAGACAAAGTGAATGTATAAATTCTGTATGGGAAATTATCTCACAGGACAATTCTTTTTTTTTTTCAATTAATATCACATAAAGCTAATAGTCTATTTCATACTGTATATTTGTACATTCATGATCATGATTGATTGTTGGCAAACAAATCATTATTCTAAAATAAGAAATGCATTGTAATTTTATGCATTGAAAGTATTATTAGGTGCATTTATCAATACTTCGTCTAATTTCTAATTATATGGCATAAATTTGTGTGTGATCAAAATAATGAAATTTTCGGTTATTTTCATTACATGGCAATTCCTACTTCTGCCTGCACATGCAAAAATCTATTTGGGACAAATATGCTAAAATACTTTACATTCCGAAAAGGGATTGCTTCTACATGAATACATACATCAATAGGACACAATCAAATGTCACTCAACACCCTGTAAGATGCAAACAAAAGCATCATCAATCTAATAAATATAACATGTAAAGTGAGAAGCTCATTCATTCTAATTTGTAATAAAAATTCATTACTCACCTCAATTCATTCTTGTTATCACATAAGAGAACATGTCCAGGCAGCTCCAACATGTTCAAAATGGCCTGGCAACTATCTCTTGGAGACAATGCTTCTGTGAAACAACAACAGAATCATATCAAAAATCTTGCATCACAGGATGTCATTAGAGCAATTAGCAATCTTACTTCCCTTATGTTAAATCATTCTATCATTTTTCATAATTAAATTTCAATAAAAACTGATGCTATCCTTTAATTTAATGATTTCAAAAGAAGAAATTGACTAAAATTATATTTTTATACATTTTTAAATTGTTCAGTTAAACTGTAGTTTTTGGTTAAAAATGCTAAATATTTATTGATTACAAGTTACATGATAGATAATAAAATTATAAATTTGTCCATAGATAATAAGTATATGCTATTATTTAAGCAATGCTCTGCCTAAGGAAATGTCACCTCTAGCTCAGTGGTACAAAATCTATATGATTAAAAATTCAGGAAAAATGTCTTGATAAAGACAAGCAAGTCTGCATCCATCCTAAATGACTCTTCTCTCTTAAGTAATACTTAGCTAAGTGTATGTCCCCTCGATAATATCTTTGCATAATCAAGTCTTTTATTTCTAAAAGTTAAGAACTCTTCCAAGAATATGAAATCATATGACCAGTGCTTGAGGTGGAAAAAAAAGAAGTGGTATGGTTTGCCATGATTTTGATTGTTGAAAATAAGATGATGGTAAGGTTCATGAGCTTCGTAAATTTTATATATAAGTGTATATATAGAAGTTATATATGGGACTTTTATTTTATATAGGTATATGTAAATTTAGGCTGGTTTAACATATACTTATGTATAGGGGTAAAATATTACTACTTATTAAAATTAATATGTCCTGTGTGGTAGGCTAATGGTTAGCATGAACCCCTTTACTAATATACCGATGGGAAAGCACCATCATTTGCTCACCCGTTTTACGCGACCAAAAAATATTTCAGGTTTGATTTTTGATACCTCGAAAAATATTAGAGGTCAAAGACACTCAACTGTACACAAATCTTCCTATTGTGATTGGAAACCAAACGTGAAAGTTTCCAATGCTTAGGCACTAGTGTTAATAAATTCACAAGCTAGCAGTATGATTTAACGTCTACTAAAAGGTGACGGGATGGTTTATGACCATCGTAAGAGGAACTGGTATGCCATACAGGGCCGACTCAAGACATTTTGGCACCCCAAGTAGATTTCAATCATGGCGCCCCATCGATGCAAAAATTTTGCATTAAAATTCTGTAGTTTAGTAGTTTAATAGGATATAATTATTTTAATGTTTTGTGTATTTTTATGATTAAACAGTTTAATAAAAAACAAGACTTTATTCACAGAAAAATAAATTTGAAATGCCACAAAGAAATTATAAATCGTGCCATGCTTATTTCTATGAAAATGGAACTATTGCATCGATGTATGCACAGATGGGGCTCAATCATTGGGTGGAAAACTTGCTGGTGCAGTAAGTTTCATAAAGAATGCATAAAAAATGCAACAATGACACATTGCCTTATTCATGAAAATCACGTGTTGCCAAACGCATGAATAAAGGCAGCGACGCACTTATCTAAAGCTAATGGTACGAATTGCTCTTAGAATGAAATAGAAAGGATTAAATTGATTCTTGATTGCGAAATGCACTTGGTAGGATGCAGAGAAAAATGAAACAACGAAACAAATGGAGTCAAAATCTTTTATCTTGGAAGTGATCTTGGAAAGACGTTCCGAAAAAAATGATTAAAAAAATACCGGTTGGAACGAAAAGCGAGCTATATCGTGAGTAAATGAGACTCCAACTTTATGAATGATTAAGAACTTCAGAGCAAGACGAGCATCGTCTATTACTTGGAATCATTACCACAAGTCAAAGACAACTTTCGTTAACATGAGCAGATTACGAATTTGTTACCAATTTGAAATTGAAAATTTAAAACGATTTTCAGGATGAATTTCTTAAAAGAAAATAAAACCGGCCAATTATAGAGTTAATTACCTCAACATTTAAAGAGAAAACCCTCTACACTGAACATATTAGCAAAGGTTGGTTCAAGAAAGAGTATAATAGCAAGAAACTAATTTGGATGAAACTAAAAAATAATTTAACAGTACAACGTGAAAGATATATAAAAAGATCGAATAAAAATATATACTAACTTCCTGGTTTAGAAAATCTCCATTGATCATAGACTAGGTATAGCTCCAACTCTCAGGGTCAAAAACCTACTTTCGCCAATCAATAACATTTACACTAAATATTAGCGTCACTTCTCGAGCAAAGACAAAAACCTATCAATTATGTATTCCCAAGGAAAAATAACCTGCTATAACTTGATAGCAGATTCTTCAAACACTAAAAGACGCACACAACTCGACTGACGTTTCCACAACGATAGATGTATTGGAACTAATGCTGACAAACTGCTCTTTTTTATGTCACCGATGTGAAATGCACGAGAGGAGGAAATTTTGAAGGAGAAAGAGTAGAAAATAGTGGTGTGAGAATATGTACCCCGTCCTCAGTGTGACCTAACACAGCGTTATCAATTACTAAGAAGCAGTAAAAGAAACCCAAAAGATACATATTTTGTCCTCAAACAAGAGCCGCAACCAATAAACCAAGAATTTTGAACGTGCCTGAATGAATGCACGTGGAAACAAAGAGGAACCACAGGATAGAGGTCTCAGGATATCCCGTATCCACCTCAGACTTACTAAAGATTTCCTTGCTCTTGGGCACCCTTGCAAATGTCTCCCGCTGGTCAAAATGAGTCTGCATCAGGGTATTACGGTGGGGGCGATGCCGAGTTTCCTTTGGAGGCATCACCTTTCTTAATAATTCTTCCCCTCTCCTCCAACCTAAGGGAATGCTTCTCTGTTTAGGCTCGTGACTACCTTCGGTGCAAGGGGTGCTAAGCACCCGGACAGAATCCCTAGTGGACGGCAAATCACAGAGGGAATCAGCTATAAATATTAGGGGCAGTGAGAAATGCTTTCATCCGGTCGACAAAGACTCCCGGCATGTAACACAGCAACCACATCCAGCCATCTGTATTCGGTAGTATTCTTGGAATCCGCTTTCGGAAATACCATTTTACCATTCGGAGTAGAGCCTGGTTATTGCCCCTGAACGTTCATTTGAAGTCACATTTTCACATATATTCGCCAGCATATTTTCACATATATTCGATGGAAGAAATAAATTAAAGTATTTTCCAAAAAATTTTTGCCAGGAAAATTTGGTGCCCCTAAAAATTCGGCATCCCAAGCCGTCGCTTGGTCTGCTTGTACTGTTGAGCCGGCCCTGATGCCATACAATCTTACCTCATGCACTACATATGACCATAACGATGTATTTATTGTGACATTAATCTGATAACACATCAAATATGGCATGCCGTCAGCACTGTTATAAGAACCTGTATATCCAAACCAAGAATTAAGATCTCTGCCCCAGACGTCAATTGTTATAACAGATATAATCACATTATAAGCCAAACAAGATATATATTGTATTGTATGTAGAGGAATTTCAACTTAAGAAGAATATTTTATCAAATGTCTATAACGAAGTAAATTGACAAATTTTCATTTGTCTAACTTATTACGAGAAAATTAATTTAGAATTAAAGTACATAAATATTAGAGAACTCAAATAAGTTATTTAACAGAAAAATTTATTGCCAAATGAAGCAATTAAATTTGAATCATCAGAAAAATGTAAGATTGAAGAAAATTCTGAATAAAAGAGGATAAAGTTATTCGTCCACAATGACACAAAAGAAGTTCTTCTAAAGGCAATACGCTATTAAATCTCTCACCCACTTTATCTAACTTCTTCTAAGGCAATATTAGTTGTAAGGAGGACACAAACTTCTATCGCTGAGGGACTAGGAAATTTTAAAGATTTAAAGAAAACAATAATTCTCACAAAAATCTGCTAAAACTGATGCAATACACCTTTTGCTTCCTGAGAATAAATACACCAATAGAAATAGTATTTGCAGCGTGAAAAATAAAAGGATTTTCATAAAAATGCATAAATTGAAACATTAAAATCCACCTTGATAATAAAGCATAATAAGTAAGGCTCTTGGTGTAGCTATTAAGATACTAGTTAATGGAATTCAATAGGGTTAAAAATAAAATAAAATATATGTCTCCAATTTTTTTATCTAATATGGATAATTACCCAAGCAAAACACAAAATATTAAATATATAAATTCATTTGTCTACATACCATAACACCATCCAAGTAGCTCTCCTCAGGTATAAAGCTGAAAACCATTGCAACTTCAGTTATTGGCACCAGCTGGAAAAACAGAATTGATTTTATACTTTTTACACGAATGACTGAATAATTCGATTAAAATCAATATAGTAAAGATATTTTAATGTGGCACATGACTTAAAACTATGGAGCGATGATTAAAAAAACCTGTCACAAACACAAGTGTAAATATAGGTAATTTTAAAAGAATGGAATAAAATAATAACTGTAGTAATACCTTCACACTTAATGCAGAGAGAGATATATTTTGTTCTCATACATTTACATTTAAGACATTGAGAGAGATCGAAAGGGAAGTTTTCTGTTGGAGATGGTCTACAACAGTGTTTCCCTAGCTTTTATTACCATGAATCACTTGCTTCTGAAAAATATGAATAAGTATCCCAACCCAATATACACGTTTCTTTTAATCATATATTTGCAGATACAGAAAAATAAGCATACAATATGATTCGGAATTTCCGATTTATTCTTTTTTCAGAATCTTATTAGAGCTTTCCAAGCAATTATGACATTAATAGGTATCATATTCTTTTCAAATGGGAACTGATGTATTTCCGGAGTGTTTCCTACGTACCTAATGGAATACGCGTAACCGTGGTTGAGAAACATCTATAACGCAATCATCCTTCTATTCGCTTTAATTGTTAATATAAAAATGTCTTAAAAGAACAAATGACATAAAAATTAAATATTTTGCAGTATTTCGTGAGCTGATATTGAGCCCCAGGCTTCTACCGACAATGAATCAAACGGAGTCGAACCTATCATGCGAGGGAATGAACTTAATAATTGTCTTTACTTACCTGGAATATTTTTCGTTTTCATACCCAAATGAACACATCGTCTTCCTGTGAGGAAATATCAACGTCTTTCTCACAAAAACACTCTATATTTATGAAGATGGTCGTTTGCAAAATCACCGGACATAGCAGACCCATTTGTCATCTATATATTCCTCTTCGTTCCTCTTGTTTTCAAAAATGCTACTCTCTCCACCAATCATAGCCTGTCTCTAGAAAACAGCCGCGAGTCGATATTTAACCGCGAACTTCAAAAGTGGTCCGTGTAGATATTTATTTTCATTTTCTATATAATCCTGCAAAAAGATCCCTCGCTCTACCAGTATTTCCAATGTGTTCAAAATATAATATTCATCTTCAGAAAAACAAATGACTTTATATTCTCACGATTAGGTGTAAAAATAAAATTCTCCTAATACAATCATAGTTCTTTGGATATAAAAAATCAATAACTTTTAAAAATTTTTTGGTGAAATAATGTATTTTATTATATCAAACTTTGACTTTAATTTGTCTGGGTTTGCATAACTTTCTTTTAAATATTAACTTTAATAATAGAGAATCGTCTTCCTTTAAATCAAGCTTTCCTATATATACGTATGCATGATTTAATGCCAGCTTTATTTTAGAGTAGAATCGAATACATGATATCGGTGACATTCATATATATATATATATATATAAGTGAAACTCAGATTGTTTGTACTTTATACAAATCCACACTTTTGAAGTGATCGGCACGAAACTTCACATAGGTATATAATTTTACCCTGCAGGTAACATAGGCTATATGGCAATAACAATTTTTTAGGGGGAGGGGGTTTATTTCAGTAACTATTTCCGCTCAAGTTTGCATGTAATTTTCCATTTTTCGGAATGCTAGGTTTTTTCTCTTCAGTCATCTACATACCTAAATATAGACCGATTTTCTTCCTTCATTAATCTAAATAGGTAAATGCGGAGCGACTTTCTTCATTTTTGCTTTATTCTATGCTTAAAACTGCGTACTATCTTATTCTTGCGATGTTTACATGTTACACGGTCGAAGTTTTAGATTTATTTAATCTGTCGAAATTCAACGGGCAGTTGCATCATCAGAGAAATAAGAAGTTTATATATAGACGAAAGTTTAGCGTTATTCGCTTCGCACTTTTGTTTAAGCAACAAAACAATCGATGTTTATGGATAGCAACGTAGATAGGTACTGATTATTATTCAGGAAGCGTTTATTGATGAAAGTAATTGAACCTTCTTTCGTCTATTGAATACTGGAATCTTACACTTTTTGTAAGTAAAATCATTATATTCTACATTATAGTGTTTATTAACATAAATAGGCTCACATATCTGGTGTACATTTACGAGTCAGTGTTCAATCATGGACAACTGTATGTTGCTTTTTCACGGCTTTCTTGCTTACAAGACATAAATGTAAACATTTCATAGGCCTAATTACACAAGAAATGAAGCTGGATTTGGCAAAGGTGATATGATAGGAAATACAATTATCATTATATTTTAATGCAATACGTTCAGAAATGGATGGTTACTATCAAACATGATTAATTGTTAAGAAAAGCTTATTGTAAGTTAAAAAGTATCTACTATATATTTTAAAGAGTTTGTATGTTGTGCTGTAGTAGCTTAACAAAATCCATTGACATTCAACGGGAAATTCTGCTAGTATTATATAAATGTATTACCAGGCATAGAAATCCTCCCAGAAGGCTGCAATGATGATTCAAGATAAAAGAATTACTGGGCAGGAAATTGACAAACAATCTTTTCAGGAAAGAAGGAAAAGCTGATGTGATAAATGTTAAGTTTTGGTCAATCTTTCCAAATATCTATGTTAAGTTGATGGAAAGGATGATTCGAAGATGATTAGGTGACAGGCATAAACTGTAATAATGGGAATGTGTAAAGAGGTGAAAAAATCTGCTATGACCAGGAATCGACTGGCCACTTGCCGGTCGGACATCCATTGTGGCTGGTTGATACTAGCTAACCTGGTCGCAAGCTAAGAAAATATTCCCGTTCTGAAACAAAAGAATGAGTCTGCTACAGTAGTTCAGTGGTAGAATATCCGCCCAGCAAGTGGAAGACCCGGGTTCAGATTCCCAGTCAAAGCAGATTTTTCACCTATTTCCACATTTCCCATTATGTTAAGGAAACTTTCAATTATAGGAAAATTGAAGAAAATCATGTCTTTAACTGAGTTTTACAAACTATGGTGAAATATGAAGAAGCAGCAAACATTGCAAAGATAAGGTTTATAAATTTATGCCCAAAATTAAAGCATTTTCTCCATGGCTGAAACATTCTTTGAATATTTTGTACTAGTGTAATTCCCGTTGAAATAACAATGGAAGAATTAGAGATGGACTGATTATTAATATTTGCATTTAAAATAATTAATAGCACACTATTACATATGAAATATTTCATCATATATTACATTTCTAGTGAATATTCTGTTGTCGTTTAGTAAATGCCTTTGGTTTTTATTTTCGGCTATAAAATTCTGATATTGTTCTCCCACCTTGTTCTCGTCAATGCTACATATAATTGTCAGTGTGCAAAGATGGAAATAATTATATGTATACATATATAACGTAGGGAAAATAATTAAATTTCATGCACTTTACATTATGATTGTTTTAAAATTGTACTCTGTACTTACAAAGAAAGAAAGCTTACTCGAATCCTCAATAATGGTTCTCCGTCGTTATGTAAATAAAACTCTTTAAAAGATTTTAAATAAAAAACTAACTAATTAATCAATCAGCAGAATAATTTCTTTGAATACTATCTGAACAAAAAGAAATCACCAATTTATTTCAACACTGTAAACTGTTCTCTTGACGAATGAATGGATCATTGTATTGGAGATCCTTATTGACAAAAAATAAACTAATTGTTTATCTTAGAAACTGTTACATAAACAAACATAAGTGTTTATTATATATTCCCATCATTTTCACCGAAAGAAGGGTGAGTTGTTGACGTACATGTGGCACCGACCTATCAGGCAGAATGAAAACTACATTTTGCTGTCGGCTATCTTGTGTACCTTACAGATCAACGTTTTTATTATAGAGAATGACAAATTACCTTAATCTGTTTCTTTCAAATATATAAGTTTGGAACAGTAATAAACATCTGAAATGCCTAATTTAAAATAGAATGGTCCAAAATTAGATTATTATATCTATATGAAATTTCAAAAAGAAAAGTTTATTTGGGTTCACTCTGTGTTTGAAACTAATGCTATTTATTGATCTACTAGTGTAATGCCTGTCAAAAATGACGGGAGGAGAGATATGATCGTTCAAACTATTTAGGGAGATCATATTAACATCAGAAACAACTGTCTTGAAAATCATTTCCCCCTCCCTCCCCATCTCTCACCCCTCCCTCTCCCTCATATTAAAAGCATTCAAAGCATGTTTATACCCATAAGGATTGAAATAACAATATGATATTGAGGTCTAACAATGGAATAGGTAGGCAAGGTAACATCCCATTAAAAATGGTAAGATTTCCTCAAACTGTGTTAATTAAACGTTTAAATTGAGCGATTTTGAACTGTAGGCGGAAAAAAGACGAAAAGAATAAGAAACTTTATAATGTTGTCTTCAAAATGTTTTACATCCGAAGATTGGTCAATTGTTTCTTATTTTAATCTAAGAAAGAATGAAAGCCTGCACTTTGAAATGTCTATTTTTATGTGTTACCTTATAGGAAGTGGAAATTATCCCCTGGAGTTGAACCCAGGTCTTTGATCTCGAGTTCGATATGTTAAAATGCTTTTTTTATTATATCATAATGCTATCCTGAAAATTTCATCAAATTTGGTTCAGTCGTTTGCAAGATATTAAGCTTCAAAAAGCATTACACACAACCTTTGCTACACACTAACGCTTTTATTTACCGTATATGCCTGAATATAAGGCGAGGTTTTTTCCCAAAATTGTCCCTCAGAAAAGAGGGGGGTCACCTTATATTAGAGTCTTTACAAAGTCTCTCATATTATGGGGAGCTCTCTCAACAAAGTCTCTCATATTACGGGGCGCTCTCTCATTCACTTTATTTTGAACAACAAAGTAGCCTAATCAAACTTTTTAGATACTTTGTCCATAACAGTAATGTGTTTTGACCATCGTACAAAGCCAAGAGGTGTTCATTCTTTAAAGGAAAGTTTAGTCGGTAATCCGTCAGCGTTACACAAACTTCCCAAGTCCAAAGAGTAGTCCACGTTTCCACCTATGATAAGTCCAACACCTGAAAATTTCTCTTCTTGAAATCCTTTTTGACGGTAAGTAGGTAATATCGGTGTTATACTTTTTTAAATTCTCTAGTGATGACGAAGACGCATGTGAAAGGTTTGAATAAATTGTCACTTAATGAGTTTTGGTTTTTTAAATAAAGTATGTTATTGATAAAAAAATTTTTAAAAACTTTTAAATATAATAAAAAGTTTATATGTTCAAACTTTTTTGGATTTTCTCATTAGCAAAATGGGAGGTCGCCTTATGTTCAGGCATATACGGTAAATGATTGTTGTAAAGATGTCAGAAAATAAATATTTATACGCTTTAATTCAGAATGAAAATGGTATGCCTTCTTTCATCTTTTATGAATCTGAGGGTAAGAGAACGGCTAAAGAAAAGTAATAAATGAAATATTATAATTTTTATTTTTCTTTATCTGTAATTACAAAAGAACTAATTTTTAGGTCACATCTTATAATTGTATATGATCAGAAGCAAATGCATGTTAAATGATAAAATATTTATTTCACCATTATACATCATTTACTTTATAAATATTCATGGTAAACAATAATTCAAACAACCAATTTCCTCAAAGTGGGCTCCAAAAGTTGATTCATCTGGTACAGTTGAGCCATTGGTGAAATAGAGTAAGCCACTTTAAATAGGAGCAAAAGAATAATACTTAATATGCACTCTAAATGGCATGGTAATGACAATCTTTGAATTACATTTTGCTGTAAAGTAAATAACAAAAAGGAAGCCTTATTTTTCATCGACACAGCACAAAGTTAAAGAATTATTTTTTAGTATTTTTCTTGCTTCAATGCAGCAAAACACCAACACAATCCAATATCTGCTGTTAAATTCTAGTTATTCACTTTATGTACTTCTTTAATATTTCATTTTCGCATATACTCCAAATTAGGGTTAGCTTACACTTAAATATCCTAGCAAAGTTCAGGATGTTTTCAGGCACAAGTATCTGTACTTCTGTTTTTTTAAATTTTTTCACATAGAACCTAGAAATATCCGGTACGCAAAAAATTTGAAAGTCCTCAAATCATAATATGTTATTTTTGGGAGGCATATCTATCAACAAAGCATATGACTGGAAGCATGAACTACCTACAACAATCAAGTTCACAGGTAAACATTTTTACATTTTTTCGGCGTTAGAAGTTATTGCAATCTTAACTGCAGCATGTTACTCAGGGCCATTTGATTGCTAACTGCCTCAGAAGTTGTTTCGTTGTCCTTAATATGCACTCCAGTGCAAATGCAATTGGTTAACAATTTTCTGTTATATCCAACATCAACCACTAACAAGAATCTCTTGTTACAGATAAAATACATTTATATATATATCACTTTAAAACTATAACAAATTATATTTGAGGTCTGAAGGTTATGTTATTATTATTCTTCCTGTATTTCTTTTGAGGTTCAAAAGGGATGAGGAAAGTGAGCCTATGAGCTTTTAAATTTTCAACGTGACACTCGACCAAAAAAGTAGACTGCCAACAGTTTCTTGGGTCCAACAACTTTCCTTAAGCGACATCGGAACAGAGAGGAAAAATAAACACCGCACCCTTTCACAAAATAGGACTCTTCTTGAATGACCTTAGGGAAACAATACCCTTTCGATCGTAACGAACTCAATGAGCACTCACGAACGGCTCTAGAGATTTAGGAACGATTCCCCTATAAGGTAGACTATACTGACGTACGGCATGTGCTGCAAGGCACTTTAGGGTTGTGTGGCGCACTGGATTCACCATGGTATGAAGCATTTGACCCCTGCCCTCCAGGAGACTCTGGAAGGTCCTTCCTCGGCTATCGACCAGGTCCAAATGCGCTCCCCCTTCGACGAGAGCTTTGGCAAGTGCAGGAGGGCACACTGGACGGCATGCTGCAGCCACGTGTAATGCCGTGTTTCCCTCTGAATCTCTTGCGTTTGGATTCGCTCCGACCTCAAGTAGTAAGGCGGCCAGTTCGGGCGAGGGGAAGGCACAAGCCGGGTACCGGCCAGACACTAGGCCGACGGCAGCTGACCCTGCACCACCCGCAGAACCTCCGGCACCTCCTGCCGCAGCGGCCGCTGCTGCAGCCACTGAACATTCCCTTGATGCCGCAAGGTGTAGAAGGGTGGAACCACAACGTGCGCGGGGGTCCAATTTTACAAGGGCGTGTAGGGCTCGGCGTAGCTCAAATCCGACCTCGGTGGGCTTTTCTTCCACTGTTAGACTCGGAAGCAAGCGAGCCAGTATACATGCAAAGTGTATGGTGATGACTAAAGTTCGCTGGAAACCACTTGCCATAGCAGCAGCAGAATTTCCCCCAACCGTCGTTGATGACGTCAATGTGCTGAGACCCGGAATCTTCTCCAAATGTGCCAGACCGGCAGACACCTCAGCAACCGCCTTGCAGAAGACCGACAGAACGTCTTTGAAGGCCACGGGTGGGACGACTCTCCTGTTGTTCTGAGGACCTTCATCACCCCTCGCCGGCTGCCTCCTTCCTTCGCTCATCATGAAGGAGAATAGTTCGGTAAAAGAGAATAGGGAGCTCTGAGTCATGGAGTTAAGTGGTTCCAACATCCGTTGCTGCATGTCCAAGGCATATGTCCACAAGGTTATGCAGCGGTCAAATTTGCCAGCATCGGCATATACGGCACCACGATAACGTATGTAGTAGCTCGTGTCAGGATGGGCAGGTCCCAATATCCTCTCTCTGACCAGCAAAGCTTGCATCCTCATCTCGTCGGGATCTCCTAGGAGTTCATCAAGGCCGTCTATTGTCGATACTTCTACTGAGTGTTCATAAGCTGCTATAGGGGAAGAGTGCCTTGGTTTGGGTATAGGATTGTGTCCTGTCAGTCTGAAATACACAAATGTCAAAGATAATTAGTTTTTAAAATCTGAATGACACAAAATCAGATTCAAAACCATTACCTAACTTAATTCATGGCTTGCATAAAATTCATGATAGAATTAACTCACAATAGCCTTGTAGCTTCTTGTTCATTCTTACATTTAATTGGTGAAAGAATTACATATTTTAATAATTTAGAAACACTGCATTGTGTTACCGTTTTCCCAGCATATAAGACGAAAAACATTGCCTTAAATCAACCTGTATTGTATGGGCCGGGGGTAAATATTTTCTCAATTGTGTAGATTTGCTGATACTTTGTATAGAAGTTTGAATGAGATAAAAATAAAAGAAACATTTCCCAAGCCTATATCAAAGTTCTTTTATAAAACAAATGATACATGCCTTGGTTACAAAATAGATGTCATAATAAAAAAAGATGTTTGCTTTGTGATCGAACTATGTATCAGTATTAATAAACAACTTTGTCATTGACTTGGCAGCTGTAAATGTAACTTATTGTTAATACACAATTTCTCACACTCATCTCAACAGCATCGGCCAAAGGAGTGATGCAGCGGATGCGTGGCATCCGGGTCCCTGAATAATGGGGGCCCCAGAAATTCTCAAATTATTGAAGTACTGAGTGTAAATTTTGCAAAAACTTAGTAAAAATCACTTGCAAACTGATTTCCAATAAAGAAACACCCTGTAAAAGTTATAATATTAAACTGGGGCTCCATAAATCGTTCATTATTACTATAAATATTAATATCATGGGGACCCATCGATATTCACACACAGACCTCCTTCAGAGCTTGGCTGACTCTGCTTCTCAATTGTACACATTGCACCTCTGAATATGGGGCATCACCCTGAACTCACCGTAACAAGAGTATAGCACTTTGGCATGTGTTTTGTTGGTATGTGTTGCATGTTTGAAATAGTATTATTTTACGTATGTGTGGTTATATTCAACACGTAATTACCATGTCAAAATATAAAGTGCAAATTCTAGTGACTAATGGGATCAAAAAATAAGATATTTTTGCACAGTATAGTGTTTAAATTGGAAGTCCTAAAGTATGCCATAGACCACGGGAATCAAGCAGCTGAAAGACATTTTGGTCCATCTCCAACAGAAAAAATGATATGGGAATGGAGGAAGCAAAAAGAAGATTTAATGAAGGTAGACAAGAGCAAGAAAAATGTACATTGATGCGCTGCAAAATGGCCACATCTTGAAGAAGACGTTAAAAACTGGGTTATTGATCGTAGGAGAAATGGAATTGCTGTACCAACAAAAATGATTTTAATTAAAGTGAGAACTGCAGTTGAAAGGAGAATTGTTGATTTTTTGGGACAATGTCATGGTGCGAAAGATTCATGAAAAGACATGGGCTAAGTATGCGTACCAAAACAAGAACAGCGCAAAAAATGCCAAACAAATACGAAAATAAGATTATAGAATTCCATAAACATGTTCTAAACATGAGAAAGAGAATATGTTTTGAGTTAGGACAAATAGGAAACATGGACGAAGTACATCTTATGACTTTCTAAGCTTCTATGATGAATAAACTTTCGACATATATCAATCATGTTTTCATTTCTGTACATAAGGTAAGATAAAGTACATGCATTTTTTCCCTGAAATTTACGTTTCAAAATCAGGGTGCATCTTATTATATGCCAGGAAATATGGTATACATCAATATCACAGAATTTACTGGCATTCACCAAACTATCAAATCATACTTAATAAATTGTTTTACGTACAAGTTATACAAAATGACTTTAAACTGGTAATATATAAAACTTTAAAATCAAAATAAAATAACCTGATTTACAGCATTGGTGCAATAAATTTAAAATGCATGTTGGATTTTTAAATTGAAATAAGTTCCACACAATGAACAGAATTTATTTGGCTGCACCAATGGGTATAGGTAACCAAGACAAAGCCCAGTGGCTCTTGCTTTATGAGAGCCCACAAGAGATTTAATGAGTGCCAATGAGTCACACCAACTGCTTCTTAGACACATACTTCCAAAAAAAACCATAAAATTTAATGTTGAACTAGCCATTTCTTATTTTTCAGAGACTAATGCAAGGTTTTTCGAAGTACGGGCCATGACCCTATGGTGGGCCACAAAAAGTTTGATAATGGTCTCAATGAAGGGTCTATCCAAGATATTTTGATGCAAAATTCAGACTAAATTGTTGCCATGTTGCTCAGAATCAACTAATGGGATTTATAAGTTATTAAAATGTACCATTTGGATTTTAAATACATTCATAGAAATAATTACAATATTTTATGAGGAAGAATTTTGGTGAGCCAAATCACATATTTTCTATTATTAATATTGGGCCTTGGAGAAAAAAGTTTGAAAATCCCTAGGCTAACGGAATGAGTTGGTATTGGAGAAAAACTGACCAGCAGTTTAGAAAAGACTAAAGTAATCAATCGACTTATTGTTAGATATTATTTTTTTAAAACAACATAGGACTATAACTCACCTTTCTTCCATGGCTCTCTTCCATAATTGCAATGCACCTATCATATCTCTCTTCTTGTCCACGTATGTCGCTCCAAGCAACTCAAAGGCATCGATCTTTTCCTGACGACTCACGAGCCCTGGCTGCTTGACCAAGTATTCGACGATATGACTATGCCCAGTTACACTGGCAGCCAATAATGGAGTCATACCTGCAGACATAAAAAACTAATGTCAGTGAAACATAAATTTTCAATCCAATAGGGATTACAATCATCACAATTAATAAAGGATTATGCATGTCTTATCATCTATATTGCTGTGAAAAAGCTGACTCATTTAAATTATATGTTCTACAGTGTTGCTGTACATGATCAAGGCAACCAAAGGTCATTTAACTGGACAAGATATATTCATTTTTCAATTTTATTAATTACGAGTAGACGATGCTTGCATTCTGCAAGCATTTCAGCCTATACTGAATAATGAGGTAAAAAAAACCCTTAGAATTTTAAAAATTTCAGATTTTTCTTATTGGTTGTGACTGAAAACCTATGACGGTGCCAAATTTCAAGTGTCTATCTCATCTGGAAGTGCCTTATAAATTGTAGCCTCTTATATATATACATATACATGCTATGTAAGAAGCAGCTAAATATGTATTATAGGTTAATAATTTAACTTAAAAAATATAGAACTTAATTGTCATTCAACCATAGGTGGATTATCCAAATGTCAATCATCATATACATCAATGATCTCAACATAATTTTCTTAAAAGATTTAGAGATTCAGCAGCAAAGATATCCCAATTAAGCGTGCAACATAAAATCCATTGCACTAGCAGATCCATGGGGGGGGGGGGAGCGATGAGGGCAGTCACCCCTGCCCCCTCCTTGGGGAAAGCAAGGCGCCAGACTCCTCGCTTTTTGCGCAAATGAGCAAGGGAAAGTTGACTGATGCTCAACCCTTAGCGCATCTCTTAGAAAGAAAATCACCAAAATGGAAAGAAAATGCGGGATTTCCCTAACGGAGGGTTAAACTTCGTTCCAGATTTTCTATGCTTCTTATTCTAAGAACCCTCATACCATGGGCCTATGCTTCTCCGCAGTGAGGTTTAAAATTACCGATAAGGGGCAAAAACAATGTGCTCTGTTTATTGCACCCTGCCTCTACCCTCAACCACAACTCTGGTCGTTTTCTCAATATGATCAGCAACCACCCACAAGGCAACCTTTTCAGGGCAAGAACTGCTGATCTCCTGCAGATCCGAAAAGAATGGATTTCACTGCTATGTATACACTCAGAAAATTTATATTTCTTGGAATTCCCTCTTTTCTTTTCGGTGTCACATCAGCTTCAAAGAGGTGTTGTCCAGTAATCTCAAATTTGAAATCTGGCATCACTAGTTATGGGCATGATATAGTATTTACTTTTTAAACTATTCTATTATTTTATGTTTCATCGTTAATAATTAGCTGAAAGGAGCTATTAATATAGTTTTATTTAACAAGGAGTTAGTGTACTTATTAAAAAAACATTAGAACTTCCTCCTACTACCCCCCCCCCCCCCCCCTAGATCCACCCTTGATCCATTGTTGTGCATAAAATATTACGTCCAATCTTGTACATTCTCATACATTATGTTAGACTACCATATCTTCATGTACAGTGAAAAATTAAGATAATGTATGAACACCTATTTCATTCACTATTTGATTCCAATACTGTCTGATTATCCAAACAGATTGATAATTCCACATAAGTCCATCTCATGTTAGATTGTATATCGATGCTCTCATGTACTTTTATAAATAAACTAAATATAACTCAAGGTGAGAAAGATGACGAAATTTATTTTTTAAATTAACTTATATTTATAAAATGGCAATTTTCAAGAACTATTCAAATTGTCACTGTAGTAAATTACAGACAAACTCTTGTTGGATTACAGTTCATCATATTATTTTTACATAGTAATTAAATCATTAATTAATATTGCTTTAAGTATAGCTAAAAGAGATCGGCTCACTAGCACCAACAATCACTTTACTGAGAAGTGATTCTGAAATTACTATAAATTATTCAAAATTCTCTGCAATATTTTAAGGAATCTTTCATTAATGTTATTATTTTCTCCATCACTTTTGACATTCTATGTACTAACCTTATTATAAAGTCAATTACCAAAGACATTTTAAATGATAATCATGTGTATAGATCATTTAGTACAGCAACTCATAGTCACTTTCTAATAATGTAGAAAGTTCATTTCTTCATTCATTGCTTACCATAAGAATCAACATCCATCTTGGCTCCACATTCCAAAAGCAACTTCAAGATTTCTAAGCTCCCAGACTCAGCGCAGTCATGCAGAGCAGTATTTCCCTTCACGCTCTTACGATTTACGTCAGCGTTTAGGTTGATGAGGAATTTTGCGATGCGGAAGTGCCCTTTGTAGCACGCTATCATGAGGCAGGTGTGTCCATGACGATTAGCAACTTCAACATCTAAAGCAATCAAAGGTAAAAACAACAAAAATTAAGATTCATCAATGATTATATGAATATTCAAGCATTATAATTAATTTAACATATTTCATACAATTTATGAATTTCAATTTCAATGCATCTTTATACTATCATATATTCTCATAAAAGTGCAAACTTTAATAACCTTTACATGATTATATAATCTAGGAAGCTCTGCCCCATGGCCACCTCGGGACCCAATCCTACGGGTCTCACTTTGCTTTATATATTCTATAGGACGTAATTCTGATTCATTCCCTCCTATCCTACGTAAGCAGAATTCCCGTAATTGGTAATTTAGTGTAATTGCCTGTCGATTATGACGAGCATGTGTGAGTTAACAAATTCCACGTTTCATATGGATTGCATACTCATACCACGTTCTTCCATCCCTATAAAATGTGAAAATCAATTCAAGTTTTGAACTATGTACCATACTGTTTCTTGCCTAAAGATGCTATCATGAAACTTGTTGTTCCTCGACAAAAATGCAAAACAATTAAGTTTCCTAACCTTGCCTTGGCATTTGCACTAATTGTAAGCTATATAATCTGTTCTCACATATTTTAGCACAGGTTTGAAAATGCCCATAAACCTGCCATTATACGTTATGTTATCACATAACATTATAATGTAAGTATATTATAAAAAAACACAGTTGCCAAAAAACAAAGCCTTTATTAAATTTATGGTTGTTTTTTTAATTCAGTGCAATATGATAAGCACAATGTAACTGAGCTGATATAGAATTCACAAATCAAATATGTATATGGCAATTGTCTTTTAGTAGTCAAACTATCTTATATTTAGTAGTTTCTGTTAATATCAAATTTGTTTACGGTCGTTACTAAGAAAATGATGTCGACTATTATGATAAATTGACTCGGAAATCAACAATATAAAAATCGTATTTTGCTTTCCCTAGCACTAATATGATCTGTAAGGTACATATGCAAACATGTACAGACGCATACAACAAAATATACAACAACACATACAACTACTTAAATTTCAGATAGGATGAACTGCGAGTCTCTTACAATTTGCGAGTTGTCTTGTAATTTTTCTAGGTGAATTAAACGATGGCAAGTCAAAATATAAGTATAACTGTACCCTGCAGGGGGGACGGTTGTCATAACACCGGAGGTACAGGGGTGTCACCGGATTAAGAGATGGTGTTGAATATGAAACGCTCTCAAAGAAGAAAGCTGGAAATCGACTCAAAAGTTTAAAAAATATATTTTTTGTGCCGCCCAAACATGAAATCAATTTGTACATTACGAATTTTGATTGCAGATTAATACATCCGTATACAACTGCAATCCATGGTGGATTGAACAAAACGTCAATAAACACAAAACTGTATAATATAATGATTTTACTTACAAAATAGTTTAGGTTTTAGTATTAAAATGATGAAAGAAGATTCATATCATTATATAATAACTATTTACGTTGCTTTGCATAAAGACTGATTGATTGCTACACAAAGTCGCGACACTCAACGCTATAGAATGAGGCATGAGTAAACGTACCCCTCCAACCGCTCTGTCACCTCAGTGCGCTTTGTGGGAATTCCCATTGATCCAATACGTTGCTAGGCAACGAGCTACATAAGTAGTCCCTCTTCCCCTCCCCCTCCTCCTCTCCCCTCCCCTCTCTTCCTAGTACTACTCTCCCCCCTCCCATCATGCGGGACACTTTTAGTAGGTACAGTGAATTTTCCGTAAACCAAATGGAGTTTAATTATTCCATAAATTTGACACCATGATCCTCCAACTTTTTTCAGTTCTGAGAACAATTTACCCCAACAAATGTTTGAGCGGGAATTATTCAAACAACCAGAAGAAAATTAAGGAATCATAACGCCAAAATTATGAAAAAATGAAACCCCATTTGGGTTATCCGAAAACTTCCTGTACCTTTATAAGGATGTGGAATTGGTACATACTTCTGAAGGAAAAGAACAGATATTCCTTTAAAAACTTATTGATAAAAAATAAGTCAGTTATACATTACGTAAGTATAAAAAATGTTATGCTTTTAAGATGATCAAGTTTATATCATTTATATAAGATACAAAGAACAAATAAAAGATTAGTTATTAAGTATTTTAATTATTCAAAGAAGAATAATATTCAAGGTGATTGAAAGTGAAATATACAGTGAGATAAATATATGGCATTGTTAAAATGTTTTTTAAAGGAATAAATGATAAAACTTACTTTTTTTAATTAAGAACACTTATTTAAATTCACTATCAGCAATAATGAGAATTTTTTAGTTCATAAAAAGTATTTTTTCCTTTCAAAGTTTTATTCCAACTTTCGCAGTTTTTTTCTTGAATAAATAAGCAATTTTAATCAACGTTAATTTTCATAAATTTTTAACAAGTCACGATGCACCATCACCATAACAATCTTCTGTTTAATCTGCGAATTCGCAAAAGGATTTCATTCGCTTCCACGGGAAAGAACGTTTCGCTAATATAATTTCCGGACTCTATTACATGAATCATCACATAAACTCGAACGAAAACCGTCGTTTTCCCGGATTTCCTCAGCTTTTATAGGATATCGGCACGAATTCGAAGTGAGCCACGGGTTTGATGGCAAAATATTATCATCCGGAAAAATCACGAGGACTGTATGCCATTAACACGATAACACAGGAAATGACGAAGCATATTTCTCCCACAATTCCTCTCGCAATATAAAGAAAAAGGAATTAAAGGGTTGGAATTTTATAATAACTATAACTATACTATGAAAAGCGCGTGGGGAATACGATTCGCCCATTAAGTAAAGACGTCGGCGTTTTCTTTCTTTAATGACTTCTGGGCGACTCTCACATTTTGAGGGAAAGATAAGAACGCGAGGGGGGGATGGGGGGGGGGGGGGGGGGGGTTGGAGCGACCCGTTTCAACTTTAGAAACCCGTCGCCGTAGTCCTAATAGTTTTGGAATGAATCACGCGTTGCGATTAACTGACTCACCCGCGTCGTGATCCACGAGGAACTTGACGATCTCGTAATGACCGTCGAAGCAGGCGGCTCGCAGCGGAGTCGAGTTGGTCCTCGTCGTGGAGTTGACCTGCGCACCGTGTTGAACCAGGAGACGCACCACATCCAAATGACCGGCAGCCGCAGCGCACCACAAGGGAGGAGCGCCTTCTATCGTTTCGCCATCGAACACCACTGCGAGAAGAGAGAGATAATGTCGACATTAGAAACAAGTTTTGCGCTATATACTACGTTCCTAAATAAATAAAAAAGATTTCGCTTGAAGAAAAACAAATTTTGCTAACAATAAATGTAACAAGGCCAGGATGCGTTTTTAACGTTTTGAAGCAAAGATCATGATTATGTTTTTATTCAATTTGGATACATTTATTATTATTAATATACACTTTCGTAATACTATAAATCAAACTATTTTTATCGTCAAAAACATTAGGTCTGGCCGAATTAAATAAGAATTCTCATGTTCTATGTATAAATAAAAACTCGAAAACCAAATACTTAAATAAGTAATTTCAATCTAATTGTAAGTCACTAACAAGACTGAAAGGATTGAACGAAATTTTTCCAGACAAAAAAATTTTTAGTATTAATTACGTCCTCTAGCGTCAAGTAATGCATAAAAATAACTTGAAAATAAGGACACATACATAGGTCATCAATAAATAATTATTAAATAATAACGTATCCAAGAATGCGCCGTAAGGATTTTGATACTATATACAGCAAATACCATACTATTAATAGAATGTCTTTGTCTTCTTTTGATGTTCGACGGTAAAAATAATTAGTCGAGGTCGCGCGTTCCGCATCGATTACTCCGGCGGACCTTCGTTTGAACTCCCCGCGACCTCGAGAAGGCGAGAGTGACAAAAGAGGACGAGCGACCGCGAAGATCGACTCCATTGTTAAAGTTATCGCGGAATAATCGCCCTCACCCAACTAACGGGATTAAATCGAAAGCGAACAAAAGACGAAATAGGACAATAAACGGTGGCGTACTCAACGACCCCAAAATTGTTTGGATAGCTCTCGTTCTCCAATGCCGTCGCGTAGATTTATTTTTTGACTCTTGGTACGTGGCGTTTCCCGATCAAGCCTAAACTAAAAAAAAACACGGTTTCTCTAAAGCTTAGAATTTTCTAGTAAAACGATAACAAAGCGCAAAAAATAGGTTATTCCGTTCCGGGAAGGATTCAGTGATAAAACTCAAACGAAATCACTTTAGAATTTTTAAAAAAATGGTGGTCGGTCCACTGAATTCTCCAGAAGTAAACCATTTTTCTAATCTTGTATGGAAGAAGAAGAGAAGCAGAGCATAAAACGTGGCGGGTCAGAAGGTACTCGTAGTATAACTAAAATTACTTTTGATCTCGAAAGTTATAACTAGATTATGAAGCTGAGACCAATTTCTAAAAGGACTCGAAATAGGCGAAATTTCCTCTTACAGGAATGCAAAAAAATAGTCATCCCGGTTAAAAACTTACCGTTTTACATATGAAACGTCTCTTAAACCGAATATATTCTTGTAATATTTTACGATTCGCATTCAAAAGACTTCGAAATCCTCCCTCGAACAAACGATCCACTTTAAATTTTGCAAGAGTGAGTTGGGATTCTTCCTGGCGAAGAAACAAATGAGTAAGGATTTGAGATCGGTTTTAAGTTTTATTAACAGTTCAACGCACCAATGCGTCAAGGGCCCCCACTTCACAAAAAATAATACGCTCAAATTAACAACTATATTGACAGGGCTTCACTTTACCTTTGCTTCGCCCAATAAAACTGGTTTCTTCACAGTTTAATAATGTTACTGCCTAAATCCAAAGTGTTTCATAATTATAACGAAAAATATCGAGTTTCCATTAGAAAACGTATATGATTATCATTCACGTACGTCTATCAAAATATTTACGAAAACTAAAAATACCCATGACACCGTATGGAAATGTTTATCCTCGGTATAAAAGTTTCCTTGATAAGATACGCTTTGTCATTAAATTGCCGTAGTTTTTCAATGCATACAGTTGTACTGATCCACAAAAAGAGATAAGAAATTCAAACACATTCCAAAGCTTATAATTCGAACCTAGAACGATGTTCAATATGTATGTCGTTTTATGTAGGTTTTTATAGTTTTAATAACTTGTTTTTTGTTGAGAAATGTGGAAACAGGTGAAAAAATCAGTGGTAGAATATCCGCCCGGCAAGTGAAAGACCCCGGTTCGATTCCCGGTCATAGAAGATTTTTTCGCCTGTTTCCACATTTCCCATCATTTCAGCTTATGCCTAACGTATAAGGATCTTCGGATCATCCTTTCCATCAATTTGTTTTTTGTTGATAAATCCATTGTAAAAGGCCTAATAAAGGCTGTTTTTGGATTTTATTTAAATAAATAAATAAGTTTTAAAGAACTTCATTTTAAACGATATGAATACGAACGGGAAGAATATCTCCAATGAACTAAACGATTTCGAATTATAAAAGTCTGGATATTCGACAACCAGCGCTTTCAGCCAAATAATTTGTCTGAATTTTATTCCAG
Organism: Uropetala carovei; assembly: GCA_036926305.1. Lineage (NCBI taxonomy): Eukaryota > Metazoa > Arthropoda > Insecta > Odonata > Petaluridae > Uropetala > Uropetala carovei. The sequence continues at coordinate 724,435 of JAXCHB010000210.1, forward strand.
GTTAAGGGCACGTCATTTCGAATCTTAGCGTTTGATATTTCTAAATTCAACCGGACATTCTGCAGGTTCTGGAAGAGTTCCCAGAACCCAACCCGTCTTAAAAAAAAACTACATCCGACCTAATTTTAAGCGCACAATATCCTAGAAATATCAGTGAAGAAGGACCCTCAGACGCAAGGACTACTAAAGGCGAAACAACCTTCCCAAAAGCCGTGGGTAGAGAAATTAGGAATTAATAAAAAAAGGGAAGAGGACAGAGGGAAGGAGACAGAGAGAAAGGTGGGAATGAGGTGAAGGGAGAAAGCGAACGAGGGCAAACTAGGGAGATGGGTGATGGAGAAAGATGGAGAGGGAACCAGTGGTGGGAAAGGGAGAAAGGTAGGGGAGGAGAGAAATAGGGAGAAAAGGAGAGAGAAAGAGAGGGGAGAGAGGAGGCAATGAGAGGCAGGAAGTGAGACAAAAGAGGAGAGAAAGAGGGAGAAGAGAGAGAAAGAGGGAGGAGAGAGAGAAAGAGGGAGGAGAGAGAGAGAGAAAGAGGGAAGAGAGAGAGAGAAAGAGGGAGAGAGAGAAAGAGGGAGGAGAGGGAGAAAGAGGGAGGAGAGGGAGAAAGAGGGAGGAGAGGGAGAAAGAGAAAGGAGAGAGAAAGATGGTGATAGAAAGAGATAAAGTGGGAAGGAGAGAGGGAAGGAGGTAGAGAGAGCAGATGGAAGGGAGAGAGAGAGGAAGAGAAGAATAGGAAGGAAGGGAGAGAGGGGATGGGAGGGAGAAAAAGAGAGAGGGAGGAGGGGGAGGGAGAGGTTGAGAGAGAGAGAAACGGAGAAAGGGAGAGAGAGGAACGGAGAAAGGGAGGGAGAGATGGAGGAAGATGGATAGGGAGAGATATAAAACGAATTAGTTAAAAACGACATATAAATCTTCGAATAAAGACCGCCATAGTCTGATCGGGCGATCGAGCAATATTCACGCGCCACGCGAGTTTAATACTCGCTGATAAAAAGCACACCTGGCCTCGCAGTGAGATGAAACACCGTGCTGCAAAGATAGACTCTTCAGCTGAGAGTGAGAGAGAAGGGAGAGTGAGTGACTCATGACGAAGCGGCGTAGGAAGAAACATTTTGGTAAACTCCGGCTCGGAAGGCACCCGAGTATTTTTCTCCAACATATACGGGAAAACCCATATGGCCTCACAGAGCTGTTAATATACGGTTTAATGGAAATGGCGGCGGATAGAATAGAATTAACTAGTTAAATTAACTAAACACTATTTTCAAATTAAAAAAACATTTATTTTATACTTTCTTGGCAAGAGAATCATTTTTTATGGTCAGTGAAAAATATGTAGTTAATCAATGCGATTCCTAACAAATGATAAACCTAACAGAAGTAAAACAGTTAAGTAATAATCGAACCTCTATAATTGGAATTTTCGATTATCCAAGCAAAGTTTACTATCCCTAAATTTTGAACTAAGTTTCTACTAGAGGAATTATATCGTATCTACGTAGTTTTCAAGTAATCTTGTAAATGCAACATCGGGAAAATATACACCGATAAACGTCGATAACTCGAACACGAATAAAAAAAGAATATCTTCTTCGAAAATTCGATTTATATCCGTTCGTGTTATCGATGCAATTCTGTATAATCTTCCGCACACAAATTAGAAGATTTTAATCCTTAAAACACATATATAATTTCTGGAGCCAACCATAAAATTAAAATAAATACAAATGTAACTTTTCTCCAACTTGAAAAGTTCACGTCACATATACAGCGACTCCCCTTAGTTGTAAGAAAATAAACTACCGCATGGTTAGCCCCCACGCTGGTTTACAGCTGATAAATAGATAAGATAAAACAAATCTCGTAATTAGGCGGATTCGAAAAGGAACGACCGCAGAAAAGCCCCCTTTTTCTCGATCAGACCCCATTTTTTCCACGAATCTTTCACTTTTTCCTTTGATCACGCCGCGAAGTCCCGATCGTAAAAATAAACAAGAACGTCGGACACTTCCTTCTGTTGTTGTCCGACAGCCCCGTTTCGCCTAGCAACAAACTGAGCGCGAGGGCGATAAGAAGGCTGAGCCAAACGCTTCCTCACCAGAAGGCTTGACTTAACCGTCCCGAAAAGCCAGCACGCGCCGCGTTCTATTTATATGCAGACCCCCCCTCATCCTCCTTTTACTCCCTAAGCTGCTCTTCCCAACCCCATTAAGGGTGGGCGGAAGGGAAAGGGATAAAGCGAGACTGCCGACGCAGCGCTCAAGAGAGAGAGAGAGAGAGAGAGAGAGAGAGAGAGATATAGACGCTTCAATACACATCAAAGAGACTCCCAATGCTATCTAGTTCGAATTCTAAGATTAGAATAATCGACCAAAACTGATGGCTAAAATCAACTTATTATGTCCACCCAGTAGATATAAAGACGTTGGGAAAGTCAGATACCCATTTGATACTACTAGCAGCCGTCATCAGATGATAGATCCTAAAAATCGACCATCGGCGAATCACCACTGATGAAGGCTGCTCTGCAGCCGAGACGGGAACCTGGTTTTTCCCAATCTTTTCACGATTATCGGAGGGACATAGTAGTTCGACAGTGCGATTCCTAATAAATGTGAAATCTAAAAGAGGTGAAACGGTGCAATCGCGAGGCATTTAAACTAAGAAACAGTCGCCGTCGGTTGTAATTCAGTCATAATCGTTCCCACGAAGATAAGTTCGTCGAGTTGGAGAAATTTTCCGACGAGATTTTTTGGAATCTGAAGCTCCTACTTATATTTGAGGGCACAACCACAAAGAAAAATGCGCAAGATCGATTTAAGAGCAAAGAGGAATGCAGGCGTTCGCGTTTACTCATAGTATGTCAAAGATTATAACGACTGAAGATTTTGGTGGAGTTTTTGGTGCAATGCACCCCCCCTGCCACTCGCCAAAACCGCGCCTTCCAATATAATATATATATATATATCATATTTTACGAACGGCGATGCCTTTTCAGCTGAAATGCGCAAATGTTTCATGACTATTACCCGTATTTATATTATTTTTCATATGCCGACTTCGCAAATTAATTTTCAAGGTACACAGTAGCTGCTATTACCTAATAATAGTATTTTGCCGAAATCTATATATTTAAAAGGCTAAGGTACGTATGTAGTAAGGAATAACAATAACGGCCGAGCGTGGCAGCACTGGTTGGTGCGGAGGGTTGGGCAGCGGAGGGCCTTGCTTACTATAATACACAGCTACAGTCTCATAGAGCTCTATAGGCAGCTAACACAGCTCCGATTTCGGAGCTGAATGGGCAGCTAGTTATTCCTAATTTTCCAAAAGGAAACTTCTTGGGCTGCAAAATTGTTCCTTTAGACCGATTAAAATGATTAAGTGATTTAAAACATGGGTATGCATTGCTCTAGCATAGCGACCTTTACCCGCACGAGAAATAAAAATTTTCTTTTCGTGATGAAATATTCCTTTTAATGCATTTCCTCGCTCTCTTTTACGGCTATAGTTCGTATCTAAGTCATTTTAAATAGAGGCAAGCAATAAGTTAATTCATCTCCGAAATACCAAGGAATGTTATAAGAAGTTATCGAGGATTTTTACAATTTGATTTAGCAATCGAAATGAGGATCTCAAACGAGAACGTGGAAATATGGATTCGAACCGGCGACCTTTAACTTTGGAAGCAGACATATACGCTTGTTCAGAAAACTCATTTCTATAGCGGAAAGGGAACGTTTAGTAATTTGTAAGCGTAACGATCCAGTTCGAATGTTTTGAACGATTTACACAAATTAACCCCCTTTCAGACGAACGATTAAAAAAACAACAACAACAGGAGAAACGATTTATAATTTACCGTTCGACTTTCGGATCGAATAAATTTGCGGCGAAATTTCCTTAGAGCACCATTACTATTGCGAGATTTATAATTTTTTTAAAATAACACAAGTATAGAAGTGTGGACTTTCCAGAGTAATCGACACGCTGGCCGACACGCTCCATCGATGAAACAGGTCAAAGGGACCGAAATCATTTTTTATTTTCATTTCAAAATGTGCGCGGAAAAGTTGTCCTCAGGATATTAGCATAAATAAGAAGACTTAACCTAATTCTTTCGTTTTGCATGCATAAATTTCAGCAAGATTCGTGGGAATCGGCGTTTCAAAGATGTACATTTTTTCGGGAACGCTTTTAAAACAACGAATTTAAAGATTCCTAGCTAAAAATAAAAAACTCACAATGTCGGCGGAAAAGCGATTTTACGTAAATAAATATAAACAATTACATTGTGAGATATTTATAACTTTTTTAACTTGCTCGTTCGCGACAAAAGTATCGAGCTGTTGAGTTCTGCGTTGTAGTTTTGCCATTTATATAGTAAAACCTCTGTAGTAACAACTTTTTTGAGATAATTTTTAATAGGAGACCGTGCAAAATAAATTCGGAGCCATCCTACTAAATTCCGACACAGAACGAACATATGAAAAACGCACAATTCATTTCTGACAAACACCGATCGCATAACAGAAACATATACGAACTCAACTGCTTAAAACGGACCGATTTCGATTAAAAACTTTGTTTTTGATGTCGAAAATCGTCGCAAAACAAAGCAGGCACCTCCGGATTTTTCGTAATCGTAGAAACCCTGACAAAACACACGTGCAGACTTTCAAGGACCGGGATTAAAAATAGCTGGAAAATAACGCCGTAGGAATCAAAACTTTCCTGTTGTTGGCATAATACGAGAAATCTTATGGGTTTTAACGGTTCGGACGACATGTTTTGGTTCTTTTGGCTGAGGTGAAGAGTGCTTCTAAATCGTTAACTAAAGCGCTCAGCTGATTCCTCGTATACTACGCGAGGTCAAGGGTGCGTACAAGTCTTCCGAAGGGCAAATGGACGAACGAATCCAACCATAAAACAGCTCGCGATCTTTTTTTTAACAAAATCCTTTAGAATGAGACCAATTTTTGTCTCGAATCGATAAGAGTGATATTGAAATCATACTAGAATTTTTTACGATTCTTTAAATACTGTAGCCCTAACAATTAGGTGAGCTTTATGATCTTTTTACTCATTATTTGAGGAAGTAAAAAAAATCTCTCTACTCACTGTTTTTTTATGCACAAAAGTTTTGAGAGCACGCACTTTATAATTTTTTATACTTAAATTTTATTTAAGTGCTAATATCTCTGATTTCTGCCATAACGGGCAAATAAAATGCTCGATGCTGAGTAATATTGAGAAATGCTTGGAAATAAGTTCCCGGACATTCAACCCATGAGGAAAAATGAATCGATTTAACTATAAAACATCGAATTTCGCAACATGTACAACATTGGCTAATAAATTACGGAAAAAGAGACTCCAAATAAATGATATTTTATAAACGACTATAACAAAAAAATTTAGTTCATTACTTTATCATTCATTCGATAAAAAGTTCCATTTTTGAAACTTCCAAATTATCGGGCTCGTCGCAGCGACAGCTGCTCTCCTATCTGTAAACAATCTTCTGGTTACTTTCATTACTGTCCGAGCAAACTTATCTAAAACAGAAATAAAACGATTTTTCTTGTTTGGGCCAAGATATTCTGACAGTGTTGGCGTTTCGCCGTAGTTCCGCCTGCCATCTTCTTTGACGTATATGTCGCCTTCTTAATATACTCGCTACCGAAGGACACTCTGGTCCTTCCAAAAACGTTCCCTTCTCATGCGGGGACAGACAGTGGGTTGTTTTTCGCGAATCCTTTTTCTTCTTGCACTTTAACTTCCCGAAGCGAGATTAATTTTTCCTCTCACTTCTCACCTATCGACCTATATATCACCAATTATGGGCCGTATGAAAAAACTCGAAAGGAAAACTTTGTTTTTTTCAATCTTTTTTTCCAGTGTACTAAAGATTAAAATATTAGCTCATATTACATTATTAGTAAAACTTGGTAAATCTTACCGAAATGGTAAATAAAATAGTAGTTCATTTATTACTGGCAACACGAAATATAAATTGCCTTCGTTTTAAGACTATGTCGTAATATAGACTTTTACATTTTTAGAGGGCCTTAAATCAGTCGTTAATCTTTGATGAGCGCATAAAATTTACGTTTCGATAATCAAACCAGATATTAATCATAGCAAATAAATAGTTACGTGCAAACACCAATCGGTTAACGCTATCTGTTCAGCGCTATGACGATTTACGGATTTAAACGAAGTTTATAAAAGTCAAAGAGAGGGATTTATGGCTATTGGAGAGAGACTCACTCGCACACTTACTATTTACACTTCATTTCCAAAGAAAAACAACCTCGAACTATCATATGCATACATAAGATAACGGATTAGGATATCCCGTTGACTTGGCTGCGTTAAGATGAAGTCACCTTGACCTTTCTTTATATGAATCTTATTGTTAGTGGGAGATAGCCAAGATCTAGAAGTTCAGTTTCCAGATACATTTATTTTGAATATGTAATCGGCGTTATGTAGCGTCGAAAATAAAGCAATAATGAATGCTTTTATCTCATCGAAAATATTCCAATCGAATTTCGAATTGCCTCATGGATCGATTAAACTTTTCGCCGCTGTTCTTCTCAGGGGATCGTAAAAATGTATTTTCATTTCGTCAATTTTTGTGTTTTGCATTTTTTCCTCCAACAGAATTCCATTGCTTTTCAATTCGCCATTTTAAAAATGATTTTCATCAACACGAGACTGGAGCACCGAGGGTCATTTTTTGTAAAGGTATAATAATAGATAATCATCCAATGCTCGCTTTCCCTTCATACTTGATATGGAATCAGTGTTCTAATGCATGACCATTCTTTTCTCTACTTTAAACCGAAAGTGCTAAATACTAAAAACGCTTACCTACTAGACACAAAGAAGGGAATGGACGTTTTAAAAAGTTTTCATACTGTAACTGGACTTTACACCCTTCAAAAATCATCCTTTTTCTCTCTGTAAGAAAATTTCCTCGCGACTGTAGTTTTCCTTATCCATCTTCCCATGTATTTTTGTTCATAATCAATTCCACGGCTGGCGAGCAAAAGGGATATCCAAAAATTCAAGGATAATAATCATAAAAACAGTTCATTTTGCAGAAAAAAATCTTTAAGATTTGAGAAAAGTGCAGTTCGATTAAACACTGATAACAGTATACATCTGCTGAAAACGACAGGAATTTTGGAGAAAATAACGAATTTCTAAATCAGTTTCTCTCATCTCTTTAGTTCCCTTTTTGTTCGCCAGCCATGGAATTATTCAATACGTAATGAATTTTTTTATTTATTAAACAGGTTATAGAGAAAAAATACGGTATCGAGCCCACTTATCCGCAGAAACGATAACCACGTTACAATGAAGTTCGTCATACCGAATGACGTCAAACAGAAAAAAGTTTGTAAAAACTGAGCCGCGCCTTGTTTCACGAGCGTCGTACCGAGGTTTTGCTGAATTTTAAGCTACGAAAACGGATCTTTAATTCCGAGGGTAACCTGTTCGACACTCACCCGACCCTGGCAGTTCGATGTTTGCGTTGCACCTCTCAATGAGGTACTCGGCCACATCGCAGTGTCCGTTCCGGCACGCCATGACCAGCGGGGTAGATCCGTTAGTCTTCGCCGACACGAGCATGGCCACTTCGTCCTTGCTCCGGTGGTCCAGGAATACCTGAGAAGAAAAGGAAAGCGTTAGCGGTGATTCAGCAGAATATCGCGAGTGAAAGGCAGGAAAAGGAACGGGCGAGAGGAAGGAAGAGTGAATTGCAGAAATTATCGGATCGGAGCGAGTGCGTTCCTCCCTTTGCTCCTCCATCTACCGCACTCCTCCCCTCTTCCGACATTCATCTGTAAAATGGGGCAGGATAATAAATACGACCATGTTTTCGATATCCTTTTTTTACGGCTTAAAATCTTTTATTATCGAAACGGTTCGAGTATAGAGAGAAAAAAGAATAATGTTTTTTTAAACTCGTTTCTCCCGTGTCATTATTACGGCTATCATTCTCAAGGACTGCTGATGATATTTTTTATTGAGTTTCTCTGCTAAAAATTCGCCATTTATTTAATCCGTTTAATATTCGCGACAAATAAAAAAATACGTCTGTACAAAAAAGAACCATCTCCGTCAGCCTCCATTATCTCTGGAAGTATAGCTATTCAGTGGTTGAATTATTTATATCAGGGGTGCCCAACCTGCAGTCCACTAAGCAAGTTTACGCGGCTTACCGACAGTGTTTCACAGTTTTCAAAACTTTTTTCATTTATTTTAATTAACTACCAAATATTATACTCCGTGTAGTAAAATCTGTTAAGATATATAACGTTGAATTGCGACATCTTAGTAAATATTTCTCAATCCAAGTAAGTTCTTTTTAACGCTGATTTTGACTTTTTCTCAAAGATATTTTAAAGGCTGAATTCCAGCATTACTTTAAATGTTGAAATGTTAACCCTAAAAAGCCAATTCTAACTTAATTTCCACGCATATGGTGCCTAAGAATCTCTAGATAACTTACGATTTAACTATAATCCTTTGGCCATTTCAAATGCGGCCCACCATGCAGAAAAGGTTGCCCACCACTGATTTATATGATGTATTGATATATAGGGCACTAAATATTCCCGATTTGTGCTAAAGATGGAGAACAAATTGCTATTGTGATATTCGCGAATGAACGCCAAAGGTCCTTGTGCCAGCAAAAGGCATGTTTACCTTCACCAGAGAGAGAAAGTAACAGAAACTACTTGGCGACATTTACCACGGTCATATATTTTTTAAATACATAATGGGTGAATACTGAACTATTTTTGGAACGGAACAATCACAAACACACAATTAGAAACTAAGCTTCAAGAACGTTTCAAATTTTACACAGATGACTACAGGTTTGAGTTTTGCTACAATTAGAAAATTCAAGTGAAAAATTCTGGCGCGATCTCCTGGTTACTGCGCGGCTTCTCTACAATGACAAATCCGTAATCGAAGCTAATGGAGAGGAGAATCAGCAGGTAGGTGGATGGTTTGAGGTCAATTATCGATGGTTCCAGCATTTTTTACTTACTTTCCCTGGAGATTACGAAATCCAAGAGATTGAAACTCAAAATTTCAAAAACCTATACAAAAACAATAGCACCGCATTCATTGCATAAGCTTTATCATTGGGCTTGGGCGATTATTCAGCAGTTGCAAGAGCAAACGACCGACGAATTCAAATTTCGGAAACGTCTGTGTCCTTGCGATGGCTTCGAACCCACGTCCTAAGAAGCATAGGCAGTGATAGAGCCACAAGCCGTCCACCCACTTGTCCGAATGCCTACTTGTTGATCTCGATCCGGATGCAAAAGAGCATTTCGTGAGCGCGGGAACTCATAAATGTTTCAGCGACCCGAATGCTAAGTAACCGCCGCCGGTGAGCTGAATAACTCAACTACGTTTCCTGTTTACCCTGATGCATTAAGCGGGACACAAAAAAATGCCACTAAAAATTAGGAGAATGCAAAAAAATGCTATCATTATTTATGATACAATGATAGATACTAAGCCTTTACGAAAATTTTATAATAAATAATACATTTGAAAAATGAAAAAATAAAATAAAAGAAAATTTAATAAAATATAAAATGAAACGATAATTTCGAGAAAAATTATATGACGTGACATCGACGTAAGAAAAAGTAAATTCCGTTAAAATATTTTAACAAAAACGACGAAAATCCGCAGGATAAACACCTCATCGCTTTTTACTCGGACACGACCATACGATGGCGAGTCGTTTCTAGTACGTATACTCCATTCGCGAAAGTAACATCGTAAAAACAGCTGATTGATTTACTTGGCATCCACTGGATCGTCAAGGCCTTGCATGACTCGGGGAAAGACGCCGCCGGGAAATAAGGTACCGAAACGAGAAAATCGTTCTTATTTTATTTTTATCTCATAAAAAGATCTAATCCAACAATTTTGTAACGTCGGAAAAAATATATGATACACGGATCTGAATTTTCTTTCGATAATCTTTTTCTCGGTTCAAGGAAGTTCAACGCGTTCATGTAACCTTGAGAACCGGCCGCGGGTATGTTGCGAAGACTTCCCGAATCGCCAAAATTTTATTCTCGCGAAGGAGTTAATTGGGAATGAGGTTTCTCTGCGAGCCCATGTAAGATGTGATAATTGAGTCTTTGAAAAGGCGGAATGTCGTAAGTAATGAGCCTTTTAAAGTGGTTCCACTTTCGCTTCTTCCTGCACAGAGACTTGAAACGAAAGCGGGGCGGCATTCTTGCGAGAATTTGAAAATGGATCCGCTTCCATCCAACATATCAAAACAGGCAATTTTTAAAAAAATGTAGTAAATTTGCAAATTAACCCTTTCAGATTTGGCGTACGTGATATTATTTCCATTGTCCTATGACAAAATTGTACTAAAATATTTCCAACGCACTGCACGTGATCATGTACGATTTTTTTTGTGCGTGTTAGGTACTAAGTGATTTGTGTCTCAATTTAATGTTTGAAAAGTTAAGTATTTGTGAAAACATAGAAGATGGTAGCTTGAGCAAGATATAATTCAGGTATGAAAGCAATACATCCCAAAGTCCGTAGGAAAGGATATAAAAAACGAAAGCAAAACAAAATATTTTCCGTAAAAGTGTGGAATATTTTAACAAGCACTTGAAGGGATAAAACAAAGGTTATTTAACAATGCCTCAATTAGCTGCGTTTCTAAGTTTCCTGCGATAAAATGGTGAGGAAGTGGGCAGTAATTTCCCCTCGAGAATTTGCGACGGTATGCTTGAGAAAGTCACTCTCGTCCCGCATTGAGAGTTTAAGTTTCCGCCAGCACAAAGAAACATGCGGAATATTTAATGGAGATGTTAACTGGTCAGTTTTATTGAATACGGTGCTAAACTAGTGATTTCTTTAACTAATAAAGAAACGGAAATCTTTTCACCGAAGTTTCCTTTGGGGAAGACAAATGGGACGACTCTCTAAATAATTTGTAAGAGATGAATCTGAACAAAAAGTGAATACATCTCATGACGTCATGGCTTCAAAAATCGGTATAACATAGATTGTACTAACTTTCTCATATACTAATGCGTCGTTTAGTTATCTTTTGAAAAATATGAACTATGTAGAATCGTTATAAACATCAACTTAAATAACTATACGAAATTTGATGAAAATCGTATGAGCAGTTTTTTCGAAAATCCAATTGTTATTAAAGTTGCCCAAGGATAAACTAGCCTTATATTCATTCTTTGATAAATAGGAACTATGTAGTATTATTGAAGACGTAAACTCAAGTAACTATACGAAATTTGATCAAAATCGTTACTGCCGTTTTTGAGAAAATCAAATTGTTGTTAAAATTGCAATAAACTGCCCTTAATTATTGTGCTATGTCAACCATTTCTTCATAGCTTCTACTCCGTATGATAAAATGCCTAAGTACGAGTTTTCATTCATTTTCGCTCTACCGTTCAGGCACTAAAGCCGCGAACATACAGACAGACGGCATGGCGAAAACCACTTTCGCACTCAGGTACACCTAAAACGTATATTTCCATCAAAATAATTTTTTCGCGATAACAATACCTTCTCAATATACTTCGTATATGAGAAAGTAAAAAGTGAGTGATCCACATGAAACTAATACACGAGTAATTTTCTTTAAAGTCTGAAAACGTTTAAAAATTGTCGCTAAATATCATGAATAGTCAAAAAAGATTTCCATAACCTTATCTCAGCATGAGGAATACTCATCGAAAAATCAATTAACATAAATGTATATGCACATTAAGTTATTATTAACAACTTTATCTTCATGAATTCCATCATATGCATCGCAATTACATCGCTCCAGTTTTCTGATACTCTAACAATTATTCCCTCACTATTCCAATTAGAGGAGTTCGTTTCCAAACATTTATGCATAATTGGAATGTTATTTTCGAGTTTCTATTGGAAAAAAATTACCTCGCACTTGAACTTCAGTTTTCCAACCGATTTCCATAATCGGCAAGGGCAAATGAACGACGCAGAGCGCGGTCGGACGACGAGGCCGCTTCAACCTTTTGAGAGACCATTAACGTGTCGGATCATCGACCTTGATACTTCCGTTCCGTGTGTCAGAGAACTAGAGTGCGTGAAAACGAACAGAGGAACATCCCCTGGTTTTTATTTTAACATCTATCCTTACGTCGGAACAACGTGAGGAGATTCCCAAATTGTTCTTTTCCAAGGGAATTGACGTCAGGACAACTATCAAATCTTTAAACGGCCGTCCTAAAATAATACCTCCTCCTTTCGGACATCCTCAAACTGTAACGCCATCTATAAAAAAAGTTTTAAAGTTTTACGCCGCGCAGGCGCAATGGCCAGAATTTTTATCGCGCACTAACACCATTGTTTACGGGTAAAAGAATCAAACCGAGGGCTTTATTGTTCAAACCAAACCTCTCGAACGGTTGTAACTTTTACACGCCGTCGTTTTCATGTCCGACGATAGTTTTAAATGTGAAAAAAAACGCAGAAAAAGCGACGAAAATGCTTCTTCAGAACGCCGGTAGGGGGATTTTTTCAAAGGTAACGACGACAATACCGCCATTACCACTCACTTTGCGACAACAATGGTTAATGGTAAAACCTCCGTACTTCCATCTTCGAAAGACACTGCCGAACCAAACGGTTTTGTCACGCCGACTCATCCCGGCCGTCCCTATCACCACTCAATAGTCACCACGCCTTAAAAAAAAAATATATATACAAAAAACACAAAACGCGAATTCGCCGTGCATTCGCCCGTTCCTGGCACGGAAAGAGGCACGAAAAATCTTTCGAGCGTCCAGGACGAATAAAAAAAATAATCCCCCGTGAGACTAACACGAGAAGGACCGAACAGTTGCAAGTGAAAACTGCGCACTCACCCTCATCGTGCAAGATAATCACGACGACTCTCTCGGAGGTTTAACAGTCATCTCTGGCGACCAAGCGATCGGCAGGAGAATATAAGCACGGATCGACGAGGAAAAACGATACGAGATCTCGATTTGGCACTCAACGCAGTCATAACAAGAATAAATAGCACTGGAACGCTTTTTAATGAAAAAATGGGGGAAAAAACAACACAAAAGGCGCAGCGCCTTCCCTCGCGTTTGTTATTTCCATAAGCTGATGAAACTACTAGCTAGGCGTGCATCACCCAGGCGTTGGAGCGAGTATCGTTTGTTGTGAGAGGAAGAAGTTAACAGTCAGACGCATGGCGCTAAATCTTGCAGCAGATGAAGGTCGCTCGGTTCGTTTTGTGTCGCGGATTCCTTTCAATAAAACGGTGAGGGGAAAATGAAATCACACCGGCGCCACGTGATCCAGCTTTGTTTACGACCTGGCAGTCGCAATATATATAATCATTTGGTGTGTGTGTATATATAAACACATGACTTGCAGGCAGACCCCGATCATAATAGAATCCGGTGTTTTTTTTAAAAGACCTTTACCGGAAACATAAAATGAAATTTTTGCTCCTTGTCTCCAAAACAAAAACAAACATTTTAATCGGTGGCTGCAGAACAAAACGACATTTTTCTTTGGCAGGTACATTTATTTAGAAAATGGATTTTTAAAAGCCTAAAAAAAAGCATTTTTACTACTTAAACGCTAACAGAACATTTCGTCTTTGAGTGTTCACGATTAAAAATGTTTTGTCGTAGTAAAAAGACAAGTGAAAGACGCTTATTGTTTTGTAAATAAGTTACAATTAGTACTAAGAAATCGTAAATACATTCTTTTAAAATGCTGAAAAAAATGGTGCTCAATATGTGCTAAACCTGCTTGTATCCAGAATGTTTTAATTTCAAACCGCTTAATCGATATTTATATCGACCTATCGCGATAATCGATCGCATAGCGGCAGAAATAAAACCCGGGGATATTTACCGGAAAAAACGCTCGTTAAATCTCTGTCCGCCTTTGCCAGGAATTCGCTCCGCTACTCGCTGAATATGCATTACGAAGGGTAAAAATATATAGCGCGGAATTGCGTACCGAGCAAACACTGGATTCCATTAATCGGTATTGCATTCAAGAATAACCTTTTTAAATAAAAACAGAACTCAATAAAATCTTGGCATATTGACACTGGGAAAAACCGGTCTAACGATCTTCTCCATTTACAAAAAAAATAATTGTCGAACTCGACTTTTGTCGTATATCAAACAAGTGATATACTCACAGAACCGTAAAAGGGTTAGACGGTTGGATAAACCAATTATGCTCCATCAACAACAAAACAAAACATTCGCTGCCAGTGGTATCAGAATTTTTAGGAGGCTAATTATAATTTTAATGGCATTAAGGTCTGGAGATATTGAAAACCTTCGTGACCAGGGGCGCGCGGTGCCTTACGGCCTCCCGTGTGCAAGCCTCTCATTTGCCGCCCTTTTTAGGCGTTCTTTACAAAAATAAAAAATAAACGCCTCATGGTTTGATAAATTTCCGTGGCCAATAAATATGAAAAATATAGGGCAAATTATAATACAATCCTCATTACTCTTTAAAAAAAATACTGTACGTGTCTGACGATAAATCGGCCGCCCCCGTTGTTTGGCCGCCCGTGTGCGCCGCATACATCGCACATGTTCGTGACGTAGCCGCACAAATATATTTTTAGCGTTAATAAGAGAGAAATAAATAGGCATCCGCACTTAAATATCGCTGTTACGCATTCAAATGTGTGCTCAAAAAAATCTTGTAATTGTCACGTGTTAACTTCACCCGATCACCATGTAATTTTATCATTTCGATCACCGTGTAATTTTATCACGCATTCTATCTTTTAATTTGTTCAAGATGTCGAGGTTTGCAGTTTTTATTACTGCCCAACTCGAGCGGAACTCCATAATAAGGATAGGAACAGGGATACATACCGTTGAACTGAAAATGCACGTTCCAGTGTAAAATAAGTAAATTTTATATTTACGACCTGCCCAGTTTTTTATTTAAAAGTATACCCAGTTCTCAACCTTGTGCAGTTCATCCGTGCCCATTCTCATTGGGTATATCGTGCATCGTCATTCATAGCCGAGCACGACGACTGCAATTACACCCAAAGTCCGGTGAATTGCGAAAAAGGTCCAAGCACAACCGTTTCGTGTGAAGAAAGATGGATTTGACTGGCGATAAAAAACGAAAAAATTTACGAATCAACGACGGCTACTCAAGAAAATTATGTTCGTATTGTGACATACATCCATTAATTGATGAAATTTTCCTTGTATAATTATTCACTCATCATATAAGCCATAAAAAAACGATAAATTACTTTTGTTCTGAAAAAAATTCCGACATACGATTCTACATTTTACAAGGCCGTATACAACGAGGAAAATCCACGCCGCGGAAGTATCAACTCTAGCACATCCTTAGAGATAAAGAAGGGTTTAGATTTCCTGGTAGGATAACCAAACGATAGATGATTTCGTGGAAAAACTTGCGATTCGTAGAAGCTATTCTGCAAGCAACACTACTCGTGAAAGTCAATATACATTCAGAGGATGAAAATTTAGAAAAGGCAAATTAATTTAAGCAGTAGAATCAAGTCAACACCAAGGATTACCAACAGAGAAAAAAAACTCGAACTACATCGACTGAATTCTTCAAAATATATTGCCCGGTTAAATACATCGAAAAAAAGTCGCAAGGAAAGTTACCGTAAAACACAATTGTTGCGAGCGATCCAAGTCGAGTCGTGTCATTTCCACCGTAAAAGCATTCCACCTCTTGTGCTATCATAAACGCAAGAAAACTCGGAAGTCGGAATTGCCACAATAAATATTTAACATCCACCGGACGATAACCGTATCGGTATGATGCCGGTCTGGGAGATAACCTATTCTGGCTCAGTACTCGGAAACTAAATTAATCCCGTCACCGGTCTTTCGCAAGCAACGCAAAGGCGTGCCAAAATCACGCTCGCGAAGCCCTCGAAAAATTACGCGGAATTCGGGTTAGCCAATTAAGGCCAGGAGCATAAAAATCTCGAAACGAGAACGATTCGAGACAACAAAAAAATCGTTCTCGCTTTTAATGTTTTCCGCAGAAATTCCGCCATCCTCTTAAACGTGCGTCTTTCAGAACGAATTTAACAAGAATTTATGACATAAAAATAAATTAACATCGTCATCTTTACGGGATAATATCGATACAAAATTAATATGCGGGCAGTGATGCAGTAATGGCGACTTTTTAAGAGATTTATACGACGCCGTTCATTGTGTGACGCAGTAAATAAACCGTCGCAAAGAATGTTAAATGCTTGAATCGCGCTTAGATCACGTTTTTTGCGAGATTGTTTCATACACGTTTAAAATGAATACAAAATAGTTCGCGGACAGATACGCCAACAAAAACATTTTTATGGAAATATGGATGACTTTTTTTCGCAGAAAAAAAAGAAAAGCTCCACCTTGACACAAAAATTAACGATTTTTAATTATTTCGCAACGACATCCTGCACTTTGGCGAAACGTTACTGTAAATCATGCATGCAAGATGAGGGTTAATTTAGCCAATTAAAGCGGTTCTTCCGCGACTCCGAAGCTTCCATCAAGATCTGAGAGGAAGCGCCGCTTAAAAAAATTATAATACCTCAGTTGAGTTGAACTCCAAAATGTTTCTGGAGGGCGTAAAGCACTGAAATCGTTTTATCGTTAATTGGAGCAAAGATATGAATCCAAAGAAAAGATTTATTTGGGCGTGTAGTCGAGGGTAAACGTGGAAAATTGCGAAAGATCAGAAGATGGTACGGAATCTAGAATGCATTTACCGTGACGAAGAAGGTGTATAAATTTTTTCTAATGTAAAAATTAAAGCTAAAAATGCCGAAAGAACCTCGCGGTTTACGCAAAAAAAAATCGACACTTTAATCCTAGAAAAGGTCATATCAGTCGCATCGTTGATGTTTACAAGACTGGAAAAGACTAAAATATCTCGGATTGATACTATTCCGAGCAACAGTTCAAACGCATGAGACACCGGCAAACTCCACTCTCTCACCGTCAGCCAATGCTAGATATATGACTTATTGACTCAAACGATCTTAAATGCTTCCTTCCACGTCCTCCGAGCGTTCGGATGATCCTCAGAGAAGTCAACGGGCGAGATCGAGTAAAAATAGTATCCGTGACCCTCCCTCGAAGGGTCTTAGCATAGATTGGCACACAACCGCAGTTTCTCTTAACATAGGCGGTAGCTTAACGTCTACCCGCTTGGGGCAGGTCGTTCGTCATATCCTACTCCGGAACATCATTATCCCACTCTCCCCTCTTCGACTGTTACCAGACAGACACACCAGCTTCTTTTCTTATCACCTTGGTTAGAATATCAGAGTTTCCAACCTGAAGTTCAGAAAAAGCACGAGAATCTTAATGTTTCTTGCGATCTTGCGCTTATACTACATTTAAACGTATTTTAATAATTAAGGCGAATTGACGAGATCATATTCAATCTCAAACTTTTTTAAAACACCGTCATCACGCCTACACACGAACCCATATACAACCTTTTAAGCCAAAGAGCTTTATAAAATGGTGTTTACCTTGTATTTTTCGGCTAATTGCTACACGCGGCGAGGTCGTATACGACCACAACATACCGTAAACGTTAATTATTTTGTTTTGCATGAATTACGTTGCTACGCATTTTCGAGAGTCGTATGGCGACTCGGATAAATTTAGCACGCGGGCGAGACAATTAATTTATAGGACTTGCGAATGAGAATGATAAAGCGGTTTTGCGGGAATCAACTGGAAAATGATGGAATATGAGTCAATGGCCGGGACTGGAAATTAAAAAAATACTTTATCAACGGAAGGACCCGAATGCGATGTTTTACTTTTACTTGTGATTCTTATAAATTAAATATAAGCTAATCCATAATATAAGAAATGAAGAATCACGCAAGGGTTGAGTATGTTATAAAAGTACCGTGACATAATTTAAATTGTGATACTTTTCATCTTTATCTAGGCATAAAGATATGGTAGTATCAACCTCTACGAGTGTTTTCCAGCAATTAAATCAATACTGTTTCGTTTCGTGATTGAAAAGTCTTTTTTGTCATTTTTGCCAATTCCCAACTTCGAATAACTAGTTATGGTAAACGTATCTCTTAAATTACATCTAGACGTAAAAAAATCGTAACTAGAAAAATATGTTACGACCATAGTTCCCTCTAATTTTTTTCATCCATGTGCGGAATGAATATCGCTATGCGCGCCTACATGACTCTAATGCGCGGATGTGCGCCAGGGTCGGCGCGTAGGCCCTGTTCCGATATATCCTAAAATAAACACAGTCGTGCCCGCTTAAAAAAGTTAGTGCGCGGCACTTAAAAAACTACTGCGCGGCCGCACAGTCGCGCAGCTTAGGGTGAACCATGGTTATGACTAAAATTAAACTTTACATACTTTGAGTCAAAAATGACTATAGCATACTTCAAAAATGTAAGCATTCTTTATGTACAGGGTAAGATTAGTAACTTTCATAGACATAAAAGGACGAGGTACTTTTTATAACAAGCAGGGCCGTATTTACGGATAGGCACTTGCCTAGGGCGGCAAATTTCTAGGAGCGACATTTAAAAAAATATAACTTAATACGTAATAATAATATTTAATAATAATATTTAATTATTACTCAACTATGCTGAATTACCAATATAAATTAATTATAGAAGGTAAATGGACTCAAAAATGTTTTTATTTAAAGAGATTTTTCAAAATTCATATAGGTACAGGGGCGGCAAAGTTTATAGTGCCTAACGGCGGCAAATTCGTTAATCTGCCCCCGAGAACACGGTATTGGAGGACGGCTTCTATGTTTTACTAATACTAATCTGGTGCACATAATTCACTGGGGAAACCTTAACTTCCATTATTCTGAATGATTAAGACAAAACAAAAGTAAAAATTCCACTTTATTAATCAGGTTTCGACGTAACTACGCCATGATCATTTTATCACATAGGAACCAGTAAATAAAATTATTTCCGAGAAATACGAAAAAAGTTTAGTTCCTTCCTTCCTTCACGGGAAAAAGAGGATTCGAGAGTCAAATCGAATCGATGAATATTAATGGGTCTTACCATCCTTGAAGTCCATAAACTTTCGGCATTATTTTCGAAGAATTATTTCCAAACTATTTATTACAAACAAAACGACGCCTCCAGCGGAAAAATATGGAAACTTTCGTGAAATTCTAAAATCGAAATCCGATAATTTCCCACTAGATTTCTCTAACGGAATTCCCAAAAAAATATCCAAAAGACAAGCTGACTGAATGAGCGAGGACGGACCGAGTGCGAATATAAGCAGTTTCCTTTTTAAAAAAACATAAAAAGGATCATAATTACCATCGCTACATTCTTAAACAAAATTTCTTCGTGGACATATATGCTTATGAAACGCATACAGGAAATATACCATCCCCAATATAATCTTCTAACCTCAATATTATGACCACGTAGAGGTCACATTCCTCAGTTCGAATACAAAGGAATTAATTCGTTCGTGCATATGAAAAAAATGGAGAGAACGAGATGAAAATCGTCCTTTTCTGACAGAATAAATCAGCCACTTCCTCAAACACATGACTCGCTTATTTATTACAACTCGTGCCACATCTTGAGAAGCCGTGAGTCCAGCTGAGTGAGGCCATTGTATCGTTGCATGGAGACTTGACTCCACATAGAGTAACGATGACAAAAAAGACGCGAAGGATTTGCCATCAACCTCTTTAATTAAGCCATATATATATATATATATACTTATATTAACGCCCACAGACCGTGTCAAAACACGACGTGGCTTTCTCCTTAGGACCACAATAATGTGATTACCAATGAGTATGAATTGAAATAAGAAAACAGTTATTCAGTCATTATAAGTCTCAACATGCTTGATTTCTCTTCGTGGCCATTTCAAACCGTCCACAACGCGTTGTGTCATTTCTGAATCGTCCACCACGCGTTGTGGTCGGTTTAAAACGGCCATGAATCGAAAAAATCATAACGTCGGTATTTGGTCGTTTAGGTGCATCCACGACGCGTTGTGGCTGTTTATTTTCGCTCACCGAGCGATTTCGGTGTCTGGGCGCAACATACACACAAAATAAAACCCTTGAGGAGTGCCAAGAGGAAGTATAGTGACCCGAGTCCGCATCAGCGACAAAGCGCGAAGTACTCCAAGTGTCGAAACAAGGAAGTAACAAAAGGCGATGATGACTCACAACAGCTCCTAAAGCACGCATGCGATCCTTCATAAAAGAACACACGTTGGAACAAGGCGAGAGACAGGGAACCATACATCGTTTTGCCACGTTAACAATGAGAGAGGGAAAGGAATTTTCATCCCTCCAGACTCCATTATTAAACCCCCCCCCTCCTCCCCCCTCCTACCACCATCACCTCGATCACTTTCGGATTGCCCTAACCTTTCCCTTTCCTTCGCAAGTTTTTCCCTCCTTCAACCGTCTCGCACGACACATCTCACCTTCCCCTTTCCATACGGGAGAGTTGAGCACACATCCACACACACACACAGGCTCACATACAGACAATCAAAGGAAAACCGAACCGGACCACCTTGACCCTAATAAGGGGGGTGGGGGAGACTTCACCGCGTTTTTTTTACCTCTCTCCCCTTTCTTCCTCCTCTTACTCTCCCACATTACCTCCCTCCCCCTCCCTCTCTCTATCTCTCCATCCCTCTCTATACCATGCACGAGGACTTGCAACCTGGCAAGGAAGAGGTCTTTCGCGATCAACCAATCCCGACCAAACTTCTACTGCCCTCTCCCTCTTGCCCCTTCTACCCTCTCCCTCCCGCTCCCCTCACCCTCCCGACTCACGAGCGGGAGGAGGTTGGAAGGATGAAATGAGTGAGAGGCTATCGTTTCACTTCCTCGTAGTTCCCTATATGGAAAGACTCCGGCTCATAAAACCAGCTGACTTTTTCAGTCACGCGGGATGACAACGGATTGATGAGTTGCCCCAGCCTCCTCTTCGCCCCTCATCCCCCCCCCCCCGCCCCCACCCCACCCTCAGATACGCATAAATTTTATTTTATTTTATTTCTTAAAATGTTTACGAACCTGGCAAACGGGTGTTTTAAGAGTGTCAATTCCGGTTCGAATCATGCCGCGGGCATGTTCGTGTACACTTGTTTTTATTCTAGTGATTATTTTACAAGGTCACGAGTGATGCCCATGAGAAACCATAAAATTATATATACGAATATTTTTTAATGGTTATTCAATCAAAAAAATAAATCTTTAATTTTTCCTCTTCTGCATGTTCATAACGATTAATATGGAAAATCGACATCGGCCAATTTTTCTGTTGGAGACAAGTATTTAAGTATTCAATTTTTGATGATCGAGTGCTTATTCTATTATTTATTTCCAGCTACAAGACGAACTCGGATATTTACCACCGAAATGAGCACGTACTGCATAAAAAAATGTCAGTGTTAAGTGGCATAATTTCAGGAAAAAATCTGGGGCACATCAAGTAACAGAATTGTCAATATTAAAGGATTTGAGTTGGTTGTAAAAGTTAAAACCGAATGTGACAATGAACTTTCTTGAATATTACAAGTCGTAATAAATACCTGGCGAAGATCTGGGAATTACTTGGACGCAAGATTGTATGCAATGACGAGCTATTTTAACCCTTTATAGGCTGACAGGACTTCAGTACCATTTCACATAAAAACGTACATACAGAGCTTAATCTAATGCTAAGAAACTGATTTTCCCCATTGCTTTTAAGTGTCTTATGTCCCCAAATGGAGAGAGAAGCACGTAACACTCAGGCGAAGCCATGAAGAAGGCCTTCGGTAAGTCCAGGAAGCCATTACCACTTGGGTGCGAAGCAGCACTTTTGTTTATTGAGATTCTTGTCAGATATGTCCATCTTCATTGTTGTGAGATGTTTGTAGCGTCAATGGAAAGGTTTACTGAATTGGATGCATACCATTTTCGTTACAATTCATGCAAGTATTCACAATTTTTCTGTCCTCATGTTAACTTGTATAAGAAGGACAAATGACAAATACTCAAAGCTAGGTGTCTTTCCTAATTATATAACCAATGAAACATGCAAAAATAGAGAAATGTGAGAATTTAGGACATGAAGGATTAAGACAAAAAGAAAAATAGTTTCTTTTCTCTTTATACAACGGAGGCTGCAAGTTTTATAATTCATGATTTGGTCCATTGCGCCCTCTATTATGGCGAATCTGGTGAAATAAAGGGATGGATATGCACACACGCCGTGGGTTCAAATTTCTAGATAATTACAAGCGTTTTTGTGATGATCACGCGAGATAATTTTAAACGGAAATATCAAGTTAATTACCATCACACTATGAGAATATATACATGTAATACACTCGAATGTTGATGACAAACGTTCGTATCTCGTGTTTGTAAGCAAATTTGTGGACGCAACATTAATTATATTCCTCGTTACGCATTGAATAAACATCAAAGCGAACGGAAATGTTATTACTTCGAATGGAAACGTTTGCGTTGGCAAGCGATGTCCATTTATGCGGCGTGTAAATGTAATAGGAGGAATATAACCCATTTCCTTTTCTTTTTTTATTCTGCGGAGCTAGGGAAGTCGGTTCGATTGGAGTACTTAACAGAAAATACTGGGCGGTCGTTTCTTACGTTCAGTCATTGCAAATTCAAATATAATGAGTTAAGTATAAGTGATTGAATGGAATGTTATGGTTTCTTATTGTCATTGTCGTATTATCAACCATTATATCTAGAGTCCTTGAAGGACTTAGGAATTTATGAATCTCATCTCGTGCGGAGGCATCGTTAAGGAATTACTATAAAGTTCGTAGCAAAATTACCGAAAATTACTGTCGAACGGCTATAGTTAGAACCTCAACATAAGGAAACTTGCAGAATCGCAGAGTTTTCTATAAATAATTCTAATCAACGCACACAACTTTTATCGCGCAGAAAGAAATGCTTTTTTCACTTCACCGGAAATTCGAGGAAAAATTCAAAACTGCTTTTGCTTACTGCAACAGCTGCGGTTCGATCGCTCGCAGCGAACCGTGAGGGAAGCGATAAAAAAATATACATGTACAAGAACCCACTTGCATTGGCATAAGAACGAAGACTGCGCAAGAGTCCGCCCTCTCCGCAGAATAGAGCGAAGGGGACAGAGGACGTTGCACCCCCTTTAACATCCCCTTTTCGTCGCATCCATCCTGCTCCAAGAACACTCCTTTTCCTCCCACACTAATCAGACGACCACAGCGGTTAATTTCGACTTTTTTTTTTAACTCCTCGAAGTGACGGAATGCCGGACGTAAATCGAATAGTAATGACAAGCGAAAGGGCAAAGGAAACCGTTCTCTTCGAGATGACGTAAGGAAGTCGAAAAGCGAGACAAATCGAACTGATCGCGATAAATGGAAGAAAAAAAACAATTAAATTCTTACAAGCGTCAATTTTTAATTGTGGTAATGCTTAATATTCCTCATTCGAGAGAATAAATTCACAAATCAGAGACATTTGAAATTTTGATACAGGTTGCTCGATGGAACGCTTATAAATCCATAATTACAGTCGTGCCTCTATGTATCGAATTTTCGATATATCGAAAGAGATATATTTCCCATCAGTATTTTCACCCCGAGGAACAGCTCGCCTTTTTCTCCGCCATGATGAACTCACGTAATTTCAATTAATAGTCAGCCAAATAAATAAAGATTACTGCCGATGTAAAACGGTGGGAATTTTGATGTAACACAATTAAAAAACAAGGGCAGAGGAACGTTTTCCACGCGATTTTCTAATCGCACAGAACACCTCGGATATACTGCTGGATCATTTCCAACTCTCCGATAAGATGAACGACGAGGGAAAAGCAAATTCGACAAATAGTGATATTTAGTTACCAGAGACGCTTCTGCGTCAACAGAGTAGTACATACTAACAATTTCAAGGAGAGGAGCGGAAGGAAAATCAATAGAAATTAATTGATTTTAACAAGGACAGGGCCCAAAGATAAAAATGAATCCCCTCATTCTATTTAAACGCACTTTTAATCCCCCTGTGCCGAATCGTATTTTTCGATATACGCCGAACTTGCTGGATTTTCTTTTTATTACATATATTTCGGATAACGGCCACAAAATTGATATAAAATACACGTTTTTTAAAAAGGTTTTCATACTGTTATGATCCAGAAAATTTTAAGAAAAAATATGTAGCTCGCCTTATGTCTGGTAAAATTAGATATACTATTGCACATGTTCATTGGGGAATAAAAGTTTTAGAAATCATCTTTAGGGGTATCAGAGCTTCCGAATTCATTAACAGTGATTGACATTTAGCTAAATATGGCTTATCATATAAATCACGAACAATAATAATGATGTAATTTTAACCTTGAAAGTATAAACAAACACAAAATATTAAGAGTATCTATTCACCCCCTGAAGAGAATACCGAAAGAATCGAAATACAACAATCTTAAACTAAAACCGGGAATGTACTTCAGTCACCCCTTCGCCTCCTTTTCCAAATCCGTCAGTTGAAGCGACAAAACCCGAATTTCAAGGCGAGAACTAAAAAAACATCTTCAACAAATAAAAAAATACCACCCACGTCCAGTGTTTTTCTCGATCCCGAGCGAATATAAATATCAAGAACAAACAACCTCACCTCCATTCCTCGATCCAAACGTATTACCCGCGCGACCTGCGCCCACGAAGTAGTAGGCGGGCATATATAATAAAAAAAAAGGGCGTTTTAACCCGTGGGCGAAAGATGGCTCCGCGAGCTGGCAGTTAAGAGCGCGGGCCAAAAGAAATGTGCGCAGCGAAATTATTCTTGGCGCTTCCCTCTCCCACTCCGCTGCACCGTACGGATTTAGCTGGCGATCTCCTAGAGAGAGAAGCGTCTTCTGAGAATTGGGCACACGAAGATACTCTCGTTAGCATCGAGAAAGGGAGGAGTAGTAGAGGATCCGTCCGTTAGTTCCTTTTCGTTGCTTATTTCCCAAAGTTGGACGCAAATGCCGGCGAGTTCACTCCATTCCCGGGTCGGAAGACTTCCCAAAGACACTCCCGCTGTCTTTCAACGCCGAGGAATAAATTAATCTCGTTGCGGTGTTTAATTACTGCGGAGCTAACGCGGCTAACCGAACTCCCATCTATACGGGTGTCAAAATTAACCGGACCAAATACAAAAAAATTAATTCCAATAAATAAGACGCCAATAAATTGATAATTCGGAAAATTTTCAAATGAATAAAAGTAACTAAACATATTTTACAGGTTTACTCCTTTACTGTCATCAGCTTTTTGGTCTTTCTCTGCAAAGGATAATGAAGAACGGAAAAACCTTACATATATAACCAATATGACTACATTATTAGGCTAATATATCGATAGCATATTGAAAAAAAAATTAATTCCAATAAATAAGACGCCAATAAATTGTGATAATTCGGAAATTTTCCAAATAAATAAAAATAACTAAACATATTTTACAGGTTTAATCCTTTACTGTCATCAGCTTTTTGGTCTTTCTCTGCAAAGGATAATGAAGAACGGAAAAACCTTACATATATAACCAATATGACTACATTATTAGGCTAATATATCGATAGCATATTGAAATATAATACACGGTACATACATATGCTATATAGTACTGCAGCATTCGCCTTTTTTGTCCATTTATACTCCGATTATCCGTAGCAACATTGGTTCCGATTAGTTCGCATAATCGGCCATCAGTTTTACTTGTCCCAATGTTGGGGACTGAACTTTAGACGTCACTATATACGTCACTTTCTCGAAGATAATGTTACGATAGCGAAAGATAATTTTATGGAAGAAAATTATCAGCTTATCAATTACAAGTGTTTATATATGACCGTTATCGGTTTGCAAAGATCGAAGAAAAAAGTATTATTTTTTAAGGAAAAGATTTTTTTAAAACGACGAATTTACTCTGACATTTCACAAGAATGCTTATACAATCAAGGAAATGCGCTTCAGGATTGCCACAAAGCGATATAGAAAATTGAATCCTCTTATTTTTTGAGAAAAGGAACAAAAAAGGCTGCAGCAGTTGCTGAACGGTTAGAGAATTTCATGGCTAATGAATAATGTAAGGATAAAATATTATCAAAATTCATAGAAAGGAACATTGTGGAGGATTGGGGATGGGGCTACAAGTCTAAAGTACATATCGGTAAAAATATACTATCGAGTGGTGTCGGTCCTATACAAGCCATTTAGGGTGATTTTATTTGGAGCATAGCGCTACATATCTCAAATGGCCTTTCCCGTGTTGGCTCCGAAAACTCCTATTTATTTTACGACCAGCAAAAATCCATTCCATATTTTTATTAAAAAACTCTTCCAAAAATATTAGATCTGACATGGCGTTTAGAATACTGAAATTGAGATATTAGGCTTGGAAAACTAAAGGACGAAATTGTTCAGCTGTAAAATTCTTCGTAAAATGTTTTTAAAATACCCATAAAAATTCGAATAAAAACAAAGTACTCTTAATTCAGGACTCGATACCAATGAAAAATAAAACATACGGCGTCAAATCAGTTACAATGTCAAAGATAATTCCATGAAAATTCATTAGAACCGAAAGCCACCGACGATTACAGTTTTGTTTACCAAAATGCGCATATGGTTTTCCCACAGTTCAACGCCTAACTATAACCTTAAGCGGTTTTTTAAAGTCCCACTATGCGTTCGGTTAATCCGTCTGTCTTCAACGAAAGCAGATTGAAACTTCGTTTCTTCTGCCAATCAATTCAGTATTCTGTCTCATTGTACACTTTTTCTCGGTTTGTCCGTCTAAAATTTTATTGAAAAAAAGACAGGTCTCACTATCTGCTTCGGCAGTTCTTACCTTGCTTGTTAAGGAAACAATTTGGTCTAATATCTACAACTCGTATATGTAAATGGTGGATGATAGGGGGCGCAATGCACCAATTACGTCCCCAGTAATTCCCATTTATCCCAACTGCAGTCGGTAATGAAAACATTACGATATTGTAAAACTTAATGCGTGCTTTCAACGCCTCACACTTCAAAAGCTATTAACAAAAATCGTTCGGTAATCCTGACTCCATATTCGCAGAGGCAGTCGGGGACCCCTTCGAAGCAGTGCTGTTAGTCTCTGCACAGCGTAAGCGGCGCTTTTCGGCGGTGCCAATTTCCCAAAAGTATTTTTAGACCGCTCGAGAGTAACACACGCTTCGCTCCAGAATTGGAGTAATTGGAATCGCCGTCGCCTTGTGATTGATCACTTTTCAATTGACGTAAATAAAACCGCTAGTACCCTTCTCAGAAACAGAAGGATAAACAGTAATCCGAAATACTTCAAATCAAAGGGATTACGTCAACACGACAAGTAGAATTATCAAGTGGAACCCGACAATTTTCGAGAGATGAATAAAAAAAAGAAAAATTCTAGTTCTAGCACGCTCTCTATCCCTGTGGTAGGGGGGAGTCCTTGGTAGAGGTCACGGGTTCGTATCCAGCTGAGGGAATGATCGTATTTGCTACCATTCATAGGCTCATTGTAAAAAGGCCACGGAGTACTGTTTATTAATCACCTCAATGTTAATCAATAAGGCTCTCGTGAATAAGATGGATTTTCAAGGTGACTTTAGCAACCGCCAAACAGTTCAGTAAACCAGAATTGAATTTCAGCGACAAAATTAGTCCACCGCACCAGTAAATTCACTCATTGCTGATTCTTTTTTATAGTTAGAGTTACCTTGACCAACGATGGGATCCAAGCGTTACATTAGGCTCGAAATTTCATTTATTTTTAAACCGCGGTGATGGGAATTACCGATTTCCAATGTGTCAAAAACCAACCTGGTTATTAGATAACATCGGGAAGTGGATCGGAAGGGCATACTACTGGATGAGAGAAATTTGTAAGAACTGATAATGACAACTTACAATCTTTCAAGGGCATACAGGGAACTAACCGCATACGGTCCCTCTAAGCCCGTAGTGTCTCAAGAAACGAGTTTTTCATAACTACTTCCCATTATCATCTATTTCTTAAACCTTGGGCACCAGCCCCCCACATCCTACTCCCTCACGTAGACACCTTTACATCCCTCGTTTTTCTTTTCTGTACCTCTCAAATGACTGTCCCCCTTCCACTTCCCCCTCTCACCTTACTAATGGCTACTCACACCCACCCCGTGCCAACTTCTACTTTTTTCTCTCATGCCCTTCTGCTTTGTATAATTTCTTCTTTAGCGTTTCTTCATGATGACTGATCAAGTTGAGACCTAGGTCTTGTTATTAATTTAATACATATTGAGATATTTTGGGAAACAAACGACACAACCGGTCGAATATGAGCAAACAGCATTATTTAGCCATAAAAATTAAAACGCGATTCTGTAGTCTACTACCGATTAATCACCACTGATGACGGCTGCTTCGTAGCAGTAACGAGCACCAGATTTTCTAGGTCTTTTTATGGCCACTGGAGGAACATTCATTTAAAACTTGAATACATTTAAAAAGTCGGCTTGATAATTTAACAGGTTCGTTTTATTATTTTTTTGAAAATTGACTATCATTATATGAGATATGTAGGACATGAATTGGAAATTAATATTTTCTATGAATTATTACGGCATTATTTTCGGGTGTGACATTGAACGAAATTGAGAAAGATATCCGTAAAAAAATCAGATAAACGCCATTACCGATAACCAACTTCGAAGCAAAAACCAAACTTAACGATGGTTGTAAAATACTAAAGCCGCTAACGAGGTGACAGTGGTCATACCACTTAAGATGCCGCAATGAAACAAGCTTCAAAAGCGCAAAATTTCGAAACATGAGTTGGCGTAAAAAATTAAATCCCTTGCCACGCTTCTCCACAACAAGAAGAGCAAGATTCTTTGAATCTATGTGTATTGGCGAGGTTTTTAAATGATAAATCCGAAAAGTTTTAACAGAAGGAAAAAATGACCGGATTACCCCATGAATGAAAATCATACAAATCCATTTATTATGAAAACGCATACGTGGAAAATTAATTTTAATGGTGATTGGGAATGCCACCCAACACCAGAATTTTGAAATGCTATTAAAATGCGCTTCAAATGGACTATGTTAAGCGCTGCCGTAATGCCGGACTACTACATAATAGAAAAATTAATCTTCTAGAAAATGAAACAAAAACAACGCCTAACGTATGGACTCCGACCAATCGAACGAACACTTGACGTCCTCTTAGCACTAATTACAACGCAGTCGTTCGCTAAATTAAAAATAAAGCAGATTATAGGAGCGAGCGGGGATTATCGACGATTCCCAGACGCGATAAGACAGTCCAACAGAGGAATTAGTTAAAAGTTCACTTGGTGTTGTGACACCCCCTGCCAAACGCTTCTAGCGGCTTGCAGGGTATTGACGTAAATGTAAATTCCGAACCGCCTCTATTGTTTCAGCGGAATCGCGGTTATGGGATCGAGAAAGTTCAAAACCCAGTAACCCCGACCCCTTGAGCTCCTCGCTCGCTCAGCCGTGAAAATTTTGTCGGCCATGCACGACCGTGACCAAGACGACGAACCCGCCTCCCCACCCCCTTCCCCCTCCTCCGAGCGTGATACGTGATTTCTCGTAAGAACTAAAAGAGGTTTCGAGAGAGAGTCCCAATTCGGAGGAACGGATCGAATAGGGAAACTTGCTCCGGAGGAGGCAATGGGAAAAAATAAAATAAAAAGCGATGATTAAACTCGTTCGATCTTTAAGGTAATGTTTATTACAAAACCAACCGGAATTCCAAAGGAGTCGTACATGTGAGGGGGATTTTTATTTATTTCAAAAATCTGCTTTCGTAAAAGTTACGCAAGTCTTAGGCCGCGCGAATTATTCCGCCAGTGTTTGCAGAAGAGAACCTCACCGATTTACGTAATTCGGACGCGGAAGAACGCACCTTTCGATTGGGGAACACCGACAACAGTAGAACACTTGCATACCAAATCTAAGGTCTCGGGTCCGAACACAGAAGTTTTTATAAACTATGTTTCTACTTGATAAATTAGGTATCTCTTATAGTAATGAAAAAGTATCTTTATCAGCGAATCGCCACTGATTTCGGCTGTTTTACAAAAAAAAATGTGCCTACATTGTTCTGAATCTGATACGGCTATCAGATATATTTAAATTATCATGTGGACTCCAGCCAAAAGACGAGAGATAACTCTTTTTAGAATCCTCACAATGTATAAAAAATAAATTCCTAATAAAATCCGACACAACACAATTCAGTTGCTGTTTATAACTAACTGACATTTTCTACAATGGCAAAACGCCCTACGTTTAAGACCAAATCGAAAAATAAAGTTTCAAAGGCAGTTTTTAAAGCTAAAGAGACAATTAGATGGTTTAGGCCAGTGGTTCTCAAGTGCGGCCACCAGACAATTTCGGTGCGGCCACAAGTAAATTTCAATAATTGGAATTATTTAAAGAAAAACAATTATTAATGATAAATAAGTCACCGTTATCATTAAATAAGTATGCATGTGGAAGTTTTCACATGATTATCGTTACATTTTCTGTTATCTTTCCTTGATGCGGCCACGTGGGATTGCTCGTGGCCGTATCTCCTGAAAACCACTGGTTTGGGCGGTAGGAATTGCATACGCATAAAATAATGAAGTCGTCGGTTCGGTTGGCATACCTGTTTGACACAGATGGTTGAGGAGGAGGGTATAGATTGCTGCTATCTTGGGATGATAACATATGGATTAAGTTTGAATAGGCCGAAAAGTAACGATATTAAGGTAGACTTATAAATTTAGACGGGACCAAAGACCTAAATTATAGGGAAACCTATTTTCTCACTTTTAAACTTGAATAATAGGAGCGGAATATGCAGTTTGAATGAAAATAAACGCGAAATGTATCCATGCCAACGCCTGCCCTACAACGCACCAACATTCAAAGCCGGAACCAAAAGAAAAACGCAAACTCATCGCCTCCATTTCGTCTAGGGGCGGAATTATCTTATTGTTAGTTGAACTTTCCAAACACGCGCTACTCGCCGAATGTGTTTAAAAAAATAAGTTCGGAGGGGATTCGTCACTCCGTCCGAGGGCATCACCTACTGATAACGGAGCGCATCCTTGAGTATTTAATATCCATCTCGCAAAGACGGGAGGAATATTGAGAATGGCCGAAAGGGCAATGCCAGACCGTATCAGCTCCGAAGGTCGTCGCAATACGGAAGGCGGGGATGTTCGAGAGGGAACAGACAAATTCGTCGAAAACGAATTCGTCCAAAGCAATCTGCTTTCCACGAATTTATTTACTTATTGTATAATGCTTTCCATGCAGAAAGGATGGGTCGAAGGTGAAAGTGGGTTGTCCCAAGATTGAAAGGATACACAAAGACTGCATGGGAGGATTGGATAGAAACGACCAGCAATGTAGCTACTACAGATAGTATATAAATCCAAAAAATCTGATGTGGTCAACACATGACTTTCTCCATACAGAGCAGTGAACATGAATGCTCTCGACATCAGCGTTCTCAGAAATAATTATCAGCGATTACACTCGAAAACAATTTAAAAAGATTTTCAAGTCTTTATTTAAAAAAAACAATAAGTAAAAAAAGTTAAATTTTTCTATGGATAACAAAATTTCGGCGCGCAAATAAAACGACACTTGGCAGCGCACGCAATGATATCAGCAATTAGAATATTGTATCACAGCAGCGGAAACAGGCATTTATAGCATTATCCCGATCAAGCGGAAAGAAATAAGGACAATATAGTATTGCAAAAGGATTGTGCAGTATGTAGAGGAAAAGGAATAAGGAAGAGGACAAGTTTAGTGTGTTTCATTTGCAAAAAAGGGTGCTTCAGAGAATACCACATGAATCTCGGGAAAACAAACAAACCGGAAGCCTAGGTAGAGTTTTAAATATTACTGTCGTCCAACATCGTAATCAAGGCAAAATTTAGGGCAAATCAAGAGTTAAAGTTTTTTTCCAATCGTACATTTCTCAAAGAGATAAAAAAATTGGCCATTTTCCGCCGTTCAATTCAGTCCGTAATCGGTTAAAACAGATATGACAGTATTATGAGTTTTTTAAAGCATCTTATTTCTCTTAAAACCATTTTGCGAGAGTATAAAAAACAATTAATATCAACTTATTAAAAGCGAATAATTACTTAGTAATTGCGTGTTTCAATCTCCCATAAATGTACCGAATGTATTGTAAGGATTTTGTTTCCCTTGAAACTTCTATAAATGAATAATAATTATACGAAAATTACCATTCGCCATTTGATGAATTCATTTTCACAAATTTTACAAACCTTACCACGTAATGACTCCAACTGACGTTCAAAACTAAGTATTCCGAAGCGTTAGTATAAATCTCAAGCCTTTTCCCTCCATTAAAACTCGATTGTGTTAATTAGTCTAAATGCAAATCAATTTCATTAACATTTATTCTTTGAAATAATTACAAATGGTTTTTGACGAACCAGTGCATTTTCGACAAACTTGTCTTTCGATGAATTGATCGTTCGACGAATTTGTTTTCGACAAATTTGTTTTGACGAATTTGCTTTCGACGAATTCGCCTCGAGCCTGTTCGAGATATCTTTCCTCCCGTATCGAGAAGAGCAAAATGCGAAATGAATAAAAAAATATGACGTCATAAATAAAATATGACGCCATAATTCCCTTTCAAAAAATTCATTTTCCGTGTGGTGACTCGATGCGCTACACTGATTACTTTTAGAACATTAAATAAGCTCGTATTATTTAATTCAACAGAAGAAGCGTTCATATGGCGGAACTAAATATTCAAGAAGATAAGGACACTTTGAACTTGGTAAATAATAGTTCCAATAAAATGAAATTGTCCTTCCTTTCTTCGCATTATTTAGGCTTCTCCCTTCACGCTGAAGACAACGGGCAAAATAAAATTCTACAGCAGTACAAGTTTCACGCGTTCCAAGACGTTCGGGTCATCGTCTAAAGTCCAACGTATTTACTTTAAGAAAAGAAGCGATTATCACTTGAGATGTAGTACTTTCCTGGTTTGCATCTTTTGATTTCGAAACTTTAGAAATGAAACATTTGTTGCGCGTTTCCTGCAGTATAGAAGACAATGGGTTCGTAATTAACGTAGATATTTCGAATGAGGATTTACCCAGTTATGACCTTTGGACAGTTATCGCGACTGATAAGGGTTCCACATCTTCAAGTAGGTCCCGAAAGACTTCGTAATATAATAAATGTTCTACCATACATATTGAGGAACGTGAATCGAGTTAGGAATACGCCCGGATTCCATGTATGAGGATTATATCCACTCTTTGATAAGCTATCTTTCAGGCCAACACGAGGAAAATCTGCTGGCATTTTGGAAAAAAATATTAAAGACGCTCACTCAAAATTTCCGCAGCTCGGCTTTTTCGACTCATAACAACTAAACACCACATAGCCACATTCCCTATGAATTAGTTTCATTAGAAAGATGTCTCTTGAATGTTCCCCTCTTGAATGACGTGGTATCACATTTGTACATTAGAAACAAAAGGTATATATGAACGGTTGCCAGGCGAGCAGTCGCTTTGCTTCTCAACCTTGAATACTTGGGTTGAGTCCCGTCTCAGTCACTGACGCACAGCATTCATCATCGTATACATAGGTTTTTATATCGTTATATATATATATACATGGCCGTGCCCAGACATTTTGCCGCCTGAGGCGAGATATAATATGGCGCCCTCTGGCCTCGCTGGCCTTATGAATTTATTTTGATAGGTTTTCATTTTTGTCAAATTTTGGCGCCCCCCTTCGACAAGTACATAAGTACATATATAAGCACCACTCGACACGAAGAAACAAAGGAAAAACCTTATGCGTACAGTTTAATTGATACCGTTATACACGTTAACAAAGGCTGCATAAAAGTCTTCGGTACGATCAAAGAAAGTGTGACGGTAGAGACAAAAGCATAGCACAGCGATACCTTTATTAATTAATGTCACAACTGCCTTCGACTTAGGGTTTTCTAATCGAGTGATGTGAAAGGTACACCACATTATCAAGGAATGCAGTGGGAAAAACAAATGCAATGAAAGATAAATATTGAAAATATAACAATAACGCAAAAAATCAAAGAAAAATATTTCTTAATAGTATGAACCAAAATGAAGATCGTAGTTAAGTTGGCAACGATTCAAAAGAACAATTGACAAACACTGAATCGATGTTTTCCAATCGCATTTAAAGGCAACCGTCGCAAATTTAGGAGACTTTTGGATATAATTTCGTAAGATTGGCAAATAGAAAGTCAAGGCGCAGAATATCCGTATCTTCGTCCAGACGAAACGCTCGGGAGAATAATCAACGCCGATATCTCCAAGAGACCCAGTGTCGAAATCGATAACGTCATTTTGTACGAT
The DNA here is from genome assembly GCA_036926305.1 of Uropetala carovei. Lineage (NCBI taxonomy): Eukaryota > Metazoa > Arthropoda > Insecta > Odonata > Petaluridae > Uropetala > Uropetala carovei. The sequence continues at coordinate 758,987 of JAXCHB010000210.1, forward strand.
AACATGGAGGGATTTTCATTTTTCATACTGTACCTTCTGCAGCGGTGAGGCGGAAAAAAATATTCTTTGAACGTTAAGGTCCTGGGTTCGATTCCAGCCTTGGAAATAGAGTATTGCGTCATGAATTAGGATTCACACGTAAGAAGAGAATACGGTCTAAAAAATTTCTACGAAAAAAAGCCATTAATCGCTAATATCACTGTTACGGAACGCTCAAGAGTTTTCCAACCGGTGTCCATAATGCAACTCGCACAGTCTATTATATTAGAGAGGGTGAGCGCTCTGAATGTTGACGGGCAGCGATGCCCTGGAGGCATGAGACCACTTTTCCTTTCAAAACAATTCGAAGGCCGAGCGTCGTACGACGCCACTCGGAGCGAAGAAGCAGGAAGATCCTTTAACGCTTCAGAGAAAAATAAGGACAGCTGAATGAAAACTCTACGTTAATATTCCTGAAATATAACGCCACCAACGAGATGAAACGGTTATGAATGAGATGAACATAAGAAATGGAGATAAACATCGCTCGATGAACAAAAGAAATCACTTGCAGCTAATTATCCACTGAAGAATACTTATAAACTTTGACTACAAAGCAAATTTTGAACGAATTAAAGATGCAGATGAAGGTATCGAAAAACGAACTAAAGCAAGGCAGGCTAATATAGATTTCCGTCACTGTGTGGACATGGTGGAATTCTGGTCATACGCTTTTGGCGGTTTCCGGGGTGAAAATTTAAAAAATAAGCGTTAATCACGCCCAGAATGAAATATGGGAAACAAATTACTCTCGAATTCGCAAATACTCGAGAGAAAGATGGCAAACTACGTATTCTAACTATAAATAACACAACAACATCAAAATCAACAACAGATGAGTGAAATATGACGCTTTGAATATATTAACTCTAATTGTTTCACTAAACCGTGTTACAGTTACAAAAATGAGCCAAACCGGAAGTCATTCCATTAAACTATTGGAAGGGTTATAATAAGAATTCGCGTAATTCTCAGGACGGATCGGTATACTCGAGACAATATGCGAATAAAACGAACGCAAGTCGTAAGAAGCGAGTCACCGTCGACATGAGAATGGAACGATGCGTGACGATATAAATTTTACGCACGATATCACACCGGGAAGGTTTTTTTGTGCCACTGATGACGCCTATTCAGCAGCCGAAACGCGCGCAATTGTCCTACTGCGACCATATTTTGGTCCTGGTACATAGTATGAATCGCAAGAAACGACAAACTGCTCCTGGATTCATTCTCTCGAATGCATTCCTTCCCTCCATCAGAGATGACGAGGAATAAATTCGGAAGGGCGAATTGTTGCCAGGCGATCCCTTCTTTCAGCCGACCCGACGTCCCGACGTCGGAGCCCATTGAAAGTGGCGCGTAAAAATGAGAAAGAAAAAAAAGTAGAAAGGAAGAGGGAGGAGCGGGCATGAAGGGAGGAAGGACCCTGAACGTAGAGAGAGAGAGAGAAGGAATTCAAGAAGGCTGAGAAGAAATGCCGACCTTCGAGTTCCAAATTGGCGTCTCGACAGCTGTATCCAGAAACCTCGGACCGGGATAATTTATAAGTTAAAAAAAAAGAAAATGATTTGAAATAAAGGATTCTTCGGTTCCAAGTTTCATTATCGGAAATATATACGAATTATTGCCCCTCGCTCCAACTACAGTATCTACGTGTAACCAAATTCGAGCTACAGACGTTCGTGTTATCGAGGAATGTATTATAATTAACTTTGTAACACGTAAAGTAGAAAAATTCGATTAACAAAAACAAAATTAAACAAATTATTTATTAACAAACAATTAAATTAAGATCCTTCGTGAAGAACTTTTACACTTAAACATCTCTCTCTGTATTATAGTTCCATGCAAATAACGAAAAGTTAGTATGAAAAGTTAACAAATTTGTACATAAAAAGTTTAGCAAGTCAAAAATGGGCGTTTACGCTGTTCAAAGATTACAAATGGGGAGGAGTGGGATTATTTAGCGAGTAATGGCGACGTTGACCGTTATAAACGACGCTTACTCTTCTTTATAAATAAAACCTCCGACGAGTTTAAAAGGATTCTTTTTTAATACCGCGTTTCTTCCTGTCCATTCACGGACACAGTTAATCACGAATATTTTCTTCTTCTCTCCTTCGCTAAATAAATCGTCCTTGACGAGTAATCTTCCCAAAATGGACTTACGCCAAAACAACCGATAAATCAAAGAAAGAATAATAACATTTACTTGTATTTTTTCCTCGGTGGACGTCACGCTGATCGTCAAAAAATATCGGTGTTTAAACGCCGCGGTTTAAGCTAAATGATTTTAAAATATAAGTGTTTTACGGTGAGTTTGTCGACTAATTTGTCCAAATGGAACACGGCATTCGGCCGAACCTCCAAATTCATGAGATTTTAAAAAATACTCCAAAGGATCGAATAAATGTCCTTTTCATAATCAAACATGATTTTTGAATCAAAGCAGAAGCGAGTATAACGGATAAATATTTCGTCTACAAAGTCTACACCTTCAGCGGTAATTCTTTTTATTTTAGATTTAGTAACTAGCGAGAATACTGTTTTAACAACTTAACAATGGGGACGGTGGGGGTACGGGGCACCCCCGCAACCCACGCTCGGCGTATGAGGGAGCGTCCAAAGGGGGCTCAACGTCGAGGAATTTGAATCGATTAACAGCAGAGGGCGTATTACGTCACGCCATCTGCCAATCTGCATCATTGAGGACGCAATATGTTTTGAGCCATAGTCATCTCTTTTGAGGAGCCTTAATATTAAACCAAACGCATTCATTTATTACTTCGGAGACCTAAGATTACATATTATTTCTTTTGTCGTAAAATACGTGTATTTGCAATGGTTACAAGCCTAATGTAGTATGTTTTTCATAGTATATGCACCCGCTCAATGAAGGTGCCCATATCTTTATTATTCGATAGGTGGGCGGAGTATGATTCAGCTACGCCAACGAATCAAGATACATATGGATAAAATAACTTATTCGATAGATTAATATTACCTAAGATTTCGTTGCATTGATCAGACATTCTATTAAAAGCGTTCTTAATTTGTTCACTTATAAATGGAAATTACGTAATGTCTGGGAAGATGGAATTCACCGAAAATCAAATCCACAAAATAGAACCACCGAGAAAGTGTTTATCTTATCATCTCGACGAATGTGGTTTCGAGTTTCCGTAGAACAATAAATTATTAAAAGGCCTAACAATTACACCATTTTGGAGCATTTTAAAAAATATAGGAAAATATAATTAAAATCTTTCATCTACAAACAAGCATCGCCTCTAGCGGAAACAGTGAAATCCCCCCCCCCAAATCTTAACAGCGGAAATGAAACATTTTCTCGCAACAAGAAATTTTTAAGAAAAGCTCGAACAACCTTAATGAACGCGTTGCGGGACGAAAAGACGAATTTATATTTAAAATACTTTCCCGAATGAAATCCTCTAATAACGATCGATAAGCTCCAGTCTCGAAGACGGCAGCGAAGATGGAATACGCAGAGCAAAGCATCAGAGCGAGGAGACGCGTGGTTTTTTCCAAAACGTCCTTGAAATAAGCTTTAATTAGCATCGCTTATGCGGCAAGGATAATCTATCTCCGCGTTTCAAGGGTCTATTTATATTAGGAAAGATACATTCGCAACCGGGAGTCGGTAAGGCAGCGCTCATTCTCGACCTTTGAGAAGTCCAAACGGGTACACGACAAGATTAGACACCTACAAATAAAATTAAGTTGAATTAGAAAAATACGCATGATTCTGATTGACTCAAATATCTCTACACGACGTCGAAATCAATTTTAGCTATCTCGATTGTTTTTAATAGTCGAGTAATTATAATTTAACAAAATTTTACAAATTATTTCAAGGAAGCTTGTTATATAATTTTTAATGAAGGAATTATTTTGTACATAAATCGTTAGATATAGCAGGAACAATTACTGTAATCTATTAAATCTATAAATTTAAACTTATAAGAAAATCTCAGAAAAATGCGACAATGTCGCGCGAAAAATTTCCGCGATTGTTTTACGCAAAAATAAATACAGACTTTTCTTTGGAGATCTTTGTTAAATCGACAAAAGGTAATTTTAAGTTTAGCATCGTATGGAATTTTGTTGGTGACCATAAAAAAAATGAACCACAAATGGGGGCATCTTTAAAAGCTGGAGTCTCGCTGTAAGACCTCATTGCATGCAATAAAAATTAACCGGATCAGATAAGAATCGAAAGCGAGACGTTTTGAAAAGCAGCAAACTGTTTTCATACACGTGGCTTGCAATCGTTCGCAACAGCCACGCAATTATAGAACGAAAACACGCGTGTGGCACTGACTCATCGAATCCGACGCTATGTATAACCCAATTAATCCCTTTTACAACTCGACGAATTCAGACGCGCGCCGCGAGGAGAAGCCCTTCGCCAAATGGCGTGAATAATTCATTGGGGTCGAACGAGTAATCCCTTGGCACTAAAATAATTTACTACTGAGGACGATAGGCTAACTTCTTTACGGTTTCTTGCCTGTGGCGAGAAAATGCCCAACACACGATGTTAATCGTTTGTTATAAGTTGGACCGGGGAAAACCTTACTGTCGTCCAAATAAGTTGCATCATATTAACGCCGAGGATGGAAAATATTTACAGCCCATAATGATTAAAAGATGTGACTCAAACTTAAAACATTATTGGCTGCTTATATTTGTAAAGTTGCTGGTTATTGCAGCGACTCATTCAAAAATGACAGATCACTTTTTACGTAAGCAATAAACGGAAAATTGATACATAATTAAAAAATGGATCATTCAGTAATAATTACAGACCAGAAATTACAAGTAAATTATAAAGTGTTATCTATAACAGAGAGGAAATGTTGTAACATCTTAGCTCTATAGCTGTTTGGTTATTGTAGTAGCTAATCTTAAAATGATATCGCATACATTATGCTGCAAATGAAAAGTGGACAATTTAACTTTTAATTATTAAATGATCAGTAATGCCGAACTTTTTACAGTAAACAAATTCATTACAATAAACAAATAACAATGCACTGTAATAGAAATTCCTCCGCGATGCCCTCAGCAATATCCGATTTATAAGACAATTATATCATTTACGTGACGAGCTTTAAAGTATCACAAGCCGCTCATAAATTATTTTTAAACCGACTTGGCGAAAATCGTCGCGTGGCTCCCGACCATTTTTCGCAGTGAAAATTTCATTGTAAAAACAATGAAATCTATGGTATAACTAACATTCTCAGGCGTGACTACGTGAAAGTTTTTCTTATATAGTTCATCATGAACACACACTTAGGACTACTCCACGAGGAAAAGTGGAAAAGTACTAAGCGCACTTCGTTGAGAATGATATCCTTCAGCATTGCTAAGAATTGAGAACGCGGGACGTTTTCTTTTTTTGTGTTGCCTATCTGCACATTCCCAAAAATATAACGCCCAGGGCAGACGAAAATGTAAATTCCGAACGTGTATTCCACCCGTCTCGCCCATGTGTACACCGGCCTAAAACGAAGCGATACGCTTTTAAACGGTGCATTCTTTATCCTCCTTATCGCTTACGTACACACGTTATGAATTCGCAAAGCCTATGCTACGGCCGACCATAAAAGCGCGTGGCACGGAGACAAATAAGAACGGGAAGGCAAGGCGGAGACAGTCACAGCTGGAATTCGATGTCACGCAGGGAATGGGGGATGAGGGAGAGAGAGAAGGAGGAGTCTTTTTAAGAGAATGAGCATGGGGAGAGAGTACAAAATAAGGAGGGAGAATATAGAAAGACATTGAGGGAGAAATATGAGAGAAAAGAGGGGGAGTGAGAGGGAGAGGGGGGAGAGAGAGGGAGAGAGTGAGGGAGAGAGAGGGAGAGAGAGGGAGAGAGGAGAGAGGGGGAGATTAATGAGAAACAAAAGCCAGGGAGAGATAAAGAGAAGAAAAAGTATAGAAAAGTGGAGAGCGTGTCAGGAAAGAGAAGAAAATTTAGAGAGAACAAGAAGAAATGTATAGCGATACTCGTATTTATTTGGGCAAGATTGAGACTAGACAGCCTCTTCTTCCATCTAACCCACTGTTAATTAAAAAATACAAGAAGAAAGCAACAAAGAATAAAAATAAAACAAAAAAATCACAAAATAAATTAACACGAAAAAATACAACGCCAAGTTAGCATTGTTGGAAATGAAAAGAGATTAGTTTGTGGGGAAAACTAGAAGAGATAGGAGAATGTGAAAACGTATGGAAGGATATAACAATGGGGGATGAGAGACAACTGAGAAATGAGATGAAAATAAAAAGTGGAGGAAATAGCAAACCCGGAGGAGTTGCAGACTATATAACGGGACAGATGAAATAGACGAGGAAGCGGACGCTTATATGAGAGCGAGAAAGAGACAGAGTTAGTAACTATTATAGACTCTAACTGCCCTAATGAGTACTCCAACGATAGATCTCACGAATTTTTCTATACAAACACCAAACACCGGTAAGATCCAACTCTGGCTGAAGGCCGGATGAACCTGAATATCTCTAATGTAGATCAGCCACATTCGTATAAAAAGGCATGACCGTAAGCGAAGCGCAACCACACTATCGAAGTATTGGAACTGGGTATCGCCGGAGGATCAAAGATCGAACGCTACGTTAAAGTCTTCTTGAAAAATATAGTTCAGCAAAGGAGTCCTAAGAATAGCATCTGACGATAAAAGGACGTGGGATCGATTGTATGGCAGAGCGATATCGATGCTGGTTTTTTTTTCGAGGACAATCAGAGATCATTACAGAGAAGACAATCCTGCCATCCACTGCTTTGGAGAAATCTAGATTAACATTAGACGTAGATAAATAATCCTAAATTAAAATTCACAACTGTAAATGAGTAGTGCTGCTAATACAAACGGTGGTTTAAATTATATTTTCCAAAATAATCGTTGGAAGGTCCCTTCCATTTACGATTCTTTAGAAGAAGAGGCACGGGAAATCAGTTGAGTAGAAAAGGTGGGAATGGGTGGCAATTAGGAGGGGCGGAGAAGGGATAAAGGGGTGGGGAGGCTAAGGGGAAGAAGGGGCAACGGGAAAAAATATGATGGTCGAGCAAGATTGAAAGCAGAAAGGGTCGAAAAAGGGAAAGAAAGAGTTTGAGGAAAAGGAAAGGCTTGGAAGACAAGTGAACGTCCTTGAGATGGAAGATGCACCAACACACGAGTGTGTACGAAGGCACGCGAACACCCCTTCCTTCCCCCCTGACCACGTGACATCGATTAAAACGCGGCCCATTCGATAACTCGATATCTCTGCCAGCGACTGACACCCGCCTGGAAATGCTCCGCGTTTACAAAGTGCACAAAATACGCGAGATGAGGGTGCGACCTGGGGAGGTATCTTTACTCTGCTAACGAAGTACACAATGAAGCAGAGACGCAATAAACGAGGCACGTGGACCCGACTTCCGACTCGGACTATACGTCTATTATAGCTACTTTCCTCGTTTCGCAATGTATGTTTTTCTCCGTCCGCACGATAGCAGGATTTCCTCGCGATGCTATCTTGCTATTATGAAAAAAGCCGCGATTTGATTATTTTTTTAGACGTACTTCGCTCTATCATTTCCTGCGTATCTTCCAGTCGACTCAACTGGCATAAAAGATTCAACGTTGCCAATGGAATAAACTTTTGAGATGTTACAATTTAAAAGGATTGCAATTAAAAATTCCGCGTGATACGGAAATAGCTTACTTAAATGGATATTATTTTGGAACTTAGTTCTTGATCCTCGGGTAACACCCATTAACAATGGAATAATAAACAAGTAAAAAATTAATTACAAAATCAGATTCTAAAAGTTTTTTATGAATGAAGAAAGATTCGAGACTTTCCCAGCGGATACTCATGATGAACTCTTCTCTGGAATCTGAAGATGGCGGAAGAGTTAGTCGCCGAAACGTCGGCCAATATGCACGCTACCACTCGGCTAGAAACCTGAGAAGAGGTCACCATTTTTTAAATGGATGTTCATGTAAAGTCTTGGAATATTCGATTTAATTATCAAATAGTACCAATGAAGAATTTACATCGCATACAATAAAAGCACACATGTAGCACTATAAATAAATACATATACTTAAAAACCATACCGCAGTTAAACAGTTGTAATATTATCTTTATCCATATTCGAAAGTAAATTGAAGGTATTTACGCTTCGCTTTTATTGTTGAAGTAACGTAAACAAAACGAAACTTGACCACAGAAACGGATAGATAGATATGTATAGATCAGGGATTCCCAAACTTTGTGAAACCACGGATCCCTTAGATTCAAATATTTTTTCTCTTGGAACCCTAACTAAGAGACGGTAAGCCTAATCGCAATAAAGTTAACTTTAAAATCATCATAAGGTATAAATCCCACGGATCCCTTGAACACGTTGAGGATTGGGGGCATGAGTTATCTGCTTTGAAAGACCTGAGAACCGATTAATGTTTCCATGGCAATAAATTCCTTTTGCATTATTACTAATTAATTAATTATAATTTCTGTAAATTAAAAGCTTTATTTATTCTACAGTGCCTCGCTCCCTCTACAAGCTTTCGCGGACCATTTAGAGGTCCGCAATCCCCATTTGGGAAACCCTGGTATAGACAGTTCATAAAGGGCTATTTAAAATCCCGCTAACAGGCAAAACGTACATACGGACGGAGCACAAAATCAATAGGGTCCATATCTGTCACTACCTTCCCAGCACTTCTCGTCGCTTCAAAATTTTGCGCAGGGACGGACAGAAAAAGTGATAACATACGAAATTTAAAAAAGCTAAGAAAGGAATAAAATGGCAGAGTTTAAAACGACTACCTACTTAAAGAGACCAGCTGATTTTCAGTGACTAAAATAACGATTATCAGGGACCCTTCACATAAATGGCGTGAAAACTTATTCTAAAACATTTGCTTGACGAGAAACATTTTCTGTACGCATTCAACAAATACAACTTAAAAGTTCCTCACGAATCGAATAGCTCATATAGTTCGACACGGTGAAAAAATAATCCAGATTAAAAAAAAAACGTTCTAAAATAAATCTCCCCGACCTCTATTATCGCCACATTCCATCGGGTGATATCGACCGATATTGTTTCGTTTCTATTTTTAGACACGCACCTCCTTGGACACCAATCACGAAACTATTCCGTGACCTCTCTTTCATATCGTGATTGGCATCGTGAGAGAAACAGAGAGACTTCTCGGAATGTCTCGGTGCGTACGGCTCGGCACGAGGACAACCTCCCCCTTCTCCCCCCTCTTCCGACTGAAACCTTTAAAAACAGTTCGGCAGAATACGTGCACCCGTTATCCGGGCGGACATTTTCAATCCAATCGTCATTCGGACAGAAAAATCTAAAACCATATAGCAGGAAAACTCCCCTCAATGATCAATTTTCTTTCCTTAAGTTTACTACATCGGCACGCCACGTAAAGCACGAATTACCCAATAATAAACTATTAAATAAAGCAGACCGTACAAACTTGGTGCGGGAAAATTACGACGATATAGGCCGGAAATGAAATACCAATTTTTTTGGTGTTGGTAAAGAGACAGAAAAATTTTAAATGCCATTTCCGCTGCCTGCTGCGTCGGATTGGAATATTATTCATATTCCAAGTTATAACATTCACGAATAGGTTGTGTTCCGATTCTCAAAAAATTCAAAAAGTAACATTTTTTTATTTGGACGAAACTTATCACATCATGTGGCTGTTTCGTTTTGGAAACAACGTGATGTAAAATCTGACGTGGATTAAAACCTAAAATTCACCACGGAAATACTTTTTTGCGAAAACGGCAAACATAAATTACCTTAGTCGAGAGTGGTAACCAGACGCCTTAATCCTGACGACAAACAAAAATTCGCTGCAATCTTACCAAGTGAACGACGGGCCATTGTGAAAAGAGGCCAAATATGATAAGAAGTACTTAGAGACGGAATAAACAATGCATCCCATGAAAACACAATCAGAAATCATTTCCAGGCAACATCCCCTAACGCAGTGCTTCTCAACCTTTTTTGCTCTACGGCACAGCTTCATGCGTGCTTAAGAACATCGCGGCACACCAAACCACCCCTAATTAATTTCACTGCGTAAATACTCATTTTTAAAGAAAAACTAGTGCAACAAGTAAAAGTCGCGGTTATATTAGATTATTGCGATTGGTAAAGCAATAATTGTATAATTTTATTGTACGTAAAATACATACATAATTTAAAAATTAAATATCTTCTGAGTATGCGGCACACTAATGCGCCGCGGTACACCGGTTGAGAACCACTGCCCTAACGTATCCAACGAGATTCTACGACTTTAACTCCGTCATTAATATAAAGATAACTTCAGAGCTCTATTCTAAGTTCTTTTACAAACACAGGCTGAAAATTGAGAAAGAAAATCAATACAGAAACGTCGCCGTAGCGTTTCCCATTTCCCCGAAAATTTCCGGCAGCCATGAACGATTTTTAAACGAAAAAAATCTCCTTCCCAGACAATTAAAAGACGCTTTCAGCAAACAAAACATCGTCAAAGGAAGATATTTCTTCCTGTATTTTTTACCTTTTCTCCTTCTCGATTAATCCCCCGAATAGTATAAGATAAGTTAAAACGACCTGGTTTTCCCTCCTTTAAGGATAATTCTCCACGATTCCCATTTCGCCGCAAAGAACGAGGCAGGATTGAGTTCCAACGCACCGCGATACGACTCTCTTTTGTTCCGCCGTTAAAAAAAATAGTCGTGTCTTCAGTTCCGTTTCTTTTCATTTTTTCCAAGGCTAAAACGATCGTAAAATCTAAAGAAAGGCCAAAAATCGCTCCATAAAACATCCAGTATTCTCTCAAGAGTCCGTAAATTAATCGAGTGCGGGGTGACTAATATATTTCCCGGGATTGTTTCATGTATGCACATAGAGGCTTGTGGCGGAAAAACTTCGATCGCGCAGGTTTTCCACGAACCAAGAGCGCCGAGCCGTTTAGGAAGAAATGACACCTCTTAATTACACAAGAATGCACTAAATGCGAAATTTATTGCGAGGCGGTTTGGTGCATGTTGTCACCATGTTGGAAGATCCTGGCTGGAATAAGAATACAAGTTATAAAATAAATATCAAATGGTTATTGACGTAGGACTCGGTTAAGCGATATAATCAAAATCCTCACGAAGAGGAAACCGTAACATCATCATCACTAACTTACCGCCTCATAAATTAAAACTTTCCTCAAACTAATTTCAGGCTCGAGTATGCATATATAAACTTAATGAAGAGGTAAAGTTAAAATAATGATTTTATAGGAGAGGTTGGAGGCAGCAGTCGTGTGCAAGTCTCATTTGCTGCCCTTTTACATTTACATTAATGCCCTGCGAGCTGCCAGAAGCGTTTGGCAGGGGGTGCCACAGCACCAGGTGAACTCTAACTAATTCCTCTGTTGGGCTGTCTTATCGCGTCAGGGAAAAAATATCTGTAGTATTTCTCGGTGCTAGCGATTGTTTCCACATATTTTCTCGTACACTCTAACATTACGTTTACTAACACCGATAGGTACAACTATGCCGCGGACGTCTTCAACGAATTCGGAGCTTTTAAACCTTTCAAATAGTTTCCTTTTGTACTCAGTTCTTATACTCTTCAACATCTGCCATTTTAGGCGTTCTTTACTAATATTAAAAAAAAACGCCTTATGGTTTGATAAATTTCCGTGGCCAATAAATATGAAAGAATATACGGCATATTATAATACAATCCGCATTACTGTTAAAAATACTGTGCCTGTCGATAAATCGGCCTCCCCAGTTGTTTGGCAGCCCGTGTGCGTCGCACACATCGCAAATATGGTTGGAGAAGTTCCAATGGACACTTACCGTTAAAAAAAAGATGGCGATGGACAGGAAAAAGCACGTCGTTTTCGGACAGGGGATCCTTCCTCAACGATGGAGAACACAGAACTGGTGAAGGTTTAGAGACACACAGGAGTGGGTGTTGGGAGGCGGTTGGTAAAATAAGGAAGAAAGGGATTGGTGGAGGTGGTTGTGGGTTCCTATAGGATGAGACTTTTCTGAACCCTAATCAACGAGGGCGCGGGTTTGCGACACCCTGGAGTGAGGATGTGGGGGAGGAGGAGGGGTGGCAGTAGGGTGGGCAATGGAAGGGAATCGGAGACGGTGGTGACGATACTAATGGGTTTGGGCGGACTTTAATGTAGGTTAAGGGCAGATAAAACAGAAGTTTCTACTATAGAACAATGTATGTAAGGATGGACCTCGATTTAAAATAACAAGTTAGGAAAGTGTACAACGTATCACAAATTGGCGCGTTCCGTGCAATGGAGTATTAGAAACAAATGTGTAAATGTAAATTATATACCTGTACGTAAGGGAAATAGCGTTTTAAAGTTCCTTTCTTCATCATAAATCCCCCCCTGCCAAACGCTTCTGGCGGCTTGCAGGGTATTGATGTAAATGATAAATAATCCATTTTCTTCCTATTTAAAACTAGTGCATGCACACATTTGTGAGATTGTTTATTTAGCAACAATGAAGAAGTACCATACAAGAAATTTTCTAAGTTCAACTCGATTTAAGACATTTTTGTTTGATTTTCTCGATAACGGCTACTCCTACGATAAAAATGTATAGGAAAGGAAATACTCTTCTTTACCAGTTCTACAAATTTTATTCAAATAATATTTTGATATGAGCAATACTTTACGAGATATGACGAAAATTTAATTTTTGTCACCAGGAAAGTGGCACCCCTGATTGACGTACGTGATTCATTTTTGCGATTTTATTATTATATTTGATTGTAAGTCTTTAATATCAAATTTCATGAAAATCCGTTTGGTAGAAGTCGAGAACGAACATGCGGACGGACAGACCGACGATAATAGGCGCTCACGCTGGAAGCGAAACGCGCCTAAAAATGTGTCCAAGGAACCATAATGGCGATAGACCTTTTCGAACATTTTAAATTCAGGCTATTTTGGGTGGTCGTTCATCCTGATATAATTTTAAAAAATTTAAATCCGCAGTCCGCCAAGAAGTGTGGCAGGGGTTGGCAAACACCGACGTATTCTTAAATAATCAACCTTATTCCCGTTGGCTTTTCTGGTTACGTCGAGGAAGGACGAAACATACCTCTCGCGGTCCTGGCTCTAATCTCCACGAACTTTCTCCTTTGCTGAGGGTGGCCGCACTGAGCATGTCAGGCAGCCTAATTATTCGGAAGATGTGGGGTGAATATGGATCCTTCTGATTTCCAAAGGACGTTAGGCAATTAACATTCAGTTCCAAAACGATCACTTTCTACTTTTCCTTTGATCCAAATGTACACAAACGAATTATCACTCCAACTAAAAAAACTAAAACCGAAATCAGAAACACGATAAAAATACACGAAAGGTCCTTTACCTTATAATTAGAAATTAAAAGAAACACTCCCAATTTTAGAACGTATTTAAACTCGCCGATGTGCAGATTTACCTCCGTCCGGATCTAGTTCGGTCCTCAACGGCCCGGATAATCGACGTTACGGAGTTCAAAGCATCGAACCTTACCGCCTAGTCCAGGGATGGCAAATACGTGGCACGCGTGCCAGAAGTGGCCCGCTTTCGTTTCTATTTTGCACGCGTAAGCTTGTATTTCCTGTATAAAATATGACGTTTCTTAGAGAAGGAGTAGAATACTGGCACGCGAAAAACAATTCGGATGATTCACATTATTTTCTTGGCACGCGAGACAAAAAGCATTTGCCATCCCTGGCCTAGTCGATCACCGACGCCGCCATCCGTTTCCCCAAAGACCAAAGAACTTTCACTCTGCAACTCACCGGGTGAAGTCGGAGCGAGAACTCTTGCAGACAAACAGGCGACTTTTGAGTCCACGGAAGATCAACACCTACGGCGTCGACGGCGGGAACATGTTGTTTTTATCTAAAACCAGTCGGATATACGCGACGGATCTCTCGCCGGAAGATATTCGTCTCAGCTGAAGCAAACAAAATAATCACATAAGGTAGGACACACGACCCCCTTATCGCGGACGTAACCGGTTACACCCGGAAATAGCCGAAATTATTCTTTTCTCTCTCTCTCTCAGTCTCTTCCGAACCGCGGAGCGAGTGCGAAAAATCGAGAGGCGAGAATTCGACGACATTATATACGACGCTGTTTTGCACGGTGTTTCCAGAACGTTCCACGGCAAACGCACGAATTCCTGTTTCAACAAAGACTGCGTCGGTTGTAAAAAAAAAAAAGAAACACCTCCGCGATTGTCTGTCAATCTCTCACCGTTAAAACCACCCTAAAAGGAATTCCCGATTCTAGTCAAGCTGTCTTTAAGGCGAGCACGGGCATAAATGATTCACTCATTCGCACAGCTGAAGGCACTGACTTATCGCAGTTTCGGGACATATATAAATGCCATCGCGAAAAAAACAAGGCTTCACCGAGATAGAGAGCAAAATAACGGATTGTTCGAAGATGCCGCTGTTTGGCGAGATTACGAAAAAAATTGAAGATCGTAAATGAATGCTGGCCTGGCTGCTGTTCTCCCGTCTTGTGACGTCAATGAAATCCGAAAAATACGGGCTCGCGCGAAAACGGCGTAAAGAAATTCGGCAAACAGGGAAGCGTTGACGTGTTAAATCATTTATGATTAAGAAAACCTGTCATAAGATTAAATCATGCATCGAAGTGTCACTTTGCCTTTCCATAGTCATGAAATATCTCCGAGAGGAGGACTTTTGACGATATTAACATTTACATTTACATCAATACCCTGCAAGCCGCCAGAAGCGTTTGGCAGGGGGTGTCACAACACCAAGTGAACTCTTAACTAATTCCTCTGTTGGACTGTCTTATCGCGTCTGGGAAAAAGGATCTGTAGTATTTCTCTGTTCTAGCGATTGTTTCGACATATTTTCTCCTGCACTCTGATCTAACATTACGTTCACTAACACCGATGGGGACGACTATGCCGCGTACGTCTTCAGCGAATTCGGAGCTTTCGAATATTTCAAATAGTTTCCTTTTGTATTCAATTCTTCTACTCTTCAACGTCTGCCATTTCAGATCCCTCAATATCTCTGATACACTCGCATCATACCGATATTCTCCTTTTAAAAATCTAGCCACTCATCAAGGCTAGGGAAATATATACGTCGATTTTTTTTGGCACGTTTTCTTTTAAAAAAACTTGTACATGTGATCAACTGTTTTGTTTGAATACATATTTGGAAAATTCTTTTTAAGATGATAGATTTTATTCATGTACGATTATCCAATTATAGGATTTTCCAAGTAGTTCCGCTAGGTGGCTTCAAATTCCGAAAATTCATAACTTTGAAATGGTCAAATAATGATCTAAATTTGTAAAAGATTTGTAAAAGGAGAATATCGGTATGATGCGAGTGTATCAGAGATATTGAGGGATCTGAAATGGCAGACGTTGAAGAGTAGAAGAATTGAATACAAAAGGAAACTAATTGAAAGGTTTAAAAGCTCCGAATTCGTTGAAGGCGTACGCGGCATAGTTGTAACTATCGGTGTTAGTGAACGTAATGTTAGATCAGAGTGCAGGAGAAAATACGTCGAAACAACCGCTAGAACAGAGAAATACTACAGGTCCTTTTTCCCAGACGCGATAAGACAGTC
Source organism: Uropetala carovei (assembly GCA_036926305.1). NCBI lineage: Eukaryota > Metazoa > Arthropoda > Insecta > Odonata > Petaluridae > Uropetala > Uropetala carovei. The sequence continues at coordinate 774,739 of JAXCHB010000210.1, forward strand.
CAACAGAGGAATTAATTAAGAGTTCACTTGGTGTTGTGACACCCCCTGCCAAACGCTTCTGGCGGCTTGCAGGGTATTGACGTAAACGTAAGGCAGAACATCGCTTTAACAAATCACATTGCCGGCCTTGGTATAGGGGTGGTTAGCGTTCGAATCCTTCCGAAGGCACGGTCGCGTGTGTTCGTCCTTGTTATCGTTGCTACAATATTCGGTGTAATTGGCTCTGTGCTGTCTCTGAATTCTTGCAAATGAAAAAATTAATTAATTAATTAATACTTATACCCAAAAAGCATTCCGTACTGGGAATTTAATTATCTACCGCGGATCAATTAAAATAAAATCAAATCAAATTTCCAATTTTTCCCGAGGATGATTCATGGGGCTAAATACAACGAATGAATGCACACCGGAGCGAAGGCATAAACAACCAATTATTGTTACTAGGACATACAAGCATTTTTCTGAAGAAACACTGATAACGACCAAATACGTCAGAAGAATCCTTATTGGTGCTCAAATCGCGAAAACATCCCTTTCTTCACGAGAAGAATCGTTCAACCTCAACATCCACGCAAGACCCATACGGGAATCTGCACCTAAACCTTGTTTACGAAAAATCAAGAGGAGTTCCGATTGCATCACGTTCGTTGCGAAACGGCCTTCTGGCATCGAGCTGAATCCGGAAACAAACGGGTTCATTCCGGTAACCTATATCTCGCAAAACTTACACCCCAATAAATATGCGATAGCTTCATATGTACTCCGCATAACATGGGTCAGCCGATTGCAACACGAGAACAATAGAGAACCGGATAACAGACAGCGCCGCGCATTATGAAAACAGACAATGACCCGAAGTTACGATGAACTAACCATCTATTAATATTAACTTCCACCCTTGTAAGGTAACCTCTTTGGGAGACCTTAAGATATGTCAAAATCTTGCAATCAACGCATTAGTCAAAATCGTGACCTTCTGGTCTTTTATAGGCTACATACTTGGGATAGGTATATCAAAAGATAGAACGATACGAGTTCGTTTACCCCATGTGTTGTTAGTGGTTATAATATCTCAGCCAGTAAATTAATAGGAACATAGGATGGACAGTTTGGTACACAGCACTCTTACATGTACGGTTATTATGTCCCGTGCAGAGGAATAGCATTTTTTTTCATTTTACAAGTTAAACAGGATTAATTAATGGAAATGCGAAAAGAAACTTTCTCCTCGAGGTACGACTTGAAAATTTCGTTAACACGCTCATTCTGTTTATAATGGAATGAATTCCTACTTAACCGTAACGTGTGATATCTCGAGAGAATCATAATTTTAATTGTAAAAACATTACTAGACGTTACGATTTTTTCGAGATTTGTCCCAGTTTGCAGTGCATTGCCGGTGTACATTCCTTTGATAAATATTCGTACTACTTGATAGACGGATGGTCAGCGTACCTGCCTACGGTTACTAAGGCCGCGGCTTCGAATCCAGCCTAGGACATGGATGTTTGCGTTCCTCAGGTTTATATTGAAGAATGGAAATTTGTCTAAAATATCGACCTAATAAAGACGGCTTATTATTATTATTACTACTGGCTTCATTGCGAGGGAATTATCTCAGTAATTTGTATTAAATGATATCGTGGAGGCTTTTATCCGATAAATTTCCTGATCAATTAGTTAATAATTCTGCGCATTTTGCCGTTGAAATCCGTAAAATTATTTTCCACCAGGATTCGGTGCATCTATCCATGTGAATATTAACTAATTGTAAGACGTTAATGCGTACAATACAATACATAAAATAGTAAATGTTAATGTAAGCATCGCTTGCGTAATTAAGGAATGGGAACGTTTGCCCCGAGCAGTAAAAATCGTTTGCCATTCTTTTCCGAGCGAAGCCGGGCGTTTCAGCTAGTTGTTTCTAATTTAATGTCATTTACATTTACATAAATACCCTGCAAGCCGCTAGAAGCGTTTGGCAGGGGGTGTCACAACACCAAGTGAAGTCTAGCTAATTCCTCTGTTGGATTGTCTTATCGCGTCTGGGAAAAAGGATCGGTAGTATTTCTCTGTTCGAGCGGTAATTTCGAGATATTTTCTCCTGCACTGTGATCTAACATTACGTTCACTAACACCGATGGGGACGACTATGCCGCGTACGTCTTCAGCGAATTCGGAGCTTTCGAATATTTCAAATAGTTTCCTCTTGTATTCAATTCTTCTACTCTTCAACGTCTGCCATTTCAGATCTCTCAATAACTCTGATACACTCGCATCATACCGATATTCTCCTTTTACAAATCTAGCCGCTCTACGCTGAACCATTTCGAGCTCTCTAGTTAGGCCCTCCTCGAAGGGGTCCCAGACGGCGCAACAGTATTCCACGATGGGTCGTATTAGGGAAAAGTATGCGATTTCCTTCACATTCGAGGGGCATCCCCGCAGGACTCTAGAGGAAAGCCCTTGAATTCTGTTTGTCGATGCTATAACGGATTTGATATGCTCTCTACTAGACAAATTGCTACTGAGAATTACTCCTAGGTATTTGTAGCTATTGACGTATTTTAGCTTTAGTTCGGATATTTGGTACGGGTAACGGTTGAAATTCGTGGAGCGCGTGAAGTTCATTGCGGCGCATTTCTTTATATTCAGATCGAGTTGCCAATCTTTACACCATTTCGTGATAGCCTGAAGGTCCTTTTGCAAATTCTCCTGATCGTGTATTGTGTTGATTTCTCCATACACAAGTGTGTCATCCGCGAAGAGTCTAACTTTACACTTTATATTATCCGCTAAATCATTTATATATATCAAGAATAACAAAGGTCCGATTACACTTCCCTGAGGCACGCCGGAAGTCACTTTGACGACGTCTGATGCAACTCCAATGTCAAGTGCTAACACTTTCTTATCCTTATGTATAATTACACCACAATCTTTAGCACTTATCATCTTGTTAGGAGCCATATTTATAGGTAAAAAATAAAGTACAACTGTTAAATTTATTAAAACCAATTCACTTTACCACTGAATTATAGCGCAGCAAGAAGGTATCGGAAAGACAGGGGAGAGAGACGAATGGACCTCCTCCCAGTTGAAATTCTATAGCTTCACATGCAGACATAAAGCAGTGAAAAAATCTTTTAAACGCCCTTTAAAGGGTCCAGCAACAATTTATTCAGGGATGACAGAAATAAATGTTACTTTTTCGTAAACGTTTTAAAATAAGGATAGTAATTGGAGTTGGCTGAATTCAAGTTTGTACGAACGAATTTTGAGGTCGCCAGTCAAAGTGGCGTAATAATTCATGTTCGTTAAGACCGGAAGTTCGTAAATCGGGAGTTTACTGTATATAAAAACCTTTCCAGAATTTTGTTTCCTTTAACTGGATATTTCTGATGCTTTCCTCCTCCTATCATAAGGATAACGGGGTTCGTTTCTTACATAGGGCAGGTTAGGCAGAGATTTTATGCCCACAACTCCCGGAACTAAAACCTCAAATAACAACAGAAGAAACGTGAACGGACACACACACACAATACTCATAAAAGCCACGCCATGACCTTCGAACTAAAGCATTCGAACCACGATGCTCCAATTTGTCTATTAGGGACAACAGCGAAGTCAATGGCCAAAGGCTCTCTCTCTCTCTCTCTGTGCAAAGGAAGGCTTCCGGTTCTCGCCACGTAGAAGGGCATATTATAGGCTCCCGACGTTTCGCAGTGCTTACAGGCTGCATCTTCAGGGGTTGAAGGTGCAGTCTGTAAGCATTGCGAAACGTCGTGAGCCTACAATGAGCATCTCTACGTGGCGAGACCCGGAAGCCTTGCTTTGCACTCAACGACGCCACGGAAGCCTCCAATTGAAGCCGAATGACCTCCCCCCTTCTACGTTCCCCATTAGGAAAGAGGCTCTTACGAGAAAAATGATGGTTCGATTCCCTTCCAAGGGCACCGATTAAGGTGAGCGACCTTCCGTCATCCGTTTGGCAGGGAAAGTGCCCTCGGGTGAGGAGCGATATGTATCTCGCAGTGGCGTCCAAATAAAGAGGGTGGGACAAAAGGTCGCACCCAAAAAGAGGAAGGATGCCAGTTAAATATTTGAGGCGCTTATCGCAGGAATCGGAATCGCATCATCCTTCGGGGTTTCCGGAAAAAAAGACAAAATAAGGGGATTCTCTCGGATCGATATCGAATCGTTTTGAGACCGAGAGCCGAATTTTTTTATTTAAAAATTTATGGCAGTATTGATCAGTTTTAACGAGTAGGTTAATGTCTCGCGAATTTTTTTGTAACCATCAATCCAGAATGCAATGAAACAAGCAGCTATTTTTCAGTGATTCCCTTTAGATACCTTAATGAAGTTTAATTTATGCAAAGGAAAGGCTCCTGGCGACTTGCAGGGTATTCGTGTAAAAGCAGATTCAGCGAGTGAAAATAGAGCCAATGGTTTTGGGGTGAGCTCGTCATCCATTTTAACTTGGGCGCCAACTTTATTCCTTAAGACGTCCTAATGTGTTCCGTTAAAAGGCTAAAACAATAACTTTTTTGAGGTTAACATTTAAAAAATCTTTGAAAGTTCTTCAAAACAGGGTCAGAACTAGGCAATAAGTTTCATCCCTTAACCTAATATTAAATTAGTTTAAAAGGAGAAATGAAAAATCTACTAACGCAACTCCATGGGCCATATGAAATCTACTTTTCGGTTCAAATTCCCCAGCACTATATTATCGGGAATTACTTGAGAATGAATCAAGTTTTACTGGGTTACACCAAAAGATGTATTACAGGAGAAGAGTTTCTATACTTCAAACATTGTGGTTCGTCTTGAGCTTGCTCTCCATGGAATATTATAACGCCGTGAAAGTTTATTACAGCCATTGTAGTTTGCCATTTTCCAGATTTGTAAAACACTTGAATCTGAATAATACTCTGCAAGGCACCGCAATTTGGTGTGCGGCAGGGGGAGAATATCGTTAAAGTATCATGTCATTATCCTGTAATACCCTCTTATTGGCTTAGGAAAAAAAGATCCTTACATCTACCCGTCCTAGAGTTAATTTCAAGGGCAACAGACAAATTCGTCGAAAGCTAATTCGTCAAACATCAGTATGTCATTATTTAAAACGAGAAATTAAATGAAAACAATTGGCGTTCAGACTGATTCATACAATCGAGTTTACATGGTGGGAAATAACTTGAGATTTATGAGTAACGCTTCAGATCGCTAGTATGTGTTCTCTCGACGGTAAAAGTATACTATTTTTTAAAAAATAGTACTACAATTATTACAATTTCACAATTTATTTTTTAATTTTAGTCGTTTTATTATAGTAGTACTTATACTACAGCTTATTGCTTTTAATGTTATTATATAGTATGAACACTTATGTTTTCGACGAATTCACCTCGAGCCAATTTCAGTGTGGTCTCGGTGTGCAACGTAAAATGGACTCCTAATTACATCTGAAAATCATCTTTAAATTCCTGTTATTAATACCTGCAATAGTCGAGTCCATTTATTAGACTTAATATAATTGATAAATGATAAAATAAGTAACAACGCTCGTTCAAATCTTGACGAAATAGAGGAAAAACCTGGAATCGAGCAAAATGTTCGTCGAAAGATCGAAAAGACCGTTCTTGAGCCATCCGCATTCATTCTTAAAATGCTAACCAAAGAATGAGATTGGCTTTTACTGTAGTAGGGATAAAATAGGCCTAAATACAACTTTTTCTCCGTGGCCATTTTTCTCACAACGGAACCACCTAAAAACTCCTTCCGCGCGAATAAAGCTTTTTAAAATTCCACCTCAGGATTCACATAAAACGCCGTCTCTCGCCCTAGAGAGGGCAATTACGTATATTTGCAACCTAAACGAGCGAGGAGCATCTGCGAAACTATGTCGGTTTCATCGTCGAGGTTGGAAGGCAAAGACGCGCGGGATCGTCGACAAACACTGAGAAGGCGTAATTTCCAAAGAAGTAAGTCACACGCGCGTTGAGAGAGGGGGGGAGGAGGAGCTGGGGAGGGGGGGGGAGCTGAGGGGGGGGGGGGAGGTGAGGGGGGGGGAGGTGAGGGGGGGGGGAGGTGAGGGGGGGGGAGGTGAGGGGGGGGGGACAACGACCGAAAGAAGGAGAGTAAATAAGAAACGCGGAGATTCCTACAAGAAACCAGAGGGCTCCGAGGAGCGGAACGCGGGAAATTGGGCTCGACAAAAGAGCGCCTGGATAAGGTTTTCCCTTTCGAGAAGGGATGGTGAAAATCGAAACGGAGGATATATGTCTATATTAGTTTAGATTAGCCAAACGGCGTGGGAGCTCTTTGATAAAGTCCGTCGCAAAAGTTACTAACATATGATTTATATACATCAATAAAGAGGAGGAATTAACTACACGCGCTTGAGCGAATGGCGTATGGCGCGATCGCGTCCCGCAACACGTAGAGTGTTCATGACGCGATTTTATTACCGAGGTATAATCCAAGAATAAGCCCTCCGGAGTAAAAAAAATATTCAAAAGATAAGTACATACGTATACGTATTAGGTAGTTCCAATATCCACGACAAGGTCAAGAAAAACCAACGTCATAGCTATTGGAGATACCTAAGAATAGGTATTATTTTTTAAAATAATACTTTAGAGTAAATTCCCAAATTCCTTTCAGCCATGAGACGATATCTAGTAGTGTTCTAGTGTATCGAAGGTTAGAAAAATTCCATTTGTGCTAAATAAAACGACCTAGAAAAACAGCAATTATTCCTTCGGTTGTCTGTGCTATTGTGCCAAGTTCTTATCTCCACACCAATTCATTTAATCGCGTAATGTTGCAGTGCCCATGTTTTTCATATATGAAATTACGCGTCGTTGAATGCAATTGGTTTTGCTTAAGTACGCGCGGAAAGAAAGGTAAAACTATATCACAACTGCAATAAAATGAATAAATAGTTATAGGAGCATCAGAAAATTAAAAAGGAATATAGATATAAACACCTTATGCGAGTGCTCTGATGCAACAAAAGACAAACGACTTTATTTAGGGTGAAATTGAGACTGTAAAGTCCCTTCTTACATTTAAGCCTTGAAAATTACCTAATGAACGGGCGAGAGATTCGAATATATAAATCATTTTCTCTCGCAATTCTGAGAATATTTTCACTTCGAAAAAAAAGTTCGGTAGACAAAGGTTGTTGAAACATAGCCAACATTACTTCTCTTTTGTATCAATTATGAAGGACTTTATAAAGCCTGAAAACACGCCATTTAAGCGGGTCAATGTAATTACGGCCACCTCTTCAATTTATCACGAAAGACGAATCTAGCCCAACTCCATAACGTTCCTATCTACTCCCATTCACGCACGCAGGCTCGTTTTCGTGTCGTGGTATACGAACCGCCCGAAGTTCCCGCCTAAGCGGCAACAATGCGACCGTCTTAGATAGTGTGCGAACTGAATCGCCCGTAAAACACTGAACAATATGACAAAAGTACAAACAAACGGATAGTACATTTCCAATGGGTTAAACGAAAAACCCTACTCGCTTCTGCAAAGAATTCTTCAGTGTTAAATTGCATATACACACACACACGCATGCACGCACACATGCACACAAGGTGTCCCAAAATGAATATACAAAAGACAAAGTTGAATTATACTCCTATTATTTGAGATAACAACCTACTTCTAATGAAGATAAACATAGAACGGTTGAAAATTTTACTTAAGTTAATTAATAAACTCTTACATGCGTTCCAGCATTATCCGTATTCAATGTGATTCACACACATTTTCCAATACGGTCATAGGGTTGAATAAGATAGCATCATCGCTACGATACTTAATGAGAAGTTAAAAAAAAAACGGTTTTTTATTAACTAACTTAAACTTCCAACTTTCGGGGCTCTTTTTCCTTTCAATTTTGTTGTTATCTCAAAACGACAGAAATTGTTCGACGTCGCTTTTGGTACATTCATATTGGTACACACTGCATATACGAACGCATCCGGTTCAACTGCAAAAATTTTGAGGCATTCTGATCTTCCCTTCCGACAACGGAGCATCTCCAAACACTTCCACAACTCGAATTCGGAACCAAGACTCCCAGCGGCAGGAGATCAACGCCGCACGTATTATCGTACAAACATCCATTTTTCACCCTCTGAAATGTTAGCAACCGTGGCTATCTCCGAGCTCTTGCAGCATTATATCTTTAACCGTTTCACACACACGCACACATTCCCACGGGAGGAGGCGGTTTAGTCCCCTCCTTTCCTAAAACCAGCCTCCGGGACCCTAGTACCAAAAGGGGGGAGAGATATAGAGAGAGGCGCATTCACACACAAATTCCGCCTCACCCATTCCCACGAAGGAGAAGGGGGGAAGGATCCTCGACGGTGCCGGCGTCTCACTACCCTACTCTCTTCGCGACAATGCATCGAGAGCTGGCGGCGGAGTTGAAAATCCCTTTCTGCCCGCTCGTCGGCAAAGATGCGACCTTCCCCAGGTCCCACGAAGGGAAATGGTAATGCACAGCTCGACTCACCAGAAGCGAGAGACGCGAACCGTTCCATCTCCTCTGCAACTCTTGGACACGCGATTTAGATTTCTGGGCGATGGTTTAAAAGGCATGCCCACATTTTAGGGGTGGGATTTTATGGAGGCTCGATTTCGAAAAAGAAATCACGGTTCAGACGGCTATAAAGGTACGCGATGCACGGTTGAAACGACTTGTGCTGGTGAAGGTAGTAGTCGTAGGGGTACCACATCGAAATAACCGCTGCGAAAGAAAGGTGACAATGGTCCTATTACCCAGATAATAAAGGCCAATAGGCATTTCTACAAGGCATGGTGAAATGACATTCCCTGCCATACACTTTCGTGCGCCTGCAGGTTTTAGAATGTAAAAATAAGGAAGAGCACTCCGTACGCCGTAAAGAACACATTCGAAAAAATCTGATGTGGCCAACACATGACTTTCTCCATATTTGGGGTATAGTTATTTAAATTATTATTATATTATTAAAAAATCTGATGTGGCCAACACATGACTTTCTCCATATTTGGGATGTTTAAATTATTATGAATAGCATTATGAGGCAAAATTATTATTTCCTATCGTAAAAGAATACAGTCGTCCTTACTGCCGTAAATTAGGTATATGTATTTTGAATACGCTTACAGAATTCACCGCTAAATGGTGGCGCTGTATACTAGAAAAAGCAAAATACCTCCGAAATGGATGGTTCTACAAAAATTTGTTTCAAACAAAACTTGGAAGAAATATTATTCTCTACAACTTTGGTCCTTATGAAGATGACCAATTACGACGTTTTTAAGGAGATATTTGACGGAAACGGAAAAAACCCATTATTTATAAATAATTCCTAAACAATAACTGCTACGGAAAATTGTTTCAAATAAAAGTTGTAGGAAATTACATTCTCTATAACCTTTGTATAGAATTGCATATACAATAATGATGTTTTAACTGAGAAATATCGCAAAAACCGAATCGGGGTTCGAATAAACCTTGACTTCCGTATAACCGTTATTGTCCTAAAACTAATCAGTTCTTTGTGCTCATGCTAAAGTGTTATATATAAAGTTTGGTAAGGATATGGCAAGTACCTTTTGAGTTAGAGCGCCCACAATCACATACGCACACACGCACACACACATCCACACAGACATCATTCCGAAAATAGTCTAAACGTGTTCTAGGGACCTCAAAGCGTGTATTTCCGTTGAAATCTCGAAGTCGATTTTTTCATGATCACAATACTTTCTCATTACTACGTATGGAGAAAGTAAAAATGAACAAAAAATAAGTGAAAGCCTAATTTCGAAAAGCAATAAAATTAAACAAGGAATAACTTCCTCTAAACCGGTAATAATGGAAATGCCACATTGTATTAATATGATGCCGCACATAGTTCACATGCATAACCACAAATGCAGTGAAAGCGAAAAGAGTTGAATAGCAACAAGCGTTCGTATTGCTGAGAACTCCAAGATTATGGAACCTGGTTTGAAAATTACCTTAAATGTAAATGTTATAAATTAATTTATAAGGCAAAATGCTACAGAGAACATCTAAGAAACGAGTCAAGTAAAAAAATATAACGGCAGTATGCGATGAGGAGTGGTGCGGTAAATATAAGCTGCAAAAATTATGGAATTCAGGCGTGAATCTGGAACTGCACCTTTTTAAGGCACTTGCTTCATCATAAACTCTGTAAACGCGATCTCAATACCTCTTTTAGAATGAAATCAACCCATTAAGGTAAAGTTTGTTTTGGTGCGTGCCTCCTTCATTACAGGAGGCTTGTATCTCAAGATTGCTGTTATCACGGGCTTCTTGTCTCTCTCTAATTTGAAAGATACCCTCGGGAGAATAATGTTAATCATTCGTGCACGTCTCTTAAAGACCTCGTCACCATTATCTCGTAATATTTTCGATTAACGGATCTGCCACGCTGCCTTACTACATATTATTGAGTTTTCCATTTAGATTCACTTTGAAAGTGATTAACGGACCTAAAAGGCAAAAGAAGTTGCCACCTGTTAAAATTTTGAAGATTGGTCGTACTTTCCCGCCATAACTGATGAACCTTAAATGTTAGAAAATTTTGTTACGACGATTTAGCGAAGCTTCAAATCCTAGATCAGTGGTGGCGAACCTTCTATTGCCCGTGTGCCAATTTTACTGAATTTGTCAAATTTTTTCCGCCTCATGTGCTACAAAAGTTCTTGATGTTTTATGCGCGCCAACTAAATTAAATTCGCGATGAGGACATAAGAGATTAAAAATTGTAGCAATAAAACTAATGTTTACATTAGTTAACTAAATAGCACAAATGTTTTTGCGGCATTAATCAGTATGATAAATGCTATGATTGGCTTTCGCCTCTCGCTGGCGTGCCAACCAAAATCGTCTTATGGCACACTTGCTATAGGTTCGCCATCACTGTCCTAGAGGAATAATAGTTTTCAAGGATGGTAATGGTTTTACAGCCTGATAAGAGGATAGACACCGCTTTCCTAGTAAAAGGAAGAAAACGAGAATTTCCTCGCTTTTCCGGGAAATTCTCTCCGTGGTGCATAAACATGGAAGGAGGTATCAGATTTCCATCACCAAAATAAGCAATATCAAAGCATTCCGGGAAAAAACTTCAGGGCGAGATAACCACCATTAAAATAAGTTGGGAAATCCACCCATACACTGGCGAGTCCGAAGGAATTTTCAGCATTTGTTAGCCAAATGTCCATAACTCAGATGGGCAATATAAAAAAATCTGATATGGCCAATACCTGACTTTCTCCATATTTGGGGTATAGTTATTTAAACTATTATGAATAGCATTATTAGGCAAAATTATTATTTCCTATCGTAAAAGAATACAGTCGTCCTTACTGCCGTAAATTAGGTATATTTTGAATACGTTTACAGAATTCAACGCTACATGGTGGTGGCGCTGTATACTGGAAATTTACGAAGAAGCAAAATATATCCGAAATGGATGGTTCTACGAAAATTTGTTTCAAACAAAACTTGGAATAATTATTATTCTCTACAACTTTGGTCCTCACGAACATTACCAATTACGACGTTTTTAAGGAGATATTTGACGGGAACCGAAAAAACCGATTATTTATAAATAATTTCTAAACAATAACCGCTACGGAAAATTCTTTCAAATAAAAGTTGTAGGGAACTACATTCTCTATAACCTTTGTATAGAATTGTATATACAATAATGATGTTTTAACAGAGAAATATCGCAAAAACCGAATCGGGTATCGAATAAACCTCGACTTCCGGTTAACCGGTATTGTCCAAAAACTAATCAGTTCTTTGTGCTCATGCTAAAGCGTTATATAAGAAGTTTGGTAACGATATGGCAAGTACTTTTTGAGTTAGAGCGCTCACAATCACATACGCGCACACATCACTCCGAAAATAGTCTAAACGTGTTCTAGGGACCTCAAAACGTGTATTTCTGTTGACATCTCGAAGTCGATTTTTTTCGTGACCACAATACTTTCCCTATACTACGTATGGAGAAAGTAAAAAACGCAAGCAATAAAAAAACAATTTGATTTATCTAATACTCATGTAGAATATTTTCAGTATGATCCGGGGTAAATAATTAAACGAATAAAAACAAGGGCGAAGCAAAAAGCTAATAATCCATGACTACTAAATTACGCAAATCAACCCTACCGTTTAATAAAAGTCGGAATTTCACCTAATTAGCACTTCCAGCGCGGTACATTTTCCGCATTCATTAAGACGTACGGATGAGCCGATTGACGTTTTCCTCTCCCAATAAAAAACACCAGATACGGCTCCACGGTCAATCACCGCGTTTTAAATAGGCGCCGATCCGTAATGCTTTAATCTACCAATCGGACCTAACAGTAACCCAGATTCTTTCTCTCACTCTTCTTTTCTTCCTTCTGCCCCCATTGTTGCTGGTTATCGCGCCCAACTAAACCCGTTCCAATCGAAAGGAATGGCTTCACTCGCCTGCGAATATTCGTATAGAAAGAGCAACTTAGCTTATTAAAAAAATGAAATAACGGTTTAATGCATTGTTTAAAGGATAATGGAGAAGCACGTCGAGACGGATTTATTGTGGCATTTAAATTTTATTCTCACATTCCCGGAGAAAAGAACGGGGTAAATAGCACTTATATGGCTTAAAAGGAGAACGTGAGATATTTTAAAGTAAGAGTCTTGTTATATTTACGGTTTTTCTTGAAAACCTTCAATTTTTTTCTGACTTTATAAATCGCTCGTTATATCCTTTACCATATATGATATTCACGACAAATCTTATAAGAAAACAGTTCAACTACGATACTGTGACTTGTAGTTTCATATTTGTACAACATTTTAAAAATAAAAAATGAAATCAGGCCAGGTTATCTCTGAAACATCCACTTTAATTGAATTTAGTACAAATTTCAAATTAATTTACACGGCATTTATAGACATATATCAAGGAAATGATTTTCTCATTACTTAGTTCACATCACGGATGCTTTAAATTTTACGAGTTAGTAACTAAAGAGGCCAAACAATTCACACAAAGCAAGAATCACTATCGAGCGCACCAAAATTTCGGCGACAGACTCACTTTAAGCAATTTAAAAAGATGTAATTTATATAAAAAATGAGAAATATATTTACCAGAAGTTATCTTTAGAGATACGTTTCTAACGTTTTAATTATCACCATAACCAGACAATGGAGTATAAAGCACGCTAAAAAGATCCACGCAAAAGATAAACGATGAATCACCGCCACTTTCCCGATAAACACCACCGTGGTAGAACAATTAACCCCGATCGGTTACTTGGAGCACCCATTACGAGACCGTGTCGACACGCGCGCGCGCGGGGGACAGCAAAACATTCCTGAAAACTTTCACACTCACCTCGTCAGCTGCCGAACGCGCTGCAAATTTGAAAGTAGACCGGCACTATAACACATCGGTCCCCAAAAAGAAAGCGCCGTCATGCGGGCCTGAGCTTTTTCGAGCGCGGATGCAGATGTGACCTTGTTTCGAAGAGCGGGAAAAAAAACACGACCGTTCGCGAGCGATCCGCAAGCTATACGGTATAATACGTACGCGAGTTATAATATATGCATATAAACAAAAATGTGGGCGGACACGCGTCACTGGTGGGTACAGGAGTACAGAGATGTGACCAGGCGACAACCAAAGTCCATAGGTTTCCTTTAGATGATCAGCAAAGAATTGACAGGAAAATGCACAAAAAGTACAAAATAAAACGTTTTGCGTAAAAGACGAGAAGAAGTAAATAATAAACATCTAATACGCTGCTGCGTCAAATATAAAATCATCTTCGTTCAAACATGGACAGTTCTCGATAAAAGGCTCGTTTATATGCTAGAGGCGTGACTAACGTGTCTGTCGCCCACCACAAAGGTCGGGAGTTCGAATCCTGGCCTGGATTTCTCTCATAGCCTTGGCAATGATTAAAAGGCATTTATAAAAGGCGATACAAGTGCTGTTTAAGGCCTAATGAAAATTAGTAAGAAACCTTAAAATAATACTATAAACCATTAATTAATTAATGTTTGAAATATGTAGTTCGAAGCTATATTTTGTGCAATTTTTCCATTATGGATAGTAAAAAATTAAATACTTGGTACATTTTCCTCAATTTAATCCAGGGCGCTTATTAACTTATAAATACCATGGCTTGCCTACACCAGGGATGGAAAATACGTGGCACGCGTGCCAGAAATGGCACGCATGAGACCTTACTTGACAAGCTTAAGCTAGTATTTTCTGTATAAAATATGAAGTTTCTTAGAGAAGGAGTAAAATAGTGGCACTCGAATAAAAATTTTGATGATTTACATTACTTTCCTGGCACGCGACTCAAAAATCATTTGCCATCCCTGGCCTACACAGTAGCATCATCAGGCGGCTTTGTTATTCTCCATAGTTTTTATGTTTAGCTCGGGGCTCATCGTTTGACTACGAAACATACGCCATGAGGAGACACTCCAAGAAATTTTGTTACGCCAACCGTTTTCAGAGACATTAAAAAATTGTATAATTGATACAAAATTAACCTTATATATACTACAAAAAGTAATGTAATTTTAATGTTATACACGGTAAGTATAACATGTATACAAGTTGGAATGTTTTTTCGTATCTCCTGTACAGCAGAGAAAAAAGATTGAAAAAATTTCATATAGCCGATCAAAAATGTCAATAAATGCGACGAGTTTTTTATTAGAATTTATTTTATCGACCATTTAGGTACCAAATACAGATTTCATTACCTATACACATGTGACATAAATGCTGGACAGATAACAATAGAAGAAAATTTACGATAACAACAGTCACGCCAGTAATACACGTACAAAAACCCATCTAATGACGCAAGGCACGCAAAATTCGTCAAATACACAAACAAATGAAAATCGAACATAATTTCGACACCGACGATAAGTTATCTACGGGTGATATTATCTGAGACACATCTAGAAAGATATATCAATCGAGGTCTAACGTAAAGATCGGATCGAACGCCCGGCGCAGATATATTTTGTAGGAAGGGAAACGAGCAAATATTAGGAAAACCAGCACAAAACAAAGCGAGATTCCGACGTCAGCATGACTTTCACTTATATGCGGTTCGAGGAAAAATAAAATCACTCGGAGACCTTAGAGCTACGCGACGCAGCGTTTATTTATTTATGTGTTTATATTTTTATTTTGCAATCTACGGATATTCCAGCTTGTTCCCAAAGGGACGCCATTCATAAACTGCAAAAAAAAAAAATAGACGAAGGCCCCCGGGAGACACACACGTCAAACGGAGAAATTCCGGAAAACAAAAAATCTCCGCTGCCGAATCGGGCGAGTCATCGTTACTTTCGGGTGCCAAAAGTGGAAAGAATCGGTTGCCTAGCAACTAAGACAAAGCTCCTCTAAATACCTCCACGTCAAACGCGTTCTCCGCACCACGAATTTGGCGAGTCGGCCTAATACACACGCGACAAATCAATACTCTTCGATAAGTAATGCGGTCCTCGTTGTTTAACAACCGTCACGTGGTACTGCGTCATGCCAAAGGTATATCTAGGAAGGCTGTGACAACCTCATACGGTGCTCCCGAGCAAAGAGCTCGCTCATTAAAGAGACACTCACCTAAAAAACAAACAATCCCAGCCAATCTTGTAACCTACATAATGTTAATACTTTAACTCTATCTAAGCTTGAATAAAGTGGCGTGATTAAAATGTCAACTTTCGATGAATCAAATCGACAGTATCTCAACATCAAAATGGTTTCAAAATTCGTGCAAATTATTTTGCTTCTTTCTCATTTAACCGTTTAGCAGAGGAGAAGTTTCATAATGGAAGGGGATATTTTCTACAGAAATTGTTCAAGAATACGCACTTTAAAATATTTGCCTTAGGTATCTCCAACAGCCACAACAAAGTTATAAAAAAACAGATGCGCATTTCGGCTACAAAACAGCCGTCTTCAGTGGCAAAAATACTGCTCTTTTAGAACCTTTTTCCACGGATCAACAATGAAAAGCGCATCTGTTTTTTTTATAACCTCGTAATGGCTATCAGAGATACATAAGAAAAGTATTTCTTTTAAATGCTTGCCCTTGAATTTATTTTCAGCCATAAGATAAGCTTAACGATACTCTGCTGAATTACGGATATCATTGGTTCTGTACACGTTTAACGAATATTTTCGTAAAAGCCGAAGTAAAAAGAGCAGCTGTGGATTTTTGCGCGATAGGAATCAAGTAATGGAAAATTTATCGAAAATCTTTTCGTTAAAAAAGATGGAGAAAAACTGCGCCAATCCGTCACACTTTGGAGAATATAATCAACAATCGATGCATCGATAACAGCCACAAGTAATAAAACATACGGATGAACTCGATTATCACGGGAAAGCTCACATAATAAATACATTTAAATATTATATCTGTAATATATGGACGCTTCTTACACATGAAAAAATAAATAAATAAATATATATATACACACACACATACACACTTCCAGATGTGCTAGAAACTTGAAATTTGGTACTGATGTAGGTCTAGCGGCAAAACCGACAGAATAAATCGAAAATTACTACGTTTATTTTCTTGGACGTTAAAAAATAATAACATTAAAACAAACATTTCATGGCTTAGGTACTTTTAAATGTGCTACAATGCTGAATTTTTTTTAATAGTAGAATTTGCCAAATAACGAAAAATGGATTATATAAATTTGAAAATGTTTATTTATTAGGCCATTAAAACTTCATAAATGTTAAACAAATTAACTAATGTTTATGTACTTTCTGTTGAGCTAGGGAGCTGAAAATCTTGATAAAGTTAGGAAATGGTGTTTCAGCAGTAATTAAAACTGAAAATTACAAAAAAGTTTATTATTGTGACGGTTAAAAATTTATAAATGTTAAACAAACTGACTAATATTTATAGACTTTCGGTCGAGTTAGGGAGTGAAATTTTTCAGTAAATTAGAGAATGGTGTTTCATCGGAAAATAAAATTGAAAATTCCAAGAAAACTTTTTTATTTTGGCTGTTAAAAATTCATAAATTTTAAACAGTTAAATATATATAAATGCACTTTTAGAGGTACATCGATGAAAATTTGCAAATTTGTGAGGGATTCCTAACAAATGACGAAAAAATAAAATTTTTATAATTATAAATTTTAGGGGTTGTTTTTACCCCAATATTGTCCAAAGAGAAAAACACGTAAATCGGTACACAGGTGCAAACTTTTGGGTTTAAAAATTATTTGTCTGCTCTTACCCTTTATATTAAGGTGAGATAAAATGCTTGCAGAATGCAAGCACATATTACTAGTAAAATATATATAAATATAAAATATAAATAATACATAAAATAAATATATGTATGCGCAAACTCGGCTCTTCCAAAATCTGCGTGCTTTCTTCCTAAGCACTGCATAATATATCGAATCACGTGGCAAATGTAAGGACCTGGTCTCCAGAAGAGGAGCGAGCACAGAGATGCAGTTTGTCTCACGGAAAAGATCAATTATAATGTATCCGCCACCGAGTGCACTTTCCCTGCTCCTGGAAAGAAACATTCATACTCGAACAAATAGGTCGAAACGCTTACCGAAAGTACCGCACGGAAACCATCTTTTAACGGCTGTATCACGACGATCACGCTTAGCCTACTTCCAGAGCGCGAAATGAAAACTTTGAGGAAGGCATTCAGTAGTGTTTTGCAAACGTGGTGCTGATTCGCATTTTACCGAGTAACTCACGAGGAAACAGAAATCCTGATAACTGTATACCGGGTACATAAAGTGAGATGCATCGAAAGCATTCAATATTCTTCCTCTTCATGGATGAAATACAGGAAAATTCGTAAGAATTATATATCTAGTCAATCTTGCAATATTCAGTTAACTACAAACAGACTTCAAGTACCCACATTAAATAAAACTTGTTTGAGGTCTCTTCAATAGGCACAACAAAGTTATTTAAAAAAACCAGATGCGCAATACGGCTAAAAAGCAGACCTCTTCAGGGGCGATTCGCCGATAGTAGATTCTAAAAGAATTAAATAAACAAATGAAACGTATTTTAGAATATATTTTCCGTGAATTGCCATTTTTCCAGCAATAAGACGAGCTCGATAATTCTCTTATTAATTACAAATAGTCTGACCAGTGACACTTACTTTTATAAAAGTAGAATTTTTGAAATCGAAAAAACAATTTTGTAACCATTGGATCTCGATTCTTTTACCGAACATCATTCCATACAATTTCAAAAGCCTTAAATTGATTTCCCTAAACAAAATGGCGGTATGCTGTGGACCAAAACGTTTGAACAACAAAACCCACGAGTATCCAAATACATTTGTTACGACACGTATGGAATTAAGTCTAACGTCGTGCGTCGAAAACAATACGGAAACGAGAGGAATGAAACGTGATGACCCTGCATAAAAAAAAAACTTTATCCTCGAGAAACGAAGGGAGTACGTATGTCATTTCCATATACGGGTGACATCAAGGGAAAAAGCGTATATCACAATAGCGAGAATACTAGACGAATCCGGAAGTAGGTCTTGTTTTTCTAAACGCATCATCCATCGTTTAGCCTGTCTCAAGACGTGAAAAAGGACTTATCGCCTGAGATAAATAATTATCGGGAACCTCCTATATACACTTTCACCGATCCTCCGATAGAATGGGAATTGAAAGAGAATACGATCACGTGCGATCTGATATAGGTCACATACAAAGGATGCCTTCAACTCGCGGAATAAAAGCAAATAAAAAGAATGTTTCTCAAAGTCAGTTCTTTGAAAATTACTATTGGGGTATCAAGCAAATAACAACAAAAAATAAATCAGAAGATTATACATACTAATATACAAAGGGAATAATTATTTTTTAATGTTTTTAAATCGTTCCGGCTGTTTAAGTGCTGGAGAGCTACAGGCTTTAGGAATTATACAAAAATCGAGTAATCAAACTAAAATATAGGCGTATAACGACCGGGAAACAGTCATTAAATGAAAATTCGACTAACCAGTAATTCGATTGATCGAAAATTCGATTTTGAAGAAAATTCGAATGATCGAAAATTATATCTATAAAGGGGTTACTGCAAAGCTCTTCCAATGGATAGAGAACTATAATCAATTTATTTGACAAAAAATACTCAATTCAAAGCATGTGGTGTACTCTTGTAAAATAGGGAAGGACACACTCGTGATCCTACAACGAAAGTAAGGCCCACTTAGATGACAGTGATACTCGCGATAAAACCGATAACTAATCACCTAAGAAACGGATAACAACTAAGGCAACTCTACGCTAAGAGAGAGAGGAGGAAATTCACTTAGCGGAAAAGTTCAGCAAAGATAACTGAGGACTCCAACCGATTAATACACGTTCAAAGTTTAGTGAAACTAAATACTATCGAGTGACGCTGTTAAGACGTTTACTAACAATGATTCGAGTCCAAGTTCAAAGGATGAAAATCTCACTCTCTATCTGAAGTTGCAAGATTAAAGTGCACGGACCAAAACCAGAATCTCCACGTACTAGGATTGACTTAACCATCGAAACATACTATTTTACCGAGATAGAAAATATGTACATAAAATCTAAACACTAGTGTAAAGTTATCTGCCATGAAAAACAGAAACAGAGTGGAAAAAGTGAAGCAGAAGACGCAATTAAATTATGGAATGGAAAGTACGGCGATATGTTACCGACTGAAAAGATATATGTTGACCAAGATGAACTTGGCCCAATGAAACTTTATGTCGTATTTATCTGATTAATGGCGTAAGAAAATTTACAGAGCGCATGAAGTTAATCTAAAGCGTACTGAGAATATAAACCCACGTACCGCATAAAATGTTTAGTACTAAAGCTACACCAATACCCATGATTGAAAACCGCATGCAATGAACGAAAATTTAAAGAACGACCGAAAAAATTCACTCATTAGAATATCACCCTCAGGAACTGCAAAATGAGAAAATAATACCTAAACATTATATGAAACAAATCACAGGTGGTATATAATACTTGCATCTTTTAACAAATATCTTACTGCTAAAATGCTGCACATGTTTTACTTTCGCAAACATATAGTAGCCTGGTATTCCTCTCCCAAATATAGACTAATGTATTTTCCAAAGTTTCAATACCGTAAGACTTCGCCATGCATCGGAACAAAAATCTCAAAACATATACCAACATTTATAAAAAGAGCGGCTGCATAAATAAATACCATCAGGCAATTAAAAAACGTTCCAACATACTAGCCGAAAAAAAATGCTAATTAGGCGAAACCCCTCGCTTGTGAAATAAACTAAAGCCACTTTTGCTCAAAATTCCTCATCGAAATCGCATCGTATTTACGCTGATCTACAAAGACAATCGTCGAGAATCCACATTCCAAGCAACAAATCCTAATTTCCTGTCATCCTTTGAAACAGAGACCTTTAAAATTATCCACGAGATTTCTCAATCGGAACCGTCGCAATTAATAACATTCATTTCGAGGACCCGAGGGTTGATTCGAACATCCAAACAACGTAGACAATTTCTGCACAGTTACACAACCTTACGTACCTCTTGAGGGTTGTTTACCCGAGCGATCAACTTTTAGGAATACAGCTACGAATACGAATAGCGGGTATTCCTCTGTGTCTCTGATGCACCGTGGTCGCCGTTACTCCCGCTACAGGATGCGAATAACGGAAAGAGGATTCGATCGTTAAAGAGGGTTTTCATTAAGAGGCGCCCGCGAAAGAAATGAACGAGGGAAGCTCCCCTTCAAGTAGAAAGACATACGCCCATAATGCACCTCGTCCCGTTTTCAAGGATCGAGCGAGTCGTGAAATTCATTTCAACGAGCGATAAAAATGCATCCTACCAGCATTACACGCAATATAATTATGAACAACATAGGAAATAACCAGAAATGCAACACAAGTACGCGATTTGAGGGACAGTTCCCAAACAGAATCATTTCGCATATATTCAAGAACAATCACTTTAAAAAGTACTTGTCTCGGGTATCTCCAATAGTCACAAGGGTATGTAAAACATGCGATTTTCGGCTACGAAGCTGTCACCTAGTGGTGAAGGAGATTCAAAATTTTTTCCAGCCATGAGACAAGCTCGATAATTCTCTGCTAAACTTCCCATTTATTCTGGACGAATATTGAAATCACGGTCCAAACAAACGACGCAGCTTAAATGTTCCTGATTGCCAAGTTTATAAACAGTGTATAACCTAACCATGCTCGAACATTCCAGCATCATTCGTCGACTTATTCTTTACGATAACCAGTTAAATTATGGAATAAAAGTATTAGTGTTGACATAGGAAAACCGAAATCAAAACACCAGAATGGGCTGCGAATGTATATGAAGATAGAAGCCCCAAAAAAAAACTGTCCAAAACCGTAGACGTTTAAAAATAATCCTTCAAAAAAAATTTGCGTCACACAAATTCATACGAATCCGGCATCAAACTTGATCTGTTGTGAGACTAACCGTTCTCGCTCCGACTCACGCTGTTCAGTTTTCCATGTGATTCTGATGTGTCTGGGCGTGAATAACGTTACACGGTATATTGCGAAACTTTTTGCAATTTTGTCTGTGAACAGGCAAGGAACATCCTTAAGGCCAGCAAACTCGATATGAACTTTATCTGATAACTCATGGCTGGGCTAAATATTTGTCTGCGTGTGTTGCTGTGTGCCCCACGAAGAGCGTCCCCTTCCCCTTATCAATCTACCACGGTAAACCCTCATCATTCTTGATAATTCGTGTAGAATGTCCATTTATATCTATCTAGCATAAGGGGCGTACACCGCTTCCGGTTATGACGCGGGGTATCGGAGGAGGAGATCCAACCCGCGTTGAGAGAACCGCGGTATAAACGAGGGCACGATAGCATTCTTCAATACAGCATGTATATACAACTTTTTATTTTTTTTAAATTTCTTTAATTGCTGCAAACTACAACATTTTTAAAAAACTATATAAAATCAGCACGAGAAATTTATTTAATCACTTCTTTAAAGTTTGGTAATTTTTTGTTGTTTTTACTTTAGGGCTTTAATAAAAACCGCAGGACTTTCTTTCCAAGAAACGGGGAGGAAGGAAGACCAGCGCTATATCCGAATCCGCTGCATAAGCGACGGCGTTATAACCGGGGAGCGGTGTATTTAACTTTGATATATCCGGGATGAATCTGCAGCCTCTTGCAAAGTTTCAAGTTCCATTTTCTTATAGTATGCATATTTAATGTTTAGGTCTTCAACTGTTAGTTCACCTATAGCAGCAGTCTCAAACAAGGATTTTCAGGGAGTTCGCGAAGATGGCGCCGTGTATACGTAAAAGTTTCAATCTTTTACCTATTTCGTTAATTTTAACTGCGTGGTACTATATGATTATTAATACTTACAAAAACCGAACTATTTATAAATATCCCGGTAAAATTTAACATTTATTGATTGGTGGGTTGCGATACGGCCAGCCGCCATAAAAGGGGAACGCAGATGCACAAAAGAAACGCTGATCTATATCACGTTCGCTCTTGCACCACGATGAAGGCTTCTCACAGCGTCACATACTTCTGTACCAGGATATCTTCTTCATCTCATATCTGTCATCCCATTGGTTACGAGTCTCACTTCTGCATTGCCAAGAAATCAGCTGTACGTCGGCCAAGAATACGAGCACATTTTTACGCTAGCAGCTCAATACATTTTTCCTCCTCCTTTCGTCATCCTTCATAATTACTCTAATGAACTATCCTCTCATAATATTTATTCTGCATAATTTATATGTGAATCCCAAGTGTTTTCCGCCCATTCAGATAAGCCGGGGAACTTCACCTGGGTTTTCTCCGAACCCGATGGCATACGGTACGTGAAGACGACGGTGATTCACCAGGAAAAAAACACTCATCTTATTCCTCCACCGCTTCCAGTACAAATGTTACGCCGAATCGGCGCAATTGCTGAATCCGTGAAACGGGCAGGTTTTTTGCAGCCGAAATTCTAGACGAAGATCTCTTTTTTTACGAGTCTCAAACTGAAAATAATGGGTTATCATTTTTAGTTTTAAATAATCTAAAACAAAAATGAGTGATTATGTAAATGGCGACCGAGGCGTTTTCCAACGTGAAACACGTCCAAGGAATCCGCCGAATTAGTTTCGTGTGTTTGCTTTAAAAACGATATCAATATTAACTTGTTTTAATACATTCAGTAATTTATATCTTAGTTAGCCAAATTCACGAAACCCGCAATAGTTTGCTCATTTCACGAAATGGATAAAGCCGTCGTCAAAAACAAAAAAAACCTGCCCATTTCGCGGATTCGGCAATGACGCCGATTCGGCGTAACATATATATATTCCCGATGTCTCTTCATTAACCGGACCCGCACTACCTTCTTGCGTCACTTCCCAAGAGGAAGGAAGCTAGCGATGCGACAACTATCAGCTCGTAAGGAGGTCAACCCTATCGAACCGCCAACGAACACTAACTCACGCTCTCCCGCGGGTTCTTCTCCCCCCTCCCTTCCACTCCCTTATCCTACGTCATCCCCCTCCTCTCCGTCTCTTCCGTCCCGACAAATGCCAATGAATGAGAGTCGCGTCGGTCACGAGATTCTCGGCAGTCACGAGACACACAACCCTACCCTCTCTCCCCCTTTGAGTCATTCCGCACGTGTAGACGAACCGGAAAAAGCATCGGGGGGAAACTTCAACAACAGCTGATGCGAATAGGGAAAAGTAAAAGGTTGCCGCGTAACAACTAATCGACGGAGAGCGGAGAGCAAAGAGAGCTCGCGGTTTTTTCCTTTACGGCGACTTTGCGCAAAAGTGAGTAACATAAGACAAAGCGGCAAGGATATATCAGAGGCTGGATATCGATATCGAAGGGGAAGGGAAGAGCAGGGGGAGTTAGAAATTACCTCTAGTGAGAGCGCACCTGCCGTGGAAGGTGTACTTTTTTCGGATGCCGATAGGTGTCTCGCTGATCATATTATGCTAGAAAAAACCTGCGCGAAGACCACCTGTTCAAATTATCAAAACGACCGGAGAGGAAAACAGAAGTTGCGGATGAAGTGGGCTTTTAATAAGACTCGGAAAATTTAAGATGAAAAGCACTAAGTGATAACATAATATTAATGCGGAGTGGAGAATACGGCGAAGATGATAGAAAAGAATTCAATGCCGTAATTCAATAAATAATAAAAAATAAATATTAAACAAATGGAGTGGATTCTTTTTTGAAGTGACCACATGATATTTTTATGTCTTCTTGACAGTGAAACTGACTTAAAACATAGGACCCTGACAAGGGCGGATCTATAAAATTCCCAAGGGAGGGGGGCATTATTGACGATTTTTCCATGGAGGTGGGGGATATTTTTAATTTGTACACTAAATCCTTCTCAAAATTATTTTCTATTAATAAAACAAGTTACACGATAGAATAGTATGACAATTATCACAGTGTAGCCTATTGGAGAAAACCTCCCGCAGAATGAAAACCCTCTCGGCTTCCCCTTATGCTACCCCCCAAGAATATCCAAAGGGGCGATCGCCCTCATCGGCCCCCCCTTGGATCCGCCACTGGACCTGTATCAGTGTACCCACCGGCGGATTGACCCCATAATAACAATTCTAAATTAATATCGTATTTATTCGCGTAATCTCCCCACACGAATTATGAGGAAATGACAAATATCTTTGCAAAATTTCCTTTCTTTTACATTATCAAGATGTATCTTATGGCTGTACGAGTTTCTATCAAATTAAAAAGCGACAACTTCACCCTTTGCACCCAAAGAGAGAGAGCATCTAAATCGTTCTGTAAAAAAAATTCTCTACATTACATTGCGACGATAGTGATCATTATTCACGCAGCGTGACTCACAGATATTTCCAAATTTCGACAAAATTAAATAAACAGCGTTCTTACAAACCATTTTGCGAAGGAAAAAGTACCGGTAAATATTTTTTTAAATTGAATTTTCGGTATATTTAACTCTGAAATGATCACTTTCTTAATGTAAGAGAAAAAACACGTATTTTCCCAGCACTTGTTTTAGCGTAAAAAATCGTATGAAAAAGCGAGACAGTTACGCGAGTAAACATTATATATGCTAAATAAAACGAGAAAAATTACTTGGTATAAGTTCCACTTTATTAATAAAGTGGAACTGATACCAAGTAATTTTTCCCATTTTACTTATGATGGAGTTCCACCAAGTAAAGGCTTCTTCCGTTGATTTTATTTTATATGCTTTGTATATGAATACACAAATTATAATTTTCCGGAGAGCAAAATACATAATGAAACTACAGGTTTTACCTATCTATATGTTATATTGCTATTCATCAAAAAGAGGGGTGGCATGGGGTGCAATGCACCAAGACATTTTCCTTTATAACTACATATGTATACTGTATTCTAGAACAGTGCTCTCCAACCTTTTTTGGTCCACGGCACACCTTCACGCATGCTTAAAAACATCGCGGCACACCAAACCACCCCTAATTAATTTCACTGCGTAAATACACATTAAAAAAACTAGCATAAAACAAATAAAAGTCGCAATTATATTAGATCGTTATGATTTGTAAAGTAATATTCAAATAATTGTAAAATTTTATTGTCAATTAAGTATACAAATTCAACGTGTAAAAAGGTTAGGCTCTTCGGCAGGAAATTTGGGCTTGCCTTTTTGGTACAAAGACGCTTTATATTTGTCTCAATAATAGAAAGAGCTACAAGAACTTCATCTAGGTTCTTTAAACATGCCCTTTTAATATTTTTAATATGGGTTGAAGAACAATTAAATTCGCAAAAATACGTTGTTGAATTTGGAATGTCATATCAATGGGATATTCAGATATCGAAGGATATTCACCTTAACCTTTAAGCCAAAATACAGTTGTATGATCGTTGCTAAGGTCTATCAATTCCTATCGCAGTTTCAGGATAAATTCCTTGGATGATAGGATGTACGCATTTCTTTGCTCCAAACGCTTTATTGAAAATTAAACAACCTCAGACTGTGCGGCACACTAGTGCCTTCCTCGCGACACACTAACGTGCAGCGGCACACCGGTGGAGAGCACTGTTCTAGAAGGAAGCGGGTGTTTATTCTTGCATCGGGGCCCTTGCTTCGGCACTGCTGAGAAACTCTACTTGACAAATGGAAGTAACAGTACACTGCCGTCACGAAGTTCTTTCGAAAGGGTGCATGCCGCTTTTCAGGAGAAAACTACACATAACGTGGGCAGAAAGCACGACTCGAAATCCGATAAGCAATCTAGACATAAAGAAGCATCCGTAATAAAAACATACTAGATTCGCTTAAAAGAGCGGCCTCCAAATAAACTTTCGAGAGAGTTAAAAAAACGGGAAAGATTCGCGATACGGCCGAATATTTCCAAGGAAAAATTGCATGAATCAGCAGAATGCAAAAGCGACACAATTAGACCACGAAGGTAACGCGACGAACCTTCGTTATATCATCAAAGGTCAGATGATTTCCCGAGGAAATATAAAAACCTTTTAAAGAACTCATGAATACCAAGCTTAAGGTTAACGAAAGTCGAGAAATCAGATAAACCTGGAATTTTAAAAACAATCAAAAACCAGTCATAAGAGCACCGAACGACGTCAGTTCACGCCAATACAATGCACATTTCTTAGGATAAAAAAACGATTCGAGACAAAAAGAAACCTCAACGGGAAACACGCATGACCTTTTGCGAGTGTGCTTCTTAAGAGCGTTTTCTCAAATCAGTAAGCCAACGCACGCCCAAGTAACGGGTTAAGATTAACGGAAAAGGATGACTGCCCTAGGAGTAGATGTCGGAGAGGTATTGGAGAAACCGAAGAGCTTCAACGTAAGGATCGCTTTCGATAAATTAAACGAGAAGTGTCAAGCAGGGCCGGCCCGAGGTACGGACGAGCAGGGCGGCTGCCCGGGGCGCCAAGGCCTTGGGGGCGCTATACCGATCTTATAGGTATATATGAGTTACTTGCAAGTGAATAAATATTGGTACCAATTTATGTACATGTACTTCGAAAATATCTCAATAAGCAATTACGAAGGAGGCGCCAGAATGCTATCTCGCCCGGGGCGCAAAAATTCCTCGGGGAGCCCCTGGTGTCAAGGATGCCGAGGATAATGAGTCCATATCCAAGAGTCGATGGACTCCACGAAGTGCGGTAAGGTTTACATCTACATTATACGTAAACTGCGAGACAACTTCAGGGTGTCTGGCAGGGGGTGTTTACTAGCATTATAGGCGCGGAAAATAACACAGTAAATGCAAGCCCTTAACCAGATGCCAATGCAATAAAATGAATTAACATTATTATAATATTAATAACACCATCAAATGCGCTCGTAACCAAATTGAATTGTGTCAAGTTTTGTGACGGAAATATCTCTTATAAGGGAACAGTAGTATTGATATATGCAAATCCAAATATGACGAAGCATAAATTGAAACAATGCAACGGATTTGATCCTTGCCAAGTCACGGAACCTATTACTGAGGATAAACCAAACATTCGAATAAAAAATAACAGAAAACAACACCACATATCATATAGCAATATTAAGTTAAGAAGAAAGCTTGAAAACATCGCTTCCACACACTATAAACTTTAGCGGAAGAGAAACTGGGTACTTTCACGGCTGACGGAGCAACCTGCATTACCTACGCGAGAGCCAACCTGAACGAATCCTCGGTTCTTTAACACCAAAAACGAAACCAGATAGCAACGAGACCTTTCACTGCTTTTCACTCAATTTTCTATATAAAACTCCGCCCCTTTCTAGCCTTAAATACAAAGGAAAAAGAACGTGAAAAAAACTTTCCACTAAAAAAAAGCCAACCATCAATAACTCCACAAAGATCAAGGTCAAAGCGTTAAACACAAGGGGGAGGACTCTCCTCCATCGAGGAGTCCATCCCTCCTGGAGAAAGGACAGCAACAAGAGGAGGATGGTTCTGGACGGGTTCCATGACCTTCGACAGCACACGTGTGTTGAGAAGAGGAAAAACCGTAGCCACTTTGAGAGAGACAGAAAATCTGTCTCCGAAGCATCTCCCGACGAATACTCTCTCTATTACACCTTCCTCAACAAACGCGTACACAGGAATGCCACGACGGGCGGGATCGTGACGTCACATCCGCCTAGCAGACGGCGTCATCCTTTCTAGCGGGAGATTCGATAATTACGATACAAAAAAGAACAGGGACATATCAAGAATGAAAAGGATGACGATCGCGACATTCCAGTTGACTCAGATTGGGTTAATACTATCGGAAACGAAATATATCGGATTTAACGATTTGTACGTACAAATTCCCTGGTCTTGAGCGAGTCCTGGAGGATAGAAAGCAATCCGGTTGACCGTGAAGGCGGGTATCGCGTCTCGGAGAAAAAGAAATGCGTTATTCGAAAGGGGAAAAATCATCTGCAAATATCTCCAGTAACGATTGGCAGAATGGGGCGATCAAACGCACGGAATTTCCTGGTGCGCGAAAGATTGAACGACATTCACCTGTAATCGTCAGCAAAAGCCACGTAGACATCGCTTTATCAACCAGCATCTTAGAATTTTTTAAATTCGGGGGCCTAAAAAGCAATATTCATGAAAAAAGCAGCATCTGTAAAAAGTCAACAACCCAAACCGAAACGCTGTTAGGTCTATCGTCCTATCTTTTTTTTAAAAGCTTATCCAATGAATAAAAACCATCGATTTCGAACGAATTTCCTCCGACGGAAGAAACGATGACTATTCTAGTCTTTTAAATAATTGTTCTTTTTTACTGGGCACACAACAGGATGTTAAAAGTTGAACACACGTCAGCGTCACATTATAAAGAAATTACTAACAGAAACTCAATGTTGCCACGTAACGATACTGAAACTTCCTTAAGCGGAATGAGTTTTAAAAGCACGTCTTCGTGTGTTTCCCGGAAATATCGTTAGCGTCAATCGGTTCCAAATGAACTTCTCCCCACCAAGAGGCGAAAAAACCCAACCTTAAAGACAATCGCTCCTTAATCGATGCACTGACGAATCGGTCTTGCAAGCGTTAACGATATAATTTACGGTACTGAACCGATAACTCTATTAATACCCTGCCAATCTCAACACGTAAAGGATATAAAAATTTTACGTTATCACAGGTACATACATTCTTGCGTCCGACTCCGACCAATCACTATCAGGATAAAACAACTGAAATCATCCCTTGTGCGTTTCCATTTAGAATTGGCATATTTTCAAAAATATCTTTAAATACACTAATAACGCCATAATTAAATCCTATATTTATTAACATCCCATAAATAACGAATCGTAGATTTTTCTATCAAAATAAATACTAAAAAAACTTGGTACGAAACATAAATATATACAGTGTAACGCTCGTTAACCAGGGTGTAAAACTGTCATTAATATATCTCAAACCCGACCTGTTATTACATACTTAATACACGAGCAGTTTATCGAATTAAAGTAAGGAAAATGATATGGCGGCTGTCACGCTGAGAATTTGCGGTAACGACCAGAGGTATCGCGTGGAAACATTTTCAGAGCAGACAAAACAGGAGTGGAGCCTCCTACCAGCTAAATTCTGCACCTCACAGCAATTCATCGATTAATGCCCGCGCCGACACCGAATTTTTTTCTGTGATAACGTCTGCTAAAACGGATATACGGGAGACGCGTGAATGACAATACAGAAATTGTTGAGCTTTATGCAAAAATATCTCACTCCAAGAAGGTCGTCTGCGTAGCTTGTGGATAAATATATAAAGTAAAAAATCCTTACCTTGGTAATGGTGGACTTGACTGAGCAAGTTACAATCTCAAGGATACGCTTTTTAAAGTGGCTACAGAAGATATAAATTTTGAGATGAAAGATTACATTGGTAATATAAGAATATTAACGTTCTGACCTGCTGCAAAACGCGAATCAAACAAGGGTCGCTAGGAGCCAAAACCTTCACCCCGAAGCGATTTTAGTTATTCACTTGTCTGCCTTCAAACGCGAATAGAATTGGTCACACAATAAAATTACCCTCTAGGAAAAACAATTACTGCGTCCATGACTGAGAAAGACAAACAATGCGAAAATAACAAATATTATTTAAACAATATAATACTTCTGCATTTATGAGAAAACGCGAGTACATAATAATATTCACAATACCTTAATCGTCAGGTTATCACTATGGAGAGCTTACTAATCAATGATGTACGACCAAACACGATCGACAGTTATAAGCCTTCCCCAACGCAGGCAACGAGGGAACGGTCGATAATATATACGCTACGATATGCATAAGTCAGCGCCCTGGGTCTTGTCAATCAAATCGCCACTCAAAGTGAATGTCACAATTCCATTGCACTCAATTCTTCAGCAAACAAGGCTCGTACAAGATTTCGAACCCGTGCATAAAAGTTAGTATTGACCTAAAGCATCCGATTAATATGCGCTAAAGACAATGAACACCACAGATGATTAACACACAAAGTGTTCGAAGGAAATTTACATAAAATCAGATATCGAGAACTTACAATGTACTAATCCGACCCATTTTCACAATCCGCCGCGATACGTTTCGTAATCAAATTCTCCGAAAATACAATAATTGTAAGTTAAATGCGGAAAATCAATAAATGGCAATAAATGAGAATTAATGCAGGACTGACTACAACGTAACTGAGAAGTAGAAACTCATCCCTTTTGTACAATTGCAGCAGGATATAAACTTCATCATTATATAGTTTACATAAATCAACAAACCCAAAATATAGTAAACGATCATGCTTCAGCAATTATTAACTTCTAAGACAAAATATTTCTTCCTAAACTCACGGATGGGAGTGAAAATCAAATTTACCAACCCCAGCGAAACAAGGTATCAATACGATCAATTTAATATTACAACAGATCTGTTCAATTAAAGTACGACTAATTATCATCTTTTCACATATAACACACATGAAACTCACAAAAGCTCCTTAAAAACTTTCCTGAATAACACATGCATTTACCTACCAACTGAATATGATAAACAATTATGTAGTTACGAAAACAATTCTCAAACAAAGACTACAATAATTCACTAGCAATTATAGCATTCGTTCCCATATGCACAAAATAACTTTATCGTGTAAAGCGTTCTTTCATTTGTAGCCATGAGAACTTCGTCTGAAAAATCAATCACGGACCTATTTCAAACCCACCATTTTGAGTAGTTATGGTTACTTAATTTAAAAAAAAAGGGTATAATGTGAATCAAATGCTAACTTACCCTCAAACGACGAAGTTTTCCGTCCCTAGCAGCGATGTAAACAACGTTTTTGAAGTCCATCTTCGCATGATAACAAAAACGACTGACTACTTCCTCCTACTGCAGCTGCGACTGGCTGACTGGGGAACAAAACACATTATGGCTTGGACCTAGTTCGAGTGATGACCGTGAGAGGCCCCTGGTACCACCGAACAACTGAGTGTCGCTACTCCACGTGGAGTTGACTAGTCCTGTCAAGGCGAAAAGCTCTGGGCGGAGCGAATTCACTCAGCGGGCGGTCATTGGTCGAGGCAGTCGTGACGTTTCTTCGGAATACCCCACGTGGGATATACGCCATTACAAGCAAACTATCTGGCGCTGGCGGTAGGGAAACAATGGGTAGTGAGCGCTGGCTGTGCGAAAACTCTTGACATTTTTGTAAAATTTGAATTAGGATGCGCGAATATTGCCGCTTCACCTTACTGAGTAGATGAGAGTATTTCCATGGGTCTTGCGAGGCAGTGCAGTCGGGTGCGCGCCAAAGAGGCGTTGTGACGTGTTTTAGTGAGTCAGTTCACCAGTGACTGGGATCTGTTCGCGCGCGGCAGTAGAGGCGGTAACAGCGGACAGTGTAGGTGTACAGAAGAGGAGCGAAAAATTCGTGTATTTTTGCCGGTGGAAGGTGATGGGGAGGTGATGTCCCTTGACTGTTGATTATCTGGAGTGGCAGCCATGTACCCTGCTCCTAACAGACATCCATCTGCCGCGGTAAGTTTTTTTTAATAGCTTTATCGGCTTAATCCATCCCCGAAATTTGTGCCCTCATATATAAGGTTCATCGGCGATGAAATCCGTTGTCACAGGATGTGTCACGATCGCCGAATGTGTAATTCTGTCGGTGATTTCTAATTAACGTTTTCGTGTTTTCGACATTGTTTATCCCCAGTTTGTTGACTCCGGCGTTTCCTTGGTAACATTGTTTGTTGTCGTTTAGCTTATGTGACTTTTGTGGCGGTAAGCAGTATTTTTGGTGATAAAATAAAGATTTACCGGTGCGTATTGAACGGAAATTGTCCTTAATAACTGTTGATATCCCTGTCCTTGCAACGGAATGGTTTTTTTACGCCGTAGTGGTTCATTTCTGCAATCAGTCAGTTAATCATTAGTGAATAAATGGCGCTAAAATGATTTTACCGCCAATGCGTTGAGTTTGGCGCTCGCACGGAGTTGTGTTATTTTTATTTTAGCATTAGGTATAAAGTGATACCCATATTTCACCACATCCTCGGTACACCCACGCATTTCGTCTTATCTAGCCTCGCACCGCGTCTTCGCTACACAGGAAGACCTGATTGTTTTCCTATTAACTTCTCTCCCTTCATTTGTTCTCACGAGAGATAATTATCAACGCTTAAGTTTGCGTTTGGAATATTTCAGACGGCTCAGTTCTGCTCGAACGATTCCTTAAGATTCCGGTCTTTCCTTTCCGGGAACTGTTGCATATTTTATCCCGAAGAAATCTTAAGGGTTATTCCGCGTGCCGTATTTTATTCCTTCGCACGGGTCCGGGTTAAACCATCTCCCCAAGGTTGATCGGCTAATGTAAGTTATATTTGTAAAAGAACGAAAGTCTCTCGTAGAAAGCGAGGGAAAGGAGACCGAGTTCCTTCTCTGTCTCTTCCCCTTAAACAACAATTCTTCTGATAATTCCGGCCGCCTTCACCCTACGACTTTAGTCCAGGCCTCGACAAAAGGCCTCCCGTGGACCCACTCTTCTCCTAAGGTCCGGCTTATCTCCCCCACACACACACACCCAAGTCCTCCTTCCTCCATTCTTTTTACTTTCTCATCCACCAACACCTCACACCCTACCCTGCCCAAAGAGTTGTCAGCCGCCCATCTCGTCCTCCCTCTCCCTCGCCCGATACTCATTCGAACGCTTCTTTGCCTTCCCTCTCCTGTTCTAACCTTCTCCCCTTCCCCCACTCCTTCCCTCCCCCCCTTAAGCAAACCCATTCCTTTCCCGCCTCTTGTACCTGCTTAAAACCCACCCTCGCAGGCTTTATTCTTCTCTCTCTCTCTCTCTTCCCCTCATATCCTCACGCCTATTTCCCCCCTCCTCTCTCCCTCCCTCCCCCAGTCCTCTCTTTCCTCCCCCAGTCTCACTGAGAGCTTCGGGGAATGTAGCGGTCGTCTTGCTACAAGGTTTTGTTTGGAATGGCCTGTGTGTGTGTGTGTTGAGTAGGACCTGTCACCTTTTGCTGCGGTACATACCTTCCCGAAAACTATTGGGGAATTGAGGAGGGGGAGTGGGGGGGGGGGGGAGAGAAAGGAGGGGAGTGAGGCAGACTGGTTATAACTATGAGGGAGCTACTTTATTTTTTTGATCTCGGTTTTCCAGGACGGAGTTCTTTTTTTATAAGTTTTAAGGCTGTCGTTATTTTTTTTGCCGGTTTTAGCTTCTGCAATTGTGAATTTTCGAGAAATTGGAAAGTTTTTAAGGTCGAGGGATAGGGTTACGGTCCCAAAAGGCATGGCCGACGAGAGAATCTTAGGTTACTTTAGTTTCACGAAAGCTTTATGTGCGAGGAACGGTAAGGCACCTTCAGATCTTCTGTTAATCGTCGGCGTGACGTTCTGAAACGTTTCGGTTACATAATAGCTTTCGGTTTTCAAACGTTTTTGCCGTTCTTCGTCGGATGTTTTTTTTCAATTTTAAGAATGGCAACAATGTAACGCAGCGTCCGGTTTTTGTGACCTGCGTGTTATTACGGTCACCCGGTTGCATTCTGGTAGTGACATAATTGCCCTCTGTTGTGGACATAATGTTAAAATTAGATATCTTGAACGATAGTTTCTCTTACACCAGTAAGCTTCGTAACGTGTGTTCAATGTCGCGTTTAATATAAATATCCCATTTGGATAACCCCGTTTATCTTGTTTGTGTTGGTGACCCGTATGATAAGCGGCTTGTTGATTGCGCCGCGTCGGTAATTAATTTGATTCATAGGTTTCTTTTGTGATTGGCTTGTGTTGCTTCTAGCGGGGAAGACACAATTTTTTGCCATATGTTTTTTTTTTGTAAATCCATTCCCCTAATATTTATGGTATAAATTCCACTTGTGATTCCCCGGTATTTTGAATTAAGGAGATTTTAGCGCTCTTGGCGTGTTATTGTATAACTGGTGAGGCGTGTTACAGGCGAGATATTTCCGATTATCTTCCCCGTTAGGGAATTTGGAGGATTTTCTATACCAGTGGTTCCCAAACTCTTTGCAGGCGCGGCACACTTTCAACGATAAAGAGAATTTCGCGGCACCCCAACCTTGAAACTAGGTTCTTATATTTTTACATACGATTATTACATTCTTTGAACACATATATTTGTTGGTACTATGCCACAATCGATTAATTATAAGAAAAATTGTCTCAATTACCCATCAACACATCCAAATCGTTGATTTATTTACAAAAACAATTTTTTTCGCTTCACCCCTAAAATCAGACGCGGCACCCCAGTGTGCCGCGGCACACAGTTTGGGAACCATCTATATAAAATCGTTGAATATAAGTGATGAATATGTTTTAGATAAGTTTTCATCGCATACCACGGTTTTTTCCACCGCGTTCTTTATATAAAGTGAACATTACGTCGATTACGGCGAATGACAAAAATAAACAAAAAAATTGGTACAATATACATTGTGCAAACTTTCTCATATATATACTAATGCGTCGTTTAGAAATATTTTGAAAAATATGAGTTGTAGAATCATTATAAACATCAACTTAAATAACTATACGAAATTTGATGGAAATCGTATGAGCCGTTATTTAGAAAATCCAATTGTTTTTAAAGTAGTCCGAGAATAAACTCGCCTTATATTCATTTTTTGAGAAATGCGAACTATGAAGTATTATTGCAGACGTAAACTCAAGTAACTGTATGAAATTTGATCAGAATCGTTTTGAGCCGTTTTTGAGAAAATCATACTGTTGTTGCCTAGAATAAACTACCCTTAATTATTACGCAATGTCAACCGTTTCGTCATAGCTCCTATTCTGTATGATAAAATGCCTAAGTACGAGATTTCATTCATTTTCGCTCTACCGTTTAGGCTGTAGAGCCGCGAACAGACAGACGGCATTGCGAAAACCACTTTTCGGACCCAGATCCACCTAAAACGTATATTTTCATCGAAATCTCGAGATAGAATTTTTTCGCGATTACAATACTTTCTCAATATACCTACTTCGTATATGAGAAAGTAATAGGATGTCGGTTTGTATGTCTTCTTGTCGAAATATCAGAATTTTTTAGAATACGTGAAAAAGCGATAAAAACGAGAACGGAATGTTTCGGAGTGGTTTTTTTTTAAA
The DNA here is from genome assembly GCA_036926305.1 of Uropetala carovei. Taxonomy (NCBI): domain Eukaryota; kingdom Metazoa; phylum Arthropoda; class Insecta; order Odonata; family Petaluridae; genus Uropetala; species Uropetala carovei. Next base: position 810,532 of record JAXCHB010000210.1, read on the forward strand.
GGATCGGGGTACAGAAGGCCACCGCCCTCGATTATTTATGAAAGAGTCCTGTTGACTAACCATGTTGCTCGCCGATTCCGACTATTTTCGGTTCTTCCGGTCGCTCAGGAACAGTTGAAGCGCGTGTGACCTATAAGGACCCGCGCGTCCGGCTTTGGCACCGCATGCCATCTGCACAAGGCTCAAGTTTACGAAAAAAACCACGCCTAAAGATTGACTAACTCAGCAGTGGGGTATTTGGTCTCCGCGGTGTTAAAAATAAAAGTTTTCGAAAGGAAAATCTTTTAACGTCCTCTACCGTCAAGAATTTCCGCGGAAGCAAGAGTTTCAATTGCGTGCGAAATTCTTTATTATTTTGTCTGGTTTGCGTGATTACGCTTGGATTTTTGTTTCTTTTTAAAATTTTTTTCAATCCACTCGCGGCGAAACTTTCCGAGTTTTATTACTTTCTCCATGTACGTAGTATAGAGAAATTGTTTTCATGAAAAAAAAATCGAATTCGACATTTCAACGGAAATACACGTTTTGAGGTCCCCTGAATACGTTTTGGCCGCTTACTCGATGATGTTTGTGTGTGTGTCCGTATGTGTGACAAAGTTGGCGTGCGCTCTAGCTCAATAACTATTCATCAGATCAGCATGAAATTGTATTTTTGTGATTTTATATATATTCTTAAGATTTGAAAGGATTTTGATAACAATCGGTCAACCGGAAGTAGCGGCTTACTCTTGTAAAATTTTAGTTTTTCTAAAATATTTCGCGTAAAACTGAATTTTTGTTAACATACATATACATAAAAGTTGTATATATAATTTTTTTCTACAACTTTTGTTTGAACTAAATTTTCATATGAAGAATATTTCAAGAGATATTCAATTTTCTTCGAAATTGACGGTTAGTGGGCAGCTCGTGCGCGTGGTAGTGACAACAATTGAATCGCTAGCGCTGAAGCATGTAATTTAAACAGTTCCTATCGCCGTATTTATTTGTTTTTAGTTGATAACTAACGTATGGAGAAAGTCATGTGTTGGACACATCAAATTATTATAATCGTTTTTTGCGAACGAAGCCAATTACATAATTTCCGTCGTTAACCCATCATCGAACGTGGGAAATAATTTTTGAAATGATCGCTTTTAATTCTTTGATAATGAGACACTACTTGGGGTAATTACTGTTAATTTTTGGTTGTCGTTCCTTTTATGGTAGGACATTGAACTCCTGGTAGGGAATTTTCCGTCGAATTCACGATACCAATCTGGTCATTGGTAATTTCAGTAATAATTTTACCTATTGTGCAGGATTTGGAAGATGATAACCATAAGCATTAATTGCAATATTTATTTCGTTCATAGCTTATACTTATGACTTGGTTATCACTCAAAACGCACGTTGTTTTGCATCGCCTTGATTACCAGTTTCAACGACAAACAAAAGTTATCAACCACCGAGAAAAAACTCACGTTTTGAAATTAAATATTACAGTCTGCTATGATAGTTAAGTGGTAGAATATCAGTCCGGCAAGTGGAAGAATCGAGTTCGTTTCTCGGTCGTGGTCGACTTTATCTTCTGACTTATATTATTATTCCCAAAATTCAGTTTATGGCAAAAATTCGGCCGATATTTGTTTTTAAATAGGGGCGTTGAAATTTTAAAGAATTTATCTGTTGAGATCTTCGGGCCCTTCCCTCCCTACGTGGGCCTCTTTAAGGCCAAGATTGTACAGTGTTGTCAGTCATTATCTTCATGTAATATATCTTCTGTTGTTATTCTCTGTACCAATTTTATTGCTAACCTTAAAAAACTCACAGTAAATATTGTTTATCATTTTCGCCTGCAATTTTGTACAACATTTTAAATAAGAGTGTATACAATTATAGAAAATTGTGGATAATGGATGAATTTTACCATCTGGACAACTTGTAATGTGTTATCAATATTAATAAACACAATACTCAGAATAAATTGTTTTGCATATGCTGCTCAAATCAGTTTTAAGTTTACTTGAAGATGGATTGGACACGTAATATAGTTTTTACCAATATCTTCCATCTTTCGGAACTTACATATTTCTTTAGAAAAAATCATCTTTCAACATAAACGTACGTTGGCATAATTTTTTATTTCCTTGTCTGAAATCGTACGTGGGATGGAATTCCTTCCTAATTGATAATTTCATCCGCTGGCGAGCGTGCTTTGTGGTGGCCTTCTGCGTTTCTCCGTGATTCCGATTTCACCCTTGTCACACCCGTGCGGTAAATAGCGGAGCCACGTCATCGCGACCCGACTGTCATTTAACGCATCGGTCGGGTCATTCATCAGTGTCAAAAGCTATTCCGCAGGCGGCGTGGGAACCGATCGGTGTTGAGTCTCCTTTTTTTGTTGTCCTATCGTGTCTCATTATGACTGGAATATTTTATCCATCCTAGGAATTCAGTCTTATCGACCTATATGCAGTAGAACTTCTGTAATTCGAACGTTGATGAGAGGAAGGAACATTACAGAAAACTTGTGTAGTAGAAAGTGGGTGTATAAGGGATTGGCACTATTTTCCATATGGTTTTAACGGGCTTATATGCGGAACTGTTTGGTCATTTTGCAGTTAATATTTGTTTATTCGGATAATACCATATACATCACAGGTCATTTTGCAGTGAAATAATATAACTCAAGCAGAGCACGAATGTAAACTAAGATACTTCAAGATTAGAGATTTACAAATATTTTTTCTACGGTTTTTAATATTTTGTTATTATTGTTAATATTTTTTGTATTCTTATTGCGAAAGTTATCGTCGTGGTTATTGAGAGAAAAAGAACAGCAACGTTATAAATAGAAACTATAATGGAAAAGATATGTAGCGCCATACGAATCATATATGTATGTACACATATCAGTTTAAATAGATAGAAAGATAATTTATTTAACACACAGAGGAATACTCTCCAAGTAACATGCGTTATAATAAAAGGAATAAAAATATCAAATTACAAAAGATGAAAAAGACTATATAAATAAGTCAAAATAGTTAATATAAAAAAGTTTAACTATTAAATGACGTTTGGGAAAATAAATATTATTTTGCGTTGTCGGATGTCACGTTCGGTTTCCGTAGTTTCCACGCTCGCATCGCCGAAAAACTGAAGAATAAGACGCATTTCTTTTTAATGTATAAACAATGGTGCCGGAAATAATAAGTCTTCAGTCATCTGTTTTCATTCGCTCTTAGAAATAAACATGCGGAAATTATGACAGGTAAGGAGGATTGAGGGAAGTGAAGGGGTGGTCCCATTAAAAGTTCGCCGTCGATTGTATATTTTTTTATAAGCCGCGGTTTGCAGTTGGATAGCACGAGGCATTTACGAAGGCTCTGATAAGGATCCCTGTAAATTAGTAGTGGAGAATATCAAGGTTGTTTGTCCGTCCTGCGGCGGTTTTACGATCCTCCGAACGGCCTTGCGACTCGGTTTTACTGTTTCCGTCCGTTTCGCGATATATATTCTGTCAGGGTGGCCTCGGCGGAGACTGACCGAAAAAGAGACGCGGAATTAGCGAACTCGTGTTTACAGTCGATAAATTTTTCGGAGGAATTCGCTTTTATTTTTGGTTGCTCGTTTGAGTCAATCTTCGAGGTTTTTTATGCCTCCTTAATGAATAAGAGTGGCCTTTTCTTTTAAATGTACATTGAATACGCCCAGAGTTTCGTCGTTCTTTACCGGTTTACGTAAGATATGTCGATTGGATTTTAGGACGTGGGAAAGGAATAATTCTGACGTGTTAAATGTCAGCGCTGTGTTCGTGCTCTTATATTTGTGCTGTCCTTTGCGACTGGTTTTATGGCAATTTATTATGGAATCTTCATAATCTTGCTTTTCGACATCTTTTGCTTAAACGTGATAGGAAAAGAACTTTCGATAATTTTGTACGCTTGAGGAGATTGTTTTATTTAACACCTTTTTTAATTAAAGTCGATAAATTGCGATAAAATCTCTCGGGATCAAGTGTATGTTTTCCTCTTTTATCTTAAGTACCGCTCTTAAGAGTATGATAACGCATTAAGACATTGGATTGATAATGACAGATCAGACGAATCTTAAAATATATCTCACGTTGTAAACGTGTACGCCGTATAAAGCGTGTTTTGTCGACGATTCGGCACAGTATCGCTTGGTTTGGGAAAAAATACCGTTTTAATCAATAAATATCTCTACGGAGGCATATGCTTCGACAGTACGGCGATTCTTCGATTTCGTATCTATATCTTTCCGTTTAAGTGGAATTCCTTGCTTCTATTTTTTTATTCCAAGATTATTTCCACGTTGTTGCTGAGCTGGGAATGACGGCGACGAAGTCGCCAAGCGGGATGCAGTTTCGTTTTTAGGCGCGTTTCGCTTCCAGCGTGAGCGCCTATTGTCGTCGGTCTGTCCGTCCGCATGTTCGTTCTCGACTTCTACCGGACGGATTTTCATGAAATTTGATATTAAGGACTTTCAGTCAAAGATAATAAGAAAAAGTGAAAGTGTAATATATCCCCCCTTATTTTTCTTTTTTGCAACAGTTACTATGCTATTGTTTATTTAGTTATTGTTTCTGTATTTGGGATTTAACAGTCAGTAATATTTTACCCTTCTAATATTTTGAGATAACCTTTTCACACAAAACGAAAGATTGCAAACCCATGGCTGATCTGCGTGTGGCGACATTTACCCACCCGATCACCGGACAATGGGGAGGGATAGTTTCGTTCCAGAGAGGCGAACATAAATAATCTCACAAACAAACGCTTAATTTCCTTACGTGCGCATGCAGTATTTTTAAATAGGAAGAAAATGGATTATTTATGACGAAGAAAATAACTTTAAAACGCTATTTCCTTTACATACAGGTTTGTCTTTTCTTTCTAATACTCCATTGCACGAAACGCGCCCATTTGTGATACGCTGTACACTTTCCTAACTTGTTTTTTTTAGGTTTCGAAATTTTAATTAGCGCTTCTCGAATAATAGATGTCATATAGTTTGTCGCGAAAGAAGTGATTGACAGGCTATGCGTAGATTTTCCGGCGATATTGGAATTTTTCTATATGGACCTGAATCGCTTATTACGGTCACCTTTCCTGGCCATAAGAATAAAATCAGGAAAGCTGGAAAAATTGTCTAGATCGGGAATCTTCCTTTCAAACTTTATCTCCGGCTTCCTAGAATTTCTTATAGTCCATCGTATGCCTGCATGGATATAATTTACATTTACATTTCTTTCTGCTGTCCATGCTTGTGGCGTCAACAAACGCATGCCCACTCGCCTTTTGAGATATACCTTAATGGATGCGTTCTTTTCTGGAATTGTGAGCGATACATATTGCATCACGAATTACAGCTCTATCTGCTTTGGTATTGCGAATCTTTTGGAATTGCTTTTATCCGGGATCATCGTAGTGACCTTGGTAACCCACGATTTCATTTATGACATTTACAGTTCTGTCATGTGAATCGCTTTACTTACGGCATATAAGATTTTTGTTTCATGCCGGCATATTTTCGATGGAGGTATTACCTATAGACAATTACTCTAATTTATCTCTCCGTCAAACGTAAAGGTTTGGATTTTATCGTCTTAAATGACGTGACGTTTAAAGGAGACCGGTCCTATATCTATTTATCCGAAAGTGTCTTTTGGCTTTCCCTTCCGTATCTCACGCCATGCCATTTTGATTTATGTTGAATTCTGGTGACTGCTATCATATCGATGTTTGTTAAACTATTGGGCGTTAATCGGCACTCAAAACTGGTTAGCTATTTTGATTATAGTCCAGATTCAGCAGTACACCTAGTAAATGAGGAAAATGTGATCTTTTGGCCACAGCTTCCCAATGAAAATATCTCGGGCTTGAATTATTCCAACGTTAAGATGTCCGTAACACCTATGGCCACTTATTATTCGGTGAGATGCAATGTTCTGAATTTGGTTTCCTAAACTCGCCTGATTAGATTTTCCACACTATCCTGGCGATACCACCTTGATGTAGGTTTATACTTATTTTACCATTATCTTCTCTCATATCATTCGACCATTTCCTCTCGATGTCTAAAAATAGGATGGTCTTCAAGCATTTATCTAAAAATTTACTGCCATATAGACAACGAAACGACTAAAAATTTACGTCATAATGGCTTAAGGTATTGCAGCGATTCCCATTTTGTTCTGTCGGCACCTCTCAAATTTACTCCATTACTCGAAATTTAAAGTTATAGGAATCTCATACGTAGGTAATTCTGGTACCATAATTTATATCCATTTCCTGTGCTTCCATATAATAGAACTTTGTAAACATTTTTTTAAAATTTGTAAGAAATGAGTTTCCAGTTCTCCGTGATGCTCAGCAGGTAATTAGTCGGATTTTAATGCTGGGATTCGTCACACATGCTATTTAGAATTGCGGTTATTCGTATGTGTTGCCGGACTCGGCGGATTGGTAGGCAGCCTATTTCTCAGAATCGAAGTCATAAGTTCGAATATTAACGATGGAATGAAGGCTTTTTCCTTATGCCATCGCACTGTATAATTGCCTTGTAGGGTTTGAATGTTATTACGTACGTAATTCTAAATAAATGAACAATTAATGCCGCTATTTAGGCTTTTTAATTCTTTATCCGATAATAAAATCCCGCGTATTTAAGTTCGCCAGTCTCCAACGCGGCGTGAAAAAACCTCGCGTTCGATATATCTCGCAAGAACATTATCGCACGGGAGATAGTCTCGGATCGTTCTCCTTTCTTTTATATAAACTTAAAGACTATGGCTTATCGTCGGTCGCATCGTTCGTCTTTTTATTTCCGGGTTAACGAAGAAGAGGATAGAATGGGTTGGGAATTGTGTCCGCTTATAACTCGGGTGGTCTGTTGTTGCTTGCTTTAGGTGGGCCGTGAAGATACGGGTGGGTGGGTTTCTGTGTGTGTGTGTAACTCTTAGCATGGATGCCCCGGAGGAAGATGGGGCGTTTTCAAATGGTCTCGTGAAGGAAAGAGTTAGGCGGTTCTCTTGTCAATGGGAAGGGTTATATCGTCCTTTTCTTTCTCTGCCTTCTCGCGCGTTCCAAAAAAAAAAGTCGAAGGAGAGTTGAGAGTTGGAAGGTTCTCTTCCAAGGGATGACCTGATATTCTTCGATGAAAATGAGTTTGGGTTATGTGAGTGTTTTACAGCGAGTTAAGATCCTCCGGGTTTTATATTTTTGAAGGATGGACGGGGCGCTGATTGTATTCGAAAATTGGTTTGTGTCTCGATTTCTCTCGTAATTTTTTTTGCCTTTCTCGGTTCGTGGGTTCGTCGTGTTATCGAAGAGATTTCGGATGCGAATTTAATGACATGGAGTTAAAATCGCGTTTGTAAAAACTATCTCGGAGGTGAAATAAAAGCAAAAATTGTTGGGAATTTTTATGGGTACGTGTTGGTATTTGTAGGGAAATGATATGGCTGACAGTGATTGTTGTTTTGGGATTTGATCTTTCTGTTGTATTTTCGTCGTGATGGCTATGACCTTCTCTAAAACTCGGTAGATCGAGTAGGATGTATTTTCAGGTTTACATGAACTTAGAGCAGAATTTCCCATAACTTAATTTTTCTCCTGTCTTGACCCTTTTACTTGTGAATTATATTGGTTGGATAAATGTTTGGTTTTCACTTGACTTATTTCTGAATATGTCAGCAAATCCGTGACCAAATTGTTAGGCCATACACTTTCCATTATCTTTGTATCTACAATATGCACCAGAAGCTATTAAAATGATGTAATTTAATGTCCGTAAAAATTAACATGGTGACTGAAAGTCTAAATTTGTCGTTATAAACGTCCCACTGCGTTACAAACTAACATCACGGACAACTTCTTGAAGGCTTATACATCTCGGTTTCGATAGACTGGCTGCGTTTTTACTTTCCCTTAATCGGAATAAGCAGAGAAAATTGTGAGTCTGTCAAAAAAGGCTGACTTCAAGATTCTTTTATCAAAAAGCTTGTCCATTTGTGCAAAAAAGTGTTATTTTTTGCGATTCGGTCTGTCTGGAGGATGCTCGGTTCTAGGGACTAAACAGTTTAACAGAATCTGAAGATACCTCGCATTTGTATAGGATATGATCTAGAATAAAATTTTAGTAACGAGGAAATAATAACTTTGTTAAATTCCTCAATTTCTTTATTTCACGACCGGTTTCGCAAAATAACTATTTAATTAGCGAAACCAGTCTTGAAATTAAAAAAATTATGGAATTTAACAAATTTATCATTTTCTTCGTTATGATGGGTAACAATTACCACAAAGTTCAGCCAAATTACTTGGATTTTATTTTAGAATAAGATTGTTAAAAGTAAAACGTATCGCGCAAAAATGATAGGTATTTTGTTCTTGCAGATTTTCATAAAATGTCGATTCGTTAGATAATAGCTGTTTGGTTTTTGATAAGCTTGTTGTCATTAATAATATTAATTACGCCATACGTTTCAATGAATGGCGTCCAGCGGCATCGTAATATATACTCTCAGCTGCTGCCAAGTAATGCGATCAGTGGTTTTATTGTATGTCGTGAGACCTATTCCAGAACGGAGCGATGCAAAGGATCGTTTTTTTCCCCTAGGATTATAATAGGAAAGCGATAAATGAGAATAGGAACACGTTCGGTGAATCGCATCCCCTGCCATCCGCCATTAAGATGACTTATAAGGAATAATATAGATGTACGCGCGCACAGGTATAAGTTAAGGTTTGTGCAACGCGTGTTTTGCCGATTTTTTCAACTATCGCTACAAAATCTTTCTATTTATGTAGAGTGTAATCCGTCGGGTTGTTATCTTCGTAAAAGTGTCTGTGTTTAGGGTCGCTTAGATTGGCCTGGGGCTTCGTTTAGGAAAAGCACCAACGAATAGTTAGCGTAATGATTTACATGACCTTTGCTCGCCTCTCTTCCGCTTTTAATGAGCGTTTTCCAAAGTCCTTTATCTCGTCCCACAGATCCTTTCATCTCCGACCGTAAATATCAACAGCAAATTTCAAGTGTTTCGTCGGGGCCGTTTCTGTTTATTATGAAGTACGTTCCGTTAGATAAGCCATGGGACTGCTCAAGAGGCGTATTGTGCGTTTTCTCTTCTCATATCCATCTTCTTCGTGGTGTGGTTATGGAGAGCGTGTGATTCGCGTTCGGCGAGCAAACCTTAAAAAAAGTAAAAAATCCTGGTCCAACTTATTTTATGAGAACCGTGGCATGTTGTGTCCCCAAAAATTCGGTATATATATCCGGTTCGATTTTTCAGTATTTCGTTTAACTCCAAGTTTACTAAAAAACATTAAAAATTAAGGCTCAAAACGCGAAATTTTTCTCCTGCTCATAAGTCTAACAGGGTAGTCATCAGAGTTGATGTATTAATTAAACAGTTGATAGTACTGCTTTCACGTGAGGGGTGGACTAAATTTTAACGATTATTAATCAAGCAATTGCGGATTAACGGATTCAACTGCTTCGATTGGCCGAATTAGGGTTCTTATCGTAAGTAAGCTGAGAGAATGCGAAAGAGCGGATCAGTGAGAATCAATATTCAATAATATTTTAGCCACGTAATTTTATTAGAAAAGGTTTTTCCGGCCATAATTTATACAGACAAATATGGGATTATCTTGACTTTCACAGTGGAATCGCAGACCGCATAAAAAGCTCACCCTGGCCTTATGTGGCCCGCGGGCCGTAGTTTGCCCACCATTGGTCTACATTGAACTGTCATTGACGATGATCATTTGTTTCTGATTTTTTTTAGATAAATACTTATTACTTATATTTATTTAAACTTATAGACTATCAGTTTAGACGTGTTACTCATTACTTTTTCCTTGCTATAGAGACCCATTGTACATTCCGAAATTAATCGATCATTTAATACACCCTGTTCTTTTTCACATAACATGAACATTTTAATTTTTGGCTCCCGATGCACCCAACCGTAGTTCCTTACGCATTCAGCGCTGCGGTTGTCGATTCTTCGACTTGTCATTCTCCCCGTTTAGAAAAATGTAAAAACGTTTCGCGGTTGGCAAGCGTGACGGAAGCGAGGCATAAAAATGCGAAGCGAAAATCTTTGCGAGTGACCGCGGAAAAGGAAAAGACCCGTGAATATCTTCGCGAGTTTCGTTTTGGCGCGTTTCTTTCCTCGCTCATTATTCCCTTGTTTTCCCCTTCATTTCCTCTCTCTCTTCCTCGCGTTTCTTCATCATCATCTCCGCCTCCCTCCGGTCCGCCTCTTCCCTCCCCCTCCCTCCCCTTTAGGGCCTCCCAACTCCGACGTGAAGCGAGGCCTTAGGACGCGATCGTCGTTCGCGTGACTTTCCACGCCTACGGATGGGAACGTTCTACACTGTTCACCTTCCTCCTCCCCCCTCCCCCTCGTCACACCTCCCACCTCTCCTCCTCCTACACCGCCTCCCCCCCACTTTGCCGATAACTCCCTCTTTCCTGCTCCTCCCCTTGTTTCCCAAAGACCTTCTTCCTCTTTCCCGCTTTACCTCCCCTCTCTTCCTCTCTCTCTCTCTCTCAATCTTCCTCAACACGTGCTGCCTCCCACCATTTCCCCTCGTTTTCTCCACCCACCCCCTCCCCTCCATCCGTGTCTTCCACTTTTCCACTGTATCGCCTCTTCCCTTTATATTTTCGCTGCCATCTGCTAAACCGTCTCGGCTTGTTCGCTCGCGTACCTCTATTACGCCTTTTCCTCGCTATGTTTCCGTCTACCGCAATTCCCCGCTTTACGTCTTTTCGCAAGTACGTCGTCAATGATTTAAGAAGCTCGTTTCGTTATAAGTTGCGTCTCTTCGCGTATAAGTCGTTTGTGAAGAGTCAAAGGCGAAAATTCTCTCTCTCTGTCTCACCTCTATGCCGGCCTTGGTAGAAGGGTGGCTCGAGTATCTGCCGCCGAATACTAAGGTCGCGGGTTCGGATCCCGCCGAGGGCATGGATGTTTGTGTTCGTCGTAATGAGTTCTGTGTAAGAGTGGCCTATATAGTCTAAATATCGCCCTTGAAAATAGTCTTATTATTATTATTATTCCTTATCTTCTTCCCACGTTCTGTTTATTCGTCCTTCCCGTCTCATTTCATGCATCTACACCACACCCTGCAAGTCACCGTAATGGTGGATGGTAGTGTGGACCATGCACCAAACGCGTCCCTAGCATTAATAATTTTCCTGTTGGAATCCGCACGCGCTTCGTCCTGTAGAGTTTCCCCTTTCCATTCTCATCTTTTTAAGGATTTCCCGATTTCCCCATCGCATTTTCTCCTTTTCCTTTTTGGTGCTCTATTCCATCAATCTTTCATCCAGTCGCCTCAGGCCTCACTCCGTTTTCCTCTCACTTCTCCTTCCCACTCCCATCCAGCCCGTTTCCTTTTCCCCTCCTCCTCGCCACGACTCGGTGGTCCTTATCTCAGATCATGCGTGGGCCGCATTATGGCACTGCGTTAAATCTACGGGCCGCATTAAGGCACCGTGGCAAATCTTCGTGCCGCGTTCCATGTTGAGAACATTCATGTGTGTCCCAACTTCGTAGGGTGTTATATGGGAATGAAAAATAAATTGCGGATATTTTGGAAAGTGTTGATTTAATAAATTTCGTATATTCTTACTGTTATTTAAAAATATTCTATACATTTGAGATTGGGCTGCATCATTGTATGTACATATCAAGTATCTTACTTCGCGAACCGTGTTTGAAATCCTTACCATGAATCTCCTCCCATTCCTTTTTCATTCGATGTTTTTTTCCCCTCCTCATCTTGTTTCGCTCATTTCCCTGTGTATTAATCCCCTTTCTTGCCATTTTACTTTCTCCATACGAAGTAATGGGAAAGTATTGTGATCATGAAAAAATCGACTTCGAGATTTCAACGGGAATACACGTTTTGAGGTCCCTAGCACACGTTTATACTATTTTCGGAATCATGTCTGTGTGTGTATGTGATTGTGGGCGCTCTAACTCAAAAAGTACTTGCCATATCGTTACCAAACGTCACATATAACACTTTAGCATGAGCACGAAGAACTGATTAGTTTTTGTACAATACCGGTTAACCGGAAGTCGAGGTTTATTCGAAACCCGATTCGGTTTTTGCGATATTTCTCTGTTAAAACATCATTATTGTATATACAAAGGTTATAGAGAATATAATTTCCTGCAACTTTCATTTGAAATAATTTCTCATAGCAGTTATTGTTTAGGAATTATTTATAAATAATCGGTTTTTTCGGTTCCCGTCAAATATCTCCCTAAAAACGTCATTGGTAATATCCGTGAGGACCAAAGTTGTAGGGAAAAATGTTTCTTCCAAGTTTTGTTTGAAACAAATTTTAGTAGAACCATCCATTTCGGAGATATTCAATTTTTTCTTAGTACCAGTATACAGCGTGAGCACCATGTAGCGGTGAATTCTGTAAACATATTCGTAATATACGTAATTTACGGCAATAAGGACGACTGTATTCTTTTACGATACGAATTGATAATTTTACCTAATAATGCTATTCATAATAATTTAAATATCTATACCCCAAATATGGAGAAAGTCATGTGTTGGCCACATCAGATTTTATTCTTTCGGAACTGGAATGCGTTATTTTTCGTGATTAACTTGTTCTCAAATTATTTATAAATCGATTGATTACTCACAATTACATTTTGAAACCTTCTTCTGACCGGAGGCGAGTGGAAATGCATGCAGGAGCAATTTCTTCCGAATCTCTGCAGCGTCGAGCAACTGAACCGCCATGTTGGTTTCTTCCCAGTTTCACCTTGAAAAGGTCGACCACAACTTCAACAAAAACGCAGTTTAGCTACTCAATCTTATTTCCATAGCCTCACACTTATATTAACAGCAATAAAAGTATAAATTGAATGCATCTAAAATGAATAAATCGACCGCCTTTCACTTACTCTCACGAAATATGGATATGCACGTCCAACAGCTATCAATATTTCAAGACGACTGCTCATCTACTCCACACTAATTTTTTCAACCAGTCACGAACCAGTATCTTTAAAAAATATATCTAACCACTTGGATCAGTCAATCATAAACCGTCGAATATTTCCGCGAAATCCATGAGAAGTCGGACGCCGAGTCGAAAACAGGACATCTATTTCGGTAATCTGATCCTCTGGAACATCGCTGGTTCCCAGAAATTGTCTCGGTAAGCGAACCGCTACAAAAGGCAGGGGATTAACCCGATCGAGTTTCGCATGGGGCTGTATAGCTCCGTGTTATCTAAGCGTTACAACAAAAAGGCGGGGAGGGTGGGGGGGGGGGGGAACAACGTTGATGGTGATTGGTCGATGCTGACTACGAAGCTACTCTTCTTAAAATATGCGGTCACGAGAAGGACAGTCGTCTTCAACTCTCAACAGCGTCAGGACTTATTGGACTTGTTCCCAGTCATTTTGCAGCTCGAGAAAACATCCTACCGTTAGCGCAATCGTCTCTTACTAATCGAAAAGTATCCTTTTTCCGTAATTTCTTCCTTGCTATTTGTTGATGGTGAGTGAAAAAGAAGAGTGAGGTGCTACGATGAATTTGGCTTGTCAAAGATGGCGGAAAACAGAAGTCTACGTGATGTCGTTCTTTCTGCCTTACGGAGCGGAGGAGATGGATCGAGTTTCAACTCCGAGCGGTCACCTCGATGTTCCTGCTAGGAAATGGCATCGAAATATCGAAGTGAGTAATTATTTATGGAAGTGGTTAATTATTTATCTAAGTGAGTAATAATTCATTTCTTCGAAAGGAAACGGAACAACGCCGAATTTGCTAGTTTTCAGCGATCGTAATTCAGCAGACGATTAGTGCGAGTAAATTACTTGCTAAAAGTTTTAAAATTATAATTGAATGCGATATTTTAAAAAATATTGTTCGTAAGCATGAAGTAATCGTGAACGTGTAATTAAGCTGCAACATGTAATGTTATTCTTTATTAGCTCGCGTCGCCATCTTGATTAGATATGTCTTTATACGTGAATAAAAATCTGATGTGGCCAACACATGACTTTCTCCATATTTGGGGTATAGATATTTAAATTATTATGAATAGCATTATGAGACAAAATTATTATTTCGTATCGTAAAATAATACAGTCGTCCTTATTGCCGTATATTACGTATATTTTGAATATGTTTACAGAATTCACCGCTACATCGTGCTCGCGCTGTATACTGGAAATTTACGAATAAGTTAAATTTCTTACGAAAATTTGTTTCAAACAAAACTTGGAAGAAATATTATTCTCTAAAACTTTGGTCCTCACGAAGATTACCGATAACGATGTTTTTAAGGAGATATTTGACGGAAACCGAAAAAAACGATTATATATAAATAATTCCTAAACAATAACTGCTATAGAAAATTGTTTCAAATGAAAGTTGTAGGAAATAACATTCTCTTTAAAATTTGTATAGAATTGTATACACAATAATGATGTTTTAACGGAGAAATATTGCAAAAACCGAATCGAATAAGGACGACTGTATTCTGTTACGATACGAAATAATAATTTTTCCTTATAATGATATTCATAATAATTTAAATATCTATGCCCCAAATATGGAGAAAGTCGTGTGTTGGCCACATCGTATTTTTATTCATTACATTTCTGCTTTCCTCTTCTTTTCGCAGCCATTCCTACCTTTTCCTAACCGCTATTCCTATTTCTTAATCCTGTGGTGGCTGAATTGTTTCTTCTGTCTAAAATGTGTTTCGGTGGATTAGAAACAAGTTCAGTTCGCTAAAAATAGAGTATTACCATATTTGATACTCTATGAAAAAAATAAAACTATAAACTCTTGATAAGTTATATGTATCATTAGGTTATCTATCAAAATACAGGAAGAAAATTTTTATTGTTTGACGCGGTGATTTAATTGTGCGATGTGCTCCTGGTTTGCTCTTCTATTACTTGTGAGAGTTGAAGGAGTTTACTTGAATTACAGTAAAGTGAGATGCCATTCGTAACAGAATTTCATCTCTGAAGATTTGAATAACTCATTTTTGACTATCATATATGTATACGTTAGCCACGAAAGGGTTTATCTTTCTTCTTCTTCTACAGACTTTATCATCATATTGCTCCAACACTGTTTCATCGCATCTTAAGAGTTCTTCATTCCTCGTGCCCTCCTCTCTCTATTCTCTCCTCTTTATAAAGGACCTTTTTCCTCATTCCTTACTTGTTTCGCTTCTTCCTATCGCGATATTTCTCCCTATTTCCCCCTCCCTTTCAGTCGCCTAATCGCCCGTTCTTCCTCGAATCCTACTCTCCCGTCTTCGGTTTTATTTCCGTCCCGTACCCGCTGGATTATTTACCATTTACGGCGTAAACGCTTTACCCATTTATTGTTTCCTTATCTTTTTCAGATCTTTTTCTGTTCTCCCTCCCCTCCCCGTCCTTTTCCGTTCGAAGCAGTCCGTCGAAGTGTCGTAAGGACGCGGTACAATGAATTTTTTACTTTCTACCGAGGGTACTTTTGTACTGAAAATGTTTACTATGGGCACGGACGGAGAAATGTATGTCGTGGCTCTGCTCCGCTACTTCTTACGTTTAAAAAAAAGTACATTCTCTTGTGTTCAAAATTTTATCTCTGCAACAGCCGTAAAAATGTTGGGAAATCCAATCGTTTACATTAAACTCGTCATCAATAGCGTTCTCCGATAAAAAGATTCCGAAGGACTGATGGCGGCTGCTTTGCGGTCGAAATGCTCGTCTGGTTTTCCCGACGAAGTACATTTAAGCGATTTTTCTACTCTATCACTCATCTTTCATCGAGTTCAATTCCATTGCCAAATTCCGCGTCCTCTTTGAGGAAGGCAGATGCGCCATTCTATTACGTAAAAGTCGTCATCAGTGGTGTTCGCCGATAAAATATTCGGATCGGCCACTGTTGGCGGCTTCTTCGCAGTCGGAATGCTCGTCTCGTTTTCCCAACGAAGTACATTTTGCCGATTTCTTTTCTCTCTCTCTCCTATCTTTCTTTAGAGTTCAGCTCTGTTGCCAAATTCCGCAATTTCCTTCGCTCTCGCATCTCCTTTATCTCGTTCCTCGGGTTTTTAGTTATTGTTTGTACTCCCCCCCGCCTCCTCCGCTCGCCTCCGCCAGTTTTGATTGTTTTTCACTTGTCGTTTGTATTTCACTCACGTGTTCATATTATGCCACGTCCTTGCCTCTCCGTTTCTCAATCTTTCGTATTCTATCGGACCATATAGCATTCCGTCTTTGTTTGTTTTCCCTTTTTTCTTCGTTCTTCCTTTTTCGATTTTTCACGAAGTTCGCAGAGAGAGGGAGAGACGTCGGGCGTCGCTGGTGTGTGGCAAATCCTTAATCTTTCGACTCATTTCGATTTTGGGAGTAAATTATTTCTCCCGTAAGTTTTCCGCGAATATAAATGTTTTCGAATTATAGAAAATTCAAGCTACGCGCGCGTGCGTTATCGGTGGGTGACTGTTTAACGTTCAGTCTGAAAGTTCGTTTTGACAAAAGTTCGCGCATGTTTAGTTGAAATTTTAAAATGTGCATCCGTCTTGACGAAAATTCATACTTTATCGGCGGGGCAAAAATGGATTAATTTTGTGACGTCTTCTGCGAGCTTGTTTACGGAAACGTCTTACCTATCTTTATCTCGGGATCATTTTTCCTCATTTTCTTTCCTCGCTGACAGTCTTCTTGTCCCGCCTCCTATCGTCTCCTTTTTTTTCTCTCCTCGTCCACTCCTTTTCCTCTCTTTCGCCTCCGTTCTCGGCTCCATTTTCCACGATAAGACTCTCTCTCCTTTTCCGCTTCTGCCCATATTCTCCTAACATCCTCTCCTTTCCGGTCTTTCATTTTCTTCCTTAATCCTGTCTTTCGTTTTCTTCCTTAATCCTCTCTTTCATTCTCCGTCCTTTTGTCTTTCTTTACTTATTCTTTCTCACCATTTTCATTTATCTATTCTCTTCTTCCCTTTTCCCTCTTAACTGCTATTCCCATTCTCACTCATTTTTACTTTCTCCATACGTAGTAATGGGAATTTATTGTGATCATGAAAAAAATCGACTTCGAGATTTCAACGGATATACACGTTTTCAGGTCCCTAGAACACGTTTAGACTATTTTCGGTTTGATGTCTGTGTGTTTATGTGATTGTGGACGCTCTAGCTCAAAAAGTACTTGCCGTATCGTTACCAACTTTCATATATAACACTTTAGCATGATCACAAAGAACTGATTATTATTTGTACAATACCGATTAACCGGAAGTCGAGGTTTATTCGAAACCTGATTCGGTTTTTGCGATATTTCTCCGTTAAAACATCAATGTTGTATCTACAATTCTATATAAAGGTTATAGAGAGTGTTATTTCCTACAATTTTCATTTGATACAATTTTCCATAGCAGTTATTGTTTAGGAAATATCGGTTTTTGCGATATTTCTCCGATAATGCGTCATTATTGTATACATTGACCATTACAAAAAATGTAGAAAATATAGTTTCCTACATCTTTTATTTGAAACAATTTTCCATAGCAGTTAGGGCCAAAGTTCTAGAGAATAATATTTCTTCCAAGTTTTGTTTGAAACAAATTTTCGTAGAACCATCCATTTCGGAGATATTTTGCTTATTCGTAAATTTTTTTCGTAGTATCAAATATGCGAAAACTCTACTTTTAGCGAGCTGAAGTTGTTTCTAATCCAGCGAAACACATTTAAGACAGAAGAAACAATTCAGCCACCACAGGATTAAGAAATAGGAATAGGTAGGAATGGCTGCTAAAAGAAGAGGAAAGCAGAAATGTAATGAGTAAAAATACGATGTGGCCAACACACGACTTTCTCCATATTTGGGGCATAGATATTTAAATTATTATGAATATCATTATAAGGAAAAATTATTATTTCGTATCGTAACAGAATACAGTCGTCCTTATTCGATTCGGTTTTTGCAATATTTCTCCGTTAAAACATCGTCATTGTGTATACAATTCTATACAAATTTTAAAGAGAATGTAATTTCCTACAACTTTCATTTGAAACGATTTTCCATAGCAGTTATTGTTTAGGAATTTTTTATATATAATCGTTTTTTTCGGTTTCCGTCAAATATCTCCTTAAAAACATCGTTATCGGTAATCTTCGTGAGGACCAAAGTTTTAGAGAATAATATTTCTTCCAAGTTTTGTTTGAAACAAATTTTCGTAAGAAATTTAACTTATTCGTAAATTTCCAGTATACAGCGCGAGCACGATGTAGCGGTTAATTCTGTAAACATATTCAAAATATACGTAATATACGGCAATAAGGACGACTATTATTTTACGATACGAAATAATAATTTTGTCTCATAATGCTATTCATAATAATTTAAATATCTTTACCCCAAATATGGTGAAAGTCATGTGTTGGCCACATCAGATTTTTTCTATTTCTCTTTCACTTCCCATGAAACCGAAATAATTTACACGCCTACACAATACCCTGCGATTTGCTAGACAGGTAAATTCTTAGGCTTGAATATCCTATTGTGATCTTCGATCATCCTATGAAAAGACTAACCTCGATATCACTCCGTTTCACGTATTTTATCGTGGATTTGGCGTCTCCCTATATAAGTGGGTGGTTCTGTAATTTCTAATACCTCCTCAGCTAAGCTTTCTGATATACACTTCATTAATGTCATCGGTGGCTTTCATATTAAACGGACATTGCCCTCATGTTCAATTTCTCACCTCCGCCTTAGTTCGTATCCTTTTTTTCACCTTACGTTTTGCGCCAAATTCTCTTTACCTGGATCTTTTTTCCTTCCCGATTCACTCCTTTTCTCCTAGCATTCTCTATTGGCGTCAAGTCCGTAGCTTCCTTCACCTCATGTTAATAAATAGTCTTGATTTTTTTTCTCAGGTTAACCTCATACACCCATCTTGCAATTCTTATTTCCCTACGTTCGGCTTTCGTCGCACGCCATGCTCTTTCTCCCCTTCCCTCTCTCTTTTCATCTCTTTTCCCCTTCATCTGCCTCCCCATATCCATCCAATCCGCCCCGGATCAAACCCCATACTCACGGCACGTCGAGGTGCGTAACAGTAATTGCTGGGTTATTCCTCCGCTCCCTCCTTCCTCCCCCCTTCTCTCTCCCTTATTTTCTCCCTTTCTCACACTCTGACACGCCTCTAACTCCCCTCCCTCTTCCTCCTCCTCCTCTCCCCCTGTGTTCCAGTCCCGCCTTTCCCCTCTCCCCCATCTCGTTTACCTCTCACACTTCCTCACTCTTTTCCATATTTCTCCCATTTCCTCTCCCTCAATCTCTCTCTCCTTCCCTCTTCTCTACATTTCTCTCATTTTTCCATCTTCCTCTGCATTTCTCTCCTTCCTAACCCTTTTCCTTCTCGTCTTCGTCCAATCTTTCTTCCACTGTAATTCCTCTCTCATATCCTCTCTCACTCTCTCACTCACTCTCTCTCTCAATCTCTCTCTCACTCACACTCTCTCTCACTCACACTCTCTCTCACTCTCTCTCATTCGCTCACTCACTCTCTCTCACTCTCTCTCATTCGCTCACTCACTCGCTCTCTCTCTCTCTCGCTCTCTCTCTCGCTCTCTCTCACTCTCTCTCTCTCACTCTCTCTCTCACTCTCTCTCACTCTCTCTCTCACTCTCTCTCTCACTCTCTCTCTCACTCTCTCTCTCACTCTCTCTCTCACTCTCTCTCTCACTCTCTCTCTCACTCTCTCTCTCACTCTCTCTCTCACTCTCTCTCTCACTCTCTCTCTCACTCTCTCTCTCACTCTCTCTCTCACTCTCTCTCACTCTCTCTCACTCTCTCTCTCACTCTCTCTCTCACTCTCTCTCACTCTCTCTCTCACTCTCTCTCTCACTCTCTCTCACTCTCTCTCACTCTCTCTCACTCTCTCTCACTCTCTCTCACTCTCTCTCTCTCACTCTCTCTCACTCTCTCTCTCTCACTCTCTCTCTCACTCTCTCTCTCTCACTCTCTCTCACTCACTTTCTCTCACACTCTCACTCTCTCTTCTCTCTCTCACTCTCTCTCTCTCACTCTCTCTCTCACTCTCTCTCACTCTCTCTCACTCTCTCTCACTCTCTCTTTCACTCTCTCTCACTCTCTCTCACTCTCTCTCTCACTCTTCTCTCTCACTCTCTCTCTCACTCTCTCTCTCACTCTTCTCTCTCACTCTCTCTCTCAATCTTCTCTCTCACTCCTCTCTCTCTCACTCCTCTCTCTCTCACTCCTCTCTCTCTCTCACTCTCTCACTTCTCTCTCTCTCTCTCACTCCTCTACCTCTCTACTAATCCTTTCCCTCCTCAATCTACGCTCCTCTCAATTATTCCCCCAGTTCGGAATGGGATCTTTTGTGGCAGGTTTGTCCTCTTAACGGTTGAGAGGGAGAGAGAGGTCTGGAAAGGATCTTAAAGGGCTTGGTTGGAATTCGGACGGGGCGTAAAGCCTCTCTCGAACTCACGAGTATTTTTTACTCTCTCTCTTTCTTCCTCTCTCTAGTGTGGGGTGGTAACCGTGTCATTAAATTTTCACTTAGTCATCGGTTCAATTAAAACGATTAATCGAGCGAAGACCGTGTATTTTGAGACGCCTCTTTTTTTTCTCGAAGCAAAATGGTCGGTAATATTTTCAGCTGATTGTCGTCGATTCGGTTTTATTTCTTTGTCGTCGGTTCGCATTTCCTCGATTCCGTCCTACTTCCTTCGAGAAAGTTGGTTTTTACGGGCTATGAAATTTCTTCGTCGCTTTTTCCTTCCCGTTTAAAGCAGGGGTCGGCAACCTTTGCTATAAGGCGAGCCACATTCGTTGTTGTGAATGCTTCGGAGGGCCGCATTGGAAATCACGAGAGCTTCAGCGGGCCATATTGGCGTTTAAATCAGAAGTTACGTGGAGATTTTGTGGTCTCATATTAGCGAAAATCAATTCTAATTTGTTTACAGCGTTAAAACCACCAGAAAAGTTCTTGTGACCATAATTTCACGGAAAATATATGGAATTGACTGTGTTCAATTATACCGATAACTTTTCCATCATGGCTTCGCGGGCCGCATTAAACGCTCTCGGGGGCCGCATGAGGCCCTGGTTTAAAGCGTTTTCTTCCCAGCATAATCGCCCCCGAAAAATAATTTGTTCTATGAAATATGCGATGCCATTACGTTGTAAGGATATTGGCAGCGTTATATTTTTTGCAAAGAATGTAGTATATTTATTTTCATGAATGCCTAAAATGGGGAATGCGCTTTTTGTTGCATCAATATATTCTGTTTGGGTTTTTGTATATTTGGCGGAATAAACATGATTACCTGTACAGGGTTCAGTAAACCACTAGGGAAAATAGGTAGAAGAACTATCATATCATATTAAGTGTTAGAAATTTTCCGTTCCATTACGTTTCGATGAATTTTAATACATTTTTTAGTTTCGTCCCTTATATTTATGGAAGAGATGTACGCGTATGTATGTATAATAACTGTTAAGGGTTATTATTAATTCTTTGTAGTTCCATTTAGCATTTTCCAAATATACTATTCCTTTGTGAACCAAATGAGAACTGCAGGAAATTGTTAAGTAAGATTTGCGGTGGATATCCTAAACGCTATTGTTTAAGATATAGTGTTCACTTAGTTTTGTTGTGAGAATACGTAAAACGCCATTTAATTTTTTAATGTTCTACATGTACTAGGCCACCTTTTTAAAAATTATATTTCTTATTTGTAAAAAGTCCGTATATTGCGCTGTCTTCCTATCCCAATAACACACATAAAATATTTCCTGTGTTTTTATGTTTAATCTCATTGATTTCCCCCCCAAGTGATATTTTCTGTTATGAGAAAATTTGGGTGGCTCGTCAACTTACCCATCCAGACGATGTTTGGTTTTCGGTCAGTTTACGTGCTTCAAATGGGGTTAAATCGTTTTGTTGATAGGGTAAGGCTCCATGGTGGATGCGAGTAGATACCCTACAGCAGTGTTTTCCAAACTGGGTGCCGCTAAAAACTTAGTTTACTTAATAAATCAACGATTTGTATGTTTTGATAGGTCATTAGGACATTTTTACTCTAAATTTATAGTATGTGTTATCAATAAATAGATGCGTCCAAAGGTTGTAATTCCCTATATGCAAAAATATAAAAATCACCTTGTTCCAAGGTTCTGGAGTGCCGCGCATGCAAAAAGGTTGGGAACGGCTCTACAGAAGACCTCGAACGTCATGAAATATTTCGAAGTTTTTGCGATTTTAGTTGACTACGCGTTTCCATTTCGATGGATTTATCCGTAATTACTTTGTTTTTTTCCGTCGGCTCACTTTTCTCCGTCCGCAATTGCGTTAATCCGTCAATCCGAAGTAGCTTCGATCATTTCCCTCTCTCTCGCTCACTTATTCCCAACCGCGTACTCGAATCCGCGCTCGTTAAATATCCTCCTAAAAGTCCCTTTGGATGGCATGCCTCGGGACTAACATCATCGGATTCAAAAAGGACCTCCCGCGCCTGCTAAAGGAAACTATATTTTTTTTTAAAAGGGCGAACTGGATAAACACCCGTAGCCTCCCAAACTACCGGAAGGGCGGTTTTATGACGTCACTCACTCAAGAGGACGGGAAGAAGGGAGAGAGACCATGGTGCCTAGGGCGTTTTGATTCTTTGAGGCGCTGTTAGAACGAACCGACCGTGGAGTCTCTCTATCTCCCCCCCCTCTTCTCCCTGCTTCTCTGTCTCCCTTCCATTTAGGAGGATGGAGAGCAATAAAAGAGGAACCGAGTAAAGGGTGTGAGGGGATAGAAGGGGTTTGAAGAAGATTCGTAGCAAGGATTACGAGGTCACGCTCATAAAAGACACGGACAGTGGATGGAGAAGAAAACATAGACGTATAGAGAAGTGGGGAGAATGGAGGAGACTGGGGATTACTAAGTAAGACTTTTTAAATATTTATTTGGGACTCATTGACCCCGGAGGTGACATTTTTTTTAAAAAGAAGAGAGAGTAAAGCTCTTAACGTTTGACGGTGCGACACGAAAGTTGGATTATTTTATACCGGAATGAAATTCGGCTGATGGAATTCTTTCTTATAATACTTCTTATTTACTCTATTTTTATTCGGGTGTTTGGACGGGAATATTACCTTGGATAATGTTCCTTAATATATTTATATTTCCAGTCGCCAAAATAAAGTACGCGATATCGAGGGGAACGCAGAGCTGTGCATGGTTTTGCTATTCCTGTGGAGTATTACCAGGGCCGGCCCGAGATACGGGCGAGCATGGCGGATGCCCGGGGCGTCAAAGTGTTGAGGGCGCTATCCTGATCAATAATCCATGCATTACTTGCAGCCGAATAAATATTGGACAGCAATTTACACCGTGAAAGAGGCTGGAATCTTATGGCATTCCTTTTATTGTTTCATTATCAATAAGTTTTACAGAGCGATGAATAAATTAACGTGCTCTTTGTAAATATCTCAACAAACATTTACGGAAGGGGGCGCTGGAGTGATATCACGCCCCGGGGCGCCAAAATTCCTCGGGCCGCCCCTGTGTATTAGGAATATAGGCGGAAAGAACAAGCCTCTTAGAATTTTTAGGGATAGCCCTGCCACATTCCAATCTCGTGCATTTCAAGGTTGTTGTAGTTTTGTATATAGAGGGAGTTCTTGTAAATTCGATTCCGAGACGTCGGTTAGGCGCCCACGTTGAGAGCCAAAAACTCCATGAAAGAGTAAGTAGGGGGCATGTTGTTTGTATGCCTCAGAAGGTGGTATAAGGTTGCAAAACTCGTTGGTATAGTTGATGTGCTTCGTGAGGTGTCATCGACGAATCTTTTGTAAATACCACACAATACAATATTGTCAATTCTTATGGAAAAACAGTAATTTACATGGCAGGTTTAATCTCTTTCTACGCAATTATGGCTCTGTTTATCTGTTGCTTTATGATATTGTGGATGGCCAGGTGCTCTCGACTCCAATATGTTAAAACATTTACCAAATTCTACTCTTGCCATAATTTCGAACATTTATCCGAGTTTCAGTTTCGGATATGTGACATTTGTTTTTCTGAAGGTAGTTAAAATCGATGCCTTTATTTACATTATAATTCGTGTTTCGATTTGCTTTTGCCGTCATACGCGTCTATATCCATTAAGGTGATGAAAATTCGTCGATGAAGCAAACTTTGAACTTTAAAAAGGTTAAAAGGAATAAAAAGCAGTCGGTTTTCTATCATTAGGACTTATTAACTTTAGAAATTATTGAAGTGTAATTTACGTCATTTAATTACTAATACAGGCGACTCCCGAGTCTCGATTAATTCGAGATTTCGATCCCGCCGATCGATAATATACGCGGAATAAATTTCGCGTAGTTATTGGTTCCCACCAAACTCGAGGTTTAGTTTTGGTGTAGACGTAGTTATATCTGCTCTAATTGTTTGAATTAGTGATGATTTCACTTTTTTCTGTTAATCTTGTATTTAAATTTATTTATTTTATTGATTTATCTATAAATTTATCACTTGACATGGCATCTAAAAGGAAATGTAATAGTGATAATATAAGGGAATCAAATAAAAGAGGGCATAAGATTCATAGTTATGAACTGAAATTGGAAATTTTAAAGCGTGTTGAGAAAGGTGAAAGCCAAGCTGAAATCGCACGATCGTTGGGAATGTGTCCTTCAACTATTAGCACTTAAGTGAAGCAGAAGGAGAAAATTCTAGAAAATGTGATAAATTCACGTAATTTGATAACAACAATAAACAGTCCTAGGCGCGGTGTTGTGATTCCTAAAATGGAAAAACTTTTAAAACTTTGGGTAGATGATGTTTCAGAAACACATACTGAAAGCCATACTGAAATCATACGATCGTTGGGAATATGTCAACTATTAGCACTTACGTGAAACAAGGAAAAAATTCTAGAACGTGATAAATTCAGGTAATTTGATAACAACAATAAACAGTTCCCCACCCAATAGCTCCTCTTCTTCCAAGTAAAATCTTCAACTTCTCAATTAATAAACCAAGTCCAGTAAGCGCAGTTGAAAAAGATTTAAGCTATGAAAATATTTTTAATTTTGTTTCTTTATTCTTAAGTTATTTTGTGCTTTTTAAATAATTTTTATATTAATTTCGCTGCGATAAATAGTTGTATGTATAGATAGATATACGCAGGTATGTTATCAAGCTCGCGCGAGTCGTTTGTAACAAACGACTCGCGCGATCCGGACCGGTAAAGCATATTGCATACATTTATCTTTGAAGTTCGAAACACCAATTTATTTTTTCCTTTTTAGTACAAAAAATAAGTTATACATTTAAAATATTTATTATATAATTTATTCATAATTCAATATTGTTGTATTAACATATTAGTAATGTTATTTTATCTTTATAGAACGTGAGGGAAGACTTTTTCTCGAGATGTGGGAACGTATTCCTCGATTATAACATGCAAGTATATGGAAAAACGGCGTTCGACACTCGACTATTCGGGATTCGAACACGTCTTCAGGAACGCATCCCCAACGAGACTCGGGAGTCGCCTGTACTGTAGAAAATATGACGATAAGAATTGTTTGTGACGTGTGGGGTTTTTTTCGTTGCAGTGATGGCACTGCGATTTCAGTTAATGTCGAGTTTTTTCATTCGTCATTCGAACCGTATTCTTATCTTTTTATCTTTCAAAGTTAATCTCGTAGCTTCCATCGAATGCTATAGCGACAGCAGGGATCAATAAAACCAGGTGCTTTTTTCCCTGCGCGTTGCCTTGTCATCAAACCCTTTTCTTCGTCAGACTTGGTATGTTTTACTTGCTTCGTAAGTTCCTAAATTTGTGTTTCTTTGGCCTCCTAGCAACCATCTTGGGCGAGAATCAGTTGCGAATCGTCTCTAGGCGAGATTATATAGTTCGCGGTAAATAGAAGTAGTTTCTCTTTACCAGTTGCGGCCGTTTCTTGTTAATGTTCATCTTTAGACGCCATTTTCCCTTTTTAAAACTGGCGTTTGCTTTTTTTTAATTCTCGGTAGTCTTCGTGTGAACAACTCTCGTCATTTGTTTTTCGTCTTGACCCACATTTTCGTTCGTCAAAAGTTTTCCTCTCACACCTCTCTCTCTCTCTCTCTCTCTCTCTCTCTCTCTCTCTCTCTCTCTCTCTCTCTCTCTCTCTCTCTTTTAATCGTTCTCGCCGCGGTAAGAACATAGGGAGAAACTCCGGTGCCTTGTTGTTTTGCTGGTTCCCGTTAACGCACCGGAAAATGGCGGGCGAATTCATTATTTCCCCGGCTGCAGAAGAAGAAAAAATAACAGCGCTCGAGAAATGGACGAAGCGGGAAACGGCTTAAGCTCTTATCGGTGCGATGCTGTAGTTATGGTATCCCCGAAGCGTGTTTGCGATCCCCACTCCCTATCTTCCTCTTCCTCCCTCTCCTCCCTCTCTCTCTCTCTCTCCCCCCCTTTTCCTCGCGCGTGTGTTCCTCAGTACTCCACGCTCAATTATCACCGTTAACTGTCTTTCTGCGAGGCACATCTCCTCTTTTCAGTTAACTTTCTTATCCCCTTCTTTTGTTCTCTCCTGCTTTCCTTTCATCTTTCGCTAAATTTCTGCTTCATCCTCCTCTTTCGAGGTTTCCCTTCCTTCGCTTCTCTTGTATTGCTTCCAACGGTACAGGAATACAAAAAAACCACTGTGCTTGATAATGCGTAGCACAAAGGTTCTCCAAGTGTGACCCGCGACCAACTATGTTGTCTCTATAATATGTTATGCGTGTCTATAACTACCGCATGGTTGAATAAAAACTAAGGAATGTTTTGCCCCTGAATCAACCCTAAAGAGGCCTTCTGCCTATAAAAGAGTTTTTCCGATCAGGGCCCTAAAAAAAAAAAGAAATCTGTGTGCACTCGATGTTTTAAATATTACCAAATCTGAAATGTTGATGTGGCTTATCGGAAATAAAAACATTTTGGTTGTAAGCGAACAGAGTGGTGCCCAAGCTACGATCCGCGGGCTCACTTAGCGTCTTTTTTTAAAGATAATTAAAGGGCGCAATGAGGCAAAATGAAAATATAAATTTATAAAAACTATATATTTTACCTTTACCCCTCTATTCCCATAATAGATAAACACATTTAAAGCAAATCAGGCAATCGAACTATTTAGTTTTCTTAATTTGTCATTCAACTTTGTTTTCTACTGGGTGTGGCCGGGCGATGAGTGGCGATAAGGTTTATGTGGCCCTCAAGCTGAAAAGTTTGGGTGCCACTGGCCTAACGGGAAGATAGACCAAGTAATTTTCATAAGGATTTATCTGAGGATGTTTTGAAAATGATTGAACCCTCAACCTTTATCGGAGACACGATAACGTAGATAACATACAAGGGGTCTATTGAAGGAAAGAGCGATATCAAGGTTAGTTTTTTTACTAAGTCACGATTGCAGTGTTAACCTTGCGAGCGAAGACCGTTAGGAATATTTTGGAGCTTTGCATTCTCTCCTTGCCTTTGTTCAGAAGAGTTGCAGGTTAGTTTTTGGATGAAGATGAATAAATTGTGGAGTGTAAAAAAAAGAACGTTTAAATGAAAAGGCGGAAGCGATTATTTATGTATACGGCATTTGTTGGATGGATTCGGCCCTACGGTTTCTACCATGTTTCTCTTCGCCTCTTTTTGGCTCTGTTTGATATGAGTAAGAATTTACTCGCTTTTACATCTAAAGGTTCAACGTTCAACTATATAAGGATATCCTTTCACGTTAGAAAATAAGAGAATGTATAAGACGGAGTAAATATGATTTTGCCTTAAGGATGACTAATATATTCGCGTTCTTGTAGTTTTTTTGCTTTTCCGACTTTATTGGCGTATTTTGTACGGTTTCACGCGAAGACTTCGTTTACGGTGTGGCATGCAGATTATATGCCTCAGCATTTCCAAAATCGACGCATTTGCCTAACTCGCGTTACCCACTCTTGCTCTGCTCTCTTATCCCCTTTATTATTTTTAGTTCTTCCTCTTCCTTCCCATCTTCTTCCATTTATCTCGTCAACTTCGACTCTTTAAAAACCATACGACTTTGTCACATTATGGGAGCATCTTGTAATTTAGAAACCGTCTCTTTCCACTGTTTATGAGTTACGTTTTAAAGTCCTAGGGTATTTATTGTTTTAAACGATCCATTTGTTGGAATGTCAAACGATCTTCTTTTTTTTTGAGCTTCTCGTTTTCCTAACATATTCTCTTTGACTTTTACGGCGTCTAAAATTATTTCGTTTCGTTTATGTTTCTCTATTTCTATATCCACGTTCGTAATGTTTTCGACCCCCCTCCCCCTCCTTTTCTCCCCGCTGTCCTCCCTTCTCTCTGTCTCTACCGCATTTCCTGCTCTCTCATCTCTCTCCATCCTCCGAATATCTCTCTCTTTCCGCTCTTCCTCTCTTCTCCCCCTCCCTCCTCTCCCTCCCATCCGCCCACACCCACGCGCCCTCTCTCCAGTTGTTCCTCAAACCGCGATAACCGACGTCGGAGAATATACTGCTTTCCCAAACCCTCCGCAACTCTCCCCCTCTTCCTTCCCGCCGTACACTCTCTCTCCCCATCCGTCTTTCTCTCATCCTACTTTACGGTTCGATCTCCCCTCGCTGTCTTCTTACCTCTATTTGCTATATTTTTCTTTACTCTTCCCTGCCCTTTTCAATTTCGTCTGCGCCAGAGGTCGTAAAAATAACCCCCCCCCCCCCTCTCCCTCCTCCCCCAGATAAGTTGTAGCGATGTAAAAGCGATCCGTAAAAATTTGATATTTCATGTTAATTTACTTGGGTTTTGAATGTTGAAATTTTGACTGTAAAAAAGGACGGACCTGATTCCCGCTCATTAAAAAGAAACTATATCTAAGTATCCTCGGGTTCGAGCGACTTTCAATGCGGCCCGCCGCCCGGGAAGTTTTCCGACCCCTTATCTTCACATACTTTCATCGTTTGTCGTTTTGATTCGGGAATAAGCTCTTTCAATTTTTTTTATGTTGAAGTGCTTATTCTTGAATTTTTTTCAGGCATAAGACGAGCTCGATAATTCTCAAGTGACTTTCTCTCTCTCTGCGAATGTTTGTATGCGTATATGTATATATATAA
Organism: Uropetala carovei; assembly: GCA_036926305.1. Lineage (NCBI taxonomy): Eukaryota > Metazoa > Arthropoda > Insecta > Odonata > Petaluridae > Uropetala > Uropetala carovei. The sequence continues at coordinate 839,706 of JAXCHB010000210.1, forward strand.
TCATTATTATTTTTTATTCTCCTTTGTAATTATTAACGTAGGGTTAAATGTAAGAAGGGACTATATAGTATCAATTTTGCCCTAAATAAAGTCGACTGTCTGTCTCTCTCTCTTTGTTTGCTACTTTCCGTCAATTCTGTTTTCCCTTTCCTATTTTGCAACACGTCCTCAACTCTTATTTCCTCTTCTACTTTCTCCTACTCTCTCCTATCTTCTTTCCCTCTCTCACCTCCGTCGCCCTCGCTCTCCTCTGCTCCCTCTCCCGCACCAACTCCTAACTCTTCCCCCACCGCACTTCCGCGCTCATCTTCTCTCATTTCCTTCCTATTCCTTCCGCCTCCCTTTCCTCTCCTCCCTCTTTCTCCTTTCCCTTCCGCTCTCTCTCTCTCCTCCTTGCATTCCGAGACCCCTCTCCCCCTTTAAAACACACCCACGCGCACTCCCCCTCTTTTCACCGCAGCCATAACCAGCCTCTGCTTTCCACATTCTCTAACTCCTTCCCTCCTCCTCCGCCTCCCTCCAAAAACGACACACCTCTCTCTCTCTCCTCTCCTCTCCTGCCCCTTTTTTCCTCACACGCTTCCTTCCTCCTTTCATCCCCTTTTACGTCCCTCCCACTCCTCTACCTCTCTCCCCTCTCCCTCCTCATTCTCCCCTGTTTTGCGGCGATATTTCCTCACAAGGACCCCAGGAGAATGTTACCAGGACGAGGTGGCTGTGGGACACATGGTGCATGTGTTTGTGTGTGTGTGTGCGCGTTCCTGCGCAGAACGTCCGCGGTTCATCGTATGGTATGTGTGTGTGTGTGTCTGTGTGCGCGCACGTGTGTGTTCCTCCGCGCTAAGATCTTTCCCGGAGAAAATTGAGCGTTTCATTTCTCTGCGGACGAACGGTGGAAGTGGTCAAAAATGACTCGGGCCCGAAAATTTCTCCCTTTACGTTAAATATCTCCGCGCGTGCATGTGTGCGAGGGTGTTTGTGTGCGCAGAAACGAGGTCGTGTAATTCTTTCTCTTTTCCTCGCTCTCTTCGTCTCTAAATCCGGAGAGGAGTACGAATGTTACAATATCGATCGGTTTTTTTTATGTGGAGAACGTCAGAATAATTTGCGAAAGGAGTCTTTTTCTTTCCGTCAGAATGTTTATTTTCGCCGGTCTTTCCGCGAAATGTTTCGTCGCTCCGTTGGAGTAGAAGTCCTCTGCCGAAGCTTCGCGTACAGTCTTTTTTTTGGGAGTTGGTGGCCGTTTTTTTTTCCTCCAAAATTTGAATCCTACTTCAGTTAAAACTTATTCGGTGTATTATTATATTTTTTTGCATTTTTTTTTTGCGAATAGCTTCTTCGTCGGGAATGAGATGAGTTCTACAGAAAGTTACGGTGTGTGAGATTCTATGTCTTGCCGAGATCTGCATATAATGAATGTTCCGGAATACAAAGAAGTTACAAATGCGATGTTCTGTAACCCATTATGAAGTTAGGCTCACAGCGAAATTTAGGTTAAAACCACGTGAGTTGACGATTTGTATGCGCCAGCAAAAAACAATTAGTTTCGGATTTCATCGTAAACATTCTGAACGTGCAAATCTATCTCAATTGAGAAAAGGGTGTTTGTAGAACATTTAGTTCTAGACGTGACATATCCACCAGGAGATGATGTGTATGCCCCACGTTAAGCGCACATGAATTCTAAATGTCAAGAAATCACGTTTCATGACCGTAGCTGTAGCGAAGCTGCTTAATGATTGAACGTGGGCATTTCGGTGAGTTGTATTGCTGCCAAATCTCATAGTAAATGGACAGAGAAAGCACCATTAGGCTTAAACCTTCCTCTTTGGTTATGGCCTATACACAAGCGAAACCTCTTTTACGAACGTTCAGATATTTTGCGAAAGATGCATAAATGAACATTTTTTCACGAGATTGCAGTTAAATAGGCTCCCTATTTATTTGCATCAACCTGTGTGATGATTGTGAACAAAAGTATACATTAGCTCCACATATGTCGTAAATCGCGTTTTTGCGGATCTTATTTCAAATTTAACCTTATGTTACTAAATGATCAAAACAGAGAAGCAGCTCACCATTTACCTTAAGAAACATTTAACCTGACACAATCACTTAATTATGCCGACCTACTTGATGTAGAATTATTTAGCAGCCACCTCTCTATTCATAGTTTTGTCCCTCCCTGTTTACCGTGCTGGAATTGACCCTACCTGGAGCAAATGCTCCAGCCAAGTGTAGTTCTTAATGACTACGGAAATCCTTTGTTTGTCGTCCAAGGAAGTGTTTAAACGTATCTCATTGCAAAACTAATGACCAAAATGAGCATTCTTGGTTGATTCCCATTAGCTGATGGCTCCCCAATAACTTTCTCTATAATCAATAACTTACTCTGGGCCATTCTTTCCTCGGCTTCTCCATACGACTCTAGTCATTTAGAATCTTGAATCGCTTCATCCATTCTCAATCCATTAGGATGTTCTCAGCCTCTTAAGAGACGGGATATTTCTTATTCCTTCCCAGCGACCGTTTCGTATCTGTTACTCATGCCCTGTTCTCTAGTTCTCCGCCGTTCTTGACGTAAAGAATGGCGTAAATACTCTTTCTCTGTCTCTCCTATGTGATAGCTTCGTTTGGATTCTTGCTGTCTCCGCGGGAGGGCTTTAATTGCATCCGGTTCGACTCCTTCGATTCCCAGCCATTCCTCGAAACGTCGACCGGTTTTGGCGCACGGGAGTCGATTGCTCGGTCATCTGTCAATTTTTTCTGCAACGACGATAACGTGAGAAAAGTCTTGCGACTGATCATGCGTAACTCCTCGGGATTTTTCTGGCGCAATCTCTAGAGAAAGTGATATAAGAGGGGGTTACTGTGCTTGCCAGGTGCGCGATACCTAAGGTACCCGTTTTCTTCAGGTGTGCATTACAGATGGATAGGCATTTGGATGAGAGGATTAACCGAACTGCCCCGTGAAGTATGCTAAGGTTTTGCTCGCATGACAAAAGTTTTGTAAATAAATGCTATTACTAGACATTCCAACGTATTAATATAGGGGTTTTCAAACTTTCTGATTTCACAGAAATTTTAATAGAAATTTTTTCGAAAACTTTACCGGTATATGTTAGACAAATTGCTAACGGTCTTTGTCTCACACAGAGCCCAATCTAGCTGTTGCGTAATTCTGGTGTTCCATGGAACTCAGTTTGAAAGCACCTGTATTAGAAATAATTCTGAGCAAAAAACTCTCGATGATTTTTAATTTGAATGAGAAATACGAGGAAAGAATATTTTGTTCTTAAAACTGGCTGAAAAGGGTAGAATCTAAAATTTTAATCGTAATCGTTTCGGCGTTTTAAAATATTTACATGGCTTAATGCGACCGCGTAATTAAAAAAGCAATTATTAATAAATTGAAAACTTTCTCTGTGAAATAAAAAACCCAAAAACATTACTGCACAAATTAATCGCCTTCAGTATGAGGGATTGATGAGAGTTTAATGTCGTGGTTTCTGTGGCGAGTAGAATTAGACGCCGGCAAATGTTAGTGCCCTAATTTGTTAGAGAATAATGTGGCTTCGCACAAGTGGGCTGTAATATGTATTGGTTAGGATAAAGAATAATCGTTAAGGTCCTTCGGGGAGATTGGTGGATTCCGACGGCGCGAACCACGGTTGGGAAAATCTACCTAACCGGAGATAATTTATTTTGCGGCTTTTAGGAATCGAAAACAGGCTGCGGAAAGCGGTGCATGATGGGAAACGGAAGGACCGACCCCGATATTCCGAATCGCTGAGGGAAAGAATCTCTTGAATGCGTGAGCTGTCGGAATTCGCTCAGAAATAATTAATCCTCTCTCGCCAGGGGAAAATTTGGCGCCATTTCAGATTCATTTGAAGCTATTACAAATTTCTGATTTTTTTTGTATTTTTAACGTGACGTGTCTTCCCCAGAGAATCATCGAGCTCTTCTGATGGCTGAAAAGCAATTCAAGAATAAGAACTTATTTATCAATAATCGAAAACCCGAGAACTTATCAGACGTATTATTATCTTGTTTTAAGTATTGAAGGTAGCTAAGGCAAGGACTTGATTGCTCAATTTTTTATACGTTCTTAAGTGCTTATTCTTAAATAACATGCCTTGATATCTCTTAAAAGTTTTCGAATTGTTCATAAAATTTTTTTTTCTCTTGTAAGGATGATTCTACTTGTTTAGCAGTTTCTGACGTTTGAAAGTACCAGTTACTTTATTCGTTTTAATTCTTATCAAACCGCATTCGTTGTCTCGAGAAGCGAAATGATGATAGTGATATTTTTTTGCTTGCATAAGCCTACGGAAGAAGCCTTTACTTGGTGGATCTCCATCATAAATAAAAAATAGAAAAATTACTTGGTATGAGTTCCACTTTATTAAAAAGGTACGACCGGTTTCGACTAATATCTAGTCATCGTCAGGTACAAAAACAAGAAGCAACGCAAATATATTTTTTAATAAAGTGGAACTTATACCAAGTAATTTTTCTCATTTTATTTCGCTTTACAGGTCATATAGGGATACTTATTTTGCATATGTATTATTTTTTTAGTGATGCCTTCCCCGCAAAGCCCAAAACTTGTCTGCAGGTAGTGGAAAAACCCCAGGACGAATCGCAACATCCATGCCCGAAGCGGGATTCAAACCTGCGACCTTGGGGTTAGAAGGCAGGCACGCTGCCTACCAGTCTAACTACCATATTTGATGTTTTTTGATGTATTCATTGTTTCTTTTAATTTTGAAATTGTATTACAGTGGGTTCCGCTTGACGTGACCACACTTTTTTACGTTTAAATGATTACAGTAAGCCGCTGATGACAATAAACAGCAAAGTTTATTAAACTAGACCTTGTTTTGGAAATCCACGTTAGATTGCAATTACCGGCTGATAACAACCAGAGATAATAATACGCGGCACCTGCTATGTATCCACGATAAAAATCATACGACAAGATATCCGTGATTTATTTGCTTAATTACAACTAACTTCATCGAGATATTTTATCGTCGAATAATCGCGAAACCTGTGAAACCGTCTACTCACGTGTGACTTTAAGGACTTCGAGTTCACGTGACGATTTAGTGGAGATTAAGCAGTTACCTAAACCGAATAAAAACACAACATAATTTGATATTTCATTTACTGAATACAAAATAACTGTATATGAACGATGAAGTAAAATTGATAATATTACACTGGTCTCTACGTCTCTATGAGGGGACTGCTCTTAAGATTTGGTAACTTTTGTTCGCATCGCTTGTGGATTGCTAACCTTTCGTTCATTCAGTCACGACGTAGATGGCAATTATGGTAGTTTCTGTCGGTTGACCCCAGTGGATGACCCAAACGTGTGCCACTTTGGAGTTAGCCAAGTTCTAATAGGAAGGGTCAGATGGGGTATAACATCGGTTCGTCGTATGATGTTAGAGAAGAGAATTTGTTGCTTAAGTGAACAATAGGGTTATCGAAGATCGGAACACTTTATCTGGGAACGGATGACGTATTCGTTAGCAGTGCGTTGTATAATCTCGTTGAGTATTGCGTGTGCTAAGATCGGGTTTGTTTGACGTAGGTGATAGTTTTAGAAGTCCCCAGAGGTACGTTTCCGTATTATTTTCGCCTTAATTCGCGTTACGCTTTCATCTAATTCGTGCATTCGTGACCAATTTGCTTTTTGTTGCATCGATGGAATCATTTATCTTAACCTCTTTAAAACTGGATGTAAATTATCTATCTCGGTTTCTAAATCGTGTCAAATAAATGATATAAGCGACTTTTATAGCATAAAACGATCGAACGAACAAGATACCTATTCCATTTAAAAAGTTGTCGTCTTCAGTGGTAATTAGTAATCACAGAGACTAAGAACTAATAGTTATGATAAATAAGGATTCCCTAAAAGTCATTAAACCGTTATGAAAACAAAATGCGCATTTCGGCTACAAGGCAGGCATAGTCAGTGGAAATTCGCCCATATAAAGATATGTGTTTTCTATTGTTGAATTGACCAACCGCAAGACGAGCTTGATAATTCTTTGGACATGCATTCATGGCTGTGATGGAGATGGACATAGCATTTTTCTGAAAGTATTCTGCTCTAGCGCCGCAGGTCTTATTTGCTCGCAAGATGGACCTGGGGATAACATTCCTTAATAAACCCCGATAGAAATGATCGGGTGATTGCTTTCCCTTTATAACTGACAGTAATCGGAGCATCCACCACGCATTGGTGACTCCAGTTTCGGTTAACCTCATAAAATGTTTCTCATCCATATTTCATACGGCGGAGGAATTTGGAGGCAATAACTGGCCTTCGCGTTAGTCGCTTTAAATGTTACTATCGATCTCAAAAGAGCAGAGTTCGAATTCAAAGGAAAGCGTCGATTTTGCAACGCAGAACGTAGAATGCATGCAGATTTGATCCCGGCCAGTCTCGTCCTTTTTTTAAAAGAAGTTGGCAATACATTAAATTCTCTCAAAACTTAAACTCGTTAAGCCATGATTCCTCCTTGCTCGGTTTCCCGGGGCGAAAACGACTCGCACTTTTGCTCATCCCTAAATTTGCGCGCGTCATTTTTTATTCATCCTACGTCGGCATAGCTGCGGAATAGTTTTATTTTCGCCGTACGAGCAATAGGGACTAGAGAGAAGGAGATAAAATCCTCTTAGGAAGAGAGAAAGAGAAAGAAAGTGGTATAAAAAGGGTGGTACACACACGCCTCAAAAGATGGCGGTAGTGGAGGAGCGACAGCGAGAGAAAGAAACAAATGAGCGGGAGGGAGCGTCGACGAGTTGGTCGGTCGAAGAATCCCCTGGGTCATGTTTTGGGACCTCTTCGGATAGTGGAGGGGACAAGGGGCGAGAGAGAGAGGGTGAGGGAAGGAGGAGAGGCAGGAAGAGGGGGAAGGGTAGACGAGGAAAAGGGCAAAAGAGTTGGCCATAGAGAAAGACAGGAGGAGAGAGAGAGAGAGATCAAACTCTGGAATAGGTAGGAAACGGAAGAGGTACCTAGATAGAAAAAAGTGAGGGGAAAGAGAAAAGAAGAGACGAAAAGGTGTGCGCGCACGGACAAAAACGAAACGAAAAAAGGGGGAGGGAGGTGTGTGTGTGTAGTGAGAGATCAAAAGTGGTGTGTGAAAATGAGAGAAAAAGAGGTTGAGAGAGAGAGAGGAAAGAGAAGCGGTCTGGAACGGATGCGGTGATGGAGGGTGAGAGGGAGTAGAGAGAGAGAGGGACGAGGGGGGGGAAGCGAGGGAGCTAAAAAGAAAGTCGAGAAGTGTGGGGAAATTGGGGGAGGATGGTGGAGGAAAGGCTTTGCGGCTTGGAGGGGGAGCGGCGGGGGAATAGAAATGGGGGAGAGAGAGAAAGAGAGTACTAAAGCCAGCCCTAGCACGCGCTCCAAACGGACAAGTCGAGGTGCGGATGTGGTGTGGGAGTGAGGAAGAGAAGGGAGGGGGGGAGGGAGGGGGAGGAGAGGGCAAGTGCGGGTTAGGGAAGGAGGCTGGGAAGTCCCATTTTCAAAAACTCTCTCATCCTCTTCCCTTTCGTACCAAGCCACCTCCCACGCCCATCTCGCCCTTCATCTCTCTCTCTCTCATTCCCTCTCCATCCTCCGCGACTAATACCTCATGTTCTTCCTCCTCGTTCCTCCTCCTCGTTCCTCCTCCTCGTTCCTCCTCCTCGTTCCTCCTCCTCGTTCCCCTCTTTTTATTCATTTCGTTTCGCTGTCTTTGTACCCCTCCTCGCCATTGTGTCACACACACTCTCTTCACTCTCCGCTTGCGACTTTTGGCCACTCATCTTGATATTTATTCTGCCCGTTTGAGGAGTTTCAAACCGGAATCGGATGTCATTTGTCTGCATCTCGAACCGTCGATTTTTATAATTTCCCAATTGTGTCCTTTTGGATATCTCGATTTTTCGATTGTTTAATCCTTCGACGTAGGTATCGAACTTTCTGTGTATCGAATTTCGATATCTTCAACTTTCGTCAACGCGGACTCTTGATACCTCCGAATTTCATTATCGCGAACTTTTGTTATCTCGTAATCATGATTATTTATTTTTCGCGTACATTCTCGTGCGTTAATGTAAAGTTCTAAAATTAATTTGCTATATATTGTCTTATATGTTTTTCGATAAATGAATAGTGATCAGAGTTTCGATTAATATGTAAGTTCCCTGTTGTCTTTGTCTCTTTGTCTCCGCCTCTGGATTCAAACTTATCTTTAGGTTTTTACTTTCCAACCACTTATCTCCACGCCCACTTAGTTCTATGTAATTTCTCTCATTTTTGTCACCGTGTCAGTTTGTTCTCGTTTCATTCCAATCGTTTCGACGTGCTGTATCGAAAAAGATCTTCGTTTTTTGCCAGCTCCTTATTACGTTTTCGCTTTTTTTGCGTCATTCTGTCCCCCCTTCCCTTTGCCTTTCTGAGTGTGAGTGCCCCTTTTTCTTTCCTTGTCACATTTGCTGTCGATTGCCTTGCACCAGGCGTTAAATGTGCGGTGCGGGTCCATATCGATCAAATATGACGCCTGCTGTTGTTGTGCTCGAGTGACCAAATTAGCGGACACGCCATGAGGTTTTATATTGACTTTTTTATAAGTTAACAAAATTTCTGTCGTCGAATTTCTCATATTCCTTCCTCCCTTATTAATAATTGTTCTTCGTTTCATTCTCTGACATTTTTCTTACCCAGCCTTCTTTTGTCATCACATTCTTACCTCCTAAATGTCTTCTATTCCAAGATTATTCCATCTCTCTGCCTTACTAATGGAATCGAATTTGCCCGTTCTCTTTCTATAACTGCAGCCTTTCACTTTAACTCCCCTTTTCTATCATTTCCTTTTTTTTTTACCAAGGATAGATTTTTTTCCTGTTCTACGGTGCGATACTTTACAGTATTTTTGGCCTGAATCAATATCGGTATATCAATTTTTGGTCGAATCGTAGCTCCCAATTTTTTTTCGCGGAGGTTTTTACCACTTTTTTTGATAAATCAAATAAAAGAATTGAAAATCATGAGAACTTTCGTAACTTCATTCATAATGTATGGAAATGTGAGACAGCGCTGGCTTGCTTAACTACTACATAAAGGTCTCTCGAATGGGGATTTTGCCTCCGGAATGGACGCTTCAATTCCTTATATTGTTGTGGCTTGCGATACGCTCCGTTCCAAACGAGTCACGCGATTTTATTTCAAATGCGACATTAAATTGTAAAGGTGCCTACTTTCGTGTTTAATCCCGTGTTGCAAATTTTCTGAATTTTCACATCGTGATGAACACTTTTCCTACCATAATACACCAATTTTTATCGCTGTCATAGAATGGATTTACTAAACGGCATTGTCTCAGTAATATCCTGTCACATTTCGGATTTGGTATTGTATTTTTATCATCTCTATCTGTTCTTGTATCTATTAAACGGTTGAATGTTTGGGTTGCCGTAATATTTTAAAGGTGACCGATTATCGATTTTAATAATTCCTCTGAGAATAATTTAAAAATTCTTATAGAAACCTAATATCGGTGAATTGCCGCTGACTTGTGGATGCGATGTGCATATTATTTAAGATGGTTAACTTGTGTAATATCCTGCAACTCACCAGGCAGATGGGTGGCAGGGGGTGCAGTGCACCAGATTCCCGAGAAAGTCTCACTTGTGGGCTTATATCTTAATCTGAATATTATCTACTCTGAAAGTTACCGAAAATTTGGTGTGGTATGGGGTACATAATTATCACCGACATACCGTATTGCTGACCTATTATACTCTGTATTGTTCTAGCAAAAGGATCCTTTTCTATCTATCCGTCTTAAAATTAATATCTCGTATCTTGTTATTGTGGTCGCGGTGTCCTACGTAAGATGGCCTCATGATTATTTCTGTATTTCTTATTATGAACTGTAATTGTTCTAGGAATCAAAATTTACTCGATATCGCTCTGTCCTGCAATCAGTCTTACGTAGGTATTTTTATCATTATGGTCTTGCCTGCCTATATAAGTAGGCGCTCCAGTTATTCCGAGTACTTCCTCAGCAATTTTTTCTGATCTGTATTTCTCTAGAAGTTTCAATCCAGCATCCGGTCGGCGCTGCACTTGAAATGCCCAATTCAAAATCCTTAATAATGAAGTAACGATTAATCATTCATTTGACCAGAGCCTTAGTATGGGATGGATAATTCCATTTTGCATCTCTCCTCCTAATGCATTACATACGTGAATTCTTCTTTGTCTTTCTTGTCTCGTCTTTTTTAGTTTCCCTGTTTTCCCCCTCTCATTCGTGCAATAACTCCTCTTTCCAACCCCTTCCCCCCTCCCTCTCCCTTACTCGTCTCTCTCTCTCCTTCAATATCTCCATAGGAAAACCCAATCGACCTTTCTCGGCGGGAGAAAAAACCCGCACTGCACGATTCTTTCTCTCTCTCTCTCTTTCACTACGCCCGTCATTCTCTTTTTTCCTCTCCGTTCTTTAACCCTCCTCCTCTTCCCACCCACTCCCTTCTCCTCCCTCAACCTGCGAACTGCCCCCTTCCCTTCCCTCTTATTTTTTCCCCGTGTGTAGTATACCATCCCTTCCCTTCCCCTGCCCACCTCCGACCGACACCCACTCCGCACCGCACGTAAATGGAGTTGAATTTTATATCAAGGAGCACTCCCGCTTTGCCTCCCTCCCACCCCCTCTCCCTATTTTCGCCACCCTTTCCGTTTCTTCGTTTCCTTCCCTCGCCAAGTCCCCGTCCAATTCGCGTTCCTTCTTTTCCCTTCTAATCCGACTTCTCTTTCCTCTTTCCTCCGCATGTCCTCTCTCCTTTCGTCGTTTCTCTTCGATGGCTTTCTCTTGCGCGTTTTATTTATTTTCTTTGCTTCTTCCCCTTCTGATTCTTCGTTTCCCGTTTCTCGGGTTCGTTCTCCGCCCTCCTTTTCCTTTCTCGCCTTCCACTCCGCTCCCGTTCTCTCTTACTTCTTGATCTTTTTCCACCTCCGCTCTTCTGCATTTCTGATTCCTCCGTTCTTTTATATAACTCGCATTTACATATTTGATGATTTTTGCTTTGGTTTACGTCCGGCCCTCTTATTGACGCGTAGGATGCATTCTGAAAAAAGTGTCGTGTTTACTCCTTCGCTTACAGCGTTCCGTCTTCCTCTTCTTTCCCGTGCTTTCAGTACTTTCTCTTGAAAAGTTTTATTGCATCGGGCTTATATAGCTTTTGATCTCTCGGTTGTTTTACAGCCCCTAATAACACGACTCCGCATATAGGCATTCGCTCCTCTCTCCGCGTCAATTCCTTACTCCTTCCCTCAGTTTTCTCCCATTTTTTGCCCCTCCATTATTTGTAATCCCTCTTAATCTACATTTTTTCTATCAATTCCTTATACGTAACTTCACCCCCCCCCCCTCCTCCCCCATACTTCTTGGCCGACTGCTGGGTATACATCGTAAAAATATATTAATTAATCCACCGTATGCCGCCAATGGCGTCCGGCAGGGGCTGTCATTGCAGCCACGCATTCTATTGGCCTGTATGTGTGTAAAAAAAATGATCCGTAGCATCTCTCGCTTCTGGCGACTTTTTTCGGCGTATATCCTGTCGCGCCCTGATTTAACCCTACGCTCATTAGCACCAGTGGGTACAACTATGCGACCCAATAAATTTGGGGCTGTTAAACTGTTGGAACAATTTCCGGTTTGTACTCCATTCTTCCAAACTTCATGGTCCGCCATCTCATTTCATCCAAAAACTCCGATATGCTTTATTCCCCACTTGCGACGCTGGGCTTTTTACTCCTTTCCCTTCCATTTTACCTTCGCCCTCCTTAATTCTTCCACCTTCCGTCTTTATCTTTTCCTTTATTCCTATCTCTTAATTATATTCTTTTTAAATATTTTTTGGTTTCTTTTTCCTCCTCTCTCTATCTCTCTCCTTCCCTTCTCTTGCTCCTCCCTCAACCTCTCTCTCCTACCTCTCGCCAACCCTTGCCCACATGACCTCCCTCTCCCCTCCCGCCCCCCCCCCCAAGAGCACGCATACACGTTCACTCGAAAGCTTCATTTCGGACGCAGCGGAAGTCCAACCACCACCTCTCTTTCTCTCTCTCTCGACCTTTGGACTCTTTTGCCCTTCTCCCTTATCTCTCTTTCCTCGCTTCCTCCCCGTACACGAGCAGGTAGTGCGGAACCTAAAGTCGAAAAAGTAAAGAGAAAAAAAGTCTCCAAGGTTACATACTTAACCTCTTATATCTTCCTTTCTCTCTGATAAACCTCTTATTCCATTTCATAGCAAAGAATTATACAGTAAGTGTGTCTTGGTGGTTGGAGTGCATATTGTGGAACTCAGTCTTTTTCGGTTTAAAATGTAAATTTCCATTCCCCCCCAATTTTTTGAAGCCTTTATTTAGAAAAATGGCTTCCTTTGGTCTTGATGGGTATTTCCAGCCTTATACTAACCTACTGATATCTTTAACCACATGCTAATATTTTTAATAATACATTTATATTACTCTCATACATGTACATACATTCCTGCACCATAACTGTTAATATTTTTATCGCTTATTTAATCTCATAATTTGTATATTTTGTAGTTTTCTGGATTGTTTTCTTACTTATCCTCTTTTTGTAACTTAGTGATAAGTGTATATCAATGTACAAAAGATGGTATGTAGGACCTAAAGGGCCTAATCTCGTAAATAAAGGGTCCAGTCGATCACTCACTCTCTCAGTCAGTCTCTCTCTCTCTCTCTCCTCATATCTCTCCCACCAATCTAATATCTTGTAATTCTGAAATGGTACAGATGTGGGTTATATTTTTTCACCTGTCAAGTCTTGTTTATTTATCACATACTGTTTCGCTCGGTTCATGCAGCTGATATTTTCCCCTATTTTTAAGCACGGGTCTGAATGGGCCGAACTCTATTCGCGAGTCCTCTGTCGTTTTCAGGAGGTTCGGTCGCGATTTGTTTTCGCCCCGTTTCTTTTTTCCTCTCCCCTTCGCCCCCCCGGAGTGTTTCTGGATTTCCGGGAAGGGCGGGGTTTTGAGCGACGCCTCTTCGTGTGGCCCGGTGATGGAATAAAAGAGGAAGCGAGGGGAGAGTGTTTTCTATATATAGATTTCCGCCTCCGATTTTTTTCGACGGAGCGTTTAAACGAGAGGGAGCGTGAGTTCTTTTAATTTGATCGAACGAATGATCGAAACGACTCGAAGTATAGCCATTTAACCGTGGACTTCTACGTGCAGCAGAATCATCTAAAATGGGGATCTTTTCAGCTTATGTTTTTTTCAACTTTTGGTAACTTTTTGTTCAGAGAAATTCTAGGATTACACTTTAATAGGCGTAATTTTTTATGTTAATGGGTGATCAATGGGCGTCAAAACAGTCAACGGTAACCTTTCGTATGTCGTACGTATTCTTCACTCTCAGTTATAGGTTAAGGTTTTTCGCCATGTAATTCTAATAAAAGGTCTTCTTTGAAAAGGTATGTAAATGATTATTTCGTAAGAAGACATTTTTTTAATTAGAGGAGAAACCTAAGAATCTTATTCATTCCCTAAAAATATCAAACGTATATATTTGGGAATTTTAAGAGATACGACGATAAAAGTCGGGGAGGAATTTCTATGGTAAAATTTGTACCCGAGAAATGTTTGAGAGACAGACATATTTAAATTGCTACGTATAACTGCGCAAATTACTTATAGGTTATGGGCAAGAGAGTCACTGCGCCATGACCAAAATCTGGTGAAATTATGTTGACTTTTCTTGTCGTCATTTTATAATATGACTTAATACTTATCGCTATTCGAGATAATTTCGACGCGTTATTTAAAACTTCGACCTACTCTTACGCTCACGAGCACGATTGAGTAAAACATCGAAAGTGCGCAGGCTAAAGGGGTTAGGATCCACTGAATTTTTTTGTGAGATTTCCTTTGTGTTCGCATTTCTTCTACACTTCGTAAACTTACAACCTAAGCTCGTCAGAAGCTCTTATTATCGGGTGTTTGATTTATACATTAGTCGTAATTCAACGGCATCTCCCTCGATTTAGTCGTCTTATTACCACTCGAGCCCATGAATGATAATGACAAAAAGTGCCATTCAGAGGGGCGAAGCGCTGGAATTAATGCGTCTTCCCACAAAACAGCAAAGTGTAGGAATCTCAAACACGCGGCCCTTAGGGTCATAAGTGTTGTCCTGTCCTTTCTTTGATGTGGAAAAGCCTTTGCGTGGACGAGACGACGAGATATGAAAACTATAAAAAATGTTTAATATTTGGTTATTACACGACAGATGTTTTTTTACGAGAGAATGTCGAAAGTTGAGGTTCCGTATTTTTTTATTGCAAGTGCAACTTAGTGGATTGCATCCGTCATTCACAGTTGGTAGTTATAGAGATACCTCTCTATTATATTTTCACTTTCTCCACATACGTAGTATAGAGAAAGTATTATATTCATGGAGAAAATCGAATTCGAGAGTTCAACGGAAATACACGTTTTGACTATTTTCTCGGTGTCTGTGTGTTTCTGTATGTTATAGGAATTTAGTGGGCGCTGTAACTCAAAAAGTATTTGTCATTTCAATACCAAATTTTAAATATAATATTTTCATAATAGTGGAAAAAGGTAATTAGTTTTTGGACAATATATGTAGGTCAACCATAAGTTGTTTATTCTAGTAGTTTTTCCGTTTTTATAACATCTCCTTTAAAACTCAATTTTCATAAATAGTTGATATTATAAATGTTTTATAGAATAACATTTGCTACAAGATTTGTTTGAAAATTTTTTCGTAAAACCGATAGTTTAATAGATATTTTGATTTTTCGACATAGTCCCTATTTTCAGAGTTAAAATGTAAACCATTTTTAGTGTTGCGCTTTTTAAGTTTCATCGAAATGGTTCGACTCATTACCAAAACTAGCGATCCGCCATTTATTTAATTTAAATCGCTTAAATTATCCACGCAATTTACGTTCGAGACGTGACAAAAACTGCTCCCCCTCCCCCCAAAGAATTCGAAACGATATTTTGGCGTAGAATGCCAGCGTGTTAACAAGCACGACGTTCGGATACGCAATAGAATGCCTTCTACGCATTTAAATTGCTAAAATGGGTTGTTGTTGCACCTTATCGGATTCGCAAAAGCGCATCGTCTTCGTGGGCCATATCGGGATCCGCTTGGAAAACCAGGCGAACAAAAGGTTTCGCCCTCATGCCATTTTTCGCACTTTTTATCTCCACCAAAAATGAATTTCTAACCTGAAGTAAACGACGGGACTATGAGGTACCTCACGTTCGCGATGCCAACAGGAAGTTTCACAATAGTCGCCTGCCTTCGTCTCGTGACATAAATAAGTAAGCGCCGCTTCGAAGGCGGCAGCGCCGAATTGAGTACCCATGACCTTCCAGGCGCGTTTTAAAATCAGCCTCATTTTAAATCCATCGTTATTTAAAAAAAAAAACAGTACGAAAAACGGAAGTAAATGCTGCCAATGGTATCAAATGTATGAGAAAATTAATTTTGCTCGTGAAAATATCGAACTTTAAAAATTTATGGCGCCTATGTTGATAAATCCTCCTAAGATGAATCAGAATTCTTCAAGAATCAGAAAATGGTTGCGGAAATGATATACGCATTTTGGATACGTGGCAGCCGTCATCAGTGGCAGTTCACCGACGGTGAGTCCTAAAAAGGACTAGCAATAAGTAGTAATTCGCCGAGGGCGAATTCTAGGAAGAATTTCTTTCTAGAACTCACTATCAGTGAATTGCCCCTGATGACTTCTGCCCCAGTGCGCAGTTGGTTTTCAAAACCTCTTTTATGGGTTTTGGAGAATTCTGATTCATCGCTTTTATCTTACGTTAGCCGTAAGACGAGCTTGAAATTTCTTTGAATCGGGATGATATCGTTCGCGAAATTCACGCAATTAGAAACGTTAACTGTCAAATTATGAGTCGTGTATGCAATTTATAGCTGCGACGCACATTTTCTTTCGAAGAATGACCGTAATAAATTCCGGCTGCGAATATCTCGGAGAATACCGCTCAAGCCCTTATCCCTCGTACGGACCATAAAAATAATATAGTTATTCCAGCCCCGGTGTGCCGGTATTTTCGCGTTGAGATCAGTGACACCGAACCCGGCCAAAAAAATCCGCGGATCCCTTTTTTGTGGGAAGGTAAAGCATACGCCATCAATCGCGTAAGCATCTAGATCTTTATCTCAGTGGTATTTGGTTTCCAGGAACATGAACTTCTCCCTCATTCTCCCTGTGCTCTTGAGGTAGCTGCGAGAAAGGATCATATCGTGAGAAACTAGTGACCGTGCAATATGCAATTCCATCCTTTCTCACTCCATTATATCCACGGTTTAGTAATAGCATCGAAGTAATGCTTTTTAAAATGAAAACGTTTGCACATGCCTTATAATATTAGCATAGAAATGACGCGGTAGATGTTTCTAGGAAACGATTTTTTTTCTTTTATACGTGGAACGACACTGAGGAGGCTTCGATGATAACTCATACGTTTTGCGTCAGAAACTAATGTTAATCCGACAGTTTGACGAATGAAGTTTCCTTTTAGCGCTGCCATTGTCTTAGTAACGAGCAGGTGCTTACGGATATATTGCTCAATAAATGAATGGCTTGATCGAGCTTTTTTTGAAATGGACTTTACATCGGGCATCTCCGCCGCTGTTGCTAGCAGAAGCCGCCATGTATGCGTGCTTGCGCTCGTATGTGTATACCATATTTACCCGACTGTAAGACGACCTCGAATATAATTTACAGAAGCAGCGTTTTACGTTTTATAAGGCATTCTGAAGCAGATAAACAAGATTATTGGTTATATTTTCTAAAAATCTCTAAAAATTTATATCGGTGTGTCCAGTGCAAATATATGATTTAAACTATTATACACGGGTCATAATCACTCATTATTTTTCGCGCGTTTAAAAAAATGCACGTACAATATCACTTTGGTGCCCGTCTGTCTCTCTGCACGTTTGCTTATATTGAAATTGTGCCGAAACTGTAAACGATAGAGAGCTGAAATTTGTATTGTAGATTTATGTACTGCTGGCATTCATTTTCCGTTATATTTGAGTTTTGAAACATATATGGGGTTGGAAAATGGCCCCATTAATTTTTTTTATATCTCCGAAGGTATAAAAGGTGAAAAGCTGAAATTTTGTGCGTACATTTTCACATTGATGCTCTAGTAACCGAATATATGGCGGTATAACCACATAAAAAATTAAGACAGGTTTACGCTTATAATAGGCGATCAAAAACCAAATTTTCTTATTTTCGTCAAATAGGTTAATGGGAGAAATCTTCATAGCAATATAAAATATTATCGAATTTAATAATGTAAGAAAAGAGGTACTAATCCCATCATATATATAAATGCTTAAAGAAAAGGAAAGGTAATAATAAAGGTGACAACAAGGTGTTGGAGGGAGCTCAGTGGACACTTACCTAAATTGGAGACCCGCTGGAGGTGCTGAAGGCACACGAGAAACGGAAACACGAAAAACAACACAAAATTGAAGCTTTCGTGCAGACGGGCAGAGGCCCTTCCTCAGCGACGGAGAGAAACGTGTGTGTGTATATATATATATATATATATATATATATATATATATATATACACACACGTACATACATACACATACCTATACACCCTCATACGTACATACATACATACACCCGTATGGCTGTACGTGCAACTGTGTTCATGTGCACCGCCTCGTATTTGTACGTTTCATTAAGAACCCGCGCGTAACAAAAGGTAATCCCCTGCGTCACGTATCCGAGGACGAACAAAAACGTATTTACCAAGCAACATCGTTTGAAGCGCCGCTCTTCCATTTTTATTACTCATGCGAATCTTTCGCCCTCTTCGCAACTCTTCGCGTCACGAACCTGGAGCCATTTTCCCATTAAGAAATCCAGCTGGGGCGTTACAGTCGGAAATGGGATGACGGACGTGTTTTGAATGCCTCTCGCGGTCGATTTTTCTTTTCTCTCCCCCTCCTGTGTGTATCTATACATATGTATTTTTCCCTCCTTTCCGTCAAACTCCTTCCGCCGCGGCTGGTAATGGTTGCAGGAAACCTTTCTCCTGTTCGCCTGGAGAGAGAGAGAGAGGGTTCTTTTCTGCGGGTTTTTGATAGGGAAAGAGAGAGAGAGTGAAGCATGTGGTCATACGCGTTATCTCCCATTCGTTTTCCATGCCTCGCGCCGATCCTGTTATTCGATTCTTCTTGTGTTCTAACTCGGCAGACACCTGAGTCTCTCATATTATCCTTCCCCTTGTGAGGTCGTAGGAGTCTGGACGACATTCTTTCACGATCATCTCCCATCCCTCTTTCTCTCTCTCTCTCTCCGTCTCTCGTTCCTTCCTATGTCACTAACAACCTGTCTCCTTCCTCGCTTTTTTTTCTTCAAAATCTCATATCCCTCCATTTCTTTCTTTCCACCCACACGACGCTCGTCTTTTAAATTCTCTCTCGTCCTTCCCGCTTTTACAGCTGGTGGTATTTCTTCTCTCTTTTCGTCTCTTCTCTCTTTCTTCCTCGCTTGTTCCCACTACTTTTCCCTCTATTTAGAACACCCCGGTCTTCCTATTTTCTCTCTATAGTTCCTCCTTACCTCCCCGTTAGCTCCATTTTCTTTATTATCTATCGCCATTTTGTCAATCTCGCCCCAATAAAGGCGTAATTCAATTCAATGTTTGGTTATAATAATCCAATAGGTTGATTAGGAAGGAAAACAAGCAAACAAACATGTAATTCAATGTTATTTCCAAAGGTAGTGAGGTAGGAATCGTTATTAAAATAATTTAAACAAACTATGATAACTATAAATGCATTTTCTCGTGATGTCCTTAGAATGATATCGTAGAACGGGATTTTCTTGTAGTGATTAGCATATGAAAGAGGGTTTACTAATTTCAAACTCTTCCAAAACAAGTCAGTATATATGTTTCTGCCTATCTTCTCTCCTTGGGTTGCCACTGTGGGCTTCTCTCTCTCTCTCTCTCATTCCTAACTGGAATCGCTTCTCTGCCTTCTCCCACGGCCCCTGCATCGGGTGGGAGAGAGAATGGAGGGTTAACGTGTAACGGAGGGGAGGGGGCGATTCGAAGCTACCTGTTAAACTTCCACTCTCACCGGATTGCCGCTACCGCTTATCCATCTCCATCTATCTATTTTTCCCCTCACACAGACACGCACGCTAACTTGAGTGACATAAAGCGCGAGGCGAAAATAATTACCGAGAAAATTAATTTTAAAATTAATAATAATGAACCCGAATGAAACATAAAGATTTAAAAGACAAAATATTAAAATTCTGATGTGGCCAACACATGACTTTCTCCATGTTTGGGGTATAGATATTTAAATTATTATGAATAGCATTATAAGGCAAAATTATTATTTCGTGTCGTAAAGGAATACAGTCCTTATTGCCGTAAATTGTATTTTGAATTTGTTTACAGAATTCACCGCTAAATGGTGGTGGCGCTGTATACTAGAAAAAACAAAACATCTCCGAAATGGATGGTTCTACGAAAATTTGTTTCAAACAAAACTTGGAAGAAATATTATTCTTTACAACTTTGGTTCTCACGAAGATTACCAATAACGTCGTTTTTAAGGAGATATTTTACGGAAACGGAAAACGCCGATTATTTATAATTCCTAAACAATAACTGCTATGGAAAATTGTTTAAATTAAAAATGTAGGAAATAATACTTTCTACGTTTTTTGTAATGGTCAATGTATACAATAATGACATATCGGAGAAATATCGCAAAAACCGAATCGGGTTTCGAATAAACCTCGACTTCCGTTTAACCGCTATTGTCCATAAACTAATCAGTTCTTTGTACTCATGCTAAAGTGTTATATATGAAATTTGGTAACGATATGGCAAGTACTTTTTGAGTTAGAGCACCCACAATAACATACACACACACACACAGACATCATTCCGAAAATAGTCTAAACGTGTGCTAGGTACCTCAAAACGTGTATTTCCGTTGAAATCTCGAAGTCGATTTTTTTCGTGATCACAAGTAAAAATGCAATTATTCGAAGAAGTTTGTATAGGTAATGTGGCATATAAGCGCTGAAGACCTGTAAAGACTATTTAACGCAGATAGTTTGAGAAATAGCTAGTTGAAATAGCTATCCGATAGTCTTCCAAAATTCCTTTTAAGTTGGGAACAACATTGTTTTTATAAATTATTACGGATAAATAATACAAATAAATTTCTGCGCTGTCCTTAAGGCTGGAATCCAATTTATAAATTAGGTAGTTCCACGGGTGATAAATTCCTGGAAAACGACGTATGAATTTGTGCTACAAAGCAGCCGTCATCAGTGGTGATTCGCCGATAGGACATCGTAAGTTATGAAGACATGGGTCATGCTCACGCTACGATGGGGCAGTGTTGCTTTTCGCAGTTTCATCCAGTCCCGTTAATTATTTATGCAATATCGGTTTACCATCAAGGTTTCTACTTCTACTGGTATAAGTGTCTAAAGAGACGATTTGCTGTGGAATAATTGTGGAATATGTTTTTAGCCAGTAGGGTATGAAGCGCGCGCGTATGTTCTTGATAATATTGTGTAAGTTAAACGGATCGCTGCGGCTCAGACGCTTGTGGCGAAGAGCGGAACCTGCCCTTTGAAGGGCGAAGCTATATAATGCGATACATAATTTCCAAGGTCGTTTTATATCAATGAATGCCTTATTTAGCGGCGACCGCGAAATCATAAAGTCTATTAACTGATATTGGCGGTCACGTGGGTTATATAATTATCACATTTTTTCGAACTGTTACCCGCGAAAGAATATTTCATATACCTAAGCAAAATATGTCGCGGTGGTGTAAATGTGTCGCGATATAGTAAAAACTCATTTCTAAACAGAGGGATCACTGAATGGAACAGTTTGCCTGAGGGAGTTTTTGAGTCTTATCCAAAGACAACGACGGCATTTATCAGTAAAGTTAAGGGCATAACATAGAAATTCTATATTGCATTGTAACTGTATACAATGAAGGGATAAGTGTAAGTTGTAACTTATAAATGTACTTGTATTCTACTTCTACTTGATTGTACTGTTACCACCGGGCATGTTGCCCACCTGTAACGCATTATTGATAATAATAATATATACAATCTATATCTACATGATACACGAGTTACCTTATTAGTGGATGGCAGGGAGTCCAGTGTACCAAGAGTTCCTAGTTTTCCTATTTTACCTTTTCCTATTATGCTCTCTTATCGTCCTACATCGCTCCGTCCTACAATCGATCTCGCCAATCTTATCCTCGCTGTCCTGCCTTCCGAGATGTGTCGGACTTCTGATAAGATTCCCTAGCCCAGGGTTTTTCGAACTTTTTTCCTCCGCGGCCCAATTATAATAGAGAATACGTCATCCGACCCGCTAAAATTACACCCAATGAAAATATTTTAAGTAGGAATTGCTGAGAATACAAGAAGCGGTACGATTTAATAACCTTTAAATCCCATTAGTAGATTCCGATTAACTTGCCAGAAATTTAGTCTAAATTTTGCGTCAAAATATCTTGGATCGAGACTTCTTTGAGACCCTTATTGAACGTTTTGCGGCCCATACTTTGAAAATCCCTGCCATATCCCGACATATATTTTTCTAGCAGTTTAAATCTAGCTTATACCTAATCTGTGGATGTAAAGAAGGGTAAGATCTTATCGATTCTCTCATTATTTCATGTGTGATTATATTGATTTTTGTTTTTTATTATATCACTTTGATTCGAATTCTAGGAAAAGGCAATTGTGGCGTAGCTAGAATTGTGCGGGCCACCTGAATAAGTTTCTTTTTTCAAGGCCTTCAATCTTTAGCGGGTGCCCCATAAAGCTCCGGATTTCTGACTTATCTTTGATGATATTTACGCTGCTGGTCTTAGGACGAATTTCCCGTTAAACCGCATAAAACCAGATGCAAAATTACAGTCTCCGGCTGAGTTTCAATACAGTTTGTATTGCGGATAAACCTATTGCAGCGTTCGCCGCTTCACTGCCATAATCTGAAAGCTTTCGCGTCTCCTCGCTGCTCACCGATGTGCAATGGTGTTCTATCGATAAACGAGAATTTGAATACATTTTCCCTTACGCATTGATCCTAGAGACCTATGCACAGCTAACAGTGCGGCAATCGATATGAAATATGGCGCCGTTTAAACCACAACGTCACAGAATGACTTTCCTGGCCGCCTTAGGTCCCAGAACGAGAGAAGTTGAAATTATGTCTGAGCCATTTTCTTAAAAGTTTGAGACGCATTTCTCTAATTAATCGCATAAAAGGAATCTGCGCCTAAGAAACTAGGAGTGCTTTTGTCGTATCATTATTTTTTTACCCGGGAATCTTTTAGCCTCGGTAATATTATTTTCTGTTTCCGGGGCAACCGCTTCTTTTCCTCATTTGATGCATTTTCGCTCAGTAAACTGAAATGGAGGATATTATAAAAAAATTGAAGCCGGAAGATGTGTTAAATACTGAAATTGACAATTATCTATCGAAAGCACGGCGTCAAATTTTTTAAGGTGAGGTGATTTGTAGTTTGCGAGACATGTTACATTTTATGGAGTCTTGCAATGTAAATTGAAAAGGAAATTTAAATAATTCCCGACCTAAGTCTAAGACGATTTAAGTCTGATCGGCAGAGGATTAGAAAATGGGACCAATAGAAGAATAGATTTATTTAAAACATTGCGAGGGCGTAGATGACCAGTCGGCTTATACACTCATTTTATGAAACACGTCGATTTTTTTCACTCATGGCTCGCTTTCGCTTTAACACCCTGCATCCATTCTCTAATTATGGTATGTTATGAACATACTGACATTCGTTTCAATCAGATATCATTGCCTGCTATGGTGCCTAAATGTCGTTCTACCGAATCTGATATATAAAAGATAGAAACGGCGCCTCTCTACCCTTGCTGCGGTGCAAATTTTCCAGCGGTGGAAGATAACATTTTCCACTCTCCCGCGATAAGGGATCGACATACGTACAAACACATGCACGCATGCTCATTACGGAATGACCAAATCACATCACAGGAGCGTGCAAGATTGAACTCGGAAAAGGTGGGAATAATGAAAAGCGCTGTGAGGTTCACGAAGGAAACAAAGGGTGAAGGTTTGATATTGGAATGGTAGGGGATCGTCAACTTTCTTCAGCAAGTCCGAACACTTATCACGTCTCAAATGAAACTGAGCTAAGCAAAGCCAAAATATCCCGCCAAAAATTCTCGCCAAATCATAAGACGCCACGAACCTTCTTGATGTTTGTGACGTAAGGTAATCGATTACGAAGTCCTCGAAGGAGAGGGGGGAAATGTTCGTCCCTCGCTGCGTTACTTTTTCACCGTCAAATGCAGATCGATAGGCGTGTAATTTGTATTCAGGATCTCTTTTGGCACCTCATGAGGAAGAATACATTAAAATAAAATAGCCTGGTTAAATTTCCGCTTGCATGTTATTGAGTATAATCGTTTTATGTTATTTTTAGCAAATGTTGATCATTGTTTCGTGAATGATATGTTCTATCTAGCAAAAGAAAATAATAATAATTAATAATTGACAGCGATGTAAGACAAGGGGCTTGCGTTCGTTTTATCGTTATTTGAGAGAGGAGTTTTGTTGTCACCTAATGTACTACCGTATTTAATCATACGTAAACTGACAGAAGAAGATAGTATAGGAAAATAAGCTGGACGTGCATTAAAATCCCACTATCGTAGGTATAGGCGAGGAGCACCCCAATGAAAGTAATTAAGCACCGATTTTAATAACAACGGAGCAGACTTTTACCTCTTATTTAATTTGGTTTCGGGAACTATTTAAGTAACTACGTGCAAAAAATACCTTGAAGAAAGCAAGCAACCATTTGAGGGTGAGGCAGACGGGGAAGTGAAGCGAGAAGGAACTTGGAATCTCTTCGACCAAACTGTCCGAGTGGAACGTGCGTCATCAGGAGCGAACCGAATCGAACGTGGTCTTGCTAGAGAGCTTCAAGTCAAAAGAATCAACTGATTAAGCAAGTTAATGCCAACCGTAAGGAGACTATGTCCGCGGGCGTTTTCACCTTATTACCCTCAATCAACAATTCTGTTGGGCGATCCATAGTAATTTTTTTGTCTGCGGTGTTAAAGGCACAGGAAGAAAGTAAAAATTCTCTGGACGACGATATTACTCGGCGGAGCGAGGTTCGAATAAAAAAATGACATTTTCGTTTGAGGAAGCCGGATCGCTCATATTTTTCATTCTTAATGAAGTGTTCGGTTGCAAATGGTAGAAATCCGACTATCATACTACACAATCATGCATCTTTCCCTTCACGAACTTCACAGTATGAACATAAGTACTCCGTATCGACATATAAATAAACTATTCCTCCGTTATCCGCGAGGGATGCGTTCTGCGAAAATCTCGCGGATACCGAATTCGCCGATACTGGGTCCTTTATTTACATTATAACTGTAGGGATAGGTAGTCTATGGGCCGAACAAAAGAAATAATTTTATAATTATTTTTAAAAAATCATTATTCAAATTAATAATGCAACCAAACGTCTGTAAATATTTCTTAATTGCGGTATAAGAAATAATTCTTAGATTTGTTACCAAGTATTAGGTATACTTAGCATTGATTTTAATAAAATTTTCATGAAAGAAATCGCATTATATAGGTCAAATTAATAGAAGAAACATATTTGCTTAGGGAGAAAAAATAAACAGTATATCATAGTAGAGCGTCTGCGTACTTTTACTGTAACCTATGTTTTCGAGAGCTCCGCGGATATGCGAGACCTTGCTCGCGGGTACGTGGTAATATTATATAGAGTAAAAACCGCGTATACCTGAATCCACGGATAGGGAACTCGCGGATAGCGGGAGAGTAGGGTATATCTCGTTTCGGGAAGGAGGACGTTCGAGGAAACCTATTCCTTCCGGCCTGATTTGGACTTGTATTCACCATACTCTTAACTATCGATCAAGAAAAAAATGCTGGGAAAAGGACTAGTGATCGAAGGAAGGAGAGCGGACGTTGAGATAAGCGAGGCATTAAAATCTTTTATCGACGAAACATTAAAAATAGGCAAGACTTTTATTTGGCTTCTTCCTATATCCGCAAAAACAATGAAAATCCGTAGCACTGTTGATGGAATGATTGAATGATTGCGAAAATTCTCGTTCCTTTGGAAAGATTGGCTCAAGCTGCCTTGGCCAAGGTAGTGACCCGGTGAGACTAATTCTGTGGCCTTTCCCAGCATTTATGTGTCAGTATGTCATTTCTTTAGGAAGAATACTCTCGGTCGTTTTTAAAAGGAATAATTGTTTATTTATCTTGACAACCTTGCTAAAATTAATGTTCTACATTATGACATAATTTCTTCAACTTCTTTATCTTCACGGGAAGTATACGAGGGAAAAACTTCAACGGAGACCATGCAAAGGAGAAAAAAATAGAGATATGCTGGAAATGATACTACATAAGGTCATTTTCGCGCGGATATTACATTTTAATTTAATTGCAAGTATAAATATAGAGCGATTTTCAGGCACAGTTTAATTTCCTTTAGCTTAAATTACGATTCTGGATTTTGTCGCCGTTTTGTCTAGACCCAACACGATTGCGGTTGCACGTGCATTGGCGCTTCAATTAGTCCTAAAAATCTCATATGACAGACATTCCGATAAGATTACCGTTTCGTTTTGTCATTGAGTAGAATCTAATGATTTAAAAGTAGGAAAGTTGCTAGATATTTTCGAAGGGTAGTATCGGATTCAGTATTTGCGCTCCTGATTGCAACCATTTATTGTGTTAAAATAAGAAAAACAAATACTACACAATATCTGCTAAAATATTCAGCATTTTTATAAAAATAAAATAACCAGCTTAATCAGTGCCGTTTATCAAACTTATTATGCACCAGTATTTAATCGTGTACGTCTTTCGTGCTTGACCGGAAACTCGTGACTTACATTAGTCTTAGATCGTGCGGATGTAATTGGGTCTCCACACTTTAATGGCGTTCCGTCGATTAATGCTATCCTTCGCGAGATTTTTCCTCGAATTAATACGGGTTCTCGTTGCGGTTTTCCGCGGTTTTCCGCGGTTTTTTTTGGCGGATTGGACTGCGAGTTAACTTTCGATCTCTTGCGGGCTCCCAAGATCTCTCCTTTGCTGCCAGGGCGTTATCTACCCTACTGGTAGGCAAGTATATTCGAATGAAATATATTCGAAAGAAATCTATTTATAGAAATAGGGAGTGTAACACTTGGAAGAAATTTACAATCGAAATTTTATAACTCGAATTTTCAACCAAGCACTGATGATAATCCTGTTCGAACAGTATTTTTTTACATTGCATTGAAATTCTTTGAAACGAATGTATTTAACTTCGAATTATGACAGCTCGACTGCGTATTCTTCGAATCATCGAAAAGAAGTCATAAAAATTTTATTTTATGAACACTTTTAGTCGATTATTTTGCTAAAACGTCCTGGAATTCCATTTATTTTTATTATTAGATATATTTCAGTCGCTCGTATCACGCAGTTTATTACATAATTAAGTGTTAATGAGGGAGATTTCGAGGAATTTAAATGTTTTCGAATGTATTTATCCAGCTGCGGCATTCTTAGCGTTGGCGCAGATACACGATTTCCTTATAGGCGTTTCGAAACGTTGAAACAATCCCCGAGCGATCTGTTATAATCGGGGCGTGAGTCGGTTGGCATTAGAAGGCGTCAGCGACGCTCATGCGTGTAGTAATGGTCCAGCAAGCATCGCCGGTGGGTAAACAAGTATTTCAGCTTCCGTGCGCAGACATGCATTTACGCGACGCAGAGCGCGTCGCATGAAAAATATAAATGAAAGGTTACGGAAGTAGTTAATAAAAATATATATCCGTAGTAGTTACCGATGTGACCGAAGGATAACGTTAAGTATGATTCTCTTCCACTAACGGTCGAAAAAATATTGCGTAAGTGCTAACGGAGATTATCTGGAGTTGATTACTCCTCGCTTCTAATGTATTTCTTAATGAATTGAACCGCCACAATGATAGTTTCTTGAGAATTCTCAGCATTGAAGTTTTCACCGCACAGTCGCATAGCTCTTAAGCTCTTTTCATCGTATTGATCAAGAGAATTCGAAAAATGTATAATTTTTTGAACGATAATGTAATGCAGGAATGCCTGAGAGAGTCAGGGCTGCAATAACGTAATACACGTTACAGAATTGCAGCATTAAGATTATAAGTGTTTACCGGTGGTCGCAGTTGAACAAAATACACATTATATTCATGAACGAGCATTTATTTTTGTATTAGAAGCAATCATTTAAGAGATTGCATTGCATTATAACTGAATTAATAGAAAAATATCCCATTTTCAAAAAAAGAAAGTGTGTAAAATCTTGAATAAGAAAAATAAAAGAATTCGTGCCATAGAAAAGGTCGCTAGTTTGACATGCATGGTGCCACCTATTTCCTATATTTATTGTTAACAATAATTCTACCACCGTAACTAGAATGTTTCAAAACACATTTTTAATTCGAATTCTATACATTCTGCGTCAGCTTCTTAAAACCAGACTTCGGTATACATTTTTTCCCGTTCTCTCTCGTGCGAAAAACGTAAGCTTCGCGTGATTCTGGGAGCTGAACATTGTTTTTTGCACTGAAAAACGAATACCTTAATAAACAGTGTTGTTTCTATCCCTTCTATGATTATACTTTAGGGATTTTCTATCTTATTAACCCTGTTTGGGGATTGTAATCCATTCGTTCCTCTCTCTCTCCCTCCTTCTCTCCCTCAAAATAATCCTTCGGACGTAGGAGGTTGTGACGCTTCCCCATATAACCCTATCCTCCCCAAGTTTCCCCTCTTGGAATATAAGCCCGGTCCGTCGGTACCACTATTCAATATTGGATGAGGAGCGCCGTTCTGTGTATTTTTTTTCCTGCCGATATCCTCTCCCAGGTTTTGATTGGAACCGTCACTGGGACGCCGTCCTAGTCCAAAACGTCCCAACTGAACCAAGGAAAAAAATTGAGGAATATGGTTGTATGAATGGAGTAAGGTTTGGTCGGAGAGGGAGAGACGTCGTATACTAGCGACAGATGATGAGAGAGGAGAAAGAGAGGAAGGGAGATAGAAGAGAGGAAGTGATAAAGAGAGGGGGGAGAGAAAGAGGGGAAGTGGGAGGGATATACAGAGAGGGATAAATATAGTGGGAGAGAGAGGGCGGTAGAGGGAGAAGGGGCGGGAGGGGTGGAAGGGAGCAGGAGAGAGAGGAAGACAGAAGTGGAGGGATATAGAGGGAGAGAGAGGAAATACGTCAGATGAGAGAGTGAAGGGTGGGGGGGGGGACGGAAGAAGGAGAGAGGGAGTGGAAGAGAGGAGTGAGAGAAGTAGGGGAAGTGGGAGGGACAGGTACAGAGGGGAATATATAGATGGAGAGAGAGAGAGAGTACGGTAGAGGGAGGAGAGAGGAAAGGGAAGGAGGTAGGGAGAGCAGGAGGTAAAGTGAGAGGAAGAGAGAAATGGAGGGATTGTGAGGGAGAGGGGAGTGTGGTAAAGTGAGAGATGAAGGAAAGAGAGGGAGAAGTGGGGAGAGAGGTAGGACGAATAGGAGAGAGCGAGTGAGAGAGGGAGGATGGCAAGATAAGCGGAGAGAGAAAGCTAGGGAATGATAGAGGGCGCAAGGGATGGCGAATTGAGTGAGAGAGGGAGGGAAAGAGAGGAAGGGGTAGAGGAAGAAATAAGGAGAGATAGCGGAAGGGTTATAGAGAAGGAGAGAGAGAGAGACGGAGTGAGAGAAGGGAGCGAGGCAGAATGAAATTTCCCCTACCATATCCTACCTCTTTTGCCTTCCCGGAATAGTCCTCTTTCCTCCTTGTCACCTCCTTCCACCTCTGGTCCCATTCCCGTTCCCAAACTCCCGTCCCGTTCCCGCAGACCGCGAGCAATTCCATTAATCAGAAGGAAATGGAACTTCTCTCCTTTTCGGTCCTTTTGGCCACCCCTCCCCCTCCCTCCTTCTGCTCCGCTTCCCTTCCCCGCCCCCTTTCCCTCTGCAAATTCCCGTCGTTACCCTCCCCCTTTCCTCCTCTCCACTCCTCTCCCTCTCTCCTCTCCCGCCTTCCTCCTTAAATATCTTCCATTCATCTTCTCTTCTCACTTTTATGTATCCAGTTCCATTTTTCATCCTCGTCTACTTCTCTCTTTTCCTTCTCTGCCTATCCTCCTTCCTTTATCCCACCCTCATTTTTCTCGTCTCTTTCTCTCCATTTCCTTCTCCGTTTCTGATTCTCTCTTTACTCTCCTTTTCCTTCACCCCCCTCCCACCCTAGGTTTTCATCCTGCGGTTCGTTTCGCCGCGCGCGCGTTTTTATTTTTCGCATTTTTTTTGCCGCGTTCGGTTTCGTATCGATTGTGTTTTGCGGGGCGGAGGGAGGAGAGAGGGAGGGGGAGGTGGGCGAAGGCGCTCTCTCTCTCTCTCTCATTTTTCATCTCCCTCACTCCAATCTCTCTATTCTGCCGTGAAGGATTGATGAAGATGCGAGCTCTATCTCTCTCTTTCTTAATCTCTGTCCTGCTATTTCTCTCCTCATCTCTTTATCCGTTATCTCTCTCTCTCTCTTCTTATCTCGTCCTTGTCATGTTTTCTGTCATTTTCGGTCCCTTCCTCTTCCTTTATCATTCTCTTTCACATATACCCCTCCTTGTGGGTGTTTTCCTGCAAGTGGTTTTTTATACTAACCTCTTTTCGTACTTAACTTTTCCCACTTTAATGTCACTTAAATCTTTTTTATCTCTTTTAAACCTTATATTCCGATTGTACTTATTTGTTTACTTTAATTTTTCAAAGTTTCACCGTGATATTTAAATATGTTTAACATTTTATATGGAATATTGTAAAATACCGTATATGCCCTAATATAAGGCGACCCCGAATATTGGGCGACCCCCCATTTTCACACCAAGAAAACTGGAGAGGAATTATTTGAGAAAAACTTGAATAATCAAAGTTCGAGTGTCTGAATATAAGGCGACACCCCGCTTATCCGAGGGACAATTTTGTAAAAAAACCTCGCCTTATATTCGGGCATATACGGCATTTGAGAATTGGGGGTTTAAACGCAAGAGGGGGCTAACAAGCCTCAACTTCGACCAAATAAAGGTATTTGCCTGTCTGTCTCCATTTTGTTTGTCTCTTTCTGCTCCGTTTCTTTTGCCTCTGCACTCTTTTCCCTCCATTTCTCTAATTTTTTCCCTTCATCACTTTCTGCTTCCTCTTCTCTGTGTCTTACAATTAGTCTCCTTTTTCCTTTTCAATCTATCCATCTATCTTCCTTCCTCTCAACTCGGCGGATGGTTAGAGTATCTGCCGACGGTTACTAAGTTCGCGGGTTCGAGTCCTGCCTACGACATGAGTGTTTGTGTTCGTCAGGTTTATACGGAAGAATGGATATTAATGTCTAAAATATCAACCTAATAAAGGAGGCTTATTATTTTATTTTCATGCCTCACTTTCTCTCGAAACTGGCTTACGTAGGAATGAACGGACTATGTCATGTTCATCCCCATTTGATCATTTAAAAACCGTCTGACAATTTGGCATGTGTCAAGAATAACAGATTTCTGAATAATATGTGTTAGGTGGGTCAGTTTTAAGTCATTTAGTTGGGTTATTAAGTCTTTTGGTATGACAGCAGTGGAGGATATTATTATAGGTGCTACTTTTACACAGTTTAATTTAAATAGTTTCTATAGTTCTATTGCTAGTTCTGCATATTTGTTTATTTTACTTGCATAAGTGGTTTGTATGTTGGAATTGCATGGAACAGCTATGTCTATTATCATTGCTTCTTTCTTATGTTTGTTATTATTATTAGTATTAACTGAGAGAGCTGGAGAATTAGTCTGTCACAATACTAAATTGGTATTATATCCGCCTGAGAAATGGAATACCGACCTGGGTTCGATTCCCGGTCGTCACAAATTTTCTCCCGAGTTCCGTCTCTCTTCCACATATAATTATCCATTATGTCTTTTCTATTCTCTTAGTTTCCCTTTCCCTCTACATCTTTCTCCATAGTTCATTCATATTCAATCTCCATCGCTTTCTTTTGTTTATCCTCTCCTCTCTCACCCACGTTTTCATTTGTCTCTCTCTTTAACAACAGTCTGAGTCTAATTTGCCGTTTCTCTATAATACTCTTTAACCCTTTAATTTTTCGTCGTTCCTCTCTAATTGTACGTCTTCTCTCTTACTCCTCTTTACCTCCCGTCCGTTTCCTGTATTACTCCCGTTCCAAACTCATATATCCGTATCTTTGCCTCTCTCTCTCTCTCCCCCTCTCTCTCACACACGTTTATAGCTCTTGCTAAGATGCTGTTTTTCTAGAAATAATCGCCAGAGCGAGGAAAAGGATTTTCACGGATTTTTGGCACAGGTTCGGTTCTCCGGTTGAAAGAATAATCGCCTCTTGTTTTTTTTTGAACGGCGAAGCGAACGTTTTAATACGTTTTTTTTGACGGTCTTCTGTCACTTTTCTATTTGGCGAGTATCTTGCCTTTGTTGCTTGGTAAATGGCGTTTTTTTCCGCGAAAAACATGTTCACAATTTTGCGTTTGTAGGGTACAGTAATACCACGAATTGCACGTGTTCGCTTTATACTTTTACTGTACAGCATCGTTTTCTTTTTGTAGGACTACCTCGAATTTACACGGCCATCAACGTCACTTTATCACGATTTCGAAACGGTCTCCAAGCTTTAAAATTTTTTGAAAATGTTTCTGTTCGAGTCAAGAGGTTGCGAGATAGAATAAATGATGACGCAATCGTGAATATAATATAATAAAATTGTTAAATGCTTACTCCAAGTTGGCGCTCAAATGTAACCTCATTCATATGGTTAAACCTATCCCACGTTTCACGGTTTCTAATAACGCGGATTTTATCCAATAAACGTGCAAAGCGAAGGAATCGTGTAGTTGTATTTACGAAGTTGCGTTCTCTAAGGCGACTACTTTGATAACGCAAGTCCTTCAAACCGAATATATTTTATTATTAGTTACGAATTAGCAAACAGGATGGTCTGAACCCACGGCTCGATTCTCATCCCTTTTCTATCGAACGCCCTGGATAACTTTCCGGAGGTGTCAAATGTAAGCGCCATTCTGATCGTGCCTGTCCAAGGATCACGGTTCACCTGAGGTTTTTTTCTCTCTCTCTCAGCTTCTGTTTGGTCTTCTTTACGGTCGCTTCTGGTCTCTTGGGACCAAATCGAGGGTTATTTTTTATCCACAGGTGTCCGGTCACTCCTGAGGTGTCACCGATCCTATTGGAATTTCAACCTATCTTATCCTGCCTTATTAGTGACTGACAATGAGTTAAGCGTCTGCCTTAGTACAAAGCTGTAGCGGGTATGAATATTGTTGTATGCTTTCATCGTTATGAAATTCATTCTGGTTGGCTGTGATTTCAGTTAATATTCAAGCGTTAAATAAATGCTGTTTTTTTAGACTTTTTTTAAGGTTTCTGTGAATAACCTTTATGGAAATTAAATTAAGCTGCCTAATACCGGATTTCAAATGCTTACGGGTCGAAGAGCATAGGCTATTTGATAAAATTGGCTGTACGTTCATTAGAGTTGCTTCGTAGCTGATGTTCAGTAGCTTCCTCTAGTTGCAAACAACTATTTCTCTTCTCTTCCAGGACGTAATATTTAACAGAAATAATAAATTTTGTTTTTTGTTATTGTATTTAATATTTTTATTTAAACTTTAAAGTTCAATAATTTTTTCAGGTTTCATTTACAATAAAAAATGTTGTGACCCCCAGATTAGTCCTCATGTAGCCTTTTTATTCTTTATATTTAAAAGACGTTGAAAGTGATTAAGAATATATATATATATTGTGTAGGTTTCTTGCCATTCGAGTCGAATAAAATATTGAACATTCCCTGTCGTATATTTTATACAGTTATTTCTCTCGCTGAAATCGATCGTTAGGTAATCCAATAGCCATATACCGTTCGATAACGTTTCTCGTGCAGTTTTGCTCAACAATCTTCTCTCCGTCAACAGGTCGTTCCGTGCAGGTCAAAGCTCAGTTATTTCTCCTACCTCCCCTCTTTTTTCTCTGTCGATTTTCTGCAGTCATTTATACGGTAGATATAAATTTATTTCTGCATAAAATTATTAATCCATACATTAACATGCGTTTATACTTTAATTTGTTTATAATATTTTAAAAGTTTAAGCATAGAAGATAATGTTTTTGTTTTCGCTGAGCTGGCCACCCTGGTCGAGCGATTTGAACAATTTGTCATTTTACTACTTTATTTCTTTTCATTATATCTCAAATCCGTGATCTTTTGCAAATAGTTGTTTTTTAAAGAGTGGCAAAGGAAATCGGGAAAATACATGCCTGAAGCAGGATTCGAACTCGCGACTTTGGCATTGGGAGGCAGGCACGTCAGCCAGCCTTCCACTAAGGATGGTAAGTAAATCATAAAACACCAAAATTAACGAAAATACGTGAAGCGCTTGATATATGTTCTCAGTCAGATGAACATGGTGTAGGCTGAATGTTTTTCTTTTAAAAGAAATACAGCTTGAAGAGAATTTTGTTGTAAAACTGTCCAGATTTATTAATGGAGTAGTTAAACAAGCGATAATTGCTACAAAATTCTCCAAAAGAATTATGGATCAGGTTTAAGCGATGTCTTTATTTTATATGCAGATTTCATTTTTTCCCTTTTTTTCCAACCTATTTCTCTCTTTTCCTCTGTTACGTTTTTCCTTTCTTCTTGTGGTTCATTTTGAAAACAGCCGACTCATCTGCTTTAGTTGTCTCATTCTCTCACGCTGAAACTGAACGAATACAACCTCCTCACACTCCCCCCTCTCTCCTTTCTGTTTCTTTCCTCCATTTTATTTTCTTCCTTCCATTTTCGTTTCTTCTTTTATTGTTTTTTTACAGAATTGCAGAAGATTTCATAAGTACACGCACCCCTTATTGTGCGGGTGCGATCCTGTAGTGTGTTTATTTGTTCTCTTTTCCATTTCTTTCTATGTATGTTTATCCATTACATTATAGCGTAATATATGATGATTTGTTTAGTGAATCTTGGTAGGTTTCTCAGGTTATTCACACCATCCTTCTATGTGGGTGTTTTCCTGCATTGGGTTTTTTATATGGATGCAATAATCCTTATTTTTTCCACTCAGCGGTATCCTTATTCAGTACTAGTATAAGTGCCCTTCAAAAATGACGGAGATGATCTATTATTCTGAAATAAAATTGAGGTAGTCTTCTTTGACCTGAAATCATACCTTCTGCTGAGAGGGTTGCCTTCGATCCGAGCGAAGGTTCGAAACCTTCGCCGCGAGTATCTATTGTGCTTCAAAAGCTGACCTCTTGCCAGGTATATTTCTGTTTTTTTCAGAGCGTAACAGAGGGAGCGACAAAAGGAAAAAGGACTGAATAAGACTTTTATATATTACCGATGCATTAAAACGTTTTGTTATTATATCATAATGCTATCCTGAAAATTTCATCAAATTCGGTTCAGCCGTTTGCGAGATATTAAGCTTCCAAAAGTATTACTTGAGAAAGAGACAAAGGGACAAAGTGTCACTGTCTTTTATATGTTTTATGATCGTATTATTATTATATTATTATTGTTTCTAGTATATAATATCATATCTGTATCATGGCGAGGGGTTAGGTGGAAATGGGACTTCCTAGTCTCAATCTCGCCCCAAAATAAAGACGGTATCTAATCTAATCTCTCTCCCTCCGCCTCTTCCCCTCCGCTCTCCTCCCCTCTTCCCATTCTCCCACTTCCTCTCTCTCTCCGCCCTCACCCATGAAACCATTTATCCATTTTTCTCTCAATCTATTTTTCTTTATATCGTCTCCTCTCGTCCCTTGCCTTTTCTCTCCCTTGATTCGTTTCTCTACCGCATCCCCGTAAATCCGGTTCGATTTGGACCGGACACGATCCGGATAAACGGAAAATACGGAAAATCTATAGCGTAATGTTAAGGTGGGTTCTTAGAACGGGAAGTTATTTGCACTTTCTCTGAAACTTGTAAGTTTTGTTGTTCCTGCATCTAAAATAATTATGGAAACTGCGTCACCACTGATGAAGGATGCGTTGTAGCTGAAATTGGGCGTCTCTCTCATTCACGTTTTTTATACATACCTACTTCTGGGATCACCAAACTTTTTACTGACGCTTTCACATGAGGCTTTATATACAAATGAAGGATGGAATTTTAAAGAGCTAGTTGTGAGATTTTTTAGATCATCTAATTTGTCATACTTCTATATTAAAAGTACATACCCACGCCTTCCAAAATGACTTTTCGATTTCGTAAGTGATAGCACCTAACGCAGAAAATGTATAGGAATATGCACGTCTCAAAGCAATTGATGATGCAAGGCGGGATGAGATCACCGCGCGGGCCGGATGTGGCCTGGAGGCCGTAGTTTGGAAGCTACTAAGGTACTTGTCAGTTGCACTCGTATTTCTGTCAGTCTTTCCCTCTTCTTTACTAATTTTTTTATATTTATCTCGTATTCTCTTTCCATTTCATTCTTTTCATCATCGCATTTGCGTTTCACTCGTCTTCCTATCTCTCATTGGATTTCTTGTTCTTAGTATCTTTGTTTGTTCTGATTGTCTCTCATTCTATACGCCAGCGGTATTCAAAGTGTTGCACCAATACCCAAAATGGCTCCAGTAAGACCTGAAAGTGATACCAGCAAACTCTTGCTATTATCATAGTTACCTCATATGCAACAATCCCTCATCTACTTCCCCGTTCACTTAAATTGCTTAAACTTTTTGGTAAATGTACAATTTCCCACATTGTCATGATGATTTTGATGTGATTTTTTGAGGGCAATTTCTTTGTTACGAAAAAATGTGGAGTCACCAAATAGTCTAAGAACAACTGCTGTGCGCCAACCTATTACAGCCTACTTTTTCTCTTCCTTTACACATCTATTTCACTACCAATTTTCATTTTATCTCTCCCTTTTCGATCTGCCCTTCGTTCCAATTTTAGACCTGTCACGTCAGTTTCTCACTCGAACAAAAAAAAGGATGTGTAACAAACTCGGCGATGCTCTTTCCGATTTTATTTTTAGCAAAAATATCGAATGGGACGCCAGCTGCTATAAATGTTTGATGCTTTATATCACCCTGGTCTTTGAAGAATTGGCATTTTGTGTAGAAATGGGAAAATTTGCGGTATTGACCCACGGTGGATCTATGTCGCGAAAATGCACGAACAGCGTCCAAATTTGGCAAATACAGATTCCAAATAACACCGATGAAATTCTTCGCAGGACCAACGGAGGATAATGCGCACGAAAAAAATATTGTTCATTAGTTCAATGTTTACACACCTTCGTCCATTTGTTTTTGGGTTTACCAATTTTATCCGGCGTTTTATCCATGGAAAATAAAGTTGGTTGCGTTGCAGCTCCAGTCGGTATCTAGCTAGGCGTTTTTATTACCATTGGTTAGCGTATCAAGCTCGGTTGTGCGGGTTTACTTTTCGCATATAGAGCTAATGATGTATTTGGAATTTAAAATAGAGGATTTACGATCGTCCCTGTTAGTGGGAGAGAGGCATTGTTTGAGCGTACTACAATAGCAAACCGCGGATAATCGGAAAATTGCTGTTATTTCAAAAGTTTATTTCAGGTAGGTACTTTAAAAAAATATGGATCTTACCTATTAGAGTAGCACATTTTTAGTCATAATTTGTATATTAATAACATTTACCCCGATGGATATACTGTGACCTACGAGCAAGGAAATTTATATTTAAACGATAGTTATTAAAGAGAAAAAATTTGCCGTTATACATGTTCGAATTCGACACTTAAGTTGTGACGGGGAAAATTTAAAGTTAGCAGTTGGCACAATTTAGCTAATTTAGTAAAGCCTTCTGTGGTTTAAGAAAATAACTTCCACGGTAGCCATACGTCGATGTTTACTCCATTTAAGCTATCGTAACGTGTCAATCATAATGGTGAGCAGGGATTATTAGACTTACTCTTAATAACAGTCAACTCCTTAATTAGCTGCTGCGTTTTACGTGGACAGGTCACCTGTCGTTGCAAAAGCGCTTTACGACGGGCATGCGCGCCTCATACGCCCGCTCATGCGCAGTGAAATAGTGCCGGTTTTGACCTTCTCTCGCTAAAAATTAAGGTTAAAGGGTTCAGAATGCCTAAGGTCCCTTCCGAAAGACGGAGTTCCTACTTCCATATACTCTACACAACAAGCGATTAATCGGCTCCCGCTAAAGTTCGAACCCGGACCCGTTCATCGGGAGGCCACAGCATCGCCGTCCGTCGGTTATCGGTTAATTTTCGAGTCCGCAATTCTTCCTGAAAGATAAGGCGATCCGGTCGGGTTTTGAGTGGCAATAAAACGCTTTACGATTTCTCTGAAAAGTCCGTTAGCACCTGCGCCGTTTCACCTTCGCAAAAACCACGAGTCGAGTTGGAAGGAGGGATGGTTTGCGCGAGTTGGAGCGGAGCAGAACTGGCGAGGCGTGATTCGGTGTTTTAGACTTATCTCGTGTTCCTCGGGTGGAATTCTTGAGGGGGCGTTTGACGGGCGATGCAGATTACGCAGCCCAACTCATAAGCAAATGCGAGCTCTCTGGCTTTTCGAGGGTCAATTTAGATCCGGGAACTCAGAGGAAGGTTTTTGGCGGCGCAGAGGATGATTGTATACTTATTAAAGTTGAAAAAGTATAATATAATAGTATAGTGTAATATTATAGGAATTGTATTATAATTGGCGCATTAGTAGAATATGAAATTACTTTTATAGTCCTCAGTAACGCATCCTTATTCTGTTGGATTCGCTGGTTATTTAACGTTTTTTTAAAATTATCTTGTCTGTCTGACTGTACGGGCATTATCTCTGGAGTTATTAAACTTGGAGAAACTAGATTTTCTGGATTGGTTGGTTTATACGAGAGATATATACATGGTTAAAAGTCGGTAGATCTAGGTTCAGCTGCTGGGGAGTATTCAGTGTTTATGTAAGTACTAGATTAATAAATCGAGAAGAATTCATGATATATAGGAAGAAAAGATGATTTTCGTTGCATTTTTAGAAAACATTTTAGTTAGTATTACGTTCCTGCATTTTATTAAAAAGACCTTTAAATTTTAAATTAATCATTATATGAAAATATGCTTTCGGTATGTTTTGCTGGAATGTTTTGCGCCCCTTGCAAACAATTGCCGCCATCGCCATTCTTTGTCTATGGCACTGATAATATCGCCGCGGGTTTTTACTTTCTCCATATACGTAGTATAGAGAAAGTATAGTTTTCACGAAAAAAATCGATTTCGAGGTTTCAACGGAAATTCGCTTTTTGAGGTCCCCGGAACGCATTTTTTATTT
The DNA here is from genome assembly GCA_036926305.1 of Uropetala carovei. NCBI lineage: Eukaryota > Metazoa > Arthropoda > Insecta > Odonata > Petaluridae > Uropetala > Uropetala carovei. Next base: position 878,291 of record JAXCHB010000210.1, read on the forward strand.
TGAAATTAGACTCAACTGGGAATTTAAAAGGAGGGCACGACGCGAATAACGCCACGTGATCGTTCTTCCCTTTTTCTGCCACCTCGGAGTCTCTCCCAAGTCCCTGAGTGATCGTCGGAGAAAAACCGCGCACGTTGGAGAGAGATTAACTCGGTACATTCTTAATTTGACACGTGCACTCGCTATATCCACCTCTCTGCCTCTCTCTCGCTCTCTCATTCTCCCTCCCTCGGCGAGCGATTTTATCCGCTCGGCTCTAGGGAGGGAGTGGAGTTTGAGGAAATTTCTCCCTCTCCTCTCTCTCTCCTTCGGAGTCATTTACCTCAACTTGTCTCTCTCTCTCTCCCTCCCTCCCTCTTCCTCTCCCTCTCCGCGAGAAGTTTGACGCCGCCACTTAACGATGCCCACGCTCTTCCCCTCTCAACGCCTCTCCTCCAATCCCGTCCATCATCATCTCCGCCTCTTTATTCTTTTCCCTTCTCTATTTCGCCAATCTTCGTTCTTAAACCTCTTTTCCTCTTTGTTATCCTCACTTCTCTTCGTTGCTTCTTTTCTCTTTTGTAGTCGCGTCTCTGTACGCCTTCTATCTGGGCACGAAATAGACACGTTTCCTGAAAATGCTCTTAGGAAGGCATGTCAAACTCCGGAGGGGCACCGGGGTCGCGTTAATCAAATGTATTTTAGGATTAAAGGTTGTTTAAACGAGGGCCAAAGTAGGGAGAATACTTCTTTTGCAAGTAAACGATATTTTAGAAGTCACGTTCTATCGTGCCTCAATCAAAAAGAAAAATTCTCATCTTCTTTTCACCAAAATATTTATGTAAAATATCGGTCGATTTAGTTGAGACAAAAATACGCGTTCGAGCCACACTAAAGCATACGGCCCGTGGAACGTCAATTTGGCATGTCTGCCCTTAAGGATGTCGGAAACTATTTTCACGCAGATAAGCGTAATGTAGCTCTCGGTAAGTTTCCACGAATAAGCTTTGGCTCGAAAACACACAAAATATAATCTCAGAGATGCACCAATCGCTATCTTCAATTGTTATTGTTTTCGAGCGTCGCGACACATCGCACATAAAATTATTCACAATCTCATCATCCCGATTTACTATTACGGCATTCCCTCTCCTTCTCGTTTCTAATTCTCTTCGCTTCTCTGTTTTCCTCTTTTGTGACCACTTCGTGTCTTCTGACAACGTTTCTCTTCCCTTCTCCCCGATCTTTTCCGTGTTCCACTCCTGTCGCATTTTAGGGTCATTTTTTTTAAAAATCCGCTAATGTAATCGTTTTTTTCCGTCCGTCCGTCACACTTCCGTGTCCGGAGAACTACTTCTACACCGCTATGAGTTAGAGATGCCACATTTTGAGGTGGTTTTTTTTTCATGACTTTAAGTTCTTCGTGGGGTGGAAATTTGGAGGGACAGCCTAAAGGTTGTCGTGGGTGGAACAATATGGCATTAAATTAATGAACTACTCTTACACCGTTCAAGTTATAGCAAGCTAATTTTTATGATAGTTTCGGCTGGTGAGAGTCATGAACTCTTAATGATTTTAGTATGATATACCAGCTTCTTTAGTCTTCATTGGCCATTAGTTTTGAGTTTAAAGAAAAAATATATTTTATTTATTTATTTATTTATTAGCAAGAATTCAGAAACAGCACAAAGGCCAATTACACTGAATATCACAACAAAATAAAATACAAAACAAACAGATGACATAAATTAAATTAACAAAAATTAAAATAAGGAGGAAGAAAAAAAAGAAGAAACAGTAAATATCGTAAATGGAGAAAAAGAAAGATTCATTTAAGAAGAGAGAGAACAGAAGTCTTAAATGTAGTTCTGTTTTGGAAGATGTTGATTTTGTAATAATATAACCTTTACCTATATTTTTTATTTAAAAAAAACCGCTCTTAATGCCCGATTCATCAATTCTTTCCTTGTTTCTTTCTCTCTCTTTCTCCCCTTCCCTTATTCTCCATCACGTATCTTCCTTTCGATCCGTTTTATTTTCTCACTCACCCTTTCCACACATGTCCTACTTAATTCTCATCCTGTCTCTTTGACCCTTTTCTCTCTCTCTCCATCTCTCTCTCCTCCCTCTCCACCCCATCCCTCCCTCCCCTCTCTTAAACCCGAATAGTGCTTTCTTCCCTATCCTTGCCGCATTTGGACGCTGTTATTCCGTTTCTTCTCGAAGTGCACCAGGCAAGAGAGATAAAATAGGATCTAACGGTTAAGATTCTCGAGGTTTACGACGTTTTGTCACGAATGGGTGAATTGAAATCGGGTGTTTTATTTGCGAATGGGGTCGCACGCTTGCAGGTCGTTTATAAGTTCGGTTTTCATGACGTTTCTTTTTCGTTTTCGGCGAATGTTCGCGTTACGACAAAATTTTCGGTCAACCCTCCCCCCCTTCCCCCTCCCCCTTCCCCCCTCCCCCTCCCTTCCTCCTCACTCGATCTTATGTTTCCGCGTTTGCTTTGAAGTCTGGGTGGTGCGATTTCGTAAGGTTATAAGAAGATTATAATGATTAATCCTACGACGGAATTTTTTATTAGATTGCGTCACCTCATTGCAATCACGGAATTGACGCCCTTTCGATGGAATTTTTAATGGTTGAATTCTTATTGTGTTCTCGGTTTATTCTTCTGCATGTATTAGTTCAGCTGTCGCGCCGAAGACTTCGAAAGCGAATTATAGAGCTCGTATGATGGGTTTAATCCGATAAGTTTCAGAATCAACGATCGATGAATTACTAATCAGAACAGCTACTTAGCTGATGAAACGCGGAAACGGTTTAATCAGCCGCTTTATGGGTAAAAGGGGCTACGTTCGCCATTTATTAGGTTCAGAGATGCGAAATTGGTCGTAAAATCTCCGCTGTAGTGTTGGTTTCGAAACGGTCGCCGCAAGGAAGAAAGTAATGGAAAGAATTCGGAAGTATAATTTGAAAAAAAGATTTTTAAAAAACCTAAATCTTTTGGTTTGCTTTGCTATTTTGATGCTCACGTTTTTGAATAAATCAACATTTTAGTTTTGAATGCATTAAAAGCTTATTAGTCTGCCGCATATATCTCGGCTATTCAGACGGTTTAAGGAAAATTAATTCGAAGACTTTTTCCTGCTCATTTTTTATTTCATACGTTTTTATTCTTCCGAGGCGTCTTAATCGAAGCGGATTATTACCATTCAGATTCCGTTCTTTATTCCAGAATACCCTCATAATCCGATGCAAAGCCTTTCGGGATAATCGCTTCTATTGTTGTGAATCCACGTCTTCTCACTTCCTCCTGATACGGAGGTTGGCGTAATTTAATAGCCTTTCAGACCTTGGAAGTTAGGCTTGAGAAAACACCGCGGTCGTGTATAAAAAAATTCTATTTTCTCTCCGCGTTGTCATCCAAATTGTCGTTGCTTCGGAATAAAACGTTTGTGTGACGTAATCCTTGCATTAGCATATTTCTCCATCCTTTCGACACGTTTCTCCCTCCCTTCCTCTCCTCCACTCCTTGCTTTGTGTCGTCATTCGAGTATTCCCGTCTGATAAGTACGCTCGGTATCTCTTCTTCTTTTCTTCTCTCCATTCTTTATTTTGTCTTCCTCTGTCCCCCTTCTTTTCATTGCTGCATCCTTTCTTTTCGCGCTACTTTCGCGATCTTATTCTTCCCGGCTTTTCGTTCTTTCTCGCAGTCGCTTTTGGCATGGTTCTCTTCACGCCTCCTCCTATGGAGTTGACGCTCGTTTTCTCTCCTTCATTTCCCTTCACACGAAATTTATTGTGTCTGTGCCTTTCTCCTTTCCTCTTTTTCTCTCCCCGCTTCTTATTCTCAACTATTTTATCTTCTCTCTTTCTCCCCCCCCTCTCTCTCATCTTTTTTCCTCTCCTCCCTCACAGTGTGTGCCACTGTCGACTATGTTACCTTTTAATTGCCTAGTGTCTGCTATGTTATATTGATTATATGCATTATTATTGTTTTATACTAAATTATATTATTCTGTTTTATTTTACACTATGTATGCTGTATTATTTTTTCCCTCTGTTCCATTTTATAAGTTTCATGTATATTTCCTTTCATCCTTCCAGATTTTTGTATATAATATCTTGTAAATATTGTCTGTATCTTTATATATATTGTGATGACGGTATACAGTTGGTTGTATTCAAGTTTCTCCTACTGTACATATTATTTAATGTTGTATTTTTATACTTACTATCTAGGGGTTTCGCAGGTTTTTCACACACCCATTCTCACAATGAGTGAGTGTTTTCCTGCGTGGGTTTTACTAGCTAGGACAAGTTTGTTCTTATCTAGGTTTTCCCCACAAACTCAAATCTGTCTCAAACTTACCATTTCTCAATATGTTCGACTTTTATGCTGTTTTGTACTCTTGTAATGTCGTATTCTAACTTCAGTTTAAACTATCTATATCGACGAAGGGTTAAATGTAAGAATGGACCTTGAGGTCTAAATTTCGCCCGAATAAAGACGTGTATCTATCTATCTCTCTTCTAACTCCCTTTATCTTCCCCTTACAACTTTCTCGCTCTCCTTCATCCTCCCTCTTGATGAATCCCTTTTGTCTTTCTTCTCCTCTCTTATTCTCTCTTACTTTTTCCACCTTTCTTCCTCTATATCACTTTTCCTCTCTTCATCTCTCGCTCTCCCTTTCCTCCTTTATCACCCTCTATATCTCTCTCTCTCCTCCCTCCTGTCTATCTCCATCTCCCTCTCTTCCTTTCTCTCCCTCCATTTCTTCCTTTCTCTCTTTTCTCTCGTCTGCTTTTCTCATTGTATATTTTTCCCTTCATTTCTCCTCTTTCTCTTTTCCCATCCTTAATATTCTCACTCCGCTTCCATCCCTTTATTTATATTCGCTTCCATCCCTTTATTTACCTTCGTTTCCTCCATTTTTATCAGTCGCGTTGTTCATCTAGGCTATAATTGTAACTTTTTTTTCGAGGTGACGCCGTCATTAATAGGAGTTCCCATAGAAATTTCAAAACATTTGGTGGCGGGAGAGAAAGGCTTGAAGCATATATACGGCTCCCGTTGCTGGTGTCCGCGCTTCAAATGTCTCTCGTCCTTTCCTTTGTTTATTATCTCTGCGTAATGGACCATAGTTATGTCGTTAAGGCCAGGTCAGATAAATAAATAAACACGAGAAAATGAAAGCTGTGAATAGTGAGACTGTGGACTATATAAACTAGAATAGTGTGTTACAAGTCCGTCATTCGAATCTTTGAAGGTTAATTGTTTCAAAACATGAATTTACTTCGTGCTTATTTGGTTCTCTCTGGGGAATTTTTTTAGCGTTGTATCAACGCCAGGCGAATATTTATTTGCCGTATTATTATACTTAATCTCGTGTGCGTTAGCAATAAAGCGTTTTTTTCCTCCGCGCTGCAGCGTGACGGACGTGTAAAATGACGCGATACGCCCGCAGTCGCCACGTTAAATTTGTTTCATTTCTGTTTCCTCCGTCAAAGTCGTGCTAAATTGGAATTCCGGCGTAAAATGCAAGGATTTCGCTCTCGTTTTCGAGGACGGAGTGGCGAGAAACGGTGGAAAGTGGAAAATTTTGCGACGTCATAGCCAAGTTATTTCCTTTTACAGCAGGATGTAGTGAATACTATACGTCCGAGAAGGACACGTCTTTGTCCGAAAAAAAACAAGCATTTTTTGCGATTTCCTCACATTTGGTCGAATCTCGTGCGAATTCGATTTTTTTTGTTCAACAGATGTTTTAAGATTTTGGAACATCTCTCTTATTATTTCCGTGTAATTATACTAACTTCTCTATAAACAGTGGTTGTTATTAATTCAGGAACTCGGTACAAATTCGAATGAAACCCTCTTAGTCTGGTCAGGTGACACGTTTGAAAAGAAACGAATTGATTTTGAGCCCTTTATTTCGGATCTCGAGATTTAAAATTACTTTTCGAAGGGTTTATAAATGATGTTTAGGTTGAACCTCTTAAATTCGTTTAAAATAGAATTAGCGATTCCGTTTTATGATAGAAAAAATTTGTTCTTTTTTAATCCGCTTTTGGTGAATTACCGCTGATTGCGGGTGCTTTCTGGCCGAAATACGCATCTGGTTTTTTATTACGTTGTTTTGGCTATCGGAGATACCCGAGACAAGTATTTTTTTAATTGCTTGCTCTTGAACTCTTAATCCGGAAGACTCGGAACCGGAGGCGTTTAGAATCACGGGCGATTAGTATGTATAATGATTGAATTGTTACTGTACACCCTACCTAAGTCACAATTTGACGATTTTAACAGAAGCATATGACTAAATAAATCACGGAGAGGCATAAATAATGTAAACACGGACGTTAAATTATACAGTAGTGCGCGTATCTGTTATTCATTTACCTAAACTGCTGCCCCTGTTCCGCTCCTAAAGTGCTAACTCAAATTAAGTTTCATCTGCTGTTTTGGATGGAGAAACATCTGCGAAATTGGTCAAAGACGTTTGATTGAAGAAATAATTAGCAACCACTTGCATAAACGATGTTCAAATGGCCAAAGTGTATTAAACTAAGGAAAATACACCGTAGACACATACTGAAGCGAGCGAAGTATCCTCCTTGTCACATTTAAACAGTATTTTCTAATTTCTTCTAAAACAAATTTACTTTATGGGAAGTTAATTCCTATTTAATCAAGGGAAAAGTTTTCTAAATTATCACTGTCGCTTTCCGAGTAAAGTATCTAGTTATAATTGCGTTATTCAAGGCGAGCACAACCTCAGTTGCTTAAGTTTTTAAAATTCTTTCTTAAGCTGTGGGGACACAGAGTTCGAGAAACGGCGTTCGTCATATTTTCGGACCAAGAATGTTTCCACATCAGTGAGTTCTGAATTAATATCAATCCGTGGTGTACTTATTTTAAATGATTAACTTTTTATTTAATGTTATTGCGAAGTTTATCGCGCCATATCTCTGATTAAACTTTATTTGCTTGCACAATGATATTCGTTGTTTGATATTCTATCTATGCTATTTTAGGTCTCTAGTTCAGTTAGCGGTCGGCCTGTGAGCCGATCCAATTCGCAATGCCAGCATTGCTATAATTGCGCCTCGTAGTTGTTACTTTGATGGCGGAAAAATGATAGGTAGATGACTCAGGACTAAATTCTGGGACGCTTCTTTGTTGGGAGATGCAGGAGTGTCGGTGTGAGCCCTGGCTAAGTTGAAATTATAACATTTTGAAAGTTTTACTATAGGTATACATACATAAATAATAACTCACGGCCGTGTAGTCGTTTGAATACTTTCCAATTTATTTCTTAAAGCTGAAGAAGTTTACGTTTATACTTCTCTGCACCCTTAAATGATACATTTATACTATTCTGGACCTCTTACTATAACTTAGATCATTGTTTCCCAACCCGGGTGCCGTGAAGTGTTCTGAAGGGTGCCTCAAAAAATATTCTGTTTTCCCATATTTAGCCGCATTTTGCATCGTCGGCTTTCAAAAATGCAAACCAGAGTTAAGTCGACCTTCATTTCGTCGCAAAGGCACTTCGAAATGAAAGGAGATTGGAGTTAGGGGTTCAACTTCACCACGATTATTACTGACGGTGGATAGGGAGGGGTGCCGCCAAATTCTGAAAAGTCACTTAAGGGTGCCGCGACTCTAAAAAGGTTGGGAAACACTGACTTAGATATATGGAATATAATCCAAGTCTTGCCAGAGCCATCTTATAGTCTTCCTCATGACTAATATACCTTTATGGGTTGTTGGCGAGCTAGACTATCGTTCATTGAATGTTCCCCAATTTATAGCGTGAGGATGTGTTCCTAACATTGGTTACAGCTCGAGTTAAAATTGGTGAAATAAACTTGCACTCAGAAGCTTTTATTTCGTCAGATTAGATTTTCTAGGTAGATTAGGGTTACGAATGATTCGTTTCGAAAATTTCTCTCTGAATTGTTTATTTTGTAACCTAATTGCATAAGGAATAGACATCTAGTTAAGAAGTGCCGTCAGTGGCGGATCCAAGGGGGGCGATCGCCCCCCCCCCCCCCTCCCCTGGGATATTCTTCGGGGGTAGCAAAAGGGGAAGCCGAGAGGGTTGTCATGCTGCAGGAGGTTTTCCCCAGTAGGCTTCACTGTGGTAATTATCATACTATTCTATCGTGTACCATGGTTTATTGATAGAAAATAATTTTGACAAGGATTTAGTGTACAAATTCAAAATAACCCCGAGCCCCATGGAAAAATATTCAATAATCGCCCTCCCCCCTCTTGGGAAGTTTCTAGTTCCGTCCTTGAGTGCCGTACTATATTTGTAGTAATGTAATTAACAATTAAAAATACTGAATACTGAAGTGTATTCCGCTACAAATAATTTCAGTTGTTTATGTATGTTCAATCATTTATTTATAATGATGAAAAATACAACAATTTATTTTTTCTATCATTTCAGGTAAGTTCCTGCTTTTTAAGAGCCATCCTTTTTAAAGTTCCGGATTCGGTGAGTGGCTTGCATTTTTGACCGATCGCTGTGTGATCATTTGCGAATCATTTCGTGCGGTACACTATCTTAACAGCAATGAGGCGGCTTTAGTGGGTCCGTCTCATTCCGTGCGATGCCTGAATCCAATTCCCTCCTTTTCCCTTTGTCTTCTCTTCCTGCTATCTAGGAGAGAATACGCCCGCTTCTCATCTCGCACCTCACCCCTTCTCACCCTCTCTCTCTCTCCCTGTGGGCGGGGCGTATCTGTTTCATCTCATCCCGCCTTATTTCCTGCGTTCCCGCGTCAATCAAAGAGAAAGGGTTTCGGGGGAAGAAGAAGTTAGAGGGTAAACTACAGTCACTGCAAACACGGGCTAGGAGGTAGCGTGCCTGCGTTTGTTGGGGAGGGAGAAAGAGGGAGTGGGAAGAGGACGAGAGGAAGAGGGGGGGGGGGGGGAGAAGAGGGATGTTAGGAGGGTGGGAGAGGGAAAGTGTGACAAATGGAGAGAGGGAGGGGGATGATAGGAGAGGGAGGAAGAGAGAAAGATAGGGGTTGGGTAGGAGTGATTGTGTAAAGGGAGAGACGGAAAGCGTTGTGTAGTAATAGGGGGAGATGGGCTAGCGAAGGATGATTATTGGGGGAGGGTGGAGAGAGCGAGGGAAGTAGATAGGAGAGGAAGTGCCGTGACTGGGGCGGGGCAAAGCGGGGCATCTGCTCAGGGCGCAACTAAGCAAGGGGCGCAAAAACTCGAAGTAGTAACTGAATATACTGGAGAAAATAATTTCTTGAAGGGGCGCATATTTAGTAGTTTGCCCCGGGTGCTAAAATATCTAGTTACGGGGCTGAGGAGAGGATACTTAAGTCCGTGAGTATGTACATTTGTGCGTATATATTTATGTGCCTATAATGATGTATGGGTATGCATTTGTGTAAGTGTATATGTATATATGTGAAGGTATGTTGGTGTATCTATAAATGTATGTGTATGTATATTTGCAAATATGTACTTGTTTTATGTATATGTATATTTGTAAGTATATATGCATTTGTTTTATGTATTATGAGTATTTGTATATAGGCACATATGTATTGTGTGTGTGTGTGGGTATATAACTGTTTACTCGATGGAAGCGGCGTTAGAGACCTTTTTGCTTGGCATGTCACCTCACCCCTTTTAACCTCCCAATCCTCTATCTCGTCTCAGAAAATCCCTTTCATTCGGTTTCTGTCGTATTCATGCCTTTTCCCGTCTTTCTGTAACGCCCTCTGTTTTCTCCTTTTCCCCCTTTTGCCTCCGGTTCGATTTCTCCGCGTCATAGCTTCTGTTCCTGCCTCCCTCTTCGCTTTTGTGTTTGGCCTTTTTGTCCACATATTATCGTATTTCGGCTTTCGCTTTTGTAATATTCCTGTACATAAATTTGTATAAATGTTTTTGGAAGTATAACTCGTATTTCACCGATTTTTACTTTCTCATACGAAGTATCGAGAAAGTGTTTTCACGAAAAAATTCGGCCTCGAGATTTTTACGGAAATACACGTTTTAGGTGTCGCTGAATCCGAAAAAGTGGTTTTCGCAATTCCGTCTGCCTGTATGTCTGTCTGTTACTGGCTCTGGAGCCTAGACGGTAGAACGAAAATGAATGAAAACTCGTACTTAGGCATTTCATCATACTGAGCAGAGTATACATAGAAACGGTTGACATTGATCAATAATTAAGAGTAGTTTATTCTACGCATTTTAAACAATAATTCGATTTTCTCGAAAACGTCTCTACGTACAGTTACTTGAGTTTACGTCTTCAATAATACTGTATAGTTCATATTTCTCAAAAAATGAATATAAGGCTAGTTTATTCTAGGCAACTTTAACAAGAATTTGATTTTCTCAGAAACGGCCCTAACGATTTTGATCAAATTTCGTACAGTTACTTGAGTATACGTCTACAATAATACTACGTATTTTATTTTTCTCAATGAATGAATATAAGGCTAGATTATTCTTGGGCAACTTGAACAAAAATTGGATTTTCTAAAAACAGGCTCATACGATTTTCATTTTCTAAAGATAACTAAACGACGCATTAGTACATACCTATATATGAGAAAGTTTGTACAATGTATGTTGTACCGATTTTTTGTTCATGTGTGGGTTCAGTTTTTTAGCGTAGGTATTTTAGTGTAATTAACTTCTGAAATATTCTCAAGGTTTTCTCTTGGCGCAATCCAAGCTAAAGAACTTTTTAAAACAGTATAGTAAGGGTTTTTATCGAAAACTTGTTCCAGGCTTTTATGTTGTAATAACTCAAACACAACATAATGCCATTAGTATAAATACATCGTTTTTTTTCGTAGCTTCGGCGTACATATTTAAATATATTTTATAGGCTATCCAGCCTCGCGTTAAAAAAATGCCGCTTTTGCAATTCTGTTGTCTGTCCACGTTTCGCAGTTATTTTATTCTTTCTGCCCTTTCTCCCGTCTCTTTCTCTTTTGCTTATCTCGAGGCATCTTCTACACTTTTCAGACCTTCCTTCTTCCAGTCTTCTCTTACCGCTTATCTCCTTCCTTTTCCGTTGCTTAACCTCTTAACCGGCTTTCACTAGCCCGCTTTTTTTCTCCCCTAATCTTTATTTCTCCTTGCTTCACTCTCTCCATCTCTTCTCCCTCTCCTTTTCGTGCCCACTTTCCCTCTCTTTCTCTCGCCTAATTTGTATTCCTCACCTTACTGCGTCCTCCTCGACGCCACAGCGCTGCCAACTCAAAACAACGCGCGGCGGTGTTTTAAATCGTCCCTAATCCTCTCGATATTCCAAACCTAGAGGGTTCATTCAAGAGTTTCACTCCCGTAATTATCCGTGTAATCTCTTTAAGTGTTTATCTCGTGCGTGGTTTCATTATGCGATTTCACGGAAGTGGTTTTCAATTTGAGTGGGCATTTTCCTTCGGTTTATATATAACATTGGAATATGAAGTCGGTAGTTTTCACAGTATTTTTTAAAAATCTGTATAATTCCTTATAACTATAACGCTTGTTTGTACCTCTTTTGAAACGCTTTTTCATTTACCTTCGCTTCGTGATTTAATGCAAGGATGCGTTAGTGAGGCATCTGTGGTGAAATTTTCTTTAGCGCAGCGGTGGCGCCTTTAACTACTTGTTTAAAAAAATCGACGCGGGTGGCGGCACTGTCGTTCGTCGTCTTCTTTTCTTATTTCAGGGTCTCCCTTCATATCACTACCTCGCGCTTGGAGAATATTTTTTTCGGCTCTTTACATGCGAAACGTGTCACTCGATCCAATTTCTCCCCTCAGCGACCAAATGTTTCCTTTGCATTCCTCGTGCTGCAACTCTCATAGTTTCGCTCTTTTTTCTGTGAACTTCAACTACTTGTCGTTATTTAGGATGTATTAATGAATAGAGGTGCTTTATTCCTCGCAAAAACATACGTGCGCACGAACTTTGCGTGCAATTCTAGTAAATGTATTAATATCTGTATTTAAACATAGCTTTTTAGGCGCGTTTCGCCTCCAGCGTGAGCGCCTCTTGTCGTCGGTTTGTCCGTCTGTCTGTCCGCATGTTCGTTTTCAGCTTCGAACGGATTTTCATGAAATTTGATATTAAGGATTTACTATAAAAGATAATAAGAAAATAGCAAAAACGAATCACGTAAGCCAATCAGGGGTACCACTTTACTGGTGACAAAAATGAACTTTCCGTCATATCTCGTAAAGTATTGTTCATATCAAAATATTTTTCAAATAAAACTTGTAGAACTAGTAGAGTATTTCTTTTCCTGTACATTTTTATCGTAGGAGTAGCCGTTATCAAGAAAATCAAACAAGAATGTCTTAATTCGAGTTGAACTGAAAATTTCTTGCATGGTTACATCATCATTGTTGCTAACATAAACAATCTCACGAAAATACGTTTAATTTACGTGTGCATGCAGTATTATTAAATAGGAAGAAAATGGATTATATATAATGAAGAAAAGAACTTTAGAACGCTATTTCCCTTACGTACAAGTATATCATTTCTTTCTAATACTCCATTGCACGAAACGCGCCCATTTGATGCGCTATACACTTTCCTAACTTGTTTTTAAATTCCATTGGTGGGCGTAATCTTGTGGAAGTGTTCCAAGATGAACAAATAAAATAAATAATTTTGTATTTTCCACTGTTTTAATTTTTGCACACGACCAGTAAATTGATTTGATACCTCATCTTCTGGTTTTTTCGTATAGTTTTTGCGAAATATGGTCCAAAGTATGTGTCAATATAGCGATTAAGGGATTAATTACCTTGTAATTCATTTGAAAAAATTCGAATGGCTGCTTCACTCTTCAGTCTTTAGTGTGGGTATTGTTTGTGCTTTAATACGTGTTTAGGTTCGATTGCATTCGGCGCAGCGCTAAAATTAGCGAGCATTTAACGCCGGGAACCACTCTCACGGGTGGCTTCCGGCCAAGCAGCATTTGCACGCTCTCTGGCCTCTCTGCCAAATGGTCTTCCTCCTCCCCCCAATTACAAACGAAGTATCTCCACCGGCATCCTTAGTGCATCCCGAGAATTTATAAAACTCTTTGGAAAGCCGCTATGTTCGTTCAATGTATCCTTTTCTACACGGTGGGCCGCATTGGTGGTGGCGAATCCGGGTTAGAATATAAATCGGAAGTTACACAGAGATTCTGGGGTGTCGTATAAGTGGTAAATATTTTATTAACATAGTTTGAATTGGAAAAATATGAATTCGAGCGTTAAATTTTACGAATCACTTTTTAGCGTTTTAAAAAATCCGTTAATGTTTCGTTTAGTCCGGCAGTCCGTCCGTCACACTTCCGTTTCCGGTGAACTACTTCTGCACCGTTCAAATTAGAGCAGTCAATTTTTAAGGGATCGTTCGTGGCTATAATTTCTTCCCGCGGTTGAAATCTGGAGAATCTAGGGCCTTATATTACTGGCGTACCCCTTAGAGCAGGGGTGGCAATTGATTTTTGAGTCGCGTGCCGAGAAAGTAGTGTGAACCATCAGAATATCTTTCTCGCGTGCCACTAGTTTACGCCTCTAAGAATAAGAGACGCTATATTTTATACAGAGAAGACAAGCTTACGCGTGCCAAGTAAAATCGCACGCGTGCCATTTCCGGCACTCGTGCCACGTGTTTGCCACCCCTGCCCTTCGAGCTTTATTTTAATGGTCGCGTACTCCATAGAGCAGTTCTTTTATGGTCATGTACCCACAAGCACATTTAAAGTGATAATGAAATGAATGACACTTGTATTAATATAGATGACTCTTGTTTGCAACCTAAAACTTCATAGCTTTGGTATATTTTTCTGTTTTATGACGTTGTTCTTAGTCTTCACATTGCAAATTTTAATTCCGAAGTCGTACACGGAAGACGAAGGAAGAAGAAAAATTACAGTCTTTAACACTTTCGCATTCCCCTTCAAAGCTCTTGACGTGTACCGCCGGATGAAAACCCCTAAGAGGTATAATGTTGGCAATAAAAAAACTGCTCTTAATATCTGATTCATTAGTTCTTTTCTTGTTCATCATAGCTTCGCGGGCCTCAAAAAACGGTCTTGGGGGCCGGAGGGTGCCCGTTCCTGGCTTAATCCATTCAATCCCACGATAATTCACGGTTTAGAAGATCATATGCATAGCTAGGTTGATTGCATTGGGTAGGATAATTGCCGTATATACGTAGATGATGAATTTGAGGTATTTTTGGCAGCGTATGTCGATAAACCATGTGGAGTTTTGCGAATCACTCTTAGCTGGTTCGTTACAAGACTCAATGATTTGATATAAACATAGTTATAGAGTGTCGCCGTATCTGTGTGTCTACTTGTCAGAGTTTAATTTGTACGAGATCTCTTATATCATCCATATATTGATGTATAGTTTCATTAGATCGTGCGTAGTCGTTATATTTATGAAGCGAGAGCGTTTAAAACTAAGTTGATAAAAGTCACTTTCACAGAGTGTAACATTGAATTGTTCCCTATCAAAACGCACTTAATACTTATCTATATTAAATTTTTATGGCGCCTTTTACTATATGTTTATAGTGTGCGATTTTTTTTCACTGAAACTCGGTCTGATGCGCCGTCAAAAAAAAAACAGGTTTATACGAGGTAGGATCGGAGTAAACAGGTTCTACCGCGTTTAATTTCGTTGTAAATTAACCCGTTCCCGCGGAGATTTGAGGCGGAGATAACAGCCTTTTTATATCATGTTTTCCTCCGCCCCTTCAAGTAGTGTTCGCGACGTAGAGCGTTTCGCGGGAATAATTCCGTCCGACGCGTAGATATTCCTCCGCGTCGTCATCCTCCATGAGCGAAGTCCGTTTCGCTCGAATTTCCCTCGGAAATATTGCCTCTCTTATGCGCCCATTCCTCGCTTTACGCGGTTCACACCTTCCTCTAAAAGGCTGTAATGGGAAACCCTGCAAAGTGGGGTGGTTTTCCCTAGGACTTGGTTTTGACGAATTGATTAATCAGTTAATTTGTTTTTCTATTGATTCGTTAATTAGATAATAAAAGATGACAAATGTTTAAAATGATTAATTTATCTTGTCAGACTTTCCTAAAACGATTGTCATAGCACAAATTCACACCAAGCGTAAAAACACCAATGCAAATATTTCCGGTTTGTTATCATACTCGAAGATGTACAGCTCATTCCTGGAAGATAATTCTCTATTCAACCGTCCTTCAACAGCAGGGCCGTATACCGTAAATGTATAAAAATTGTGAAAAATCGTATTAAAATATAGTTTTTGGGAATTTGCGGATGATATATGAATTTCTGAGGTATGGAAATTAATTTTTATGATTTTCTCCGAATGACTGCACAAGTTTCGCGTAAAAATCTTATTTTGGAGACATTCTAAAATGCTAACGAAATAATGTCCGCAATTAAAAAAGTCGATTTATACGTGTTGTGGGGAAAAATAAACTATACGCTAGTGTTGATTGGAAATACATATAAAAATTAACAATTTCTCGAGAAATCTACAATGACAAAAGCATACTTTCATCAGTGCTGCCAGTATATGGGCTTAACATATTTTAAACGCTACGCATGAATAATCACGGATATTCTATCATATAAAACCAATTCCCAACAGTGATAGCCATAACTAAGGTATTTTTTACCGTTATCCTGTATTCAATAGAGTTGATAATCATGGAAAGTAATGAAACACGAGATGAAAGGAAATGAAAACTTAACTCTTATTTGTTCTTTATAAAAGATTTTGGTGTCATGTACTTGTCATTACTATAATTTTACATATCATTTACGTAATAATCTCATTCCATAAGCTGGAGTAAATGGATTTTGAATATCAAGTTAATAGCAAAACATATTTTTTAATGAAGCTCAACCATGAAAACCTCCTGTCAAAGCTAAATTATTACGTAAATGATATGTAAAGCAACAGTAATGAAAAGAATATGACACCAAAATCTTTTATAACGAACAAATAATCTGAAATTTTCTTGTTTTATCCTTTTAAGGCTGCGTATTTTATAAAGCAAAAAAGATTTAATTTTTTAATTTTTTTTAAATTCTTACTTGTGTTTATTACTTTTCATTTTTTGCTATGCTCGTTGTATTTTCATCGTGTTTTACATGCATATTAAAAGTTCGTGTTATGGCTAATTCGAAATAGTAGAATATTGATTCCAATATTAATTATTCTTTTATACTCGTAAGCAGAAAAAATTCTTTACAGAGCTTTACCCCTCAATGAATAATCTGAAAGGGCTTCCCTCCTCTCTCTTTTTCCATTTTCTCGCACCCGTTAAACAAAGACGACAACGAAACATTGTCGATTGACAGCACGCGTCCAGTCGCTCCCGAAGCGTTAAAGCATACTGTTACTTCCGAAAAGGGAGAATTCAGAAACGATCACCGATTTCTGCCAGTCACCAGGAACAAAGTCTCCCCCCCCCCCCCCCCTCTTCCCCCTCTCTCTTCCTCCTCTCCTCCCCCCCTCTCTTCCCCCCTCTCCCCAACCCCTTCTCACCCCCCTCCTTACTTACTAAGAACCTCGCGAAACTTAATATGACCCGCCATCTGTCATGGGTGTACCGTTTCTTCTTGGACACAATGCACAAGTCGCTTCAATACATTTATATCTTTCGTAATATTAGCTTCTGTTTTTCACTGTTAGGTGCGGAGGGAATTTTTTTAGTGGTGTCTGATTGGTCGAGATAAGCGTTCTGGGTATTGCAAACGCTAAGGACACATGCCGTGACGTGATTGGTCGAAAAAAGTGGAATGATCTATAAGGTTAGTATCCGTTCCGCCGCGAGACAGTTTGGATGCTTGCATCCGCCGTTATTAATCGGAAGAATACGCGATTTACGGTGTAATTACATTTTTTTCACTTCTAAGTTAATCATTGGCTCGTTTACGTCGATGTTTATCGTGTGTTAAGCTTAAAAATGAAGTGGGAGTGCTACATTGAGTGCGGTTATGCCTAGCTACGTTCGAATCAGGTTGGAAAGAAGACGTCGGCCGACCAGTTCACAGGTGCCGAGACAAGCGACTCTTCCGTTCTTTCTCCTGCAAAATCGAGTCATCGGATTAGCGATGTGAGTACTGTCTTTACGTTTTGATGCCTAAGTTAAGGCATGAAACACGCGGAAATTCGTATTTGTAGTGCAACTCGGACGTTCATTAATCCGACGTTCGCGCCGCCATATTGGGTTTTTGTTAGTCATTTTCATCGGTGAATTACGTGGAAAAAAATATACTTCGTGTGAAGTGACGGAAAAGTCGTGACTTTTCCCGATAAGATTAACATTTAGTTTTTTTTAGAAAACTCGGGTTATTGTGTTAGGTAATTTAATTCTCTCGATGGTAGACGAGGATATACGTATGTCTATGACTTCGTGGGCGTAGTTGCGACATGTAATGGTCGCCATCATCTTGGTCAGTAAAAAGATAATTAATGATAAAATAAAATAAAAATTGATTTTCGTAATAAAACGCGATTTTATCGATTATTGTTTGGAATTAATGTGGAAATATGAAATGTTATTATATGAAATTGTTCAGATGCGTAAATATATAAGAAGGAATAAAAATGTATATTTACTTCGTGAAACATAACGTCGGTAGCCCCCACTAAGCATGGTATCGACTGCGCAGGCGCATATATGCCACTTCTTCAGAGGATGGAATCGCTTTGAAGATCATCATCATCTTCATAGGTAGTCTGTCCGTAGACAGGTCCGTGATTATTCATGGTTGTAAATAACGTTTTAGCAACTGCAAAATTTCATGTTAAAGATATTTCTGTTATTTACATAGTGCGACTCCACACGTTATGCTCTGGTGGATCGTTTGTAACTGCATTAACGTAAAATATTCCGAAAATTTTTCAAAGCTGTGGAAACGAGTGTTACGATACTATTTTTGTTTCTCCATACGTAGCCTAGGAGATAGTATTCATGAAAAAAATCGAAATCGGGATTACAACGGCAGCTGAACTCTTGAGCACGTTTTGACTACTTTCTCGATGATATCTGTGTTTGTATAACAGGAATTTTGTGGTCCTTCGAACTCAAAATGACAATGACTTTTATTAGTAATCAAGATCTGTAAAGGTTTTCCCTGAAATTGGGCAACCGGAAGTGGTTTTATTCTAATAAATTTCACCCGTTTCCTCTAAATATCTCCTATACAGTTCAGTTTATTTAAATACCTATTTATTTTTCTGTTCATCTTTTTCCTCCTACAGTTCGAAATCGCTCATATTAAACTTTTAATTCACATATTTTGTGGAAATATTGCAATTTTAACGGGATGTTGCCTTGCCTATCAATTACAGTGTTAGAGCTCGACAGCCTATTGTTATTTCAATCTTTACAGGTTTAAGCGTGCTTTGAATGCTTTTAATACGAGAGAGTGGGGGGGGGGAAGAGAGAGAGGTATAGGCGAGAGGGAGGGGGAGGTAGAGAGAGAGGCGAGAGGGAGGGAGGAAGAGGGAGTGAGAATGAGAGGGAGGAGGAGAGAGGGAGGAGATGGGGAGGGGGAGAGAGAGGAGTGAGAGGGGGAAGGAAGGATAGGGAAGTGATTTTCATAACAATTGATGTTTCTGATGTCAATTTGATCTCCATAAATAGCTTGAACGATTTAATCTTTACTCCATTTTTGACGGGCCATAACACTAGTATGAATTATAAAGGATTAGTAAAACTATATTATAAACATTTTTCATTGCTAAATTTTATTTATTTTAGTATCCCTGACAATTTTTTATTCTTATTTTTCTTGGCAAGCCTTCGGCCGGCTTTGTCTTTAGTCGGGTGTAGATCATTCGTTACTCTGGAACGAAAGAAACCCTCACCATGTGGTAATTCGTATGCTCACCAAAAAAAACGAAAGAAGATCGGAAATCGCGCCGGGGAAGTTGTTTGGGTAATTTGCAAAATCGGGGAGAAAATAGAATTGTCATATGCGGTCTACTGTTTCTTTTTTCGACGTTTACCCTTCCAGTCACCGCCCAAATGGTGAGGGTTTCTTTCGTTCCAGGATAGCGAAGGGCGCGTCAGCGCCCTGATTGGCCTACATCCGACTAAAGATAAAGCGAGCCGAAGGCTCGCCAAGGCGATACCATTTCAGAGACCGCATACGACATTGAAAATTAAGAAATAGTGATTTCTATGACAACAGGACAATAATAAAATTTTCTGGTGTCATAATGGGAAAGTACCATAATTTCTTTCAAAGACTTTATTGCACGAAACGCGTCCATGTGTGATTGATGTACACTTTCCTAACTTGTTTTAGCCTCGCATCGCGATAAAAAAAATGCGCCCGACGGGCCGGAATCGGAATTCGCGGAGCCATCTCGCCATTGTGTCAGCTTAATTAACTTATTAACTCCGGATAAAGTAATTGTATTTCTGCGTTATTTTCTCCCTAATATGGTTCCGCTCCATTAAAACATTACTCGGGAAAAAGTTTTTGTTTTTACGAGGGGGAAGTTTTTCATCCACGCGGTTTCGTTTTTCTTTTTTCCTCCTCCCTCGAAAGCTCCGCAGTCCTCTGTCAATATCGCTCGCATCGGGCGCTTAATTGAATCGAACCGCTCGATTAATATGCTGTCGATGCGATTGGTTGAATTCGGCGACCATGGTACTCGATCCGGGAAGCATTCGGAGAAACTGCGGCAGTTCTCTCTCTCTCTCTCTCTCTATATATATATATATATATATATATATATATATATATATATATATATATATATATATATATATATATATATATATATGTACACACACACATATATATGTACACACACACATATATACACACATACACACACATACATTATATATACACATACACAACATACATTATATATACACACACACATACATACACACGAATAGCTCAAACTAAAACTTGGTTTAGTGCTAGTCGTCGTCTTCTTTACTGTCAGAGCTGAGTTTCTGAAAATTACGACGTATAGCGAAACTTATATTTTCCATAGACATAAGGATGATATGGCATACATTTTGTGGCACACTTATACCCCAAATAAAACATGATGATGCAATACTTTAGACATGATATGTTATGAATAAGCTAAAAAAATTAAATAAACAAAATAATACATATAAAAACATCTGATTGTGAGACGATTCTAAAGTCGAAAGTATTGCATAAAACTGTGACCACATATATGGTCATCGGGCAGTGGACGGATACATTTTGCGAAGAGATATCAAGTAACAAAATGAAATTAAACACAAAGTAAAATAAAATCGCATAAATTATT
This sequence comes from Uropetala carovei, assembly GCA_036926305.1. Classification (NCBI taxonomy): domain Eukaryota; kingdom Metazoa; phylum Arthropoda; class Insecta; order Odonata; family Petaluridae; genus Uropetala; species Uropetala carovei. Next base: position 898,575 of record JAXCHB010000210.1, read on the forward strand.
ATGAGCATGAAATTAAAAAGAAGAATAAAGGTATTTTAATTTATGGTAACAAATTATACGCTACAATTGAAATTTTTGGAATTTCACCTTTGGATCTTCACGAACGACATATATGCGAAACGACGTATAACGAGGCGACGTATAACCAGAAATTACTTCATTCCCAGTGGCTTTATACCGAAGCAGAATTCTTCTGAGAAATTGTCATATCCGTTCGTTAAGTTTTTCTGCTGGAGATGATAACGGTGGGAAAACTATTTCTCCTTTTCACAGCAATGTCAGTAACGGTTTTGCTCTTGATAAAAGTTTCACATTTCCGTAGTTATAGCGTTGGAAATCGCGCAGACTGAACTGAACGCTGCCAAGAACTGGTCAATCAGATTCTGCTTCCTTGTGAGACTGCCAAAAATTTATTAGTTTTTATTTTTCTATCCCCCTGCCTGAAACTCTGTGACGATTCTCTTTCCCAGATATTCGTTTATATTTCGACGTAGTCTTCAATGTGTTGACGCATCGGATGGATTGGTCATAGCTAGTTTTGGGGGGAATATTGGCGTCGCTCCCTCTGGGCAATTGTATAGTTAATCGTGTTAGTTCTTCAGTCGCCTCGGCTAGTTTTCTTTTTTTTTTTTATAGATTATCTTCTTTGTTCCAACAGCTTGTTCATTTTTATTCGCGAATACATGAGAACTTTGATAACCTCTCTTATTCGGTCACATGTAAATTGCGGAAAGTGGAAAGTTTGCGCGGCATCATTAATGATGCCGCGCAAACTTTTATCGGTGAACATCCAACGTAAAGTTTTTGTCGTTTGTAAAATAAAAATATGGAGACTACAGCGTCGAAATTAATATATTGCAATCCATTTTAATATAAAAACAATATAAATATGTCGTATAATTATGTAAAAATATTTCTCATGATTATTTCCGAAACATTTGTGGTAGGACTACAAAATATACTGGAATCCAGGAGTAAGGCTACGCTATAATCAATGCCTGCATTGTAAAATAAGTATAAAAAATTGAAAATATAGGTAATTATGTTAGGTATCTCAAATAGTCATAACTATATAGTTTATGAAAAACCAAGCGCACATTTCGACTACAATGCAGCCGGCTTCAGTGGCGATAAAATAAGAAATCCCAAAAAAGAACGTTAGTACGTCTGTACTCCTGAATAAAATCGCACGCCGTGCAATTATTTCGCCGCTTGTAAGTATAATTAGATATCCGCTAAGCTAAGCTAAGCCTACCCATCAAAACGGAGTAAAACCATAACTCGCTCTTTTTTGCCGATGGTTAGCGACCACCTCCCTCCGAACGATGGGTGAAAAATACACTCCTGCGATTCCCGGAGCGACTTCCACCTCCATTAATTAATCGCCGTCAATTTTTTTTCCTTTTCCATAAAATTCCTATCCGCTGCGCGAATTGAGGCATTTCGGGATAAAAAATACGAACTCCAGCGTTCGTAGTCTTCATATATATATATATATATTTTACCCCCTCAATCTCTCTCTCTCTCTCCTAGCATCCGGACGCAGCGCACGCATCGGTTTGTGAACGATTTTCTTCAGTCGTGGGAGTGAGTCGAGGGTGAGGCGAAACGGGGTTTAGGGGGAAAACGGGGGCGGGAGGAATGCACACACACCACTTCTGGTTCCTAGAAGCTGAGCCCCGGCAGATGAATGTGCGGTTGCCGTGACTAAAAATACCCCAACCACCTACTACCTCCCCTCCCTTCCCCTCACACTCAATCCTCTCCTTCCCTCCCCGGCCGTCCGTTCACTCCTTCACTCCCAACCGTACCGGCTTCGGAAGTGAGGTTGGCCTTATCTAGGGAGTGTTGGGAGGGAGAGAGGGTTGTGGTCGTGTTCGGCGTTGGACGGGAAAGGGAATGGACGGGAGAGAGAGAGATGGTTAGAGAGAGGATGAGTATACAGCGGAGAGAGAGAGAGGGAGGTTATGAAAGAGGGGAGAGTGAGGTGGGAGGAGTGATGGAGGGAAGTAGGTGGGAGGGAGAGATGAAGGGACAGGGAAACAGAAATGGAGAGAGTCAGTGGGATAAATGGGAGGAAGGGGGTGGGGAGAGAGAGAGTGAAGAGGAAAAAAGGAGGGAGAGACTGGTATGGAAGAGAGCGAGGGAGGTAAGAGATGAGCAAGAGAGGTCGAGCTTATTCTCCTTATGGTTCCGCCTTCATCCTGTCACGATGTTATATCAGTGGATGGGCGATCGTGGGATGGCAGCCAGATAATCTCGGTTGTGTTTTGAATATGTTTCATCGGCAAAAATGTTTCTTCTTTCGTTTTATGACCCGTTGCATCGATCGATGGAGAAATACTCGGGGTTGTGTTCTAATGTCCCTGGACTGATAATCGGACATGTATTACACCAGCCTCTATTATCCGATCTACGCTAATCCGGATCTCCGGTTTGTCGGGACCGTTTTCAGTGTTAACGCGTATAATGGTTTTTTTCAAATGCATGTAAATTTGTTGATTACCCGACGATTTACGGTTATATTATAATGACGTTCATTTGTGGTGCTTAAATCATTTTAAGATCCTTTCAAAACGCTTGGATTTCAGGGATTTGAAATAATTGAGAATTTTATGATTGGAATACGAGTATATATACATTGAGGCCCTTACCTGAAACTAAGATGACACTTCCGTTCATGAAGTACTATATGAAATCAAGCAAATCAAATTATGAAAATTGTGAAAGTGGATGAAAAACTTATATTAATAATTAGTAAGCAGCAGGATGACAGTTTTTTTCGCGTCAACCTCTGCGAAACTTTTCTCTGGCGTGTGTACATATTCTTAGCGAGTTATTCGAATAAACCTGTTCCGTATTAAAATATAATTTATATTTATGAGGGTATGGCAATACCCGTAGTTAAAAAACGCCTTTTTATCACGCCAAGTGTGGTGTTCGTTTTAAAATTTACTTTAATATTGTCATGTTCGATTATCTTTATTTCCGCTTATCCGGATCGTTCATAGTTACCATAGATCCAGATAAACGAGGTTATACTGTATGTGAATGCTGAGCCTCAAATTCATTTTCCATAATTACCGTTGAATGTTGTTTTAGGCATAGATTTTGCCCATTACGTCACACGTTTCAGATTGCTCGCATTCGAACTGTTCGTGTTATATATTTTCCCTCGCAAAAATAATCACGGCTTGATTATGACGCGGTTCGATATTTTTATAGGTTTATTTGACTTAAATTGCGTTAAATTGTATGAATTAGTCTCTGAGGTCTCGATGCTTCATCTTTTAGGAAATTGCCGTATTTTATGGCCGTGCGTCATCGAAGCTTGCATTCGCGTATGCGTTTCAGTACTGAAATCCCTCACGCGTGATCACTTGGCAAAGATACGATTGCAAAGCGGCACCTAACCTCTTTGAGGAGAACCACTTTTGCAAGACCCGATCTCCTCTTCGGAAAACGTTCAGAAATATCTTCCACCAACTGCTCGGTCGCTGCATTCACCCGGAGAAAACCGAAACGAAAACACGCCCGAAGGGCACCGATTCTGTTTCGCGCTTCGAAATTTTCACGAAAAGAAATTGTAGCGTAAAACGTTTGCACGAGAATATTTATCGGATTCACCTGTGTCCGTCACATCGACGCTGTTTTTCCTCCAGCACTTTTTATAATTGCGCGTCGCACGTTGTTTAGCGATGGGGTTGTCAAGCGGATTTCGTAATGGAAGCAAAATAACTCGCGGCGTTGTCACAATAAATCTGATCGTCCCACTGGATAATATCGAACTTTCAGAGGTGGGGGGGGGGGGGGGGGGGCGAACTCCGAAGTGAAAAACAGAGATTTAATAAGTTAAACGCTTTATATTTTTACCTTTCTATATTCCACAACTTGCAGCCTAATTAGGAGTGTTTAGATTAAAAGTATATCTCACGTAAAATGATCTTTACTGGTTATATGACACTATTTACAAGTAGTTGCTACAAATAGACGTACGCCCAGTGGTAACAAATAAGTCATTGTTTTAACAAGGAAATAAACGGTATTAACAAAAAGGAAAAACATCCCAGTGTTGACAGATCAATTAATTTAGTTTAAATTTATATAAGTGGAAAATGCATTTTATTTCTTAGCAATATATTGACAGTTCAGTCACAATCAGAGCATAAACATGATCGAAATCAGAGCTTTTGAGGTATATGAAATATATCTTTGATGGGAACAGCGAAAACATTGTTTATGTAGTTTTTCAAGTAACTGCAATTGTTTTTTGCTGTTGCTGGAGCTTGGAAAATAACGGTGCGTTTTCGAATCATAGGTAAAACGCAACGCATAGTGTTATGATTAATCACTTTGACCGAACTTGGAATCGAAAACGTTCGTTTGTCCTCTAAACAAATACGACGTTTGATCGTTAGGTATAGATGGAAGGATGCATATATTACGTTCAATAAGCTCCCAACGACGAGACCTATCGTACTGCAATGAGGGTCAACGATGCAATTGTAGGTTTACAACGTGCAAACAAAGGTTCCTCGGTTCGACGTTGCTTCTGTCCGCGTGAATTTTTGTTTCCATGTAGTATCATTTTTCGGACATTAGTTCTTTGCATCTAGTACGAATATCATCTGCGTTGCGAAATGATTGAATTCTCTGCTTTTGATTTTTTCAAAAACTCATTCAGGGTTACGTTTTTCGTTGGCGTTTCGAGGTAGTCATATCAGTGAGTTATAAGCTACGAAAACAACGCTGGACCGTTATTATAGATCGAGAATTTGAACCGGATTATGACTTTTATGTTGCAAGTAAACATTTTTGACGATTCCATTCGAAGGATTTGAGTTCAGCGTGCGAATCGCGAAATTTTAAAATACACGGAATCAAAGGAATGAGGACGCATACGTTACGTGTATAGCCGAAATTAAATTTTTTTCTCCCTAATACTGGAGTTTACCTAACTTTTTGATGTTAGTTTTGCGGTGTGATCGATCTTTCATTTTTTTTAAATGGTGGAATGGTAGCCTCTCTTCCAGTTGTCTGCTTAACAAATTTTGTAATACGCGCGCGGAAGCATTCTTCCTCTCTTGTAATGGTAGTGACCTCGTTTGATAAGGTCATGAAGTTTATAAGCTGATGATAACAGAGTAACTATTAATTAATTAATTAGACTCGGTTCGCCGACAGATTATATGTTAAACCGGATTATCCCATCGTCTCGTCAAATGTAAACTAGTTTATTTTTCTTGGTAAGCGTTGTTCCTCAATAAGTTATCTTTTAGGTAAATGACATTCTTTTCCTCTTCCTTATTATTCTCCTCGAATCAAACATTTTGATCGCCGATTCTTTCTCAGAAATACTCTTAATATCTTACAATCTCGTTCTTGTAATATGTGCCTATTATAATTGTTGCAAATCAAATGATTCAATGACAAAGTAGTGCTGTACAGTCAGTTGTAGGTGTTTGTTATTGTAAATGAGATCTCGCAGTAGCGACACACGATTTATGAATTACAAAAGGGGGAACCTAATCTTTTGATTTGGATTGCCAAGAGTGTATTTGTCAATTGCACCCGCTGACACTTCCTAGCCTTCTCAAATGCGTTGTAATACGTATTATATTAGTGGCGTAGCAAACCTTTTGGGGTCCCGGCACAGTATAAATTTTGGTACGCCATATTATTACATTTTACATAAAGAATAACCTTTCAATGAGAAATCAACCTTGCTATCCATCGAAATGTGCAAATATCAATATGATACGATGGTATCAAATGATTTTCAATTATTGTGACGAATCTCGCCAGTAAAATTGAAATAATTGAAAACAATTGCACTCTCCTGACAAATTGAGAATTTACTGTGACCTCGGGGAACTACGAGTTGGAATGGTTAAAAATAATTGCAGAAAATAACAAGGTTAAAAAAATTAACAACAAAACAAAAATTATGAAATACTTCGTCGTTGCAGGGACCCCCAGGGAATGGAGCCCGAATTAATTGTACCGGTTCGCTATTTGTATGTACTCTACGCCACTGTATGATGTGATAAAATACTTTTCAATAGGCATGTGTCTTCGTTTCCTTTTTTTAAAAACACATTTTATTCGTTATCCTCGACTGCAGAGGTGGATATGTATTTCAATAGTTTCAATTGCAGAGACTGAATAGGCCTGTTTCGGAAGTTTGTAAGTTGAACATTCATAAATAAATTCAGCGTACGTGAAAATCGAAATCGTCGTAACGTTTCGGAAAAATCGACCCGGCGTTATAGTATATCCCCGTAAAATTTTGCGGAAAAAAATCCGTCGCGTCGAAATATTGAAAATACCGCGGATTATCATACTCCTCGCGAGAATATTCGAACGACCCCCCCCCCCTCTTAGGATTTTGGTTTTCGAGACTCGTATACTTAGGAAGACACCGTTTCCTCGCTCGTTTCACGTGTCGGTAAATTATTATTGCGTGTAGCTTATAGGAGGTAGGAAAGGGAATCGGGTGGGAGACGGATAGCAACGCGCCTCTTCTTCCCTCAAATTGGAGAATCATCTGACGCGTTTGCTGAGATCTCTCCCCCGTTGATTCTCCATCCTATGACGTAATCGAGCGGTTGCGGAGAGACGAGGCGCGGGCCTCGACGGTGTCAGAGGGAGAGGAGGAAAGAGGTGAAGAGGCCGGGCGGGTGTGGAACGGGAGGGAGGAGAAGAGGAGAGGGGCCTTGTAGGCATTCCAAGCCGTAATTGTCTCGCTTTTCGAATTCTCCCACCGTATCCTCTCGTCCCTCGTCTCCACTTTGACACTCACCCTTTCTCTTATCCTCCACTTTCTCCTCCCCTCCTCGCTCACTCCTCTTTCCCATTATCTCTCGCCTCTCTCTTTCTCTCTTCTTCTCTCTCTTCCTCTCTCTCTTCCTCTCTTTTGACTCATCTCTCCCTCTTCTCCTTATTCCCGTCTCTTATCTCATCGTTTCTGGTTTCTCTCCTATCCTCCCGTTCTCCCCCTTTCTCTTTTATCTTGGCTTCTCCCAGTTCCTCCTATGCTTTATATCTCCACGTTCTTCTCTCTCTTTTCATATTCCTCTCTCCCCCACTCTCCCCCTTCCATATTCCTCTCTCTCTCTCCTTACTTTACTTCCTCTTTCTCAATTATTCCTATTTATCCTTTCTCTCCATCCTCCCTCTCCCCATACTTTCTCTCCCTCCTTCCCTTCCCCATTCCTTATAACTCGTTTCCTCTCGACTCTCCTCTCTTTCCTCTTCTTGTTAATTCTTCTTCTATCCCAACCTCTCATCCCACCCTCATCTCCTTTTAACATCCCCCCTATCTCTCTCTCGCTCTCTCGCTCGCTCTCTCTCTCGCTCTCTCTCTCGCTCTCTCTCTCGCTCTCTCTCTCTCTCTCTCTCTCTCTCTCTCTCTCTCTCTCTCTCTCTCTCTCTAGCTCTCTCTCTCTCTCGCTCTCTCGCTCTCTCTCGCTCTCTCTCTCTCTCGCTCTCTCTCTCGCTCTCTCTCTCTCTCTCGCTCTCTCTCTCTCTCTCGCTCTCTCTCTCTCTCTCTCTCTCTCTCTCTCTCTCTCTCTCTCTCTCTCTCTCTCTCTCTCTCTCTCTCTCTCTCTCTCTCTCTCTCTCTCGCTCTCTCGCTCTCTCTTTCACTACCGTCTCTTATTATTCTTGCATCTTTTTTATCATTCTCATTTTTTTTGTCGCCCTCTGGCGCCTCTTATTTTTATCCCTTCAACGCGACTCCGTGACTTCGACACGGACTACTTGTCTTGACAACCCGAGGGATATTTCCCTTACCTTTTATTCGGGGTAGCCATTTCGCATGCTCGTTTTTGCCTCTCTTTCTCTCCGTTCTTTACCTCTTTCTCCCTCCTTTATCTCTCACTCCCTTCTTCATTTCTCTCTCCCTCCTTTATCTCTTACACGCTCCATTTCTCTCTCCATCTTTCTCTCTATATAATCATTATTATTATTTATTCTCATTTGTAATTATCAACGTAGGGTTAAATGTAAGGAGGTACTATATAGTCTCAATTTCGCCCTCAATAAAGTCGTTTGTCTTTCTGTCTCTCCCTCCTCTCTCTCTCTCCTCCCTCTCTCTCCCTCCTCTCTCAACCTTTTTCTTTTCCCCTTTCTCCTCTCTTTCTCTTCTCTACCTCCTCTTCCCTCTTTCCTTGTCATCTGTCTCCTCTCTCCATTTTATCTCTCTCCTTTCTCCCTCTCTCCCTCTTCTGTCCTTTCCGTCTCCTTTCTCTCCCTCCCATCTCTTTTCCTACTTTGTCTCATCCCTTCATCTTTCCCTCTCCCTTCCTATTCTCTCTCCTTAACTCTTTCTCGAGTCTCCGTCACGCGGTTCGGTCCCCGCGAAGACCGCAAGAAGATTTCCACAACGGTTGAGCGGACCGAAACGTTTACTCTTTTTCTTACTATTTTCCTCTTGATGGATACGTTGACTTCTACCGAGTTGAGATGTCGACTTATACCCGACACGGTCGGACGCCAACTTTTTCAGAAAAAAATGAAAGCGGTCTATTATAAGAAATAACCGAAGGTGGTTATTAAAACTCGAACAAGGTGAATGCGTTGTATTTTCGTTTGTAAAATTTAGACATCTGTGGATATTTTAACTTTATACACGAATGATATGTCTAAATTGATCGTCTACAAGCTGATTAACAAAAAGCGTTAAATATTCTTCGTTGCAGAATTTGTAACGGGCCGCACTAATATACATAAAAGTAGAATACATAATGAACGTCAGTCGTATAAAATAGTATTGTTATTTGCGGAGGAGTGAATTTTTTGCTTCTTGATAACAACGTTACGTTTTAGAATTTTGGCGTGGTAATGGACATTTCTGCTCTTTATTATTATTGTTAGTAAATCAATTCCAGTTGACCAGGAGTGCTTCTTTAAACCAGACAATTAATAGACAATGGTGATTAGAGAATTACTTCAAAGGAGTCATTGGCGATCCTTGGTGTCATCTTTTATACTCGATAAAAATGTCACTTGATATGCCCAATATAAAAATATTATGGCTCCATCTTACTCTTGATTTTTTTTACTAGCAGTGCTCTCAAAGATGACGTCAATTTTAGCGCAATTTCATTCTAGAAAATGCACTAAATGTGCATGGGGTTTAGTTGTTCGTAAGATGAAGATATACCTATCTCCAGTCGCCGAGTTCAGCTTCATCGACCGGTTTATTTATCGATTTATTATTTTACCCTCAATTACCTGTGTTGTTCGCATGGTAGAATTTCCGCGAATCATCCATACGAATGGACAGTCATCATTGAGGTAATTCTACTTGGTTTTTGTGTTTCCCTTGCATTTCAATACCTGTGCAGCTAATAAAACTTGTCAGGTAACTCGTGTAGATATGAAATAAGAGTGACCTGTGTATTTGGTTTTTTATGGAAGTCGTAAGTTGAGATCGGAAATTTATTTTTTAAAAAATACATCTCTCTTCAAAAATTGTTTTAGACCGTCCAGTACAAATTATCAATCGTAGACTTCGCGTTCCATCGTTTTTATTATAAATGCCGAACGATAGGTAGGTTTGTGCGAAATATCCCACTGTTTAAACCCAATGTGAAAATTCTTATTTCCAAATGAAAGATTTTTGCTGTGAATTTATCCTCTAGGTCACTCTTTAGTGACTGACCTCTGGCTCAAGGTTTGTTATCGAGGTGGCGAAAGCGATGAAAGATATACTTCGTAATTTGTCTGTACATTAGGTTATTTATAAAGCTGTTCGGGGGCAATGCGACCCCGAATAAATGCTAAACACGATTATTGATGTCCAAAAACAAAAGAATATAGAATTAGGGATTTATCTATAAATCTTACGTATAAAATAATCCTCTGCGCGTAAATCAATTCTTGGTGATTAGGAGGTAGTACAGTTCGTTATATATATATATATATTTTATTTGCCAGCTTTGGTAGAACGATGATCCGAGTTTTTCGGGTCCCAATGTCTCGGGTTCGTTTCTTGTCGAGGGCATGTTTGTGACCGTCTTTTTTATCGTTGTCACGCTCATTGTAAAAGATCGGTAAAGGCTTTTTACGAACCATTAAAAAAATTTATACATTCAATCGGTTTTCGCCGCGTTTATAGCGTCATCAGGTTGGTTTCAGTGCGCACAATAATAAGTTTCAAAAATTTACGTCTGAAATTTTTAGATTATGTCGCACGTGATTTTGCACTCCAATTCCGCATGAAAGGTCTGCGGTCGATTAAGTGTTAACGTTTTTTCTCCGCTCAACAGGAAAACTAAAACATCGACGCCCTATGGCATATATCCTCGAATCAGATGCGCGTCGGATTTTCCAATATTTCGAAATTTCGGAAAAGTATATTCTCGGCATATTTGAATAGATTTGGTATTTATCGAGTCCGTGTCCTTTGGAAACCTTTTGGACAAACTAATTCGAATGATTCCGGGGATGATTCGCGGGCGTGTGGTGGCGTCCGCTAACCGCACCGCGTCGCGCGTCGGTTCGCTTGTCCGGTCGAACGCGCATGAGAGATCTCCCATCTGGACGCTCTGATTTTGATGGAATTCGGTTTTTGACGGATTTGGCTATAGTTGTTGTTTAAAATTAATTATGTTCCCATCGGGCGGTATGGAATGTACCCACTAGTTTGGTGTTTTATATCAACTCTTCCGTGTCTTAACTTTATTTATTATGGTTGGGTTAAAAAATGTAGTCTATTTAAAAGAAAAACGAACTGTGGCACGAGTCTGAAACAAGAAACAAATAATACAGAGGAATTTCGAATTTATTTCCATCAATACGGATTTTCAAAATTTCTTCCGTCATGCTATTCGCACATGCGAATATGCGCGATACAGTTGCGGATTAAAGCCTGGAGCGTTTCAATAAATATTGTTGTAAACATGAGTTAATTCGAGCAAAATTTGTGAAACCATTTTCCCTATTTTGTATAAAAATATTATGGCAGCTTACAAATCGAAACAAAGTACATATTTCCTCATCTCAGTTTTGGAATCGATTTGGCTTTCGTTGCTTAAAAAATTAGTTTCGATTGTCGAACTTCCGCAAAGGTAAGAATATTCCTATATTTATTCCATATTTATAAATCAGTGAGCGTCTCTCAAAAGATAATTTGTATTTCTCTCGGAGATTTGCAAGTTAGGTTTCAAAGCAGCCGTTTATAATTCATGTGGGATTAATTAGTTTGTAAGTTTGAATTAAACTAATTAAGGATTAATGCAAAGGAATTATGCAGGAATTTCTATTATCCGTTCTCCTCGTGCAAAAGTGTGCTTATTTTAGGCTGTAAGAATAACAGAAAAGTTTTTATCTAAAATGGTTTGTGAACTTTATGCTTGCCTTCATATTAAAGACATGCAAGATAGTTGTCGCAGTTATTCGCCTGTAAACATCCAACGTAAACGCCTCTTAATATATTCCGAAATGTGAATCGCCCGTTTAAAAAAAAATCCCGTTTCTCACTTCTCCCGGCAGATATTTCAACTACCGAAAAAAATCGAAAAAATGATATCTTCGTCCGGTCTGTACTTCATTAGAGCCGGTTTGATTATGCCCTTCCGAACATTAAATCATTTCCTGTTGTATTTATGGTTAAATCCCCTTTTCCGTTTGTATTCGCGCGATTATAATTGGACTTTATTGACTGCTTTCGTGGCGGGGTGCCCGGGATAGTTACATGACCTTTCGAATGCAGATGAGGCGGCGTGGGAGGGGGTTAATGTGGTGGGAGGGGGATGGGGAGGGAGGCAGGGCGGTTGGATGAACGAGGTGAGGAATAAAACGCGTCTGTGTTTGCGTGGGCGATGTGGGAATGGGGGCGGAGCCCTTATGTGCGTGTCGGATTCATAAATCAACAGGAAATTATTCGAATACAGCTTCAGAAAAGTGCCGGAAAAAAAGTTACGACGAAGTTCCCCCCCCCCCCCCCCCCCGATCGTAATATTGTTTTAGTGCCTGTAACAATTCTTAATTCTTCATAAACGGCGATGGTTTGGAGGATGATAAAATGATTACGAAGCGTGTCGTTCGTCGAGTTGTTGGGAATGTTTTTCTAATCTTTGAGAGAATGTTTTTCGTGGTGGGAGATGAAGGTCCTCTTTTCTTTTTTATTTTTGTAGGGTTTTTAAACCGTGACTAGTTTCTATACCAGGAGTCGGTAACCTATGGCATGCGAAGAATTTTACATATCCCGGAGAGGCATTGCGTAAACACGTATTTTGAAAAGAATTTTACTTTTATTTCAATTGGATTTCGCTAGGTAACGGTAAAGTATTGTATTTACGATGTCTTATCCTCAATATAAAACGCTTTTCTGTCACTCTGTATGTAACGTTTTTTTAACATCCTAGCTAACTTCCCGAGTAGTTTGAAGATTGAAAATTTGCAGAAAATTTTCAATCACGCAGCAAAAGTCAATGACGAAAAATAGCCTCGGGTTCGAGTCCAGGATATAATTTCTGTTGCTCGTAAGGTAACATGTAAAAAGCGATTTTTCGACGTGCAGATTCATTCTTTCGCAAATTAAAATTAGAAAAAATTGACCAATTTATGGTTATAGTGTTCAAATTGGAACATTTGATTTCATGTCCCCTCATTTTTGTCGGGCACTTTAAGAGTGTAATAATCAGTTTTCGAAAGCTTTATCTTCAAAATGAATTTAGGGATGGTCTCACGTAATGAATATTGATAAGGAGTGGCTCCCTAAAGAAAAACATTTACGAAACCTGTTTTATATGGTTGCAGAGTCTTCCGTATTCATTTGTATTTATTTATCCTCATATAAAGGTATAGCTATAAATTTTTAGCATTGAGTATTGCCGATAGAAACTTGTTGATAATCACTTTCTGATCAACTTTCTATTTTAATTTTTTCTTCATGATTTTCACGACAGATAAATTCAAAGGTCATTGGAAAAAGTGGCATTAGGAGTTGCTTTCGCTTTTGGGGAAGTGGAAATCCGTGCTATACGACAAGAGGGGCAGTTCGTGTTTTCCACGATAAAAGCGCCTCTCCGAATATTGCTTTCGATGAATGATCAAACTTTTACATCTAATATCCTGTTTGCTGTAGTATGAGTTGTTTTAACTCGGTAGAAAAATCTTGTATATTTATCTTCGTGAGAAATTGAAATATTTATTATGCTGTTAGAGTCGTGGCGATAATTTTTATCCTCTTTTTGCCCGTAGCGCAGCGTAGACAGACAGCTACTACCTTTCAGAAAAAGTTTTGCTGTTGAGAACTAATTGCTTATATTCCCCTCCCAAAAATTAATGTTATCGATTTAGCCTGTTTATTGGACTCCCGCTTTCCTTTCAACGCATTTTGTCATGTGCTTTCAATCAAAACACGCGCGAGGAAATGACGCTCAAGTGGAGGCCTTTTTTTGACGGAATCGGACGCGGAAAACGGAGTCGTTTCACTGAGAGGGATCCAAAAAGGGAAGCATCCGAGAGACGTAGGTAATGTGAGCGTGGGAATTTCTCGTAAGTGCGTAACGCGATGGGAGGTTTAATCACTTTATAGCAAAACCGAGCGGTCTTCGGTATTCCGCCAAATTGGACCTCTTGTATGTCGCTTTATCCGTCACGTTTAGTTCCATTTGATACTTTGTCTAACCTCTTGAGGGTGTTGTCGCGTATCCATATCTGCACACGAGTTGTGCTTATGATGCTGTTTTTTCTCCATGGAAACGTTTCTGCTGAGATCCATAATCAGGTGGGATCAATGACTGCAATAGGTACCACCATTGACCACGTAAAGGTGAAAACCAGATGAGCATTTCCACTACAGAGCAGTCGGTATCAGTGGTGTTTACCGCCAGTAGGTTCTACCTTTTTTGTATTGCAGATGTCTTTTCAGTCAGTTTGATTACTGCCAGTAGACGAACTCGATTCCTCTTTGAATTCATTGGCATCAGTGTACATAGCAAGCTTAGTATAAATAGGCGCGTTCTGTAATTGAAATTTATAATTCTGTTTCCAAAAAGGCCGTAGCCCTGGTAGCGTGACCTAATTTAAATACAATGTTATTGTTTTATTTTGAATTTTTCTCATGATACTAAATTTGATCAAGTTTTTTTGTTAGATTGCGGAGTCGAAATTTTAATTCCGCTAGTATGACAATACTAATCGAGTGAGATTACTCAAGTCGCAATTTAAAAAAATTCAAACAAGTTTTTAGATTCATTGTAGCATTGTTTTCAAAGCATATTAATTTAAATCTTTTTCATAATGCTCGTTGATTGCCATTTTGTAATTTCTTATAGCAACTAAATTTAAATTTAAAATTATAGTTCAAGCATTTGCATTTTATTAAGCAACTAACCGCTGTCGATTACAAGCGGTTGTAATAGTTAAAATAAGTTATATTATGAAAAATTAATAATTATTGAAAAACAAATTGCGAGACGAACTGCTATAAATATTGAGTGTCATAGGCGCCTATGACTCGATATAGCTAAATACAAAAGTGGTAATTCATTGCAATTGAGAATTATAGATTAGGATAAAATCGCCAACCCGGGAACATTTCCTACAAAGTTTCTACGAGAAAATTCAGAAAGTAGAATATCATATATTTTCGTATGCATCAGTCCGATGGACATACTAGTTGCTCCTGAAACAATTCACTCCACCTAAGTGAAGCCCGCAATTTTCGTGCTGTATAAGAGTCAAATCCATTATTCACAGCACATCCCTTATCTCGTAACTCATCAGTCATTTCTTCCTCCGTGTTGTACGTTCGATTCCCGCAGAAACATCGCGAATAAAAAAAAACTCTACCATCGTTTTATCTCGGATCGCCATTTTCGCGTCCTCTCATTTCCTGTATTTTCTATACCTTTTCGAAAACGGTACCATTTTTTTGCGTCGTGCTATGACGAGAATAATATTTTTTCCTTTCTCGATCGTTCGACGTCTCGTCGGATAGACGTCTGTGACTCGCGTGTCGATCCGAACGGCGGGAACAAATAAATGAAGGACGTGAAGCGCATTGTCTAGCGATCGTGGGTTGAGAAAGAAAATCCCTCTCCCGCCCCCTCACATCCTATTGGGAAGAGCTGTGTCGCATCGCAGGTGCGAGATCATTTCCAACCGAGATGCGTTCCTCTTTCCCTGATGCATCTGTCTCCTAGCGAGGTGAAGGTGCTGTTAAATTACAGACGCGTATTACGCTGTCGTCATTTGTTGTGAAATTGTTGCGGTTTATCGAATTCCAATGCCGTCGTGCATTATTGTAGGTAGAGGTGCGCGGTTTTTGTTCGAGGATGACGTATTTTAAAAAGAAATTGAAATTTTTTCTCATATCAGCGATTGTTTTTTCAAATTTTATTTTATTTTTTGAAACCATCGTCGTTATATACATATAATCGGAATGGGCTGTTTGCTTCAGTATCTATTTGGGTGTAGCGTATTATTATTTTTTCGAAATTTATTTTTATTTATTAACTAGTTGTTCATCTTCAGATTTATTAAAATATAAACATTGATGTCTTTGTTTCAGAACTGAGGAAGAATGAATTACACTTAATGCCATTTATATTCCTTCGTTTAAATGGAGTTGTTTTGTTTATGTACTTGATTATTAATCGTTAATTTTTCTGAGATTTCTAGCATGTTAACTCAGAGCACATTATTTTTTTATTGAAGAACGTACCCAAATCAAAATATGAAACTATAAAGTTTTTGTAATTTTTCATCGCTGTAACTGCGGACTCTGTGTCAGTAATCTGCAAAATTGTAGCTTATAAATTTCTTAGGCAGCTATTGATACGTGAGTAGTAATAACATACCTTTAAGAGACGATTTTATGTTCTTGTGGCCTTTTCAAGCAATATTGATTTTCGTTTTCACTCTGGAATTTAATCTATAATTTCATTTGTCATTAACTCGTTATAATCATTTAAATGCCAAGCACAGTAGTCTTTCTTAAACCTGAACATTGATCTGTCATACTATAATCGCTCGCGGTCTCCGTATCGGAAAATTTGCTCATGTTCACAAACCTCCAGACATATTCTGTTAGATCCGCTGGCACGCGAGTTTATTTTTTACTGTCCATTTGTAAATGAGCTCGCGAAAATTAAACCACTTTTTCGAGGTCGTTCCCAGAGCTGCCATTAGCAAATTCTCAATTCTTCACCTCCCTTTCCTATTTCTTCCCATGTCTGAACGCTTGCCTATCCTTTGAACTACACTCCCGCCCATTCGGTTACGCACACAATCTCACGCTAACAGGACACAAATACAGTCGAATCGCCTCACTCTCTCGATCTTTTCTTTACCTTCGATTTTCTTTCCATTTCTTTATAAGTATAACTCTATGCATCTCTATTTTTCTCTCTCACTATCATTTCTCTAAAGGTAAATGCGTTATTTAAATTTCATCATCCATCTCTCTCTCTCTGTCATTCTCTCTTTTATTTTCTTATATACAGTCGAACCTCTATAATATTGGAATTTTCCATAACTCGAAGTGAATTCATTTTAAAGGACAAACTCATTTTCATGTTATTTTTCTTGTAGGTATAACTCGAATATGTTTTTGTTTCCCTTGAGGTTCGTCTTATAGAAGTTCCACTGTACCTACCTTTTTTGTTTTTATGAAAAATCAACTTCTAGATTTTGACGGATACACATTTTATTTGATTCTGTCTGAAAAAGCGGCTTTCGCAATTACATCTGTCTGTAGCTAGTGGCGGTTCGAGGGATTAAACGGCTCTCTTATTCTATTCCAGTGTTTCTCAACCCGGGTGCCGCGGAACACTGGGGTGCCGTGAAGTGTTCTGAAGGGTGCCGCAAAAAATATTCTTTTTTCCCATTTTTAGCCTCATTTTGCATGTCGGCTTTCGAAAATGCAAACCAGAGTTAAGACGGCCTTCATTTCGTCGCAAAGGCACTTCGAAATGAAAGGAGATATGGAGAGATTGGAGTTAGGGGTTCAACTTCACCACGATTATTACCGATCGTGGATAGGGAGGGGTGCCGCCAAATTCTGAAAAGTCACTTAAGGGTGCCGCGACTCTAAACAAGTTAGGAAAGTGTACAACGTATCACAAATGGGCACGTTTCGTGCATTGGAGTATTAGAATGATATTATATACCTGTACGTAAAGGAAATAGCGTTTTAAAGTTCTTTTCTTCATCATAAATAATCCATTTTCTTCATATTTAATAATACTACATGCACACGTAAGGAAATTAAACTTTTGTTTGTGAGATTGTTTATGTTAGCAACAATGAAGAAGTAACCATACAAGAAAATTTTAACTCGAATTAAGACATTATTGTTTGATTTTCTCGATAACGATGAATGAATGAAGAAGTAGTAACCATGCAAGAAATTTTCAACTCGAATTAAGACATTCTTGTTTGATTTTCTCGATAACGGCTACTCCTTCGATAAAAATGTATAGGAAAGGAAATATATACTCTTCTTTACCAGTTCTACAACTTTTATTTGAGAAATATTTTGATATGAGCAATATTTTACGAGATATGATGAAACTTTAATTTTTTATCACCAGTAAAGTGGTATCCCTGATTGGCGTACTTGATTCATTTTTACGATTTTCTTATTATATTTGATTGTAAGTCCTTAATATCAAATGTCATGAAAATCCGTTCCGTAGAAGCCGAGAACGAACATGCGGACGGACGGACAGACCGTCGATAATAGGCACTCACGCTGTAAGCGAAACGCGCCTAAAAAGGATGGGAAACACTGTTCTATTCTATGCTATTCTCCTTATTTCTCGCTCACCCCCTCCCTATTCCTTTCCATCTCTTTCCTCCTACTCTCCCTTCCCCTCCTCTCCTCCCACCCCCCTCTCTTCCTAACTATCTTCCAAACTCGCGGAGCTAGGTATCTATCCGTCTTCCCTCTTTATGTATCCTCTTCCCTCCCCCTTTTCTCCCTTCCCCCATCCGCCCTCCCTCTTTCCCCTACCCTCCGATTCTCACGTGACTAATCGTCGTCCTAGAAACCTTTAGGGAGGAAAGTCTCCTCTCGAACCCGTGTGGTCCGCAGCGGTTAATTAATTTCTGGGATTGTTGGGTTTCTTTCTTTAAAGCTATAAAACGTCGTCAAGGTTTCAATTTTATCGTTTTCAAAATAATTGTTTTTCCCCGTTCGTTTTGAAAAGTGTTTGTTGGTTTTATTTCTTTACGATTTCGAAGCGGTCTTTCATTGTTATAAATAGTTTTCGGGCGCAATAAAGATAAGGAGATCCTTTTCAAATGTCGAATGCGAGAATCGCGATAAATGAAATCGATCGTTGTATTGTTTGGTGAAAAAATTATACTTATACGAAAATAATATTAGTCTCTCGGTGACTATTATAAAATGTCATTGACCCTCTCTATCGCTTAGTTTTATTAAATTTATTTATAGTGTGGATCTGACCATGTGTCCACTCTCGTTCAACTTTGGAGATATTTTTCAGAAATTTGTTTTAAAGGATCGGTCCCGAGAAAAAAAATCGATTTCTACAGTCTGTCGTTTTCGGATTATTTCATATTTTCTTATGACCGAAGCTTTGGATTTTTGGCCATGCAACACAGTCCGATGATATATTGACGAATGTTGAAGTTTTAGGATTCATGGGATTTTAATTATGTAATTAATCGTAGTTAGTTGGCTGGAAACCCATGTTCTCTTTCCTTGGTTGTCTAAATCGAGTAAATAATTAAATTCCATATATTAAATTTTTTGGATCGTTCTTAAATAAAGTATTATTCTATTTGATAAATATTTCTACGAAATTGTTTTATTGTTTTTTTTACAAGTAGCGTCACGTCATTGAAAGTTCTGTATTGTCGAAGAAATATATTTCCATTGATTAGTTTTTTATGAAATTTAATTACGTCTCAGAAAGGAAGTAAGTTAGAGTAACAGTAACAATAGATTACGTATTTTAAAAATTTTTTGTGATTGTATAGATTGTACGGTTTATCTGTTGTGCGTGTTTCGCTGCACAGAATATACGCTTTTTCTATTGTGCGTGCCTTACTCCTCGCACTAGGGCCTGATAGAGCGAATTGCTCCTTTTTAAAATAAACACTAATAAAATAACTTACGTAAACAAGATGAGGGGGAGCTTTTTGCTGCTATCGCGAAAGGGTTTCCGTCGTTTCAACGCGAGTTTTTTCCCTCTCCCACACACCCATTTACGCAAACGCACAAGGCGGCACAATTTTTTTTTCAAAACGAGTATGTACTTTACTGCGCATGCGCCTTGCGCCGTTCGATATATAAACCCATCCCTTTCATTCTTCCTTTCATTTCTCCGCCTTTTTCTCTCTCTCTCTCTCTCCATTTCCTTCATCCGTCCTTCCTCCTCCATCAGTAACCTTGGTGCAAAAAGAAAACATAAAAAAATAAAGGAGAGCCGGCAAACTTATTTCTCGCTTCTTTTGTTTTTTTAAAAAAATATTTCGGCCCGTTTAACCCGATCGCCAAACACCGCTCCTCCTTCCTCCCACACCAGATCCACTCCTCGGAAGGTTTATCGCTTGTTATTAAAGTCCCCGCTCGCATACCTATCGGCAAAAGGCCCTCTTTCCGACGGCGGTGTAATTTTCTTCCTCGTTTCATGTAAAAAAAAAAGAAAGCTACTACCCTCATTTATTAATCGCGCCGGCGCTCGTTTTTTGTCGCGTCGAGCGGTTTGAAGTGAGTTCGTTTCGATTTCTCGCCGCGTTGACCGGAATTCGTTCCTTTTTATTTGCCGTCTGACTGACTTCTTCGTCATCGGTATTCTTGCTTTGGATTTGTCTCACAATCAGAGAATCCATTTTGTCTGTCCAATGTCTTCTTCGATCCAATTCACTTATTTTAAGACATCTTTTCTGTTGCGGAATCTTTGCCTTTTATGTCTACTTTCATTAGATCATCGCCTCTCAAGAGTTTGGTCCTCACATTTTTTACTGTCTTTCTCTTATTATTACTCTTTTTAAGCGCGTATCTTCTCCACACTGCACTTAAGACTTCCACGTTCGTGTCATATCCAGTTAATTTTCATCAGTTCTTTCCTTAGTTGTTAAGATTTATATTCAAAATAGGTGTCAAAAAATCTCATCATAATTAAACATATATAAAAGACAGTGTCATTCTGTCCCTTTGTCATGCGATTCTTTTTGAAGCTTAATATCTCGCAAACGACTGAACCGAATTTGATAAAAATTTCAGGATAGCATTATGATATAATAACAAAACGTTTTAATGTATAGAACTCGAGATCAAAGACCCGGGTTCGACTCGAGGGGATCATTTTCATTTCCAATAAGTTAACACGTAAAATCGGCTTTACGACGTGCAGGCTTTCATTCTTTTTTAGATTAAAATTAGAAAGATTTGTCCTACTATCTTCGGATGTGAACCATTTTTAAGAAAACATAAAGTGTCTTATTCTGTTCAACTTTTTCCGCCTACAGTTCGAAATTTCTCAATGTAGACGTTTAATTCACACAGTTTTTAACGGGATGTTGCCTTGCCTACCAATTCTATTGTTAGACCTCTTTATCATATTAAAGAGGGAAGTAGAGAGGGAGAGAGGGGGGAGGAGGAGAGAGGGTGTGAGAGGGGGGAGGAGGAGAGGGAGGGAAAGAGATGCAACTATTTTAAGTTTAACTAAAGAAAGCCCATCAACAACAGAATATTCACTAGAAATGTTGTATATGATAAAATATTTCCTATGTAAAAGTGTGATATTAATTATTTTAAATGAAAATAATAATCTATCTATCTATCTATAATTCCTCCGTTGATATTTCAACGGGCATTACATTAGTAGTCTCATAAACGCCTCTTCTGCTCTTGCTGTCCTTGTCCTGATCACCTTCGCACTTCTTCCATCTTAAGTCATAATACTACCAAATTACGTGAAATATTGCGCCTGTTCCAGCCCGATTTATTCTTTTGTTAATGGCTCTTGTACTTTACAACTTACAAGCGAAACCTCTTTTACGAACATGCTTGTATTTTGTGAAAACACGCCTAAGTGATGATTATCTCACGAAATTGCGCTAAAATATCCCATCGAAAACGGTTCCTAATTACCTGCAACAATATATGTAATTATTGTGACAACTAAAGAATAAAAGCATAGATATTGTCTCAAAATATATATTATATCGCTTTTTCCTGCATGCCTTATCTTACACACTATCCTCTGTTGACTAAATGATAAAAACAGAGAGACAGCACGCCGGTTACTTTTAAGTGACATGCGTCAACCTTTTAACTGTCGGCAAACAGAGGGAAAAGCCGACACTCTATTTCACAATGGTGCACAATAAGTGGTTTATCACGTGACGTCGTCATGAGGAAACTATGACAATCTAACAAAGCTTTGTAGTGGATAAAAGCTTAATTTATTTCCCTCACATAGTGAAAGTCATTTCGCACAAAGCTGAGCGAAGGAATTTGAACTTATAAAATTATATATTGTTCATTCCTCGAAGATTATAGTGTACTCCGTTTTGAACATGTAGATTGCCGCCAATTTTTATTCCAGAATTTAATATAATTCTCATTAATAAATTTAGACTCCCTTTTATGGAATTCGCTCATGATGCAGTGGAAATTAAACTACTTGTCTTTCACGGTTTATTTATTAAATCGCGACACCAGTGTCGATATGACCGTAGCATCATTAGGAGATGATGACATGATGGAGCTACGATAGTAGCGAAACCGGTCGTGATTTAATAAATAAATCGTGCAAGTTTAATTTAATCTGTATCATTAATACAACGCGTTTATTAATCGGTACTTTGTTCCCATTAAAGCGAAATAGGGTTTCCCTAGTCATGAAGTGACGACGCAGTCCGCCTCATCAACAATTGCACTATATCTGTAACTAATCGTTAAGCTTTTCCCTTCCGCGGCCTCAAAAAATTGCAATTCCATTTCCAAATTCTTAGAGCGGTGGTTCTTAACCTTATATGGCTGCGACCCAAATTCTGGTCGCGGCGACCCATTTCCTCCAATAAGTGATAAAATTAATAGGAAATTAATAAATAAATGAAAATAAGCTCTCAGGACATTTGCATTGAACGGGTTGTTAGGAGGAATGATATATATATGGATATAGAAAGCAGTGGAAAATCTTTGACTGTCCACTCGAAATGGTTTGGCGACCCAATTTTGGGTCGCGACCCAGGGGTTAAGAACCCACTGTCTTAGAGCGTTCATCGTAAAAATTCGGACTTAGACCAACATCGAGTTTTCCATGTTTCCTATGAAAAACCCTTCGTCTGACTGTCATTCGGACATTTACCGATAGGAAAACATCCTAAAGTAATTAAATTTGAGAATGGCAAAGAACCTAAACAAATGCTTCGTCCCCTTCTCGAACGCCCTTTCGTGGCGCCATAGCCGCCTCTTGCGTGACAAAACTGTCTCCGACGATTCACTCGTGTCGTGTTCTTTTTTCTCCTTCGCTTTGTTTTCTTTTTCGTTTCACTTAGACGGAGTTCTGCTACGAAACGGTTAAGAAAAACACGCGTATCATCACCGAAGCTTTGCAGGGAGGAAAGGGAATGGAGTGGAGAGAGTGGGAGGGAGAAGTAAGAGATGAATAGGGATAGAGGGGTGGGAGGGGGAGAGTAGGGGGGGAGGGAGGCTAGTGATATCTTAGCCGTCCGCAATTACGTTAACTACCGGTTACAAATCTTAAAATCCCCTACAGCGCTCTTGTACTCTCTCTCTCTCTCTGTCTTTCTTTCTCCCTTCCCATTTCTCTCTTTCTTTCCTTAAGAAAAAGTCTCGATTCCTCCCTGTGACCTCCAAGGAGTCAAGGGCGTTTTCTTGGTATCGTAGGCGTGACTGGAAGGGAAGAGGAGAGTTGATAACACCAATTGTAGAAATTCTCTCCAAGCCCCTCCTCCCTCTCCACCCTCTCCTCTACCATCCCCTCCAACTCCACTCCACCCACCCTATCCTTCTCCATTCTCTCCTCCATTGCCCCTCCCCTCGACTCCCTTCGATTATACGCGGTACCATAAAGTTAATAGTTCGATCCATGGCCTTAATGACGCGTCGAATCCTGGGTTCCTCGTGGGATTTTCATATTCGTCCTGCGTTTTCTAGGAATCTCTGTGAATTCGTTTGTCACGATCGGTTCGTCGTGCTTTTTTTTTGACGATGTCCGTGATGTTGTTGTACGTCTCTCGCGCTGATTTGATATGGGAATTGGTTGGAGGGGAACCTGTTTTCGGCGGCGCATATTGGGAATCGCGGAAATTGGAGAAAAAGGATGGGATTTCGGAGATGATATTCCTATTATTAAAGTGGAGGGTTATTCTACTTGTCACCTTAGCCGTACGCTTTATTCTCTGTATTGCGCTTTGTTTTTTATTTCTTCGTATCGCCTACATCCACTCCTTACCATAATCCTGTCAACGTATCGAAATCTCGGCCTTCCTCTGATTTTTCTTCTTCAATTTTTCCTTCCAATAATTTTCCTGACACAGTCGTTATGACTCATAATATGTCAAATCCACGTTCCTCTTCTGTTTTATGTGGTCTCTACCAGATTTTTGTCTCCGACTTGTTCACTATAGAGTTGGTCCCATGGCTAAAAATAAATTCCATAATAAGTACTTAAGTACTACATAAAATTGAAAAAAATTAAGTGCTTGCCTGAGGTATATCCAATGCCCATAACAAAGTTATAAGAAACCGGATGCGCATTCAGGCTGCAAAGCAGCCGTCTTCAGTGGTTATTCACCGTAAGTAGATTCTGAAAAGTGACCTTTTGTATTACCTAATGTTTAACGAATAAATATTCATTAACATATATCTTTGCCAAACAACTTTAATATGCCCATGACTATTGTTACTTTCTGAAAGTTCGATGATGTTTATTTTATATTAATTTTTTTAGGTTTTAGTGCACATAAAAGGTGGTGTCATTAATTTTTATTTTATTTTAACGTAATACTTAATTCACGTATACCCGTCATCTTCGACGTGCAATTGCGCTAGTTAATAATGTAATTGGCGCGGGGAATTTTCTTTTGTCACCGTTCCTTCTCACAAGTAACACCCCCTTTTGATTTATCATTTCCCCTTCCGACTCACACAGCTGACTCGTATTAACTGCATTTGTAATAAGTCGAGAGATTAATAAGTGAGTTCCCATGCAAAAAGGGATCTGAGAGATTCAGAGAGAATACGAAAGAGAGAAGTCGAGTTGAATGGGAGGGTAAGTGGGAAAGAGAGAGACGAAGAGAAGGGAAAGGTTAGGAGTCGGAGGTTTGTGTAATGGCGCTTTCAAGTCGCCGGAATGTCTGGGATTAAATTTCAAGGAAACGCTCTCCTCCGCTCATCCTACTTTTCGATCTACCCTTGTTTTTCTTTCCCGTGAAAAACACCCCGTTCGATGCAGTTTGGAGAATGCCTTTGGAAGACAACGCCTTTATGGCTGATGCTGATGTTTGAGTTGGATGTAAAAAATGGTGGAAGGGGTAGTTTTTTCCAAAAAAATCTGTGTAGTTTGATTCTGACAGGGTTGTTCGGCGCTTCTTTTTGCAAGATTTTCTCATTAATTCGGGATGTTTATTTTAGTTTAATATTCAAACTTTGTGTAATTGGTGTTCGGATGGTTGCATACGGTCAAGGATGTGAATTTTTGAGGTTTCGTATATACAATATATTAAATGAGCGTTTATCACTGGCTATATGTGGTTTTATATGCTGATGGTCGAAATCAAATGGCTACTATCTCCAAGGGAGGCAAGAAGGGAGTAACATAACATTAAATTATTGCACAGGAATACTACCGAGAATAATGTATTCTTCAACTACTCCAAGGTTCTAATTATAAATTTACATATCAATAGTCGCTCCATTTTATATGTATCATCATCATCAGCCTTTTTCACTCCACTGACGGATGAAGGCCTCCCCCAGACTCTTCCAGTTTTCCCTGTCAACTGCCTCCCTCCTCCAAGTTTGCCCCAAGAACTTAACAAGCTCTCTGTCCCACCTGTCTTTCGGTCTTCTTTTCGGTCTCTTGATGTTTCTTAGGATCCATTCGATGACACTGGACGTCCAACGCTGGTCATTTCTTCTAGCAGTGTGGCCCGCCCACTGCCATTTTAGCACATTCGCTCTTCTAATCACGTCACAGACTGCCGTCTTCTTTCTTACCCAGTCGTTCCTCTTGCGGTCTCTTCGGGTGATCCCTAACATGCATCTCTCCATGCTCCTCTGTGTTGTTTGCAGGCGCTGTATCATTCTGGCATTCATGGTCCATGTTTCACAACCATATGTCAGAACAGGCAGAACACATTGGTCATACAGGAAGACTGGAATATTTAATTTAAAGATATTTGCATTCTTGCCAAAAGCATTCCATGCCATCTTCACTCTCCGGTTGATTTCTCCAAGAAGCGAACCATCAGTAGTGATGAGTTGACCCAAGTAAACATAGTAGCTGGTTACTTCTCCGAGCTCTGCTCCGTTATTATGTATCTTCTCAGAATCCAGAATCTCCGGAGTCCAGCTTCTCAGCTTCCTTGCTCAAGCTCTTCAGTTCTTCTACGGAACTCTTCTGAGCTTCCTGCGAACAGTATGATGTCATCTGCAAAGCGCAGGTAACGCAGATGCTCTCCATTTACCTTTATGCCTTTTTCTTCCCAGTCAAGCGTCTTGAATACTTCCTTTAGAGCTGCTGTAAATAACTTAGGGTACATAGTATCTCCTTGTCTCACTCCCGTTTCGGTATTAAAGGCACTCGTTTCTTCATGCAGCTGGGCAGATGTCGCATTTTCGTAGATATTCTTGATCAAGGTTATGTACGTTTCTTCTACTCCTTGTTTCTTTAGTGCACGTAACACCGACGAAGTTCGGACAGAGTCGAATGCTTTCTCGTAGTCGATGAAGCACATACATAGAGGTAATTCGTACTCGTTAGTCCGACTGATTACCTCTCTCACGACTTGGATGTGGTCCATCGTGTTATACCCACTGCGAAATCCAGCTTGCTCTCTGGGTTGGGCGGAATCAAGATGGTTTTGAAGGCGCATAGTGAGTATTTTGGTGAATATTTTGTAGACTGTTGGGAGTAGGCTGATCGGTCTGTTGTTATTCAAGTCTTCTTTGGAACCTTTCTTGTGCAGAAGGATAATACATGCGTGGTTCCATGTTTCTGGTATCTTTTTCATCCTCAGACATGAAGTAAAAATCTTAGCGAGAATCTTTTCCATATATATATATATATATATATATATATATATATATATATATATATATATAACTACACTATACTGTTATATAATGATAATTGCAGATTCTCAGAGGTGAAAATGTTGCACATTATACTTCCTACAGTGACTTAAGTCATCTGACTGGTTTTTCCAGCCCGTGAAATCTTTTATGAACTGGAATATCCTAACCTTTGAGGAAATTCTAATGCTGTCTTTTTTCACTCCGGCAGACCGGCTATCCTTGCGAATTAGGCAAGCCTCAGTATGGGGAAAAAACGCGAAATTTAAAAAAAAATATGTACGCCTTTTAAGCTAGATTTTTATTTTAACGGTTAGTCTTCCGCTCTTTTTTTTTTTTGAGAATCGCGTGGTTTTCTGCGGAGAAATGATTTCGCGGGGAAGTAGAGAGTCTGGATCCTTATTTTCGCCTGGATTTCCTCCTGCATTCCAATCTCATTCCTCGAGGTCGCTATGACGCTGCATTTTAGCCAAACCTTTTTTTCAGTTTCCCTCCGAGCCATTAAACCACCTCTCTCCCTGAATCTCTCACACCTCAAACCTTTTTTCTCTCTCTCTCTCTTACTCTAAATTTTCCTCGTTCTATCTCGCCTTGACGTCATCGATTCTTCCTTTTAACGCTCTTTCTCGCGAAAATCGTCGTGTCGTCACTTTTTTTGCACCCATTTCCATTCGTGTATATGTACTAGCGGCGGTCTATTTGCTTTAAAACGGTGGTTACTGTTGTGATTTTATTGAAGTGAGTAAATATTTAACCCTTCGGTGTGTAGTTTATGGATCAGCGAGCATTGCACCACTAAGATAAACAAAGAAGGTAATACAAGGTAGACTGAAAATGTTTTATAACTGTTATGTAAGTAAATTTAAAAAATTCTCATGATTATATATAGTTCCGGACGCAAAGAACGTGGAGGAGTTTTTTTATTTTTCCACCGTTTCTGTTTTTTTTATCAGAGAAGATTATTACGGATACTAAGGTGATACGCGTAATTCAGGGAAACCGTCGACACCGTTTTCTCGCTGCAGTCTACCAAACGGACGGACGGACGAACAGACAGACAGTTTTCACACAAGCACGTTTTTATTTTAATGTTTTTAAGATAGCTCAGCAGTTGTGTGTACGTACCATATTGGGTCAAATATACCGTGTCCTCTGTTATACCGCGGGAGGTCTTATAACGCTTCCTCCGAAATCCGCGGAGGGAACTGCGTAATGAAAATCCATTTTCCTGGAAAACTTGATGCATTAGTGAGGACGGGATTCCTTCATTACTTTTTGTCCGTTTCTGCTTATCCGCGTCTTTCATTAGTCACGTCGTTAATATCTCCCCTCTCTTTCTCCTGCCGCCACGGCGCTTACTCCCTGCCCTCGAAAACCCCTTTTATCCTTCCCCTCATCTGTCCTTTCTTTTCTCCCTTTCTTTGATCCTTTTGAAATGGCCCATCCTCGTCTCTACCCCTTCTATCCCATCTTAAATCCTTTCTCTCTCCTCTCTCTCCTCTCTCTCTCCTCTCTCTCTCTCTCCTCTCTCTCTCCTCTCTCTCTCCTCTCTCTCTCTTTCCATGTCCTTCCGCCGCAGTTATAAGATCTTTTTTTTATATTTTTTGAGAAATTCTTTTCATTGTTTTCCCGCCAGTCTCGTGAATGCGTGTACTTTCTCTCCTCCATGACGAACCATATATTTAGTCTACCTGTAACTCCCTTTGTTCTTTTCTCATCAGATGTGTGTCCCTTAATGGTGGTCATTTGTTTATCCTGCGGGCGTATTAACTGGATGCCTTTAGTTAATAAAGACATGAATATATATATATATTGGGCAACTAGGTGTTGAAGTGTCTCTCTTGTAATGACGAAGGGATCATCCCGAAAGCTCCAATAACTTCTACAAATGTGTCTCTCCAGCACCCCAGCGACTCCCCTTCCGGCAATTCTCACTGGGTTTCCTTCAACATCTAGTTGCCCTAAATATCCTCATTTACCTTTCCTCTCCCGTAGTATATATATATATATATATATGTATGTATGTACATATGTATGTATATAAAGGTCGCAACAAGGTGTTGCAGGAAGCCCAGTGGACTGTTACCTAAATTGGAGAGACGCTGGGGGTGCTGAAGACACGTAAAACACAAAAACACGCACGCACGCACACACACACACATATATATATATATATAAAATCATCATATGTAGTTTGTCCTTAGACAGGTCCGTGATTATTCATGGTTAAACTTGGTTCTCCATATACTCCTATTTTCCGCAGTCTTCTTCATGTCTTGATGGCTCTCTTTCCCTTTCAAGTCGTCCATCAGCTGAAACCTTTCCATGCCTCTTTCTCTTTTTCCATCCAGTTTTCCTTCTACCACTTCTGTAATCATGCTCTCTTCTCATGTAATGCACAATCCAGTTCGCCTTCCTCTTTTTGATAGTATGTATAATCGTTCGCTCCTCTCCTATTCTTCGTAATACTTCTCGTTTTTTATCCTATCTGTTCATTTTATCTTCAGCATACTTCTCCATGTCCACATTTCGAAGCTTTCCAAGTATTTAATATAATTTTTCCTTATCGTCCATGTTTCTGCCCCATACAAAGCTATACTCCATACATAGCATTTTATCAACTTCTTGTTGATATTCTCCTTTATATTTCCCGTTAGTAGGAGTTTCTTTCATCTGAAAGCTGCTTTTGCTTTCGATATTCTAGTCCTGATTTCATCGTACGTTTTGCTTTTGTCGTTATGATGCTTCCATAGTGTGAAACTTGTTGTAATGGCTTTCCTCCAATACTTATGTTCAAATTTCCTTCTTTTTTACTTGATATTCGCATGATCTTGGATTTTTCTGTATTTATTTTTATACCGTATTTTCTACCTGCTATTACTAGTCTATTTATCCATTTCTGGATTTCTTTTTCCTTTCTTGCAAGAATTACTTGATCATCCGCGTATTTCACCGTTCTTATAATCATTCCTCCAATTTCGATATCTCCCATGCCTTATAACGCTTCTTGCATTAGCCTTTCTCCATATATATTGAATAGGCTCGGCGATAGACAACCGCCCTTACTCTTACTCCTCTACCGATATTTACTCCGCTGTCCGCATTCTCCAACCTTACCTTTACAACTTGATTCACATATACATTCCTAGTCAGTCTCCTGTCTTTCCAGTCCTACATCTATAATCTTTTCATAATATCCTCATCAGCAGTACCCAATTTACTCTATCAAAGGTCTTCTGCCAGTAGACGAAACATACGCAGCAATCTTGGATGTACTCTATTGCCCTTTCTGATATGATTCTTACTACACCGATTGCATCTCTGGTTCCTCATCCTTTTCTGAAGCCGTATTGATCTTCCCCAAGCATTTCTTCGGCCTTTTTCTCTAGCCTTTTATTAAGAATTGACGTGATGATCTTCGAAGTGTGTGACAGTAGGCTTATCATTCTGTAGTCTTGACTTCTTCTTTAGAGGGATCATTGTTACTTCTAAGAAAGCCTGAAGCCACTCTCCCGAGTCGTAAATCTCGTTAATTAATCTCGTTAATTAATTTTCCATTTTTGAAAGTGAAGATGCATTAGTTATGCACGGTCTGATAAGAAAACTCATCAACTGTCTAAATCTATTGTAGTATATTTTCTCGCTCGCCGCTCTAACGCGGCTCATCTTAGATTGCTTTAAATATTAGGTAAGTTGCCTCTACATCGCATTTTGGATCACATCACGCCATTTCAATGTAGGAATAATGGTGTCTATACTAAAGCTAATATAGATTTGTGAACGAGGGGAAAACAGTAGTTCTGGGGTTTTGATGGTGGTTTCCAAGATTTGTTTTTGTTTATATCTTTACGAATGCGTCGTGTTAAATACGCGAAATATAGTTTATGTATTATAATGTGTAAAATATACAAATTAACAAGAAATTATTTAATTAACATTTATCATCTTTTTATTTTAATAACAATTTATCCTGTGTACTTCACACCAATGATAAATGCTTGAACTAATTTAATATGGAAGACCTTGAAATGCTAAATCGCGATATCTCTTATCTGTTCCTATAGCATGATTCGAAACGCAATGTCCTATCATTATTCATTGTGTCTACACAGCGTGGAACATATTCCTGAATCTGCGAAGAAGTTTCAGGAATTGAATGAATGGCGTGGTATCTAGCTTTTTATACACTGGAAACTTCTTCGATCGGGTTCAGTTGTGGACTGTACGGGGGAAGGAATTTACAGCAAATATTGTTTTCCTCGATCCAAGAAATTACTTCTGCGCTGTGATGAAATTTGACATTGTCCATAATCAATATAGCTCCTTCTTTAAACGTATCTTTAGTTTTACAATCATTTAAAAATTCAATAAAAATATCTTTGTTATATGCACCTTCTTTAAGGCTAAAATTTTTATGCCATTAATTGTGATAACTGGAGCCAAACTTAAGTTTCTTCCCCGGTTTGTTGGCACCATTTTTATGGCATCTACATTTTTTGGTGAATATCCATAATTGTTAGTGCTATGTAAATTAAACCCTGTTTCATCAAGAAATAGCATCCTGCCTGATGAAATGGACATAATATCCCGAGAATATATTTGTCGTTTAGATATAACCTCTGGAATTGTTTTTATAGCTCTTTCTTTTAAACGTTTTCTACTCATGCCTATCTTTCTCAAATTAGCACATACTGTAAACTGCGCGCATTCTATATTTTGTTCCTTCAGCTTTTTCTGTATTCCTTTTTGCATTAAGGAGCAGTCCGCCTGAATTATTTCACATATATTTTCAGAGTAGACATTTGCTGCACTCTGGGTTCAGGTTTCTTTCTTTTCAAATCAGTCTCCACCGTATTTTCTTCTGCTTCGTGCACCTTTTCCAGTAGTTTATAAATTACAGATTTAGATACGCCTACATTTTTGGTCATTTTAGCGACCGTCTCACCTTCTCATATTTTGATTTTTTCATCGGTAATGGTTGTTCTTTTCTTACGTTTACGGATCTTTGAATCATTGGATCCATTTTCCTGCAAATTAATTTCACTTTCATCGTTAATGGTCATTTTTCTTTTAAGTGAGCGTATAACTTCATGCTTAGATTCATTTACCTGCGAATTAATTTGATTTTCCTCGCTAATTTCCATACTTAAAATATGATTGATATGTTCCGTCCGGCTTTATTTATTTATTAGCAAGAATTCAGAGACAGCACAGGGCCAATTATACTGAATATCATAACAACAATAACAAGGACGAACACAAAACCATGCCCTCGGCAGGATTCGAACCTGCGACCCTAGCATTGGGAGCTAGACACGCTAACCACCACTCTTCCAAGGCCGGCTTTGTTTATAACTACCGATATTTTGTATATAACTACCACTAATGTGTTTATAACTATAGATAATTTGTTTATAACTGCCGATATTTTGTTTATAACTACGGATAACCCTGTATTTTCCTCAAACGAGTTCGAAAAATACACTAGGAGAAATGACGCTAATAAATTCCGTTCACATCTGCAAATATTCACGCATATACTACAATTATTCATTAATATCTTTCAACCTGTGTTTATTCGAGCAATCAATGGCCTTATTCCAGGAATCATAGTAATTAGATAGCTTTATCAAATTTTTACACCCTATTTTCTCTTTACATCGTGAGGTCAGGAATTAAGACCTTGCTAAGGTGCTATTCGTTGTTTTTCACGCTTTCGCCTGTTTTTTTCCTCGTCTCTTCTTCCCTTTTATTTCTTTGCTATCCTTCAACGGTCGCCTGACGCGAAATTGTTTACTCTTTTTCAAAGACGGCCGTTTATTATCGTACCTATGCGCTTTCTTTTGTTTATTTAAAGCTAAAAAATGTTTCCGACGACAGGGTTTTCGTTCCTGTAATGCGAATGCTGGTAGACGAGATGGTTATTACGAAAGCTTGGAAAACTTGAGAGTGCTGGAAAATGGCGATTTCCTAGCGTCTTACTTAAACAACTTTAGGTTTTACGGAAGGGGTTTTTTGTGTAATTTTTTAAAGGGGAAGATGGGAGGTAGACGTGATTGATTAGGCTTTGGTTTGGTCTGAAACAGATATGTAAGAACTTGTAAAAATTACCTATATACATACATTGGAATTCTACATTGATTTGGTTTCAGGTACACGCTACCATACCCGTGTTATCCAAAATCTTCCTTTTAAAGTTCTCAGACCCAGTTCTTTCTTTTAATGCATCTTATATACCTTCCTTCCTCTTTGCATCTTTCCTAACGTTCTTCCTACTGTGACTTCCTTCAGTTGACCGTTTCCATTCAAATTTGGATTCACCCATTTTTCCTGTCTGTCCTTTATTACCCTAATTAAAGTAAAAATCACTCAATGACGGTTACACTTCTCGCCATGCTGCAACATGGTTACGTCGTGTTGTGGATTTTTTACGGCTTTATGTTGTATTTGTATAAAAAAAGATGCGTTTTATGCATTGAAATGTGTTTCATTCATTACTGGTGGAGTGATGGAAACGCTGTTTAAGATATAATGAAAGTAAAAAATAATGTAATTAATATATATTGGTAATGTGCAGAGCGGCGGATTTAAAATGAAACCATAAAGAGGAATATAACATTAAGATAGCATTTAGAGATGTGAAAATATCGACAAGTCCGCTGTTACCGTAGATGCACTTTTGATCATCATCGTCATCACTGGGGTATATTAAAAATATTTACGCAATTAAATAAATTGGTCAATGTTTTTCGAGTCTCAAGCAGTAAAAATGGCACTTTTCCTCATTAAAAGAACAGTTTTTGCGCGAGTTTCTGGACAAATGATATTAACTAACATGAAATATGGATAATC
Organism: Uropetala carovei; assembly: GCA_036926305.1. Classification (NCBI taxonomy): domain Eukaryota; kingdom Metazoa; phylum Arthropoda; class Insecta; order Odonata; family Petaluridae; genus Uropetala; species Uropetala carovei. Next base: position 931,687 of record JAXCHB010000210.1, read on the forward strand.
AAGATAGAAAAGATTGCGTTTCTACCAATATTCTATGATTAATCTGTAAACGCGTTGGAATTATTAAACATAGGTAGCTGCGAAATCAGCGTTTAAAAAAATAAGGGGTACAGAAATCTATGTTTCAAAATACGGAGAATTGAGCTATCAGTCCTATTAAGACAAATCATTGTGCATTAAATTAATCAATACGGAAAGTTAGTACAACATTGCCAGAATCAGCTCGGTTCGTCGCTTGATCCATTAAGCAACTATCGCAACGCGTTTCTGACCGACCGACTGCGTGGTTGGCAAGGATAGTTAATGGAGATAATAAATTTTTCATAGTAATTACACAACCACCACTAGCACCAGCGAATGTGATTATGGGTTCTTATTCACTCGGGATCTATCACGTTTCGTTTTAAATTTTATCTCTTCGTTCAGCTGCATTAGTTTCCGACTCAACTTTTATTTCTTTTAACGCGAAACGCCTACGGATCGATGGAAGAAGTGGCATTTCTCGCGTCGAATGAATTACTCTCATCTTTTATTGTCATTCGTCCGTTTCTCGCTCCTCCCTTTATCCGAATCCTTTGGAATTTATATGGCCGTCCTTACCGCGACCTGAAATACTTTTTTAAAAAATATCGAAGCCACGTGTTTGCTAACGTCTCGACCCAGTTCTTGTATGAAATGCATCCGTGAAATGACGCGATTGGGTTAAATTCGTCGCGGAAAGGTTTGTTTGATTGATTGAACTCGATAAGAGAGTTGCGGGACCATTTCTACGTTAAATAGCCGCCGTCGATGACGGAATCCGTATTGTTTTTACGTAGTTATTTACGTTTTTGAGCCGTTTCCATGGCTACCGTGCTGTATCCGCATACACGCACGAATGCTCGCAAGCAGACGAACCTCAATAACCCGAACATCTGTACCATGAATTTTCAGCAACTCGAAGTGGATTTATTGATTTCCTTATACCTATATTGTATGCGCTGAAATACAGATCCACAATTGAACCATTTTTGTCATCGTTCCAGATTAGATATTCTCGGGTACGACTCTTTGTGCAGATGCTGTGTGTATTTACACCTACATTTTACCCCGCAATTCTCCCAAGCGGTGGGTGGCAGGAGGTGCAACGCCCCAAAGGCTGCCTAACAATTTTCTCTCGGAGGTTTCATTCTCCTGTTATGAGATCGTATTGTCCTCTGGAGAAAACGAGCCACGATAACGGTCTGTCTTACAATCGATTTCAACTATGTTATCGCTTTGATCGCGTCTACCTATGTACGCCAGTGCTTCAGCTATTTAAAATGCTCAATCGTGTTTATTTATTCACTACTGTGGTGATATTTTACAATCCTGTGTGTACTGAAAATGTCTACAGGTTCAGCAACCTTACAATTTCATAATATCTTTTGATGCTGTCGCTGAGGAGAATACATATCCGTATTTTTAACACCTCGATTTCTATCGTACTTATTTCCATCCTGATAAATTACATTAATTGTATTTCCTTCTGTACTTATATATATATATATTGTAGTTAAATTTTCACAAGTTTCCTTTATTCAATCCAGCAGTTCACTTGCCGATATTTCGACTCCGGTATATCTCTGCTGTTTTCTTATCCTTCGAAGTAGTTAAACATGTTTTTCGGCTGGCTGCACTTTAATGATAGAATTAATCGTGAAATCCCAACACAAAGTCTACCTCAGTAGTTTAGTGGTATGCCAGGCAAATGGAAGATCAGGGTTCGGTTACCGGTTAAGGCAGAATTTTTCTCGCTCTTTACTCAGTTTTTAATATATTATGATTAGGTTTTACAACTTGAGTTGATATTCAAACATTTCTGTATTGGTTTTCTCATTCATTCAGACAATATTCCCGAATTATTTGCATCTAATGGGAGTTTAAGAGGTGCTTGCACCGTTTTGGGAGAAAATTGTTCACTTTTCCGGTATGTATACCTATAATATATATTTGTGTGTATAGATATATATATTCATAATCAAATGTATGCCTAAATATATGTATTTATATTAAAATGCCAGCATATTAACGTACTTATAGATATTCTTCCGTTTGCCAGATTTGGCTCGTAATTAATCGAAATAATCGTCAATAATGTCGTTCTCATTTTGGCTTCCGGTGAAATAATGAGCGATCATAAACTAGGATTGATGTCATGTGCGTTTATATACGTGGGTTAAATAACATTCGCTTGAATAACGGACCGCGGGTCGCATGTATTATCCGCGAAACAGAATCAATCCCGTTAAAGAGAGAGAATAGATATTTTCGACATTGCGCCGCACCAAATAATTCCCGCGCGACTCGGCAAGAGGAAAAAAATGCAATTATTGTTGACCCCGATAAAAAATTTTTATGGATTCCATCGATTCTTCCCGTTTCGTTTGTGTCTGTGTGTGTGTGCGCGTTTGTCATATTTATTGAAAATTGTGAGACGTATTCTTCTCTCTCTCTCGTCGACGTTTATATCGAGTAAATCGACACTATAAACATGGTCGTTTTTTCTATACGGGTTTTCTGTTGCCTTCGAGAACGTATTAACGCTCGGGTTGTCGATGAAAACGATACGTTTGCGAATTTCCCATTATTCGGGCCGGATTCCCTGTCAGCGACCGTGTCAAGCCGTGAATGCTTTCGTGCTCGGCGCAATTTTTCGGCGTTTTTTTATTTTAACTTAAAAAATTTTTTTTTGTCAGATGAATATCTCGCTTCGTTCCGAATTCCGCGTTTATGGAGACCTGTTTTGTTTTTTGAACTTCTTTTTTTTTTTTTAGAAGAACCGGTTAATCGGATCCGTCAGTTCGACAGCGGAAGGAAGTCGTTACGGACGTGAGCGCCGTTGTTCATGGCGCACGCGCAGAAAAACACGAGCTCGTGCTAAAAGTGCGTGTGTGTGTGTATAAGTTCGGTAGTCAAATCCATTTGTGCTGGCTTCATGTTCGCCGATTTACTTGTTCCCGCAGAAATTATCGTATTTTCGATCTACGCGGAAGGTATATATGTCACTTAATCGCGTTTGCCCACCGCGGGGCTTACAGACCTTTCGCTCCAGCCTGCGAATCACAGCGAGATTTATTCTCGACAGAAAAACAAGTGAATGAGCGCATCTGTGTATTTAGACGTTCGTCAAGTTATTGTGGTAAGTTATGGCGAATGCAATAATGGTTGTGTTCACGTCGTAAGTAACAATATTCTCAAGTTATTGCGTTAATTTTTTTAAAATTTGTAACGAACTAAGTATATTATGTATTTATGTTGCATTTTCGAAACAATTCATGGAGGGGGTTTATTAATTTGATAATTGAGAGCCTCGAATAAATAAATTATTGGAGTTTGAAGAAGGATAATATAATTTCGAAAGGAAAAAGGAACGTCGACAATATAGTTTTTCACGTCATGTTGCAGGAATTTACGCTGAGAATTAGCATAGAAGTTACATTTGGCGTTGATTAACAACACCAATGTATCAACGTTTATTGCAATGGAATAACGGAATATATTAATGTAATTAGGTGTAATATTAAGCATATGATCAACATGTATTTTCTGCAGTTTATTGAATGTCGTCAATAAGTCATGGATATTTTTATTAACGTTGGTCTATTCGATTTACATCGCCCATTTTATTTCTATGCTTAATTCATTACCATTCGTTGTTTTCGACGGAGTATCGCATTAGATACAAATTAAAATCCGCATGAGTTAAATATGCGATTCTTACGCCAATAAAAGAAAGTCGGATGATTGGGCTTGGCAGCTTTAATAAGTTAAGTTTCATTTAAAAAAAAAAGTTTTCAAGAAAAGGATCGCAGGGACCTGGTTTGGACAGTTTTCTAGTTAGTTTCAGTTACATTTTTAGGGGTTTTAGTCATTGATGTTTTTCAGTGTTTTAATAAAAACAAAGCTACTCAAAATCCATGCGGGTCATATCGACGCTAGCCAGTTTCTCACATGAGGCGTAGAGCATGTGTATCAGCCAACCGCTGGCAATAATTTTTACGAACGGCATGGAAAAAAATTACGGACAACCGTTTCTTTTACGGACATATTTTTACGTCTGTGTTTTTAAATTCACATGTGCCACTAGTGCAAAAAGTGAAAAATATGCCCAATCCGATGCCAATATAAGTCTTGGCTCCGTTGATTACAGTAGTAACAGAGCTACTTGGCAATCAATATACTCTCCAAGCGGTCAATGTGCTCCTTTAAACATTACGACTTTGTACATACGAAAGGTTTTAGTGAACATCACACACTTGGTTGCAGTCGCAGCGTATTTTGGTGCGTCAAAACGAGAATGTATACGATGAATATGTTTTATTTAACCCTGAAAATCTCCTAGTATTTTACGGACATCTAAAATTTTTACGGACTTTACGGACAATTGCAACTTGAGCTATTTTTTACGGACTGTCCGTACATTTACGGACGGTTGACAACGCTGATGTGTATACACGTAAGCGTAAGCGTTAGGTCAGTTTGTAATTCATTTACGCCGAAGGAGAACCAAATCACATATCCGGTCTTTATCGCAACCGGTTTCACCGTAAGTGCACGCTGGATTTTCTTTCTCTTATCCTAATCCAATTCTTTTTTCGCCTTTCCCCATTATTTATTATGTACAGTGGAACTTGGTTAAAACTATACGATTTGATCGATACAATTCGTATAAAAATCGTACGTCCATCTCCACGGTCGTAACAGGCAAATGAATAATCGAATTCTCGTTTAGTTCGCCTTATAATCGAGTCCGATTGTTAATTTAAGAATAATAGCTCCAATGTTAGAAATTAGGTACGTAAGTACATCTCCAAGATAAATGTTCTTTTTAGAATCTCCTTTCGGCGAATCACCACTGAAGGCGGCTACATTGTAGCCGTAATGCGCGTATAGTTTTTCATAACGTTGTAATGGCTATTGGAGATACCTGAGATAAGTTTTTTGTAATCTTTTGATTTTTTAAAGTGACCGTTATTGATTAAGTGCGCACGTTTGAAATTATTTGATGTTTAAGCTAATATTCTTGAATTTTTTAAGCAATAAACTAGTTCGGTAATTCTCTAGCGAATCGAATTGGTTAATGAAGGCGCATACACGTAGATATATATACACACACGCACGTACGCGGACACGCACACACACACTCACCAATACGTAAAAAGTTAACCAAAATTCATTTATTAACAAGCTTTTACCGTTGAAAAGAAGTGGCCACTGAGCTACCGCGCCACTCTTCCCCTTCCGAGCGAGGTTTGCTCCCCTTCCATCCTCCGCTCCCTCTTCCTCCCCCACCTCCCTCGCTCCGTCGCTTATTCTACCCCTTCTACCTTTTCCTTCCCCTCTCTCCGTTATCCTCCATTCTCCCTCCCCCGCTTCGCTCGTCATACGCCACCTCCTGCTACCACGTACTTCCCTGTTACCGAGCGCGCGTAAAACCATTCCCGATGCAGTCCGTTTCCCTCTTCCCCGCTCTTCTGATTGGCCGCTTCCATCGCGAGGAACCCCAATGGATCTCGCGGAATCTGGATGGGTTCATGAAGGCCTCATTACACTCATCTGGCCGCTCTTAAATTTTTTATGCCGTCTGTGGGATACGGTAAAAAAAAACGTAGGTTTTGTAGTCACGCTGGATTATATTCACGTTTCGTCTTCGTCACTGATTGTTGTAATTAGCGTTTAATTTAAAAGAGAAGGATGTTTTGTTGTTCGCTTTTCATTTGTGGATGTTGTTTCGGTTGGTTTTATTGTTTTGAAAGCTTTAAATCTTAGTGAAAAAATCCATTATTTTTCGCGTTTATAAATGGAGAAACTTATGCCATATATATATATATATATATATATGTAAATTACGAGAAACATACCAGTAGAATTTTGTCTTTTAAAAATACTTTTACAATTTAAAATTATTAAGTTATGAATGATAAAAATTGATCCTTACTTATTCTCTATCATCCTGGAGGTAATTTTATGACGTTTCATTACCAGGAAACCTAGTCGTGAGTTAAAATTGATTATAGTTAAGTAAGCACGGCCTATTTTCTTTTACGTAAGGAAAATGTAGTTAATTTTTATTTTCACGTTCCAGCCTTATTTGTCCTTCATTTCTAAAATTTTCGTTTTTGAAGCATATAGAGAACGTATCACAATAGAATAAGATAAGCAGTTTTTTTTAAAGGACGCGTTTCCGCAGTTTCGATTATGTTTCTCCAAAATTTTGTTGCGAGTAACAAGGAAATAGTTTCCCTCAACCTCTCCATGTAACATCGCCCGTGATTACTTAAAACTCCCCATTTAATATTTTCGGCGTTTTTTTGTACGAAAATCCGTCGCGAATCGTTGGTCTTTTTCATTTCTCCGCCGATAATTAGATTGTGTTATTAGAGAAAGAGAGAGAAAGAAAGAAGGGTCGCGGGTGCTTGGCGAATCCAGTTTCCTTCCTGCTTAGCAAAAAAATACCGGTTGCTCCTCAGAAATCCAGGTCGGTCACGGCCTCGCTCATAAAACCACCATTTTGTCACGCTAAAGGCCCTCATTAACATGGGGCGATTGTTCAGGGTTGATGCAGACTATAAAGGCATCGGTCGACCAAAGCTGTCTTTTTACTTTCGGTGCTCATGTTTGACGTGCACAGTGCCGAAACGAATGGCTTCAAAAAAATCGGCGGTTCAAACGATGAATTACACCTAATTGCCTGTATAAATAAGTGATGAAAGCAAACCGTTTAACCATAAAAGTACTAATGCTCGATTATCTTATGAAATGCAGTAATTACCCACGGTGCAGTGATGATGAAAGAATAGGTGAAAGCTCCAGAAACCATCCCTATATATATTTATACGAGTGATATTGGTGGTTTTTGTAATCATAAGAAGTTTGGTTGAACCATTCAGCCTATTACGACGAAAGCTAAAAGCCATCTTCATGGATAATTCGGCGATATCTGAACAGTAGAGCCAAGCCTGTGATAATCGTTAGTGACAGTTTGTTAAATTGCACCACCTGCCTCCTATAGTCTGATGAATTACTAGTGCATTTGTAGGTGTCACTGATCAGAGTCGACGGTCGCTGAATTGCCATCGATTTTGGTTGATTTGTGACTGTTATGCGGAAATGCTTCACGCGAACGTTTTATGTCAATAAGAGTTGCATGCATCATTTGTTTATTGGATTTTACGTTGCTGTAGCAAATTTAACGGAAGTTTTCTGTGAAATTTTTGTATGGTATGGTGTAAATTGGGGATCCAGGTCCAATTTTATTTTGGAGCTGCCCGTTGTATTTTGGCGACCCGGGCGAGAAACCATGCCATTGTCGAGATATTTGAAAAGTAATATCTTCAATTCTTCCTAAGTATTATTCATAATTTTTATAATGATAAAAGGAATTATATTAAGATACCAGCCTGTTCCGGGAAATAAATGATATCCAAAATTTGTTCACTTACAAAGATTTTGGCGCCCCGGGCAGACTCTCGACTCGCCCGTACCTCGGGGCGGCCCTGGCTCTGAACATAAAATTAAACTACTGAAAATTTTTATTTAAAATAACTTTGTATATCCATGAGTTTATTAAACTATCGTAACAGGTTTCGCAGGGTTAGGGAATCATCAGCTGACTGGTGGGTTGTATTAATTTAGTAATTGAATGGTTCTACAAAATTATTTTAAACAATAAAACATTACTACAGTGTTACGCCTTAATCTTAATGAAAGTCTAGGAAGTGTTTTTTAATAAGTCCTATAATTAATTAGGATTTTTATTTCTGTGTTTTACATATTTTTTGAGAAAATGAGATTCCTCGACTCAGGGGATCTAGGACCACTTAGTTCGTTCCAAGATACGCTCCTAAGCGGAAACCAGTAATTTTCAGGGCGGCATGGAAAGAATTTTTTTTGGGAAATGTATGAGTTTTTCCTCAATATCTACGGAAAAGGATACTAACTAATAAATAGCGAAAGATTAACAGCCCTTACCGTACATCAAAACTGTAATATATATGCACGTAATCAAACGTGTAAATAATATTTAATTTGTGTTTTCTTTATTTGTTTTTTTAGTAAATTCTATACACGAACGCCGATAAAACATTATACAAATATTAAGCGGATCCTTTTGATGACATATGGTTTACGCGATTATCCTACTGCGTTATTTCATTCGGAAAACTTTGCATCAAATTATGATTCTACATGCGTTCTATCGTAGCACATTATTTTAAACCTCTAACGTCATTTATTGCTGCTACGTCACGTGTTTTTGTGTCGAAACATCTCGTTTCAGCACTCATAGGCTATTTCTGATTTATAATCCTCATCGATTATACGTAAAGCGTTATTAAAACTGTATTACCGTTACATATTATCTTTGCTAGAAAAAATATTGTTGTATAACGTTAAATATTTTATGGATTTTTGTCCGTACCTTTACTTTGCGGGATGTAACGCCGCTACCGTTCAGAACCGTTGAATGGTTATTTGGCGTAATCATCACGTCGTGTGAGAAAATGGTAGGTACTCATTGGAGGGCATTGTATCAAGTTATTCGGAAAGGATTACACAGGGGATCGTTTTTGGCACGGACGTGTCTGTCACCTCAGACAAGAATCTTCCTATTATTCTTGGGTCGACTATTTTTAGCGGCGCGCATAGAAATGATACATGTCACGTTTATGGTTTCGTACACAAAGCCCCGAAGCCGAAGATTCCATTCATATTTTTCTGGGGAGGAAGGTAGAGAGGGACCTCCTTCCCTCTAGTCCCTTGCCCTCCCTCCTTCCCCCCCCCTCCCCTCCCACCCCCTCAAAAAAACAAAACCCTTCCCTCCATCATAACTCGCCGCTTCTGCGGACCCAGGTCGAAAAACAACCAAGCTTTCCCGAAAGGAATCCCTTCGCAACCTTTTCCCTCCCCCAATCCACATCTCCTCCCATTTCCATCGCTTATTCCTCTTAATGCCTTTGTCTGTTCCAACTCTACGTCATCTCTCATTCCCCACCTATATCTCTTCTCTCTCGGGATACAACCGTTATCGTTTTCTCTTCGTTCCTAACCCCTCTTTCGAACAAACTTTCCTCTCCCTCCGTTTCCCTGGTAACCCCCATAACCCGCTCCCCTCCCCTCTCTCCTCCCTTCCCTTTCCGTGGCCCACCTACTACGGCCAGTGGTCACAAAAGCCGCCATACCTCTGGTCGTTGTGTGAGAGATTCGGTTAGATCTTTTTCTTCCCTCTCTTTCTCTCCTATACGTCCTATATCCTTTCTCCCTCCTTTCCAACTCTTGACCTCTCGCCTTCCACTGTTTTCTGTCTGTATTCTTGTTCCGTCTGTATCCTTCCGCGATCTATCTCCCATTTCCTATCTCCTTTCTGGATCTTTTTTATCACCTCTCTTTCCCTCTACCTCTCTTTACCTTTCCCTCTCTGCTTCTCCTGCCTTTTTCTCCCTTCTCTATCTTTCTCTACCTCTTCCTCTCTCTCTCTGCCTATCTCTGCTTTTCCTCTCCCTCCGCTCTCTCTCCCCCTCCTTCCGTCTCCCTTCGTCTTTCCTATTGCTCTTCCTCCCTCTTCCTTCTCAACTTCTCTTCCGTCCTCCGTCTTTCCCGCTTTCTGTCTCCTTCCTCTCCTTTCTCACCGTCCTTCCTTTCTCCCCATCCTCGTAACTTTCTCTACCTCTCTCCTTTTCCTTTCTTTCGAACTCCCTTTTTCCTCCCCTTCTCAACACTTTCGTTGTTCTCTCTCTTCCTCTCTATGCCTTTCTCTTTAACCTCAGTCCTCTTCCTCTTCATCTACCCCTCTCACTACCCTTCCTTCCTCTCCTTTTGCTTTCTGCCTCCCTCCCTTTCCCCACGTTTCTCTCTCTTCTCTATCCCCTCTCCTTGACACCGCTGTCTCTACCAGCTCCCTTTTGGCCTTCACCGAGTCAAACCTTTCTCAAATCTTTTCCCGTCTTTTGCCTGCTTCTCTCTCTCTCTCTCTCACCTCGTTCTTCCTATGCTGTCGCCTCCGCCATAATTCTTCGACCTCTTTCCTTTATCCCATTTCCTTGTCTGCTTTGCCTCTTTCACTCATCGCTTTCTGTATCTGCCACTCTCTGTTTCTACTTCCTTCCCTTCATCTTCCTCCTTTCCGTCTGTCATCTTCCGTCTTTTCCTCCTCTCTCTCGTCTCTGGGATTCTTCCTCTTAAGTAAAAATCTGTTTATTCTCCAGATTTTCTTTCTTTCATTCATAGCTGCCTTACTATCTTAATTTTGGCGCACGTTGCGGTAATTCTAAAAGGGTTTGTCAGCCTAGCGATTTCCGTCGGCCTGTGTGCACGCAAGAGCGCCACGCTTGCTGAACGGTTTTTGACGGAATTAAGAATCGAAGGCTCTCGATTAAATTTGTAGGTCAGATTCGAGTTGGAATGCCGCCTATCATAAAACCCAGTGCCTAAGGTTTATCAAACGGCACCGCTTTTGCTTATGACATTTTGGAAGTGGGGTTTATTAATGACTATAGCATTTTGTAGTAAGCTAAGTATTCCAGTGCTGATAGTTAACTGTGAACAGAAGTTGAGATTATTTTTTTATTATTTCTTTGAATAACTCGCTTTAGAAAAAAAAGGTGAAAGCGGAAGAAGAAAGCAAGTTAAAGGTTTTTACTTTTCGGTAATTTTCTAATGGCTTTACTTTTTACTTACCGAATCTATGAAGCCATCGATTTTATCGATGGTTATTATTCTTTGTCAGCCATGTTTGTGTTTCGGGTTTTTATAAGTATAAATTCGGTCCAATGAATTTTGGTCAGCAATTTAAAGAAGGCAATATTGAAGTGCTCGAAAGAGTTGGTGGAATTTGCGCCGAAACGGAGCTTGACCTGTTGATCCTCTCTAGTTTGTTAAAGTTAGCGCGAATCATCGGAGAAATCAATAAGCGTGAACCCTTTCAGTCAGATGCTTCGTCGCCCTCTGAGGCGAAGCCGTTAATATTTCTCTCCAAGAAAAAATATCATCTGAAATGAGGATTTTTTAATATTTAGAGTTCCAATAAAAAATCTCCTCAAGGCTCTAGAAGTTACAGTAGTCTAAATAAAGGATGCGTGTTTTTTAATGGGAAAAAGATGCTTAGACTTTTTAATAATTAGAACATAACATTTTAAAATGTTGTGTCCCAAATAGCGCAGCCCGGATGAAGTAGTGCCCTTGGTGCAGCTCTGCAATTAAATTTTCTATTCAAAATCCTTTTCTTTAGTTCAGCATTTATTACAATGGGTGTTGCAGGTATAAAAGCGTTCATGGAATTCAGGGAGCGATGAAAAATTCATCTACTGAGAAAGAATGATATTAGGAGCGTGTCACGTCGTTAATTAATCTTTCTTATGATCTGCGCAACGTAGAAATACGGAGAGTCGCCGTAAACTTCAAAGTTTTCTTTATCTAGCAGGAAATTATAATATCATAATTTCCCGTACTTCCCGTCTCTCATTCGCCTGCTTCCGAAAAGAATACTGCTCAATCGGTTTATTTTTTCACCATAAAATTTCCAAATCAGACCTTTCGTCGGCTCAGCAAACGAAAATGTCCTTATTTCCTCGATTTTTTTCATACACGAAGACCGTAGGTTTTTGTTTTCGAGACGATGCTCAATTGATTTCTCATATCAAGGGCCGAAATTACTTTTTAAAAAATGGCCTTTTTTTTTAAAAAACATTAGCAATTTCTCTAGTCGAACGTATTGAATTTCCTCGGCTTCATCCACCCGTATCCGACGCATCCGGTTCGCTGACGAATTCCCCGCATATATCCGAGCGCATCGATTGCGTTCCGATGTGTATAAAAACCCTTACAATCGAACTCGACGAACCCTTTGCCTTCACTCTACGACCGAAAGACGCACGTGTAATGGCAATAAGAAGTCGGAATGAATTCTCGGATGCTGTATCGTCGCGGCAATTAACGTGCCAAAACAAAAAGAGCGAGGTAATGACGTTTCCATCGCCAGCCCGCCGCTGCGCTACCTGACCCCTCTTTCCTCCCCCTCCCTCCCCCCCTCCACAGAAGCGGAAGATTGTGAGCTTTTAAGAGGGCGTCAGAGGCGATGGGGTTGGGTTATAGGGAGGGAGCGGAGGATAGCGGAGGGAGGAATGGAGGAAGGGAATAAAGAGAGAGGGGAAAAAGAGGATGAGAGAGAAAAAGTGGTCTCCTCCCCCTACTCCTTTCCCGCCTTCCTCTCCGGAATACACGAACCTCGAATTTGAACACCAAGTTATCGATCCACCCGCTCCCCCCCCCCCTCCCCCACTGTGCATTTGGCATCCCACACGCACGCCTCCCCAACCCCCTCACACTCCCCGCCCTCTCCTCCTCACCACCTCATATCTCTCCCTCCCCCCTCCTCCTCCCCCCCTTTCACTCCCGTAGTCCACCCCCCTCTCACTCTCTCAAGCCCATCCACACAGCCTTATTTCCCACCTCAGTGTAACACCAGCCTTTCCTTATGTTGTCCCTGTTAGTTCCCCCATCCCTTCTCTCCTCTTCGCCCTCCACCGTCTCCATCGCTCATTCCTCTCGCTCCTCTTTCTCTCTCTCCCTCTCTCCTCCCTCCTCTTCACTTGCCTTGATCCCATCTCTGAATTCCTCCCTCTCGCTCTGTCCTCTCATTTTCCCTTCCTCTTTTCGCTTGCTTCTTCATTTCCCTCGTTCGTTCATTCTCTCCCCCACTCCCTCTCTCTCTCCCCCTCTCTCTCCCTCTCTCTCTCCCTCTCTCTCTCCCCCTATCCCTCCCTCTCTCTCTCCCCCACTCCCTCCCTCTCTCCCCATCTTCCCCTCTTTCTGGCTTTCTCTATCTCCCTCTCCTCCCTCTCTCTTCCTCTCACTCAGTCCTTTCCTTTCTCTCTCTCCTTCCCTGCCTTAATTTCTCTCTCTCTCTCTCTTCAGTCATCCCTCTCTCTCTTTCTCTCCCACTCTGCGTTGTCTCCCCTCCTCTTCCGTTCCTCCTCACCCCTCTCACTCCTCCCTCTTCCAATTTCTTCCTCTTTCGCCCCACTCGCTCATTCTCCCTACTTCTCTTAGTATGTATACGTTATCTCGTCGCCGAACGCGTTTTACCCTATTTCTTCCTCCATTTATCATCTCATTTCCTCTGCCTCCTTTTGTATCATTTCTCTTCCTCTCTTTGATCTTTTTTTCTTCTCTCTCTCTCTCTCCTTTTCGTACGCATCGCGGCTTTTACTTCTGTTTAGTTCTCTTTTCGCCTTTTTTTTATTAACGAAAAGGTCCTGACCTTTTTCGCTCCCTCTTCTTTCGCCCCTTTATCTTCTCTTAACCCCTCTCTTTCTCTCGTCCTCGTTACTTTTTTTTTCATCTTATCCATTTGCCTCGAATTTCTCCGCCTTTCATGCTGTCCATTTTCTCTCCGCTTAATTATTATATAAACACGTCCGCGCCTTTTGTCCGAGAGATTATTATTTTAACTCAACCTTCCTCATTTCTTATTTTTGTTTTTCTGTCGCTTTCGTTTTGTATCTTTTTCTAATTTTTTCTTTTTTTAACGTTCTCTCTCTCTCTCTCGCATCTCTCGCCGTATGTTGAAAGATACAATTGCAAAATTTTGGCCCTATGCAATTACGTAACTCGAGTTACCGAATCCTGAAGCGGAAACTTAACTGTGCCTGAATCGAAATAAAATATGTTGATAACAGTGGCAATGATACCAATAAAAAGATTCAGTAAAAGTATTAATGAATTCTGATATTACCTTGAACCGCCAAAAATAAACTGCCCTCTAATGCGCGTATCACGATTCATTCACGGGTTAGCCTGTGATGGCGTAGATATATTCAGTTTTATGTTTCTAAATCAATGAAAAATCGATCTTTTGGCTGGAATCCAAATGACGAATGAATATTACTCCAAAGGTACGAAACGTTTGGGAAAACCAATTGCGCAACTTTTCCGTAAGGCCGCTTTCTAAAAACAGCCGTTTAGAATTCGTGAATTACCGCTGAAGTCGACTGATTTGCATGCGAAATTCCCATATTGGTTACCAAATTGTTCTTGCCTTTGGGATTGCTACTGAGGCCGACTGATTTGCATGCGAAACGCCCATCTTGGTTACCAAACTGTTTTGTGCCTTTGGAATTATTTTCGTTTTGAGTTCTGGAGAGACTAAGAAGTGTCGGTTTCTTAGAAGATGCCTACTGATTCGACCAACTTTTGAATGATTTACTTACTTATCTTGCTACTCAGGAATTTAAAGAATTTCGAGATTTTCGTTTCGGATGGAAACGCTCAAAGGAACCCTTTCCGTCGCCGTCAATACTTCAAAAATTCCGCGATAAATATTACGGAACGCATATTTATGCAGAGTTCTCAACATATTATCAATGCGACCCTGACTTTGAAGGATGGTCTTTATCATTTTTCGCAATTCTTTCTTCTTCTGTGGTTGAAAGCATAATCTGCAGCACGGATTTGATTACTTTTGTCCGGTATAGGTTTATGAATGTGTCGAATGGGGGAAGGGGGGCAAGAATGTATTGTAACCATGAAAAAATCGAGTTCCAGATTTCGTCAGAAATACACGGTTTAGGTGTAAATGAGCCCGAACAAAATGCTTTTAGCCATACCGTCTACCTGTGCGCGGCTCTAGAACCTATTCTGTTCGACACCATCCAAAGATATTTCATATTTAAGCATAGAAGAAGCAGTAGAAAATATGAAGAGATGAAATATATAGCACAGCTAGCAGAAGTGCCTGTTGAATTTCAACGGATTAAGTGAATCTAAAACTTCGACCGTGTAATATGTAAATAACGCAAGAATAAGATAGTATACAGTTTTAACTCTTAAATAAAGCAACAATGAAGATAATCGCTCCGCATTTACCTATTTAGATGAATGAAGGAAAAAAATCTTGCGCTGTAAAAAATCGAAAATAACGTGTAAACTTATGGGAAAATAATTATTGAATTAAACTCTCCCTCAACACGATAATCAACAGAAAATGTATGAACCAAGGAACAAACGAAATTAATTAATTTAAAGAAAGACAAAAGAGTAAATAGAGAACGTTTAAGAATCACAGAGTGAATATTATCCTCTTGACTATTAGCTCCATTCTCATTCATGAGTTCTGTTACGAGAAAATTGTTTATATCAACAATACTTTGGAAACAATGAAACGATTTATCCAATCACAATTTTTGGAAAATCTGTCTAATTATTTAAGTTACTTATGTAATTTTAAAAACAGCTTGCTTTGGAGAACTCTAAGCCACACAAAAATATCATAAAATCTATTTATTAGTAATATTTTAATTAAAATCAACAAATATTTTGTTGCTATGTAAACAAAGCAAAATCGTACACAGAAATTGAAAAACGATTTTACGTTAAAAATTTTCTCATATAAATGCATTGGGTCTCTCAACTTCGGCGACAGTAGGAGTTGTCATGGTAGCTTATAATTGACATTATCATAAAACTGATAAAATCACGTAATTTTCTGATTATAAACGCATTTTTACGCTAATTCGATCAGGATACGGATTCTGTCTTCAGTAAAATTAAACTTATATAGTTATTTCCTTCATAGAACCATCTAAAAATGTCTCGTATCGTGTTTCCAAGTAATTTTTTAATTTAAATGAAAAATAAGCTGCACTCATCCCTATGTTATTCAAATGAAGAAAATGGAAAAAGAAAATATTTAAAAAAATAGAAAGGTCAATCAAATCGGTATACAAAACCTGACTATACCACTTAACTCTTTGTGCCGGTTAAAATGACAGCTTCCTCTTATTTCTATTATACACTCTGTAGTTGTTGAGCTATAAAAAATACATACATAGATACATACAAACACTTTTCTTTATAGATATCTATAGATGAATATAGATAGACAATGAAGGGGAGTTCATTCTTGTCGATTATGATCAAAATTCACTTGGTTGTAGAGGTTGGAGTCATATAAAAGACTGCATAAGCCATATTTCTAAAAAAATATCTATATGTAGAGCGTCCAGCTACCACCCAGGTATCTATTTTGCGCCCAGCTACCACCCAGCCCTACCAACACCCAGCAATAATTCTTTAGTGCCTGTGTGTCTTCGCCAGTCCACCTAATACATGTATTTATGTCTGGTATAACTATTTATCATATTTGATTTGCACATCTATGAGGTAATATAATATATCAATACCATTTACGTGCAGAAGACATTTTCTGCGGTTTTGTTGTTTTTGTAGCGGTATTAGTTTCTTCCAGCCATGAAACAGATTAGTGCGTATGCGAGAAATTTATGTATTTTATATTGTACCGATTTTATTTCATTGGTTTGTGCTACATTTACTTGGAAAAACGGATTTCGAAGCTGTACAGTTGGAGGTTACCTGTTGTCTTAGAAATCCTTTATAGCAGTGGTTCCCAAACTGTGTGCCGCGGCACACTGGAGTGCCACATCTGATTTTAGGGGTGCCGCGAAAAAATTTGTTTTTGTAAATAATTGAACTCTTTGAATGTGTTGATGAGTGATTCCGGGAATCTTTTTACTTTCTCCATATACGTAGTATAGAGAAAGTATTGTTTTCATGAAAAAAATCGACTTCGAGATTGCAACGGAAATACATGTTTTGAGGTCCCTAGAACACGTTTATACTATTTTCGGAATGTCTGTATGTGTATATGTATGTGATTGTGGGCGCTCTAACTCGAAAAGTACTTACCATATCATTAACAAATTTCATATATAACACTTTGGTATGAGTACAAAGAGCTGATTAGTTTTTGGACAATACCGGTTAACAGGAATTCGAGGTTTATTCAAAACTCGATTCGGTTTTGGCAAAATATCTCCGTTAAAACATCATTATGGTATATACAGTTCTATGCAAAGGTTATAGAGAATGTAATTTACTACAACTTTTATTTGAAACAATTTTCCATAGCAGTTAGGAATTATTTACAAATAATCAGTTTTTTCGGTTTCCGTCAAATATATAATTAAAAACGTCGTTATTGGTAATCTTCGTGAGGACCAAAGTTGTAGTGAATAATATTTCTTCCAAGTTTTGTTTGAAACATATTTTCATAGAACCTTCCATTTAGTAGATAATTAATTTATTCGTAAATTTCCAGTATACAGCGCCACCACCAACTAGCGGTGAATTCTGTAAACATATTCAAAATATAATTTACGACAATAAGGACGACTGTATTCTTTTAATATGCGAAATAATAACTTTGCCGTATAATGATATTCGTAATAATTTAAATAACTATACCCCAAATATGGAAAAAGTCGTGTTGGCCACATCAGATTTTTTCTTTTATTAAATCAATTGAGGTATAGCACCGACAAATAGATGCATTCAAAGATTGTATAACAATAATCGTATGTAAAAATGTAAGAACCTTGTTTCAAGGATGGGGGACCGCGAAATTCTGTTTATCATTGAAAGGGTGCCTCGCCTACAAAAAGTTTGGGAACCAATGCTTTATAGGTCAAGAAATCATTGTAAGTGGCACACTATTGTTCCAGTAACGTATAAAATATTAATGCTAGCCAAATGTGTAAGATACGTCACGGTTGATCGTCATTTTGACGCACTGCTTATTCGCGATCTTCGTTCCGAGTTTCTTTATTTTTCCTCCACTCTCCTTCGCGATCGATTCTCAATCGGAAAAAAATCAGGAGTGGCCGAACAGGAGAAGAGACGACATTACTTCCTCGGTCCGCCTGGGCGCTTGAATTCGAATTTCGTCGCTCGAACCAATATGCGAAGTGCTTTTCCTGGTATACGTTTGATGATAGCGTGTGCGTTCGAATTGGAAGGTGATTTTTTTGTGTGTGCATGTGCGTGTCCAGTTAGCTGGACTTCTTACTCTTTTTCTTCTTCATCCGTGGCACGAGGAAGAAATATTTCTAAAGGTTTCATCAGTTCTCTCCCTCTCTCTTTCTCTCTCATGGTCTCCTGGTTTTGTTTGTCGTTTGTTTCTCGTCGGTGTTTGTAAATCGTCCCGCCAGACGGAATTAAGCGAGAGGTCGCGTGAAAATTACCTCCCTTGCTCGGAATAAAAGAAAAGTTTAAAGGAAAATAGATATCACTTTTATAACTGTTCCGCGTTAAGTCGTGCAGTTAATTTTCTTTTTCTTTCGAATCCGCGATTCATTTTTCTTAATAGCCATTTGCCACTTTGTTTCGTGGGAGCAACGAAATTAGTTGGTACATTAAAGTAGGTTTGACGTGAATTTGTTGGTGGAAATAAATTTGAAAAAAATTTGTTCCAACTTTTTGTCCGCGGAGATAAACAAGTTTTAATTGCGTAATACCCGATGCGCAGGTTGTGGAAATGTATATTTAAAAAAATTTCATTGTAACCTTTGAAGCCACCGGCTGGGATGATATTTTTTCCTCGAGAAATGACGGAGTGTAATTATTTTCATCTCATCCGAAAGCAATTAGTTGTTGATTGTATGGCACGTGTAGTTTTTTGCAAAGCAATTGGATGTGGAAAGATAAAGAATAAGAATAGTGAGAGATGAGTTGATGCAGAAGAAACTCGGGTCTTAAGGTACACGTCGACATTTCTTATCCAGAGACCATAGACAAGCACCGCATCATATACAGTCGAACTTCTATAAGTCGAACGTCTATAAGTCGAATTTTTCCATAACTCGAAGTGAATTTATTTTGCAGGACTAAACCTTTTTCGTGTTATTTTTCTTCTAAAACTCGAATTTTCTATAAGTTGAATATTTTTTCGTTTCCCTTGAGGCTCGAGTTATAGAAGTTCCACGGTGTGTTCAAAACACTTGCGTAATCATTTGATGAGCGGAGGTTTTATTTACGCGAATTTAGATTATGACGGAATGGACAGTGAGATACAGGATGAGCTGAAGGGAAAAAGGGATGAAGGCGGGAAGAAGAGAGGTACGTATAACTGAGAGGTAGATATTGGCTACTTCGTTTATTAGCGAGGTTTCGGCATAATTGATTCCAGCTATTTCAAAAAAGGAAGAGGTAATTGAAAGAGGGTTTGAGGGGTTTAGCGAAGGACATTTTTATTCCCGACCGAAGACCGTCTTATAAGTCTACTTACCCTGTCATCCTATCTCCTGCAAAAAGGGTGAGCAATCTTTTCTACGTACATAGCGAATACTTCGCTTTGCCGCATTGGAAGTTGCATATGATTCGGCGGGCCGTAGGATTTTAGCGTTATTATATCAATTCCAAGATTTGTGGCGGATACACTATCAAATGTTACGCATGCAGAATTTCAACTGTTAGGATTTTGTGATGCCTCAGAAAGGGGATACGCAGCAGTCGTATATTTACGCACTGGGGTATTGTATGAGCAGGGTCAAGTATCTCTACTTATGGCTAAAACAAGAGTGGCTCCAATGAAAACATTATCTATTCCTAGATTATAACTTTTAGGTGCTGTTCTTTTAACAAGGGTTATTGAGTTTGTCTTCAAATCTTTATCAAAGTGCGTTGCAGTATCTTGTGTCTACGCATGGAGTGATTCCAGCGTAGTTTTATCTTGGTTGAGTACACCTCAACATTATTTGAAGACATTTGTAAGGCATAGAGTACTACAAATAAACGAATCTCCAATAAAAATAATCTGGAATCATATCTCAACAAAATTTAACCCCGCAGATCCAGCTAGCCGCGTGTTCTACTCAGTCATTCGATTAGTTGGGTGTGCCGACTCGTTTCGAAAGTGTGCCGTATAATTAAAAATGTTGCGGAGCATAGTATCTAGTGTTTCCCAAAAATGTGTAGATATATACAGTAAAACCTGGTTAATTCGAACCTCTATATTTCGAAATTCGACGTAATTCGAAATTTTTTAACACTTGAAAGACCGAAAAAGCCAATTTCATACAAATGTGTTTCAATAATTCGAAAATCTCTATAATTCGTAATTCGAAAAAAAATTTTGCCCGATTCTCGGAATATCAACGCATTTTTGTCGACATAATTCGAAATAAAACTTACCAAAAAGAAACTAAATGAAATTTACTAAAATATTTCTGGCACCATGTCGGCTGGTTTACAAACATTGTGCGATCGTGATCATACCGACTGGGCGTTGGGTATTGTCACAAGATTCGGTCCATCCTCTCAATTTATCTACTGTTTTGCGAGTTTGAGTTCCAATATTCCTTTGGTTCGTTGTTTGTTTCGTATTAGATTGTATTTTTCGTCATTGTTAGTTACTTGTTTAAATAATATTCTTAGTTTAATAACTGCAAGAGAGACTATTTAAATTTATTGCTATAAAATATTTTTTTAAATATACCCTCCAATGGCTCCGGTTCGTGGTGCATATAAGACTTACTCTTGCTGAAAAAATGTCTTTGCTGCAGGACATTGACAAGAAGTTAGAATCGAAAGGAAAGCTAGCCTCAAACTATGGGATTCCGAACTCGTCTTTATCTACAATTTTAAAGAATCGGGCGAAGATTGAAGAAAGTTTTTATAAATTTAAATGGAACGCTACACGTCGGCGTTCACGGCCTGCGAAAAACGAAGACCTCGAAGAAGAACTGTCCGATTTTTTTTCACAAGTACGAGCGGCGAATTTACCTGTGACAAGCCCGATGCTCATTAAAAAATCAAGAAGTCTTGCGAACGCTTTGAACATTGAAGATTTTAAAGCGTCCAATGGGTGGTTGGATGGTTTAAAGACGCCACAATATTGTTTGTCTCGCAGTATGTGGTGATGCCCAAAAAATTAACGAAGAGGAAGTGACGACCTGGCTGCAAAGTAATAAACATGTTTTGGAGAAGTACGCGCTCAAGGACATTTTTAATATGGGTGAAACGCATTTTTTTTCAACATGTTGCCCGATCGTACTTTGGCTCTCCGAGGCGAAAAATGTCACGGCAGGAATCGTAGTAAGGAGCGTCTCACCACCGCGCCGTGCTCTGCACAAATATGGATGGGTCGAATAAAGAAAAACTGGTAATCATCGGAAAATATGGCAACCCACGCTGTTTCAAAGGTATTAATCGTGATTATTTGCCGATAATTTACGAGCATAACACAAAGGTGTGGATGACAACAGACATATTCAAAAGTTTTTTAAAATAAGAATGCAAAAACGTGTGGCGGTGCAAAATCGTAAAATTTTGTTGACACTAGACAGCTGTTATGCTCACCATGTGGCTCAGATAAATACGCCCAATGTTAAGTTGCTGTATTTTCCGCCGAACACAGCCAGTGTTCTGCGGCCACTCGACCAGGGCATCATTCAAAATTTAAAGAGTCACTACAGAAAAAAACTACTGTCGTCATACTTGGTGCAAATTACAAATGGATGTTCGCAGGATAATTTACGAAAATGGACGATTTTAGACGCGTGCCGGGCCTTGTCATCGGCGTGGCAATTGTTGACTCCTCAAACCATCGCCAACTGTTTTAAGAAAAGCGGGCTATCTTCGCAGCCGGCAGAAGTGTTCCAGTGTACAGAAGTGGAGGAAGTAATCGACAGTAATGTATTGGGACCTGTCAGTTTCGGAGACTTTGTTTCCTTTGATAATGACTTGGCTACGTCGGTTGTGTATGACCCCACGATCGATGAATCGAAAACCGTTGCGCGTGATAGCGAGGAAGAAGACGATGTGGATAACGTCGATCCTAGGTTGGATGTGCCATTGCCATCTAAGGAGGATGTTTTAAAAGCTTAAGATACCCGGGATGCCAGACGTGCCGTTGAATATCTGTGAAAAAGTTGATGCCATTATGCAACACATTGCGCTAGGGAGTGCCCTGAAATTGAAACGGGAAAATAACCAACTTTTTAAAATAAATTTAAATTAATATTTTATTACACACTTTTGTTTATTTACTTTTAAGTTGAAATAAGTGAAAGACATTATTAACATTTTAGTGGTTTAATTATATGTCCATATATGTTTCAATGTTTAAATGAGTAATCCTAAATTTGACTTTTATTCATCGACATCATATTTTGAGGTATGCATGTGTAGTAGATCCTTTTTTCCTGTATTTTAATATGGTGTCATATTCTTTTGTTTTTCTGTAATTTATATTTGCATTTTTTAAATTTGGTAAATCACGCTTTTTTGTAAATTTCGAATTATAGAGGTTCTTCGTAATTCGAAATGATTTTTCTTTGGTCCAATGAATTTCGAATTAACCAGGTTTTACTGTACTTAGATATATACTTAAATTCTTTTGGAGCGTAACATTTTCCTCGTTGATTTTATGGTGTCATTATTCCTTGAGAAGGCAGACAAAAAACTTTCGTAAAACGACTATCTATTTTCACTCTGTTTAAATGAATTTAGAATGAATAATTAATTTAGTTAGCTCTCTTACTAGGTTCGTTAGGCGAAGGTTCAATTAATTAGAGATGATATTGCAAGGCCATGCCTTTTTCCAATGAGCAAATTCAGCCCACTCTAGTAGTTCATCATCTCTGATCACATCTTATATTTATTCTCCCGTTAAATGAATTTATAATCGAACTGAAAATTGAAATTTTCTTTGTTTCGGTCAGCAACGTTCGATTTCACAAATTTAATCCAAAGTGCTTCGATCGATGCGTTGCTATAGCGATCATAGTCTTCGCCGTCGCTGTATACGTTTGCACTTTGTACCGTTTGTACAAAGTAGAAACATCCACGATTTCTGGGTTTCATTTATCGCAGTCGTTCCCAAACAAGAATGCCGCGTCTTGGTGGAGTTCCGCGGCTGATATTTTAGAGATGCCGCGGTAAATGATCTTAAATAAATCAACGATTTATAAATGTTGATAGGTATGTTGGGCAATAATTTTTGCTCCTGTAAATTGACGATGATGTAGTGCCAACAAATGAATTCGTACAAAATTCGCCTTATGGCATTTCCCCGATAGATCGGGGGTTGGCAACCAAGGACGGATCAGATTCCAGTCTTGGGTATTGGAGAGAAGGATCATCAAAAATGAAAAAAATAAAGTACCTATTTGAAAATATCTTAAGAAGGATAAAGATTTTAATTTGCGGTATCATTTTTCGCAACAAAATAAAGCCGTAAGAAATAACATTTCTTCTATGTATTTTTTTATTATTTTATTAATTTTTTCGGTTTTCTGAAACCTTGGGGAGCGTAATTATTTCCTCCTCCCATTGATCCGCCCTTGTTGGCTACCTTGGGATCACGTGCTGTCCGCGGAAGTACTTCGTGAATCTATTAATTTAAAGCGACCCGTGAAATTTAACTGGGCGTGTTATTCTTCTAAAATTAAAATTCTGACCATTAAACTTTTAATGCTGAAATTTTAACGCCGATAAACAGTTTGGACTCGATTTTCAGTTTTGAGACACCAGAAATTCTTAAAGTAACATTCGTCGTTCAATATGGCTGTAAAGGGATGTTTTCCGAACTTCGCAACGGTTAATCTGACTTCGTAGCCATAAAACAGTTGAGTAAACCATGCACCGGAGTAGATATTCTCCTTGTTGTTTATCGAATTAAAATAGAATCAACGACTCGCTAAACGTCGCATTCAATACGTTGAATTTTACAGTGTCTACGTCGATACTTTGAAATACCTGCCAAAAGCGGGACGTGGAAATTCCGACGCTACCCTTAGAATGGAAATTTCTGGTCCGCGGAGGTGTCGAGACGTTCTCGACCGATGCGAACTTGTCTAGGGTTATCGCAAAATGTCCACCATCGCCACCGCCTCTTTTTTCCCTTTGCCTTTTTTTATATATATATATTTCCGAGCGCGATCGTCACGCCCTTAATTTGATTTATTCTCCGCCCTCGTTATAAAAAATGTTAAAAACGTTCGAGAGACAAGGGTTTTTTTTTTGCTAAGCCCGTCCGGCATCCGGGAGAAATCCCTCTCCTCCCGTACCCCCAGCCTTCCTCCCATCGCCCGCTATATATGCTCATTTAACACTCTTGACCCCTGACTTCGGCTTCAATCAGCAGGACCCCCGGACCAAGCGATTAGACCCGCATCGCCGGCCGCTTTTGCCTCCGATCTGTTACGCATTCTGCACAGGTGAGTTGCGTTCATTCCATATCGTTAAGCCAATGAAACGCGAAAGGGATGGGTTGGGGTGAGAGAGAGAAATAGAGAGAGAGGGAGAGAAAGTGGGCGTGGAAGGGGCAGGTGCGCCCATTCTCAGCGACAAACTGGCCGCGTAGCATCTGGCCTTTGTAGCTATCCGGTCTTTCACATTTTTTTTTCTAATCCCCCTCTTCTCTTCCCCCCCTCCCCATCTGCCTCTCTTTCTCCCTCTCCTTTATTCCTCATCTCTCATTCTCCGACTTTATCTTCCTATTCCTTTTCTTCCCGTCCTTATTCTCTTTTTTAATAGTCGTTTATATGTTTCTTTCCACGCATTCTTTCCTCTTTCCGTCTTTTCCCTAACCCCCTTTCTATTTCTTCCACTCTGCTTTTCTCTTTATCCCGCCCTTTCGCTTTATTTCCCGTTTCTCTTTTTCCCTCCCCCTCCACTTTATTTCTCTTCTGTTTCTTCTACTTTTCTTTCTCCTTATCTCCCTCTCTTCTCTCTATCTTTTTTCTTTCTCGTTCTTCCACGATTTCCCATTGTCTTATTTTCCCTGTTTCTCTCCCTTCTCAGCTCCTATGCTTTTACCCTCTTATTTCTCTCTCTCTCGCCCTCTATATTATCCCTTTCTCCTCTCCCATTCCTTCTCTCCCTCTATTCCTCTTCCGCTCTCTCCAGTTCTCTTCTTTCTCCTTTCCCCCTCTCCTCTCTTCCTCCCCTCTCCCTTTTCTCTCTCTCTCCCTCTCAACTCCTCTCTCCGTCCACCGCCGTTCACGCCCTCCTTTCACCTCGTGCGCCCTCTATCCTCTCGAATCCGAACTAACCCCTTTTCTCCTCTTACATCCCCTCCACCCCCCTCCCCCACACCACTCCAATTCTCCCCCCGTCACCCTCCCTCCTTTGTGTGCCCACCGTATCCTCTCGGCGACTCCGGGGTTTGAAAAGTACGTTCCTGCGTTTGGAATCGATTTATCGTCCGTTCTCTCCGGGTCCTTTTTAGGAGCGTTTAGCTTCCAGCGTCGAGCGCCTATTATCGTTGGTCTGTCCGTCTGTCCGCACGTTCGTTCTCGGCTTCGCAAAAATGAATCACGTACGTACGCCAATCGGGGGTATCACTTGACTGGTGGCAAAAAATGAAATTTTCGTCCTATTTCAAGTATTAGTCATATCAAAATATCTGTCAAACATAAGTAGTAGAACTAATAAAGAAGAGTATTTCTTTTCGTATACATTTTTATCATGGGAGTTGCCGTTATCGAGAAAATCAAACAAGGATGTCTTAATTCGAGTTGAAATTTTCTTGCATGGTTACTTCTTCATTGATGCTAACATAAACAATTTCACAAACAAACGTTTAATTTACTTACGTGTGCATGCAATATTTTTAAATAGGAAGAAAATGGATTGTTTATGACGAAGAAAAAAATTCAAGGCGCTATTTCCCTTACGTACAAGTATATAATTTCTTTCTAATACTCCATGCAGGAAACGCGTCCCCTTTGTGATACGTTGTACACACTTTCCTAACTTGTTTTATTTTTTTTAAGTTGTCGGAGTGGGAAGGCAGTGTGGGAGTGGAAGGGCAGAGGAGAGTGTCGTCCGTTTCTCTGACTTTTGAAGGAGGGATATCTTTCTAAGTGATGCGAAATGAGAAGAAGGGGGAGTTGTTTCGTTTCATTGCGAGTGCTTATATATTTTTATAATTTAATTATTCAATTTCACAAGGCCCTGGTCGTTTGTGTATATGCTTGTATGCGTGTGTATATGTAGAAAAGTATATATATATATATTTATTTATTTATTTAGGCGTGTATGTATTTGTATGTAAATATTTCGAAATGGCTTCAATTTCATAGTCGGCGATTTGTCCCTTTACAATATTTTGCATTTTTACAACATGACCTGCAGATTCGTAAAATAATGCTCGATATAATTTACGTCCCATTACGGAATTCGCGATTGACAAATTTTATCTCCATCCCAATCTTTTAATTCCTATTACGGGATCACCGTCGTCCATTAAAAAGATTCATTTTCGTAGGACTGTATTTTCTTTTGAAAGAATTTCGTCATTTCCATCCAAGGACGGATCCAGGCTTCATCTATCGGAGGGTAATCAGGAATGAAAAAATAAACTATTCGAAAATGTCGTAATTCACATATATTTTAACACAGAAAAAGGAAATGTATAACTTTTTGTACAGAAAAATGAATGTGATAAAACGGTATAGTTCTCGCCTGACGTGCTCGGCACGTAGGACGAGATTTAGGGGTTTATTTTTTATAGTGTAATCTTGGGGTATCCGCCCTTGTCAATATATTGCGTGAAGTCAATTTTTCGCTGTCTATCCGTATGTGCTATCAATTAAATTGAAATAGCAAGTAAAATAATGAAATTTGCAGCATGCATGAGACCTATTTATGCCATTTATTACGTTGCTGAAGAAATGTTTTTTTTTTGAGAAATCGAAGAACATCAGGAAGGTCCTTTATAGTAATGTAGTATTTTTATAACATTAGTCATCAGAAACGTAACATGTGTAAGAGTATAAATATAATTTTTAAATTATTTATTGGCTATATTTCTTGATATCATATAATTATAATACTAATTTCACAAAGAATTTTAAGTTTGCAATTCCAAATAAACCTGAATAATTAAAACGTTATTTTTCACGTTGAATCACTTTATGTTTTATGGTTACATGCCCTCTGCTGCTCATTTATACTTTGATTAATATTTCTTGTTTTCATTTATTTCCAGGTGAGTTTCCGGCCTTGTTTTCTCTACGGTGTAGATTCCGTTTTTAATTTATAGCGTGGAAGAACGTCGCTAAAATGTAAGTGAAAAATGTCCCTGAGTCTGTTAACATGTATGGGTTACTTTAAATTTGTCGATTGCCATAACTGCGTAAACGGTTTTTTTTTCTGCATAAGCTTGTAACTAACTACAAATATGCCATCGCAACCGTCAAAGTTTTTAGTGAAAAGTAGACTTTTTTCAGTGAACGGTAAATTTCGTTTTCTTCGTAGCTTCTCGATTTTTTCAGTAATTTTTCACGTTTCGGCGTAATTTTTATTTACCCATTGTAACCTGAATCAAGTTTTAATAAATTAATATAATTCTTTGTTTAAATGTGATATTTAGGTGGTAGAGTGTGGTGGTGATTTAATAAATGATACAAAATCTATTGAGTGTATTCCAAAAAAGTTTTATAGAAATATTAGAACAATTTTCTGCGAAGGTGTTATGTTATCAAAAGGCCATTATTATTATTTTCGATGAATTTAAATATTATAAAAGTTATTTAACAACAAATATAGGTGTAACATGGTAGATATAATTTAATAATTATTTTAAATGTATTATTTGGGAAAACATTGTAGGTATATTTGAACAAAAACTGTTTATTTTATTCGTAAACGAGCATTCCATATTCGCCGGAGACGATTGTGCATTCTTGTTAAACGGCTATATATGAAATCAAGAACGGTAATTTATCTGCGCTTGGGATGATTCCTTCAAATAAAAATATTTTGATGATCTAAATCGCATGGCATTGCTTCATCTGTCGTTTTGTGCTTTAACTTGCTGAAATGCAGCACAGAATCATATATGCATCACATTAAAAATCATTTTTAAAAAGTATTCCTTGGTCCGTATTCGCATTCTATTAAGGAATAAATAAACGACTTTGAATGTCTTAATCTTCAATTTTATGCAGCTTTTATTGGTCTTATCGTTGATCTTTGACAGTTTGACCGAAATTATTAACACAAAAAATGCTTTGAAAGATAAAAGAGTTGTTTTATGAGATTTATTCTAAAATCGAAAATTCGTACTATCCCTAAATGGTCCCCTTTCTCATTTCTTCTCTTTTTTCCTTTCTCTTTCTCTCTCTCCCTTCCACGGGAGCTTTTATTTATCTTGCCCTTACCAATTTATTTCTCTCGTTTTTGTTTGACATCTCCGAATTGTCTTCCTAAATCTCAATGAGCTCCGACCGCCGGGGCATTTTCTACGTCAAATATCGCATCATTTTCTCCTCTCGGTAACCCCTGGCAACCTCATTTCCTCTCCCCCTCCCTTCTTTTTTCTTTCCCTTCCCCTCACCCTCTCTCCCTTTCTCCGACGGTTTCGTTTCAATATGTTCAATCGCCCCCTCCCCTCTCTCTCTCCCACTATTTCTACTTCTGGAGATTTTCTTTCTTTTTTCCTTTCTTCTTCTACCCTCTTTTTTCCTCGTTCTTCCTGTCTCTTAGCAGATGTTGCTCGGCCTCTTGTTCGTGGGAGTACATACTTCTTAAGTGGGATTTTTCTATGACACTCGAAGCAGGTTACTCACGAGTTTTTCCCAATCAAACTTCCCTCTTTGTATATCCTCCCCTCTGATGTATTGATAAATAAAAACCATTCGATTTAAAATGTAAGAATATAGGTTAAACGTAATATTGGACTTTAATGTTTCAAGTTGAAAATTAAGTTTAACCATATTTATAGTTATTTATCCGTAAAGTTCGTGGTACCTCTCCTTGTCTTTCTTAACCTATTGTCATTTTTTTCACTCACCGTCGTTATATTTTCACTAATTTCACTAATTTTTCTCTTTCTCCTTTCGTGCCCATTTATATCTCTCTTGCTTATCACGCCCCTTTATCTCACCCCACATTCTCGCATATTTGCCACCCTTTCTTCCATATACACCTTTCTCTGCTCATTTAAACGTCTTCTCGCTCCATTTCGCATCTCAAAAAGTGTCTTACCTCGCACTCTTTATATATGCTATCAGTCCTTTCAATCCCTTTCATGAAGCTTTGAGGCGAGAGCAACATCCTCTCTCCCCCTCTTCCTCTTCCCATACTCTCTCTCTCTCTCCACTCCCTCCTCTCTTTGCCTCTTTCTGTATCATTTTTCCTTCTCCAGCCTATCATTATCTCTTTTTGCCTCTTTCAGCCATCCTTTCTCCATAAACCGGGAATTAAGTTCTTTTTTTCAACTTCGGAGTTTTTCCCTTTTGCTTTTTTTTTTACTTTACTAGCTGTTGAGTAGGGATTTAAGGCCATAGATTTTTTGTTATTGGGTCGGTGTTTTTTTTTTTAAAGGAGGCGGAGGGTCGATGTTGTTAACGATAAACACGTCTCTATTTTTATTGCTGGGAAGTATATATGCAGTTGTGAACGTCACGACCAGCGGTTCGTGAACTTTTGACTCGCGACCTCCAAGGGCGGTCGTGAAGATGTAGTATATATTAAAAGTTTCAATATTTTTTCCCCGTTAATTGTTCATTACATAATTTTATTTCATCAGTTGTATGGACGAATGTCATTCTCTCTTTTTTATAAAATAATCGCCTATGTATTCGGTTTGTCTGATCCGTGTGGACTATCTTATGATAAATTTTAAGGACAGGTCGGTCTATATGAAAGCTAGAGACGGTAAATATTTGGTGGTCCTTAGGAACAGCTGCTGGAATATATATAAGAACTTTGCTTGTAACTAGAAAAGAATTCATTCTAGAAAAAAAGAAATAATTTTTGCACGGAAGCTGTTATGGATGAAACGCTTGTGCAAAGGTTAGCAAAACGGATTTCGAAACTCAGTACTGATGATCGATTCCTCTGGAGATTTTTAAAATGTCGGTTCTTTTTAAATGTTTTGTTTGTTTTTTAGGGACACAACTATATTTGGAACAGAACTGTTATGGGTCACCATTGATCTCAGCACCAATTTGTGTCAAAAAATGAACTACGTGCTAGGGAATTACCGTAAAATAAACGACATTCTCTGTAGTTACTAAATGAATGTTTTTATTTACCTCGGGTGTAGCCGTCTCTTGGCGCTATCGCGCCCTTCGCCTCTCTGGAACGAAGCTATCCCTCACCATTGGCCGGCGATCGGGTGGGTAAATGTCACCACGGGCAGATCAGTCATGGGTTTGCAAACTTTAGTTTTACGTGAAAGTTATTAAATCTAAGTAATTAACAAATATCAGATCAGCAAAAATATTATATTTAGTGTAAGAATTCCATTTCATTTCACACACTATTTCAAAACAAGTTACGAAAGTGTACAACGTATCACAAATGAGCGCGTTTCGTGAAATGGAGTATTAGAAAGAAATTATATACCTGTACGTAAGGGAAAATGCGTTTTAAAGTTTTTTCTTCATCATAAATAATTCATTTTCTTCCGATTTAAAAATATTGCATGCACACGTAAGTAAATTAAACGTTTGTTTGGGAGATTGTTTATGTTAGCAACAATGAAGAAGTAACCATGCAAGAAAATTTCTAAGTTCAACTCGAATTAAGACATTTTTGTTTGATTTTCTCGATAACGGCTACTTCTACGATAAAAATGTATAGGAAAGGAAATACTCTTCTTTACCAGTTCTAGAACTTTTATTTGAAAAATATTTTGATATGAGCAATACTTTACGAGATATGACGAAAATTTCATTTTTTGCCACCAGTAAAGTGATACCCCTGATTGGCGTACCTGATTCATTTATGCGATTTTATTATTATATTTGATTGTGTCCTTAATATCAAATTTTATGACAATCCGTTCAGTAGAAGCCGAGAACGAACATGCGGACTGACGGACGGACGGATTGACGGACAGACAGACGGACCGACCGACGATAATAGACGCTCACGCTATAAGCGAAAATCACCTAAAAACATTCACTATGTCTTTATTCCTCCCTTTAACTAATTTATTAAAAGTATATTTTGCCAAATAATTAACGAAATCACATTGTATGTTGTGCAACGGGAGGTTGGCTTTGATGTGACGCCAGGTTATATGCTTATATTGAAACATTTGAAACTCATTCCTTTAAGAATAATTTAGGAATACTGACGTAGTTCGTCACTCTCCCACCTGACAAATTGCCGCTTCAATCGACGTTGACCCATAATAGTTCTAAGCCCTATATTTATTAACGATAGTTTTTGCGAAAAGAAAATGCTTACGTAATTTGCTCTGTATTTCTTCCCTCACTTGTTAAAGACAGCAGCTGAGTTGTTGATGTACGATAGAAAACATTCTAGACTACATGACCTGTCTTTCTTCCTTAATGCATGGAGACGAGTATAGTTTTAAGAAAGGATTCTTTACAAGGCACTGCCAAAGTCGTTATATATAAAGGAACAAATAAGTCCGTTCAAAATAAGCTGTCAGTAATCTAACGCGTATTTGCAAGAACATTATTAAAATTCTCACATTAAATCGTACGCGTGATACTGTGCAGGGCAGTATTTAACGCGTTGTTAAAATTCTGTATTTAAAGTTGGTTTCAGTTTAGTTAATAATGAACGAGTAAATCGTCGTTGACCGTAGTATAGAAACAAAACTTCATTCGCGGAAATTATTTGTAATCTATGATTACAGTAATTGAGTTTCGACATTACTTCATTACTCAGCGGGTCCGGGAATTCAGCTCGCCAGATATTACACAAGTGAGGAAGAATTGCAGAGCGAATTACATAATACGCTTTTTTTAATACTGAAATAAAAATATTCACCTTCAGACCAACCTGTCTTGAAAATTTTGCATCTTTTATAATATTCAATACATTGATTATGCAAATACATTTCAGACCTATGTAATTTCACATTAGTTTCGAAAAATTAATTAACTAATCTCACAGCTATGTATTTTACCATTACAATGTTAAGCAGCATATCACGTAAGCATTTCTTAAAAACAATTGGCATTAAATAACAAAGACAAAATATTTCCTAGAGTAAAATTTTAGAACCGTGTAATTTCACTTACTTTCGCTTAATAGCATAATTGCTTATTTACATTCGCTGCTGTGAATAAGGCCAACAATACGAAAGCCATAATGGATCCGTATAGATAGTTCGTAAGGGGATTTCTAATATGCTGTTATAAGGCAAACCGACAGACGGACGGCCCCCGTAATTTTTCCATATCTAGTTCGTATGTAGAACCATATATCCCGAACATTTGGTTTTTGTAGCTTACGTAATTTTTGAGTTATTTTGTACACGGTCAGGCAGACGGATGAATCGAATACATAAGCTCTTTTATTATTTAAAAAAAAGCGCAGAAAATTAAATAAATTAAATCGCTGTCGGGTGGTTAATGGAGGCGCCTTCATCCCCAGATGTAATTTATATAATTTGTTCCTAGAATATTTCGCTGTCCTTTTAGAAGATAAAGCGCTGATTAGGAGTTTCATTAGGAGAAAATTTGTGAAAGTCGATTATTAGTTCATGATTTCATCTTTGTAGTAAGCTCTATTAAAACTTATCATATAATTGTTACTCGGCTGCAAATTGCCGTTGTCTCACACTTTGATCTCTTAGCATCGAAGGGCGTATGCGTTGTTCTCTCACAAAACCGATTTTCCTAGTTGATACGTCCGTTATAATGATAGCCCAGATTCGATTAACTCTAGTTAATAGCTAATTGACATTCATCCGGCTGGACGCAGCAATAGGTTATAATGTGACTCGCGCATACTTCCATGACTGCGAGATTGGCTTTGAGTCGATAAACTGCGGCGTTATAGCAAATTTGTCGAGAAACAAGGAAGAACGTCCGTAGGCGCAAGTAAATTTCATTCGATTTTTAGCACATTCTACGAAACATTTTCTCATACTCTTCTAAAAAAATCTGATGTGGCCAACACATGACTTTCTCCATATTTGGGGTATAGATATTTAAATTATTACGAATATCATTATAAGGCATAGTTATTATTTCGTATAGTAAAAGAATACAGTCGTCCTTATTGTCGTAAATTATATTTTGAATATGTTTACAGAATTCACCGCTACACGGTGGTGGCGCTGTATGCTGAAAATTACGAAATGGATGGTTCTACGAAAATTTGTTTCAAACAAAACTTGGAAGAAATATTATTCTCTACAACTTTCGTCCTTACGAAGATGATCAATTACGACGTTTTTAAGGAGATATTTGACGGAAACCGAAAAAACTGCTTATTTATAAATAATTCCTAAACAATAACTGCTATGGAAAATTTTTAATTTTGAATGCATTGAATTATATAATTCTAGGAAGTCGTGTTTAGTGAGTAGAATTTATCGAGGTATTTCGCCGATAATTACGTGTCGCAGTACCTCTATTCAATACTTGTAACGTTTGTCATTCGTAGTTCTCTATTTGAGCGTCTTATATGAACTGAAAGCAGTAATATTTGTTGAACAGTTCACTGAGACAGCTAAATAGAAAATGGCTATGGGAACACCCGTGTATTAATTTTTTTATATATTTAACACGCGGTAGCCATGATCACTTTTTGGTATATTTTGAATATTGTTTTAGTTTTTGGTTCTTTATCAACTTCTTCTATTAGGAAAGAGGCCAAATATTATTCTTAAGACGGAATAACGAAAAATCAGTTTCTTTTTACTTTCTCCATACGTAGTAATGGGAAAGTATTGTGATCACGGAAAAAATCGACTTCGAGATTTCAACGGAAATACACGTTTTGAGGTCCCTAGAACACGTTTAGACTATTTTCGGAATGATGTGTATTTGATTGTGGGCGCTCTTAACTCAAAAAGTATTTGCCATACCGTTACCAAACTTCATATGTAACACTTTAGCATGAGCACAAAGAACTGATTAATTTTTGGACAATAACGGTTAACCGGAAGTCGAGGTTTATTCGGTTTCTGCGATATTTCTCTGTTAAAACATCATTATTGTATATACAATTCTATACAAAGGTTATAGAGAATGTAATTTCCTACAACTTTCATTTGAAACAATTTTCCGTAGCACTTATTGTTTAGGAATTATTTATAAAAAATA
This sequence comes from Uropetala carovei, assembly GCA_036926305.1. Classification (NCBI taxonomy): domain Eukaryota; kingdom Metazoa; phylum Arthropoda; class Insecta; order Odonata; family Petaluridae; genus Uropetala; species Uropetala carovei. The sequence goes on from JAXCHB010000210.1 coordinate 965,547, forward strand.
ATCGGTTTTTTCGGTTTTCGTCAAATATCTCCTTAAAGACGTCGTAATTGATCATCTTCGTGAGGACCAAAGTTGTAGAGAATAATATTTCTTCCAAGTTTTGTTTGAAACAAATTTTCGTAGAACCATCCATTTCGTAATTTTCAGCATACAGCGCCACTACCATGTAGCGGTGAATTCTGTAAACATTAAAAATAAACGTAATTTACGGCAATAAGGACGACTGTATTCTTTTGCGAAAGGAAATAATAATTTTGCCTTATAATGCTATTCATAATAATTTAAATAACTATACTCCAAATATGGAGAAAGTCGTGTGTTGGCAACATCAGATTTTTTGTTTTTTTTTGACGGACGCATCAACCGCGCGGAAATTAGATATTGTCCTTCAACCTAAATCGAATGGTATCTGCTTCCTTTCCCCCTTAAAATCTCCTCCCGAATCTCGAACGGCCGTTGAAAATTTATCGTTTTCCCGATCATAAACACACGCGGCCGAAGAGAATGTCTCATTCCGTTCGCCCAACCCGCCGTGAAACGGCGATTACGGCTTTACGGATTTCATTGGATTCGTCGCTTTGAAAATTTCTCTCTCTCTATTTCTCACTCTTCCCTGGAAATATCTCCTACTCCTTTGAAAAATATCCATTCCTTCCTCAGCACGGATGAGAAAATCTGTTTAAGGGAGAAGGAACCTTATAAAATTCTTCATTCGACTTCCTTTCTCTCTCTCTCTCCTTCCCCTCTTCTCCTTCCTCTACTTCCCCTCCTCCTTTCCTCCCTCCCCCACTCCTTCACCCACACCTCCCCCTTTTTCGATCTATTCTCCTGTTCCGGCGGTTCCAAGGCCTACAAACCATTCTACCTTCCTCATCCGCCTGCTCGCACGTCCCTCCTATTCTCTCTCTCTCTCTCTCTCTCTCAATCCTCCCACTCCCCTTATCCCTTCCCTTCTATCTCCCTCAAACTCTGTTCTTCTTCGGAGACCTTCAATCTTCCGATAGTCTTTTTTTTATTCCCATCCACCCACGCCCATCTGCCATTCTGTTTCCCCTTCCCTCCCCCCCATCTCTCTCTCTGCACTCCCGTGTTCTTTATAACCCACCACTTTCCCTTCTTCTCATCTTTCCATCTCTTTTCCTCCCTAGCTTTCCGCCCTGTCATACTTTCTTCCTCCTTACAGATCTACTCTCTCTCTCTGCCTCTTCTTTTTTTTATCTCCCTTTTTTTTACTTTCTCCCGCTAGTTATTTCTCCGTCTTCTTCCGTCGAACTTTATCCGTAAAAACTACACTTACGAAAAATACAGCCTATAAATCGAGCGTTCATAATTCGGATTTATTATTGCTCGAATGATATGTTTTATTCCTCGGGTCTTAGGGGTTTTATGTAACTCGAACTTTCTGTAGGAAGAATCATTTTCGTTTTCCCATAACTTTAGGATTATCGTCCCTAATAAATAGATCTCTTGTTTTTTTGGTAAGATTACCGACGATTTACCAGATGAAACATTTTTTCTCGTGTTCTAAAGCACGTAAATAACTAGTTTCTTTTAGAAACAGTGAAACCTTTTATGTTGGCAATAAAACTCTGGTATTTTCTCCTTCGATGAGCGATATCATAATTTAAGAAGTTGATATTCTACCTGTGGAATTGGCAGTATATTGAATTATTAATAGCGAAAAGAGACATAGGAAACCTGACGTGCGCTTTGCCTACAAATCAGTGGTGATTCCTTGCTATGAGAAAACTTCAAAAGCTGGTATAATAAAATTCAATCGAGCCTCTCTATATTGAATTTTCAACAACTGTATAGCTATATATTCCCCGTTAGTATCCCTATAACTGGGATTGTGATTAAATCAGCTGAATTTTCAAAAAAATCGAATTATTTTTGTCTCGCCTTTCGGTTCGAGTTATCGAAATTTTGACTGTGTTGGATGCGCACCTCGTAAAAGTGTGCCGCCCACCTTATCACCGATTCTCTCCTTCCTTACCTCCCTCCCTTCACCTTCCCGCTCTCCATTTCATCTTCCCCTTTAAGGTTCACTTCCTCTTCCAACCCACGTGTCTCAGCCAGTCCATCTCTTATCCCCAGGGGTTCCACAAAACCCGCCCTCCCCCCCCCTCCCAACATCCCCCCCTCCTCCTCACCCACAGGTCGCCCTCGGCGACGCAAGATTTTGACCGTGGCGACCAAACATTTCCGTCGCCATTGCTTTCCACATCGTGCCGCACTCGGAAGACTCGCGGAAACCTCACGTCGATATGGATTCTAGTACGTGGGTGCCAGCTCAAACATGACAAAAGCGTAAACATACGCGGTGCGATTGCGCGGGTTCGCGCCCGGTAACGCGAATTGAAGGGGTCGGGTGGAGGTTCAGTCGGAGGTCGCCGTTGGACAAACACTGTCCTCCTACATCAAACCCCGGGGTCGAATCTTATATCCTTCTTTCATATTTCTCTCTCTCTCTCTCTTCCCCCTTTCTCCCCCCCTTTCTCCCTCCCCTCTCCCTTCCCTCTCTCCCTCCCCTCTCCCTTCCCTCTCTCTCCCCCCTCTCTCTTCCTCCCCCCTCTCTCTCCCCCCTCCCATCTCTCTCCCCCCTCCCATCTCTCTCCCTCCCCTCTCTATCTCCTCTCTCTCCCTCTCCTCTTCCTCTCTCTGCTATTCTCTTTGACAATATGTAACTCTCTCTTCCACTCCCTCTCCATAATTCTCTCTCCCTTCCTGCTTCTCCCTTTCTACTCCATCCGCCTCTCTCCCTCTCCCTCCCTCCTTATCCTTCCTTGCTTCTCCCTATCTCTTCCTTTTTTATATTCCCCACCGTCCGGCTCTCTCCCCTCACACTCTCTCCCTCTCTTTCCCTCCCTCCATCTATTTCTCTCCTCACCCCTCTCTCTTCCCATCCCTCTCACTATATCCTCACTTCCTTCTAAACTCCCATGCTGTATCTCCTCTCTTTCCTTCTAGCCTCCATCTCTCTCTCCCTCTTTCTCCATCTCCCTCCTCCCTCTAGCGTCTTTCTATGGCTTTCCTCTTTTTACCCTCTCTCCCACTCCCCATCCATCTCTCTCACCCTTCTATAACCTCTCTCTCTCTCTCTCTATATATCCTTCCCTGAACCTCGTGTCTCATCCCGATTCCTCAGAATCTTCTCCGAGCTAGTTTGATTCACATTTCCCTCCGACCGTACCATTTCCTTCCCTCCTTAGACCTTTCTCCCTCTCTCTCTCCCTCTCTCTCTCCCTCTCTCTCTCCCTCTCTCTCTCCCTCTCTCTCTCCCTCTCCCTCCCCCTCCCTCCCTCTCTCCCTCCCTCTCTCCCTCTCTCTCTCCCTCTCTCTCTCCCTCTCTCTCCCTCCCTCTCTCTCCCTCCCTCTCTCTCCCTCCCTCTCTCTCCCTCCCTCTCTCTCCCTCCCTCTCTCTCCCTCCCTCTCTCTCCCTCCCTCTCTCTCCCTCTCTCCCTCTCTCTCCCTCTCTCTCTCCCTCTCTCTCTCCCTCTCTCCCTCTCTCTCTCTCCCTCCCTCTCTCCCTCCATCTCTCCCTCTCTCTCTCTCCCTCTCTCCCTCCCTCCCTCCCTCTCTCTCCCAACCTCGCCTCTTCGTCGCCCTTTCCAATCCTTCCTTGTCGTTCTCTTTTCCCTCCTCATCGTCTATCTCTCTCCTTCCCTCTCATCTCGGTAAGTCACTCCCTTTACTTTTCTTCGCTGCGTCTTTCCTCTCGCCCTCAAATCTTCCTTTTGCCGCACTCTCTTTCCCTTACCTCCCCTCCCGCCCCGCCCACTCCGCTTTACTCTCTCCTTCGTTCCTCGCAACCGGAACATATCCTCTCGCCCTTTACTCCTCCTTTTCCTTACGCCCCTCCTACCACGCCGCTGCTGCTCTCCCCCTCCTCCCCCCACCCTCCCCCCGGTCCCTTTCCCCTCAAGACAGAGAAAACCATTCCTCATATTTCTCCTCCCTCAAACTCGCCTCCATCTCGATCCATCTCCTCGCGTACTAACCTCCTCTCTCTCTCTGTTCTCCCTCTCACTAACCTCACCCTTTCCTTGGACTCTATCATCTCTCTTATCCTAACTCTCCTCTCATACCTTCTCTCCTCTCTCTCTCTTTCTTCCTCTTTCCATACCTCTCCTCTCACTTCTCTCCCTTTTCTCATTTCTCCATTCTTTATCTCTTTTTTCTCCCTCTATTCTTTCTCCCACCTCCTATCTTCTTCCTCTCCTTTCTTCTTCCTCTCCTCTCTCTTCCTCCCTCTTCTTTCCTACCTTCTCTCCCGCCTTCTCCCTTCTTTCTCACCCTCTTCATTTCTTCCTCTCTCGCCACTTATTTCCTCATCTCTCCCCCTCACCCTTTTCCTCTTGTACGTTCCTCACACCCACTTCTCCTATTCCTCCATTTGCCTTTTCCGTTTTCCTCCTCTTTCTCTCCTCCACCTAATCTTCTACCATGCTCTGCCTCTCACGTTACCGTTTCTCTTCTCTTTCTGTCCTCTCTTTAACAGCCTTATCTTATTTTACTCTTTACCCTTCTCCCTTCCTTCCTTCTAGGGTTAGTTTCTTCCCCGTATCCGACATGAGCCTCTTCTCCTTTGATCTGTCTTAACCTTTGCTATACTTTCCCTTTACTCCATGCATTTCTCTCTCTCTCTCTCTCGATTCATCTTTTTTTTAGTGTATAACTTGAATTCATTTTTCTTCTATTTTTGTTTAGCTCTCCCATATCTCTCTGGACCGCGAAATTTTATCATTCTTTTCAGTCTCTACTCTTCATTTTCATTATTTGCGCCACTCTATTATTTCTTAATCTCTCTCTCTTGGATTTATTTCTATTTCTGTTTGAGTTTCTTTTGTTTACTCTCTGTCGTTCTAATTCTCTTTCATTCTTTCTTTTCTCCCCTGAATCGAAGTTTTATGTTACGTAGTTAATCTTTTCAAAGGCAGAAGTACTTTTGAAGCATATAATGGGATCTATCGAGATTTCGGTAACGTAATGCGTCCTAACGCAAGCTGGTGCCTATAAATTTCCTCGTGACGTCTACCATTTTCTTCATTTTCATTCCAAGTTCGTTTTGTGCATCTTTTACGCCAATCGTTAAGAGTATATACAGAAAATAGTAATAGTAACATTACTACAGAATATTATTCGAAATTTCTTTATATCCATTTTATCACCTCCTTTGTCCTCTCTCTCTCTCCTTTATCCATATAATCCCTCTTTCTTTTTCATTAATCTGCTTCTGTCCATTGTATTTTGTGACGTTTTCCGCCGCTCATTGACCCATTTACGTTTCTCTTTCGTAGCATCTGATTCAAGTGCTCTTTATTGAATGCGTTTCATTGTACGTAGTTACGTTATTTGATAGGACTACCGGTAATTTCGTGTAGCTGTATCTGACGCTGAACGATCTATTGCCCATCGTTTTCATCGATATCTACAAAGTTCTAATTTATTTCTAAAATAAAAAAATAGATTTAGTATAAGTATGTACTTAGTTATTTCGATAATATTTCTGGCGTTGTAAAATATGGCCTCGTGCGAAAACGTTGATAACTAACATACAGGAAAGCTTGGAAAGTAATTTTATCTCGGTCGTGTGATTTTTTCCAAAGAAGACTTTTTTTTTTAAGATAAATTAAGGATTTTGGAAAGTGAGGCTGACAGATGCGTGCGTCACAGTTCCTCTTCGTTTATGCCGACGTTTGAAGCAGGATCTAAAAAAAACTATTATCTCGGGATGCGATGAAAAATATCTAAATCCATCCCGTAACCCGATTTTAAGCAGCTGTCGGAGTCTGCGTCCTACTTTTCCGATGTGCGGATAACTGAGAAATCGCTATGATATTTTGAACGGGTCGCCAAACACCACCGAAATTTCTTTTAATCTACTGCTCATATGCCTCTCTTCGTCTGCGAAGAATATCTCTCCCACCTCAAGTATACTTTAATCGTTTGAACGCGGAATCCAATTATAAAAGTGACGTAAATGAAAAGTTTGGTAACGTGAACATTCGACTTATATTCTTAGCAAGATTGAATGATAACGGAAAATGAAAATTAAATTTATTTTGTTTGTTCTGTGTAAAAATGATGCTTGCGAAAGCGCTAGTAAAGCTAAATATTTATATTTTGCGTTGTTTGCTCACACGGACTGTCGGATGAGCAAAGTCAGTTAGTTATCTTTTGAATCCCTTATATTGGAGAAAATTTAATACAAATGCATTACTATTTCATATTTAAGAATGGTTAAAATCCCAATCTGTATGGAGTCGTTCTGTTACTTTCTCAACTATTGAAAACATGATGTATGGTTTTTGTTGGTCACTGTACTGTGAAAGTTTTTTGACAAGGTAAATATCGTTTCAGCAGTTTTATTATCCAGTTAACAATACTTTTGCAGTTGAGGAACGTCTAAGAAGTAATGTTCCATAGATTGATTAGAACAATTAGCAGACTATAATCCGACATCTCCGTATTTTCTGCGTGCTGTATGCGTCATTCACGTAAAAAAATGACTCGCCGAACTTAGTTTTCAACTAGTATGAAATAGTGCAGGGAAACTCGGGAGACAAATAAGGTAAGGAACTATGCAAAGGGGTATGAAGAAAAAGAAATATTTGATTTGTCGAAAGAGTTGGATGGTTACGGGATGATGGAGAGTCTTTGGAAGATCTGGCTGAGTTGGGTTAACCTGCAAACTTACGGAAGAGAGAACATTTCAGTACAGTGGACTCCCGATTAAACGGGACCGGTGGGTAGTTCGGTTAATCAAAAGGTCGGTTGATCCGGAGTTGAATTTTCGGTTTGAAAAAACGATAAATTCAAAAAACAACAAGCTAAAGTACTGGACAAAGTTTAATAACACGTCACAAAAATCCGAGCTGTTAAACTTTATAATCTCCCATTTTACAACATTTTTCCTATCGTGAGAATATTACTTTTGCAACAGTCGGAAACAAAGGAATAATGTTTAATCATTCTAATTGAGGATGATTCCCGGTAATAGATATTGCTGGATAATGAATCTATTCATTATAGCAATAAAAACTACTTTGCATCACATAGGGTACCTAGGGACTATTCGGGTCATTTCACATTTAAACGCGAGTAATATTTCAACAACTGAAGTTATTCAAATTTTTATTCATTCGATCACTTTAACTACTCTTCTACTTTACAACACAGTATGATTTATTCATTTTGAAACAATAACCTATATGAAAAAACGTAAATTCACTGTCCGTGCAAAAATAGACTAAAAAAAAGCGGGGTAATTTGGGTCAACATTGGGGTTATTTGGTTCAATACATCTTCACCCTCAATTTTCAACCTAAATTCGCAATAACTCAGTAAAATTCAAATGTAAAGACATTTCCCACAAAAAATAGTTTCTTTCCTGCAGCACCGACGCAAATTTCATGATACTAAGTGCCACATAATTGACACCGTATTCAGTCCCCCTTTCTCGACGGATTTTTCGTCACTATATCTCACTCTGCAGAGACCACATGGGATATTTTTTCGTCATCACTGTCTTCTAAACGACCGAGATCGTTGTCACCACTATCTACTTCAATAGAAGATGCTTCTTTTGTTTGTAAATGTCTTTTTTTTTTGCAGGAACGTCGCTTTTTTGTTTGCTGTTTATCCACTTTACTGCGAGTAGTTTCAAAGTTTATGTCCGATGTCAAGTGGCGAGGCACGTTCGTCTTTCTTCGTTTTCTGATGTTCTTCTTTTTTTGGTGTTGTTAAAAGTTCTTTGAAATCAAGTTTTTTGTTTTCATTAGTCGCTATCGGTGATGGTCCAGCATTCTCATCTTCAGATAGCCGGTCCAAATTGACGAGTGCTGCTGAAGATGATGGAAGTTCAGTTTGCTCACTCGCAACAGATGAGGCAGGTGATTGTAAATTTTCCCGCTGAAAGTATGCGGATGGAAGAAACTTTTCATCAGGTATGACAGCTGCATTATAAGGATAAATACCCGTGCAGCTAAATCTTTCACAGCGTTTCTCACGGTGGCGGCTCTCGCCCACGCTCTGGAGAAAAGCAGGCCAATATTCAATTTTGTAATGGCTCCTTGCGGATCGTTTTCCATGTAGTTTGTCGTCTCATGATGGTAATACGAATTCAATGGCTTGAACACTGTCCTGTCTAGAGGTTGCAAGGCATGTGTAGTGTGAGGTGGAAGACAAAGCATTTCAATCTCGTTGTTTCGACAGTATTCTAAGGCTTCCAACGTGCAGTGTGAAGTGTGCCCGTCTAATACTAAGTGACACTTCTCTGATGCACGATACTTCTGAAAATGCTGGAGCCATTCCACAAACAGCGTTTCATTTATATAGCCTGACTCGCTCATACGGACCCATGGGTGACCCAAATAGCCCCCTAATGCAGAGAAACACTTAATCGCTATCAGCTCAAAGTCAAGTGATGCCACATGCTTCCCACTTTGTGTAGGTGTCAGCTCTATTCCTCTCCGTGCCCACTGAAACTTTGTTGCCAACCGGACTCATATTACATGAGTCAAAACTTAAAATGTGAACTCTTATTCTTATATCAAGGGGAAATTCGAGGCGCTGATCCAAACTTGCAAGTAAAATGTGGTCGGGGAAAGTGCGAATACTAGCGTTAGAGTTTTATTTTTGGAATATATATACAAAAACAAGGTTCCTCCTCATAATCACGAAATTTTTTTCAACGTGATTCGCTATGTAAAGGAGTAGTATGGATAAATATTATTTTGACCCAAATTGCCCCATTGCCCAAATAGCCCCTATGTACCCTATATTCATCACATTTTCCAGACGAATACAAGGAAGTTTTTATTGATATTGATAAAGTCCACTGTGTACACGTTTCAAATACAAGCAGACGTTCTTATTAGTTGATCGCCAATAGTTGCATATGACGATAAATTTTGATTCACAGGTTATATATCGATCCCTTTTACTCTGTATCAATACGGGTTTTTACCTTAACGATCCTGGAAATGCCTCAATTTTCTCTCTCGCTTCACACGCGTCCACTTAATCTCCCCTTTTCTTGCTTCCTCTCGATCACTCATCGTCATGGCAACAGGAGCATCTTCCCGTCTTTTATTCAACCCGTCCGTTTCCGTGGGATTAAGTTTACAGTCTCCCCGGCGACTCTTTGTTTGCTACCCGCTCAGAGAGATGAGTTATGATTAGTCGTGGAGATCGATGGCTTATTAGAAAAAAAAAGTACCACGCGGAGAGAATCCTCGTGCAGGGTGATTATTTTATTTTTTTTAAAAACAAGTAAGCCGGATGCGTCTTCACGGGGAGTCTCATTTTGATCGCTGGATTTTTTTCTCGCTTGTAATGTTAACAAGTCCAGTCACCGTTAACCTTTGTGGACTTAAGGACGTGTGTGTGTGTATATATATATATATATATATATATATATATATATATATATATAAACGAATAGTTCGAGAATGAAACGTCATGCTCGTCTTATGGCTCCGCCTCAATAAATGATCAAGGTAAAAAATGGTTCAGCCGGTTATAATTCAGAAGTAAATTCAGTGGTTTCATGTTTGTTTACTCGAAAGTGGAAGAGTCGGGTTCGATTCTTGGTCAAGATTAGATTGTTCTATTCTTCCTCTGTCCATTGGGAGATTTCCCCTAGCTCATTTTCCCCTATCTCGGTTCATGTGTGTTTAATATATGAAGCGAAAGATCAAACAACGAATTTTATGAGCACATATAAAAACTATGTTATCAGTTAATAATAATATTTTAAAAATAAATGTAATTAAAATATTTTTTATTTAATGTTTTTGTCACTGTGGAAATATCAGGAGTATTTGGAACCAAAGGGCCAATCCATTTAGGCCATAGGTAATTTATCCCCTGCTTCTAGTCTATTGTGTTAGGGTTCTACGATATTTTCAACCTGAAACCGCTACTGCAATCTGACGCGTCAACTTTTTTACTTTCCCCATACGTAGTAATGGGAAAGTATTGTGTTCACGAAAAAAATCGACTTCTAGATTTCAACGGAAATACACCTTTTGAGGTCCCTAGCACACGTTTAGAATATTTTCGGAATGATGTGTATGTGATTGTGGGCGCTCTTAACTCAAAAAAGTATTTGCCATATCGTTACCAAACTTCATATGTAACAGTTTAGCATGAGCACAAAGAACTGATTAATTTTTGGACAATAACGGTTAAACGGAAGTCGAGGTTTATTCGAAACCCGATTCGGTTTTTGCGATATTTCTCCGTTAAAACATCATTATTGTATATACAATTCTATACAAAGGTTATAGAGGATGCAATTTTCTACAACTTTCATTTGAAACAATCTTCCGTAGCAGTTATTGTTTAGGAGTTATTTACAAATAACTGGTTTTTCGGTTTTCTCCGTAAAAACATCGTTATTGGTAATCTTCGTGAGGACCAAAGTTGTAGAGAATAATATTTCTTCCAGGTTTTGTTTGAAACAAATTTTCGTGGAACCATCCATTTCGGAGATATTTAGCTTTTTCGTAATTTCCAGTATACAGCGCCACCACCATTTAGCGGTGAATTCTGTAAACATATTCAAAATAAACGTAATTTACGGCAATAAGGACGACTGTATTCTTTTACGAAAGGAAATAATAATTTTGCCTTATAATGATATTCGTAATAATTTAAATATCTATAACCCGAATATGGAGAAAGTCATGTGTTGGCCACATCGGATTTTTTCAATTTTAAATGTGCTCGGGGTTCGCGTGAACTCTCAATTCTCTCGCATATCGCGTTGGATATTAGACGTGAAAATAGTTTCAAATTTCCTCCGTCACCGTTTCTTGCGCGCTTGCGTGAGTTTATTGCTATAGGGCAGGTAACGGAAAGCTAATATCTGGCGTTCGGTGAAAGAAAATTCTGCCGAGCTATTGGAATTCGAATCGACAATATATTTCTAGTACGTCTTCGCAAAAAGGTCGTATTTGGCGAACGAAAACCGAAGTAAGTGGGAAGGGGAGAAGTAAAGACAATGAGTGTATTAGTGGTAGGGTGGGGCATATCTCTTGGTTTTAGCAGGCGGACATATTTCTTTTTCCAAAACATTTTAACTGCGGCCTAGGTGATGGATGGCTGCGGATGTACTTGGCGAAAAGCGGACCATTTTGTTTGATTGATGGTATAAATACGCTTCGTCCCGTTTTTAGTTGCCGCCTTTAAAAGTTTAGGTTCGTCTTTTTTTCTTTATTCATTATCAATACTTGTTGATATTTTTTAAAAATTCGTACGTTCTCGTGGTGTTTACGTAGAGAATGTTTTGGTTCATTCTCTTTTTGCTATTTCACTGATTAAAAAATATCACGAAGTCGATGTAGGTTCGCGCTTTTCTACTGTGAGAGTTCATTTTGTTTAAATGAAGGTATTTAGTTCTCAGACGAGCAGTTTATAAAAATTTTGGTAATTTAATCGTCAGCGATTTATTTAATTGTTGCTTGAGAAGCACATAAACAGCACTTAACGACATTTTAGGATGAATCATCGGTAGCTAACATAAGACGAGAACATACGACCATTCTCTGAGCAGCATTCGGACTTAGCGTTGGTAGTCAGACCCACCTACAAGAACCAGAATGATCCCGATATGTAGTCATTTTATTGGCAGCATATGGCAATATTTCATAAAATTTTAACCATACGATCATTCAGCGTGTCTCTGAGATTGTTTATGGGCAACTAGTATTTCGGTTTTAAATATTTTAGGGCAAATATTTCTATAAAATAAACATTTTTCATAGCGTCACGTCACTTCAAGATAAACATGTTTTTTTTGCGAAATTGAACAAAGAGTGGATGAACTATTTTTCGTATTTTTTAAAGAAATTACTGGGCCGAAAAACATTTCTATTCCGTCAGAGAGAAACGGCGAACACACGAACGGGGTTTAGAAAAAAATATTTCACGTTCGTGCATTTCGAGGCGATATTTCCCATCGTCGTTTCGTGGTGATTAAGCGCATTTACTTAGCTTCGCGGGTTTTTTAATACATACTTATTATTTTTTGACTTTCTGTATTCGGATTCCGCGAAGCGCGGCGATATGGATTGACTTAATATTTGCTCGGACGTTATGTTTGAGCATCCCGTTTGTTCTTGCTGATGTTCGGTCACGCGAGGGCCAACGTCCAATCCCGGTGCGTGTTTAAGGCCACGTCTGTCCAGGGCTTCGGTTGGGAAACACGGCTCCTTCATTTTGTTGCAGCGTCGCGAATTTCGCAACATTGTCTAAACCGCTGACCTCAGAAAGAACACGCTGTTTATGCTCTTGTATAAACCCTTCCATTGTTTGATGTAAAGAAAAGAAGACGAAGTTATAAAACCGTGGTTATTGAAAAATGATTCGCGAAATTTTTATTTTTACTAGGAAAAAGTTTTGCAAAAAAATAAAAAGATATAGCACACTAATTGCAGCAGGCTAATCAGTAAATTTAAAATGTTAACTATTTATGCTTAAAATGTTCTGAGTATGGCCCAAAATTTTCCATTACTTAGCTGTGATGATTTGAATTCTATTTCTTTTAAGAAAACCCAATTCTGCGTTCGTAATCAACAAGTATTGTTTCTAATGAGCTTTGTTTGGCTGCAATCATGGCAATGAAGCCCTAGTTAAACGTATATATATACTAGGGATTGCGCCCCTGGCGGCTACGGCGCGCAACCCCGCACCTCGCTTCGCGAAGCGTTTTCACCCGCGAAATTTTATAATTTCGGATTTTTTTCAGTGATCATAAAAACCTACAATTCTGCCAGATTTCAAGTCTGTAGCTCTTCAAGAAGTGTCTTATAATTTCTATCCTCGTGTGGGGCAAGAAGGGGGCAATCAGCCCCTAAAATTTGGAATGATTACAATTTCAGATTTTTTCTTTCGGTTCTTACTAATAACCTATAATCCTGCCAATTTTCAAGTATGAAGTGCCTTATAATTTTTATCTTCTTATGGGGCAAAAGGCTCCTTAAAATTTAGAATTTTTACAATTTCGGAGTTTTTTCGTTAATTGTGCACCAAACTTAACATGCCAAATTTCAAGTTTGTAGCTTGCCGGGAAGTACCAAATAATTTCGTCACCCACCCACCCAGAACTTCAGCTTTATATTATAGATGAGTAATTATTTGATTCCACGAGCCTTGAAATAATTGCAGTTAAAGCGTAAATTATGAGTGTGAGTTTATCACGAAATTATTTAACTGGCTCAGTTACAGCTACAGCGCTTATGGCAGGGTCCCAAGCTTTATGGGAACCTCGCAGAAATTGCTTAGGAGAATTTATTGAACAAGAAGACAAATAATATTATAAAAATTTATTGAAAATGTATTCGCCATGCCGTATGTGATGAACTTCTATATCCATCAACAAATAATGTTTTAAAAGATGAAATTGAAAGCCGTACGGACGACAAGAAACTCTTGGATCTAGTAATGATTACATACAGACTGGCATCAATCTAAAGCAATGTACGTTCAGCTTGGTGATATATTTGAAATTTCCAGTAATTGTGTCGTCAAATGAAAGTTGTAGATGGAATTCCTCAATAAAGTAAAGCGCGAATTATATCTCGTAAAAACTTTGTTGATGGAGATTTATTTATGATTTCTGCGGTGTTGCTTTAGTCGTACTTAGTTTTTGGAAGGAAAATGAATAGCTCATATTAGCATTGGCATGGCGTTATCTCGGTATGTGTACTCATCTATCAGTCGCCTTTCCGCAAATGATTTTGGTAAAGGTCGGTACATCGTCTGTATTAGTGTTTATAACATAGACAAAAACGCTCGGAGCTATAAATTGTAGAAGGATGAAAAATGGCCGAATGCAGCAAGTCGGAGTGCGTCTGTCGTATAATAAAGATGTATGGCAGCCTGTTAAGGGATCCTTAATGCTCGTTTTTTGTTAATAGGTTATAATTTTTGTACTCGGGATTTTATGGCGAAAAAAAATAGACACGATCGGTTTGTTCGGGGAGTATTACCCTTAGAAAAAATGTTTCTCACAAAAGTTGCAATAATAAAAAACCTACATATTGCTCTTTGAATGAAGGTATAAAAAGAAGAAAAATACGGTAACGTGTTCTATATTATGTAGAATCTGCGTTTGGTGAATAACCGCTGAAGATGGCTGCTTTGTAGTCGAAATGCTCCTCTGGTTTCCTATAACATTGTTACGGTTATTGGAGATACCTAAGACAAGTACTTAATTTCGGAAATTTTTAGACATTTGATTGCTTTGTTTGGAATTCATTTTCAGCCATTAAACGAGCCCAATAATTCTCTAGTGCAGGGTCTTTCAATCATTTTCGACCTGCAGATCCCCGCTGGAACTTCTGAGCTCCCACGTTCCTCTTGGATTTAACGTTCGACAACACATTGAGGAGTGGGGGCACGTGTTTTAGCTTTGAAATACCTGAAAATTGAGTAATATTTCCTTTTTAATTAATGAATTAATTATCACTTCTCAAAATCAATACAAAAGTAATTTTACTGCTCCTAAGAGATCCGCGGCCCCCCATTTGGGAAACCCTGTTCTAGTGAATTATTGAATAGTAATTTTTAAATTCGTGTTAGTTCAAAACCTACCAAAAAAAAGTTCATAAGAATGAGGTTGGTATTTCGGCCCCAAAACAGACGATCTCTCTGCTTATTCAAAAGTTACTATCTTTAAAAAAAAGTACACGTGTTGCCATTGAGAACGACGACCTTAAAGTGGTTGAGCGAATTAACCCCTCGTTATTTCAAGCGGCGTTTCTTTTATTTCTTCGCGAATACTCCTGTTTATTTAACGCGACCGATAGAAATGCAGGTGGTCAATTACTAGTTAATAATCCGATAATGGGATGTAATGGGTGGAAGAAGAGAGCCTTCGCCCAGCTCCGCGTTATACGTATTTTTTCCTGCGCCATCTCCAACATTCTAAAGAGTGATCTTGACGGTGAAAGGAAGAGGGCGGCGTTCTGAAAGAGGATATGGGGGGGAGAGAAGGAAAAAGGGAGGGTAAATGATGTGGAGGGCAGAAGAAGGAAGGAAGGAAGGTTCGGGACGGCGCGGTCGGATCATGTGGGTAACTGTGGGTTGGGAAATCGGCCGATAGGTGGTGGCACAGGCGCGCCGTGCACCACGTTCTTTGGCGTAGAGGAAGTTTTAAGCCGTGTAAGGGGTGAAAGGAGGGTGAGGCAGGTATGAGATTGCGGGATAGATAAGCGCCCGGAGGAATGACGGGAAAGGGAGGAGAGAGAGAGAGGGAGAGGTCGAGGAGAAGAGGGAAGGGCTGTTTGATGTCGTGTGGAAGAGGTTAAGAGAGAGAGAGAGGGGGAGGTGGGTGGGAAAGTGAGGGAGAGTAGGGGGAAGGAGGTGGATGACGTTTTAGGCGAAGGGATAAGTCATTGGGTAGTGAACCGTGAAGGAGCGTGCGGTCAGCTATTGGATGCTGCGTTTAGACGGTCGGAGGAAAGGTTCTATCTCTTAAGAAACCTGCAGCACAACGCTGAGTTCCTTTTGGACGTATCTAATGGAAATGTTTTTTTAAATTGTCAAAATGCTGCATTTTTCTGGCGTGTTTTTAACGTTTCCTGTAGATTTAAGGATTTAGAATATATCTAGGAATATCGACCTTATCGGGAATATCGATTTCGTTGAAAAATATCGATTGTATCGATTAATATTGTAACCATTGAAATACATCGATATTTTTTTCAAAATATGTCATTCGTAGGATATGCTACGTTATTAATACCACTATTCTAGTTTCTTTTTCTTCATAAAATCCCTCTCTCTCTCATCCATTTACAATTCGTTTTTGTAGGCGAAATCAAAACCCTTGCTACGAACGTTCCAGAAAAGCGGCCGGAAAGAGGACCTGCGCGAATTTTCCTCGGTTGTCACGCGGAAAAATCATTCCGGATCCCTAATTACCGGAAACGCCCTCATAAAGGCGGCATTTTTTCACCTTCGGTGACGTCGGATGAATTTACCGCACAAAAACCATTCGTCACAATCACTGTGATGTATGTATGTAACGCGTTCGTGTTCTCCTCGGTGAGGCTGTTTTTCCGCCGTTCGATCCTTCCCTCGCATTGTTCTATCTTTCCGCCTTGCCTCCGTCTCTTTGCGCCTGTCCCCATCTTTCAAACTGTCCAGTAAAGCAGATCTCCTCGTATCAATGGTTAGTCGCTTTTCCAGGACGCGAGCGGCGTTTCCATACCATTGCGAAATAGCGACGTTGAATTCATTCGTACTAAATACCTATAGTGCAGAGTGCTTTGCTGCTGAAATAACGTTGGAGGATGAAATACATTAATGGTCATCATTTCATTGAATGTGTGCCTGTGTTACAAAATTGAAAAACTAAGTACTTATTTTTAGTCTCCAATAGCCAAAACAATGTTATTGGATGAAATACATTAATGGTCATCATTTCATTGAATGTGTGCCTGTGTTACAAAATTGAAAAACTAAGTACTTATTTTTAGTCTCCAATAGCCAAAACAATGTTATTGGAGATACCTAAGGTATGTGCTTATTTTTTCAAAATTTGATGCTCAAGTACTTCAAGAACAAGCACTTAAAAATCAAAAGATTAAAAAAAAAAGTATCTCAGGTGTCTCCAGTGGCTAGAACAATGTTGTGAAAAATGAGATCAACATTTCGGCTACTAAGCAGCCGCCTTCGGTGGATTTAAATTCTAAAAAACAAGTATACTTATTCTTGAATTTGTTTTAATCCATAGAACGAGTTATATAATTCTTGAGAAAATTAATCTTTTGATGTTTAAACTATCGCGTCGACTGTAATTCAGACTTTACGTATATTTTATAGTTTTACTGCTTTTTCAAAGAAAATATTATCTTTAATAATCTAGCTTTTCTGCAAATAAAACCTAGTCTCTGCGGAACCTTATTGGGTGAAAAAAATCGATTTGTTGAGTAAGCAAACTATAGAACTCACATTTCATGTAGGTATAGGATTGCTGAAATGGAGCAAGGGAAAATTAGAGTTAATGACATTATAATATTCAAATAATATAATTCGGTTAATTTATGGAATTCTTATTTTAAAATTTTCTTCGTTCATAAATGGGCTGACATTGCAGTGCGAAAGTTCGTATGAAATCTCTCAAGCGTCCGTCTGCTATTGAAAAACAAATGTGCGAATGATTTATATAGAAGTTCGTTTCAGAGCAAATTTACAAGCATTTCAGACTTTGTTCGCGTATTTTCTTCCTTAATCGAAAGCTAATGGTTTGGACCATTTTAAAATGATGAATTTTGATCGGATGTTATTTATCTTGAAGGGCTGATTTAGATTTGTTTATATTACATTGATCATTTGGCTTCTCACTGGTTACCTTGTTGGCTATGAACTTTAACGTTTCAAAGAATTTTGAAATGTTTCTTATTGCTAATTTATGAATTTTAAAAATTGATTCTATTATTTGAACATAACCCTTTTATTTTGATGTATTTAATCTCTTTGCGGCTTTGTTTTATAAGGAATTTATTTGTTTTAAACAGTCATCGTGATACATATACCTTGATTAAATACGCTTGGGCATAACGCAATCTTCTTAAGCACGTGACTCTCACTCATTCTTTTAGAACTCAAATATTTTATTTAAATATATTCCTTCCATTTGTCGTAAGGTTAAATTTTCTGATTCTTTTATCCTGCAAGGATAAAACTTAATTGATATGAATGACATGGGACAGTTTATAATCGGTTTGCTACTGTTAGACTCTTTTGAAATTATACCTTAGTTTCACCTCTACCGCGGTCTCGCTATATAAACGCTGTGAACAGGCGAGATACACTTATAAGAATTACTGGAAATATTTCGGATGGGAATGCCCCAATTGAACATTAAATACGCGCTAATTACTTTTTCACAGATATCTATCGGTTTAATTGAGTAATAGTGGAAATATCGTTTTATTCATTTAATCGATATATCGAGGATTTTTGTACGATTCGATTGTTTTCCGATGGAGTCGCCTTACCCTACTCCTGCATGATTTGGGGTCGAGAATGCACTCCAAGGTTTATAACTGCGGGACTGACGAGTAGATAATGAGAATTTGAAATATGCGCGGGGATTAAAATATGCGATTATATTTATTGTTTATTCTAGTAGTACATAAATATGCCGCCCGAGGAGGCGAAACAAAATGGCTCTCCTGTTCACTACACGGTGAGGTACATCGACAGCATCAGTTATTCATTTTATCCTTCGGATAGGTACCTCCTTAGGCGCTCCCCTTCCCTAGTAAAACAGCTGACCTGAGGGTAGTCCCACCGCGATAAAAACCCGTATAGCGTCCCGTGAATACAGACGGACGTTTCATAAAACTCGAAACAAATGCCGATCGAGTGACGTTGACGGGTTTAGTCGTGTCTTACGTACGGATAACAGAGACTGCGCGATCCGGAGAGTGATGTATGGAACCCCAGAACTCCCATTATTAATCAAAACGCTTTTAATGGCCTTGTTTTCCGAGTCGTCGGAGGAGTTCGATAAGGTTTTCAGTGGTGGAAAATACGAGGGTGTCAGGAAAGTATCCGCAAACCATTTCTTCGAGACAATCTTTTACGATTGCGATCAAATTTGGCACGTATTTATGGCTTTCTATTGGTTACGCTATTCTTTTCTGAATCCATGGAGTTTGGCACCCTGATTTTTCTTCATCTTCGGTTATTATTATTTCACGGCGTCATTGAAGGTCGTCATCAGTTTGAATACACAGTTGCATTATATCGTGGGAAATTGATATGAATGGTTTACATGTGAATGACTTTATAAACTCGTGAAAAATTGTTTTTATTTCTCCGGTGTAATTTTCTGGCGTGTTTATGACGTTATTATAAAGTATTAATCGCCTGTCTTTGTTTAATTATAATCAGTATTGCGTGAAGGAGTATTAAGTCCCACGATTTTATATCGTGTGCCATCTTCCACACGATTATCTTCTACGAAAGTTTTGTAAATACTTAACGTAAAAATTTTCGACTTATGCTTCGTATCTCTTTTCAGTAATATTTTGGTGGTCTATATACTGCAGAAATTGATGAAGTTCAAAATTGTAAATTATCTGGTAATAAATTATTATCTCAACTCGAACTGAGAAAATTTTGATAAATATCAAACGTTTTAAAGCGTTTCTTCTTAACGCTTTCGCTGAGACGAATACTATTAAATCGCGCTTGTAAATGCCGAATATCCTGCAATCTCTTCAGTTACATGCCTCTCAGCATCGACGTAATTGGGAAGGGAAGCTGTCGACACATATATAAGTACTAATTCGTCCACCGTTGCACGTACGTGTTCGCTGACTCTCTCTCTCTCTCCTTTCTCCCTTTCGCCTTTCTCTAAATGTCGCAATCGTTTTCCGCTAGGGTTAATTAAATGCCAGAATGTCTTCTGACTTGGCGAATTCCATCGTTGCGAAAGAGGCATATGTTATGAAAATTGTTAACGAAGATGGAGGCGTCACACAAATGGTTTAGAAGGCCCTTCAATTGACATTCTTGCTTTATAATAATCTAGACTCTCTTATGCATGAATCGATAACCTATGCGTCTTATCGCGATGAACATTAATAAGATAATAAAATGTTACAGAAGTATATCGCAGGGAAATTCTGAAATTCGAATAACATTTAAAAATTAAGTATTTAAAGTTAAATTATCGATCTCACCTCATAGCATAGAAGTTATAGGAAGCTACTTTAGTCGCACTGCGTTCGTATAAGCCTACTTCTAAAGTAGAACCTCTCAGTTGTTCTTAATCCCATTTTTATTGTAAGTACGAATTACGTAATTGGTTCGAGCAACTGTGTTATGTATGGCTGTAGGGGTCACCTATTTCACATATGCACCTCTTTTACTAAGCTTTTTTTTCAATAAAGGCATTCCTTTTTTAAAAACATTTTTACCTTTTCTGTAATGTGTTCATTGCCATCAACTACCAAATGCATCGATATATAGTCGCGGGATGAAATTGCAACTTTTAATATTACGCCCTGTTTCGCAATGTTTCCATCCGTGTTCTAACGTGGCTTACTTTATCTTATGGCGCTGAGGTTTGAGAGTTCCCTCGCGTGGGCGTCGTTCCACCTATAATAGGTTCGCAGCGCGTCGCAACGCGTCGTTAGAAGCCGTACTTTATAAGAGAGAAAGGGTCCGTCGAAGATTTTAACCCTCGTGTAGATGTCGCCTACGGTTCATCTTCTCGTGACGTTGAACGCCGTTAAGTATGCGAGTCACGCTTTCGCCTCAATTAAGAGCGTCGCAGTTTGCGTTTTCCGAAAAATTCTTCCAATTTTTCCGGAATATCTTTCACGTCAAAGAAAATCCGAATATCGTATAGGTTAAATGGAAGTATTTTTTTTTTACAAAAATTCTCCGTCAATCGTGAGTGAAACGAGTATTTTTCCTCCCGTTAGGCGATTACTCCAAGACTAGTCTAAAAAACTCAAAAAACTGTTAATTAATATTTTTTTTAAAAGAAAACGCACGAAAGTTTCCCCATAAGAAATTTTCGGATTTTTAATAAGGTAAAACCGTAGAAATGTTGATTACTAATTGTAAGCCTTCTCACGTTGTTTGGTTTGACTGCAAGTTTAAGTCCGTATTTGTTAGGAGAATAATCATGTTTTATTTTAAACTACTTCTGTGAATAGGTACAGGAATCCAAAACTACCTGCCCGTTCCACCTCATGGAACTCAGTTCAACCTTCTCTTGCTTCTTTTATCGTTTTATAGTGTTTATTATTTCACGAGCGAATTATATGCCTCGTCTTATGTAAATTAATTCAAGAATAAGCGTTTGAGCATAAAAATATAAATAATCAATCAATCAATCAATTGGGGGGACCTTGTGACTTCAAACGACTCCAGCGCTAGAAGGCTTCTCAGTCTAAATCACAAAGCAAGGGAGGAGAGAAACCCGGTGTCGGCATTAGCCTACTCTTAACGAGAAACACCAAGGGGACCAACGGCTTTACGTCCCTTCCGAAGGACGGGGCACTGATTTGCGTGTTCTCCACATAACCACGCAAATAGGGAGCCGGGCAACCCGGTTCGCGCCGAGTTTGCTAAGCGTAGCAGACCAGCGCCCGCACCACTACGCCACGACTCCCCGTAATATAAATAATAGGTACTTATCTTAGGTATCTCCAATAACCATGTCATGTCTACTGAAGATACTTAAGATAGGTATAGCTCAATCGTTTTACGTTGGCAGGCCGCGACGCAGGAGAGGGGAAGGGAAAGGATTGGAAGGAGAAGCTTTAAGGGAGAGGGCTGACGTCAGAGCTGCGAAGTATGTATACGAATTTTGGTTCGGACGAGTATAGGTTCGCGCATCTATTGCCCACGGCTAAACGCGGCGCCCCCTATAGGCGGTCCCGGCTCGAGAATGGACTCGTCCTAAAGTGAACGTGTCTAGTGCGCACTGCCATCATAAACCGATCGAGCTATAGTTATTCTTTCAATTTTAGAATCTGAAGTGCTTATTCTTGAAATCGTGTGCATTTTTTCACAACTATTTCGTTTTTATCATTATTCGCTATTCATGTACAATCGAATGAATTAATTAATTACTCAGTGTATATAATTATATTTACTAATTATCAACCAATTATTCAGTGTTTTTGCCTGATGTGGGGAAAAAGTATTAGGATCTCTAAAATGTGTAAGTAATGTAGAGAACCTAGCAGAAATATAGAATAAAGTAGGGCATTTGTAGGAAATACATTACACTTACAAATCCATAAGTGCAGCACAACCTATGCTGGGATTTGTGTATGAATTTATGTTTGAGTATATTTTTATATTCTCACATATATATGTGTGTTATAGGTATCTTACATATTGCATATTATATATATATATATATATATATATATATATATATATATATAAAAAGAATAACTGAATCTAATCCACCGATATCAGTTGCATTTATGCAGCTCCTAATATGAGCATTAGCGTTCCGACATACTCTTGCGTTGTTTTCCCTCTCTCTCTCTCTTCGTTCAAGATCTCAGCGTATCTAATTTTCCGTCATTGGTCTCACTATTCTTGTTGTAATCCCAAATCCCTCGCTCCCTCAAGGGAATCTCGAGTGTAAGGAGAGGGGATAGAGCTATCTACGCTAGCGCTACACACTTGCCCGCATCCCCCATCTTAATTACTCCCGCATCTTAAAAAGGGCCTGTCTAGCCGTTTTGGTGCAGCCATGTCACAGTTTCCTTCAAAGTATCGCTGTCGCTTGTTCAGGCGTTAAACTCCCCCGCGTGATGCGTGACTGGAAGCCGACGCTTGATCCGTTATTCAGGAGTTTTGAACTATGACGCGAAAATCGCGTCGCCTCGTATCTGCGGCGTCGGTGCTTGGCTGGGTTTCGAGAACTTTCTGCTATTTTTCATTTCACGTTTCTTCCTTCAGACGAATTTTGCGTGCTGATCCTTTACATCAGAATGCATAGTTGGTAAAATTAAAGCCATGTTCGTGAATTATGTGCAGTGCCATAACTAAGGCGGGGCATCTGCTTCAGGCGCAACTAAGCAAAAATCCAAATAGTAACTAAATAAACGAGAAAAGAATTTTTTGGAGGGGGAGAGGGCGCAAATTTGTAGTTTTCCCCGAGCGCTAAAATATCTAGTTACGGGGCCGATTATGTGGAATGAATTTATACCGTAGGCTCGTTTTTAATGGCGATTAAAATAACTACATACGTGCTAAAACGCTTGGAAAACAGAATGTGCAATTCGTCTAAAAAGCATGTGAAACACCAACTGCTAATTCTAAGAATTACTTCAGCCAGCGATATTTAACTTTTGGAATAGTGTTGGTGTGCCACTTTCATCAATTTTTCTAGCAGTAAAGTTGGAAGGCAATTCGAAATAATACGGTCTTATTATTTTAAAATGTCATGTTTTTCTATTTGTTCGATCATGGCTTTTGGTATTATTATCATCGAATATTTATATTTTTAAAGTAGTACCAAAGATCGATATTATCGCTGAAGACGGATAAATAACCGGTGCAGTACCATAATATGGAATTAGCTTTCATTGGCTTATGCCTCGTTTTATATACAATTTCTGATTACTTCGATCACGCGATTCGAAAAATACTGCGATTGCGATTGTTCTGTTATTTAAATAAAATTTATGGTAATACCTTGCCAACGTTTAGCATTTATCCGAGAAGCTACCGTTTGTTTTAATCCTTAAATGTGTTAATTCGTCAAGATTTCGTCGTATTATACATTGTGATTAACGTTCGATGAAATAGCTCCAAAGAGAACTTGGCATTCGCCTCCACGGTGACTGTAACAGCTCGGAAGGAATTCCTATTTTCTCCGTGGCACAATTCCAGTATTTTTTAACGGTCAAATCATGCGTACATCTCATGTTTCATTTTATGGTCCAACCTACGTGTATTTATGCTCGCGGACGGCTTTTATTGGACGGATAGACGAATAAATAGTAAGGATACGACCAAAAGGTGCTTTCTAAATAAGTGCTCCAATGCGTTCGTTTTTTTATTAATGCTTTTTGATTATTCAGTTTCTTGAAATTTGCGACTCAATCTCTCCGCTACTTCTAGAGTACCTATATAATACATAATGTCCGAGATTTGTTTCTTATGGCTTTCGTTGCTTGCTGTAAAGCGCTAACCGAATATTCTTTAATTGATTTCTCTCTGCCTGGATCTTTCGATGGTGATTGGTACCGAATCGCGTCACGTGACACGATAACTTGCATTTATCGACGCGCTTGCATCAAATTTCTCGAATGTACTGGAAATTTTCTCCTTTCACCCCGCTTCATGGAAAGGTTCGTCGTTTATGGCTTTACGTGATTTTATGATGGTGACTTGTTATTGGGTCGGTTTCAAATCGTCGCCTTATTATTGGGACCTTTCCGAAAGGTCATTTGACGTCTTAGAGCAGCGGTGCCCAACCTACGGCCCGCGGACCGGATGTGGCCCGCGAAGGGTTTTCGTACGGCCCGCGAAGCCATGATGAAAAACAATCCGAAAATTTTAACACACAAATTCCTATATTTTTATGAAAACTTTCATAATAAAACTTTTAATATCGGAATGGCTACTATAAAAACCTCTATTAGACTATATTTTCACTTAAATGGCACCTCAGAATATATAGATAATTTCCGATTTAAACTCTAATCCGGCCTGCGGAAGAATTGGCAACTTTCAGTGCGGCCCGCCGAAGGATTCACAACCACCGATGCGGCCCACCATGTAGAAAAGGTTGGGCACCACTGCCTTAGAGAGTAGGCAAACGCATTTACGCCATGGTTCATGGAAGTGAAAGAATATTTTCTCTGGGTAGGAAAGTCACGACTTTTTCATTCGCGATTTTTTTCATTCAGAAAAGACTCAAGTTTCGTTGACATTTAAAATTCGACCCGTTTATTAAAATTGACAGTTATTCCGACTACAGTGTAGTTTTCTCCTGCCTCAGCTCGCAAGTGGTTGATTTTAATATCGATACATATATGAGAGAGGCAGTTTAGTTTATAGCAGTGGCGCTCAACCTTTTTTTAATCGCGGACCGCTCAGTACATGGCGAAATTTTTTAAATGCCACATCATTTAAGAAAAATATGATAATAATATTTGATATATATGGGAAACAAGTAACAAATAATTTTTTACCATCATCATAAACTTCAC
This sequence comes from Uropetala carovei, assembly GCA_036926305.1. Taxonomy (NCBI): domain Eukaryota; kingdom Metazoa; phylum Arthropoda; class Insecta; order Odonata; family Petaluridae; genus Uropetala; species Uropetala carovei. The sequence continues at coordinate 990,272 of JAXCHB010000210.1, forward strand.
CAGGAAAGGAAATTTTGTCATGATTTTAAGTGACGAGTAGGTATGTATTTATCGGTATTGTATTTTCATGGTTCCTTTTCATAATATATTCAAGGGGCCGCATAAAATTCTCGCAGGAGCCATATGCGTAGTTTCCTACCCCTATTAAAATAAAAATAATGCGTTTTTTTTATTAGTTCTGGATTCAGTTGTTTGATCGTTTTCTGAGAATTTCTCGGTAGTTAGAAGAGTTTTGCTTCCATCTCGAGATCAGTAGGTAAGCTTATGTAATTTTTTTTACCCTTTCTTACATTTTCGGAACACTCGACTTTTAATTTTTGCGTAACCAGCCAATTCGAGCAAAATCGACCCGACATTAATCTTTTCACTGTAAAGCTCGTCTTTGGAAGAGACTCAAAAGGGAAACGTATGAAAAGGTTTTAAGGTTAACGTCTTTAAAAAAAAAATGCTACTCCCGGTCTCAGGAATGCTGATTGGTCGTTAAAAAAAAACCCTTACGGGAGAAAGGACTTTTTTCTTTTTTTTTAGAGTTCCACCATTGTGCGCGACGTTCTTCGAATCCGCGTTTCAGCTTCCTCTTTCATGTCACTCATTCGAAGGCACGACACCCTCGTCGAAGCATGGTGACGATGTCTCGCCACGTTCCTTATTATTCTCATTCGTTCGCTCCTTTCGACTTTCACCCTCTCCTTAACCCTTACCCTTGCTTTCTCCCTCCCCCCCCCGTCTCTCTCTCTATATACCCTTCCCCCTTTATCCGACGCGATCCTTCGAACACTTCCCTTTTGTGAAATTTCAGAGACTCGTATAAACTCCCAATTAAAACTTCACGCATCCCCGATCCGCGCATGATGGGCAGTAAGGCGGGCCTCGCTCCTTATTTTCCCCGTCCCGTCCTCGCTACGGTTACATGCGAAAGGGAGGAGAGGGAGGGAGACATCCATCTTTTTCGACGGTCTGTCCGACTGACGTGTTTTAAACCTATACCGCACGGACCAGCTCTTTCCTCTTGCCCATTTTCCCTCGAACGATTTCATGCCGTGAGTTTGTCGCTATATCGTCAAGAGTTTACAGGATTTTTATATTTGTGTTGTCACGGTGACCTTGCGGTCGAGGCTAATATTCTCTATATGCCTTCTCTTTTCCATATTCACTTATCCACTGTTCACGTTTCCTTCTCATACGCTCTATTCTATTTCTATTTCCCTATCTTTCATTTTACTTGTTTCTGTATTTTTTACTCACTTTCCCTACATTCTTAGTTTTCTCCCTATATTCCTTTTTTTAGGCGCGTTTCGCTTACAGCGTGAGCGCCTATTATCGTCGGTCGGGTCCGTCCGTCAGTCCGCATGTTCGTTCTCGGCTTCTACTGAACGGAAATTTGACATTAAGGACTTACAATCAAATATAATAATAAAATCGCAAAAATGAATCAGGTACGCCAATCAGGGGTACCACTTTACTGGTGATAAAAAATGAAAATTTCGTCATATCCCGTAAAGTATTGCTCATATCAAAATATTTTTCAAATAAAAGTTGTAGAACCGGTAAAGAAGAGTATTTCCTTTCCTATACATTTTTATCGTAGAAGTAGCCGTTATCGAGAAAATCAAACAAAAACCTCTTAAATCGAGTTGAACAGAAAATTTGTTGCATGGTTACTTCTTCATTGTTGCTAACATAAACAATCTCTCAAACAAACGTTTACTTTCCTAACGTGTTCATGTAATATTATTAAATAGTAAAAAATTGCCTTATTTATGATGAAGAAAAGAACTTTGAAACGCAATTTCCCTTACGTACAGGTATATGATTTCTTTCTAACACTCCATGTACGAAACGCGTCCATTGTGATACGTTGTACACTTTCCTATCTTGTTATAATCTCCCTCTCATTTTCCTATACATTCCTCTTCACTTTTCTGCTGTCATTAACTTTATTTTATGCATATCTCTCTATGCTTCCCCTTCCTTCATCCCTATCTCCCTTGACTCCATTCTTTTTCCATACCTATCTTATTCCTTTTCTTCCATTCATAGCTCTTATTCCCCTTTTCTCCGTTACTATTTCCAAATTATTCAATTTATATCTATTTACATTTATTTAGTTCCCTTTTCCTTTTATAACATCTACCTCTTTTAAACTTTCCCTTTTCGTTTTCTCCATTCATATACTCCATTTCTCCACTATATTCTATTCTCGTTTTATTCCTCTTTCATATTGTGATATATCCATCATTCCAACTGCTCGTTTTCTCCTTTTGCTTTCTTGTTGCTTCTCACTTTTACCATATTCTTTTCTTCTCCTCTTCCACTTTCTGCACTTTTCCTCCTCCCTACTATCCTTTTCTGCTTTCCCTTTCTCCCCCTTCCTTCCTTTCCTGCACATCTAATGTCAATTGGACCATTGAATGCCTCTACATAACACGGCCGTCTCGGTCTAAAGGGTACGAATTGGACCCGCATCACCATCCGGTCAATTGCCAAGCGACGCGTTTCAATTCGACGGTCAACTGTTTCGTGTTTAAAAAAAAAACTTTTTTTCGTCGTTCGAATTGGCTTGGAAAGCGTCTTGACGTCCTGGTTGTCAACTGTTTAAAGCTTTTCTTTGTATTTTTTTTATTCGTCGCGGTAGATGTGAAAAAAATCTGATGTGGCCAATATCTCCATATTTGGGGTTTAGATATTTAAATTATTATGAATAGCATTATAAGGCAAAATTATCATTTAGTATCGTAAAAGAACGCAGTCGTTCTTTTTGCCCTAAATTATATTTTGAATATGTTTACAGAATTCACCGCTACATGGTGGTGGCGCTGTATACTGCAAATTACGAAAAAGTTAAATATCTTCGAAATGGATGGTTCTACGAAAATTTGTTTCAAACAAAACTTGGAAGAAATATTATTCTCTACAACTTTGGTCCTCACGAAGATTACCAATAACGACGTTTTTAAGGAGATATTTGACGGAAACCGAAAAAACCGATTATTTATAAATAATTCCTAAACAATAACTGCTATGGAAAATTGTTTCAAATGAAAGTTGTAGGAAATTACATTCTCTATAACATTTGTATAGAATTGTATATACAATAATGATGTTTTAAGGGAGAAATATCGCAGAAATCGAATCGGTTTTCGAATAAACCTCGACTTCCGGTTAACCGTTATTGTCCAAAAATTAATCAGTTCTTTGTACTCATGCTAAAGTGTTACATATGGAGTTTGGTAAGGAAATGGCTAGTACTTTTTGAGTTAGAGCGCCCACAATCACATACATCCACACAGATACACAGACATAATTCCGAAAATAGTCTAAACATGTTCTAGGGACCTCAAAACGTGTATTTCCGTTGAAATCTCGAAGTCGATTTTTTTAATGATCACAATACTTTCCCTATACTACGTATGGAGAAAGTAAAAAGGGATGTTCCGCTGATAAAGAAACGGCTGGTCTCTAGGGTCAAGTCTCACTATGGTAAGCGACGTAAGATTGTTTTGCTTTATCTAAATAGGGATCGATGTTCGGGTCTTGATATTTGGGTATTTGGTTTGTAAACGTTTGAAGTCGATGGATAAATCTGTCGCATTGCAGTTTTTGATTAATATTTGTACTATATCGAATGGATAAATTGCTCCTCTGAAAATTATACAATTTAATATATTCTTTTTTTGTCTTTTTATTACTCTCATCCGAGCAAAACATTTTTAGATATATAAAGTGAAAAGCTTGACTCAAGTATTTTGTATTCCATAATCTCTACCAAATCGTAATAAACTCTGCCTTATTATCAAATTTATCTGTGCAAATAGTGTAAAATAGACGTTTAACTGTATCAACAGAAACGGTTATGCTGGCATACTCTTCCGCATTATACTGAAGAATTTTATTCGCTTCCGCAGTTGGTGTTACGGCGAAATAAGAGATATCTCTAGCGCCGGTGAATTATTCCTGAAGCTTGTATAATCATTAAGGCACATTTCCCCAGTTCCCGGATCCGCTTGATAGTTTCTCTAATCCCCGCAGATCTAAAGCGCCAACTTTTTTCTCACGTTACTGCGGTTTCGTCTCTAAAGCTTCGCGTGTCCGCGGACCGCCACAGGCCTTCGAGCCTCCCTCCTCTCTCTCTCCTCTTTTTCTCTCCCTCTCTCTCTCACTTCCTCCTCTCTCTCTCCTACTCAATTCACTCTTTTTTGCCTAGTTTCCTCTCTAATTTCTCTCCCATTTCCTCGCCCCGCCCCCTCCCAACCGTTTGCCCTCATCCCTTTCCCTCCAATTCCTCCTCGTTTGTTTTTATTCGTCTGATTTTATTCCTCTTCTTCCGCCTCCCAGTCGTTTTAACACGCACGGGGAAACATTCCTATCCTTTCCCCATATCACCGTCCAACTCCCCCCCCCTCCCCCCCACCCTGCTCTCTCATCATCATCCTCCTCTTCCCCTCCCTTCTCCCCCACTCTCCCTCCCCTCCCTTCTCATTCCCCTCCCTTCTCCTCCCCCTCTCCCTCCTCTCTCACTGAGCCTTAACATCTCCCTAAAACCGGGACCGTTCTCTTTCCCGCTTTCAGTTCCTTTCAATTTCCTCGCCTCCATCTCATCCGCCCCGGCTCCTTCCGAATCGAAACACTCCCTAAACGACGGGGAGTGAAAAATAAGGAATAAAAAAATCCCTAACCCTTTTCTGTTAACCTGAAGGATTTCTAAAAACAATCCTTTCACCCTTCGCACCCAACAAGTCGGTGTCCAAGTATATGTCCTCTACCTTTTCCTTCTCGTGATCATTTTATTTTTGGCTCCTAATACCGATCCTAGCAGCTGCTTTGTCCCTATGGATACGTCCTGAGTCTCGTCCGTCCGTTCTAATCCACTTATTTGCTGAAACTCCCTCTGTGCCTCATTGGATCCTGATTTTTTTTTTTTTTTTTGGGCTTTCCAATTGATGGAAATAGCGCCTTGAATTGAGAAAGGAACTTCACCGTTTGTGTGCTACAGTTTGTGCGCAATTCAAGGCATTAGCGTGTAAATGTCTACTCGAGAAAGTCTTCTGTTTTCTAAGCGTTTCAAACATTTCCAAGCAACTGAAAGAGTAGGACAGCCGTCATATTTTTGAATTTTTTTTTAGGGTCCGGTAACTCGAATCGCCGATTGGAACACTCATTTTAGCGTTTCTCTGGACCTCACCATGTTGCTCCGTGTAAATTTCTTTCTGCTCCTTAACTAGGTGTGCGTATACGGCGTGTTTGTACTTTATTCGTTGCTTTTACATAAGCGTCCATGTGTTTTCATGTTCGGCATAAGGAGACCTAAGTGTGGAATAGTGTTTCTTAGTCCACGACAAGTGAGAAATCAGAGTAGTGATGGCGGAGAAAATAATCTATTCTCTTTAAGCTGTTTTATCCTTTCACCTTTTAGGTAGGTACTCGTAATTTTAACGGGAATCATTATGGTTCTTTCTATTCCTCCCTAGTTCTAATTATATTAAAGAATGAAATTCGCCTTGAGAATGGAATAACCTGAAGGGTTTGACTTGGCACACTATGTGAGAATTTTTCGAGTCTTATCATATCTCCATTTTCTCTGCCATCTTTTCTTCGGCTACCCTTTCAGAACTCCGTTCTCCAAATCTCTCTCATCCTCTTTATATTCCCCCTTCCATCCCTCTTCCCTTTCTTTCACGCTTCTCCCTAATGCCCTGACGTTCGGATTCTACTACATTTCCGTTTCCATCGCCTCTCCCCCATGTTTTTCTTTCCCGATTTTGTTTGTCCTCCTCGCCCCTTTACCCTCCCTCCCCTTTTTCGGTCCCTTTATTTCGCTTCTCTCTCCCTTTACCTTTTTCTCTTCCTCTACTTCCCATCCTTCCCCATCTCCCTTACTCTCCCTTCCACTTCCCCATGTTCCACCCCCTTTCGCCCTCCTCTTCCTCCCTTTCCATCAATCCCTCCCTTCCCCTCTTTCTTTTCTAGGTTTTTACCACAAATACTTCGTCTTTTTTTTTTTTTTTAGAAGTTTTCGAATTTGTAATTGGAGATCTTGCTTGTGTTTTTTTCTGTTGTTTAGTTTAAAGTTTTTTCTGCGAATGTGTTTGTATGTGTATATGTATATATAGAATCATTATTATTTTTTATTCTCCTTTGTAATTATTAACGTAGGGTTAAATGTAAGAAGGGACTATACTATAGTCTCAATTTCGCCCCAATAAAGTCGTTTGCCTGTCTGTCTGTATCTCCCCTCCACCTCATCCCTCCCTTCCCCTCTCTCCCTCGCCCCCCCCTTATCCTTTCCTTCCTCTCTATTCCTCCCTCCTCTCTCCCTCTTCTCTACCTTCCACCTTCCGTTTCTCTCTCTCTCTCTCCTATCCCTCCTCTTTCGCTCTCTATCTCCACTCCTTGCCTTTTCGGGTTTTTTCCATCCTTTCGTTCGGTTCTTGCCTCTCCTCTCGCCTTCTCTTGTCCGTCGACGACCTTACTCTCATTGATCTCTTTCAGCCTCTCTCGATCTTTCTCTTTTCTCGCGCTTGAGGTGCGTGGTGGAATAAAAATATTTGCTTCACTCCGATTCGAGACGGGTTAGGAGAGGAAAGCCGTGTCCAAATATTCGTCGGAATTAAATTAGGAACTGTAGATAAAAAAACAACTTCCGGATACGGGAGCATTTCGGGTTATTTGGCTCTCTCGTAGTATAATTTCCTGAAAGATTCAGGTCAAGGATATATATATATATTATATATATACACATACATACATACATACTAGGTCGTGCCCAGACATTTTGCCGCCTGAGGCCTGATATAATATGGCGCCCCCCTGGCCTCGCTGGCCCTGTGAATTTATTTTGATAGATTTTCATTTTTGTCAAATTTTGGCGCCCCCCTTCGAGAGGCGCCTAAGGCGGTTGCATCGCCGCCTCACCCATCGGCACGGCCCTGTCTGTGTGTGTGTGTGTGTGTGTGTGTATATATATATATATATATATATATATATATATATATATCCACACATATATATACACACACATACATACTCTTGTGCTGAAGTAGGGTGGATGCCCGAAAGCTCCAAGCAAAAGCCTAACTCTATCGCCATGGACGTCCACAACACCATGTAAGTGCCCACTGACTCCCTCTTATCTCTCTCAACTACGGGTATTAGTTGCAATCTTATATATACACACACACACACAGATTTTTGAGAATACTTCGCTGAAGATTGCTCACGGAATAGACAGGAATGGATTTTTCTCCGAAGGATACTTGAGGATGATTTTTATCGGTGATATCGTTCTGAGATGGATATGAATATTTAAGGGTCTTCCGAGGTGGTCATTACGGACTCCAGATGACCGTGTTGACGTAAAAGTTTACAGTTGCCATATACGTATGTACATATATGCATTTACGGAGGAAGAGAGGCAAAAGGAGTTTTGACTAGTAAAAAGGTTTACTAGAGAATTATCGAGCTCATCTTATGGATGAAAACAAATAATATAAGCCCTCGGGTTTCCAAAAGAAAAAAATAAGTACTTATTTATCTTCAATTGCCGTAACAGTTTTATATGCGCATTTCGGTTGTAATGCAGCCATCTTATTCAGAATCTACTCGCTGTGAATCGGCACTGAAGACGGCTGAATTTAGTCGAAATGCGCGTCTTGTTTTTCTTAACATTGTTATGACTATTGGAGATACCCAAGATAGGTACTTATTTTTACGTTTTATATTTTAGTTCTTATTTTTCATTTAGCTACATGGTGTTGAAGGAAGTCTCGGAAGAAACACGCATGGAGACACGGAGGTGGTTGGAATACTTCATCAACCGCGGAAATAACTGTTTAAATGACCCATGTTTATATAGGAGGGCAATGATTTTCAGTCGGGCGCCATAGTTTTACGCTATACCGTCTTCCACCCTTATTTTAGCTGAAACGAGTTGGATATGTATATATTTACTGTTTTTCCTGCCTGAAAGGATTACGCAGGTGAGGCTATCGTACATTCGCCTCGCAAGATAAAAGAAAAAATAGAGGCGTATGGCAGGGGATGACGGTCGTCGGGCTAATCCGATTACTGTTATGTTCGGAGCTGGCTCCAAGGCACGTACAAGGTTGCAATTTGCGCGGGGCAGCCAGAACACTCCATATGACTCAATGTTGACTTTTTTCGTTGAAGTGGCGTCCTAGTTTCAATTTTCCCGTGGCTGGTAGATTCCTGGAGCCACTCCTGGTTGTGTCGCATTGTTTCTGGCAGAAAAGGATTGCGGGAGATTATTTCTCGGGCTTATTTTTTCATCTCATATATATTGATCTCGCAGAGAAATCCACGAGTCCTTTTCGACAACGAATTTAATGCCGCGGAAACCCCCCTGCCCTAATATTCCCGAGAACATTCGCTGCTTTAAATATTTAAATGACAGAAAGTAATTGTTAATGAGTACTAGGATTTATGCTCTCAATCTCCAGCGGCTGTATATCTTAAACGAATGAGCCATCAACTTCCACTCTTAGATTGCCTTGCCTACGCGATACGCGTAAGAGAAAATGATATTACCTATAGAAAAGTGTATTATTTATATTCTGCCTTCTGCCTTCTAGTAGGGGTGTGCCACGATCACAATAAAGTACCTTGCGCAACGTGCACCTTGCCATTAGACACGTTGGTGGGTATTAAAATTTCAGACTATTCGAGGGCTAAAGCGTTTCTTGATTAACACGGGTTTGGGAAGTGGAAGAAATTAAGGTTAGAGGAAAGAGACAAGCGAAGAAGGATGGATGTGGGAGTGCGGTATTTAGTTTTATTAGCTCGTTTGTAAAGCATTTTTATATCAGAAAGTAACCCAAATGCACTGCACGCAAATAAAGTAATCGGGTTACTTATCTTTTGGTTTTGTCTCCTCCACGTTTTTGTTGTCAAGCCTTGTAACATGATTCCGTATGTAATCGCGTGACCATCCGCCAGTATCTGTCCTATATTTATTTTCTGAAAGTATCACATCGGAAATGATTGGTAATTCCTTGTATATGAAATTGTTTATTTTAATTAATTATTTAAAATAGCTCACGAACAGCACTACCGGCCTTTTAAAGTGAAAGTAAAAGCAATAACAAAGACGATCACATACAAGTGTCCCGAGTAGGATTCGAACCCGGAACCTTTGCATTGGGAGTCAGATACGCATTGCATCCCTCTACCAATGTCGGCGATCTATCGGTCATCTGTGTTTTTAATTAGATTGATAATAACATTCCCACTGCAAAACTAAATACGTATGTATATATTACGAAATTAATTAATTAATTAATTTAAAAAAACTACCATCGGTGCCCGGCAGTAGGCAGCAGTACTGACAATATGGTATAGAGCCTAAAACAGATGATGTTGGATGGGTCTATATCCAATAGTGCTGTAGGCGTGATCGGAACGATTTGAACGGCGACAAGTACTGCGATGTGGAAAGCAAGAGGGAAACTACCACATTACAATTCCCTAGTAATGATTATATGGTTGGACAATATGAGTTCTCTCGAGGTAAAATATTCCGAAGGTAAAATAGTCCCCCAATTGGATCTCCGGTCGGGGACTGCCTTGAGGAGAGCATTTGTCGCAGGCAACTTACGCATACATAGGTACTTGGAATGTAAAAACCATGAGGAAGGCAGGAAAGCTAGAGAACCTGAAAGAAGAAATGAGAATAAAAAGGATTGACATAATAAGGCTGAGCGAAGCTAGATGGGAAGGAGAAGGGCATTTCGAAGAATTCACTGTAGTACACACTGGAGGAAATAGTGGGGCAAGGGGAGTAGCTCTGGTACTTAAGAATGATATGAAGAAGGCGTGACAAAAATAATAGCAACGAATCATATGTTGATGGCAGTAAAGCTGAAAGCGGTCCCAGTGGACATGTTGATAATCCAGGTATATATGCCAACGTCCGCTCATGAAGAAGAAATCGAGGAAATGTATAAACAAATTAACGAGATTTTCGAAGAAGATGGAAGAGGAAATGTAAACTGCATAATAATGGTAGATTGGAACAGCATAGTTGGAGAAGGGCAAGGAGAAAATGTTGTCGGTCAATACGGACTTGGGAAAAGAAACCGAGTAGGAAAAAAACCGGTTGTATTCTGCGTTAATAACGACCTGATAGTGACTAATACATGGTTCAAAAACCATAAACGAAGGCTGTACAATTGGGAAAGCCCAGGAGATAGAATTAGATGCCAAATACGTTTAGATTACATCCTAGTCAAACAAAGATTCAGGAACAGCATAAAAAATGCTAAGACATTACAAGGAGCAGACATTGATTCAGATCACATCCTTCTAATAGTCGATGTAACGACAAAGCTTAAACAAATAAGGAAAACGAGAAGAGAAAGACAGACTTGGGTCCTATAAAAACTGAAACAAAGGCAGGATGCATTCAGCACGAAGTTGAAGGATTGCCTCAGAAATTTGGAAAATAAACCGAAGAGCGTGGACACAGAATGGGAGGAAATTAATTTCAATATCAGAGATTCCTTGAATAAGGAGAATGGAAAACGAGAAGAAAATCAGAAAATAAGTGAAGTGAAAAACAGTGAAGAAGGTAGAGTCAACTATAAACGCATAAACAATGAGTTGAGAAGAGTAACAGATAAAGCTAGAGAAAATTTGATAAAAGAAAAATGTGAGGAAATACAACAGATGGAGAAGTTAGGACGGTACGATATGATGTACGCTAGGACACTGCAATTAGAAGATAAGAAGCCTATTGGAATTCGTGGTAAAGGAATTATGAATACAGATGGAAATATAGTCACAGAACCAAAAAATGTAGCACAGGTATGGGAAGAAAACATTAAGGAACTATACAACAAGCAGGCAGGATCGACACAAATAGAACTGGAAGAAGAGGATAACATTGAAGAAGACAACTTGGGACCAAATATTATGAAAAGCGAAGTAGAAAAGGCGATACTGGAACTGAAGAAAGGAAAAGCTACAGGCAGCGATGGAATTCCGGCAGAGGTACTACAAGTCATGGGATCGGAAGGACTAAAAATGAACAGGAAATTTAATTAACGAGATTGAAGACTCGGGAGAATGGCCTCAGGATTTCTTATACGTAACAATGATGAATGAAAATATTGAAAAGTTCGTCCATTACTAGTTTAGAAAGCTTCGAACACGGTTTTAAATACAACCCAGATTACCTATATCGCATGAATCGTAGGAAAAGATAAAAATAATAGGTAAATCCGAGTTATAGAAATCGTTAGAGTGTTATGATTAGCGTGTCTGCTTCCCAATAGTCGATTTAATACGCCCCGATGCATGTTATGTTTGCAAAGTGAAGGAATTAGTAAAGAATGACGTCTCCACAAGATTATAACTTCGCGAGGTAGCGATTGCGTGGTGTATTTCTCGTACGAGAAGCCAGAAACGAAAGGTCGACCAGTATCGGAGAAATTAGCGCGTGAAAAATGTACTAACGAGCAGCTGGGAGAATAAAAAATTAAAAAAAAAACTCTTTTGGAAATAAAAAATAGCCCACGTATAGTTTAACCACAGTTTAATGAACCTCAAAAGATTTAACGACCAAAAACACGGCGGATTTACGGTATGCCTTATGTGCGCACTCTCACACAGTGGTGCGCGGTTTTTGTTCTAGGATAATTTCCTTAAAATAAATTTAAAATTTTCCTTACATCGATCAGCGTTTGTATTTGCGATTTTTTTTCTTGGAATATGAATATCGGATAAAAGTAGCTCACGGAAACATTGTAATGCAAATGCTAAATAGTTCGTAATATGTATATTGATTAAATCCTCAGAAAAGATCCGCCCCGGTTCAACCAAACCTATGCAACAAAAACACAGTAAACCCTACTCCAAGACAGATTTTAATTAATCACCGTTAAGTAAACGTCAACCAAAACGTTTTAAATTGGACTAAACGCGGTCCTGAATTGGACGTGCGCCTCAATTTCACACGTTTCCGCGACTATAAGCTCTTAAATCAGTACGATCACGTGATTTCCTCATTTGCGTAGTAAATTATCGCAAGGCGGTTTTTTTTCCAAAGCCACCAAGAAATGGATCGTTGCAATCATCACCAGCGACGGGAAATACAATAAAATCCAGCGGAATAAAATTAATAACCACGGAAATCAAAGGGGAATGACATAAGATATCGCGGGGGAAACCGAAAGCGAACGGAAATAAACGAGAGAATCGAGAAAAAAAGGAGTGAGAAAAATCAGATATAAAAAGATTAAACGAAAAGTAAAAAAATCATTGTTATATTCCGAGACACAATCGAGCCGAAGATGGAGTCTCAGATTATTGGTAGGGAATTTCGTTCTTTTATATTTTTTTGTTTTTCCCTCGCCTTCTCGGTTATTTTTTTTACGCTCTGACGCGGATCGCGAGCCATTGTCTCCCCCGACGGTTTCTCCGAACGCACCAATTGTTATTTTTTTAATTCCTTAAAAAAAAACTTTGAGAAGCGGCTGGTGTGTGTGTGTGTGTGTCAGAAAGGCAATTCTTTTATTTTTCTCCCTCGAGCAGACTATAGCAGGCAATGAGAGAGGGAGAGAGAAAGAAAGAGAGGCGCTTACTCCTCGCGATTTCATCGTCAGCGATGTCCTCAGCGAAGCAAACCGATGCATCTCGCGAAAATAGAATGACGCCGTGCTTGAGCTGCGATGCGTTGAATCTGCCACGAGATTCGTTCGTCCTTTGTTTCGTTCCATCCCGAGAAGCACGCCATTTGTCTTTAGCTCGTTTGCATTGTACGTACATCGGAAAACAATACGGAGAATATCGCGATATTGGACTGGTCGCAGCGTGGGCTATAGAAGATATAACTACTTATAGATGATATAGATTCTACGGAGATGTTGGTAGAGAATTAAATGGGATAAATTATCGTAATATCGTCATCATAGGTAGCCTGTCCGTTGACAGGTCCATGATTATTCGTGGTTAAACTTGGTTCTCCATATACTCCTATTTTCCGCACTCTACTTCAGGTCTTGATAGCTCTCTTTCCCTTTCAAGTCGTGTATCAGGTGAAACCTTTTCCTACCTCTCTCTTTATCCATCCAGTTTTCCTTCTAGCACTTCTTTAATCATGCATTCTCTCCTCAGGTTGGGTCAGTATAATCGTTCTCTTCTCTCCTATTCTTCGTAGTACTTCCTCGTTTTCCACCGTATCTGTCCATTTTATCTTCTGCATTCTTCTCCATGTCCACATTTGGAAGCTTTCCAAGTATTTAATTTTTCCGTAGCGTCCATGTTTCTGCCCCATACAAAGCTGTAAGTACTCCATACATAGCATTTTATCAACTTCTTGCTGATATCCTTCTTTATATTCCCCGATAGTAGGAGTTTCTTTCTTCTGAAAGCGGGTTTTGCTTTCGTTATTCTAGTCTTGATTTCATCGGTACATTTTGCTTCTCTCGTAATGATGCTTCCAAGGTATTTATAGTGTGAAACTTGTTCTAATGGCTTTTCTCCAAAACTTGTTCAAATTTTCTTCATCTTTACTTGATATTCACATGATCTTGGATTTTTCTGTATTTATTTCCATTCCGTATTTTCTACCTATTATTACTAGTCTATTTGTCCATTTCTGGATTTCTTTTTCCTTTCTTGCTAGAATTACTTGATCAACCACGTATTTCACTGTTCTTATAATCCATCCTCCGATTTTGAAACGTCCCGTGCCTTCTAACGCTTCCTGCATTAGCCTCTCTCCATATATATTGAACAGGATCGGGGATAGACAGCAGCCCTGTCTTACTCCTCTACCGATATTTACTTCGCTGGTGTCCGCATTCTCCAACCTTACCTTTACAACTTGGTTGACATATAGATTGCTGATCAGTCTCCTGTCTTTCCTGTCTACACCAGAAGTACCCAATTTACTCTATCAAAGGCCTTCTGCCAGTCGACGACACATAAACAGCAATGTTGGCTGTACTCTATTGCCCTTTCTGATATGATTCTCGCTACACCGATAACATCTCTGGTTCCTCGTCCTTTTCTGAAGCCGAATTGATGTCCCGCCACCATTTCTTCGGCCTTTTTCTCTAGCCTAGTATTAAGAATTCTCGTGATGATCCTCGAAGTGTGTACATCTAATTGTAAGTGTAACCTTCTATCTTGTCCTTTCCCAATCTTCCCATTTTTCTCCAGCCCTAGCTCTCTTTTTCTTCCTCCCTCTCTCTCTCTCCTCTCTCTCTCGGAATCAGTCGATTAATCAAATAAACGGTTCTTACTTCGCTGATTCCTCCCATCCTTTCCTTCTCTTTCGCCCACGTACTTTAAGTATTCTCGTCTCTTCTTTCCTCCCTTACTCTTCATTCATGCAATTCTGCCCCCCTGCAGTCCGTTATTATCATTTTCCATTGTTATGTTTGCATTCGGTGTTAGTGTCGTCTCTTTTAATGCTTTTGTCGCCAAATCGGTTTCTAATGTTTTCGCAAATCTTTTTTTTTTCGGAGGATGAGGGCCGTTTTTTATGGGTGTACATGTCACGGGGAGATTGTGGGCCTTAAAACACCACGCTGGCCCAGAGCGGGTTTGTGAGTACCTCTTTCACTTTGGCCGGAGATATTGCAGAAAGACTTCACAGCATGGTTGAACCTACCGGTGTCCGAGGACCCTACTTTGCTTCGCCCTTCAGCTTCCGTTGTCACCCTTGCGCCGACTTTGAGGCAGTTGGAAGGGATATATATATATATGTTTCTCCGTCGCTGAAGAAGGGCGTCAACCCGAAAGCTCCATTTTTGTGTCGTTTTTGTTCATTTGTGTTTTTCGTGTGTCCTCAGCACCCCCAGCGGCTCTTCAGTCTAGGTAAGTGTCCACTGGGCTTCCTCCAACACCTTGTTGCTACCTTATTATTACCTTTCCTTTTCCTTAAGCATTTATATATATATATATATATATATATATATATATATATATATATATAAATCACTCCACTTCCCCCTTTCCGCCTTGCGCTCCCGTTGACAACGTTTCCGTCACGTTTATGCCAATTAGGTGATGAAATTCCGCGAGTGGTGGAAAATATTTAAATTACTTCGTATCGATTTAAAAAAAAGGATGTTGGAGCCTTTGGATGACTATCGAAACATTTTAATTGGCGACTGAAAACATTTTACGGTTCAAGTATGGGCGAAGTCGTCTCAGAGAAGATGTTTTAAGCGCTCGGGAGACTCCAGTCGTAGTCGTCAGCGAGGCTAACGGCTGCTCATTGTTTGGGTAATATAAGGGCCTTTTCGAGGTCTAATTCATGTAAGTTTCAATCGCACAGTTCATTAAAAAATTTCTGTTTGAAAAGTGTTTGGATAACCTTTGAGTTATTCATGTTTCAAGTAACAGCTGGCTCCGCATTGTATTGGAAGATATGCGCGTTTTCTGTTGCTTTCTTTTCGTTTTCGTCAGTTTTTCCTTCTCATATTTTTCTCGTATTCCATATGTTCGTTCTCAGCACCCTTTCTTCATGTATTCTTTTTATTTGCTCTATTTCGCTAAAACTGCAAGAATCACCTCCTCTCTTTCACATTTGCCTCACATTCCTCTTCTTCTGTCTTTATACACTGCCACACAACCCTCCTGGTATGATCGAAATAACTTTTATTTAATTCCTTTAATATTTATGGTATGCATATATCTTCGCATAAACTTGTGCAAAATTGCGCTTGAAGATGACCAAATAGTGATATCGAAATTCATATGATATTAAATGACGATAAAGATCACCTGGTTTATTAGCAGAGCCTTCTTCAGCGTTACAGACTTGTAGACAGGTACGCCGACTACGGGAGATACGTATAAATAACTATTCTTACGTAGCTGTGTGTGTAGCCATGAATCTTATCGTGGTTTCCCATTTGTCTTAATTTCCGTTCCTCTGCTAAATTTCTATTATTCACCCTCTCCAACTCCGTCTTCCTCCTCCTCCTCTTTCCCTCTCTACCACTCCTTCCTGCCTCGTCTACCTTAATTTTTGCCTCTTGCGAAAACACATTCTTCGTGCCATTTCGCCCTTTCTTAACTCCCATCCCAAATATTCGGCTTATATAAAATGGTCGCCCTGCCGAGGATAATCTAATCTCATTTGCCGAGCTCTGGATAAGCGCATTTGTGTCTTTGACGTCTTTCCAATTTCCTGTTCCGGTTGGACCTCCGCCACCTCTCTCGCCTTTTTCCCTCTCTTTCTCTCTCTCTCTTTCTCTCGTTCCGGATGTTCCTTTCGTAATCAGTACGAATAAAGTGTTTCGAGCGATTGGACCGACGATTCCGCGTCGCAAGTGTCGCTCGTATTTACTTTTTTTTAAAAATGGTTTTACTTGAGAAATCCAAGGCTTTTGCTTCTTTCAGCTAAAATGTTCACTCATTACCGAATCCAAGTGGCAGGGGGGATTCCACGACTTCATAGCCCTCCATAGCTGAATTCTTAAATTCATTCTGCGCAAAATTTCTGGAGTCTACGCCTCCGATTAGGTCCGTACGGCGAAGGAAAGACAGATTCTGATGAGGGTAGGGAAGTTTAAAATATGAGGTCGCCGGCAGAGGCTGACTCAAGAGAGGGAGGGAGGAGGGGCGATCGCCCTTGGGAAGTTTCTGGACCCGCCCCTGGGTTCGCTACACAATCACATCACGACCGAATTCCTCAGGAACGTTTTCATCATCATTTGTTAGCATAAGAAAATTTTTTAAAACAATATTTTTGTAAGCATCTTTTGAAATAGACCGATTGAGTCATAACTTGATGGGAATTTTTTTTACAGAACTACATACTTGAATGCGCGAAATAATGCGTAAAAATTTCACTTTACTATTCTTTCTAGATGCTATTTATGTTTTATATCCACGCACCAGCGTAATAATTTTTAAATAGTTGAAAAATGTATTGCGTCTTAAGTAATGTATTCAACTACTTGATTTATTGATTAGCAAATAATGAAAGCGATAACGTGATAATACATGTTCGGCGGACGCTAAGGAGAGTAAATTCACGTTAGCAAATGTATTTCTTACTCTTCTCGGCATGGAAAATGACGCATTTTTCTGTGAAATCGAACTTTTAAGTTTATTTAGATAGGATTTGTTTTGTGCTTGGCATAAAAACTGATATCTATTCTCATTGCAGCAGATTCGTTCATGTTTCCTAATTTGCATGGGAATGTTAACGAACTTAAAAAGAAAACTTCAAAAGTCACTTTGCTCTGTGCAGGAAGCGTCGGAATCGATTCAGTTGGATTTGGAAATGGCAAAAGAGAGCACCGTGTTTCTGGCAGTGCAATTCTGGGTAAGACCGTTTCAACAAGAATCCGAATTTAAATTCGGTGAAATATTAAAAAAAAAGAGCTCAGTGGCAAAGCTTCGTTTTTGTGTTGATACGAAACGAAGAAATTATGTTTTTTTTTCAGTACACCGCTGCATTTCAAGTTAGAAATGAAGTCTCCGGAAACGTATGCTGACATTGTTTGGAAATCTATAAAACTATTCATCATATCGGTCATATATAAGGATTTAAGATTTTAGAATATTTTGGACCCATATTCTGTTTACTATCTTAGTAAAGCTTGTGAACTTTTCGGATAACCGGGATAGATTATTAATTTCGGTTAGATGAAGAGAAAGAAGGGGAATATTCCAAATTTAAGTTACGTGAAAATCGGCATTATAATTCGCTCATGTGGATACTTTCAGCATTAAAAAAATAATTTCCTTTGTAAAGGAACGAAAACTATAGTTTAACTGGATAACTTGAGTTAATTAAATTATTTTTAGGCGGAACTAAATCAAGTTATTCGGTGAATATTGAGTTTTCAATCCATTATAATGGAATACCACAAGTTTAAGGTTGTTCCTTACGAAGGCGTTATCTCGCTCAGGTTAATCCGAAGGAAACCACGTTTTATTAACGAAGTGCAAAATCACCATCCCGGTTCGATTCTCATTAACCACCCCATAAGGCCAGAGCTTGAACATATCCGGATGGTGCAGTTTTAATAGGGGCAGAAATTTATCGCATGACGCGAACTAATTCGTTACGTAGCCCTTTACATGCACACAGACACACACCCTTTGGCCATGGGGTAGACACAAGGAACATTTTGTACAAAGGAGGCGCTAGGCTATGCGTTTAAGGGATCTTTAGAATTTCACGAGAGTCAGCGAGAACGTAAGCAGAGAAGGGAAGGGGGAGGGAGAATAAAGGCGCAAGAGGGTCGTGGGGGTGGATGAAGGGAGGAGGGTGGGGGGAGAGAGGGGGGAGGGGGAGAGAAGTGCGTGGGCGGGTTGCGATAGAGATGGGAGCGAATCGGGGGAAGGCTTTTATACACTCGTTCGATAATAAGGTTAAGTCCGACGGAAACGGAGTTAAAATTAGCAGTTTTTTGAGGGTATCGCTTCGTCCCGAAAGATTTTTTAAATCACCGTTCGTTGGGGGAAAAATCTCTCATTATCTTTCTTTTTCAAAAGAATTGGGCTGTGTTTTGATTGGCGCGACAAGTTTGTCCCAGCTGTATAGTTTTGTAACCGTTTTAAGTGGAATAAAAGAGGGAAAAAAAGATGTTTGTCCAGGTTTTTTTGTACAGATATTTTGGAAGGTTGGCGAATTATTATCGTTGGGAAATTTTTTAAATTTTGCTAAACAGTTATGCGTTATGCGATATTATTCTGAAAATATTTTAATGTCTCCCTGGTTAATAAGCATTCTGTGTGGATTTTTACCAGTTCTGATTAGGCCTGTTGAATAACGATTTATTCTCAGTTATAATAGTGTATCCAGATCCAATGCTGTTGATGTTGTGATATTAACAAATCGGTTGGTTGTTTATAAAATGAACCATTTTAACCCATACACAAGTTAAATTAGGAGGGTCAATAGTCATTTTACTCGTTATCACTTTAGTTAGGGGCTGCTTTAATAGAACGATGTTTTATCGATTTCATTTACAATATAAGTTTCCAAGAAAGAATTTGTTGCTACAAGCAAAACGTATTACGCTGCGTTCCAGAATTATCAATTGGGGAAAAATGAAGCGAGATTCACTTGAGTGTTACACTTAAGAATTTCCACGCTACTAGGGTAGACTAATATTTGATTAATATAAATACATGACAGTTTTAGATGAAAATCTCTTTTTTATTTGCCCGCGCTTTGACCTCGAGGAAACCCATCCGTACATTTATAAACACACTGCGTTTTAACTTGAACGTATGATTACGTAAAAAAAAACATCTTCTCTTAAATATACCAATTGCGATTTTTAAAACGTATCAAATTTTCTGTGTCTGAAAAATGTTCTGGCTCCCCCGAAATGGTACATTCATAGAGGTTCGACCGTGGATACACGGACGGCAGCGCACAACACATCTCGATCCCTTAAAGCAAACGAAGCGCCATTCCTAGGAGTCGGGAGGGAAACGGCGAAGTTCTTTTTTTTTTATATATTCACCTGTCCGTCAAGCCTTCTCTTGACACACATCCAAATCGAGTTGCAGCGATTACCTTTGACGTGGCGTTAACTGGGAGAGAGGAAGAGTAAGGCACGTTCCCTTGGTCCACGCCACTCTATAGGCAAGAGAGAAAGAGGGGGGAGGGGAGATTAGGGAGGAGAGAGGAAGCGTATAGGGAGAGTCCGCACGGAAGAGAGGAGTAAAAACTCCGAATACACACAAATATTCCCATTCCTTTGCATCCGTCTCTTATCCCCACCGCTATCTCCAAGCGTCCTACGTGGAACGAATTTTTTCTTTCTCTCAGAACCCGTGTGCCTTTGTAATTCCGGCCGATTTTGTGGAATGGATCCATCCTGTTCCTCTTGCTTCGCTCTCTCCCAATTCCTATCCCTCCAAATTCTCTCATCTCCCTCCCTCCTCTTCTTTCCCCATTTTCACATATTTCTCTCTCTCTCTTTTTCATCCTCTTCCGTATATTTAAACATCCTCCCCCCCCTCTCTCTTTACTATCTTTCTGCTTCTCTTTTTCGTCCTCTCTTCCCCTCTTTCCTCCATCATTCCCCTATTTCCCGCATTTTTCTCTCCTTCCACCAATCTTTCACCTCTCTCCACCTCTTTCCTTCTCTTTCCCCCATCCTTCCACTTATCTATCTTCCTCTCCCTCCCTCTTAATCTCTCTCTCTCATTCATTTCTCTTCAAATCTCTCTCCTTTCCCTGTTATCCCCCCTTTCTCCACGTCTTTTCTCTCTCTTCCCCTCTTCCTTCCTTCCTCTCTGCCCCTATCTATCCCTCTCTTTCTCTCTCCCTTCTCTTCCACCCTATCCACCTCTTTCTCCCTCTCCCTTCTCCTATCTCAGCTCCCGGATGGAGTTGATTATTTCTCCCTTCTTTTTATTTCGCTCGGGGTTGGTATAATTTTTTCCCTCTCCTTCCTACGCCCGCTAACGCGTATAAAAAGCGATACTTTTGCTGTACTGCGATATCTTCATCTCATCTCCCGTGTCATTCTTTCTCCTAGTACGCTTACAATTCTTCCCCTATCTCTTCCGCTTTTTTTCCTCTCTGCCATCCTATATCTTTTTCCGTCTCTTTCTTTTTTTATTACACTTTCATCTCCTCTGTCTCTCTTCTCTTAGCACGAGTCGTTCTTTTTTCCGCCTCGCCTTCAATTATTCTCCACTAGGAGAACTCACAAAGGGGAACCTATAAACGGGTCCAGACTCTCCTCCTTTGGCACGAAAGTAAAAACAAATTATTAAAAGAATAAAAGGAGCGTTTAAAAAAAAATTAAGCGAGTGAAAATTGCACGCTTAATACGCTGAATTTTTCATTATTTGCAAAAAGGTTTTTGGAAATTTAGTCGAAATTGCCATGCGACATACACTTACGGATTTTGTCGTATTTTTGAAACTTTGAGAAATTACTCCTTGGGATACTGTTTCCCGCTTTGCCTTTATTACACACTTTCCATTTTTTACTTTCATATCTACTCGATTACCTTTTTGATTTTTGTAGGGCGTAATCCATTTTCTGCTCTTAGATAATATATCGCTGTTTTTCATTTCTTAGGATATCCTATAATGTTATAATAGTTTATTTTAGTTTCCATTTTTTGCTTTGACTGACAAAAGGTTTAGGTGTAATAATAGACTTTTCAATTCCAGTCTCGCCTTAATATAATGTGCTCTCGTTTCTTTCCCTCATTCTGCTGCTTCCCCTTTCGTCTATCTTAAAATATCTCTAACGCAGTAGCCAAGGCCTGTTAACATGTCTCGTAGGATCGATTGTCGCGCTATTGATTGAAAACGGGCAGAATGCGAACTAAGACCGTCATTTAAGAAGACCAGGTCGATCAAATAGTTTTTAATAGAATGTTATTGACAAGTAATTATAATAAATGACTACGTTCCTTAAATTTGTTTCTACGAATTCAGAACAATAATAATTAAAGCATATGAAGCGTAGCTTACAATGGTACGAGTTTTATTTGTGATGGTACGCAGTTACAGTCAACACAGTACCTTACTAATGGTAAGTATTATGTCAAATTGAGATTTTCCCGTCGTTTTCTACGGTGAGTGCGGCAAGTTCAGTCTGTGCGCTCTGTTTTTTTTTTAATATTAACTTTTCTGTTTTCCAATTTCTAATCTTCTAGCATTCTTTTCTATGCGTTCCTTCGTATCCTCTCGTACATTTTTTTCTTTTTCGTTTTCACCTACCCATCGTGCTCTCGCCTATTTCTTCGCACCCCTCTTATTATCCCTCTCTTTTCCTTGTTCCGTCATTCCCGTCTTCCCATTCCTCTCATCTTCTCCATCTTTCCCATTGTCCTCTGAGAAGGAGGTGGTAAAACGCACCCGATAGAGTTAAGGAGGTGTCGAGTGAGGGGTGGGTGCTACGCCCGTTTTTGTGGATGGCGTGGACATATAGATTCGAAAGTAAGGACTGCGGGAATTTTATTGGGTAGAGAAAGGGAGAAATTCAGGGTAGGTTTTATGCCTTCCTTACTCTTAGGACTGCGCGTGTGGTAGGCAAAGAGTAGCGTTTGGTTCGGATAGGTGGCGTCAAGATTTGAGGGGAAGAGAAAGGGGGGTTGTTAAGGGTGTTTTAGATCGGTATAGGTCCGTGAGGTGTTAAACTACAATCGTTACCATTGATACTACACGTGGAGAATTGGTTGGGTCAATTTTTCGCGTCTGTTTTCCGTTAAATGTAGGCGAATGCAGTGCTCAAAAGGAATAAAATGTCTGCAACGAACCTTCATTATGAGTTGAACCATTTTCGTTGTGAAATACGTCGAAGAAGCCGTCACAATGTGGAGCTCTGTAATATGTGCTATTGTTAAATAAAATAAACGCGGTAATTATTTGACAAAAAATTTAACGGACAATTATGCCGGCTTTGATTACAGCCGACGATGGGTGAATATTTTCATAGATTAGATACTTTTTGGTTGATATGTACGTATTGATTTTTCGGTACAGGAAATGCCCGTGTTACCTATTATGGACGAAGCTCGCAAGCGGTAGTCACGAATTGAATTTTGAGGAAGAAACGCGTGAGAAAATCTCATCTGTAAAAAAAGACTTCTGCGTTCATTATTCTCTGCGTAAGGGGTTGGGTAAATAAAAGTGTTTATTTTTAATCCCTGAACCGGGCGTTTCCGATGGAGTTTTTTTCCCTTCCGCTGAATGTGAATCTAGATCTCCTTCTCCGAGTTTTAATTGGTTAAAATACGACGCGTCGCAACGGTGGTGGATATGTACAGAGAAACACAAGATAATTGAAATATTAAATCCTTTCAAGCCATTCCTGGAATACCTTTCCAATGAATCTATTACGTTTGAGATAAGGTACAGGACGCCTTTATTACTTCGGCTGGGCGACAAATGCCAAACGGTCAGAAGGAAAACCCGAAGCTTCGGATCAAATTGTTAATTTAGAAAGAAAAAAAACTTTTCGAACCCCCTATTTTGGAAAGTCTTTAGATAAATAATAAATATTGCCGCTCCTAGAACTATTACGAGCGTCTTAAAATTAGACGTAGAAGTGAACAGTCGTATCTCAAGTATATTTTAGTCCTTGTAAATGTTAACGGGCCATCATTAACTCTCCTTTTAATGACCACGTATATCGGGGAATTTCTCGTAGTACTCGTCGTAACTGGACGCATTTTCGAGTTAGAAAGTCACTGTAATTTTTCAGGATCTTATGAGTTGGGTGCCGGTGATTTACGTCGAGCAGCCGCGCTAATTACGGGACGCTGGAACGCCGCAGCATGCGGCGACGCCCGGAATGATGAGAATATCGCGAGCGCGTCTCGGCTTAAAGAGGGCTTCGGTTTCAAACCTCCCGGTAATGACAGAGGGTGGCGATGCGAGGAAAGTAGCCGAATATCGAGTTACCGAAAATTTCGCTCGCCAGTTGTCAACTTTACCATGAAAATCATTTCGTCTATTGTGGCATCAGGAGAGTCGCTTCCGTATACGACTTGCTTTTCTCCTCTTCTCGTCGGGTCGGTGATAAAACGTGAGCTAGAGTGTCTAAAAAAATGCGACGTTTTTAGATTATACTCTAGGCAGGCGAAAGAAACGCTGTGGACGACACGAGCATGGCATTTTGGAGTGACGTAGGTATATAATTGTTCAATAATGTTACGAAAGCTTAATATTTTATTGAAGGTTTTTACTATTTTCAGAACATCCAAAAACGGATCATGGTTATGGTGTATTATATGGGAATAAAAGACAAGCGATAAAATACTACCAAAATTTATATATTTATCTATATATTAAAAGCTTAGGTATGTTTCCGCGAAAGAGATGCTAGGTACGTGTGTCGGTTTAAGACACGAAAGTTTAGGTACTTCTAGAAACGCTAGAATCTTGAAATTTGAGGAGATGATCAGTCATGGGTCACACCCAATAGGAAAAATCGAAAATCGGAACATTTTCCATTTCGAGGGGGTCTTTTTGACCCCAAACTGGCATTTCATAACCCCATAAGAAAAGCATTGAAATCGGTGCAAGCCATTTTTTATTTGTATTTTAAAATTACTTAAAATTATGATACAAACTCCCGACTTGAAGTGTTAAACGGAAAAAAGTGAAAATTATTATTTTTGAAAAGAGAATAGAAATTCATGCCGAATTAGCTTAAATATTTGATTTTAACTGCAAAAAAACGAGAAATTTTAAAATTTATAACAATGGGAAATTTTATCTACCATGGAAACGCTACAGTGCTTTTATATGGGATTCTTGCCTTTTAATAGTATGAACATCTATATAGCTTACGAGCGTAAAAATAACGTGTTTTGTACGCATTTTAAATGAAGAGAGGGTAAGGGGAAAAGGAGAGGGGGAGAGAGGGAGGGGAAAAGGGGAGAGGAGAGGGAGTGAAAGGAAAAGAGGTGAAAGCGAGATAGGGGAAAGCAGGAGAGACGGGGGATGGGGAGAGATGGAGGGGAGAGGGAGGGAGGGAAATAGGGGAGAAGAAGGGTTATGCAGGAATGTAGTAATAGAGGGGATAATGGGAAAAGGAGACAGGGTGAGGGAGGGGGAAAAGGGGAGAGGGGAAAAGAGAGGTGGAAGGGAGAGAGGGGAAAGGGGAGAGACAAAAAGGGGATAGGGAGAGAGGGAGATGTATCAATAATGCAAGAAAATAGTAAAATACATCTTTAATAGAATAGTTTTCTATGGGGATGTCATTTGCACCATTAATTGATTCACATTATTATTAATAAATTAATTGAAAGAAATCCGCGTAGACATTACGTGGGTACTGCCGGAATGCCTCCTCTTGAACTGAAGCCGTTATCATGCTCATTAGAAACCTAATGCCATTGAGAGGACTATGTAATGGTACAAGACTTACTGTTACTCGAATACAAACACACATAATCAAAGCAAAAGTGATCGGTGCAGCAAACTCAGACACGGTACTTATTCCAAGAATCTCACTCATTCCATCAAATACAAATTTACCATTCAGTTTCAAACGAAAACAATTCCCCATACGAATGGCTTTTTCAATGACAGTAAGTCACATGGCCAAACATTTGATAAAATGCCTATACCTATCTAGGTATATTTCCAACACTTGAAAAATTCTTCCAGTGGGACTAACATTCAATTTG
Organism: Uropetala carovei; assembly: GCA_036926305.1. NCBI lineage: Eukaryota > Metazoa > Arthropoda > Insecta > Odonata > Petaluridae > Uropetala > Uropetala carovei. The sequence continues at coordinate 1,015,375 of JAXCHB010000210.1, forward strand.
CCCTCCCCGTGCTGAAATGCCCTCCCATATCCTCCTCTTCCCCTTCTTTCTAACCCTCTTCCCCTCTCCACGGCTGTGATCCTTCCCTCCTTCTCGGCTTGACCCCCCCCCCCCCCACTCCCCTATTGACTGCCTCCTTGCAAAACGTTCCCATTAAAACACTGGCACTAAATCTACTTCTAATACGAATAGCGTCTAACACTCCCAAAGTACTGCCCGAAATATGCCTTTCAAATTCAAAAGAATAGTTTCTTCCTATACGTTTGGCCTTTTGCATGACCATCATCAAGTCACAGGTACATACAAACATTTGACAGAATTTGCTTATACCTTCCGAAACCTGTATTCAGTCACGAGCAACTTTATGTAGCTCTATCAAGAGTTCGATCATTGGACTCATTAAGTGTTATACCTGAGAAGAACGAGATTGTTAATTGCTTTTACGGTGAAATATATGAATAAACATGTTCAAAAACTCTAGGCCGCGTATGTTACGCGGGGGTATAGCTAGTTAAATTATAAATAAGATATACAAACATCGACAACAATAAAATATAGAGGAAGTGATTAGAGGAATAAACACGGTTAATAATGGAAGAGGAAGAGTAGTAGAATGGAATGGATATGATGAATATCAAGGGAAGGGTTAAATGTGGCTAAGGAATTATAATTGAAAGGAATACGTTAGAAAATGGACCGTTTGATCATTGTAATAAGGAGAGACGGAATTGAGGTTAAGTTTAGGAATTAGTATGCATATTTTGGCTACGAGGAAAGCGTCGTTAGTGGTGAACGTAGAATCTAAAAATAGCCTGCAAAAATAACGACTTTTATTAGAATCTACTCTAGTAAATCTCCTCTGACGAAATGTGCTACTAACTTTTTATGGCTAAAGTCTGTCCATTTGATTTTTGCCACAAGTTAAGTTTGATAAGTCTCTTTTGCGTCTTTTATTAATATATAAATCAATCTTATTTAGTTAGTTGTTTCAACGGAACATGTACGCTTATCAGTGTGGCTTGCGGCCCTCCCTTTATTTACAAGTTATTTATGTGGCCCTTTTTCGGTATGACTTATTACATAATCAAGTCTCTTATAACGCGAACGATTAGGCGGTCATGCTGGAGAGAAGGTTTGTAATTTTGTTTTTATATCCAGCAGGCTTGCTCTTATGTTCTCATCTTTGTTATTGTTGGTTAATTGATTGTTTATGAGGCGATTACAGTTGAATGAGACGAAAACGAGCATTAGAACATTTAAGATTAACTCCGAGAAATACTAACTAGTGCAGTTTATTTTCCGAATCACAAAAAAGTAACTTTTACTCCTTCGAGTTGGTAGAATTTTGCACGGATGAAATGGTTGCACAGTAGTAATAAGGATGCAATCATTATCGGTAATTAGTATTGATATCGTAACAATGAAACATCATTCGAGCGATTTATGACGAAACAACGTTACAATTACCGATTTACAATTTTCAGTTCAGTTCGTCCACGATTCTTTACGGATTAGGCATTGAAAACAAACATAATTCAACAGAAAACGCCCGTATGCGACCAATGGCGCGAGAAAATTTTATTTTCTTTCACAAAATTCGATCGGAAAGTCGTTTTACTCTCTCACGAACTTACAGTCTGAGAAACTCCCACCTGAGGCAGCACTGTCGACGGTGCACCCGATCGCCAATTTGCACCGGTATATCTTTCCCTCTCTCTCTCTATTTCTTTCTCCCCCATCACCTTAAACCCTCCCCCCTCCTCATTCCACGATATGAACGAGCGATGCATCTCTCTCTCTGTCGTTTTCTCTTCAAAAAAAACAGCAAGAAAATAGCACGAAAAGCTCCCTCAAGACACCCACTCCCGCCACCATTCACCCCCACCCATCCTCTCCCAGATACAACCAAGGCGCGTTGACCCTAACACTCTGGCGGTATGGGGTTAAGAGGCAAGAGAGAGAATGGGAGGGAGGTAGAAGGAACAAGAGAAGAGGGGTGTGCGCGGAGTATTGAGGAAGAGGAAGGGAGGGTGGTAGCAGATCAAATGTCCCTTCCATCTTTTATTTCTACCCTCTTTCTCTCATCCCGTCTCGATATAGTGGTTGCGTAGCTTGGTGTAAGTGGCCCTTGCAGTTGGATCGATGACGATTTGATATATATATATATGTATATGTATATATGTGTGTGTGTGTGTGTATACTTAGGGCAACTAGGTGTTTAAGGAAACCCAGTGAGCACCTACCGGAAGGAGAACCTCTGGGATGTCGGAGAGACACATTTGTAGACGTTGTTGGAGCCTTCGGGATGATCCCTTCGTCAGCACAAGAGAGAGAGAACTGATATGGCAGTGACACTGGGGTGAAGGTTTGGGGGTGGAAGGGAAGGGAGCGTGGAAAGGTCTGGGATGGAAGGACGCAGAAGGGAGGGGGGTAGAGAGGATAGAAAGAAGGAAATATTAACGGAGGTTGAGGCCGGGAGGAGAGAAAGAATTATCTTAAAGGCAGCTCACCCAATCCTCACTTCCTCCCCCAACCAGGTATCCATCCCCACACCCCCAAACCTCTCCTTCCGTAGACCTCCCAACCTAGCCAATATCTTGCGGAGAAAGGAACCCCCATTACCCACTCCTCTGCACCCTGCAGGGTCCCACCCCTGCCGCAGACCCCGATGCCTAACATGCCCTATAAACCCACCCTCCAACTCATTCTCAAACCCCACCACTAACATCACCTACCCCATAACTTCTCCTACCAACTGCACCACCCGCAAAATCATATACCTACTAACCTGCATCCAATGTCCCGCCTTTTACGTTGGCCTCATCAGCAGTCCCCTCAACATTCGCATGAACGGCCATCGCAAGAGCGTTACACTTAAACGACCGTTACCCGTGGCCGTTCATGCGAATGATCATAGTCTTAAATTCAATGTTTGTTTCACGGTGAGGGCCATTCGCGCCCTCCCGGACGACGCTTCCGCCCTCCAACTCCGTCAATGGTAATTGGTCCACAACCACATCTTAAACTCTCTCTCTGCTCCCGGCCTCAACCTCCGTTAATATTTCCTTCTTTCCACCCTTTCCCCTTCTTTCGCCCCTCTGCATCCTCCAATGCCCGACCTTTCCACGCTCCCTTCCCTTCCACCCCCACACCTTCACCCCAGTGTCACTGCCAAATCAGTTGTGTCTCTCTTGTGCTGACGAAGGGATCATCCCGAAAGTTTCAATATTATATATATAAACTTACGGAAGAGGAAAGGTAAATGAGGATATTTAGGGCAACTAGGTGTTGAAGGAAACCCAGTGAGCACTTACCGGAAGGAGAGCCGCTGGGGTGTTCAGAGGCACATTTGTAGAAGTTATTGGAGCTTTCGGGATGATCCCTTCGTCAGCACAAGAGAGACACAACAAATGTCTCTCTCCAACACCCCAGCGGCTCTCCTTCCGGTAAGTGCTCACTGGGTTTCCTGCAACACCTAGTTGCCCTACGCACACGCGCGCGCACACACACACACACACACAGGTATATATATATATATACCTATATATACCTATCTATATATATATATATATATAGGTATATATAGGTGTATATATATATATATATAGGTATATAGGTATATGTATGATACGTCTGTGTGTATGTAGGAATATATGTATGTTTATATATATAGGGTGTGAGAGTGGGAAACCGATGATGTGACGGCTAGAGAAGGGAAGAAGGGGAAGTGGTTGTGAGAGAAGATAGGTGAGGGTAAAGGGGGTGGTGTAGACTGGGGCATCAGAAGAGATTTTTCTGGAGAAAAAAGGCACGGTGGGAAGCGAGGGTTTGGCAAAGGGGTTGTGGGAGGGGTGGGACTTTCGGGGTCAACTCGGTTCCAATTTTTCGGGAGGAAATGGACGGGGAAAAAAGGGCGGATGTGTGCGCGCTCGTACGTATGTGTGTGTGTGTGGAGAGAGAAAGAGAAAAGAGAGAGGTATAGAGAGAGAGAGAAAAAAGAGTGAGCGAGGCTGAGATTGAAGGGGATGGGAGAGAGTGGGTGAAGAGAGGATGCGGGAAACGGAAAGGGGAGTTATTTTCCGGAGAGAAAGAGTGATGTGGGAAGTAGTGGAAGGGGTGGGGGAGCTTTCGTGATAAAGGGAAATAGATGCGTGGAGAAATGTAGTGGAGATGGAGTGAGAAGATTGTAGGAAATATCAGAGGGAAAAAATAATGCGGAGCGAGAGAGAGAAAGAAGGATGAAGGGCAAAAGGAAATTGGGTGTTAAAGCTGGAGATGATAAGGAAGAAATGGGATAAACAATAGAGGAAAAGGGTTGAAAGACGGAGCTGGAAATGCATCAGAAAAAATCGAGCGTTGTTCCCTGAAACTGGCTTGTTGTTCGAAATAATTTTTGCGTTGAAAGACAACGTGAAAACCTGAAATGATCAGTTTTTAGTTTAACTCTCCATCTTCATCATTCACTGCCTTAATCATCGCAGTATTTCTGTCCGCTACGATTGGATTTCAAATTGATTAAAATTTACCGATGAAGCCGAGACATCGTGAAGCTCCGTATTAAAATAGTATTTAGGTTAGGCGCTGTTAAATTACTTGAAAACGGTCATACGTGTATGTAATTATGTGGACTTTACACCAAGTTATTTAAAATTGTGTTGTGTGTTGTTGTGTTAACTTTAACAGCGCCTAATCTAATTCTATTTTTAAATCGATTGCTTAATTGTCGTTTGATTTTAGTCTATTTTCTGGAAACAATTTCTACTGCATATAGCGTATAAAGTACCTTTGTATAACTAAGTGCATTTAATTCCATTATTCGACATTATAAATTCGCAAGCTAATATAAATCGCCACCAATAACTCAAACTCATCCTTATGCTCAGGCAACCCACACTACACACGCTCCTGTAGGTTATGCAACCCAACCAACGCATACATTGAATACGTTTACAGATATTTTCCTAGAGAGGCCGACGAGTTAAGTCGTCCGTAAATAAGTTAAAATATCACGTTTTCAGACGGAGAAAGAGAATCGGAAAACGTCTCAATTTCTCCGTGGACGATGCGAAAGGACGGAAGCCGACGGAGGAGAAGAGAATTAAGAGGGAACGTTTATTTTTTTTAGTCGGGATTAGCCCGAAAGGAAGCCGAAAGGAAACGCTTCGACTCGGAAGGAGGAAAAAAAGATCGGACGGTTTAATCGAAAAAAGGAAAGAGCGTGACAAAAACGGTGACGAAACCGACAAAAAAATACGGCACGGGAGAGGGAAAGTCCGGAAAAAATGAATTTATAAGAGGATAGATTGCGTGGTTTCGGAGGGATAACGAAAGAAAATTAAAAAAGAGGGACGGATAAAAAGAAAGAGAGAGCGAATGAATGAAATTGAGGAAATGGACGTATGTGTACGCAAGACTCACTGTGGTGGAGAGGAGTTATGGATTTGAAAAAGGGGGGCGTCGTGGGTTAAAAAGAGAGAGGGAGAGATGGAGGGAGGGGAGGGAGAGAGAGAGGAGAGAGATGGAGAGATGGAGGGAGGGAGGGAGAGAGAGGGGGAGAGAGAAAGGTGAGAGAGAGAAGGTAGGGGGAGGGAAGAGAGGGGAGGAGAGAGCGGTGGACTCTTTCACATTCGTATCGCATGAGAGGACTTGAAACAAGAACGTATCGTGAAGGAGAAAGTCTGGCAAATGGAAGAAGGGGCGCAGTATAGGGTATTTATTTATTTATTTATTGCTTAACGGGCGCTAGCCCTTGTACAAGGATGGGTAAAATTTAAATCTTGATAAAAGCAATTTAAACAGTTGAAGTACAAAATGAAAACATATCAATACACATATAAAGGAAAAAAACGCATCATAAAACGGGTATGTATGTGTGTGTGTGCACGTGCGTGTGTGTGTGCATATACATGCATACATACATATATATGTACATATATATGGTGAAAACGAATGAGGGGCATTGGGATAAGCCGTTCTAAAAGGGAGCAAGAAAGAACGAAAAAAGGACAATTTAAGAGAGAGTTGAGGAATAAATGGAAGAAAACAAAAAAGTGGAATGGAAATTGCGATGAACAACGATCAAGATAAGGATAATCGCGGAACAAAGAAAATAGTAAATAATATATAAAAATATGTGATAATAGACGAAGATGAAATGTAGTGTATGTGTTTAATGTAAGATTAAACTACGTCGGGTTAAGTTACTTCAGAAATTTACAATTGAAAATTATGGGAGAATGAGATAATTAGTATAGACAAGAATGCGGAGAAATGAACAAATCGAGGCTGAAAAATATGTATGCGAAAACGAGTTACAAACGGCGGAACGAAACTAAAAAGAATAACACACACACGAAACGATAGGTCGTAAGTAATCCGGGATACGAAATAAAAAAGAGGGATGTTAATACGCGGGAAAGACGTAAACACTCCTAAAAAGTGAAGCGAGCGAACGGAAGGTGTGTCAATAAGACGCGTAAACGGGTGAATATGAATAACGAAAAGCGAAAGATGGAAATAAATAAAGATGGACGAATTCTAGGCATAGCGTAAAATAGGTAAAGAAGTAGCTCAAAGATCAAAACGTACGTCGGATGACGACGCGAGGAGGAGAGGTAGATGAAAGGGAAAAAACAGAGAGGATTTGACGAGCGAGGGAGGTGTGTGTGCAAGGGAGATTTGCGGATAAGCGAAAGAGAGAGGGGAGACGACGAATCAGGAAGATGGACGAAAAGAGTAAAACCCCGGTAAGAGAGAGAAAGAGAGGGAGAAAATAAAATTAAAATAAATTCTTGGGGCTAAAGGGTGTGCGAATGTTGTATTAGGGAGCGACGAGATGGAGGGGGAGAGGGAGACGCAGGGGAGGGGAAAGAGGGAAGGGAAGGGAGGGGGAAGAGAGAGAGAGAGAAGAGGATAGGGTGGGGGAGAAAAGGCCTCTCTGGTTTCGGAGAAGCGAGAGAGAGAGCGGAGGGAGAGGTGGGAGGAGGGAGGGTTTTATACTCTGCCTTTCAATTAGCATCCGCAGGTTTTTAGACGACCCCCATCCACCTCTCCCTCTTTTCTCTCTCTCTCTCTCACTACTCTACTCGCCCACACCTTCCCTCTCTCTCTCCCTCTCTGAACCGCCGAAGCCCACCATCCTGGAATCCTGTATCGCGATTTTCATGAGGGAATCTGTTAGTGTGAGTGGGTGAGTCGCATAGCGGGGAATTTTCCGTTTCTTTTTTCTCTAAATCTCTTTCTTTTTCTTTTTTCCTCTCTCTCTTTATCTGTCTGCCCTCTTTTTTTGTCCTCTCGCCGTGCTACCTACCTCCGTCTCTCTCTTTCTTTCTTCTCCTCTTTATCCATTTCGAATATGTCGAAGCTTAGTAAGGAACAACAATCGAGGATTTTCTCAGAATATCGGTTGTAAATGCGTTCGTGTAAAAGGATTTATCCACTGTGATATTTCGCCCTCCCGACATTCTTTTTACGCATTGCCCTGTTCCGTCTTTTGTTATTTCCGTTTTTCATATAGATGTATGCCCGTGCAAATGTTTCAAAAGTATCGTTTAAGTGAAACTTGAGTTATTGTTTGCGAAGGTGATTTGAAAAATACCTGCGATCGATGTCGGCGCGGGTTTTTTTTTTTTGGTCAAAAAAATTGCGTACCGATGGGATTTGTTGCTCCTCGCCTCGATATTTGTGCGATGAAAGCAAAATAAAATGCATTGAATATTAATAAGTAAAGCGTTCGAACTCTGTTCCGGTTCCGGTATTTTCAATGCGGATTTTTTGTATTCCTGTATGTTTATGTGAATAATATACAGTAAAAGCAATAGCGTAGGTATGCCTAGTCGGTTTGTATGGGCTTACCGATCAAATGGACTCAATGAGAAGCACGGCATTATCATTATTATTAATTAATGCAGTTTATATTTAGTTATAAACGACATTTAATAAAACAGGGTGCTTTATGGCATTCATATATTGTAATTGCATTAGTTGTTGATTTATTGTTCGTGAGCAAGATCCATTATTAATTCTTTCCCTGAGGCCCACACGGACATTGCTGCACAACCTGAGTAAAAGGTGCAAAAACTGGCAACATCCGAAAACAGGATGTTTTAAATGTTGACATGTATGTCCCGGCGGCCTGTCAACTGATTGATGTTGAAATACGTAATATATTTATGAATCCTGGACAGGAAATTAAGACAGCGATGACGATGGTAATGATGATAGCGAAAACGTGTGAGAGAAAGTATCCACAGATAAAATTTTAATGCGTTGCTGATGTTTTCGGACATGAACAAAGAAGCGTTATTACTGAACAGGAAATTGTCTGTTTATAAAATTTAAGAGAAAGTTATTTCTGAAAAGCCATAGTAGATGAAACAACTGAAATCGCAAGACATTTTCAAAAAGGCAGTGAAAGCATGGCAAAAAAAATCTTACTCTGTCGTAAATCTATTTGCCAGTAGTCCAATGTCCTACTATTTAAGTCAATTATCATCACACACCCCTTGAATGTATATAATATTTTGATATAGGAGAAGAAGAATAAGTATTTGCAATTGAAACATTTTTTAATATTTTATTTAATCTAATTTATTCCATACGGGCTTCATTTGCTAATCCATGGATAGAATCTCCGTATATTCGTGTATATTGACCATAAATCGAAAATATCCTGAAACTGGCAGTCTTCAATGCACAAGAGTTCCTTTCCAAAAATTACATTAGTCAAAAATGAATTTTGTTTCCTAATTTTTGGCTAGAACGTCTTGCTTCGAAATTAATTCTTACTAATAGCTCTGTCACGTGAATACATTGTCGTATGAGTCCTGCTATCGAATTCCTGACAGAATCAAACAATGGAATAACATATGCCTCAAGTTCAAAATTTTATATTTCCATTAAATATTTGTACAATGCGACATATCTAACAGTTTGGCAAATGAGAGAGAATGAATGATGTCTCATTCGTAATTTTTGAAATACCTAGTTGTTATATCGTAATCATTGAAGAGTAACGAGGAAGATCCTCGCTGCTATCCAAAACGGATGAAGGTTTTTAGGCCATCATTTTAGGCCAGAAAAAGTGTGGGTGACTCCCCCGGCCCAACCGTTCGGTGGGGCCCCGCACCTCGATGTCACCGAAAGGAATGTCTCTTGAATTTGGTGCTTGCCTTCATGGGAGTCGATTTTCCCCGCATCACTCACATCTATAGGTTCGGCCCTGATTGTAGATATAATCATGAGGGATTTACCAGTAGGCGTAGTAGGCAAGCGCCTACGGGTGGCCGCCGCCCTGTGTGAGTCACTTGTTTTAAACTCACAACTGGCGGCATTAGAATGTTCGAATACACATCTTATTACAGCAGTCTTTCTTTATTTATTCTTTGCGCCACTTTTAATGAAACATTAAGGCAAACTAAAGTTCTTTGAGGGGTCTGCCGTGCGCACACATAAGTGTGACGGAGATATAAATCCGCCCCTTTGTATAAGTACATACATGATCCAAATTACCTCTTATCCGATGCAGAAAAAACAACAAAAATAGAAAAAGTACGTCTTTACGGTGTTCATAGCTATCAATCGCATTTCTTTGCTATGTTTTTCCTCCTTGTCCGTAAGTAGGATAATATTGAGTTCCCTCAGCTTTATCGTTCTCGTAAAAATGGAAACCTTTACACAACCACGTTCTTCTTCGACCGTGGAACGTCTTCCGCGTCATTGGAAGGACTGAAAACTGATCCGGTTTAGTTTGAAGCCTCTTTCTCCGTCAGGTTGTCACGTTTTAAAATCTCGGCTATCTTCTTCTTTTTTTAAGGAGAGACATAACGTCTTGAGTTAAAAGGATTCGACCATTCTTCACTTTATCAAGGGTCGTTCGCTCGAAGAGGAGGACTCTCGCAAAACGAGCGGTTAATCGAATGCCTTTGATGGATTCGCTAGGAGACTTAGAAGACGGATGTAAAAAAATAAAAATAAATAAATATATATATACACAAACACATATATACACATATATACATATACGCACACGATCTTTTTTTTTAGGGAAGATGGCAGCGCTTTCTTTTCAGACGATGGCGCTGGTGTTTCCTACTCACTCCGTGCAAGAAAATGCGTCGGTCGTGAATGTTTTTCCGTGCCTCGAGGGAGCTTTTATTCCGCGTAATTTTACCCGTTGCTAGGAGACTGCACGACAAAATGGCGCGGGCCAATCTCGTTAATGCGATCAGTGAACAACGGCTTTTTTTATCCTTTTTTTCTTTGCCCGCGTGTTTGATTAAGCGTACGCGAAGGCCTGTGATTCTTAGAGGGGGTGGTGTGTCGGTATTCTGTGGTTTTTTGATTAATTTCTCCGCGATTATCGTGTCTCGCATTCACATCAAAGGTACGCCTGCGTTGTTATGAGAGTTAATAACGTAAATAAATATATGCTTCGCCTGAATAAACCGTACTATTTGTTATATTCCCGTACGGTAAACTACTTTTTCTGTGCTGAAACCTTTTGAAATGAATAAATTTATATTTTAAACTTATTTATCAAGATAAGGAAAATCATTTTTACTTAGCAGAAAGGGCCAGTGATTTCCTGTCGCTAGCTCTCTCTCCAACGTCAAAATGTGCTATTGCAATCGGCCTTCGTTGAAACAATTGTGGAATACGTTTTCTGTCCGCCGCATAGCATGGCATTGTTTTATTAATATATATTCATATTGCATGCAATTTTTATTTCGTTTGTCATGTATTAATTTTTTCTTTTATTTCCCTTTTCAGGTGAGTGTTACAAAAGGATCCGGTCTTTCGGAAATGGAAAACCTGTCTGGTTGGATATGCGTGAGTTGAGGTTCTTGATGAACACAACGTCCGGCAATGCCGTACTTAGAAAAGCTGAACTAACACGTTGATTATGAAAGAATGACTTACATTCCACCAAAGACTTTCGAACGTATTAAAATTTCTCGATGAAATTGAGGAAATAAAAAAAAACGGGGACCGCATTAGCCGAAATAAAATCCTTTTTAAATAAAAACTCAGTTTTGTAAGGCTTTAGATTTTCCATCAGCAAATGAAAGATACCTCGGTCTCAACAGATGTTTTTCCATTATTCTCACCCGTTGTTGCAATTTTAACTCGGATCAAAGAAGTTTTTTTTGCCTTGTCGTTGTCTGACCCGCATTCTCACCCAATTTTCACATCTCTGCAAAAAAATAAAACGATGTCCGACGCAACCTTTGCATAAACAAAACCAGTTATTGTAGCCGTTCGACCTCCACCTTTCTCTCTAAAAAAAAAAAAAAGCTGGAATGCGATGGTAATAGCTGAAACCCGACCATGACGCGAAGAGAAGCTCAGACGTAATAAAACGAATGGAATTGTTAATTCCGGCGTAATGAGTCACGTAAGGCAAAACCTTATATTGCAATTTCGTCAACGGTGGCGAAACTCCTTTTCTTACATTTTATTCCTCGGGAATGAAATTACTCCTCCTTTAGGAACTCGAGGGGTATTCGTTAGGCAGAGCTTTTGAATGGGGACGAAGAATATCTCTTCAGAGCCTCTCGTTACCGTGGCAACGGGATCATCGGTCGGAAGTCTCTGGAGGGTAGCTTAGCGGCTTGAAATGGAACGGATTCTCCTTCCTTTTTATCCCGTTCGTAGAATTTTTTGAAAAAATTCAGTAATTCAGTTTATTAATGTGCGCGCGGAAGAGAGTGCATGTGTATAAATATATATGTGTGTGTTTATATTGTATGCGTATACATTTGTGTAGAAATGCATATATCTATGTATGTGTATATACTCTTACATTGGTATTCCTATATTCATTCATGTATTCATGTAAAAGGTTTTCCAAAAGCAACGAAACGGCTTCAATTCACGAAATTTATTTTTTTACGAGTACTATTGATGACTGTTTGACCACATATTGTTTTCTCTTCATTTTTGCTTTTTATTAGAAGTAAGTATAACTTAAGTTTTCAGATCAAGTATTATTTTTAAAATCAATTTTCATTATTTTATATTAGTCATTTTTGGCTCCAAATTCGACAAACAAAGGAAGACTGAATTGTAATGTAGAAAATGTTCATGAAGTAGCAAAAGGAATCGATTTCAAATTTCTAAAGCAAGTTTTCGTGCCTCTAAAATTGTAAGTAGTGCAAAAGTTTGAAAAACAAAACGCTGGATCTATTTACGACGGAACACAAATAGGGTGATTATTATTTGTGAAAATGCGAGAATTTACAGCATTCGTGATTGATTGAACAACGGCTTGTTATGTCTGCTCGCAGAACTTTGAATCAATTAGTTGACGGTAATAAACTTGGACAAATTATATCATCCAACTGTATTGAAGTAAAATTTGTTGCGTCACTTTTCGAACGCCATTTTTATATATTTACCTGCCTTTAGTTGCATTTGTCTTGTATATACGCATACATGTACAAAAAACATTTCTTTGTGATTTTAATAGCTTATAATCTCTTAAAATGAACTATGTATTTGTTTTTCTAGAAATGGATATCTGTGATATTTTAATTGTTTAAATGGAATCTGATGGTTACATCCATATTTGAATCCGGCCTTAGTGAATTATTTTCTCTATCCACGAAGCAAACATTTTCACAAGATTATTTTTTTCTATACGATTAAATTCTGCGGAAATATGTGTTTCGTGTATTCATAATTCGTTACATCTGCCCTCAGATACGACGGTTGAAAAAAGTATTCATGCCCCTGAATATAATTAACGAACACTGCTTTAATTACTTCTATACCAGCTACAATTTGGTTTTCTAAACGAAAGGAATATTATTTACCGATAATTGTTTCTCGCTTTTGGATTCCAGAATTACATTTGGCTCGGGATAATATTAATCAGCTCTCGAAAGGGTTTTGTTTTTCTGGAGAAATTGTTCCGAGTCTTGGTATAAGGTTATTTAGCGAGTGTGCCTCCATATACTGCTGGTACAGCTTCAAATCCTTATGTAGGAATAGTAGTTTGTGATCGTGATCGTGCTGTTAACGAGCTCATTATGACGGAGTTCAAGGTACGTTTATGAGCTTATTGCAAATGAACTTCTGTTGTTTTGCAGTAACGTGGGCACTTTTTAGAACTCAGTAAAAGGTATTGGGTATTAATCATTAAAAAGTGATAAGACTTGTCAACGGCTTGAGACTAAATTTACTTTGAATGATTTAGTTTATTTTACAATCGCGAATTTATATACTTTAAACGTTGGGTGTAAATGTTTATTTTCGTGAAACCTATTTATTCGTGTTTTTTTTGTTAGCCCAATCACTTTTACATCACTTGATAGAAAACAACGAGTTCATAAAACTAGCTTTTTTTCAAGGAATGTTGTCGTGAAAACGGTAAAAAAAGGTAATGTATTTAATGTAACCTGATTTTTGCAAAACATTAACGAAAAGGATTAATGTGTTACAAATAGCATAAAATAATCTTTTTTTGCGCTTTTGTACATTGGTTGTCTTTCTGGCTAATCAGCCTATTGGAATGTTATAGAAAACTTTTGGAAGTTCACTAACCGCATTAACATTTGGTAGCAAAGCTTTTTTGCGATTGGAGAAGGATTTAAAAAATATTCAACGGTGAATTTATTTCATATCTAATAGCGTGGAGCGGCGGCCTTCATGGCAAGCATACATGTAAAAAAATATAACATACATGCAGTTACATTATGCAACCATCGCCTCGGAGATTCTTTTGTGGCCTTTGTTATTCTTTTTTTTTAGAAGATCTCCATTTTCAATCTCATAGGGGCGAGAAAGAGCGCAGATTGAATTGGATCAAAACGCGCCCCCGGTGCTGATGAAAAAAGAACACGAGAGAGGTACCAAGGCTTCTATATGTATGTATGTATATAGAAAAAAGCGGAGTAACTTTGAGTCGCTGAAGAGTGAGAGAGAGAGAGGTAGAGAGAAGGGAGTGAGAAAGAGAGAGAGAGATATCGCGAAGAGACATTTCCCTACGTGTAAAAAAGTAATGTATGCAAATCGAAAAAATGCGAATCGGGGTGGATTGGCGTGCCATGAAATTGGTATCTCGGAATGGGTGCGAGATGTGTTGGGAGGGGAGAGGGAGGCCGTGAGGGGAAGAGGGGGAGGCTGAGGAGGGGGATTGGGGAGGGGGGGAGGGTGGTTGGAGGAAAGGGAGGACGCGACGAAGAGAGGAGTGGGTTAGGGAGGAGGACGGGTTGGATTGGTGTCGGGTTTAAAGGAAGAGGGTGGGAAAGGCGATCTCTTTTTTTCGGCGCCCAGGGAAACAAATGAATAACTATATGCGTGTCATGGATTGGAGAGTAAGGAAATAGGATGGGAGATTTTGGTGTTTTATTTTGTGCAGGCTCCACCGAACGAAATTATTCGTTACTTAGCAGATATGGTTCTTATTGAGTTATTTGCATGAGAGTTTTTTTAAATAAAAGTTGTTTTCCGCACTTGCTTGATACTATAATATTTGATGTGTAGCCTGTAATGTGTAGTTATTATGTCGATCTTAGTTTAATTAATTAATTAACATATGGTTATTGATTTCCGTCATGTAGTAAGTACAATAATCTAGCAGTGTCTTCGTTTGACATTTACCCTTTCTCAGCATGTACTCAGTTAATTAGCATTAGTTCTAAAATGACAACGGAGAGCAATTGGTGGATTCTAAGTGTGCATAAGTTGTTCCGAGTTTGAATGTCATCAAAAGTTTCGCGGAATTTTCTGTTTGTTGATTCGGTGAGTAACAAACGCGACGGTCTAAGTGGACAATAATTTTCCTAGGTAATGACAAAAATGAAAGGCGAAACTCTAGGTATTTTGCCGGAAGCCATAAATGAGCAATAAAATTTAAAAGCGTGTTTACACAAGTGTTTGGATCTTCTTTATAAACTCGTACCACTACATTAATTTTAATTGCATTTTAACATAATATGAATATAATTTTCGGATGCCTTGTTTTACTTTGCATCTTTCGTCGTTATGTAAAGAGATTGACCATTACGTTTTTATATGTACTAATAAATTTGTATTGAGTTGCACAAAATCTGACAAGAGGAACAATACTAAAACAAGTTATAAAAATTTTGATTTGTTAATTTCCTCCATTTACCATATCACCTCGCAACTATCTTTCCGATGGCTGATTTTCTCGCTAAACTGAACCTCATTTATTCACTGTTATGTTTTGTAAATTTCGTCTACCCATTTAAAAATCTCGATATTATAATTTTGTTTATGTTGTAAATGAAAATTAAAACGTAGCAGGCGATAAAGAACTTCGATTGCAATATAATACCGCCGTCGTAGGATAGGATTATTTTCGGCCATTCTTGCATTTGTCGAAGGTATCTCTTAAATTCGTTCGAAATCTTTTAGCGAGATGTACTTTTTGTCAAATACTATTTTGAACAATTAATGCGTTTCTTCCACTCACAATCAGCGTGCATTGAAGACGGTATTGATTGGCGTCATCCGGCAATTTAGTCTATAGTTTTCGCACTTAATATTTTTGTTAGTATGAACCAGTTGAAAGAAAATATATTTATGTGGGTGGCACATAGGTGTTGCTGGAGGCGCAGTGGTGTCTCCTTTCCGAAGCTGAAGAAGAGTCTTGCCCATACGCTTCTTCATGTCTGTCTCTCCGACACTACCACTACGTCTCACCAGACAGTGTACGTATCCACTGGGCTTCATACAACACGTAGATGCCATCCATATATTATTTTATCTTTCCACTTCCTTAAGTGTGTGTGTACGTATGTATATGCTGATGACGTCCATAGACAGGTTCGTGATTATTCACGGTTAAACATGGTTCTCCATATACTTCTATTTTCCGCAGTCTTCTTCATGTCTTGATAGCTCTCTTTCCCTTTCAAGTCGTGTATCAGCTGAAACCTTTTCCTACCTTTCTCTTTTTCCATCCAGTTTTCCTTCTAGCACTTCTTTAATCATGCTCTCTTCTCATGTAATGCACAATCCAGTTCGCCTTCCTCTTTCTTATAGTATGTATAATCGTTCGCTTCTCTCCTATTCTTCTTAGTACTTCCTCGATTTTCACCCTACCTGTCCATTTTATCTTCAGCATTCTTCTCCATGTCCACATTTGGAGGCTTTCCAAGTATTTAATTTTTCCTTAGCGTCCATGTTTCTGCTCCATACAAAGCTATATTCCATACATAGCATTTTATCAACTTCTTGTTGATATTCTCCTTTATATTTCCCGTTAGTAGGAGTTTCTTTCCTCTGAAAGCGGTTTTTGCGTTCGTTATTCTAGTCCTGATTTCATCGGTACATTTTGCTATATGTATATATGTATTTAGAAATGGAATGGCATTCTAGATTATTATGACAAAATAAATATTACCGAATAATTTCTCTTACAATTCATTAATTTTTTGTAAACATTTGTTTAAATTCTATCCTCTTTAAGTTTTGTTTTTTAAAAATATTTCTTTCACGCAACCATTTCTCTATAACTTTAACAATCTGCGGCGACTACTTATCTGACGAAATTCTAACTTGGAAATTTGTATCTTATCGAATACTTTAGTAATTTAGCGCCTTCAACTTTAATCTCCGATGCAGGAGCGCATCTTCTGCCGCGATTTGTGCGTTTTTGTATTTCCCGAAACACTGTTGTAGTTGTTGTAACCTTTCGGTCGTATTTCATTCGCAGCCGACATGACCCGCAACACCTTTTTTTTTTATCCCGCCACCAGTATCCATTACAATTTGTACAACTATAAAACTTTGAAAGGGACCAACCACTCTTATGAATAAAGGGTATGTATGAAAAGGTCCCGCGCTATGACGTGGAGTACTTTAGCGATGCCGTTTGCTCGTTTATTTTTGTTATTTTGCGGAAAAAAATATACAGCGGCTCCGTCGCCCGTCTTTCTTTTTGTATTTTTTTCTCCCACCATCCGGGCGCTGTGATGTAGTTGGCGCGCGAGGACCTCTGGGCGTGGAACGAAAATGGCGAGATGTATAGAAAGAGATGCATCAGAACTACTAGGTGGATGTGGGAAGAGACGGCCCCCAGAATCCCTATCCTATCTCACAGAAGCTCTCTCTACCCTCCTTTTCTCTCCTTCCCCCCTCTCTCCACTCTATCCAATCTCTCTCCACTCCTCTCTCTCCCTCACCCTTTCCTTTCTCTTTCCCCCCTCTCTCTCCACTCTCCCCATTCTCTCTCTCATCTCTGTCTCCCTCTCTCCTCTCATTTCTCTTCGCCTCTCTTCTACTCGCTTCCTCATCTTTCCTCACTCCTCTCTCCCTATCTCTACCTCCTCTGTTCCCCTATTCCTCCTCCCCTGTCACCTCTTAACCTTTTACCTCCTCACTCCCCTCTCCCCTGACCTCTCCATTTCTCACATTTTCGTCCTTAAGCCTCTACTTTCATTTCGCTGCTCGACAGGCTATATTTACTTCTTCGTTTACTCTCTCTCTCTCGACGTTCCTACTCTTTCTCCCTTTTCCCATTTTATACATCTCATGCCAATTCGTTTCATCTTTATTCGTCTCCCTTCTTTTCTCCTTCCCTCTTTCTAGATCACGGCCTCTAAAAACTGGAATCGTATTAGGGCTGAAGTGACGAAAAAAATGCAAAAATAATGCGCCCAAGTGTTTTTCCAATACTTCGACGCAGTACTAATTGTGGCATTATATATTTAATGAAAGTTTCGACGTATCGTACGGTTCCTGAATATTAAACATGTAAAAGTGCTTCCATCCCCAATGGTATTTCCATTCTCGTCTCGCACGTGCTCTCTTAAGATAGATTCAAAGTAGTGAGAGAGGCCCAGAATTTTTCTGTTTTATACACATCTTTTTCTCCATTTTCTTCCCCTTCCCTAGCCATTTTATCCGTGTATTTCTCAGACCTTATCCCTTGGTCACCCTGGAACCTACATAAAGCTGAAATTTCAGGATAGGTTGCTCTATATGATAGATAGACGGGGCAAAAATTTGGCGCGTCTAGAATGAGCTGCTGGGGAGTATTCGGAAATAAAGTACATGCTGCTACGAATGTAGGTAACCAACGATGCATAACATTTGCGATTATTTACTCCGGTGGAAAGATAGCAGTCGGTGGGGAAAAAAGCGCCTTATGTTTGCTCCGCAGTTCTTCCCTCGCTTGTTTATCACTCCTCCTTTTATCCTACCTCTTCTCTTCCCTTAAAATGCCCTTCTTCTTGCTCTCTGAGCAGCAATATATTTATCTTCTTACATTCTTCCTTTAAATTTCGGTTTGTTTAATTCTCCTTTCTAACCTATCTCCATGAACCATCTCTCAGTTCCAATTTGCAGCGCCGATCCTATTTTTTTATTCATTCTTCGTGTTTCCGTCAGCCCATGTATTCTTTCTTCATCCATCCCATTCTGTTTCTTTTTTTTTTTGACAAGAGTGATGTGGTTGCTAACTGAGAGTCATTCTTTGGCCCTACGTCAAACAGGCTCTCTCTCTCAAATTTCGTAAAACTAGCTCCTTTGCAGCGTAGGTTGCGGTTATCACGGGGGACTTCTTGCCGCGAAAGCGTTTCTGGAAATTATTTGTGCTGATCTTCAGAAGAAAGACAATTTATTCGCAAAAACGGATAGCTATTGAACAGATTTCTCTCGACGAGATTATAACGTGTATTATAAACGCTTTTGATATTAAAAACGGAATCATCGAGCTCGTGTCATGGCTGGAATCCGATTGATATACTAAAGCGATCGTAATTAGAATCTACTATCGGCGAATCGCCACTGTTGACGACTGCTTTGTAGCCGAAGTGCGAAGTGTGGTTTATCCAACCGTTTCATGACTGTCGGTGCCGAATAGTTTATGGCTTTAGACCTGTTAAACACGGTGTTTACATTTTCCATGATTATGTCGCAACAATAATCTCTGGATCGTCTCTCGCTTTGAATACTTTCCACCGTCTCTTGCTGAAGTAGTTCTCTTCCATTCTTCCACTCCATGTCCTTTAACAATCTTCCCATGCATCCATCTCTTCCATTTCCTCCGTCGCAACTCTTCCCTCTCACACCCCCTGCCACACTCCTTTCCTCTCCTTTCCGTCCCCTATCTCATCTGTCCTACCGGCCTTTTATCCCTCATCCATCCATCCATCCGTCCCCCTTCTCACACGCCGCTCCACTCTCCCTACCACCACCCTGCGTGTGTGCGTTCGCATTTCTGCCTTCTTTTTTTTCCGTCCTCCTGTTTTAACTCATTTATTTTTTCACGATACCGCGCGTCTCTCGTCTCTGCCCTTAAACCCTTTCTCCCCCTCCCCCTCTCTTTCTCTTCTTCCTCTTCCCTCTCTTTTTCTCCCTCTCCCCTCTTTTTCTCCCTCTCCCCTCCTCCCTCTCCCTATCTTTGCCATCCTTTTCTGCCTCGCTCGGTATTCTTCCTATACGGCTCGGCTTCTTTCTCCTTCTTCCTTTTTCCCTCACCTCTCTCTCTCTCTTTTCGTCTTTATATCTCATTTCCTTTTTCGTCTCTCTATCTCCCTTCATTTCTTTTTTACTTTTTTCTTTCTTTCTTTTCCATTATTTTGCTTAGCTCGATATTCTTCTTTTCTTGTTTTTCTACTCTTCATATGTTAATTTTTTGAATTTAGCCATCAGATTTTGGTTTTATATCCCATTTCTAAGCATTATATCTTACTTTTTCCAGGTCTTAGAACATCGATTCTACTTTATTGCCGTGTCTTTGTAAAGTAAACCTTTTTAGCAGTTTCTTTAATGCGCTTATACTTTTACGTTGGCGTCTGTCTGTCCGTCCGACTGCTTGTGCACTTGCTTGAATTGAAATTGTGGCGGAACATTAAATGATAGAATTCTGGATGTTGTAGTATAGTACATTTTTACTGCTGCAATTTGTATTTCTTTAGATGCCCGTTTTGAAAAAAATAGTGTCGAATAGGGGCCCATTAAATTTCAATTAATATCTCCGATGTTATAAAAGACGGGAAGCTGAAATTTTGAGCGTACATTTCCATATCGTTGCAATTTACTATTCCTGAAAAATTGAATTTTGAAAATTTTACAGAGGTTGATAGGTAACGGTTCAGATATTGGCTCTTAATGACCGATCATGTGGCGGTATAACCACATAAAAAATGCCGTAATTTTATCCATGTTAATTGATAACACTCAACTTGTTTGTTATGAAATCAGTTGATAGAAAATGCTCCTTTATACGAAATATACTTAATTCCCCTGCGGAATTTGTGTTATAAGGAATGTCTAATTCTATTGAATAATTTATCATATCAGGTGACGTCAATAAACATACCATCAGTACACCTCTGAACTATTATTATTATTACATTAATCGCTTACAGGGAAAGAAACCCCAATTACAAGTGATATAATAAATATGTGCAAAAGTTTAAACATAACAATAGATAACATTAAAAATATAAAATAGCAAATACAGAGTATTGTGTCACAAAAAAAGGATGTCTAAGATAAAATATAGTACATACAATAAAATACATTACATACAATAAAATACAATTCTTGCAATAAAATACAATACATACAATAAAATGTCTACAATAATTTAAGTAATTTCTTGTTAAAGGTTGAAAGAGGATCATGGATGATATCAACATCTGTTACACCAAATATGGAGTTAAATTCATTTTGTATTCTAAAAAGAACAGAGTTGTTTTTACATCTCACCGCTAATCGTCCATTCTTCCTATTCTCTTTTCCGCACAACCTACTCTTTTATCTTTTCCTAATTTTATTTATCATCTATCTCTATCTCAACTATCTTTCCCACTCTCTCTTTCCTTCTTTTTCTTCGTCTTCATACCCCCTCTTTATCTCCTCTCCCATTCCACTCTCTGCTCTCGCCCTTCTTATATCCTGCCCTTTTCCTTTCATCCCATCTTTTATCCCCATCTCTCCCCACCCTCTTCGCCCTATACTCTGCGCAGTATTATTATTTTTATTTATTTTTTCAAATTCGATATTTTTCCCTCCATTTTTTTTATTCTCACCGTTTCTTCCCCACTGATGTGTTTCCCCTGTCCCGCTTTCCTTTTTTTTCCTCCCCTCTTATCTTGGTTTACCTCCACCTGCGTGCCTTCCTCTTTCTCTCTCTATCTCCCTCTTTATACTCCTTTACACTTATGTCACCCTACCGTCATTTTCGTTAATTTTATTCATCTCTTTTTATAAGTGGCCTTTAGTTTTACGCTTCGACGTTATATTTTGTGCCAGAAATGTCCCTTTCCCCGTTATGGTAATATTCGCGAATTTATTTTCTCTCTATCGATATATGGTTAAAAAAAACCAATAGTTACACCAATTGATTTGCGCCTCGTTCCCCATGGTACTTGTCGTTTGTTTGCCTGTATAGGTGCCTGTTATTCTATGTATGCCAATTTGTATTTTAATTTAATTTTTTTCGTGTTAATTTTATAAATTTTCCACGCATCCTTCTCAACTTCTCCGTTGTACGTCTTGGTACGGATAATTTTCAATAATTATTCAGCGATCTATCTTAGAATATCTCAAGATAACCATTTTCGCCGCTCGAAACCGCTTGGCCGATTCCCTTCCATCTCTTCATTGTCCTCATATTTTCTCTTCCTCACTGGCAGTTTCTCTTTAAAAATCGCCTCGTTTAGTCAAATGTTTTTTCATATATTTATCTTGGGACCAATGTAAGGAAAGGCAGCGTGACTAATTAATGTTCTAGCACTAGTTTCCGTTAACTACCATTGAATATATTTAACCATGGTATTCGCAATTAATTAATATTAATTATTAATATATTCTGAAATATTGGCATTTAATTGAAAATATTATTCTGTTCCACGTCATTTTCGATATATTTCAAACGGTTTTTAATCGAGTGCTTACATTTCCCCTATAAGCTGTGGGGCACTGTACTGGATCCCCACTTTTTAAAATGCAGGTTTAGTCTATGTATCGTATGTACTCATTGTGTATACCTCTTCACTTTGGTTCACAGGGAATATCGGGTAGCAATTTGGGATGCCTGAATTGTTTTGTTATGGAAAACCAGTGGAAAAGTTCATTGGGGCCATTGGTGCTGAGGTCGTATTCGGACATTTCGTTCGATGCACGTGCGGGATGTAATGGACTCCAGCAGGAGAGAAAGCACGGTGAATTAATCGCCGAGGCTGATTATTCGCGTCTTTTTTTATCCGGGCGTGATAAGGCACGTCAACGCAGGTTGCCGAGTTTGTCGCCGGAGATTAGGTGTGATGGCGTGGCACATTCTGTCTCGTGTCTAGGTCAGATTAATGTTCTATGTACGTTATAAACTAGGGTCCGCGTGATGATGCCTGCCAACCAGCGATAAAGTTGCACGTTCAAACTCAGTCACGGGAAGCCTGCGTGTGCCTAGTGGTGTCCTGATAAAACGTCGTGAAGCGCCATTGTCTGTATTTCAGATATAGATGCATGCAAATACCAATAAGACATAGACTTAGCTCTCGATGTGCGACTTAAGATTGCATTGAAATATGTTTTAAATTTCGAGACGTGTAATGTTTGTCATATGAAACAAACAAACACGCGCACACACACGTTTGTGTACGTGGAATATAGATATGTTTATAGAAATTTATATTCTGTCACACACGCACACAAACATAATATATTCATTCTGACACTGTCAATTTCTTCAAAGATTTCATCAAACTTACAAATAGCACCCGCCAACAGTTTACCAAATAGGTAATTTATGCATTGCGGTTTTTATTTGGCAAGATGAGTATGAACACTTTTGTTTACTGATGTCATCTCTTACCCAGTCTCTTTTATCTTTGCTTCATTTCCTTCTTTTTGCCACTTCTTTCGAAAATGTTCTGCGTCTTTCTCGAAACCCATCATTTTCCCCATAATCTTTGTTTTTTGTATCTTATATCCCGTTGTTTTCCTTCTTCTCGCCCTTATTCGACCAGTTAATTCATGTTTTTATTCCGTGTGATTTCCTGCGTTTTTATTCAGTTCTCTATTCAGATACGCTGACTGTGTTCTTTTGTATGTACTTGTTGCCAAACTCCGCGTTAATTTTAGTATTATATTCGTCGTCTGAAATTTACTTACGGCGCAATATTTGGTATTCCTTTTTTCTGCGAATGTAACTCCCTCTATGTCGCCATTTCCTGCTAGCTCGGCGTCGTTCTACGTCGTAGACTGCGTAACCGTTCCTGTTTGCTCAGCCTCGTGGTATATATCCAGCCGAACTTCCAGTTTACTTTTCGAATTATTGTAGTCGCGGTATAGTTCCGCACCCCGCAATATCCTCCTTTTTCATGAATATTTCATTTTCCTTCCATCGAATTTTTCTTTTCGTCCTGGGTGCTATTTTTATAGGCTATATTACTTCCTTTCGCGTTTGTGTTATATCCTCGCCTGCAATATTAACGCCACGGCGTGTTTATGCAGTTTTTTTTTCCACCGTTTGACGTGGAGGCTGTAACGTCCCGTTTTAATTGAGTTGTGTGTATGTTCGAATCTCCTTCGCTTGGTTTCTATTGCTAAAGGACGAATGGACAAACTCAGTGGTTGCCTACATATTTGGTTCTGTATGCTGCCCTGCAATTCGTCATGGTGGTTGATGGCAGTGGGTGCAGTTCTCCATAACGTCCCTTTTTTCTCTCCCTTGATTCCCGTGATGTGATTAGTGATTCTTTAAAGGGAAAAAATCTATCTCGATATTGCTCTGACCTACATTCGTTCTCAAGTGTTCTCTCTTCGTGATTGTGTTCCGAATAATACTTGGATGTTTCAATTGTCCGTGGACATTCGACGTTCTTTAGTTTAAGAAATATTTGGAAAATTATTTTTGGATCAGATTGCCCTCATAAAGCTATGAATTTTCCACCAATTGGATTTTCTAAGTAGTTCATAGATTTCCCGTTAGGTGGATTCAAATTCGGAAATTTCAAAACTTTGGAATGGCGCCGTAGCCAAACTACCGAAGCCATAGGGGTGAAGTATTCACGGATGGAAAAGGTCTGGTGAAGGTCTACGTTCCAACGGTGCGGAAGAGGCAAAGCAGAAACGTAAAATTTTTAAAGAAAGCTGGCTTCTACCTATTGCTTCAGCAATGATATTCTTATTTATAACCTTATTTTGTTTATTGGAGATAGGTAAAACAGGTACTTGAGTTTTCAATTTTTTAACATTCAAATGCTTATTCTGAAATTAGGTTTCAGTGGTTAAAATGAGCTAGGAATATATTTCAGGAAACAAATATTTCTCACGAGCTCTTTGGCTGCATACATCAACTTGGTTATCAAGCATAAAGAAACCATCTTTTTTATCATCTCACAGTAATCTCAGCAGGGTGTTGTTCTCCGCACCGAACAGCGTTTCTCGAGTGCTCTTCTAAGTGTGTTTTTAAGGGTATTTTCGGCGTATTCGGCAACGCGTAACGGAGGAGAGAGAGAGAGAGAGGTCTCTGCGGATCACGCCTTGGTCCATTAAAGACACTCTTCCCGCTCTATACTCTACTGCCGCTTACACCACCTCGTATGCGTTCCGTCCCTCCTCTTACGTTAACCTCAATTTTTTAGTATGTCAGTGCGGAGCGGATGAGATTTCTAGATATCTAGGGAGGAGTTGAGAGAGAGAGAGAGTGGGAGGGAGAGGGAGAGAGGGGGGGGAGAGGGGGGGAGGGAGGGAAAGAGAAGGATAGATAGACATAAGGGTAGAGAGAGAGAGAGAGAGGTAGGAGAAGAAGGAAAAGGAGGGAGGTGAAAAGATTATGCGAGGGAGAGAGAGGAAGAGAAAGAAGGGAGGAAGATGCAGAGAAAAGGAGGAGAAAAGGAAGGGAAGATGAGGGTAGAGAAAAGGAGGGGAATGTATAGGAGAAAGGGAAGAAGGTTATAAAGATTGGGGTGGAGAGGGTGAGAGATGAGAGGAGAAAGAGGGAGATAAAAGTGGGAGAGTATGGAGAGGAAGAAGATAGAGAGGATGGGAAGAAAGAGCAGGGGGTGTGGAATGGAAAAAGAGAGAGAGGGAGAGAGGGAATGGAGGAGAGTAGAGAGTGTGAGTGATGCAAGAAATAGGAGGGGAAGATGAGCGTGAGATGGAGAGGAAGATGGAAAATGAAAAAAGAAGAGATATTGATGAAGGAATGACTCAAAATGGTAGAAGCGGGATGTATCGTGTAAGGCGAGGAAGGAAGAAAGGATGAGATGTAGGAAAATGAGGAACCTGGGAAAGAATCTAAAAAGGAGTGATTTTTTTTCTAAATTGTAACGTCTGATGCGATATCATGATGTCTCATTAGTTACGTTCAGTTTGTGATTCAACAGGCACTCGAGTCTTATCGATTCATTTTAATGGCGCGAGTTCGCGTTCACCTCGCGTACATAATAGGCTTATTTTAACAATAGTAGTGGCGAATGTAGAAAATCACAGTATCGCGGAAGATTATGGGCTCCTGTGGATTAATAGTAAGCTTCACTGCACTGCTTGGAGCGATTTTGGTGGCGAAGAAAACGATTGTATTTTACAAAAATGAAGTTTTGCAAATTTATTTAAGAGAAATGGGCAATTTTCTATTGTTTAAAAGTGATAATAAATGAAAATCCCAGTAAAGTTTTTACGTATGATCAGAAATCAAGCTTCTCCATTTTCCTGGCGAATGCTTTCGCATTAGGCATGTTTAGTTTGTAACGGAAACATTTGACTTGCGCCGCTCTGCATTTGTGTCGAGAATGGCAAACATTTAGTGGCAATGAAGTTCGTGGTCAAGTAGCTGTATGTTGAACAATGCACATGACATTTTTTAGAAACTAAGCGACAGCCTGAGTTTACTAGTAATGTTTTTCTCACAAGACAGGCCAATTTATGTCTTTTTTTGTAAAACGACGATGAAGCTATCTAGCAAACATTATTTTTTGTTAACTGCCGTATTTTCGTCACACGTGGCTTTGTTCCAATTTTCTGTGGTAGATATCTAGCATCCTTAGTTTTACCAAATCGACTTTCAAAATTTTTAGTTTTTAGATATTCGAATATTTTTGCTATCGAAAGGTATTGCGCGTACGCGATAAAAACTTTGGAAGGTTTATATAATACCTACAATTTAGATTACCGATGCTGAAAGGTATTCAAAATTATGCATTCCCACAATTTAGCTCCGACTTTCAGCTAATGTTGTAATTTAAATTCAGAAACAACAGGATATCTCTGTGAATTCTTTATCGATAATGGATTGATTTCAAGCTAATCTCGATTGTATTATATTTTAGGTATCCTTTTTTATACTGATACAATATTTCAACTTCTCCCGGCTGACTTTGTTATAGCATTGTTTTTCAACTTATGATACCAGCCTTATCAGAAACCCTAGTTTTATTTATTTCGGTAATGCAGTTATTAACTCATGGAATTTTGAAGCGAAATTACCTGTATTAACTGATTAACTGTTTTTCCTGTCAGATTTTTGAAATTGCATCTCTAAAATGCCAGACCACGGCTAACAATAAGTTGATATCATAAAAAATACCGAAACAGAAATTTTATCAGGTTGTAAGTTTAATCAGAAAAAAATTGAAAATGACCGTTCTTATGCCTTTATATCTCAAATGTTTTCCGAAAACGCTTCCGTTGTCATCATTTCTTGTTTCGTACATTTAAAATTTTCCTATCGCCATCATTAATGTAACGTTGGAATTTATTTTTTAATAACACTGAAGATGAGCCGTATTTATTGCTTTAGTATAATGTTTCTAAACCGATTTACCTCGGCACATTGGCGTGACGTCAGATATGAACTGATGCTCTAAAGAATTTTGGGAGAAGAAAGAGAACTACTACATTGCAAAATGGGGGTGGTTTTCCGCCAATGTTTTTTTTTATTTGTGCAAGTGTGCCTCGGAATGAAAATGGTTGAGAAGCACTGCCCTAGTATGTAAAAGTGCTTAACGTATGATATTATAAGCTAGATTTATTCTCGCTGAAAAGCGTGTCTAAATTGTATTCATATCAGCATTTGATTTACATAACAATAGCTCTTACAGCAAGAAAGATTAATCAATTTGAAATTATATGAATGCAGATTCAAAATTCCATAAATGATGATTTTGTGAAATTACGTAGTATGTTCTACATTTTCTCGATTTCATTGGTATGTGTATATTCCAGTATCTTTATCCATGTAGTAATACGTGTGTACCAATTGTATCTATAATCGATGAGTAACCTGTACCATTTTTTGTTCCGTCTTCTATGAAGGTTTTTGTAATATTTCTATCGCTACTTAGAGTTGTCTGCAAAAATTTTAAAGGTGCATTTGACTATCCTTCAACATTCGACGATTTATCCGCACCGCCTGGGTTTATATTGAGCGTTCCGTAGCGTTAACGACGGGAGAAAATTCTCGCGTTGTGTTCTTCATTTTCGTGGTTCTTTTGTCAGTCTTCACTCCCGCTCACCGAGACGTCACCGAATTGATGAAGCTCAAAAAAAAGTAATAAATAAATTTTAAAAAAACGAAAGAGAGACGCTATCGTCCGACTATAGATTACGTTTTCTCCGTCGAAAATAAAAACAAGTAAGTCGGCCAAGGGAGCTCGGTTCGATCCGCGGACGAAACAAACAAAAGAAAGACGAATTACATTTTTTCCTCTCTCTCATTCCCTCTCTCTTTTTCCCTCCACCCGTAAAAATCCTCACGTTTTTAGCCTTTTTTTATTTATTTTTTTCAGAAAAAACACTTTTTGTTTTAAATTTCATCGTGACGTCTTTTTTTAATCCCCCTTCATCCAGTACTGTTTTAGTATGGGAAAGGAATGGAAGGAGGAGTAGAGGGTTGTAGAGTGGGTTTTTCTTTCCGTGGTAGTCTCAAATTGGAAAAGACCTAAAGGGGTTTGTTTTTATCACATATTTTTTTTTGTTCGCCGGGAGAGAGGATAGCTAGACCTCTTTCTCTCTCTCTCTTCCCTGTCTCTCTCCTCTCACAATCCTTCCACCCAAATCTCTCCCTTTCTCTCTCTCTCCATCCTCCTCTCATCCCGTACCTCAGAGCATAGTGGGGGGGGGGGGGGAGGGAGAGAGAAAATGGTTGAGGAGGCGAGCTGTGTGTTGTAAGTGTTGGAAGGAAAAAAATGGAAGCGAGATTGTGTGTGTTGAGGGTGGCGATGTGAGGAGTGTGTGAGAGAGAGAGGGGGGGAGTGAGGGATAAGCATTTGGGGTTACACAAGGCAGGAATGGGAGTGTGTGCGAGGGAGGAAGAGGGGGAGGGTGGGAAAGAGAGGGGAGAGAGAGGCCAGAGGTAGAGCGTAGCTGAGAGAGGGAGTTCTCTCTCTGATGGGGAGGAAAAGAGAGGGAGGGAGAGAGAGAGAGAGCGCGCGCGTCGTGCTGGAAGGAGTGGGCGAGAGAAGTTTGGGGGTGTGAGAGAGAGAGAGGCTGAAAAAGAGGATGATATCGAAGAGGATTCCAGCGCAACTGGGAAGAGAGGAAAAAGAGGGTCGGGGAAGAAGAGGAGGAAGGAGGAGGGAGAGGGGTGAGGCAACCGTGGAGGTCAGTGCTTGGGGTCGCTATATCGATTCTTGCTTCGCTTGAGTGTCAACTCGCTGGAAAGAGATAGGAGTGAGAGAGAGAAGTAGAGAGAGGGAGGGAATATAGAGGGTGAGAAGTGGGAGGAGGAAGAGGGGGTTAGGTAGAAGGGCGGGGTTAAGAGGGAGAGGAACGTAGGAGGAGAGAGAGGGAGAATCGTAACTAGAGGGAGGGAGAAAGAGAGGAAAGATTAGTAAGAGCAAAAGAGAGAGAGAGAGAGAGGTGGGCTTTTGATGATAGGGCTGTAGGTAAGTGAAATCTGTGAAAGAGAGTAGGAATGAGGTCGGAGGTGGAATGGAAGTCTGAGAGGGAGTCAAACGTAAAGGGATTGAAGTGTGAGGCGAGGAAAGAAGATGAGAGGAAGAGAGAGAGCGAGAGAAAGAAAGAGAGAGATTGGAAGAGGGAAAAGGGTTGGCGGATGGTCCCGGAAAATTAAAAAAAATATCCGCGGGAAGAACGTCTGGTGTCCTGGGAATAAGGGAGGAGTGCGCGGATGGAGGAAAAGACGGGCGGGGAGAAATGCTTATAGAAAATGAGAGCGGCGGAATGTAACGTTGAAGGAGAGGAAGGACGGTATTAAATATAAGGGAATGATGAGGGTAAGTCTGATGCCTAAGGTGATGGTAAAGGTGCCATCACCCGCTAGTGGTGATGAGGATTGTTGTGATGCTCCGAACAGTGAAACCGAAATAAGTATAAAGAATGTATCGAGAAATCGACGAGTGAAATTTCAGAATCGCGAGGAAGAGAGAATTAATATCGAGCATTTTGGAGAAAAGTTTGTGCGAGGACAAAACGCATTTCTAAACGACGCGTTCTTGCATCTACGTACCTTAACTTTCAATTGTCTGCTATTTTCCATTTAAAACCACTTCAGCTGAAATAACGAAAACGAAATCCCTCGAAAATGTCAGAAGATTATAACGTAAAGTTCTGGAAATACGCTTTATAATCTGTGGAAGCAAACCCATTTACTGGGTAGCCTGATGGTCCGTAAATTAAAAGAATAGAAATTTGCGAAGTTATTGCGATTTTCTTCGTTCGAATTTGTTAGCTCGAACAAAAACGAGGGAGCTTTTTGGATGGGGCTATTGAAAAGATCGAATTCGGTGGTTTGGAGATTGTGGTGAAGTGGAAGAGGTGAGATGACATTGAACCAGAAGGGGAGTTAGTCGGAGGGAGAGAATAAGATTGGGGAGGGAGGGAGAGGAAAGAAGATGGCGAGAATGTGCATCTGCAAACAGTAAGAGAGAGAGAGAGACAGACAGACAAACGACTTTATTTAGGGCGAAATTGAGACTACATAGTCCCTTCTTACATTTAACCCTAGAGAGAGAGAGGGAAAAAGAAGAGAGAACTGTTGCCAAAGTAGATTGATCGTCGGAATAAAAATTCCGATCGCTAACAGACGAGGGGGGGGGGGGGGGGGGGGAGAAGGAAGAAAGAGAGAAGTCGTGTAAATATTTTTAAAATGATTTCCTATATCGGGGGGAGGGGGGGGGAACTTCGGCGGAAAATAGGTTCGGATTCGAGCAAGTCCGTGTAAATACAGTTGGCCCTCTTCCAACGTGAGGATTGCGTCCCTCGAGGAAGCCGTGTTGGGCGAATCCGCGTTGGAAAAACGCGTTGGAGGAAGGTTTCCCGTTCCTGCTATATCCTCTCATAAGATTTCGAATTTTATTTCCGCGCAAACAATTTCGGGTGATTTTTATTTCGAAAAGTACGCGAATCTTTCGTTTTATAAAAAAAAACTTGATTTTTTTCGGTTGAAAAGCGCGATAGATGAAATGAAACGGGAAGAACAAATAATATTTTTTTGTGATGCGGGCTGGCCTAGTTTTAAAAAAATCACAGTGGTCTAATGCTCAATAGTTGATTGCGTATCTTTGTCCTTATGTGTCCATCGCTACCCTTATTCGAATCTGAATGGTACTTCGCTTAACATAGAACGTTTTTTTCGTTACAACTCACTATCAGTTTGGTGCTACACAAACTACATTGTTTTTATTGAAAATCCACGTTACGACTTGAATGAATGCATCTATATTTTTATTTAATTATAGTATATAGGTATTGTGTTCTATTTTTACGCATGATCAATATTATAGAACCGAAAATCTTTGGAGAAATATCCTGCTATAGTACCACTTACTTTGTTATTATTGATTTACTTTGTTTTCCAGGTTAGTACTTCATACTATTCATATAAATATGATATTCATATTTATATATTCTATATATAGTTTCCGCGATCTGTTGGTTTGTTTGTTTGTTGGTTTGTCTGAAAAGATCATAGCGCACGAGAAAATACGTCGAATTAGTCGCTAGAACCGAGAAATATTACATATTTTTTCCCCAGACACGATAAGACAGTAGTTAGGAGTTCATTTGGTGCTGTGACACCCCCTGCCAAACACTTATGGCGGCTTGCACGGTATTCGTGTAAATGTAACGATACACCCGCTTACTAGAAAAATGCGAATAATAATATTTATTTTTACAGTCCCTCAGCCGGGATTCGAACCCGCGGCCCTGGCATTAGGAA
The DNA here is from genome assembly GCA_036926305.1 of Uropetala carovei. Lineage (NCBI taxonomy): Eukaryota > Metazoa > Arthropoda > Insecta > Odonata > Petaluridae > Uropetala > Uropetala carovei. Next base: position 1,046,486 of record JAXCHB010000210.1, read on the forward strand.
CTAGACACGCTAACCACGTCTATACCATTAACTCGAGATAGAATCGAGATAGAAACTCTAAATTTGGTAGGAATGCTCTATTCACATATCTTAAGGTATTGACGAAAAAATTATCGAAAAAAAAGTCCTGGGTTCGACTCCAAGGATGACATTTCTATTTCCCATAAAATAACACGTAAAATCGACTTTTCGACGTGCAGGCTTTCATTCATTTTTAGATTAAAATTAGAAAGAATTAATCTACGTTCTTCAAATTTGAACCATTTTTAAGAAAAAATTATAAAGTTTCCTATACTGTTCGTCTTTTTTCGCATACATTTCGAAATCACTCATGTTAAACGTTTATAATTCACATATTTTGGGGAAATCTTGCCATTTTAATGGGTTGTTGTCTTGCCTACCAATTACATTGTTACACCTCGAAATTCTATTGTTATTTCAACCCTTATTATGGGTTTGTAAGGGTGCTTTGAATGCTTTTAATACGAGAGATAGAAGGAAGGAGAGGGAAATAATTTTCGTATTAACCAAAGTGAACAACATTCTTAAATGATTATATTGAATATACATTCATTCTCTTTCGTGGAAGAATACACCCAACTATTTTAAGTTTAACTAAAGAAAGCCCATCATGTGAATGATCGATAATCTTTTACTAATTTTTAACGCAACTATTTCAAGTTTAACTAATGATAGCCCGTCATATTTAACTCGATGATGGCTCCACGGATACCGCACCTCACTTAAATTCAGAAAGGCAAAAAGAAAGACAACTGAAAACGAATTTTTGAACAGAAATTAAAAACAATCTTTTGGAGTTTCAAAATTTGATATATTATTGTGTATCGTGTATGCATGTGCACACCCGAGTATGGAAATAAAAAAAACAGTTCTGGAATTGGGTGTTAGCGACAGGAACTGCTGGCATGGAAAATAAAGTGAAGGAAGAATGAATTCGGCCGATTAAAACATAGATTAAATTCGCGAAATAATTATAGAACTCGCCTCATGGCTGATGTATAATTGAAGAACTACGTTTCTTCACATCCATAAAAAAGATCTTTGAACAACTAGATGTGCGTTTAGGTTGCTAAGCAGCAATCGTCGTTGGTGATACTTCGATAGAATATTCTCGAACGTATGCGAGGATGAATTGGACTGAAGGTCGTCATGCGAAGGAAAGAGGAGAAAATTATGGAGTTTCCTATGTCCCCGTGACTCTGGATTTCATTAAGTCAGACGAGGATCAGAGAGGGTGTTGGAGCATAAGGAGGTGAGGAGAAATACGCATTCGGAGGAAGAGATGAAAGGGTGAACTGATGGGTCGGAAAGAGGGAAATCTGGAAGAGAGAATGGAGGCGAGGAGTATCACCTCCGACTAATTTAAGGTTTTTCTTGACTCCTAAAAGGAAAAAAAGAGGACTTCGCAGGGTTTGAAATAACGATTCGAGTCAACAATGGGCTTATCGCCGTGGAAACTCCGGAGGAGCGGATGTTTAATCTTTTAACTACCTATTTAAATAGCATCTCCGAGATTAACGAGCCCCTTTGCTGTAATCGAGAATTGAAACTATTGCTCTCTTCTGTCTCAAAATAATTAAATTTTCGAGCTTCGTGTTCGTGTTGTGGATTGTACTAGAATAAAGTTTGTGTATCTATTTAGCTATGTATATAAATGGATGTGTTTGCACATATATATATATACATACATTGATATAGGTACACAGTTATCATGCGGCGAACGTTGTCCGGCGTGAAGGCGTTAATGAAGGAATTTTCGAAAAACCAATTTTCTCATCCCCTCAGAAAAATCCCATTAAATGTATAAATGTTTCGCATTTATTTTTTAAAAATGACCGTGGCAAAACGACAGTTGTCACCACGCGTGACATTTATTGGATTTGTCAGGGATTGTAAATTGACCGTTGAATAATTGAAACTGCGCCGACGCGAAATTAACATTTTCGACAAAACAATAACGATTATTAATATTGGACGGAACAGTTTGAATCCGTTACGCTATATCGCTCACGGGTTAATTTATATGTTCGCGCGTGCAATTTTGTTCGTCAAATGTTTAAAGCGGTGTTTTTTATGCGAAAGATTGAAATTGTCACCTTTAACAATGTACATATGTATTATGAAGGTTGTGACGGTAGCTGTTTAGCTAAAACGTCAGTGTTTCGAATATATGACCGCTGATTCGAATGCTACAATTGAAAACGTAGCATATAATATTTGTTTTTAATAGGCGTTCGTCCAAATTTTATCAATAATATTCTGTAAATAGACTTATGGTGAGTATATGATGAAATATGTAGCAATGTACGTATAAATGAAGGTTTTTAAAAGTAATGATCCTGCCTTAGTAACTAGTTTGCTTAGGCAATCTCCAGCACATTATCTACAGTAGTTGCTGACAGATCAAATGGTCAGTGCAGCATGGCGCAGGCTGTGATGCTCATGTTAATGCCTCCATCTCCCAAAGAATTTGGGGGGACATTTTGTAAAACAAAAATTCTTAATGGGACCCTTCATATTACTCCATTATGTTGGTAAAAATTTCGGAAAAATCATCACGCTTAGCTAATGTAGGCATTCACGGCCTCACATTATGGTCCGTATGATAAAATATTTGACTGTATCAGCAAGGGGGGAGTTTTGGGAAAGAATTATCGCGATTTTTGACGAAGACATACGGTATTTCGGCAAGCGTCGAATCAGCTGCTCACTCTTATCTAGTAATGTGGTTGTCTTTGAAACTGCATCATTGCCCTATTTCATCCACTAACCTAAATGATACGCGATTCGCTTTATTGCCCGAGGAAAGTAAAGCAAGATATCTTTAATCGGAAAGCTACGCATCGTAACCGGCGGAGAAGTTTATTGGCGAATATATTGCTTCGCTTTATGTGTCTTGAAGCTCATCGGAACGAGGTTTCTCAATTTCTCGTGTTAGCTTAAGGCTTAGCCGGGAACAGCGAAATAGAAAGAAAGAATATAAAGAATGGAAAGCGTTTATGAGCGATTTTTTTGTGTTTTCCCGCTCTACTGGTACACTTTCTATGCCCTTTCTGTCCCTCACACCTCGCCGACTCCCATCGATGTATTTTTTTCTCCCAATTTCCTCTCTCTACCCTCTTCTCTTAACTCCTATTCACTCCCTCCTGCCTCTCTTAACTAAGGTCGCGGGTTAGGATCTCGCCTAGGGTCTCTCCTATCCCGTTTTCTCCCTCTCATTTCCCTCTCTCTGACTTCTACGTACTACCCTACAGAACTCCAAAGCCGACACGGGCCAAAGTCGACCTTGATTGGACCTAAGTGGGCCACACTGAAATTTTTGTCCATAATAAAAACTTATGTACACTATTTTGGATTTGTTAATTACCGTAAATTTTACATGCGATTTTCATGTGACAAAAAATGAAGTGGCAAACAAACATAATTTACGTACAAATTTTAATTGCGAATTTTATATAAAAGGAGTTAACTCCCTGCTTCGAGCGGGCCACCCAAAATGCGTCGGCGGGTCGCGTTTGGCCCGTGGGCCGTATGTTACGCACCCCTGCCCTACACCCTACCTCTCTCTCTCTCCTTCTCTGTCCCCCTCCCTCGTCTCATCCTCCTCCCTCCAATCCTTTTCTCTCTTCCCTCCGTATCCTCTCCCTCCCCTAATTACTCCCCCTCCCCTCCATCTCCCTCTCTCACCCTCTTCCCTTCAACCCCTCCATTTTCTCACCTCCCATCCCACTCCTTCATTCTTCTTTCCTCCCTTTCCATCCTCGTTCGTCTTATAAATGCTTCCGGTGAACCTGTGCCCTTTTTCCTTCTTTTAATGTCCCCCATCCCTTTCTCCTCCTCCCTCTCCCACTCTCTCTCGCTTCCCATCGAACGCATACTCTCCACTATATATCCCGGTAAATGAGTGTTCACCCTACCATTTCCTCAATTATCGCAGCCGCCTGCTGAATAACTGTACACTTTAATATCTCGTCATCCTGTTTGGTCTGTTGTGTCTCGGGTTGTGACAGCGTAGGAGTTCGTGTCTCGTCTCGGATTTAGAAGTAAAAGTGTCGTACGTTTCTTTCACAGCTGTAAAAAAAATCAACTCGAGTAATTCTTATGTCTAGGACCGACGTGGATAATTTTACACATGTGGACGGGGAATGATTTGGCAGCCACCCAAGTGTTGAAAATTTTGAGGATATTTCAGTTTCGATTAGGTGAAAAGTCTGAGGTAGACAAGGTCTCTTGTGTATGTCCCTAGAGCCGGACCGCCCTCGTAGCCCGCGCCTAAAACCGATGCTGCTGCAAAGCTAACTTCAAAGATCGACTCTAATCAACCATCCGCTTAAAACCACTACATGGCAATAAAATGAGCGAACGGCTCGCTACCTTTGCAGTCGAAAGGCATCGATCGCTATATCCGTCAAAATTAGGTGGATTTCCACTGAGCAGCGAATATGACTCGCAACCATATTATGGATATAATATGTTCAAGCAAGAAACTCTGCTAATTCCCCTTTAATTCTTGCAGAAGAGGTTGCTTAATTTCGTAATTATTAAGTAATGTGTGGGGACCGTGCCATTTTAATCTTCTAGAATCTAGATCTTACCTCTTACCTTCCCGATTACTTCATTTTTGGATCGAATTTCCTTTATATTGTAATATACATATTGGAATCAATGAATAAATTCTATGAAAATCGGTGCCCGAAACCTTAGAATTATACTGTCGGCTCAGTGTATCTGCCGATCGCTGTAACGTATCATTGCCTGCAAAAATATGGAATGGTTTAGCGTTTGATATAAATGATGTACTGTACATAAAACGAAATTTCTCGTATATTATCTGAATTATTCCTGTCTTATCGATGCCCGCGCTTTTATTTTGATTTAATTCTGCATAATTTCCTTTCGGTTTCATCGTCTGTCATTTCTTTCGTATTTACCTAAATTGATTTTTTTAGGATTTTTAGCGTTATCTCCTCGCATTCTGACATTAAAATTTTTCCACTCATTTTCTCCCTACATCTTCGGTTCCGTCCAAAAGAGAGAAAAAGAGACATTAAGAAAAAGAAATAATATTGAAACACTGATTAATATAATCCTAAATAAGTTACTAGGATCTTCATTTATAACCTTGGAAATCGTTTCCTAAGGCAATCATCATTCTTCAAGAATTATTTTTGGAAATAAATTCGCAGAAAATTAGGAAAAAAGATGCGATTCTTTTCCGACTTTGAAATGGCACAGAAAACGCTTCGTCGTGTTTTAGGGTTAATTGCTTTCTTTTTCTAAATATTGCGGAATTATTTGCAGTCTTTATTATCATAAATGGTAGACGAGTATATTCGTCCAACCTATCCGTTATATGTTTAGAAGATAGCTGTTTTGTGGGAAAAACTTCGGGAAGATTTTATCCAAAATACACGAAAAATACAATTGTTACCTGGGTAATAAATTTATTATTCAATAAATCTTTTTCTTCAGCCAACAATAAAAGCTTTGCCGCCTTAATTGTTTTCGGTTTCGAGGGGTTAAGAATCGCAATTCGCATTGATGAGCGAGAGCTCGTTCTATCCTTGGGAATTTTTATCTCTGACCTTTCTTGTTCCGTCGGTAGGGAAGGGAATGCAGGTGCGTTTGCGTGTATCCCTACGCTCGGGTGACGTCGAGAGCTCCGTGTTAAAAAAATATGACGTCTGGGACCCTAGCCGCCGTATAGGTCGATGCAGCCACGAGCGGTGTGTGTGTGTGTGTGTTTTGTCTGCGTGTGTGCTCTGTGTGTGTGTCTCTCTCTCTATGTGCAATTTCGTTTTGTTTTTTTTTCTTCCAATTTGTAGAAGAGCTCACAGCCGAACGAAAGGTTTGTTTTGTTTTTTTTTTGCGCGCAACTGCAGTTTTTATCGTCTACCTCCATCTCTATCCGTCCCTCTTCGCTGACTTTTCGTCTAATATTTTTGTTTTTGTCTCACTTTTCTCTCTTCTCTACTCACCCTTTCGTTAATTATTTCATCCTCTCTTTCTTCCTTCGTTTCTGCGTTTGTCTACCTCTATTTTCCTTCTTTTTCCTCCTCTGACCTATTGCCAATAGGTGCACGTGAGTGTAATTTTAGTTACCCGAGTCGGTATAACATCAGAAGAGAATGGCTGTCAAAAGAAACGTCTTTTTTATATTTTCTCTTGACTGGAGACATATCATTCTCTCTTCCGATGACCTTTCTTTGAACAAAAATAAAAAAGGACTTCCTATCGTGGTGTACGTATCAGGGCCTCGTTTCTCGTGAAATTCTATATATGGAGGGTGCGGGCGTTCGTACGCTCTTATATTTTTTTGATCGGCCGGCGTCCATCTCAAAGCGTTTCCAACTTATCAGGGCATATTTTTCGCATAGTCCGTTGACTTTTTTTTGTCGCAGCGTTCGGCAGACCTTTGAGGGCGGCATTTCCTCTACGGTCCTTTTTGTTTGTCCCGACTTCCTGTTTAAATAAAAAAAAAGCTATCGTCTCTGCTATGCGATCAGCCATTGCCAAATTGGACGGTTTTTCTTTGCGAAGTATTTTCTCGTGAAATATTAGTTTTTCTTCGAGGAGTACCTACCTCTCCTGTCGTATGCTGTGTGAATTTTAGAAGGGTTAGAGCAGGAGACTGTCTCATAATTAGCGAGGGGTTATTTTTAAATTGGAACGCTGAAAATTTTTTGTTTTGTTTTTATGGGAAATTGGCAAAGCCTCTTAATGAATAATAAAAAAATTAAAAGTTCTATTTAAGAAGTTTAATGTATCCAGCGGAAGATAAAGGGAATTCTCACAGTACTGAAACAGCGATAATTATAAGCATTCCCTCTGCGAAGTTGCCTTCTTCAGTGGTAATTCAATGTCCATTTATTGTAATATCTTAAGTCGTCCATTTTACACCGAAGGCGGATACTTCATACGTGAAATTCTTCCAAGTTTCAGTCAAACGTTATAATGGCTACAGCATGTGTATCATTTATCGGCTCGGGCAAAAAATATTAATGAAACGTAAATCGAATTCTGTAAGACACATAATTAATGATGAGGCACTACAATATTTAACGTAAGAAAAAATAGCTGGGTTGTAAGAGCACTCCGTGAATTTAACTAAGCGATGGAATGGCCGTTAAGATAATGTATAATTTTTCTCGATCCACTGTTTGAATAAGGTCCGCCACGAAGTCTCGTCTTTCCATGGATGAATATTCCTATTACTTCCGTTTCTGTGGGCATTATTCCTGGCTCCTCTCTCTCTTTCCCCATGGACAGACTCCAGGGGTTTTCTCCAGTGGAGCAACGATGTTTTGTTACTCTCGGAAAAAACTTATAAATTAAAGAACTGAAATATATTGGATAGGCAGCGGACCGGAAGAAATACCGAGTAAAATGCCTCGAAGGGGAAATAGTAAAATTTGGATAAATTAGTGGGAGATCCGGTTGTTTAAATATGAGGTAACGGCATAAAATGTTGGTCTTTTGTCCTTAATATCTAAGACTAATTATGTAATGTAATACTATTCTCTTCGCCGTAGTTCCCAATGTGTTGTAAATTCACGAGTGCCCCGGCCAGGATGCGGGAAAAATGGGCCAAAATCATATTCGAATCGAAAAAAATACGTGCAGCGTATTTTTTTTCGATTCGATTCGTTGGGTTGTATCCAGATCCGATTCTTGTGTTATCGGATAAAAGATTATTTCCTGAAAATTTGCTTGCTCGCGACTGTTTTTATGCGCGGTTGTATGGAGAATAGAAAACATTATTTTTTCTGGAGACCCAAAAAAAATGGAATATAATCATCATTAAAGTTAAATTTATCGCAAATTTTCTTGTAAATATTCTACGAGGTAGTTTTTGTTAGTTTACATTGTAATACGTCATCAAACAGCATAGATACAATAGACTTAATCCAGTGCAGATTCAGACTCTTAACAAGTTTTCATAGAAATTTATTTTCATATCAGAACTTTCCCGCAAACATTATGTTAAGTAATTTCTGTCCATTTATGTTACCCATTAGAAAACTTATTCTTCAAAGAGTTTAGATACTATCGTCTATCGTAAATTCAGACTTTACATACTTAGTGGAGTATTCTCGAATTGTTAAGATGTTATAATATCGCTGTAAGTTTTGTTCCGGATTACTATTTAGTTTAAACGATCGAGGCTAGAGTTGCGTGCTTTACCTGGAAACTGTCTGAATTGAGCTGAGTTTTTAAAGCTTATCCCTTTTCAACTAAGAAAACATGCCCCGGTGAAAACAGAAAAGCAAGCGAGTGAAATTTTACTCTTTCTTAGTGGTTCTACTACAAGTTCCAATAGATGCACACGATATGTAATTATTTGATATTATCTGTGTGATTTTTAGACTCGTTCCCTGCTGCGACTAAGTCGCAAAGCGTCCAGAAACATCTCTTTAAGGGCATGTTCCCAGAATTAATGTTAGATTATGGCCTTATAGTTTTCATTTACTTTTCAAAGCGCCTCGCATATTTTCTTCAAGAGGTCCTTGAGGATAGGCACATTTTTAACCACTTGCATTCTCTCGAAAAAAAAAACCCGTGCGCGCACAGGCTCTTTTCGTTCACTCTTATTTTTTTACGTTATTTTCTCCCGCAGCCGCAGTGCAGGACGTAGGATAAAAAAATCTCAAATATTCTCGCTGCCTGCAATTTTACGTTTAAAAAAAAAAATCCATGGCACTCTTACCCAAAAATGTGTCAGATTTATGTACCATTTTAATTTATCACTTGCGCGCTTTTTTTCCTCCGTGCTTTTGAAATATTTACAACAAGAGTAAGTGTGAAAGGCGCGGCTTTGTTTGCAGAGATTTTTTTAAATTTACCAAATGAAATTACCGCAGCGGAAGAGGCGAAGTGGAAGCAGGTGGGAGAGATCGCGACGTCGATCCCCGCCTTGCACCGAATTCCCGCTAGAATAATTATATGTACCGCGTTTGATGAAGGCCATGCATGTTAAAGGTGTAACTAGTTTTTTAAACAAGTTGCTGTTTAAACGTTTGCTGTGACACATTGTCCACCTTTCCGTCCTTACCCATTCTATTTGTTCTTATTTATGTATTTTCCGAAGATTCTTACTGCGTTGGGTTGTTAAATTATACGCACCAAAATCCCGTTTTTACGGAATGTGTTGTGACCGAGTTCATTCCATATAAAACGATTTTCCGTGAAACCGGTATTAAGTAATGTACCTACCCGTAGAATTACAGTGAAACACCCAAAAAATATGTGTAACCTTGGAAAGTAACGATTGTTCAATGACGATTATATATTTTTAAAACGAAAGTATATAAAAAAATACAGTATCATTGCACAAATATTTTATCACAAAGTTCTATTACCGCGTTGGAGCCAATTTTCGAACTATAGGAAGCGAAATTCGGTGTTACGATAATATTTTTCGCTGTTAAACTAATTGATACTCCTTTGATACTATCGCATCGCATCAGTTTCATCCAACAAAATGGTTCAGAGATTCTTTGTATGGCTCATATATATTTCCATTTCGTAATCTTATATGATTAAAACTACCGGACAGATTTTGTTTATTGTGCACTAAATAATAATTATGATACGTATTGGCTGGTAGTAGAAATGCGTTGAATTTGAATATTTTGTGAGCCACGAACTCCCAGCAAACAACTTACTGTTATTCACATTGCAAGCGTTATGTTGTAAATTATTCTGTATGGGTCATTATCTTTTTTATGCTCAATAGGATCATTACGAATCCTGCTTTAATTCACGAATGATGTGGTTTGGTTCTCGTTATCACCAAAAAATTAGCGTATGTGGAATTATTTAATCTCCTTTACATCGTCATACTACAGTGTATTTACGCGCGCGAGTTTTAAATCTTTTGTGAGATAAGTTGCATTGTTTTATTCTTTGATAATGTGTGGAAAAAATTACTTAAATTATTCGTGTTTTTCCGTCCTAATCTTGTTGAATTTTTTCACGAGTTTTCCATCAGGTTATCTTTGTCATTGCCAATTACATTGTTGAATAATAATAAAATTTTCCATTTTGAACAGCTGGTCCCAATCTTTTGTACGAGTTCGGTCAATTTGCGCTGGGAAATTGATGGGGTAGACGGACAATTGGTCCTCTCTTTTTTTTCGATACTTTGTCTTTCAAATAAATCTATTTAATTCCACATTTTTATCTCGGCCTTATCATTACTGTAGGTCTTGTATGAAGTTGATAAAGTAATAATCGAAGTTCGTCAAATGTTGTCTAATCGGAAAATTTAATTTTACCAATTATTTCAACTTATTGGTGTAGCACTATAGTTACATCAGTTTTGTTGCCTGATGAATTATCTATCGTCGCCCCAAGAGAGGTGGTTGGCTCGGCGCAAATCGGCTTGTGCGGGTTCCTGTTTACATTTATCACCTAATTTAACTTCGAATTTCCTTGCTGTGGCATCGAAAAACGCGGGGCCAGGGGAGGTCGCCCTGATTTTCCCTACCGTTGGGAACGGCCATGTCAGTAGCTTTACCGAAATTCTTCGTACTTGAGAGTGTTGACCAAACGGAAGAGCGAACTTGATGATTAATTTTCGATTTAAAAAAAATGCGTGGGCGGTTTAAAAAAAAAACGTTTGTTGAGGAATGGGGGTGCTAACGAATCTTACAAGAGGTTACGAAGGATTGTGTTTCGGCGTAAACAACTTTCATTTCTCTCCCGCGGCCTCTCTTCTCATCTCTTCTTCCTCTCACCGCCTCCCCCCCTCCCCCTCTCCATTTCCCCTCCCTCACTCCCTCCCCCCCGCCTTCCGTCGCTTAAAATGTTGTTTTAGCGTCCATTACTGCCCACGGAGCAGCAATAATTAGCTTGATTGGTTCGTCGACGGGACGATGAAAAGGGCACGCTCGCTTCTCTTGTGTTTTAGAGGCGTAGAGAGCGCCGTGGTTTCCCTCAAAAGGACCTAGGAGTCCAATCGCCAAACATGCGACGATCAGTTCGTCGCATTCGCCGCACAATACCAATATATGCAATGGCAATACCAATAAGGAGGCGTAATGTTTTCAATTTAGATTTGAGTTTGTGATCCGGGATCAACCAGGGCATCGAACCGGAACCGAACCGAAAACCCAAATCGAAAAAAACCGATATTTTTGGCCTGAGTGGAACCGAACCCGAACCGAAAAAACTAAATGCGTTGAACCCGAACCGAAACCGAAAAGCGATATTTATTTCGCTCCTTTATTTCGGGTCCAATAAACAGCGTAAGAGAAAATCGGAATTTTCCCACCTCTCGGTAATCTTTCATGTTCAAATGGCCATCGCCTCCCTCACGCTACCATACCCTGTCGCCATGGGGTCCAAACCCCGACCAAGTTCACTTATTCTCAATTCCCTTGGGTCGTTCCACGAATACAACCTTCAAGTCTTTTCTAAGATAATATCTACCGACTTCTGGTAATTCTTTGGGGGAAATTTACCCATTTGAGAATTCCCTGAACCATATGAATGCCTAGTGGGAGAAGGGAAGTTTTACTCAATGTTTCGTTTGCTACAGATGTCCACAAGCTCTCATTTCTTCATATTTATGTACTGTGCGTAGCATCCACCAGTCTGGCCTCGCTAATTATTGAAGAAGGATCGTTCAACATTTGTTTCTTGCATTAATTGCGCTTTGTTACAAGTTAGTAATTTTAAATTTCGAAAAATTCAGTTTTATATTGGATATTAATCGTTCTTGAAAATAGGAATAAAATATTAATGTACATTTGTTATTTCCATTAAAATATTAACTTATCGGTGTGAATAACGAAGTGTTGCCAATATTAAGGAGAAGATCCAGCGCAAATGGAGAAGCTATTATTTATTATTGTTATTTCTGTTTTTCAATGTGTTTTATTAATTGTTGAAATTGTTTCTATGCTGTTCTTAAGTGTTGAGTTTATTGAATGAAGTTAGTAATTTCTTTTTCGAAAAACGGGGCGGATAATCCACAAGAGGCAAAGATTCTTTGTTCATTGTTCAATTATTTAAGCTCGCAGTTACGATCACAAGATTTACAGAGGCCTAATAAAAAGGAGAGGCTACGAACTTAGGATCACGTATTTGGACGAAATGTGGATCATGCGATTCTTTATACAAATAAATGTCTCAGAGTTTATGTGAATGCATCCGTGATTTGGAGAAGTCATCGTCAAAAATATGCAAAGCATCGTATGTCGCTTATAATAATTATTTGTATTATTGTTGCTAACAGTCGGTTTGGTTGGGGGACTAGTGTGCACACATTGTACGTTAAGGCCTGGCTTCGATTCCGGTTCGCAATATATTTTTCCTCTTTTTTTCCCCTATCCTCCAAACGTTATTAGAAAATAATATTATCCTATAATTTAACTCTTTTTTATTTTTATTTTGAGGGAGTTTATTAATAGAGCGCTTTTTTTTTACATCTAAATATTATCTTGTAATTCACCATATAGGCGGGTGACAGGAGGTGCGATGCATCAAATTTCTCCTAACGACTATCCCTTGTAACAATATTACTCCTGTTATGGTTTCTGAAAGTAAAATGTAAAGAGGATATATATTTAACGGTATATTGATGAATAACTAAAACATGACATTCATTCGCATATTTGCGTGTAAGTTACGTAGATCAGGAATCACAATTGGAGGCGTACCCGTGACAACAAAAATCGTTAAGGACTGCTTTGTGCACGGCACCTTCTGCCACCCACCAACTTGGGTAGTTGCAGGGTAAAATGTACGTAGATTATTTTATTTGTGCCGGGTGAAAATCACGTTTTTGCATAGTTACAATTTTTCAAAACGGTACTTATCATTTCAATTTCATGAAATAATGAAGTTTAACATTCTCACACTACTTAAGTGAATAAAAATATTCTGTCATAGTAAATTTGTATCATGTTAATAAACATTTCTCAGCCTTTCTGGGTTCTCGGACTCTCAATTTCCGCGGGCCTCTTCCTCATAAAAATTTTATACATTTTTTCATGCATTTACGTGATCATTGGATGAAAAGATAAAGTCGCGTATTTACAGTTTCTGCTATAATATTAGCAGTGGACGTGATCCACAAATTGATAATGAAAATAACAGTGTCTTATTCAACTTACTGGCACTATTGAGACATGCGGTCTCTTATTTTGCCGTACCATTTGTGAATTAAAATATTAATAATTCATTATTAGGCATTCCAGCTTTAGCGCATTTTAGCTTCGGTTTGTCTGTTCTTCTATCCGAATGCAATTCTTTTCTTCGTAGATATTCAGCGGATTTTAATGAAATTTAGTACTAAAGGCTAAGCACAGTAAATTAGAAAATGAGATGAATGGTTTGCATAACATAATAAGTTTAGAATACTCTATCGCAGGAAACGTGCTTATTTGTAATTCAACTTACACTTTCCTAATCTATTGCAATCATTTGCGACGCAGGAATGGTTTATAGTTATTCAATTCTAAATATAATCTTAAATAAAATACATACTAAATATTTACATTTAAATAATTTATTTTCGTATTTTGATTATTAGTTTTTCTTTAAATATCACTATTGCTATAGTGAAGATGTATTTGATTTATATAGAAAATTGCGTAAATTAATAAATCAGTTCTTGAAAGTGCCTTAAAAATATTTTAAGGTCGGAGCGAAACACACCGGTTCGAACCGGTTAACTGATGGTTGCCGGAGCGAAACCGGAACCGAAATTTTGTTTTGAATGAGCCGGAACGAAAACCGGAGCAAAAAAATTACGGCTCGATGCCCTGCTTGTAACTGATGGAATCTAATTGATACTTGTCCTAATCTTCCTCGGTTTGCTTCGAACGTTTATAAATAATCTCGAATAGCTCATTTTTGTTGGTACAGATAAAAAATATGACTCATATTATAGGAAAATTCTGTTCAAGCTGGGGCTTGAACTTAGGTATTTCATTTTTCATTATTTTTATAATTATTTTTAGATAGAGGGGCACGAAAAAACCTACGCTCTAGCCATTTGAAATGCTTTCTGTAACTTTCTTCAATGGCTAAATTAGCAATTCGAAAAAGATGTTGTTGCCTATTGTTTTTTCTAAACTTCGAAATTTTGTTAAAGGCTTAAAAAAATTAACTTTGACTTGTATAACTTTACGCATACAATATTATCTGGTGACACGGATCAAAAAGTAGCTAAACGATAGCGCCAAATTTATCCCGTTTAATCAAAATATTTTTATTGCCAAAATTGCATTGTTTCCTAATTCACGTACCAAAGTCGCCTTCTGTTACAATATATATATATTGTAACAGAGGGCGACTTTGAAAAGGCGTTGGCTAAAATCTCTATAAATCTACTGCGTTTCGTATTCGAAAGGACGTCCCTGACTCTAATAGGGGACGAAGAATTTTCATTCAATCCAGGTCTCGGAGGAGGAAAAAAAACACATCCCAAACGAGTGGTTAATTTTCTCTTCCGCCCTTTAATTTTTTCTAACTAATGCCTTTAGGAATTCGAGGCGCCAAACAGTTGAGCCACTTATTTTTTTTCCCGTTCTCCTTCGCCCTTCTTTTTTCTTGCTTGGACGAAAACGGACGCCATCTTGTGGCCGTTTTCCGCCTTTTAGCTCTTGGTTTCTGGAAACTTTTTTTTTAACGATTAAAAGTATTGCGTAACGTATCGCTTTACTGGTACGCATTTTTCCGTCGTCGCGTTTCGCCTTTTCTTCATTTTGGGAAAGGGCTTGTAAGTTTTTGAAAGCAGGCCGCCATTTGTTACTTATAGACGTCTCCTATGTTCTTGAATGTGAAAATATTTCTCGGTTCGCCATAACTTTATTGAAGTATCGTCGGAGGATTTTAAATAAATAAGATAGTCGTTTTTTTTCACGCCGCGTTTCTGAAAAATTCAAACAAAATAATTTCTCACGTTTTCTTCCGTTCCATTTTGGGATAAACGGTATATTTTAACTCTTACTATTGCAATCGATTGTTTAGTTTACTGTCGGTGTTTAAACTAAGAAATGGATTGGTGAAAATGATGTTGCGTTATTGGTTCAGTACATAATACGAGTTTCCTATTTTACCGCCTTGTCACGCATTATTTAATTTTCATTAACCCATGTTTTTCCCAATTTAAATTTTCTTACAATTATGATAGCCCGTGGAACTATATATTCATGGGTAATAGCATAATAATGTGAGATTTTGGTAGGTCCTTCCCACTTTGTGACTGTACCGACGTGCGTTTTAGGTTATGTATAAGATCCTTATACTTTTGATTATTTTGTACTATATTTTTACCATTTTATTTGATTTACTTTCTGTGTTTATATACATTCCGAAAAACCTTTAATTTAATATAAGGACGAGGTAATCCCTCGAACCATCAACAGTATAGTAAATCAGACGAGCAATATTTCAAACACAAAACGGCCTTTCTCAAAAGGTTATAAAAAAGGAGTACATTCCTTGAGGATGGCTGTTACATAGCTGAAATGTTAGTCTATGAACTCGGGATTTTAATGGATATCGGATTTATCCTCATCTGTTGGATTAATGCCACAAGCTGATCACAGTAATTCATCTTTGAGCTGTTCGTTCTTGATTTAAAAAATATTAATTTCATGGCGTACTCTCCAACAAGGCATGCTTATATCGGTTTAATGCTGTTCACTAAACGTTTTATTCTCACTTATGTAAGTGTACGGTTCGAAATTGTCCGGTGCCTTAAATACGATTCCAACGCGTATGAAGTTAAGTAATTTCTATATAGCTACCCATTTCTCTCCCCCTCCAGCCCAAACACCGTCCAATTATACTTAGCCTACTTCTCCCACCCTTCATCACACCGCGGAACGTCTGACATTTAGACGCCCATCTAGAATTAACCCACGGAGCAATCCCTCCGATCTATTCGCCATCTGCTCTGCGAACAAGGTCACTAAACTCTTATTTTCGCGTGCTGACGTCCTTTTTAAGCCCAAGAGCGCTTCGTTAAGGATGCCCGGATGTACTTTTTATGTATGAGATATGGCGCACCCCCTCCCTATCTTTGGAATCGGAGGCGGAAAAAGCCAGGTGAATGGCTCCCAAGAGATTAGTCCAGTAATTTAATTTGGTTATTAACGCTGAGAAATCGTTCAGGAGATGGGTATATCTTTAGAGGAGAGTTTAAGTGAGCGAATGTGTTTTCTTTGTGTCTCGCGTAAAAGAAACGGAGGGATTATCTCTCTTGCTGTTGGATGAGACGCGATAATATCACTGGGAATATTTTTTTATATCAGTGAGCCGGGAAAGGTTTGTTTAACCTTCGCGTGTAACGAAATGGTTTCGATGAGACGTTGGATTTATTATTGCTGATCAGAGGCAGTGTTAACATAAGCGATTTTTCTAACTGAAATTCCCAATATTTGGTTGAAAAAATCCATGTTAAACATACTAATTCTAACACATATTTGTCGATGGAATTAGGTTCTTATAAAATAATGTCCTTTTTTTTATATATTCCTCGTTTTGGTACTGACGTGTCTTTATTTTTATGCTAGAAATTTCAATTAGGAGATGACCATCAGTCGGCAAATAGCTCCTTAGAATAGGGTGACTAACCGTACCAAATTTGGAGGGACATAGTCATAGAGATTCTAGCATTCGGTAGGTTTTAGGCGCACACTGTCAAGTCTGGCCTATCCAAAGCCTTTCTCTTAAAGTTTTGGAGGGACAGTTGATACTACCAAATATTGATAAGAAAGCTGTACAAGTTGAAACTGGAGGTCGAGGGTACCAAAAATATATAATTCGAGCAATTGTAGCAACAGGCAGGAAAATAAAGAAATGTGAAAGAGTTGGGAACCCTAATAGACAAGCAAAAAGAGGTAAATGTTTTTTATGCACTGGAAATGACAATAAACATTCAACAAAGTGTGGTACTTGTAATAGATTTGTATGCAAAGGACATTCTCGCAAGGAAACCATCGCTGTGTGCAATTCATGTTCCCAGAAGGACTGAAATAAATTGTAATTTTGTAAGTACCATTCAGGTTTCCATTGATTTTATGGAAATGTTCTTTTGAAATTGTAAGATACGAGATTTTCTAATTCATCTTTATTGAAATCGCATTTTTATCAGCAGATATCATTTATTTTATTAGAATCCCTAATATAGTCCAAAATACAGATTTCATTCATTAATTAACTGTGAAATAGTGTAAAACTAACAATAATTATGATGTTGAGTTCGGGTCAATTTTGACCAATTTCCACAGTCTAACAATAAGTTTTTTTTTATTTCCGCGGTGCGAGAGTTAATTAATCGCCACGCTTTTATACCTCCAACTTTTGTCTCGTTTTTGAAAAATCATGAAATATATCCAACATATTGTAATATAATTTATTTGTTATAATATATTATTAATTATATCCGGTCACGTACACCCCCACTGGTCACATCAAGCTATCTAATGCCTATTACATCTAAGGTCTGTCAATCAATAAATGCACCATAAATACGCCATTCTAATATGTCCTTCCCTGTAGTCGGTAAAAATTTGAAAATGTCACTCCTTAGCTTCCTAAAATGATATCTTACCTTAGGACGGCGTCCTGGTATTGCGTGTTGTTTCTCATCCTATTTTGACTATACAAATCGAGTTCGATGGAAACCTTAATAAAAGTTCACGTATTTATCTACTGAATACACCGTTTGAACGTTTCTTTGAAACATCTCCAAATTTGTGAAGTAATTATAACTTTTATATTGTCGCTTCAATCATGTAGGAATTATAATAGAGCAGAAGTTCAAGTATCAATTTGCCCGTGGACGAAAAAAATAAACGCATTGCGAATTTCTCAGAGATTGTCACCGGCGCAAAGAATTTTTCACCCCTTGAAAATTGATTCCGAGTACGCCCTAAAAGTTCTTATTTTTCTTTCCCTCGTTCTCCTCGGAAATCCTCGGGAATAATAGCCCCTTGCCACGAGAACTAATAAATAGCCCTATCTCAACCGCTTAACCAGAATTGAACCTAGGAAACTCGCATTAACGTCTCCCTAGTCCAAAACATTTATCAATTGGATTCTAACGTTCCTGACCTGTAACTATCCCGCAGTCTTCCTCTCCTCCTCCTCCTCCAACTCCCCCCCCACCCCCAAGAAGCACGCGAGAGGGCACGGAAAATAACAACGCGAAATAATTTCTCGTTAATAAGTCGCGGAAGAAACCTTAAGAATATTTCTTTTTCTGGGGGAAAAGAACGAAATACCGCGTGGATGTGTAAAGAACTGGTTTTGTGTAAGGAGTAAGAAGGGAAGGGAGGAGGAAAAGGGTCGAGAGGGAGCGCGCGAGTCTGGGCGGAAGAGCGGGATCCGCAACAATGGTATCCGAGCGTAATGAACGAGAGAGGTCTCTGGTGTCGAGAGGAAGAGGAGCAGTAGGAAGAAGAGGGAGAGAGAAGGGGGTGGGAGGGAATAGGAGTGGAAATGGGGGGGAGGGTGGAAAAGAGAGCAAGAGGTGGAGCGAGGGATAAAAGGATGGGAGTAATAATAAAAGGAAGTGGATGACGAAAATGTTTGCGACGACAGGAGAGGGAAAAAGAGAGATCCTCTTTTCCTACCAGCGAGAAAAGAGTGTGTGTGAGGGGAGATCCGGGGGTTAATGTTCTCGGATGGATTGTGAAGAATGGAGAGTAGGAGGGGGAGGGAAGGGGGGAGAAAGGGAGAGAGAGAGGGTAAGAGGGGATGGGTCGTTATAAAGGGCCGGCAAAGCATAGGTCATTGAAGGAGAAACGCATTAAAAAAAGATGCTGGCCTGGGGGGAGGGGTGGTTAGGGAGGGGGGGAAGGGTCAATGGAGGGAGTGACCCTTTAAGGAGTCATGTGAGCATGTGTGTGTGTATACGTTTGTGCGTGTGTGTGTGTGCATAGTGGAGAGATCACGAGTTCTTGGTTTACTTCGCAGTCACGAGTCCGGCAGCACTTAAATGCTCCCGTCAAGATGGTGGATGGAGTATGTCTTGTTTCTTGCGGTGGTTTACTCCTAAATTGTAGCCTAATAAATGCCGGTTCTTTAAGCAAGACGAATAATGAAGTGGATGTAGTCTTGGATTAAGAAAGTCTGATTTATTCTGGAAGAGGGAAATGTTGCGTAACGGAGAGGATTAATAAGATGCAAAGATTATAGGAAGTCTCTTTTTTCCCGATAATCTGCGTTTATTTTTTTGGTTAGTTTTACACGAAGGAAGACCTAAAAATGAAGTTTTATAGCTGTAGTGAAAGTTTCCTTTAAAATATATATTATAGTTTTTACATGGTTTTTGAATTGTTAGATACAGATAATTTTTTATTTAGAATTTATTTTAGAATAATGTTGAAAAAGTAATTTTCACATTCAGATTTTTCGGAAGTTCGACAGGGCTAACGTTTCCCAAAGAGGAACCGTTAAACAAAACTTTTTCATAGAGAGAGAGGAAGTGAAGACTTAAAAGATAGCCTCGGAGAAGAGTTTATTAATATATACGGCTTGTTCGTAGATGAGGAGCCAAGTTTAATGGCGACACAGAACATCTGAACAGTAAGTGGGTGGTTGATCATGGAAGGAAATAAATAATATTATTACTACCATTATGTTACAATCAGATTAACAGCTTGTTGGAAACGTAAACGTGAATATCCAAAATTACATGAGAAAGAAATATTGTATTTACCATCCTTTATATTATTAGACAAGGTGAGGTGACGCTTTTTGCCAGGTGGAGTTCGTTCTCTAAGCTTCCGGTAGATAGCGTGTATGTAGAGTACAAGTAATTCCCCCTAACGTAGCGATTGAAAATTACTAGAAGCTGCCTTACGCCTCGGTGATCGGAGGTAATATATAGAGTGGAGGGGAGCGAATTCCATTAGAAAAGATGGACATTGGAGGTGCGCGCGCATCCTAGAAGGGAAATCAGCGCGATGAGTAGAGAGACCAAAGGAGGAATACGCTCCTAGTTCGAATATACTTTACATAATGATGCTCAACCTTTGGAACTTTCAAGGTTCAGGACACTGCAGTCGTAGCGGTCATGGGGTTAAGGCAGGGGCGTAAC
The DNA here is from genome assembly GCA_036926305.1 of Uropetala carovei. NCBI lineage: Eukaryota > Metazoa > Arthropoda > Insecta > Odonata > Petaluridae > Uropetala > Uropetala carovei. The sequence continues at coordinate 1,066,572 of JAXCHB010000210.1, forward strand.
TACGGTTTTGGGTCCTCCACACGTCAGGTTTTTGGGGCCCTCATTTATATAAAATTATATGAATTTATTATACCGTTTTGATTTTTATCGATATTTTTTACGTTTTAATTCCAAAAATACATTGAGACTTCTATAATTCTAACATTATAAGGATAGGACAAAACAACTCCAAACACTTAAGATGGATATTTTCCTCTTCATTTCGAGCGATGAAATCTTTCATTTCCATAAGGATATTACTACTTCGAATACCTTACGGCAGATTACGTGAAAAATTCTAAGTATATTTGTGGGGCCCCAATTATCTTGGGGCCCTCACGCACTGCCTGGGCCTGCGCCCCCCAAGTTACGCGCCTGGGTTAAGGAGGCGTTAGTTACTCCAACTCAAATTGGTGAGAAAATTAGGAAGAGAAACCAATGAGTCATATTTATACGGGATACGTGTTTGAGAAAGGACGAAATATATTTTCATTTTTGTTTTGTTCGCTTAACGGCCTCCATTTTCATTGAAGCCGTAATCTGCGATTTCTTTTTCCCATCCCATTTTCCTCCTTTTCTCCTCCTCCGTCGGTTATCCCCTCTCTTGGCCCTCCTCTTTCACCCCCAGCCTCCCTTATTTCCTACTTACCTCACACTTCCCCCGTTCCAGAGCGCATCGTCCTTTATTCCCCAGAATCTCCTTTTCATTGACGTCACATCACGACTAGAGATCTGCCCTAAAACCGCGCGTCCACCATCCCGTTCGGACGGTTGCGCTGCGTTTTTGTTTTCCCTCTTTTCCCGTCGCTCGTTCCCTTTTACGATGCGTAAAAGCTTCGGAAGCGGGAAGGGAAGGAATACGCGTTCACGCATGTACGTACGTATATATATATATATAAATATATCTGTACTAAACGACTCTTTTATATCTGTTGTTGAGGTTTTCCCCTTCATTCAACCTGTGGGTTGGTTAGATTGTTTCTGTTATTTACGGTCGCGGATTACGTTTCATTTTTGTTTCTTCTTCTTCGTGATGGCGGGGATTGGTCGTTTGTGCTGAGTTTTTTATTATCATCGCGGAACTTAACGTCAGGTTATATATTAATTTTACCACCATTCAGTGTGCCTTATTACGCTATAGGAGAACAATAATTATTGTGATTATAATCACCGTTCGCATTGGTAAGAATGCTTGAGAATTTTTTTAGCGGAGTAACTGAAGAAGTTTTGATGAGTTAACTGCGCTTATATTTTTTTCTATTGTCTTGTACCGTAATTGTTGTATAGCTTTGGAACGGGACCCTTGGGGAATTTATTGTTTGTGTTAAAGATGGCGCACTTCTTCATGACATTTATTATTTATTTATCAAGTTTCCATTGAAATACCTTAATACACCCATCCTTCCCTTTGTACGGTACATTCATCTCAGGAAAGACCGTGTAGAGCGAAACCGTGTAAAATGAGTCTCCATAGGGATGCATGAGGTTATGAGTTCTGAATGCAACTATTTAAGTTGCACTGCACATATTCAGAAGTGCTCCTTTCATTCTTTATTGTGATTTCTGTGGGTCTAACTGAAACATTTCACTCATTTTTTAAATACTCGGAGGCCGTTCCGAAACAGCGCAATTCGAGGCATTTCTCTCAAAATGATAACGGCGCTAAGCAGAAAACTCGTAAAGCGAAACCTTGCAATTCGATGGATACACAAGCTGACAGCTGGAGTACGTATCAATAGTCGGATTTTATGTGCCAGGTTTTTTTAAGAATGCTTCTGTGTTGAGTCGGGTTAAAAGTATAAAATATAGCATCGCAATACTACTACTTATCCACGCCGAGCTTGGATTTACACAACTCTTATCACTGCCCCTTCTCTGGAAGTCCGGTTCTCAAAGCAGTCGGCAGCAACTTCCTCGACAGCGTCGCACGATGAAAAATTGTGACCGGATGGGAGTCTTTTCAGAGGTCCAAGCAAACGGTAATCACTCCCGTCGCTGTCAAGGCTTTTTAAGGGGGCGTTCCAAAATGTCGGAGGTAAAGTCGTCCGGGAAGTCGAATCTCTCCCCTTTTACAGGGGACGAGTATTGTTCCGTGACGAGCTCGCGTCATCGCTCTGGTATTTATTGCGTGGTGACATTGGGCACCGTAGACATATTAACCGGCTGACGACAAATTTTTTTTGCGGCAATTTTCTCGAGAAACAAACGGATCGCGTCATACCTACGCATCTTTTCACTCCGGAGCCATTGTCAGGTGCCGTGACAATTTCCTTCTGTGTCGTCTTAACGGCAGCGTTTCGCAGGCGGTATCGCTGTTGTTTTTTTTACATTCGCCGTTTTTTTTAAATGAGTGACTCTTGTTTGTTGAAACGCCTCGTAATCAAAAGTTCTGAGTGAATGTCCTTTATAGATTTTGATTGGGTTGTAGGTTTTGTGTTTTACTTTGTTATTCATTTTTCTCTCGGACGATATCCGTTTTTTTAGTGTCGGTTATAAGTGTAAAAATTCAGTTTGTTGGCCTACGGTGTTTTTTATACATACACCTATTTTATTTCTTTATCCTAACTTTAGCCTTAAGATTTTATCATAGGAAGGACTAGACACGTGCCTCGATGAGACAGTTGCGTAATTATCCGTTTCACGAATGTTCGCCGTCGTTTTTCTCTGTTCTTAAAGGTTCTTACGGAATCGCTACATATGTTCCAAGGCTGAATTCTTTAAACTTGCGATTTTTTCGCTTTATCTTTGATGTTTCTCTGCCATGGTAATTTTTTTCCTTCATCTACGTTGCCTCTTTAGGAAATCGGACGGAATCAACCGATAGTTTTGTAATAAATATGCTGATTGGCTCAATCGTCTTCCAATTGCCAAACTCGTTATTTTCATCTACTTTTTCTTCTGTAACCGACTCGTTAAAGTTATCGGCTAGTTTACATCCCTGTTTTGTTAATTTGAAACATTTGCTTCGTTTAGTTTTACTGTTTAACGTTTTCAATAAAGTTTGCATGTGTGAACGTGAATAAAATTGTTGCATTGGTCATAAAATCAGGTGCCCAAAATTTAAATTTCAAGAAAGAATTAAGTTATACGCCCATGTTTTCTTTTAGTACGAATTGTATTACAACACATGTAATTGGGGAAACCTGTTTGCGTTACATAAATGATTATTATTATTATGATTATTATTGATTTTTCTGAGCATTTGGTTTTAATTTGGCCACTTAACCTCAGCGTTTCTTTTCCTTAGGCTTTTCAACATAGCGCAATCGTATTCTATCTTTGGAGATCGCTATTTCAGTTCCGGAACAGTTTATTTTAAAAGCGTTTTCCTCTTCGCCGTTGCGCTGTCTGTTAACGATATCCTTCTCTCTAAATCTCCCGCGAGCTAAGATTCCGAATCGTTTCACGCGTCTCAAACTCAAAAGGGACATCGGCGGCAACCTTGAAAGGTGTTAAAGCGAGATTCCTCAGAAGAAAGTCTCTTTTAAGTGAGATATTGTTTCAGCTATTGTGTTTTTCGTTTTTGTGCTGCGTTTAGTACTGACTGTCATGGTATATTACAAAACGAGGGCATTGATCCAAGTTTAGGAAACCTGACGATTTTGAAGCGATATTTGGTAATTCAATGTTCGAAGAAGGGATCGCGCGCAAATTTTACGAATAATTTCGTAGTCTTTTAAATGGCATTCATGAAAAGAACTTTTTACGTAACGGATGTTTTTTTATTTTTCTTGTATGGAGCTCAAGCCTGTGTCTTTTGCCTGCTTGTGGCATTCTGTAAATTTGTTTTCCATCGCCGTAATCGTCTGTAAAGGAAGTGTGTTCTGTTCCGTTAACTAATAGAACCCAGAAGCAAAACGTGCGGTATTTCTTAACCGTTTTAGAGACTTTTAGACTGGGATTCCCACAATTTCTACGGGACCACTTCCTCATGAAAAGTTCATAAATTTTTCATTCGTTGTCTCGTTTTTTCACATTTGAAAAAATGTGCGCGCGAGACCTAACAAGTTATAACTAGGCAGGTAAAAATAAACGTAATTTCTCACGCAACTAGCGGAACCCCTGTTGAGAAACACCGCCGTCCATTTGCGTGGTGGAAACGAATCTCTCTTTCGGTTTCAAGGATTGGAATCAAGATTCAACACTGCCGTTTATTTTATCAAATTAAATGGCTTAATTAAAAAGGGGGTTGGAGACTACGAGACTACGGCGAGATGGATGTTTCAAAAGTTAGACAAAACTCCTTTTACCGTTGAGTTTTTCTTAAATGACGTAGGTTTCCTTTAAGGTATGCGTTTGTATTATTGTATTCCTATAAAAATTATTTAAGGATGAAGATGGTGGTAATAGCCCAAAATGTTTGTCCACAATTACGTCATTTCATTTTCAAATTCATATTTAGATTTTCTTTTGAAAGTTTCTAGGTATTTTTTTTGGAATAGTGAGTTTATAACATTTTCTTGATAAATAATTTATTCCAGCTTTGGGACTGGGAAAATGATCACCATATGCCCATTAAGGTTCTTAAATTAGCAAAAGAATTTTTATAACTTAATTCTTTCAGCTCTCGTCATCAGGAGGTACATATAGAGAGTTTATGAATAGAAACTGCTCAGGAAGTAGGGGCTGGAAGATGGAAAAATGAATGATTATGAGAAGATGATAAGAAGGGTTTTTTTATGCCTCGAACAAAGGACTTATCGGTAGATTGAGTGTTAAAAAAGCTATGCGTCACTGTAAATTTGGTTTTCAATGTGACGACCGCTTATTTCCCTCTTCCTGCGTTTTTGACAAGGATTTATTTTTAGCGGAAAAGTACGAGTACCGATACCGCACCATTTTTACTTTCTCATACGAAGTATCGAGAAAGTATTGTTTTCGCGAAAAAATTCGACCTCGAGATTTTTATGGAAATATGTTTTAGGTGTCGCTGAATCCGAAAAAGTGGTTTTCGCAATGCCGTCTGTCTGTCTGTTACTGGCTCTGGAGCCTAAACGGTAGAGCGAAAATGAATGAAATCTCGTACTTAGGCATTTTGTCAGATTGAGCAGAGTATACGTAGAAATGGTTGACATTGCTCAATAATTAAGAGTAGTTTATTCTACGCATTTTTAACAACAATCCGATTTTCTCAAAAACGGCTCTTAACGATTTTGATCAAATTTCGTACAGTTACTTGAGTATACATCTACAATAATACTACGTAATTCATTTTTCTCAATGAATGAATATAAGGCTAGTTTATTCTTGCGCAACAAAAATTAGATTTTCTAAAAACAGGCTCATACGATTTTCATTTTCTAAAGATAACTAAACGACGCATTAGTACCTATATATGAGAAAGTTTGTACAATGTATGTTGTACCGATTTTTTACGGAGAGAACTACTGGATTGGGGTTCATAACAGAATAAGGAATAGGAGTGTTTAAAAAAATAACATTTGTTAGTTATCGCTATATATTTTTCATTTTTCTGAGTCTGCAGATTTACTCTGTTGCCCACAGTTTCGAGGAATTCAAAATTTTTATATTTCAAAAAACAAAATATTGCCCACAAGGCTTGGTAAGTGGCGTTATTTTAATTCCACGTGGAAATCGCAACGTAATGCGTCCTTCGGTTGGATTCTAATCCAGTAATTTGTTTAAGTAAGTTGGAATTGATCGCCTTTACTCGGCCCATTATGCTGTCAGAGAGCTGCCACGGTGGCCGAATAAATAAAATAAAAAAGGAAGAATTTTAAAACTCCTCTTTTAAATGAGCATCCTTTTGGGCGCACGTGTCAAAATCCTAATGCTTTCGGGGGAAGACCTCCCTTTCCCCCGTGACAACGCCAGGATTCACCGCATTGATCCTACCCCTCTATATGGCCTGACATATACCATCTTTCACCCTTTCTCTCTCTCTCCTACCACTTCCTCCACCCACCCTCTCTCAATTCCTATCCCTTCTTATTCGACCTTTCTGCCTCCCTACCTCACTTTGACCTGTTTATACCTCCCTCTCCATCCACCTTTATCCCTCTATCTCCTTTTTCTCTATATCTACCTCCCTCTTCTTCCCTCCCCTTTTTACCTCCTTTCGGCTTTCCTCTCTCCCTCCTCTTCCTCTCTCTTTCACTCTTCCTTCACACCTCACCCTCCATCTCTCTTCCCCTCTCCCTCTCTTCTTCTTGTCTACCTTTCTCTTCTGCCGTATTCTCTCTTTTACGCCGTCACTCAAGCTTCATTCCACATCCGTCTCAATTTCCTCCCCTTCGTATGTATGTATGTGTGTGCGTGTGCGCGCGCGTGTAAGTATGAATGTATGTATGTATGTATGCATGCATGTATATATAAATGCGGCGCTGTTTTGTAAAAAAAAATAGGTACCGGTACTCCCCCCCTCCCCGCTTCACCTCTTCCTGCACCCTCTCCCCCTTCTCTATTGAATTTGTTATGAACTTTAACAAAGTTGATAATAAAAGACAAAATGTTCAACATTTATAGAAGTCGTTTATTACTTTAAGTTTTAAAGAATTAAAAAAATGATAATGTACCGAAATTAGACGTGGGTCGACATCGCTCTGAAAAAAGGTGCCGGTACGCCGTACCGGCGCGTACTGTCACAAAAAAGCACCGTGTACACACACGCACACACTCACGCGCGCGCACACACACACACACATCCCTTGTGTGTGTGTATGTGTATGTGTGTTTATATATATATATATATATATATATATATATATATATAAGGGTAGCAACAAGGTGTTGGAGGAAGCCCAGTGGACACTTACCTAGAATGAAGAGCCGCTGGGGGTGCTGTATATATATATATACATACATACATACATACACACATATCCCCCTTGTATCTTCACGCCCTCCCCTCTGGCACACTCTCTCAGCGCCCTCTCTCTCTGATCTCTCCTTCCCCCACAATCTCTCTCTTCACTCCCTCCTCCTCCCTCCTCCGTTTTCACGGGAATCGATTTCAAGGCGCTAGTTCTGTACGTGTGTGGATGGTGTATGGGAAGGTTGGGGGTAGTAGGAGATTTGGATTCTTCGCGTTATATCTGCGGTGGTGACGGAACGGAGGAGTGGGGGGCTGGTGGAGGAGGGAGGGAGGAGATGGTGCGGGAGAAGTAGGGGATGAGTGAAGGTATGAACAACGTAGGGTCCGGAAAAAAGGGGGCGCTGATGGATCCGGGAGAGTGGAGGAAAGAGCTAAAAAAAGGAACGAGGGAAAGAATGGAAGGTACGAATTAGGGAACGGAAGTAACGGATTTGGGCGAGAGATAGAGAACGAAAGGAACGGATAATTGAACGAAAGGAACGAGTTGGACAAAGAAAGAAACGAGGTGAGAAACGAAAGGAACGGGTTGGAGAACGAAAAGAACGGGATAGAAAAGGAACGAGATACCTACGGAAGGGGAACGAGGTACGTAATAAAAGGAACGGATAAGGGACTGAAAGGAACTTGGTAGGTAGTGATAAGGATACGAAAGGAACGCGATAAGAAGCTAATGGGAACAGAATGAATGACTAGAGAACGATCAAAGTAACCGAAAGAATCAAAGAGAAACTATCAAGGGAACTGAAGTAACGCTGTAGGTAACAACGGAACCACCGCGGTAACGAGAGACGTAACGAAGAAAATGAACGAGTGAGGAAAGTGGCGATAGGAACGAAAAAAATGGACGAGGAGATTTTTGGATTGTGTGTGAATCGCTTGGAACGCGTAATGTTTCGTAGATGACATTTTTACGGTGACTATTATTTTTTTCTGTAACGCGGTAATAATTTCGCGGGATTAGCGTTCGCTTCGGTCATAATTCAAAATTTAACGGTTTTCGCGATGCGTCCGCCCGAAGCCCCGGGGTCTTCCGCCTAGGCTTGTCTTATGCCGTAAAAATACCTCACCGCCAATTTTTTTCGGGTTAAAAACAATGGATCAACGCTAAGAATAATCTGTTGTTGATAAATCAAAGTGAACCCTTTGAAGTTTTAAATCGCGCTGTGTTTTATGGCACGGATTCGCCATTTTCGATCGCTTTTTCGCCCCATCCACCTATCTATAACGGTCGCGGCATTTTCATTTTTCCTAGTAAATATATGAATAACGGCAGGTGTGGGAAAACTACGGCCAGTAGGCCGCACCGTGACCGTCAGAGGCTTCGGAGAAAGAACAGTGAAATATAACGCTGAGAATTTCTTAAGATTGTAGTCGGAAAAATTATATCGAAATCGTGACGTTGAAAAATGATTTGTTATCGGTATTCGCGAATAATGTCTCTGAAGTTACTTCCAATGTGTACTGTAATGCGGTCCGACAAAGACCTCGCAGCCTAGTAAAAGCTTTGTGCACCTCTGTTATATAAGTGTCGTGTGTAGCCATGTGAACTTCCATGAGATGTTAACACATTTTTGACGATTGTAAATAGTATGTCATTTATTCTATATGAGAGACTGAATATGAATTTTTCTAAGTAATGCAGAATTGTACTGTTCCTTTGTTTTCAACACTTTATATTAAAAAGGCGTGGGTTTTCCTCTTCTTGTCTGTCCATTTGTGTATCCTCATAACTTCATCTTTTATGATGTAAACAAAATTTAATTTTTTACTTACCCTTTTCTTCAGATTGAAACTGACGTCCCTTTCTTTGCCTTACCGCGTCCCAAATGCTAATTTTTCTGTTAATTAAATCGTTCGAGATAAATACTTCATTTTATGGAGAAGGACACAAGATTTTTTTTTCGTAGTTCTCAAGATACGATAGAATGCGGATTCTAAATTGCATTTAATAACAAAACAAGTGACCAATCTTCTAGATTAAGTCTATTGTAAAACTCCTGGCCCTCTTTCATGAACTGTTATCCTAATGCCGACCTTCTATAACATCCAACACTTCAACGCGACCCTAATGCTTCTTCGAGTTTGACATGCCTGATTTAGTGTTTTCGTTTTTCGGAAAAATGTGAAGTTACCGCAGCTGAAAGTGACAAAGAGGATTTGACGTTCTCATCTTACGGTCGCATTCGTACAACGCGTGTTGATGTTAAGCAAGCGGGTATGAGGCAACACGTTCCAGGATCACGACGCGCCGTGATCAGCTACGTGGAAATTCTGCTCTTATGGCTTGTTCCCGGAACAATGACGGATACGCGTGTGCTGTTAACATCAAGAGATTGAGATATTCGCTCCTAGGCTTTTAGGTATTCTTATTAGATTTAATTTCTTCCAAGATCTTTATTGGTGTGCGCATAAGTAGGGAAATGCACGTTGGCGGTCCAGTGAATTATTGCTCACGTAGTTAAAAGGGTTTATAAAAAAGTTTGTTAATCACTTGAGAGAAATCCTAAATTACGCGAACTAAATGACATACGTAATACTTAATTTATTTACGGAAAACACTAAAGTCGAGTTGCTTTGTATAAGGGAGGGGGGGATTTTATAAATTTTTTCGATCAGTTTTTCGTTAGCTTCTCAAGCAAAATTCTCGATTCATCTCGACCATAATTCTCAAAAAAGTAACGTTTGCTGTATAAATTCTCTCTAATGGCAAAATATATATTACTAATTTACCTGTATCTATATAAATAATGAGCTGTGTTTGTAATTCCGTTTGTGATACCATCAAGAATTCCGCCACACTCGACTATATGTACCACTTTGTTACATTTATGAGGGAGTGAATTGAAGGGAGAATGGAAGGTAGATAGGGAAGTACATTAATTTAATTTAATGCATTAGTTGGGAATACTCGTCATTTTCGACTATACTAGTATATATGTACATATAATTAGTTAAGTAATTATAAATAATTAATTAATATAGCACGTATTTTTATATCCTTGCTTTGGAGTCATCATTACTACAAAGAAATTAATATTACGATCCGTAGAAAATTCAATCGGTTTGATTCGAAGCACATTGTAATAACACAGGGAAAAACACTTTTTTGCCGCAACCAAAATTCTGGTCGCGACGACCCATCACCTCACTTGCGATTAACGATAATATAAATGTGAAATAATTAAATGAATTTAAGTTTTCAAGATATTAGCAATGAACAGATTGTTAGGAAGAATGGTTTATTTGAATATAGCCACGAACGACCTTTTTACGATTCACTCAAAATTGCTTGGCGACAAAATTTTGGGTCGCAACCAACGGGTTAAGAACCACTGCTTTAGAGTAGGGATGGGCGAACCAATATCGATCTTTTACAGACTTGATCTTTTTACAAGGCCGATTCGATTTTTTGGATCGATCTTTTGTTCTCCGATTTTTATGTGGATCGATTCTTTTAGCCCAGAATCGAGAATCGTTCGACCCCACATGGTGGGGTGCCTATGAAGGAGATGGGCAGTGGTGATTGGTGAAAGTGGTAAACTCTAGTTGTGGGCATCAAACCTAGTCGGCAACTTAACCTTACTAACGCAATGTTTGCGCGGTTTTTTTCAATTAATTTATAATAAATTAAGAAGTATGTGAAATAAATTGATCTCAGTAATTCACATTTTACTCTAATGATGCATTTCCCCAGTATAGGATTTTAATGTATTTTGTTTCCAATGTAAGGTTCGCGGGTTCGAATCTCGCTGAGGGCATGGCTATTTATTATGCGAAGAATAGTCAGTCAGAAATCTGTAAAATTAAAAATCATATTAGAGAGAAAATTAATGCTACACAGTAATTGATCGCGAACTTTGTTTTTAATTTTCGTTGTTTCTTTTTATTATGATTCTAAAATGTTAATGTTTAATGTTGGTTCTTATGGCTTGAATCGAAGATCGAACTTTATTATAATAAAAAAATTGTAATACGAAAATTATTCTTTTAGTTTATAACCTTCCTTGTGGCTAGAATCGAAGATCGATCTTTCTTAAATCGATATTTTTGGTTCGATCTTATCGGTAAATCGATCTTTATTAATACGATCTAGATCGATTCACAGAATCGACCTTTCAGGGTAAGATCGCCCATCCCTACTTTAGAGAGAGAGAGGGTGCGAGGGAGAGAGAGGGTGAGAGGGAGAGACAGACAGACTTTATTTAGGGCGAAATTGAGACTGTGAAGTCCCTTCTTACATTTAAGAGAGGGAGCGAGGGAGAGAGAGGAGGGGAGGGAGAGGGGGGGAGGGAGAGGGGGGAGGGAGAGGGGGGGAGAGAGAGATAGTGAGAGAGAGTAGATAAAAATTCAAAAAAATCACTACTTTATTCTTCGTGGTAAGGTTACATTTTCTCAACGTGATATTTAGAATCACTAGGCAGCGCATCGGTGTTCGAGAGGGGGTGAGTGCAGGATGGTGAGGAGGTGGGGCGGAGGCGGGTGACGGTACGGCTGTGAATCGTGTGCCCGAACACTGTTGTGTTTGTGAGTGAGAGAGAGAGAAAAAAACGAGACGTTAAAAGTTGCGGCGATGTTTGAAATGTTAAGACTTCGATGGTCAGAGGAGGAGAAAGGGAAGAAGGGGTGGGTGACCTGGGGTGGGGATGGAAGGCGTCGAATAATGGGAGGGGGTATGAGAAGGGAGAGAGAGGGGGGGGAGGGGGAGGGAGAGAGAGAGTGGGGGGGAAGGGTAGGGGAGAAAGAAAGAGAAGAGAGAGAGGACATATGAGGGAGGGGTATAGGGAATGAAAGAGAAGAAAATGGTGGGAGGGTTGAGGAAAGAGGAGGAGATGAAAGAGAGGGTGAATAGTAATGAGAAGAGGTAGAGAAAGAAGGAAGGAGAAAGAGAGAGAAAGAGAAGAGATAGAAAAGATGCTAGAGGGGGGTATAGTGAAAGAGAGAAGAAAGCCACTGGAGAATTTTGAAGAAAAGAGAGAGATTGGCGGAGAGAAGAGAGAGAAGAAAGATAGGGGGAGATGGAGAGGAAGAGAAGAGATAGGAGAAATGAGAGAGGATAGGAAAAGAGAGTTGCTCAAGTCTGGTGGACGAAGCGCGCATCGTAGGACGTCGATTCCTGGAAACGGAAAGACACTCCGCTTGGAGAGGAGGATGGTGGAGGCGGAATTGAGGAGGGAATGCAGCAAGGGGGAGGGAGGGAGGGAAGTTAAGGAGGAGGAGGAGGTTTGGTTTCTTCTCGCGTGCTGAGGAAGTCGTTTCGAGCGAGTTGTAGTGCTTGGGAGCCGAGCGAGCGAGCGAGTGGGTTGGTATTTGAGGGGGCAGGAAGGAGGGAGAGAGACACTCAACAATAAGTAATAAAAACAGAGAGAATTTTTCTGCTTTTCGTCTCACCTTTCTCCCAGTCTCGACCGAGTAAACTTCGACTATGACACGCTTATCCTATTTTTACGGTTTGGTGAAAAAAATGGAAAACCAGAATAATGGAGGTTAAATGGGGGGGGGGGGGGGAGTAACGTCCTATACGAGAATAATTGATTACGAATAAGTTTTTGAATTTATTTTATAGTATTATTTAGTTGGAAAAATAGCCTATCAAATTGATACAGAAAATAACGAAAATGCACATATACAGGTGCCTGGCCATTGCGGCACTCTTTTTGTATATTACTTAAAGATGTATGTAAGTGTAGTTTCTGTAATTAAAAGCCTCGTTATTGTCATTCCGTGTGTATGATTTTAGCAATCGATGCGAATAGCTCAAGAACGTTAAGTTATATTCGATACATCTTTAGCGAAGTACTCGGCATGTCCCATTATGGGTTTTATACTGGTCGCCGCCCATGATAAAGGCACAGGCTCGATACCAGAAGAATTAAAGTTCTTTATTTGTTTAAGGCTTGAATGAGCGCGGGATATTTTTCGTTTACATCATATAAATAATTCTAATCTAGACATTTTCTCGAGATTTGGTCCTTACGACGCTAAAATGAACGAAATTTATGTTTCCCTTCAAGAAAGCTTCAATCAGTTCCGAATTAGCCTTAAATTGACTTCAAATTCGAAGATACGCGAGAAATTTTCAGTGATTCTTCAGAGAATTATTGCACGCATAATTGCCTCGTTCGATCTATCCAAATAGTTGCTTTTTCCTTTCATCTTTGGACATAAAAAAGCTATAGTCTTTAATAGACAACATATAATTGTGTATACACAACGGAAAGGATTTAAATCTGTGTAGTTGTGACCATGGGTAATGGAAAACATATCAGTAGCAATCATCCGTTCTCAATTATATATATATATATATATAATATATATGTACATACATGGTTTTCACAGCAGTAATGTCTTTCGCCCTTTTGATGTAAACATAATGAAATAATAGCATCTACATTTTAGGTAGTCCGATGAAAATTTATGAGGAGTTAAACATGTTATATGTTTATCTTTAACTGTTTTGTTTGCTTATCGTTATGTGTGAAATTTACGTTTTGTGACATTGTTAAATATTATTAGCATTTGCAAAAGGTAAAATAATGTATATTGGAAAAAATCGTCATTTCAAATATTTGTTTCTAAAATGCGTTTCACATTCAAAACTCAAATGACGAGCGTAACACGCATTCATCACAAATTTGTATCTGAATTTTAAAATTATTATTAATACTATAATAGCCCAGGTCTGTTGGTTGATCACGCTTCCCCGATGGCCGATAAAGAGCGTTTTAACAAACTTGAAAACAGGTAGAAGATTGAAATTTGGCAAGGATAAACATATTTTAAGGTAATGACGAAAATAAATCTCCATAAAAGTCCTGGGTTCGACTCCAAGGAAGACATTTCCATTTTCCGTAAGGTAACATGTAAAAATCAATTTTTTGATATGCAGGATTTTATTGTTTTGGAAATTAAAATTAGAAGGAATTAACCTACGATCTTCGGATCTGAACCATTTTGAAGAAAAAATTACAAAGTTTCTTATTCTGTTCATCTTTTTCCGCATACAATTCGAAATCGCTCATGTTATACGTTTAATTCAGATATTTTGTGGAAATATTGCCATTTTAACGGAATGTTGCCTTGGCTACCAATTCCATTGTTAGACCTCTATATCATATTGTTAATTGTATAGGCGTGCTCTGAATGCTTTTAATACGAGAGGGGGGGGGAGGTAGAGGGGGGAGCGAGAGGGAGGGGGAGAGAGGGAAGTAGAGGGCGGAGGAGGAGAAATGAGGGTGTGAGAGGGAGAGAGGGGGTAAGATGGAGGAGGGGGTGAGAGGGGGGAGAGAGAGGGTAAGAGGGGCAACTATTTTAAGTTTAACTAAAGATAGCCCGTCAAAAACAGTATATTCACTAGAAATGTTGTATATGGCAAAATATTTCATATTATGTAAAAGTGATATTAATTATTTTAAATGAAAATAATAATAATCTATCTATCTATAATTCTTCCGTTGATATTTCAACGGGCATCACACTAGTTATGTAATATCCGTCCACGGACCAGACTTTAATCGGAATATCGTAGTCACGTTTTATAATTCGAATCGTCTTTATTTCAGAATTAGTAAAAGAGCGCCGCGGCACGCCGGGGCGGTAATGTCTATCCAGATATGTAGGATTGCGTGTTACGGCAAACACGTTAGTCATGAGGTGAAAATTTAAACTTGTTTACTTATTTGCGTTGTTATGCTACCGTCGCGAGTAAGAAAGGCCAGGACGTCGCATGCATCGAAGTATTTTACTGCGCGTTTGCCGTGAATGTTTACCTCTGGCGCTTCCTCGAAATACAATTCGAGAAATTTCTTGCGAGGAGCCTTCCAACCAAGTTTTTGGTGGCATGCCAATTCCTCTACTATTGTTTCCATGGAGTTAAATATATGTATTTATATACTACGTGTACCGTTAAATATCTCAATAGAATACCTGCTAGATGTTATCCTAAAAACTGTATTATCACATTTTAATAATTTTATTATATATATATATATATATATAACATCGATTATTTTTTAAAATTACTTTGATTAAAAACCATAATTCATAACAAATAAGACGAAAGAATATGTAACAATAGCGATTTATAAAGTGGAATTTTTGCAGTCTTCTTTCTTTTTTGTTCTGAAATATAGAATTCGACGAAGTTAACACTTCCCTAATGGGTTAAAACCATTATTATTTGGCCACGAATAACTGAACAACCCATCTATACGATGCAGTTTTTTAAAAACATAACTTGAATTAAATCTTTCAATTGATGACATTTCTCCTTCGATATTTTTTCCCGGTGTAAATTGCGTCCCCTGCACTTGCGTTTTGTTCTCAAGTTTTGAATTGTTCGGCATGCTAAACTTTTGCATTCGGTAAGATGCGTAATGACTCTTAATCGCCCAAATTGGGTTAATCTTCTAAGGGAACTCGAGTCGTTCTAAATGTATACTCCTACCTCTTGCGTAAAATTCGAAATGGCGCAAGTTACCACTGGCAAGAAATGGTCGCATTAAGGATCTCGCATTGCTCGAATTATTTGCTGTAGAACTAGCAATTTTTTTCATTGCTTCTGAATTTTCTGTATGGTGTATTTTTAAGGAGTGGAATGATCCGGATAATTTCTATAGGCTGCCATTACAGAGGTCAGCTGCGTCTAGAGTTGAGACGGCAAATAAAAGTTGTGTAATTGCTGTGTGAGAAGGCAAAATACAGCATGAATTGTTTTTGGAAACATTCTTGCTGGGTTTTAGCATTTGTTTGGTATATACTTCATACTTGAAACTTGTGTCACTTTGTATAGTTTGTTTCTTCGGTATAATAACGATAGTAATGCTAATAAATGATGTATGATAATTAATTTTTCATGATTTAACTAGCATCTCGTTCAGACAAAACAATAGGGAAACGGGATAAACCGTACTAATGTACAATAAGGTTTTCGTTGGAATAAGATAGCATAGTTTTGTATGAGTATTCTTTTACTATTGGGAAATATATGTTTTTGGTATTCGCTGGCAGAAATCAATTACACTATTTCCAAATTATTCCTAAGAGCCATCGGCCATTCTTTCGACATTTTGTTTTTCTCTAATTGATATCTTCCTCTTAAGGTCTTAGGTTTTTAATCTAGATGCGCAGCTATATAAATAACTTGGCAATAAAACTTGTAAATTTTTTTTATATTACGTATTTCCAATATACGATACAGCAAAAACTCGTCAAATCTTTTTTTATTGCACGAATTCGCATAATCGAAGTATTTTGTTTTTACAAAATCCGTTCATCGAATGTCCTCTTCTTATTTTTTTTACGATTGAGAACTCGCATGGTCGTCTGTGAATGTTCTTCGTCATCGCCGTCGCAACCCATTCCTGACGTCTAAAAATTAGAAACGCCGACAAATCAGAAAATTAGGTCAACAGGAGGGGGGGCGCTCTTCTTTTTATATTCGCTGGGATTAACCCGCGACAATCGAAGACTCGGGTCGAAAGGAAACTAGTTCGTTAAAAGTACCTCTTATTCTCTTCCTTTTCCGCCGTTTTAATCCGCGGAATTAATTGGTCGACACTAGTGCCTCGCGTTGTCGCGTTTTATAACCTACGGGTTAAAGAGCTCTTTAAAACTCTCTTTCCCTCTCTCTCTCTTTACATCTCCCTTACTCAGATACACATTCGCTCCTAGATTCGAAATGCCTCTTTCTCCTGGTATCCCTAACGTGGGGGGAGAGGGAGGGGGGGAAGGGTTTCCTTACCTCGATATCGAGGGAGTGGGAGAGGAAGGGAGAGAGGGGAAATTAGACTCAAGAGGGGAATATGAGAGCGGAAATTAGGTCGAAGGCAGAGGGAAGATTTGAAGGAGGTGCGTGCTACCATCCGGGGGGGGAAGTTAACCTATCGAGTGGGAAATGGAAGGAAAGTCGCATCAACCGAACCGAACGTCCATTTACATTTACAGGCTCCTTGCCTCTCCGTGTCCGGGGGCGGTGTGAGACAAGTGAATAACGACCTAGTTTCGAGTCCTTTTGGGCGCAAACGTTTCTGGAATCGTTCTCCGAGGTTTTTTTTTAAAATCGTTTTCCTGTCAATGTTGATGGCCTTTTTAACGATTGATATTCAAATTAGTGTTTGGAAGGGTTATATAATGGAGTAACCCTGTTTTGAACCTTAAAGAAATAAGATAAATACTTGAATTTAATGAAATTCTATTTATGGAGGAGCTCCAACTTAATTGATAGGGATTCTAACGGACAAATGTGTTCTTCGATTTATTGAACGTTCTAGCCATACCGGTGCGACTTTAAGTGGAAATAACCTAAGTAATTAAGCTGAAACATATCGACTCGTCGAGGCTTTGTTTTTCCCCGCCTTAAGATGCAACGCGGGTTGCCTAATGCTGTTTAATGTGTACGGATATGGTATCTCTATTACCCAGAGTTCTATGGCGATACCTATTAAGTGATCAATTCCTTCATACTATTTGGTATGGATTAGTATTTATTTACTCTCCCTTTGCTTCTACAGCTCGTCGTCAAGAAGCGACAGTTTTCACTTGATGCTATCTATATGTAGAAGTTATAATCGACTTTTTTATTTAGGAAGAAACATTTTTTAAACTACTGGTGAATTTCAGAGCCTAAAATTTCACGAGATATGATAGGGAAAATGAGAATTCGATTTCCTGCGTGACTTAGCTTTAGGGCCTATCTTTGATGAGTTTACGTAGTGAGCGGGCTAGTAATAATGCCGGGGCAGAGGTAATTAGAGGGTTTCTATGATTACGGTCTCATGTAAACTCTATTGTGGTATGCGGTTTCTCCCTCATGCGATACTAATTACCATTCTCCATAGACTAAAACCAAGCTCCTTTATATTTTTTTTAAATTTTAGGTCGCATTAATATTGCTAATATAGTTTACCACCATCAGAGGCGGCCTTAGGGGCGGGCGGAGTGGGCGGTCGCCCGGGGCGCCGAAGGAACCCCATAAGCGGTATAGGTTATATACCTGTAACCTTCAAGGGGGCGCCAAAAACCTACTTCGCCCGGTATCACATTTGTCATAAAGCCGGCTCTGACCACCATATATTATGATTATGCCCTCTTTGCCAAAAGGTATTGCTTTTTAAATACTATTTGAAAAATCGATGGCTTTCTTAGTTCAGAAAACTTCATGAAATTCCTACGTATGACTTAAAAAGTACCTATTAAACATTGCTACGCTACGTTGCGAGAAATTGTAAAAATTAATTCTGAAAGTGTTTTTATTACGAAATTGGTTTTAAATAGGGAATTTACTAATTTGGACCGTGAGGAAACTTCAATAAGAACCTCGCCAAGTCATTTTTATAACCTTTTGATGTATATTATAATGGGCCACATTTTAGGCAATTAATCTTCTGCTGCATTTGTTAAAAGACTGACAAAATTAAATTTTCGCGACGTTCATAAATATCTTTACCTTTGTGAACTGATTATTTTGCGTTGTTTTAATATCATGTTGTTGTTACAGATTAGGAAGATTAATAGCGCGATTTTCACAAATAAGAGAGACTAATCCGCTTATTTTTTTAAATATCAAATACATAATACTCCTGGAGTCGTAAAATTTTTTAATCCTGAATTTGCGCATTTAAAAATAAAAAATTACCCTACCATCGCTAGTTAACTTGCTGATGAATTACCAACGATGACGGCTACTTTGTAGCTTAAATTCTGTCATGGTTTTTTCCACTTCAAGATTTAATTCTATACCAACATTGTTTTTAGTAACCTACTACGTAGATAACATGTATTTGAAAAATAGTTTTAAATATAATGCCAATCTTAGTTTGTTTTAACCGCCTTGTTCATAAATTTCACCTTCATAACTGTATTTCTTTTTCTTTTAGGTAAGTGTCTCTTTGGTAATTGGCCTATGGGTTTCGGGAAGAAGACCTCTTATAATGTTAAACGGGTAAGGACGCATGAGATCATCCAAGATGCAAAGCGGAATGGACATCAGCCGACTGGTAATTACCCTCTTTATTTTGCGAAGTAAGGGAATCCTACGGCCGCGTGTTTTTGCTACGACTTAATGACCTCCCTTTCCCTTCCGCCAATCACAATTTTGATCTCCGCCATGGAGACGGATCCGACGAGACGTGATTAATGATCTACTATAATAAAGCGCCGAAATGTATGCATCCCGACTTCGCAACTCCACGCTAATTTCCTCCTGCTCGTCTCGCGTGATTTTTTCGCGGAATATCAAGGAAAAGCAGTTAATCTTCAACGTTTCTCACCTCTCAGTTTGATTTTTTTTAATTATCGCGTTAAGATATTCTCGTTATTCCCTGATTTTTTTCGTCAACTGGCAGAAATAAGGGACCAGTAATTATACTTCATAGAGGTGAGTTTGCTTTTATTTCAACTGCTTAATGTTTTGGGAAAGCATATGAACGTTAAAATTAAAAGTTATCATTTCGTTAATGAACGGTTTGTTCTGTTAATTATTATCCTGTTTTCAACCGCCCAATTTGTTTTTCGAAAAATTTACGTCGTGGTATTTGTAAATGTTTTATGGTTCTTTGTGATTGTGACGACAAAAGCTTCAATTCAGGAAGTGTAATTATAAATATTGATCCTCATGAGTAGCACCAGAAATGCTTCTTCAATATGACTTTTAATAGTCTCTCTAGGAAAAAAGTCGGAAATGGATAAACGGAGAAAGTATTAGATTTTTACCTTCGTTTAGATATTATTAATCTATATCGTATTTATTTTAATATCCATGGATGACTAATATTAGGAAAATACCGTCGTCATATTTGTATAAACTCCCCTGTTGTTGGAATGCATCCATAGACCTCTTATGGATGTCAGAACTTTTCAATCAATCTTTCACCCATGAGACGTTTCACCCATGCCTTTTTAACAAAAGGTTTACCTCCCACGGGACGGTTCACTCGGGAGACGTTTGGTCTGGCGTGACATTTCACCAAAACTTTTTATCGAACGTCGTTTATGCTTACATAAAAAATGGTTTATTCTTGAATGATTATGTTCCACCCGGATCATGTTGGCGTTAATCGTCTTTTATCTGGTCAATATCGACATTAGCCACGGTTTGGATATAAGCTCGGTCATGTACACATGCACACACACACACGCACGCATACGCATGCACGCAAACATACACGCGCCTATACTTGCATAATTTAACGTACTTTATTCGCCACTGATGCGGAAGTGTATCGCTCTTTGTGAGTTGCAGGTGGCGTGGGCTTCATGTGACCCGGGGCTTAATAGCGGCGAAAAACACGCTCCCACGGGTGAAGCTTCGAACCGACCCCGTCCTTGACCTTTCTCAATTAGATCCTCGTTTCGCCCCCTTCTCCCTATAAGGATCACTCACTGTTTGAGGCCACGAAAACATTTGCGCTATTTATTTATTTTTAGCTAAAAAGGAGCTTTTATTGCGATAAGAAAAATATGGCAATGGTTTTAATAAAAGGTATGCTTTGCGTTTTTTTTTTCAGTTAGACATATGTACTACTCATTCCCAAGAAATATTCTACAAACGTTCTACTTGAATTAAATTTTACCTATCGGCTGTGCATCTCGAAAATTCCTAAAATATTTGGATGAATCGGTGTTAGTGTCATTCAGTTTCGTTACTGTGTGTACTATGCGACGGACGTATTTTATTCAAGAACATGGGTTTTATTATCGGTATTATTTATTTGAGTTTGTGAAGAACAATTTTAAAATTTTTTTTAGATGAAGGATGTTTTTGGTATTTATCGCAAATAAATCATCCATCCATTCTGCTTGAAAAATGTCGTGAAAGAACAAACGATTTCACTTTTCCCGTTTCATTAATTCTATTATTTTTCATACCTCTTATATTAACTGAATCACCATACTCCATCTTCTTGTTCAACGTGGAAATTGAGCTTAGATGATAAAGCAGACCTTTATAAATTGTAATCAAAAGATTTATAATAATTCCTTGGATGTTGGACCTTATAAGAAAACTCATGCATTTAGTATTGAATATTGGACGCTTGTTATTAATCATTAGATTATTAAGCAAATCAGATATGCGCTACAACCAAAAGTAGAAATCTCCTAATGACTGTGTAGTCTTTACTTTAATTTCACAAACATGGTTGAATTCCTATAGGTACCTTTAAATTTATCATTAGAGATATAGAATACTCGAAGGACTTGCAATGGAGTAAAAAACCTAGGAATACCATCCATATTAAGCTTATGATTCATTTAAAACGTAAGCACTTAAGAATAAAAAATTGAATAAGCACACGCTCAAGTATCCCATATGCGCATTTAGGCAACCAGGCAACCATCATCAGTGGTTTTCTCCGATTCTACATTCCAAATTTTTAAGTGCTTATTTTTGATTGGTTTTATCCATAAGGTGAGCTGGAGAATTCTCTAAAATGGCCATAAAAAGGTTTTTAAAAATGTACTCGCGCATTTAAGCTACCAGGAAATCGTCATCAGTGGTATTAACCGATGGTACATATTTGCTACGAATATTTTAAGTACCTACTCCTGTTTGATTGGGTTTCAGCTATCAGGCAAGCACGATAATTCTCCGTCGATTAGACGATCCGCGTTTGTAATTATTTTCGTAATTTATAAATTGAGAAACGTTGAATAATCCTCCTCGAAAGACCGTTTCCATAAGTTTTTCACGCATCCCTCAGCACTCGAGGGACGGGCCAGATATTAGTCTCGCCCTTTCCCTTCGGGTCAGGACGGAATAAAAATGATTCGGATCGCTGACTTCATCTCGCTGGCATTCATAAACCTCTCACCCCTCCTCCAGCTCGAGCGGAAGAAGACAATGGCGTCATTATTAAAGGACTATAATCCCTCTCTCTCTCTTTCTACCCTCCCTCACTCTTCCTCACCCTTCCCCTCCGCCGCGTTGGAAAACTTCTGACGTGAGGTCGTGTCTTGTGGCGGCTTTTCGTGCCGCGAGAGCGTTCTTTTTTTTTTTAAATATTTATTTCTCGCTGTGGTGTGCGATACGTGAGGTCACATTTCTTTCCCTCCAGGTCACGCCTTTGGAGCGTAAGGAATCGCGAGTGTGGCGGTTTATATAGGCGCACTCTCCGGGGGGGGGGGGGGGGGGGGGGGGGGGGAGCATGGATGCAAGAGAATGCAGCGCAGGTGGAAATTCGATATGTTTTTTCAACGATGGCGAGCTAGGGTGTTTTTGAGATGGCGCTTTGCGTGATTGTGTGTGTGTGGATATATAGGTATGCTTAATAACGGTTTAACATTTGCAATTTATAAAATATGTATGGCTGTTTTTGTTAACACACACGCACACAGTACAACGTCTATAAGTCGAACCTAAAGGGAAACAAAAAATATTCGAGCTATAGAAGAAAAATAACATGAAAAAGATTTTCTTCTGTAAAATTCACTTCGAGTTATAGACGTTCGATTTACAGATGTTTGACTGTATATCTTTTCTGAATGTGTAAACGTGAACTCCTTCGCGCGTTGTAGTTTTCTGCAAATCTATGGCTAAGTAGAGGAATGATAGTTGTGTGGTAATGTTTTCGGCAGCGTGGAAGTGGAAGTATACTTAGAAAATATTGCGTAAAGTTTAAAAATTAATTTTTTTATGTTTAAGCGTTAACGTAATTTACTTTTAAGGAGGTATCCTTACATTTAAAAAGCTTAATTTTGGATTGGCGCTACTCATCACATAAATATGTAATTTAAGGTACGTTAAACGTCTTTGGAAGATGATATTCCAAAGATTGACAGATAAAATAAGGAATGCGATTAAATTTATTCAAGGCAAAGCATCGTATGCTATATTCACTTAGTAAAAATTCCACAGAGCATTACGTATATCGTAGGGGATGTCGAAGCCGAATACCAGTCTTTTTGTTCTCATTGTCAGTATTAATTAAGCAGGAAATTATTCTCCCACATCGTTCATACTCGTAACAGATATTTAATACGTTTAATTAAGAACGTAGGTAGTTCGCGATCTTCAAGCGTATCCATATTCCCTCCTCGAGGGTAAACGGACCCGTCATATACTTATATGTTTTTAATAGTACTATTTAAAACGACATTTTTCAGTGGAATTAAACAGTAATCAATTGATAAATAAGTGTGTTTTTAACCAAAAAGTATAAGTGGGGTTACAAAATGTACTATGTCGCTGACCTTTCTTTTTTTAAAAATCAGATGAAGTTGTATGTTTTCTCTCAGTTTAGCTCATAACGTATAATATTCCTTCTTCCCTTTGCAACGGCCAGTGTCTTTAATTTAATGTAAATACTTCAGTTATTTTTAAATTTCAAACGACGTCAGCTTTATGGCAATGTAAGATTTTGTTTTTTTAAGCGAGAGACATCCGTATAATGGTTATATGAATTTTATGCAAAAGTTAACTCAGACCTTACACTTGTACAGTAATGCAGGCAGATAGTGCACTGAGTTTGTCTTTTGGATCACAGTCATTCATTATATCATTATAATAAAAATTATTTGTACTAAAAACCGAACATTAGGACTTTATTGATGCAGTGTGTGTATGTATGTGTGTGTGTGTGTTTGCGTATATACACATCAACACATACATAATGTATACACGTAATTTCGCAGGTGCCCATATAAAACAGATTAACGCAAGAGCATTCCATCGGAATTTCTTGTAAACTCATGTCTTTTTAAGCGCCAGCCGAAACATTGTAACTCATTCTTCGCTATTTCGGCAGAACCCGACATTCTTATTTTTTTAAAGCCTCTTAAATTCTTTTCTCTTCGTCCCTTAAGCGTGTAAGGTTAAAGCAAGCAACTTCTTCGTAAATTTGTTTGGGGCGTAAAAAGCTTAATGAATATTCATACCCTCCTTCCTTTCCCTGTTTTTTTTAGTAGCCCCCCTCCTCCCCATACATTTCGGGTTCTTTTCAAAAAGTCCGATCCTTTTTTATTTTTTAACTTCCTTCTTCCTAATTCTCAGAGACGCCGCTCTGTCGTCTTTTATTTTTTTTAACGCGTCTCCGACTGTGTGTGACTCTTTCTCCCTCGTTTTTTAGTACCCTTTTCTTAAAAGGGAAGGGTGAAAATAATGAAAAAAAAAACATTCCGTTCTCTCAGACTTTTTACTTTTTATTTTGCGTTTCCGAAAAGACTATGACGTCCTGTTTCAATTCGCCTATCTCCATCCTTGCGCCGGTCTATAATTTGGTGCAACAAGTTCCGCCCCGAGGTATTTCCACGGGAAAAGAGGGTATTATAGGGGAATGAGTGGAGAGAGGGGAAGAGGCAAAAGAACGGGTCGAAAGAGAGGGAAGTAGAGGTATAGAGAGGAGGGTCGAAAAAGGGCGGGTTACGGGAGGGAGGGCGTGGCGGAGGAAGGAGATAAAGGTAATGGAAGGGAGGCGAGAAGAAGGCGGGATCTTTATTTCGAGCAATCTCGGATAAAGGGCGCGTGGGGGAGGTGTGGCGAGGAGACTGGAATCTTCTACTCTAGGTGGGCTAAGGAAGGGTAGGTGGTGTACGTGCGTGTGATACGTATGTTTGTGTGTGTACACAGTGGCAACCATTGGTTGAAAGGTATAAGAGGTATCCAGCGAACATTTATTGGTGTGGACGTCCAGTAAGGCTAGTAATAGTAGCTTTCATGTATTGGAAAGGCCCTTCTTCTTCAGTAGTAGTGTAAACCATTCGATTGGTCTTGCAACCAGCCATAAACATGTGTGTTGGTTTCCTGTTGCCTTCAACAACAGACTATCACACAGGGGAGGAAGGAAACCTGGCACCGGCGTTAGAATACTCTCATGGTGAGCACCAAGAGAGCCAACTGCTTAGCGTCCCTTCCGAAGGACAGAGCTTTGACTTGCCTTTTCTTTTCAAACTACACAAGCAGAGGATGGGTCGGTTCCCTGTTGAATAATAGTCTGGCCTCCATCGAATTTGAACCCGTAAAGGTCAGAGCTCTAGCCACTCGGCCAGCGTAACCCCTCTTTAACAAAAGAGCAACGAAAACTAACGCTGTTTCATTGGAGGTGTTTTTCTGGATGTGGAGTGGTTGGGGGAAACGGGGAAAAGTACGGGACTCAGGAAAAATGGGGATTTGGGGTATATTGAGCGTGAGGGGAGCTATCCGAGATTCAGATCAGTGAAGGAAAGATAGTGGAAGATATCGATATAGGACGATTCCTGTTGGCGGGGATTTGGCAAATGGGGGTTTTCTAGAAGGTCCCGAATGGTCCTCATGGTTAAGCATCAATTAAACGATAGTTAATAAGTTGACGCATGGTAGGCTACCGGAAGTGGGCGTTTGTGAGTGACTCCGTTCCTATTGACCGCTCATGCGGAAGTCAAGTAGGTGTGGTGGCGAGGCCCACGTAAAACGCCAAGCATTGCGTACAGGCTTGGAGGCAATACGTTTTAGGAGGGGCAAGATTCGTGGGATGTGATGGGGTGGTTTATTTGGGTTGCAGGTCTGATAGGAGGTTTTGACTATGGGTCAAGTGAAGCATCGCGATCTTTTGCATGGGATGGTCTCTGCGGGAAGTGGTAAAGGACTTGTACGGAGTTCCCTGCGCAACAACAATTCCACAGAGTTTCTGGATTGGCGGATTGATATCATTGGTGGCTTGTGAGAGGAATGGGATGGACGACGATGAGTACTTATTCAGGGCTTCGTGCTGTCCCGGGTAAAAAGATTATAGTAAAGGTACAAATAGACTATGCGAACGAAGGCGAACGAGCAACAGCGGACGAATGTTCGGCTGTTTTTTGTCATTCGGACCGTGCATTTGATCAGTCCTCTACACTAGAGCGAATGTTTGCGTTCGTTGTTGTTCGACGCTTGCTGAAGTTGCTGAGTTGTTTATTTAACCATCCACACTGCGCACGAACTTCCTTTGATGTACCACCCTGCCAGCGAACAGCGTCGAATGCATTCGTTCAATTTCGTCCGCCGTCGCTCAACCGTACACAATACATTAATTCATTCGTTCGCTGTCGTTCGTTCGCCTTCGTTCGCATAGTGTATTTGTACCTTAAGAAAGAGGGGTGTTGGCTGAGGTTTGACATGCTTCCGGAAGGATTAAGATTGGCCTTGTTTATTTCTTTCAGTAATAAGTCACTCCATGTTGACGAACACCTCGCGTAACTGAATGCAATATTAGCCGTGGTAAAATCGTCTGCGCGTAGTGGCGTTATCACCGCTAGGAAGCATTTTGAGCTATGTTATTAGGAATTTTTTTCCTTCAATTTGACGTCCTGAATTTACATTCTGATTTATGAAACATTTCCGAAACACCATGTGTGTTTTTGTGTGTGTGGGGGGGGGGGGGGGGCAGTGATACATGTATGACGAAGTTACGGAGAGAATGGATTTGAAATCGAAGAATAGAGAGAGAAAAGGCTCGAAGAATAAGCTCGAATTGTTATTGTAGTAATAAGACTGCATGGGAATGCCCAGGGAGTAGTGTAGGTGAAACAGCAGCGAAAACACTATTCGTTCATTAATATCGATAAGGATACAGTTAAAGGCAAATTCCATATGGATGATTTCATTGTATTTGCCTATGGTTCCATAGGTCCTAAAGTCCTTGAGACAATAAGACAGTAGAATCATTCCGTTAAGAAATTTTTGAATCGACTCTGAATGTGATAATGTGGCCTTGTCATAATTTTATGCATTATAGCAAAGAATATAGCTGCAGAACCTTTCCTCTGTTTTTCTACATTCAATTTAGCCAGCGAACGCTCGAATTTTCTTATCAAGAATATAAAACATTTTTACCCTAGTGAGTATAAGCTTAAATTTAGAACGTTTACAACATTTATGAAGGGAGAGAGACAAAGAGATAGGGGGAAATGACAGAGGAAATTATTTGACGAAACGTAAAGCCTTAATTGACTGTTGTGGGAGCGTAGCGAAGGGAGGTGGCCGTACTCGAGTTGAGAAATGTCGGCTCGTCGTCCCGTAAATGATGTGGCCTCCCGAAAGCTTGGCGGGGATGTAAAGGAAGGACGTTAAAGAGGTCAAATAATTTTGTAGAGTTGTGATGGCTAAGAAAGGACTTTAGACGAGACGGAAGGGAATTAAAGGAAGTCTTGAATACTGTCGAAGGAGCGTTTGTATAGCTGGGAGAACCGAGTAATACCCTTTGGTTGACGACCGCTCTATACTATCCGAGCGCAAAACGTTTATCTTTGAAGTAGCGGTTGCCTTAGATACGATTGTTTGTATGCCTCCGCCCATGCGTCGTCGCTGTCGAGTTGTTTGTTGATTTTACGCTGTTTTATTTAAGGTTAACGACTCTTCAATGACGTACCCTTTGGTTTCTTATACGTTATCAAGTTTATGCGTCTGTTTGTCTCTCTCGTTTCGCTATGTTTGTGCGATTAAATCGCAGGTGATTAATGGGGAGGAAATTAGTTCGAGATTTCGCGAGAGATGGCGTTTATTTGGCGAGGTTGTTTAGTCCGTTTATCCCGAGGGTTTTATTTCCAGGTTAAGTCGTAGAAAACGCAAGGAAAGAGGCTTCAATTTATAATTTATTTTTTCATAGAGAAATTCAGTCATAACGGCGTTTTAGAATTTTTGGAATAAACACGAGATTTGCGAAAACGTTGTCCCAAAATTACTTGCAATTGGCAAAGATTGCGTCCCTAAATTAATAATGCCGATAAAGCAGGAATCAGTTTAAAGCCTAAGCAGTTGATTAACAAAATTACTCCTCTTTTAAGATTAAAATATCATGCGCCGTCTACTGTACTTAAGATGTTTAAATATAAACGCTCTCGAGATATTTTACCGTGAGCGAAGATTTTGAACTGAAGACCGCACAGAGACGGGGAAAAATAAAAGGATATTGACTAGAAGCGCTGCAGAGAACGCAAAATTGCCCTAGGCGGGATGAGAACCCAGCTCTTATCGAGGAAAGAAGAGCTTTCTCTCGCTCCCCCTCTGCTATCTCGCCGTTCCCTTCCCCAAACATGCCACGTCAGCGCAGCAGCTCGGCGCTCTTTGCTTTGTGCGTTTCGTCGCTCAATTGTTTGCGCTTGGCTACGTTTATTATTTTTTTTACGGGTGACTCGCCCGCCTTAGCAACGGGATGGTGATGTTTAACGAGAGAGAGAGAGATAGAGAGAGAAAGAATGGAGCTTTTGCGTAGTTTTTGCTGCGCGCCTCTGTTTCAATGTCGTTTATGTTTTACTATGAATGTTAGTTATTTCGTCGTGAGGAGGTGTATGAGAAACCGGTTAAAAAATATCGTTCGGATCCTTGACTGACGGCAGCTATTTAACCGTTCTTTTGTCAAGATGGTATGGATTTGGGGGTTTTATACGAAGAGGTGCAGTCGAGGCAGACGCAGCAAATCCAAGTGGAAAGAGAGACGAATTTGCCTACCTATTATGGCATTCCTTTATTTAATCGCTTTTTTCGCAATTGAACCTCTCAAACCTGTGATTAGTGTAGCGTAGCAAAAATAGATGACGGCGTAATGTAATGATTACGAATGTACGGAAACAATTTTCTGAGGGCTAAATAGATGGACCTGATATTTTTGCTTGAGTAAATAGAAGTCGGGGTCTGTACGCGTACACAGACAAATACTGCCGGAGCAGGATGACGAGATTCGTACACGTGGATCGAACCGACATAACTTGCTAAAGTGGTAGGTAAAGCAATGAATATGGCGGTAAAATAAAGTTGGATATAGACCTGAAAGTGAGAAACGCTTAAGTAGAAGTAACAATTCAATAATACATTTCTCGTTAATAATAGAAGCCGGGGACTCCACGTTGAAGTTGTTCTTGAGAATTTTTTAGGTGGTTTATGTAATAAGCCAATCGAGTTAGGCTCGTTTATATTGATTGCTTAAATTAATGGTCACGTTTTGTGCATTAAAATATTGTCTTGCGAGCTCTGAAAAAGGTACATTATCTCGCTATCGAGCAAGAAACAAGTGCTGTGGAGCTAAACTGATGTACAGAGTCGTATTGAGGATTAAAAATTGCCAGTTTCATTCGAGAAAGTGTAGTTTGCAGTTGTCGCCATCTCAGATAAGACTTGTGTTATAGGAAAAAGTTTGCGGAAATAAAACGTGTTTCTCGTCTAGGAACTTATCCTAATACGTTCTTGAATGTTAGAATAGTTAATATAATCCAAGCTCCGTAAAAAAGGTAGAATAGAGAGGAGTTGAACGTCTAAGAACTAAAGTCATTTTATATAACAAAAATTTCAGCCTCTTTGCCCTAATTAAACCTTTGTATGAGGATAATATTCGGTCTTTCCGCCAAATTGGAACTATTGATTCTGAATAAAAACTGAGCTTTAGGAACCACCAAAATTAATATGACTCAGGAAATATCATAAAAATAGTTTTCTGAGAAACTTTGGAGTACTATTAAGTAACTCGGTAAAGAGCATTTATTTCGTTACTAGCATTCATTTTTTTGCGTTAAGGACGTTCGTCACCCTCTAACATATTATTTTAACATACCGATAACTATCGCTTCTGTTATTAGCATATCAAACACCATTGTGATGGAGTGGTAAACGTGGTGTGGATAAGGTATGCCTATTCGGTATACAATAGTCTGAAGAGAACTGAAAAAGAACAAAAATAAGTATTAGTTAAATCAAAAGAGGGAGTAAGATTTACTTTTTAACAAGAATTCTTTGTGCTAAATTAGAAAGGAAACGTGTCTCGTCACCTTACACTGAACAAACGACGCGGGAGACCTGTGCAGTTCCTAATGCAGCGTTCCAACGAAAACCTGGGTCGCGTACGTGTTTGTACGCTTGAACTATTCTATTGTTTTCCGCCTCGAGTCGTAATGAGTAAGTAGCCGATCATTTTAACGAGAACCCGTGTTCTTATAATGTAAGCGTTAAAGAGGATGGGTTATATTTTTGCGTAAAAATTCTACACCTCCAACTTTGATGATAAAAATTTATTTCTCGAATTTTCGATCAATCGATTTTTCGATCTCTCGTATATGCTATTTCTCGATTTTTCGATCGGTTGTTTTTTTCGAAAACTCGAATTCTCGATCAGTGTAATTCCCGATACTTCTAGTAATTTATAACCTAAAGATGTTTTTAATCCGGCAACATTCAAATACGCAACCTTCAAGTTACATGAGTCTGTCTATACTTTAAACTCTTTACCATAATAACCAAAGTTCGAATAATTGTGTTATTCGGTTTATGCTAATAAATTATACCCAACGACAAAAGTTGAAATTTCCGGCTAAATGAAGGAGATTTGTTTTTCCTGCCATTGTATGTACCAGTATGTATTTCCACAACTCGAAGTTACTTTAATTCGATTATTTTCTTTACTTCTTCCAAACTAAAAAGGTACGACTGCCTATATCATGTCCCCTAGAATTGATGGTACAATACAGTATGCATGTGTATAATTAACTATGCTCCGTGACATAAAAGGCTCTCCACCATCGCGCCCTCTGTCTCTCTCTCTCTCTCTGAGCAGCGATTGATCGCAAAAGCGTGAGTTTTTTGTTTTCGTGTGTGCAGTCGCGCAAAAAAAATTTTGTGGTGTCGGCGGTCGAAAAAATAAATGGAATCGCGTATTATATATTTTTTTACTGGAAATAGAATCGCGGGGGTACGTTATATTTTTGGCATCGTTCTTGAAAATTATTCGCCGGCGTGCGCGTCGGTTAATATTTTTTTATTTTATGTTGCTCTCTTTTAATTCGTTCGTTAGTTTTTTTTTTCGTTTCGATAATCTTTTTATCAGTTTCGCGCGCTAATTACGGCGCCATGTTTTTCGAAAGGTTTTTCTCCCCTGAAAATTTTTATTGTCGGAAATCGACACCCAGTCGTGTTTTGGTTGGTGCGTCGGCGGCGCCGTGTGTTTAACTCATGCGTTGTCATAGAGCGTTTCGATGGATCAGTCTAGGTTGTCACGTGAAAATAGTATACATTTGGATATTATTGCTCCTTTGCTGTATCTGTTTTAGTGTTTTTTTAATTTTAAATTTTAATAGAAATACGAATCAATCATAAATTTAGTTAAACAAGCGTTCAGAAGAAATAGTAGCCTAAATGTTCCCATTCCTTGAATTGAGCGGTTTCGCTTTACACGTTTTCGGTTTAGGATGGTTTTCGTTTTAGAGAATTACCTCTAATTACACTGCCATCAATTTCACTTTTGCGTACGGCTTCAGAACGTTCTCTAAGCATAGAAAATTCATAAAATATTTCCTTTCGACTTAAAGAGGTTATGATAAAAGATAATAGGAGGATCTGATCTGACGTTTATCCTTTATCATTCAACTTTTAAAAGACTTACATACCTTTTCTCTGATATTTGTAATCGAACGCGCGTGTATGAAGTTTGCAATTAGAACGCATATCTTACATGATATTTATTTATTTTAAGAAACCCAAAAACAGTACTATGGCCTTTACATTGGGTGTTCAACAGTAATATATAACAATATATAGCAATTTAACAACAAAAAAAACAATATACATATATCCAACAATACGATACAGCACAAAAGAAAGAATCACAGCTGGAGAGACTTACTATTCTAAGAAGACGAAAAAACATTAAAGGAAAGACAGGGATCGCCTAAAAATTGCTGAGCATGCGGTAAAAGAAGGACAGTTGGGAAACAGAGAGGCGAAAAGATGGCAGGTGGAAAGGAGAAGAAAAGCGAGTTGTACGAAAAGGAATTCGGAGAGAGAAGAAAGATGTTATTAACGCGGGAGATCTGTGGCGGCCGTTTATAATGGAGTAGAAGAAATTAAGGTCAGTGTTAATTCTTCCTGGGATTCTAATGTATCGTCGCCACTTGTATCAAC
Organism: Uropetala carovei; assembly: GCA_036926305.1. Taxonomy (NCBI): domain Eukaryota; kingdom Metazoa; phylum Arthropoda; class Insecta; order Odonata; family Petaluridae; genus Uropetala; species Uropetala carovei. The sequence goes on from JAXCHB010000210.1 coordinate 1,098,218, forward strand.
AGAATATTCTTTCGATTCTTCAGAATCATTGGAAAAGCTACTTTAACTCATTTCATCCAAAATATCATGTCACTCAACGTACGAGAGCTCGGGGCAATGTTTAACAGACTAAGGACTCTGCCTAGCAAGGGGCACGAGGAAGAAAAAAATAAAAGAAAAATCTTAGACGTAAACACAGACAGAAAGGGGCCTCAGAACGAAAGCAGAAGATGTGATTTCGTAGGTGCTGGAGAGGTCATAAATTAGAGATAGAAAGACAACATAGCTTAACGAAAAGCGTGAACGCAAACGGTGCATCGCACACGCTTGAAGTATGGGTTTCCTCTCTGTAAGAGGGTATTAAATCTATCGCAAAAAATATAAAAGTAGATAAAGTATAAAATGTAGATTATTGCTGTACTCCCCACTTGTTTTTAGTTAGATGTTCCGTTTCCGCACTTTTCACTCAACAAACATGTTAATAACGTGATACATATCGTTCCTCAGAAGACACGCTACCTCATTCTCAATAGAGAGTAAACTCAATCCGCTTAGTCTTTCCTGTCCCATGGTACTTCTCAAATAAGTCTTAATAATTTTAAGTTTTGAAAATGCACGTTCTGAACTTGCGTCAGTGACTGGAATCGTTAGAAATAGCATTAACACCGTACAAAGGTCTGTAAAACTGCTGGATATCACAACATTTTCAAAGAGTGTCAGATTGGCTACTTCCTTCACAGTTGAAAGTTTAGCGATGTCACTTTTTAAGCAAGACCGAAATGAAATCAGCTGCGCTGGCAATTGGTCGGTTGCTATACTTTTTCGCTAGCTTTTCAGCTCCTTTCTCTAACTGTTCATCTGATTCACTTTCAGTATCACTTCGTCACTGTTAATATTTCCAAAATTTTCAGCATCCACATTATCAGCCCCGATATCCTCAATATCATTCTTAACGCTAGATTCATGTTGAACGTCTTTAGGCCCAGCCATATCACACACACCTTCACCGAGAGAACTACTAATTAGGCTACTATCTCCAGCGTTTTCAGTACCCGATATGTTATCAATAGCACACCCAAGATCACTTCTTGTATCACGCGTAGAATTCTGTTATAAAAACTTAGTTATTTTTGGAAATTTACTGCGTTTTTCAAGTTCTTTGTTTTTTTCTTTTTACGTTGTTTTTGGACCCGCTCAAACGCACGTAAGTCGACATGATTGACCCTCACAATAATTAAAATATTATGTAGGTGAAATTACGATTATCGTTGATCGCTAACGAGAGAACCGACTTCCGTCACCATGGAGAGAAAATCTCAAACTGAGTTAGCTACGACAAAGCAGTATCGTGCTATGGGAAGTGGGCCAATCGTCATATGCAATTCAAGTGTTTCTTTCCTTATATCCTAAGCGACCGAAACCGTCCGTTATCTCATAACCGAAACACCGTCGCACAGTGGTCTGGAAACCCAGTTTGTCTGGTCAAAATTAGGTTTTCGCAAGTTCTTTAAATCGGATCCAAATGGTTACAATAATGAAGGAAAAGGACGAAAGCATCATAAACCACATGAATTTTCGCTGTCTGGTAGCCCGCGTCCCTTAAACAGGCTCCCACATTAGAGGGAGCCATGTTACCGTTGTAAAATCGTTTCCGTATGCTCGGAAAGAGAAGTAATTTGCCATCGACATAGAGGTACTACCTGCATCCAGTGAAGTAATTTTCTTTTGGTGCACTCTGTTGAATACACCCACATCGTCAGTTTGTAACTTTGTATCGCGCTGACCGATTTTGAATGGGTTTCCTTCAAGCACGCAACAATAGCAACTTTTCCTGAAACAATTGGACGTACAAAAAAAATCCTGTAGTATCGGGTCTTCTGGTAACGTAATATCGCTCGTGCTAGGTTTTGTTTACAGGAGAGAAGAAGAATTGCGTGCTTTCAGGTGCCATTTTAAGAACTACACGCATTTTTATTGCGAAGCGGTGCAGTTAGGATCGCCACATTGCTCGGTCCACGTGGTACCGTAGCTGCGCAATACTTCGCTTCGCAGTGCGGGCAGTGCTTCTGTGCATTCAAGATACTAACAGAAAGAGAATGCTTTGAGTTCCTCAGGGAAAATTGGAATGAGACGGATGCCAAGAGGAATGAACGGCTCTATCAGTACATAGGCAAGTATTGTAATAGGATCAAGATGACTCAAGATGAAGAGTCCTGCGATTAAATCAGCAATTTTGATTGTTTAGGCTTCAATTTATAATGAAAAAGATTGTTTCTTTGTTCAATAAAAATAATTAAGTAAAAAACCATCAGAAATAAATTTTGTGACCCCAAACCCCCCCGCAGAAAATTTGGTGAAAATATGTAAGGTGTTTCTCTGGAAATCCCCATTATGGCTGCGCTACTGGACAGAAAGAGTCATCACTGAGTCTTAAAACCATCAGGAATGAACTCAGCGACCGCAAAAACCCCCGACTGCCGAAATTCAGGTAAATCAGGCGATATCTTAATTTTGACCAGAAAAACTGTGCTTCCAGACCACTGTGCGTCGTCTGCAAGGGTTATGAGACGCTTGTTTCTGAGGAATCTGTTTATACTCTTTGTAAACAGTCTATACATCCTAACCACATGGTCCTAGGCTGCTTAATTAAGGTCTCTTATCTAGGCCTTCGTCGTTTTAAATTTTTTTTCCGTACGTGAGGATTAGGCCGTAGGCTTCATATGCCTGCTTCCTTCTGGTCTACGGAATTTTTCGTCTCTTTTCATGTTAAAGATGTTCAAAATTGTCCCGGCAAGGTGAAGGAATACCAAGTATAAACTCTTAACATTTTGGTGTCAACATTCAATCTCGTGCAAGCCCCCCCTAGGCACGGAACCCCGGGATTCACCCGGGCTGCCCGGGCGGTATCTACGCCAATGAACGCCAATGTAATTATTATGATGAATAACCGCCAAGTTAGTGAGACAAGAGCTGACCGGTAGGAAACCGTGCTGTTCTGAGGAAATGTTGGGTAGAGTAAATGAAAGGAGATGAATAATTTTCTCAAATAGTACCACCACCAATTGGGAGGACCTTGTGACTTCAAACGACTCCAGCGCTAGAAGGCTTCTCAGTCTAAATCACAAAGCAAGGGAGGAGAGAAACCCGGTCCCGGCATTAGCCTACTCTTAACGAGAAACACCAAGGGGACCAACGGCTTTACGTCCCTTCCGAAGGACGGGGCGCTGATTTGCGTGTTCTCCTCATAACCGCACAAATGGGGGTCTGGCAACCCGGTTCGCACCGAGTTTCCTAAGCGTAGCAGGCCAGCGCCCGCACCACTACGTCACGGCTCCCCCCTATCGCAAGTCTCAAATAGTAATGAGTCATTACTAATTACATTACTGGGAGGATGTAAATCGGGCGATAGTTTTCGACCTGTGCTCTGTTGCCGGATTTCAAAATAGGTGTGGCATTGGCAGATATCCATTGCCGAGGAAAAAATCCGCTAGTTAAGCAACAATAAAATAAAATCGTGATCGGGATACAGAGCGTATCACATGTTTTCCTCAGGAACGTTGTGATGATATTGTCCGAGCCCGTGGCCCGATCTCGGTCTAATCGATTGTGGTCATCGGCGACTCTTCACATTTTACCGTGCCATATCACACGTTCGGGGCTTTATGTCGCTGATCTGGTACTTTGGAATGTTTGCTGAAATGTGGGCGAGAGAATTATATCCAGTATCCTTAAAATCTCAAAGTGTTTTGAACGATAAGACGAAATTTTCACCCTTTCCTAATTTTAGTTACTTTCGACAAATATTTTCCTCATTGCAGTGCTCACCCGAATTGAGTACTATTTTACATCCGGAATGTTTTACCTCCAACCTCATATTCAATAGTAATGTGTTTGATTCCGCTTTGTTTTCCACATCGTAGTCCTGTAGTCGTTTAAATCGTTCTATTGGGTAATAGTCCCAGCCAACATAATTTATTTTCGGCTCTATACTATACTGGTCGTGCTGCTGCCATGTACAGGTTATATGCTTTTATGAAAAAACTTCCATTTGCAGGGATCAAACCTCGGATTTTGTAACCCAACGCGCTAGCCACTACATCAACACACATCCTTTATTCAAAATAAAGTATAAATAAAATTATGTAATCTTAAACAATTTTTAACGCATATGAATTAAGTATGAAAACGTTTTTAGGTTATTAGCTAATGTAGGCTTGTGAAGTTCCCCCAAAGCTGGTCCGCCTCTTCTCTCTTTTCTCCAGAGCCAACTTCTCTCCGCTCAACTTATTCCTGACCCTCGCAACGTTTCATCAGCGCGTGTGTTCCTCAACTTCTACATTTATTTTCCATCTCTCTCACTCTCCCTCTCTGCGAAGATTTGTGGATTATCCCTTCATTCGTAATGATGTAGGATTTTTAACATGTTAAACGTTGAGTTTAATATAAAAATTAGTCTCTTTAATTGGAAGTGCATCGATCGTTGAAGCGTTAGTTAACCTTTTCGAACTGGTAGTGTGTAGTGGAAGTGTGCAAATGGCTGCATAACTACGAGAACTGTCTGTATAATTGACATGTTCTGGGCCACGAGCTGAGCTCACAAATTCGTTTTTGAATGTTTCGTGGCATAAAGATAAAAGAGAAAACGCGTGTTTGTGATTGATTTCAATATTTTATGGTTTTGCCGCTGTTTTTTAAAAATCCTTGAATCGTATCTTCAGCATCATCTCCGGCGTCCATTTTTAATTGCCTACACAAAGATTGATCACGTGGTCGAACAAAGAAATTATTTCATAGATTAATTTTCAGTGCTCTTTTCATGTCGAACTCAATACGCGAGAGAAGTATTTGTTTTGTATTTATTTCTACATCGCTATTTATAGGGCTCTAGTCCAATGCTTCCCAACCTTTTTTTTGTCTGCGTCGCCCTATGTTCTGTTCATTCAGTTATGCGTCAACCCGTTTGCAGTTCCATTTACCTTAAAGTCAGCTTTAAAGATAAATTGGGCTTTCCCTACCACATAAAGATAAAATTCTGGCGTTTAAATAAGCACGAGTGTTTATTCTCCTTGTTTTATTTATGTTTATAAGCCATAATCTGATACACTGTGAATTTATAAAATGTTCGCGTCATCCCTCAATAACCGTCGCGTCAGTCTGGGGTGTCATGTTACCCCGGTTTAATGTACCATAAGCATTCTCTGAAAATTTGTGAGCTTACTTGGTGTAATGGTAATTAAAAATACTCAAATGTTTGTTGTGAATTATGCCATTGAAATAGGATATTAAATGTAGCTGTAGAGTAATCGCTTTCAGCGATGTGATGCTCACGTAAAAACCGGAATCCGTTCAGTACAAATCAACCTTTTTTTCAGCAATATTTCTTTCCCGCCATGTTTTCGAAATACATTTCTACCATATCTATGCTTGTGCTGGATTATAGCTAAATCGAAGCATTTGTCATTGTGATTTAACCAGTTTAGGGCACATTTTTTATGCTCTATCCAAATCATTATGAACTCATTGATGCAAAAATGACGCACACAAACATCCATTCATTCATAATCAAACCCTGGACCGTTGTATTTGACAGCAGATGCTCACCGGTCTTCCTTGGCCGGAAGTTTGATTTGACTCCGAATTAGTAGGATTAGTAATTATAATCGATCGAATTTATGCGGAAATTCTATGGCTATTCTAGTTTCATTCGAGGAAACATTTATAACAGAAATGATTTGTAAAAGCGTGATTAACCCGCAGTCAATCTGACCAGAGCGCAATTTCAGTAGGTGTTAGCGTTGGCGTGTTCGTATCCATTGGGTGTGTTAAGGGTCGCTGACGATCCAGATATGATGTAACACTTTCCACGCGTGTGCCGACTTGGCGGTACGGCAGACGTTATCGGATTATTTCCACAATTGAGATCCTACCGCAAACAAAATCCATAGCGTTTTGCAATGGATTTGTAGGAAACGTGATCTTTACCTCACTTGCGTTATCACAGGACAGAGTGATTCATATTTTGTTTATAAGATAACCATGTCATTCATTTGTCTGGTTATGTTTAATCAATCAACCGTGAATGAAGTTGGTTGCAATGGCCCAATGAATTCTGATTGTTTGCTTCCTTTCAGTATGCATAAGTGAAGTTGGATTATTTTTAATCGTTTTGTTTTATAACTCAATTAATTAATCAGTAGCAAATAAGTGGAAACATTTTTCGGCTATTTTTCTATTTTATGGGAATTTCCCGATTAGCTGATAAGAAGGCGAACAATATATTTTCACCATCACCGCTTCTATTCCTTCTATCCTGAACTTTCATTATGGAGGAAAAATATCATTCAATCGTTAGCGCGCTCCTTATATGCCTAGAAAGTAATTAATATGTACCTGTTTTTATAACACTAAATGGTTCGGGTAGATGTAATAAAATTTCAAATACAGCGTAATTCTCACAATGGATTTTAATTCGCCCTTAAGATTGAAGAGGAACGAATTACTACAGTTAGGTACACCCAATGAAATCCACATTATTTTTTAAATGAATGAATGGTTTAGTCTGTCTTCCTTTTAAAGTAGCGGCAGTTAACCATTCGTCATTTATATTTTTGTAAAGAAAACAAAAGAGCGTGAGAACTTGCCATATCCTGCGGCCGAGTCCCCATAACTTCCCCGCTCTCCCAATGATGCATACGTAAATATCCCTCCATCTCCCAAAATTCTCCTCGAATAATATCCTTCATTGCTTCCCCCCCCCCCCCCTCCCTCTCCTCCTTCCGCCCCCCCCTCCCCCGCGAAACTTAGTTCGTCCGCCAAAATTCCCTTATTGAAGCGATTTGTCACCTCTTCCCTCACTTCTCTCTCCTCCTTCCTCCCTCCCCCCAACGTCTCCTCCCCCTTTATTTTCTACCTCCTTTCCCTCTCTCCCTCTCCTCAATTTGAGGTAAACTAACAAAGTGGGCACACTAGGGGGTATACTGCGAGATCGTTGCGTAGTTGGGGGAGAGATGGAGCTGTGGGGAAGGGGAGGAGGGGAGGGAGGAGGAGGGGGAAAGGAGAGAGAGAGGACAGAGAGAGAGAGAGAGAGAAGTTGTGGGCTGGCCTCTTGGCTGGGACCGAGAGCTCGTCGACCTTAGCATCGATCGGTAGGAGCAACCGTTGTGGTGTTGAGCTTAGTTTCCGCCTAAGCGTTTCCATGGAGTGCGAGAGGAGAGAGAGAGTGAGATACAGAGCGGGAAAGAGAAAAAGAGACAGGGAGAGACAAGGGCGAAGAGAGGGAGGGAGCGGGGAGAGAGAAAAGGGGGAGAGACGGAGTGAGAATGAAAATGAGTGAGAAAGGAAATAAAACGAGAGAAGGGCGGGTGAGTGTGTAGCGAGAGTGAAAAGGGAGGGAGGGAAAGAGGGAGGGAAAGATGGAGGGAGAGAAAAAGATACGGAGAGAGACAGAGGTAGGGGGGGAAGAGAGAAATGAAGAGAAACGGAGGCAGGCAGTGAATGGGAATGGGAGAGGAGGTGGAGAGAAAATAAAGGAGGGATAAAGGGAAGGAAAGAGGGAGGGATGAGCGAGGAACGAGGATGAGAGAGAGAGAGCGAAAGAAGAGATAAAGGGAAACAGAGAGGAACGTGGAGGGAGAGAGAGAGGGGGGGAGGGTAGGAGCATGGCAAAGCGGATTTATGGCTTCTGGGTGGATTGTTATAGGGTGGGAGGGGTGGGTGGGTGGAAGGAGAGTGGGAGGTTGGGTGGCAGGGTATGTTGACGTAGGCAGGATTTTGATGATGTCGGTGGGGAGGAAGAGGGGGTTGACGGGAAAGGATTGGTCAACAAAATGTCGCGTCTTGGCTGTAATTGTCGTTCTACCTAAGTATTATTGCGTTTTCTCCGAACTTGCGATCGAGGGATTTTGGATACTTCTAGTTCGAAGCTTAGTTAGCAAGCACATATGATTATGGCTTAATTGGAAATAAATGGCATTGATGTGACTAATATTGGTATTAAAACTGTTCAGTGTATCATTTGAGCATTTCGCCTTAAAAAATGTTTCTTTGTTTGATTGAATATCATCTATCGATCATTCTTACGAGAACTTCTATAATGAAAAAGATCTGTAAGTTATCTCTGATTACAACCGCACTGAAATTCGTGCCATTGGTGATGGTTGGTGTCGTGTTTGGGATGTGCATGCTTTTTTTAGGCAACCTTATAAACACAACGGTTGGATCTGTGGCGATAACAGTCATCTCCTTTATTTTTCCGGAATATTTGTTTATTTTAGAGAATGACTTTTATCTACGTATACACACCTATTTGACAGTGGCGTAGCGTTTGCTTAATTACACTTTACTGCGTGGCGGCTAAACGAAGAGTGAAACAATGACGGCTTCGCAGAATGGACGGGGGAAGTATTTGTCTTTAAAGTTCGTTACGTACCGAGGAGTTTTGAAGCATGTCGGGTATAGAGAGAGAGAGAGGGAGGGAGGGAGAGAGGCATGGGAGGCGTCATAAAGTTAATACGCATTTTATAGGTCGTTGAGACGTTATCACGGACTGAGCGAGTGTGAAAGCAATTAAGTAGAGATGTGGAATTTTGGCTGGGGAGTGGGGCTAACGCGGTTAACGATTTTTGATGTAGGCTAAGGAGGTGGAGTCAGCAGTGCACTTATTTGCGACCCTAATGATAAAATACACGTGACAGATTCTAGATGGTGGACTCGGGGTAGAATTTTCTTGAACCAGAATTGGAAGGATTAAAATATAACTTCGTATAAATTCCACTGCCGATATAGGTAATTACTTTATATTACCTAATTTTATATTACCTAATTAATAGAAATATTTTTAAAACGTCTCTCATATTCCGAAGACTTCGAATAATTTTGCATATGTTTAGATTTAAGAACATTCAAATAAGGTGTCTTGGTTGCGTTTAAGATGCATTACGGTCATTCATGGTCTAGAAATCATAATTTAAGTATGGCGATTAAAAAAATCGAAATTTATTTTCTAATAACTTTGCATATATTAATTGGAAGATTTATCACGAATTTATTGCTACATTATTCTGTTTAGAGGGTTCATGTTGCCTAAGTGATAATTATGGAGGGAATATTTAGTGTCTCCAACCACAGCTATTCACCATCTTCAGATTGAAGGGTGAAAGTGTGAAGACACTTTTTTTTGCTGTCGCATAGTTGTTAAATCTTTTCCTAGTGAGATTAGGGTAATACTATGGCTTTCACAGCTTCATGTATACTTAGGGCTTAAGGCGATCTTTACAGCTCCGCCGTAAAGCTCGGGAGGCCGTCTTATTTGAAATCGGGATCATGCTCGCTACGTGGTGAGGGAAAGCTGTTGGTTTTGGCAGGATTATAGCGCTGAAATGAGCGATTCGCCGTGAAACCTTGACCTTTGCGGTTTGGTACGGCGCAAGCGCAACGCCGTAATAGTTATTAAATCGCCGTTACGGTATCCGTGGATAAAATGTCTGAATGTGTCAGGTCATCGCGTGAGGCTGATCAAAGATCGGCATTCAGTTGTCAAGTTTTCCTTTCGTGTATTAACTCAATGTAATCAGACGTGAAACAGTAATATGTCGATGGCCTATTTAATTGAAATGGATAGGTCGGTTCGGATCGAGAAGCAAGCTCTCGAAACCCTCCTCCCTCCCTCTCTTCGTTTTATCTTCTAAATTAAGGATACATATTTCAGCGGCGGTAGACTGATAAGCTGCTTCATAAATCTGATAAGGAATTAATATTGACGTCGAGCGGTTGTAATGCTCTGCCGATTTAAGGGTATGCGATGCTTATCCCCTTTTATTTATTCCGCTTTTAAAGATTTTGCTCTTCGGTTAACGTGCGGGAAGACAGACAGGAATGCTCTTTCCTAACGTTGTCCACTTGGGAGATCAAAGTTACGTTCCATTCTCCGTACGAGAGAAGTGCGGTGTGTTCCTGTAACTGTCTTGTGTAATTGTCTATTTATGTCGGATAATAAAATTAAATGAAAACAGCTTTAATACGACAGTTGAATACCCCAGTTGGTGATGTACATTAGATCTTATTTCAGTGCGAAAAAGTATTTATGTTGTGAAATTATTCACCTATATATTTTCTTGTCGTGAACATTCAGATTTTCTCCCAATAAAATTTTTAGGACCAATCTTTTTGCGCGAGTGTAATGTCGTGAAATATGATTAATTCCTCTTTATTCGAATATTCCCCGTAATTCGTATGTTTGCGGTATGGGCGTTGATAGATTCGCGTTCATATTCACATCAAGGAGTGGAAGGTTCTTTTTGTTTCACTAACGGAGCTCTCTTCTCTCTACGTCCTTTCGAAAAAAAATACCTTAAATATTGTACATTGCTTAAATTTTAGTTTAAAAAAAACGCGCTCCTTGCCCCACCGATGATAGGGTATACGCAACGACCCTCCTTTCCCCTTTCCCAGACCGCCAAAAACTTCCTCCATAGGGAACGTAACGTCGAAAAATATGGCCTCGGAGTCAATCTCGCCCTATACCTTTCGGTCACCTCGTTGGGCACCGCGTTAAGGTTTGCCCCGAAACGACTAGGGGTTCGTGGTAGCGGAGTGACATCATGTCCAAGGCTACCGCTCATCTCATGGGTTTCGGAGGAATGGAGCGGGGGAGGGAGGGGGGGAGAAGGAGGTAGGAAACCGGTCTCCCTCTGTGTCGGAGGAAATTGAAAAACAAAGGTGGAGAAATGGAAGGGAGAGAGAGAGGTGATAGAGAGAGAGGAAGAGGAAAAGGAAGAGTAGTTTTGGTTTTAGGAATGGATCCTTTTTGGGGACGAATGTCGGAATAGACGGGAGGATAGAAAGGGGGAGCGAGGTATGGAAAGGGTGTAAGAGAGAGGAGAGGGGCGAAAAGACGATGAAGGGGTTTTGATCAATGATTTGGGAAAGGGATGGAGGCCAGTGAAACATTGATGAGGGTGGATGGGAAGTGGAAAGGGGGAGAAGATGGGAGAATTTCGGAGAGTAGGGTTCTGTTGGCAGGTAGGGGAGCTTTGGGGGAGAATTGATAGGAAAGGGAGGAAGGGGGAAGGGATTGTTAAGGGAGGGGGAAAAGGGGGGGTGGAAAACGACAAGAGGGTGGGCGAATGTAGGAAGGTGTAGAAATAGGGTTTAATCGATTATATATATAGAATTTATGACAATGTAATCCTGTTTACCCGAAAATTAAATCGCTTTTGTTTCGTTTTTTTCTGCGTTGAGTTCTTATTTCTCGGAATAATGGGCTCTTTTTTTTTTTAGTTCTGGGTTTTTTTTCCGTCACGTCGCTACGATTCGGTTCGGTTCGTAGGATTTGTGGGTATGGCATCTTATTATCTGATTTTGAATTACATTTAATGTGGTGCAAGTGGAGCGTTACCATTAATGGTAATGTGGATGCTTACAACGATCAGCCAACGAGAGAATCACTATTACATCTCCGCGATTTTCATTTTGTTTCCTTATTTCGATAACGATATATTTATTACGAGAGTATCGCCTGCGTATATTTCAATTTTGGCGATTCTACTTTGGAGGTTTTAATTTCCAATTTGCGATATTTATATTTAGCAGCGTTATAATTCGATCGTTGGTAGAAATTCTCTTGCTTGAAATTTACGATTACGATTAGAATGACATTTCAGTTTTATCAACGATTGAAAGTCTTTGTATGAGATACATAGACAATCGAGCATCATGTACATAATATCTTGTCATATCGACACCTAAAGTGAAGCAGCTGCAACCATCCAGCATTGATTTTTTAAATCTATATTACCTCTTTTAGCCTTATTATATCTTTTACATACTGAATGCGCCACATCATTATTGAGTTTGTCAAACTACCTGAAATGTTGTCATAGTATTGATAAAAGCAAAGTAATTTGGGTAACAAAACTGTTTTTTTGAGAACCTACCCATAAGTCTATATGGTTAGTGTCTCCATCGAAATAATCTTAGGAATCGAGGGGGGGGAAATTCCATCACGAGAGCATTGCTGGAAAGAGGCGCTGAGCAGAGAAGTGGTTGGAGTGAGCGAGAGGTTGGGGAGGGGGATGGGAGGGAAGGAGGAAGAAGAGGAGGAGGAAGAAGAGGAGGAGGAGGATAGAATTGATAGCGGGAAGACAATGGGAGAGGTTGTTGAGTGGAGGCGGTGGGAAGGGAAAAAGAGCCGGATTAGATGGAGGAGGGTTTTTGGGGAGGTGGAGAGGAAGGAGGAAGGGTAGAGGGAGGAAAAGAGAGAGAGCGGGAGGAAGAGAGGGGAGAAGGGAAGGGAGAGAACTGCAGAGAGGAGGATGAGGAATTTATTCTGCTCACGGCAAGATTTTCCTTTCTTTTTAACGATTCAGTTGGTTTTCCTTAAATGAGAATCGAAATTCATGGGACGCGTGTGTATTTACGTTTTGGAAATCCGATGGATTCCATCTTACGGTCGACGGAAATATGTCGAAGAAAAATGGAGTCTTTTTTTCTCTCTCGGAGGAGGAACGAGGTGGAAAAAACTGTGCCTCTTCGCCGTAATATTTTTTTACGGGAATCATTCCTCTCTGACCCTCAATAATAACGATAATGCCGCCGAAATCGGCTTAAAACTTCCAGGGTTACCGATTAATGGAAAAGTTCTACGGTTCGTCGTTTCGCTGTTTGTTTTTTTTTATTCGCATTGCCCTGTCGTGGGTTCCGGAGTTTACGGCAATCTGCGAAGCGAATTTCCTGGAAAAAGGGTCAGATGTCGCTGCAGTACCGTTAAGTTTGTCACGTGATGTTCTGTGATGGAAAATGAAGTCTTTGAAACATTTCGACCATTTAATCGCCCCTCGTTTCTTTCCTCGGTTAAAAATGTATCCATTTCGAGTTCCTTTACTGAAAATTGTTAAGTGAATTCACTGAGAATTTACATTTGTTCAGTGGACGACGATAGTACAAAAATAAATGCTAAAACATAATAATTATTATAAATGATGTATACCCAAGGTTTTTCCTTAATGTGATAGAACAAGTATTTTAAAAAGATTTTTGATGGTATCAATGTCACCCCCTGCCATATGCCTTCGGCGGTTTGCCATTAATGGTGTTAATGCAAATTTAAATGTAAATGTATGTCTCCGACAGAGTCTGTAATGAGGTTTAGGTCGGTATTAGCTTGTTAAACAACTAAACGATTCATGTTTTACCTCTTAAAATACATTATCCATTGAAAGCGCCTAATTTTTATATTAGTTAGATTTCGATCGTCAATCTGTGGCGAAGAAATACGCACACGTAGACACTCATTTAGCCGGATAATTTTTCCACATAATTCCAAAATGAAATTGATATTTATGGTCCACATTGCAGAAATGATTTTTACTTTCGCTTCAGACTTACAATCATGCAACTTTAGATTTAACGTAGTCATATTTACGAATACCCGTTATATGGATTTTGCTTGACTAAGGCACAATTTAAGATACTAAATGTTCCTCATTTTTTTTTACTCACCCGAACATTTGCGTATTTCATCCCTTCGCAATTCCGCGTACGAGAAAAAAAAACACGAGAACAGTTTCGGTCATCTGTATGGCACGCCGGTCTTCCTTCTTTTGTTTTTGAGTAACGGTTTTGTGTCCCTCCAAAACTCGATTTGTATCTTCTCCCTCTAAAAAACCCTTTCTACTCACTTCTCTCCCCTCTCTTCCGTTTCCTCCCATTTATTTTCCCCCAACTCTCGCTTCTTCAAACTTATCCCATGTATCCACTCCCCCTCTTATTCACTTCATCTCTCCCTGTATTTCCATCCCTCTCTCCCTCTCCCGCCCTCTCTCTCCCTCTCCCTCCCTCTCCCCCCCCTTCCTCCCCCCTCTCTCCTCCATCTCTTCCCCTCTGTCCATTCTCTCACCTCTCTATCTTCCACTCTCTCCCTGTTTCTCCACTCTCTATTCCCCCTCCACCTCTCCCGAAAGTCGTTTGTCTGTCTGTCTGTCTGTCTCTCTCCTCCATCTCTTCCCCGCTGTCCATTCTCTCACCTCTATATCTCCCACTCTTCCTGTCTCTCCCCCCATTACCTCCCCTCTCTCTCTCTCTCTCCCTCCCTCCCTCCATCTCTCCCTCTTCCACCCCAATCTTCGATCCCCATCGAAGCCATATTTCTTCTCTTGTCCTGTCTCTTTTTTCTCCCTCCCTCTCTCTCTCTCTACCTCGGAATCCATTTCCCATTCTTCTTCCTCCACTCTCTCTCTCTCCGTCTCATTTCTCCCGCCCTTTCACCCCCTCTCTTCCTCCTTCCTAGATCTGCTTTTTTTTGTATCGGTCCATCCTCAGTTCCGTGCCATTCCGAATGCTTTTCTTTCCTTCACGGTCAGATGAGCGCGCGAACCTTTCGTCGCGACGCAGGCGAGCGTAGAGAAAGTGTCGGGGTTAACGTAGACGGCGCGTGACACCAATGTATTGCGCCGCTAAAAACCTCTCTCCCCCACCCCTCCGCCATTAAAAACGCGAAGATAGCCGTTTCGGGCATTATTAATCGATTAAAAATTTTTTACAGAAAATTTGCACTTCATCAAACAAAAATTCGCTATTATTGATGAACGATCGAGTGTAAAAATTTTGCTTTGACCGCAACACACGTTATGTAATATGACCGCAAATATCATCTAATTTTTCGCTGTTGCGTGTTAAACGTATCTGATTTTGATTATGCCCCGGTAAACTCTTCTCGCTTTAGTTTCAATTTTTTTTTTAAATTTCGAAGAAAGCTAGTTTTGTTTGATGATGGAAACGTTCTGATAAAAATCATATTATTATGCATTGGTATTGAATAGTTTTTGCTTTGAAATAAAATGAATATTTTGATCTAATTTTCATGGCTACCTCATGCGGTATTTCCCCTGTGGTATGGGATGGGTTCATTGTTTTGATTTTTTTCTTTGGACGACTTTGCCGTTATTTTGCTTCTCTTACAAGTCTTATGAAGGCTGTTGCTATAGGAATTGAAAATAAATTTCAATATGAGATAATGGCCAAATTTACGTTTTTGCGTTGCTTTGCAATGCTCATCTTAATGGTCATATCGTTCGCAAAGATATTTCGATAGCGCACTCATTTTACTTCAAAGAAATTCCTTTGCTTTTTGAGCTTCCTCGTATTAAATTTTAATCACGGCCTTCACCGTCCGAATATTTTATGGTGCTATTGATTTGAAAGGTTAAGTTAAATTAAATTCCTCGCGTCAATGATTGAAAACGGTCGTCTACATTCTCTCGACTTTCCTTTTGTTTTCGTCACCCCCTTTCTTCCACAGAATTCTCGCCGAAAATGTACGCTTTAAAGTGTCGAGTTGATGTATTTTTTTACGCCAATTCTATGGCAATGACGGTAGTTGTTATAGGTTGAAGGAAAATTTTATTTGTGGTTTTTAACCATTTAGCATTCTAGCGCCGACATTAACTCGTGTGTTGTTGAAATTTAATACTGGGATCGGTCACGAAATTTATCGATTACGTTCTGTTTTACACTCTTATTTGACGATTTGTGTTACAATTTAATATGAAGCCCAACTTTGAGCTTGCTTAAATTTTCATATAATCACCATGGCCACCTGGTGCATACCACGTTTGAGCTTGACGAATAATTAACCGTGTTATATTGCATTATACGGCGATCATTTTTCGAGGTAATTTCTAACAAAATACCAGTTATTCAAAATTTTTGGCGATGATGAGCGCAATTCAGGCAAATTGGTATGATAAAAAAATACCTCATGATCTACGATCAGGGAAAAGGAACATACACATAAAATTAGTTATATAAACCTATACTTCTATTTATGAAACCAATTTTGAATTACATTAACATCTTTAGGTTCGCGTAGGCTTGAAAGAAAATCCGACTAATAACGTACGACGCGCGATTTTTTCTACGCTGACGACTATTGGCGCGACTCACAATCAGGCGTTATTGTTATTTTTAAAAGGCTATCGTGTGCGACTTGTAAAAATGTTCAAATTAATATTGTTAACATGCACTTCAATTAGTTTGTTTGTGCAAAGTATGCATAGCAATTATTTTTTTTTAAATCGAATTTATCAAAAAATGTAACCGGTGGTGAGCATTTTTATTAATAATTAATTTGGATTTTAATACACATGAGATATGTAGGGATATTACCAAACTAAGAGTAATAATAATTTTTGGTGCAGTTTTTCTTATCCCATTTTATATATTCGAGTACTAATCGAGTTTAAACTTTGTCTATAAATCATGTTCGCGACTGAATTTTAATCTTAGACGTTTTGCGTCTTTTACTCGTGTTAACAACTTCAACTTGCATCTTTAATCTATCCTAGTGATGCGTTTGGATCGGTGATGCGCCCTAGATGTATGAATTATTTAATAAATTCGTTTTCTGTTCATCAAAGACATAATTTCCTCTTTTAACCTTTTTATGGGAAAGCGGTTCTTTTATGGTCCTTATTCCAATGCTTTCCACTCACGTGTATAGTTCAACGTACACCAGCTTAAATATGAAATTACATAAGCGTCTAAGCTTCAACTTTGTTGGCATCTCGGTTCATCTACCCCATGCTTCACAAAGTTCGGTGTTTGGTCCTTTCCAAAGTTTGAATGTCAGAAAGTAATTAAAGTTATTTGCGGAACGAGTCAAGCATTTATGTCGGATGAAACTATTAAGAATCCGCGTTTCGGCAACCGTTTATCATACATTGGTTGTCATTAGCACGTATTCGTTTCTTATAAAAACCTGTGACAACACGCGAAGTAAAGCCATAAAAAAAAAACTAACAGCAAGGCAAATTCCGAAAACGAATTATAGATCCCACCTTGCTACTAGAACCCAGCCTAAAATCAAAATAATTCTTAAAATATAAAGCTGTTACGTCTATCGCCTTGAATGCAGATCATTATAGGTTATAGATTGCAGAATGATTCTTCGAGTCGACGCTGAATGACCGAACTACCTTTCTTTTGTCAGCCACTGCGTCATCACAAGAGTAATCTTGTTTATCAGCCACAAATATCCTAGCTCAGGGCGGGTTTTGAACCAGCGAGATCAATATTGGGAAGCACGATCATTTGGATTTCCACGAAGCGCCCGTACAGCCCCGTGCGAAATAGACCGGGCGATTAATCTTGTAGATTCGGTCGGCACGGTAACCCACCGTCAACTTTGCGTCATTTTTTTTTAAACCCGTGTTTGCACGACGAGACATATGCGATCGATCGATATTGCACCTGTGAATAATGCGGACCATCATATAAGGAGTTCCGGCCGCGCCTCTAAACAAATGCATTGTCACGCGATTCCACGAAATACATTACGCGGCCGAAGATGCACATATCGATTCCTTCCTGATTGATCGCGTTAAAGAAAATAACCCCGGAAAACAACCGAGTATTGTAGGTTGTGGTCCTGTAACATTGGTAACTAATGGAGATTTGTTTTGGCTGAGCGTCCATGGTGGATTCTTACGTTTTAAGGCGACACTCTTCTTCTAGCCAAAGATACGTCTTTGAAAGGGTAGGGACGAAAGAGAGTGGTCTCCTCCGAAGAAAATGAGAGGATGGAAGGAGAGGGTGGTTTGATGGGGAGGTCAGTGAGGGGAGGGGGGGGGGAGGAGGGTTGAAGGAAAGTGGAAGAGTGTAATCTTTCTCTACAGTGGGCTGACGGCGCACCATCTTCTACCCACCCCCGCACTTTCAAACCGGCGTGTCTTGCTTCGATGACCTCATCTTCCGAGTAGCCGACATCTTCTCACGTAAAAACTTCACCAACTCCGCTTCCTGACCCCACTCACCCACCCTCCCCTCCCCCACTTTCTTCCCCTCCCTCTCCATCTCCTCGCAAACCACTGTCTCCCTCTTCCTCCTCCTCCTCCTCTATACCCTCCAAACCCTCGTATCCGCACGCCCCTTGCGCGCGCTCCTTCCCCTTACTCGCCTCCTCTCTCTTTCCTCCATCCCTCTCTATCTCCCTCTCTCCTTCCTCCTCCCACCCTCTCCTGCTCGCTCATCTAACTCCGACACTCTCTCTCTCTCTGTCTCCCTCGCTCATTCTCTCTGAAAAAAGTTCTTCCACACACTGGCCATGTAGCATTGTCTTCTTGGACTGTCTACCAATCAGTCTACTATATAGCATGGTCCCCTCGCCTTATTTCTCTCTCTCTCTCACTGTCTCATTCTTGGTCTTTTGTTTTCTCTCTCTCTCTCTTCCACTCTTTGCCTCTCTTTCTTTCTCCAACTCTTGTTTATCTCGTGGTCTATCTCACCCTTGTTCCCCACACGATCCTTTTTTCTATCAAAATCTTACATTCATTACGACTTCATTTTTCTGTTATTCGTTCAGAACGTCGTTCAGGCAGTCCACTTTTCCGCCTTTTTCCTTTGTTTAATCTATTTACTCTTTCCTACTTTCACAAGTTATATGTTTTTCACATTTTCAATCTCAAAATTCAGCCCTGTCGTTCTCGCTATATCCTCATCATTTTTATGATCCGATTCCCAAATACTTTCGCCATTAAAATTTTCCCATTCTCGTTTCTGCATCTCAATTGTTCTTTCTCGCAGCTTCATCCTCATGTTTTCTTGAAGAAATTCTCACTTGTTTTCGAAATTCCCCGTTATGTTTCGTTTTCGTGTCGTATCTGCAATAGATTTTTCATATTTCCAGTCGCAAATCCATACATTCCTTCCGTTCTCATTGAAAATTTTATTAAGCGTAGAGTTGAAAGGAATGGTATCTTTCTCGTTTCTCTCTAGTTTACTAAGCAAGTAATTTATTACGATTTTTTTACAGTTCATTCAGGTTTAGTATCATTTATCTCTTCCTTTAAGGATTTCTTTCAAAGGTGATGCAAAAATATTTTATGCAGAGGAGATTTCAGATATTATCTATCGCGTATCAATGGATGATGGTATATATGATATGCCATCAGGGTAGCCATTAGCCGCCGTTTGTCTTAAAACACTCAAAACTAGAGATTCTATGGACAAATTCTATCACAGTTACATACTTTCTGTAGAAAGTAGTGATATAGAAATCATCCAACATCAGTTAAATTTTTTCTTTTATAATGAAAAATTCTCGGGCCATTTCTTCGATAGATGCATTTGGTTTCTCATTCCTTCAAATTTTTATTTTCCTACCTTAATTCTCCCACATTCTCATTCCCCATCTATCTTTTCTTACGCTCGCGTGAATGAATCTCCATTCTGTACTCATGCTGTAAAGCCCTCTCGTATATGCGGCCAAAGGAACATTCTCCGTCCGTGTGTGGTTCCAGAGGAAGGAAACTAATGCGTACAAGCGTCGCGTTCATTTATCGCGCGCTCGTTTGCCGTGTCACGCGTCGTTTAGTAAGGTTTGCGCTGAGAGGGAAAAAATCGTAGAGTTATTGGACGTTTGGTTAAATCCGACCACGTCGAATAGTAGTCGGGGTTCTCGCAAGATGGTGGACGACGTGCGACGCGAGATTAAATACCAAAATGATAAAAAAAAGGTCAGTTCCGCTCCTGTTCGTGAAGTCGTGCCCGTTCTAAATTATTTTCCTTACAGATGCCATTATAGTTCCTGCGGTTTTACCACCGAAAGTCTTAAAGTGGTCATGGGATCTGTATGCGGATATCGATATTGATTTTGCGAAATTTTTCTTTCAGTAGGTTTGGTTCCTCGGCCAAAATTTATGATTCGCTATTAGGTAACTCGTTTACTTTTGCACGTCTACCGATTGGTGGATTTTCGGACCTCATTGCATTAAACGCTGAATAGTTTAGCTGGAAGTGTTTTAGAAAGGAAGTATACGTTTCACGAAATGGTGAAGTCGATTCACGGAGGAAAAAAGCTCTCAATCGTGATATAACAGTACCGAAAACGCTCTATAAATCCTAAATAGAATTTCTCTGCTATTAATTTAAACTCAGTCGCAGATGAATGTCAATATTCACGATGGTGCCTTTCTTTAAGTGCGTACACTGGAAATGATGTAACCACATAAATTTCGGAACTTCGTAAAATAGCCATCAATGCGAACGAATGCCGGCTAATCTTCATGGCGGCCATCTGATTTGGTCTTCAGCCGATGCGTCATTTATGGCATTCGATTTGGGTCGTGATTGTATACTCCCGCTGCGATTTTATCACCTCTCTGTAAAATGGCGTATGACAGACGTTCCCAAACGGGTTGCTTCTCATCGGAGAGCCCCGAAATGTTTTCCGGTGGTTCGGTATGACCAGACAGAGAATTCACGAGTTTCGATTTTGTAATTTTTCATTTGAATTATTTTATTTAATTACTAGGGTCGGAGTTTGTATAATATAAAAAATTTAGATCATTTTTATCTGATCGCATTAGCAGTATAACGCGTCCGCGAAGTGATATTTAATTTGGAGAAAGAGGATTGGGAGGGCGAAGTTAGTTGTGCTGCTTTAAACGTTGCTGGAAGAGGTAGAAAGTTTGGGATAGGATGTCGTGTGGAATATATAGCTCGTGTCAGACATATTCAGGTGCGACTCCTCTAAATTGTACGAGACATCTATTTTCGTTTCATTTTCTTCTAAACGATAACTTTCAAATCCTGCAAATTTGTCACGGATCAATAGATTTTTCATAGTTGCAGATTTGATGATAGTGGTTCTATTAATTTCATCCCATCAAACATTTTCAGATAATAATCCTTCCGCTAGACAGGATAGTGGTTCCAAAATTCATACACTTGAAATGGCATTTTGAAGAAACTATCAATTTTGGAGGAATGGGAGGCGGTTTGCTGATGTGCTTATTTCCTCTTTCACTTGGGATGGAAATTGAAACTAAATTTTGATATTTCTGCAAAATTCTTACTTTCTGCACAGTTGTCGGAAAATTGTATGTCTTTTAGGACCTTATGGACGTTTCTTAGAGGAAATTCTACCGGCTGTTACTTGAGGCTGTCACTTTTTATAAAGAACAAAAATCTCCTGATTTAATTTTTTACTTTCTTCGCGAATTCGTACCTCTGTCTTCACGAACCATCCACTCCATTTCAGCTCATTTTATCCGTAATTTAGATATATATCTAGTGGGCATGCGTTTTAATTACTTATTAACAGATGTAATGGACTGCCTGACAAATAATAGTTGTTCTCTCAAATCTAGCGGAATAAATCGATGTATGTGAAACTCGAGAGAGAACGTCCAGCAGAATCCGATTACTCGTGTGTTAAGGACGTCACGAACAGCTGTGAAGGTTTTTTTTTTAGGGAACGAAAACTCTCGCAAGTCAGGGGAGCGGGAATTTTCTGCATTCTGCAAATCTCCAGAGGACGGCTTTCGTCGACGCTCTCGAATGGGTTCTTACGGCGCACAGTGGGCTGGCGACCCTGTTTCGGCGCTCAAAAGTCCTCACGGGTTTCTCGTGCGTTAAATGAAAAAAAGTTTCAAACAAAAGTTGTTGCTTTCGTTAACAGAAACATGTCTGGTCCATTATACATAATCTGGAGGGGGTTTTTGATCACGTGACCCACTGTATCTGGAAAACCATTGGTCGGATGGAAAATCTGTTTGTGCGATTGGTTTCTACTATGAGGGATAAGCCATAACCATAGTTATTTTTAATGCTGAAAAGATAATTTTATTGTTCATCGTCACTGTCATATGTAAAATCAATATCATGTGAATCGTGGTGGGGTTCTTGGAGAAGCTGTAAGACTCCACGAGGGGGACTTGTGCTTTTCCTCTTCGGCAGCTTCCGGAGCGACGTGATCACTGGGTCTGACCATATTAATAACATGTGGAGCAGGTCTTCATTACAGGATATCCTTGAGCACTTTCTCGAGTTAAATTCCCTATAATGCTTGCAGTCTTTATTTCGGCTCTCCTGAGCATCTTCGGCAAACATTCCGATAGGAAGAGGAGCTGCTCGTATGATATCTGCCCAATGTAGTAGGATCTTGTGCAGGGTGGGAGTCATAGGGTACCAAATATAGAGAGAGATATAATCTTTTGCCGTCTGAAGGGTGTATTTCTTGAACGCTTCTGTATTAACTTCATATCCGCTTGACAGTGCGTGCAGAATGACAGAGAAGCGAGTAATCAGCGCTTCGTCAAGGCCGGTGATTTTTGCTGTGAGGGTAGGGTTTTCAAAAAAGCGACGCGCAGTACTCCCATCATTTGAAGAACCGGTTCCCTGCTTAGGCATATCGATAACTAAAACTAACTCATCTCTAAATCTATTCTGAATTTCTTCTTTCCTCTTCTTTATGCTATCTTTGGCCTCATCGCCCTTTGCCTGTGATCAGCGTCTATTACAGGTATCAAAGAGTCCCTTATTTCTCGATGTGATGTCATTCTTCGATCTTTATCGTGTGGGTACGCAGTGGATGTTAAGGCTTTCCATGAGTACGTTGTAGCAACAGCAAGACTTTATGTAAAAGAATACTCGTGGTATCCGATGCCTCCATCTGTTCGCAAAGTTCTCATACACGGCTCAGAAGTAATTGCTGTGTCCCTTCTTCCTATCGGGATCCTGAGCGAGGAATAGCAGGAGGCACGCAATAAAGATTTTAGACAGTACAGAGAGGGTCACCGCAGGATGACGTCCAGGGAAGCTACAAATGAGGATCTCCTGCATATTATGCTCACCTCATCGGATCCAGTTATATCGCCTCACAGAAAACTTCCTACGAAAAAGGGTGGAAGTCGTAGCGCTGAAGTAATTAGCCTTTTAGCCGAAATGCATGACTCCCCATTAGATGATGACAATAGCGATAGTGATGATGATGAATAAAACAAATTGACTTGTAAGGTAGAACATTATTTTATCACCCTGTCGTTCGTGTATTACTAATGCACCAGAATAAATTTTGTTGAATCACGATATCGTTTTCTCTTTGCATTAAGAAACCATTCCTTATGAAAGTAATCGCATTCAAACTTCCCATTTGCATTTGGAATGAAGTCAACTAGTAGCATAAATACGTTGAAAAGCTGTATAATGAAATATAGGCAAACTATCCACTCAACAAACGCGAACATTAGCAAAATGCGCGACTCTTACGTTTCGGCCAGTTCTTCGGGTGCTTGGTCCTGTAGAGAGTTACGACACTGGCCACAAGAAGTCGCCCCTGAGTCTTAAAACCGCAAGAAATGAACTCGGCTTCCCCAAAAACCCATTCATACACAAAATCAGGCCGATCAGATTGAATACTGAGTTTTGGCGAGCAAAGCAGGGCTTTGGTCCCACTGTGCGCCGCGTCAGGAGCAAGTGGAAACTTGCACACTCGCACGATTCAGTACTCTTACTTCCCAGTCCGGCGTACGGTATCGGTGACTTACTATATATGTTACTAACAATCGGAAATCTAAAAGAGGGCCAAGCCCCCATGCGTCCCAACACGGGAGTCCGAAATGTGCAAAAACGCGTTCATAGCTTTCGTTACATCTCGCTTGTAACTGGTGGATTTTTCGAGAAGCGGCAGCTAAAGGCAGCTGAATTTTGTACAGAAATGCAGTATATGGTTCATATTAATTGGTGCATACCATGACAACACGGTTGTAGATGGTTGTTTATTTGTATGTCCAAGAAAACATTAAATTTTGAGATTTATGACATCTGTGTGCACCTTGAGCTGGTTTGCAACAACTAAACGGCAGGGGTTTAAATCGGAGGTTCATACAACTACATTAAGGGCTATTGTAGAGAATAACATGAATAGAAATGACCCAAAACACCGGTCAGTCGCTAAAAATGACATATGCATAATACACTGGAATTCAGCTGTGACACATTTCACCCAGATACACGAACTTCCCAAGCTCATCCCGAGAATAATGCGATCCACTGGGCAAAAAAATGCCCGATTTCTGATGAACAGATCTCTTATCTTCACTTTTACACCATTTTGAGTTACTTTGGTTGAAGTTGGTTAAATCGACTTTTGAGCGCCGAAACAGGGTCGCCAGCCCACTGTGCGGCGGGGGTAAATTTATAGGCTGACTGAACAGCAAACGGAACGCGGGCCGCATGAGGCTTCCTACACTACCAGTGAAGTAATGCGGAAGAATCATTTGGTAAAGTGCAATAAGGACGGTTTCATATTTATCAGTTAAAATCGCTGTGGTAAAAATTTGTCCAAACCAAAACTCGATTATACATTCCTGACGCGACATAGCTTAATTCCTAAACAATATATTATTCGGCTCTTCGAAGCGCTCACAACCATGGTTCCCTCTAAGCCAGTGGTCTTCAACCTTTTTTGAGTCACCGCCCACTTTTACCATATTTTGTCCTTTGAAATAAGTTCACCGCCCACCCAGTGGCGTAGTGAGGGTTTCTGGCGCCCGGGGCAAAGAATAATTTTGCGCCCCCAGTAGCAAAGCGATTTACGGAGGTATGGTAACCCTTATACTAGTGGGATTGTCGTTAGATGAGATTGCCGAATACGGTAATAACAGTGTTTAAAATTTTATGATTTTATATATTTTATGAAATTAAACTTAAACGCTTCGCTGCTTCTGCGAGAGACTCGGACCACCCTCATGGGCCTTTCGATTTTACCGCAGCATGGATACATTGTCGCTAGTATAGTATGATATGATACTATAGTTAACGACAAACGAACTGTAATAGTTGTGTGTGCGTATCATTAAGCTTTTTTATAGAATTTTATTTTTCAGTGTAAAAATTAGAATAGCATTTGATGAGACCTTTAGCGCCCACCAAAAATCCAAAAACGCCCACTGGTGGGCACTATCGCCCACCTTGAAGACCACTGCTCTAAGCTGAACTACTGCGCGGCCGCGCAGTAGCTTTTGAAGTGCTGCGTACTAAATTTTTCAAGTACACACGACTGTATTTATTTTTTTTAGGATATATCCTAACAGGGTCGTGCCAATCCGGGCGTACATCCGCGCATTAGCGTCATGTAGACGCGCACAGCGATGTTCATCCGCCCATGGATGTAAAAAAATATAGGGAACTATGCTCACAACTTGCAATGCGGCCCCTTCCAGAGCGCAGAAAAGTTAGGATGCGGCTCGCGCCGTAAAAATGTTCGTATCGTTCTTCGTTTTCAAGAAGCAACTGCAATGTTCCGTATGGATTAGTCATCTTCGCTCATCCGCGTGCCTTTGCGTACTTTTCTCACATCCCTCTTCATTTTCCCATCATTTCCCACCCCCTTTATCTCTCTCAACACACACCTCTTCACTTCATCTTTCTCTCCCTCTTTTCTCACTCTCTAGCTCTTTTTCCAATAAAAAAGATGAAAAGGAAGAGATGATGACCCTCTGTTATTGCCCGTCTCTCTTCCCAACCCTTTTCCTCATTCGTTCCAATTTTCTCATCTTTCCACTCTATCTTTCTCTTTCTACGTAATAAAGGAATTTTCTCTCATCCGCGTCTCGCTTTGGTGCTTTCCCACACTGACCTATGCATTTTATACTTTCTCATACGAAGTATCGAGAAAGTGTTGTTTTCGCGAAAAAATTCGACCTCGAGATTTTTACGGAAATACACGTTTTAGGTGTCGCTGAATCCGAAAAAGTGGTTTTCTCAATGCTGTCTGTCTGTTCTCTGGAGCCTAGACGGAAGAACGAAAATGAATAAAATCTTGTACTTAGGCATTTTATCATACTGAGTAGAGTATACATAGAAATGGTTGACATTGATCAATAATTAAGAGTAATTTATTCTACGCTTTTTTAACAACAATCCGATTTTCTCGAAAACGGCTGTAACGATTTTGATCAAATTTCGTACAGTTACTTGAGTTTACGTCTTCAATAATACTGTATAGTTCATATTTCTCAAAAAATGAATATAAGGCTAGTTTATTCTAGGCAACTTTAACAATAATTCGATTTTCTAAAAACAGACTCATACGATTTTCATTTTCTAAAGATAACTAAACGACGCATTAGTACATACCTATATATGAGAAAGTTTGTACAATGTATGTTGTACCGATTTTTCATTTTACCTTTTGTAGCCTAATATTCGAGCACCGCAATGAATTTGCAGTTCTTGAATAGCATGTAGTGTCTCCGTCCGGTGTAATTGTCAGCTCCTATGATTTATGCTTGGAGCGAATGAAAATGAACGTGCCTATTTTTTTTATTTAGTAATCGAGATAGGCGTGTTTGGCGATTCCGTTTTCATTTGCCGTCATTATCTAAGCGAAACCCATTATAATATTCCTTATTTCGCAGTCTCTCCGGCTTACCTCAGCAACTGCACGATAAGTCACGCAGGAGCTGCGAAATTATTATTTTGCTGGAAGTGCAAGATGACGTTATGCCAGAGAATGTACGGGTTGACACGTTACTATAATCAATTCCTCGAAATGTTAAGCGGTTATATTTAAAGATTCGAGTCCGCCCGATGATTCTTCCGTGTGCTTCTTTGCGTGACTCAGTCGGCAATGCCCGTTTCCTTTCCCCCAGAAGCGTCTTCTTATCCCTTTTGTTTTGCGCCGATAGCGGGCAGAATTAAACGGAATACTTTCGTACTCCTGTATCCGCATTCATCCTTCACTTGAAATATTAAGAATTTTTATACGCTACCGTATTCTGTGAAATTAAGGAACTTTTTTTGCTGTCTCACTGTCTCTATTGCAGTTTTGGCTGTAAAACCGTTTCTTTAAAGTTTTCGTGAGTAATAGTGTACTCTCAGTTCAGAATAAAAAAAATTCAAAAAATACTTTTTCCCGTATCCCTTCGTTTTTTTTTTGCTTTCTTAAAGAATTCACTTAGTTATTGTTAAACTGCTTTGAAAGGTTTTCTATGAAAGTCATTACTACTCCACTCATTTAGGCTAAATAAATATTTATCAGTAAGTTGTTTATCGAAAACTACAAGACGGTGGGTAGTTTTTGAAAAATTATGGATTGAAATAGTAAGTATCTATCGAAAGTCATTGAAGGAAAGACTTCAATAGAAACGCGTCATTAAAGATAATATCAGGATTGATGCATGTCGCAAGACAACCAAAATTGGCCATAATACATATGGCGAATTTTAATGGTTGTTTCCTTATTTGATATTATTTTCGTAGAAGTCTGTCGGAAGTTTTCCGTATCCCTTGTAATATACATTTCCATATTTTTCTCGTCCATTTCTTTTCGTTATTCCTTCGTCTCATTTATCATCATTTTTATTTTATTTTCTCCTTCCTCCTGTTTTTCCCAGTTTTGTGCTTCGCTGAATGGGATGTGAATACTAATGTTATCGGACCGTGTTTCGACAAGTAGCCGGGTAAACGTACGGATTAGCAGCCTTCGTTTTCTCGTTACTTCCTCCGCAGTCCTCTTTCTCCCTATTCTTCCCTTTTGAGTATTCTTCCCCACGTGTCACTATCTATTCATCGATCTCTCCCCCCCGTCTTCCCGTCCTTCGCTTCGGAAGAGATTTCCACGAAAGGTCCGAGGTTCGTGTCACGCGGACAAGAGTGGTTTTCTTTTCGGTTTGCTCCTTTCCAACGCGATCCGATGCGTCACCATTGGATGCCTCGAAACGTGAGGAAAAACCGGACGCCGGGATGGAAGGGGGAGGGGGCGGGGAAATAAAAACACCCTTCACTTACACCCTTCCCCCTTCTGGCTCCTTTTTGTCGATTTTCTTGCTGTCGTGTACGCACCTCCGTAGCTTCCTGGCAACCATTTTCGTCCTTTTTTGAATTTTGTATTTTTTTTAGTTAAACCATAAAGAGGTTTATTTCTTAAGTAGTCATAAAATGATTGGGAAAACCAGATAAGCGTTTCGTTTAAAAACAGCCGTCAACCATGATGGTTGACCGATTTTAGATTCTAAATGTCGGTGAATCATAGCCTAGCAATTTATATCCAGTGGTGGTGGGAGGGTTGAGTGCATAGGGATAGTGTTAAATGGTTAAATGGTTATTTTAGTTCGATATTTTATATTCTATTTTGATGATATTTAATATTTTCATAAGGAAGTTGGGGGTAAACGGCTGTAGCCCTGTTATCTAATATGTAAATCCGCCCGTGTATAAGGTGAACTCTATTGTTCTCTTTTAATCTTCAAAGAGTGTACTCCTTTTTCTCTTATAACATAGGAAATGAGTTCTGAAGAAGTGACGTATCACGTGAATTTGGCTTTGCATAGTGAAATAGGGTTGAGTTCTATACGCCTTAAGGCACCCTCCACCGATCCCAAAATTCCCAAACCTCTCTTTGATGCACATATATAAGTGGTCCCAAACTGGATGCCGATAACTTTGTTTAGCAAATAAATCAAAGATTTGGATATGTTGATTGAAAGCATGGGATGAGTTATTATTACGAATAATTCGTATAACAAAATATCTTTAATAAATGTTTCATTTTAAAAAATAGGGTTCCGCGAAACTCTTCCTATCATGGAAAGGGTGCCGAGCCTGCAAAATGTTTGGAAACCTCTCACACACATGGATATACAAAGAGTGTTTTTCCGGTTATCCAACCTTACAAACAAAGCACGCTGACCCTCAAGACACGTCTCTTCCTCGCTCTGCAATCTAGAATCCCACATCCCAAGTCCCACCAAACAGATTTAATTCCATAATATGAATATTTGGCGTAAAACAAGTCGTGCTATGGCATATCCGTGTCATAAGCACTCGTGCTATAGGAGGGCCAGGTGTATTTCGTGGCCAGTTCGTCCATGACGACGAGGAAAGGTGGGATTAACGTAGTATTTGGCGGGATTCAACCCAATACCTTTGTGCTGCGGAATAGGTATTCTGTTATATATTTCAACCAAACACCTTTGTTTATGTGTCGAATCGAATGTAAATAGCTTTGAGTTTTTTTTGTAGATATTTCTCTGCATTTATGACGCGCTGGATCATGGTGCAGAGGATTGTGAACCGCAAGTTATACGCAGTAGTCTTTTTAATGGCATGAAGTTTATTTGGCTTTTATTATATCCTTGTTCGAGTTTCCTTCCCCTCCTACGTTCCTCTTTCGTCATTTCTTTCGTGGCGTCTCAGTGAAGCACCCGTTTTGAAATCCTTGGTTCAATAAACTTTGAAAGTTTTAAGTGCTTTACTTCGCTTCGAGTAACCTTAGTTCACGATAAACAAGTTCTCACGGATGAAGTTTTAGTGGAGACACACACACACTAAACTAATGAAGGATATTTTTACATCCTACGATCTATAATAATATTTCAAGTCCCCGCCTGCCTTTAATTCGAGTGCCGCTGCAGAGTGCTTTCTTTATCCTTTATCCTGTGGAGCGTAATCACTTATTGGAGCGTCTTAAATTTCGTTCGGAATTAAACATCGTTTATATCTTCTTTTTGCCCTCTACCTGAAGTCTTGATCGAACATTTTCAGGAAGTGCGGTCTGGTCCAGCTGTGTGCGGTCTTCCTCTCTTTTTCTCCCTCTCCCCCTCTCGCTCACTGTTCCTTCCTCTTTCATTTTTCCTCTTTCCTTTTTCCTCTTTCTCCATGTGTGTGTCACCTCTTATTTCCTCTCCCTCTCTTTCTACCTTTCTGTCTCTTTCATCTTTCTTTCATCTCTGTTTTCTCTCCCTTTCTCTCACCTATCTATTTCATCTCTTTATTTCTCTCTCCAACTTTATTTCTCCTCCTCTCCTTTCTCCCTCTTTCTCTCTGTCTTTCTCCCTCTTTTTTAGGCGCGTTTCGCTTCCAGCGTGAGCGCCTATTATCGTCGGTCTGTCCGTCCGCCCGTCTGTCTGTCTGTCTGTCCGCCCGTCTGTCTGTCTGTCTGTCCGGGCGTCCGCATGTTCGTTCTCGGCTTCTACCGAACGGATTTTCATGAAATTTGATATTAAGGACTTACAATCAAATATAAGAAGAAAATCGCAAAAATGAATCACGTACGCCAATCAGGGGTACCACTTTACTCGTGACAAAAAATGAAATTTTCGTCATATCTCGTAAAGTATTGCTCATATCAAAATAATATTTGAATAAAATTTGTAGAACTGGTAAAGAAGAGTATTTTCTTTCCTATACATTTTTATTGTAGGAGTTGCCGTTATCGAGAAAATTGAACGATAATGTCTTAATTCGAGTTGAACCTGCAATTATAAAATTTCTTGCATGGTTCTTCATTGTTGCTAACATAAACAGTCTCACAAACAAACGTTTAATTTCCTTACGTGTGCACGTAATATTATTACATAGGAAGAAAATGGATTATTTATGATGAAGAAAATAACTTGAAAACGCAATTTCTCTCACGTACAGGTATATAATTTCTTTCTAATTCTCGCATAGCACGAAACGCGCCCATTTGTGATACGTTGTACACTTTCCCAACTTGTTTTTCCCTCGGCTCGATGGCATTCAGCATCTGCCGCCAATTTATTTTCGCGTGACCTTCTTGTAGACAATCGAGTGCACTCTTGGATCCGTTTTCCTCGTTAGTCAAGTTTACTTGAGCGTCTCTTATATTAAAACGTTCTCTTTCTCTCTCTCCCCTAAGGGCCTTCGTATATTTTGTATAGCATGTTAGACAAGTTTACTTAAGTGTCTCTTATATTAAAACGTTCTCTTTCTCTCTCCCCTAAGGGCCTCCGTATATTTTGTACAGCATGCCCGTCGATGGTCACGATATTTTACCTCTTAACACGGCACGTTACGCGAAAAATTGTGCGAAGCTTCCATGGTTCAGAGGTCGCTACGCTGTGCAGAAAAAAAATCTTACGGCCAATTTTGAAGGGACAGGTTTTTAGAACGCGCCAGGTAATATGGAATCATGCGTCGGATGACAGCTCTATGGTCATGTATTTTGTCGGCGAGCAATATGTCCTACGACGACACATCTGAAAATATATGGAGCATATTACAATTTTTCGACTCATTCCGACAGAAATGGCCTTAATATTTATAATATGCACATGGTTCACTTAATCTTTTTCGTGGCTGGGGGGCTTACACGTATGTATACTTTTTATCAACTTGAAAATATTTTATAGAGTTTTTTTGCATTTATCTTCTTTAATATGCTGTGTGTGTATATATATATATATAAACTTACGGAAGAGGAAAGGTAAATGAGGATATTTAGGGAAACTAGGTGTTGAAGGAAACCCAGTGAACACTTACCGAAAGGAGAACCGCTGGGGTGTTGGAGAGACATTTGTAGAAGTTATTGGAACTTTCGGGATGATCCTTTCGTCAGCACAAGAGAAACACAACTTCCTTCAACACCTAGTTGCCCTAAATATATATATATATATATATATATATATATATATATATATATATATATATATATATATATGTATGTATGTATATGCTAAAATAGTCTTTAATAATAGGCTATTAATGGCATAGTTTTTTATAAAGTTAGGAGGGTTTGGCTTACACTTTCTCGACATTTTCGAAGAACCCACCCTTATCTAAAACGAAATTATATTCATTGTCATCTTAGTTCATTAGATTAATCCCCTCTTTATCGACTGGTATTTACGTCTGAAGAGTTTGCCGCAAAAGAGAAGCCGGCTAAGTGTGGGCGTGGAAGCAAAGATTTCTTAAGCTGAATATTAACATAACCGAATAGGTGGAGATTTAAAGCGTAGAATTTTTTTTCGTAGTTTGATAATTAGAACGTCTTGCTCTACGCGGCTTTTGAACACATCTTCCAGACTCCTTTTACCCTCTCTCTTCCTCCTCTCTTCCCTCTTGTCTCTCTCTTCTTGAGGAAAAAATTACATCTCTCCCTCTCCCCCCCTCTCTCCTCCCTCTCCCCCATCTCTCTCTTCACCAGTAACGTAACCCCGTCACTCTAAGCCCTTGGTGAGAAAAGGGGAACCTGGAACGAGGCAGGAGAGCGGTGGGAGAGGGAAATGAATAGGAAGGAGAGGGAGGGAGGAGGGAGGGAGCGAGGGGAAACGTCGTCGGGATGGGATGAAGTTCAGCAGAATGGATGTTTGGGAAGAGGAGTTAGAGGGAGGCAGAAGGGTAGAATAGGATGGGTTAGGAGGAGGGTTTTTTGGGAGGTCTTTGTAGAGGTTGGAAAGAAGATTGGGTCCGTTACGCGGGGAAACTGATGCGGGGAGTATGGTAGGAAGGGGAAAGATATTAGGGCCGAAGGGGAAATGGGAGGAGGGGGAGGCTGGGGAGGGGAGAAAGGAGGGAGATGAGGATGAGCGGATGTTAAGGGCGGGAGAGGGAGGGAGAGGCTAGGGAAACTGTATTGAGAGTGAAGATAGGGAGTAGAGGAGGAAAGAAGGACTTATGCTTTGCCTTGGGATTGATTCGGGAATTGGGCTCCATCGATCTCGTTTGCTTGAGAGACGTCGGCTCGAGGAGTAATGGATAGTTCAGTTATACCAGGGACTGATATTTAAACTTATTTTTGCTCTCGACGTCGATTCGTTCGGTTGGTGAATTTTTATTCCGTCATTGTAACAGGTCGACGTATGTAGAGGAGGAAACGTCCGTCCATTCCTTGGTATGTTTCATTTCATATCCATTCAGAGAATTTGTGTGAGGTTTGTTGTAGAAGATGTAAAGTAACATCTGTCGGTCGAATTTTGTTTGAATCCTAACCTATTATCAAGGAGACGCATATTAATATTTTCAGACATTGCGATACTAACTTTTTACCATCTGAATTTTGCGTTGCAAATATTTGTACCATAGATTCGAAATGTTTTGTTTAATAAAAATGCCGTTATAATCACTTAATAAACTCTTTCTTGCGCTCGTTGTAAATATAATTTTATTTTTAAGTTCAGAATATCTATTGTGTCAGGGTTCGATGAGTGGTGCTGTGTTCTGATTTTCGTTAACCTCACACAAACGTCTGTAGTGAATATATCTTTTACCAATACATTTCTCGCCTAAATTAGTTAAGAGTAAGCCTTTTCCAGGGTTGATCGTATGTTATCGTATATTATAAATACGGCTGCTATGTAATTAGATTCGTGTCGTCTGTCCATGAATTTAATGATTCTGTGCATTATTTTCTGTATTTTAAATAACGTAATTGTAATTTCTGCATACTCAGAAATGGAATACAACTTTCATGTCTTGTTTCGGATTAATTTTTCTTGTGTTGTGGAAATGAATGTCGCCGAATGATAATTTAAAGCATGGTCAATTCGGTCAAGTTTTACGCATTGCGAAATTCTACAAAAACTTTCAGTTTTAAATTTCCAGCATTTTATTTCCTAACTCATGGGTATAAACGACTTTAATCACTCAACATGTAGAAATTATCGATCTGTCGTCCTTTTTATATGGCCCCACATTAAATTGCTAGCATCTTAAGCTGTCCTCCGAAAGTAAAAGAAAATTTTGTTTTATACACACACACACACACACATGCGGAAGAGGAAAGGTAAATAAGGATATTTAGAGCAACTAGGTGTTGAAAGAACCCAGTGAGCACTTACCTGAAGGAGAGCCGCTGGGGTGTCGGAGAGGCACATTTGTAGACGTAGTTGGAACTTTCGGGATGACCCCTTCGTCAGTACAAGAGAGACACAACTCGAAAAAAATAAATAAATAAAATACACACGCATACATATACATATCACCATCATCATCATCATCATAAGTTGTCTGTCCGTAGACAGGTCCGTGATTGTTTATGGTTAAACTTGGTTCCCAATATATTCCTATTTTCCGCAGTCTTCTTCATGTCTTGATAGCTTTCTTTCCCCTTCAAGTCGTGTATCAGCTGAAACTTTTTCCTACCTCTTTCTCTTTTTCCATCCAGTTTTCCTTCTAGCATTTCTTTAATCATGCTCTCTCTCTCCTCAAATAATGTCCAATCCAGTTCGCCTTCCTCTTTCTGATGGTCTGTATAATCGTTCGCTTCTCTCCTATTCTTCGTAGTACTTCCTCGTTTTTCACCCCATCTCCATTTTATCTTCAGCATACTTCTCCATGTCCACATTTCGAAGCTTTCCAAGTATTTAATATAATGTTTCCTTAGCGTCCATGTTTCTGCCCCATGCAAAGCTATACTCCATACATAGCATTTTATCAACTTCTTGCGGATATCCTCCTTTATATTCCTCGATAGTAGGAGTTTCTTTCTTCTGAAAGCGGCTTTTGCTTTCATTATTCTAGTCCTGATTTTATCGGTACATTTTGCTTTTGTCGTTATGATGCTTCCAAGGTATTTATAGTGTGAAACTTGTTCTAATGGCATTCCTCCAATACTTACGTTCAAATTTTCTTCTTCTGTACTTAATATTCGCATGATCTTGGATTTTTCTGTATTTATTTCCATACCGTATTTTCTACCTGCTATTACTAGTCTATTTATCCATTTCTGGATTTTTTTCCTTTCTTGCTAGAATTACTTGATCATCCGCGTATTTCACTGTTCTTATAATCCTTCCTCCCGTGCCTTCCTGCATTAGCCTCTCTCCATATATATTGAATAGGATCGGCGATAGGCAACAACCCTGTCTTACTCCTCTATCTATATTTACTCTTGCTGGTGTCCGCATTCTCCAACCTGACCTTTACATCTTGATTCATATATAGATTCTTGATCAGACTCCTGTCTTTCCAGTCTATACCTATATCCTTTAATATCCTCATCAGCAGTATCCAGTTTACTCTATCAAAGGACTTCCGTCAGTCGAAGAAACATACGCAGCAATGTTGGCTGTACTCTATTGCCCATTTTGATTTGATTCTCATTACACCGATAACATCTTTGGTTCCTCTTCCTTTTCTGAAGGCGAATTAATCTTCCCATTTCTTCGGCCTTTTTCTCTAGCCTTTTATTAAGAATCCTCGTGATGATCTTCGAAGCGTGTGGCAGTAGGCTTATCGTTCTGTAGTCTTTACATTGCATTGCCTTTGGCTTCTTCTTTAGAGGGATCATTGTTACATCTAAGAAATCCTGAGGCCACTCCCCCGAGTGGTAAATCTTGTTAATAAATTTCGTCATCACCTTTAGTCGTTCCCATCCCATGACTTTAAGTACCTCTTCCGGAATTCCATCACTGCCTGTAGCTTTTCCTTTCTTCAGTTCCAGTATCGCCTTTTCTATTTCGCTTTTCATAATACTTAGTCCCAAGTTGTATTCTTCAATGTTATCCTCTTCCTACAGTTCTATTTGTACCGATCTTGCCTGCTTGTTGTATAGTTCCTTAATGTTTTCTTCCCATACCTGTGCTGCATCCTTTGGTTCTACGACTATTTTTCCATCTGTGCTTATACTTAATCATGAGGATAAATCCGATCGTCACAAAATATACAGTTTTCGATCGGTGGAATAACGCCGCTGCTTTGTCTTCGAAACACGCCCTTTTTATCTTAACTGTTTGGTGAAAGTTAAAGTTATCGTCATCATCAATCGAATTCCAGCCAAAAGGTGAGCTCGGTGTTCCATTTTTTTTAGTGTTTTTCATTAAACATACTTGCTTATCTCATAACTCATAATGTTTCGAAAGGTACGTGCTTTGTTAAGGTTGGCCTGTTTGTGCGTACACTTCTGCGTATCCTTTAAACTGAATTCAAACGTGTTCAACACGGTGTTTGCCTCGTGTTGTCTCGTAAACTTGGTTTTATCTCTCTCTCCATCTCTCCCTTCCTATATCGAACAAAACGAACGTGGGCATAAACAAAGGAGGTGATGCACGAATCGAATGTTTTCCTTGTGCAAGGTCCCTTCCATAGCTTCTAAATAATCATTAGTCCTACGTTCATTCCGTCGCACCAGATCGTGGGGGTCAGACTCTGCACCGTTTTAGTAGATTACCCCGAAATGTTTGCGTTGGCTAAGGGAATGGCCTGTTGCTCCCAGCGTCCACGCCGACTATCCTGCGATGCGACTCACTATATCCTAACCTCTTCCGCACCTTCCTCCCCTCCTTATCTCTTCACCCCTTCCCACCCACGTTAAACTCCCCCGCCCCACCCCATCGCAACCTCCGATCCCTTATGCATATTTATGCGTATTACGTGCGCGACACTAGCGCCAC
This sequence comes from Uropetala carovei, assembly GCA_036926305.1. Classification (NCBI taxonomy): domain Eukaryota; kingdom Metazoa; phylum Arthropoda; class Insecta; order Odonata; family Petaluridae; genus Uropetala; species Uropetala carovei. The sequence continues at coordinate 1,134,109 of JAXCHB010000210.1, forward strand.
TCGATGGAACTGACGAGCTCACGATGGCGTGATATGGAGGGAAAACAGAGACGTTTAGTTTGCTCTCCTCACTCACTCCCTATCTCTCTCTCTCTCTCCTTTCCATTCCCAGCTCTCCTCCTTCACGCATCTCGGGTCTTTTTTTGACGAGGTATATTTCTGAATAATTACTATGCTCGTTCTTTCTTCTAGTTTCCCGACGTCTATGTTTGTAAATGTGTCTGGAACGCAAAGAAATACTTCGTTCCTCTCATTAAAATAATTTCATATGATTATCAAACGATTCATATTATTTTTATCTTCAGCTCTCTCTCTCTCTCTCATGACTCGTGGTATTTATTTTTTTTCTGAAAAGTTACTCTCGGTATCTTGCAATCTCCTTAATCTACTTATTTAGTAGGGGTTAATTCTGTAATTCGATTTTGGCTTGGCTGTGAAGACTCGATCCCCGACTTGAAGTTATAATTCTAATATCAATTGTTGATTACAATGAAAGAATCCAATATATGGGGAATTACCATTGAGAGCTAATAATTAACAGTGAGTAATAAGGCGGAGATTAATATCGAGAAAAAGTTCATTTTTTTTTGCCTTGGCTTCCTCGTTTCCATTTTGGTCCCATTAAAGTCTTTTTATTCCACACGGAAATCGCGGCGACCTTGTAAGGTCTGTGTGCTGCCTGATTCTCATCCACATAGAAGATTTTTACCAACGAATGAGTTTACATTCCCTGGGAAATTCACGGTTAGACTAGCGGTTCATCCAGCTCCGAAATCGGAACTCTGTTGGAGTATTATGGTAAGAAGGCCCTCCGCTGCCTAATCCGCATGCCTCCGACCCGCGCGCCCCCGCCGCCCCGCGCCGCCGCGCACTGGGTCTCGGAGCCCTATTCCAGGTATCCGCGTGCCCTCCACGCCCCCCCGCGCATATCCTTCCCCTCCACTTCCCCTCAAGCGTGGCTGAGTGAAATTGGAAGGGAAGATTTTCCTTGAGAAATAGGTACGGTTTCAGCATTCGAATTGAACCGTTTTGGCCGATACTTCTACTTATATAATAATCATTTAAGTCGCTGCTGCCGCCGCCGCGCACCGAGGGTCCTATTCCAGGTATCCGCGTGCCCGCATCGCGCCCCGCGCATATCCTTCCCCTCCACTTCTCGTCAAGCGTGGCTGTGTTGAGTGAAAGTGGAGGAGAAGCTTCGCTTCGAGTTGTGACTGACACAGGCCTTACTCAATTAATATACACGTTGATGATGAGCTTGGCTGGTCAATTAAGGGTCTCAAGTTCGAATTTTACTTCGAGAAAGTGATATTTACTTCGTCAGAGTTCTTTGAAAGTAATATTTACTGAAATCTTTCATTGTTTTACTATCTATCCATCTCATTGTTCCCTTAACGTGAAACGAATTTAGTTTCTCCAGCGAGTTTTCATTTTATTCGGTATTTTTTTCGACACAAATGAAATATGCAACCCATATTTGGCTGTTTATGGACTCGATCTTCAGTCATTTGTGCGTATTTGTTTTCCCTCTATATGGAAATTATTTTTAACGTTTCCCCTATTTTGAGTGCTAGTTCTTAAAATAATGCCAACCGGAGTACTTCGAGGCACTTCTAGAAATGAAACTTGTGATATGATGTGAAAGCAAAAGAAATGTCGACTGAGTTTGTCAGCAAAAGACAGCCCTTATTGTTTTCCGAGGTGTCTGGAGACGGTTCGCTGACTCTGAAATCAAACGAACAGTCGCACTGTATAGGAATTCCTAATGCGGGTCTCGCGTGAGGCAGGTGGTTCGTCATCAATACCTCGACGAAAAGGAAAGAAAGGAAGGGGAATTGCCAATGGAATGCAGTGTATTTAAAGAGTATGTTTAATCCGAAGTAGATGAGGTGGCTTTATATTTATGCATGGACGTTCTGTTAGTATTTAGCCGTAGAATAATAGGAGGATAACATTTTCTAATCACTCAATCATTTTCTGTTAAGGAGGTCTTCATGTGTTATTTCCTCTTTTTTTCGTCATTTATTCTTCCTAATGGATAGGTTGGCTAGGATACTGTTTATTTTTTCTTACATGCTGTTGGAACCTCCTGCAATCTACTTCTTGCCGCTTTGTTCATCTAAATCTTCCGTGACGTTTGGAAAACATGTGAGAAGAGAGAATTTCCAATGGTTCAGCCGAGATCAATGCGTGATGTCATAGCGTACGCGTGTACGAGCTACGTCAATACTTGGAAATCTCCGTTGAGAAACACAGCGACATAGGAACGGAATACATATGTTTCATGGTCATCACCATTAAACTTCGGACAGACCCGTCATTATAGGTTTCATCTGTTTTATTTCGCGTTCTTCTGTCCTCCACACCCTTCATTTCTTGGCAGCTTTCCTTCTATTACATTTCGTATGTCAGCTAGAAAACATTTCTTCTTTCTTCCTTTTTATCATATTGTTTTCCTTCAATCGCTTCTTCAATTGTGAAGTGTTTCCTCGGGTAACATCCGATTCAATGCGCCTTCCTCTTTCTTAATAGTTGGGTAATAATTATCTTTTTGATCTATTATTCTTAAACCTTTCTCACCTTTTAATCTTTAAATACGTTTCGGCATGTATACTGATAGCAAAATGGTCGAGAATTTGGAGGAATTGTGACATCCATTGAACAATCTGGAGGGAGACCTTAAAAATGTAAGAATTTCAAATTAGGGACCAGACTGCGAGAAGTTTCGGGACCTTAATGAAGCGGAAATCGAGGAATCCCCACTGCACCGTGTGTTTCGCCTCTTGCAACACACCTTGGGGTGTTACAGATTATGATGGTGCAAACTGAATGATAATACTGTTGAGTTGGGAAGTAATTAAACATCGTCTTAAGCCTGTTATCTCGAGGACAGATAGAAATGGAAAATGGGAAATTTTTATTCTAAAATTTTGGATTTGTAATGTACGCTCAGGTATATACGGCCAAAATTATTTCCGTCCATCCACCAACCAGTGCAGCATATGACAACGGGCCATCATTAGTCATAATTCTGCTTTGGAATCTACTTTCTTTTCCTGTTTAATTAACCGTCTTGGATCTCTGGTACAGTACCATCTTCAACGCTATCACTTTTATCTTTAACTTTTTTTTTTATATACTAACACGGACTCGCTACTGCTATTTCATGGACCACAGTTTTTCAGTCCTTATCTTAAACCCTATCCATAGTAAGAGATGTTTCAATACAACCCAGAGGTTCAGGTTTAACCCAGAAAAAAAACAGCAGTATGTTTATCCAAAAAACTTCGACTTCATCAAATATTCGTACTATCCCAATGATATCGGAGTGCAAACACTCGGAAACAATAACAATACACTTTCCCGGAAAAAATTTCAATCTCTTCAGGTTGTGGTACTATCTTAATGGTATTCGAAATGTTTTCTTTTTTTAGAAAACAGATTTACTTAGCACATTCTGTTCCAACAATACGCTGTTTCCTAGCGCAGAAACACGGCGACTTAACCTGTCACGAGGTAAAACATTACCCTGGGTAGGGTTTTAAGGGTTTAGTATAAAAGAGTCCGCTCGGATTCGTCCCACTGTATCCCTAGTAACTCTGGGTTTTTATTTGCGAATAAGAGAGAAGGAAAAAGAGAGGAGGGGGGAATCGTTTAACGAAAAGAGAGGAAGCAGGTGAAAGAGGGTAGAGGGAGGGAGGGAAAGAGAGAGAGAGAGAGAGGCAGAAAAGAGTGCGGAGTCCGTGGTGTGTCATCCCTGAGGTAACCATGGAGACAGCGCTTTCCTTTTTTATTCTCGTGCCATTTGTTTTTTTCCTCTCTCCTCTTTCTCCCTTTATCTCTCTCTCTGCAACCTTTCCCGGAGGCCAACAAAGTGTGCGGAGAGAGGGGATAGTGAGAGAGAGGGAGAGAGAAAGATGGAAGGCAGGGGTGTGAGAGGTCAGCCAGTCAGTTGGTGTTCCGTGAGGTGTACTGTGGCGCAAAGGACGCTGCCAATGGCGTAGAGGAGGAGAGCTACTCTTTCGGAATGGAAGAGGTAGGAGGGGGTGGAGACAGACAGACAGACAGACAAACGACTTTATTTAGGGCGAAATTGAGAGAGGGGAGGATTGGAAAATAGGAGTGTGACCTATTTGTGCGGCTCTCTCTCTCACTTTATCGAAGGAGTTATTATATTTTTTCCTCAGAAAATACCGGCGTCCTTGCAATATATGTATTTTTTTTCGGATGGAGCGGAGATGGAATGGATTTTATGATTCTGTATTTTCGGCTGGTGTATTTTTTTATTTCATAAAAAGGGAGTTAACGAAATCCTCTCTGTCCGTACGTCTGTCATTCCCTTGCGTTTTGAGTTCGTTCGCATACATTGGAGTAGAGGCTAAACTAACTCGGGAAGGTGGGTTGTATAACGTAAGAGGTAAGGCACGAAAGAATTTTTGCCGTGTTTTTCCTTCGAGGAAAGGAAATGCTGAAAAAGCAAACAATTGTTCTTCTTGGAGGATTTCCCAAGTTTGAGTGGCGGCCATGTTATTCGTTTGGTTGATCGTAAATTTAATTGCATAGATCTTTTGATATGCTGTAAAAGTTACTTGGTTTTCGTGGTGGGAATTTTTCGTGACTATCGCTCATCTCGGAAAACAGCGATAAAAAATGATTGTGTGAAAGAATTAACAGGTCGACGTGTTAGGAAATTTTTCCTTCTTCGTTGTAAGGTTTTGAGGTTTGTTTTCTGTGCCGAGGTTCATACTGTATCATACCGATCGTTTTAAGTAAGAACCCTTAATTATAAGAATTATTTCGGCAGGAAAGAACAAGAAGAACTAAATTTGGTAGATCTGCCGCCTTAGGATTTCTTCCTACAGAGGTTTAATAAAGGACAATTCTTAAAACGACAATCCACACAGTTTGGATTAATTGAGGGAGAAAATCATCTCGCAGCTCATTGCCAATATCCCAAACGATACATTACGGGCGATTTCTTGCAGCATGTTCTGTCGTTCGCAGTTTTGGATCCAAAGTGGCGGAGGTCAATTTCAACACCTTTAGAAAGAATCGATCAAAATTATTCGGAATAATCCAATCAAATTAAGCTCTGATCATATATATAGAATTACGTGCTTTCACTGAAAAGTTTCGCCTTGTGGATTGGTTATTTCCTAATTTATTCATTTCTCATCAGATTATTATACTCTTTTCGATGTGATGAAGTAGGGTATGTATCTCCTTGGCACAAGGAAGTTAATGTGGAAGGTCGAAATGTAACCTAACATTATGAATTGCTCTATTCAAGAAGCTCATAAATTCTTCGACGTGATACGTAAATGAGGCGAGACGCGTTCCGTTCAAGTAGATATGATACAGACTCAAATAAATAAGCGCTACATATGGTATTCATATACCTATATATATTTAAACTTCGATTTCCGAGGGTCTTATTCGAACAGCTCTTCACCTTAAATGAATGTTCTATTTAGCTCACAAGTAAGTATAAATCTCATGGATTAGCTGGCGAATTTCAGGAACTTGAATCTCCATTAGATATCTGTTCAATTTACCACGAAGCAGGCGAGACTCAAAGATACAAAGATTCGCAACTTCCAAATGACAAAGCGGACAGCAAAGGGAGAATAAAAAACAGTAGTGGTGATTGTTAAGTTTATATTTTACGAATCGTGTTTCGGGCCAATATTTATACTCGTTATATCGACGCGGTTAAAGACGGAGAGGAATTCCACCTCGATTAAAAGTAAATGGTTTCTTTCCGTTTCGCTTCTCGGGCAAGGACGCTCTGTTTGACCTTTTTTTTTAGAAGTGTGGGCTGGAAGGTAGCGGAGAGGCCCGATCGAGATAAAGATAAAACAAGAATTGTAAAAAAAATTCGAAAATAAAATCTTTTTGCTTTACAAAATAGGCGGTCTTAAAAGGATAAAACAAGAAAAATTGCAGACTGTTTGTCCGCTATAAAAGATTTTGGTGTCATACTCTCTTCATTACTGTTGCTTTACGTATCATTTACGCAATAATCTCTCTTTGATCGGAGGTTTTCAAGGTTGAGCTTCAATAAAAAGTGGGTACAATATACATTGTACGAATTTTCTCATATAGGTACTAATGCGTCGTTTAGTTGTCTTTTGAAAAATATGAACTATGTAGAATCATTATAAACATCATCTTAAATAGCTATTCGAAATTTGATGGAAATCGTATCAGCCGTTTTTTAGAAAATGAAATTGTTGTTAAAATTGCTTAGAATAAACGGCTCTTAATTATATACCATTTATTCATAGCTTTTATTCTGTATGATAAAATTCCTAAGTACGAGATTTCATTCATTTTCGCTCTACCGTTTAGACTCTTAGAGCCGCGAACAGACGGACAGACGTCGGATTTGCGAAAACCTCTTTTTCGGACACAGGTACACCTAAAACGTATATTTCCATCAAAATCTCGTGATCGAATTTTTTCGCGACTACAATACTTTCTCAATATACATCGTATATGAAAAAGTAGAAATGTGTTTTGCTATCTATCTATCTATACATATCTGTAAAGTAAAGTTTGTATGTATATATATGTTTTTTTATAACTCGGCAACTACAGCACGTACAAACAAGAGGAAGGTGTCATTGTAATTGGAATGAAGAGTTAAGTGGTGTAGTGAGACTTTTATACCGATTTGATTGGCCTTTCTAATTAAAAAGAAAGATTTTCTCTTTTCATTTTAGATTTAGATTGTGTTCTTGCTGGTTTTACTTACAGTTATCGTTTTTAAATATCGTCACGAAACTTCGCATAGGTATATAATTTTAACCTTTGGGTAATATAGGCTATATGGCGATAAAAACTTGAGTTGGAAGAGCTTAATTCACTAATTATTTTCCCAAAATTTTACACGTAGTTTTCGATTTTTCACAGTGCAAGATTTTTTTTCTTCATTCATCTAAATAGGCAAATGCGGAGCGGTTTTCTTCATTTTTGCTTTATTCGACGGTTAAAACTGTGTACTGTCTTATTCTTACGATGTTTACGTGTTACACGGTCAAAGTTTTAGATTCACTGAATTCGTTGAAATTCAACGGACACTTCTGCTACTTAACTATATATTCAGATTCCATTTATTTCAGCTTATGGAATGAGATTATTACGTAAATGTTATGTAACGCAATAGTAATGAAAAGAATATGACACATCGTTTATAACGAACAAATAGTCTGAAATTTTTCTTGTTTTATCCTTTTAAGGCCGCCTATTTTGTAAAGTAAAAAGATTTTATATTTGATTTTTTTTAAAATTCTTATTTGTTTTCATCTTTTAAGAAGGAAAATGAGTAACATTCAATGAAAAATATTCAACGTAAATAATTTACCTCAATCGCTTACTTACAGTTATTGATGTCAAATTTCGTGATTTGTGGAACTTTATCACTCTAGCGCTAGTAAGACTCGTCAGTCTAAACAACAAAGCAAATAATAAGAGAAACCCGGTACCGGAATTAGCTTACTCTTTTCGAAAAGCACCAAGGAGGACCAACGGCTTTACGTCCCTTCCGAAGGATGAAACGTTGATTCGCGTGCTCTCCTCTAAACACGTAAATAGGGGGCCGCGAGATCTATCGAAAAAAATTCTACTTTCGAAGGATTTGAACGGGTATGCTCAGCGTAGCAGGCAAACGCCCTCGTCACTACGCCACGGCACCCCATTTCGCAAGTTTTGAAATTTTGAAGATGTTTTTCCATCCAGAAGCGTGAGGAATAAAAATACGTTTCCAAAGGAATCATTTACTGATTACGAGTTGTTAATTGTTTTATGAAAGAGTTCAAAATTTTTAAATCAATAGTGAAACATTATTGAGGTATAAAATGACATAATAGAAGTAAGCTAAAATTTTCGTACAAGTAAGCGTTATAGCTTCTCTCGCCATACATTGGTCAAAATGACAACTCACGTTGAAATCCGTATTTCCCGCTGTCATTTCTAACGTTGGGGCACAGAATGCTGTGAATATGTATTAGTTCAATTTCTTGCTACTAAAACGCCCTCAGAGCCACCGCAACCAAATAGACTTTTTGAAAGTTTGAACATTCACAGTTTAACTTCTAGATGAGATACGAAATTGTTTGTAGGCTAAAAACCATCTGCAATCCATAAGCTTTCAAACAACGTAACATTCTTTACGATCCGATCATTCGTTCAAGATATACGAGGGAACAAAAAATGGTCTTCCCCAAAATATACAAATAAATTTCGGACGAACGCATATAAAAGATTTTATAAAAAGCATTATAAATTCCCCGAACTTCTGGAAAAAACTCATTTCCGACTCGTGGTTCAGATCGCGCAAAATTACCAAGGAAGGTAAAAATCGTGAGATCCTCCTAAAAAAAAAACTTTTTAAAAATATAACATATAATGGGATTTCAAAGACGAGAGGAATAATTCGAAACAAGTCGATTCCTTTCCTCCCTGTCTCATGGCAGATGCGCAGGTTAATAAAGAATGAAATGGTTTACGGAGCAATATAAAAATTAGTTTCGTCCAATCATCTTTCCCATTAAGGGGGAGGGGGGGGGGGGGATGAGAAAATCTCGTCTCGCCGAGCTTCTCGGGAGTTGTTTCATTCTTTCATTTTAACCACCGATACCCACGAAGGGGATACTACCGAAAATGTATAATAGTCAATCTAGGAAAGTCCCTCGATCTTGAAGCGTTTTATGCGTACCAGCTGAAGGATTCATTTACAAAGTAGCCATCCTCAATGGTATTTTATTGGCCTCTGGTCATCGTCATCTCCATTTCATGTATTAGACTAATCAAGCTCTTCCGGCGCCCGTTACAATACATTAATTTATAATAATTAATTATACAAGTCCGAGCCTGGAGGATCAATTCTCACCCACGCATACATTCACGCTGAAGGGAGGATGGAAATCCCGTGCTGGTTTTAGCCTACTTTTGCGAAAAGTACAATGCTTAACGTCCCTTCCAAAGGACTGAGTCGTGTTCTTGCATGTCCTCGTCGCAACATACTTCGAGGCGGGGCAAGTCCAGGTTTAGATCCGCTTCGTGGAAGGTAAGCGCTCGAGCCGCTGCATTCTCCTTCGATTAGATGGCAACACGCATCGTATCTTTAAACCGTATCAAATGGAATTTCGATACTCGCAGAACATGCGAGGATCCTGTTATTATATTCGCCAAGCATTCACTATAATTTGTGTAATATTACGTGATGTAAAATATACACTTCCAAAGAGTTTATATCATCAGCGATAAAAGAAAATTATTGAGATAGTATTATACTGCAGTACTGTCATGTAAAATACAGTCGTCTCTCTTTTCATAGAGATGTCTCGTTTAGCGAAGCTTCATTATGCAAACGCTGAATTCCATAGAGGCAATGCCGTAATTCGTTAACTTGGCTTTAGGATCTCGGATCATAAACGTTGAAGCAAAATCACTCTTATCTTTCTGAGACGCGATTAAATAATTTTAGGGCAAGGGTCGCGAGCGCATATTATCCGTGATGTAAGTGCAAAGAGGGTTTTTATTATGTTACTACGTCGTATCCGCGAAAAGGTTTTTGCGCGAACCGTCGTTAACTGAGGGACCGCCTACGGAAAAGAGGAACTTCGAATCTAATACATAACGTAAATTGTTACGAAAAATAAAAACCGATAGATTGCATAAATTGGTTCGATGTCCATGGCCGATAAACCCTTACTCGGCGGGTGGAGAACGTTCTTTGGAAACAAGGATGCGTTGGATACAATTCGCGAGATTAACTCGATTAATCAATTCATCGAATTGAAATATTTCCTCCAGTTAGATCCACGAATAAGGCGATAAATTCCGATCCGGAAAACTACGCTTTTGTTTTTTTCCGGAAACTCTTGTAAGGACCCCTTTTTTTCCCCCTACCGTTCCCATTCTTCCGCGGAAAAGTTTTCCGCCCCTTTTACCTTTCGCTGCGCGGTTAAAAAAATAGAAATTCCCCGGCGCTATCATTCGATTTCCCAACGCGTTCTCCTCCGAAACTGGAAGGATTCGGATAGTTTCTAGCGGATTAATCCGGCGTAAAACTGGGTCAAAACCCTTCCCGTTTTTTTGGGAGGGGAGGGGACCCTATCGAGGCTGCGTATTTTTTTTTTCGCTCCTTCCTTCCTTCCTCTTTTCTATTTATCGTTTCAAAGTAGTGAATCGTTTGAGCGGGAGGAAAGAAGGCGTTTAACGAATATGGGCTTTCCTTCCATGGGAATTCTCATCTGAATCGATATGGAGGGGGAGGGAGAGAGATGGTAATGAGGGAGGGATATAGAGAGGGGAGGTAGGTTCGTTCCATTTGACGAGTCTCCGCTTAAATTTATGGAGGGAATTTGAAGAACGGAGGGGAGAAAAAGAAAACGGTTCTGTGTCTTTGTCGGTAACGTTCTATCGACTGTTTTATTTAATTCTTTGTCGTATCGAACAGATTATCCGGCATCGTGAAGTTTCTTTTATGGCTAATAGTTTTCGCTGACCTGATTTAAAAAAATTTAAACTCGAGATAGAATTATCGATATCGCTCTATGACTGAAATGTAAATTGTAAAAAATGTCTTATCCGATATCCGTTAAAATGTTTGGGAAACCAGATGCGCGTATTAGCTATAAACCGCCACTGATGACGGCTGATTCGTAGTCAAAATGCGCCTGTGGCTTTTCAAAACTTTTTATGTCTTTTGGATAATTATGGTACTTACACATTTGAATATCAATTTTAATTTAAAACGTAAAAAAAACTCCGCATTGATGATCCTGGATTTTATTCTTTCGCATCTTTAACTGTCTATATACACGGAAATGCTAGGGGAAGTTGATGTCATACTAGTAGTCGAATAATTCCATAGCAGTGAGATAAAATGTCCAAAAGATAGTCCAATGTGTCACCAGTGATTAACATTAAATCAATTATTTTCGTAAAACGTACTTTTAAGATTGAGGAAAAATTTTGTTCGGCTCTGCCTTGATTACAGGGTCAAGATATATTCTTTGAAAACTGCTTACTTCAAACGGGAATTTTAGAGATTATAATAAATGTCCTAACCGATTTTTATCATTTCTTTAGTTGCAGAACGTTACCTTTTCTTCAGGACAGTCATGGTATTCTGAAAGTATTTTACAGCTGTTATGCGTGGCGATCGCATTTTTCTGTTGCGTGTACATTTAATCCAGTAATAAATAAATTATCACAAAATATAAATTATTAGTATGCCCTTCAAATTCAAATGCCTCTTTTACCCAGACTATAACATAGCGAAGGGAAATTTTGTTATTCCAAATAATAAAATTCTCACGCTCGATAAATAACTTGTTCTCCTTAAATATGATCCTCTGGTATTGAGGATCAATTTGCGCTTGCGACCGCCTCTTCTTAATTACTTAACCCGGTAAACACCGCAACTATTTCCGTAGAGAGGAAGCCGTCGAAAGTAAAGCTTTTTTTATCGCTTTTATAGTAGGCGGTAAAACAAACGTGAAATTTCAAGAGGAGTTGCCTGAAATATTTCGCAAGTTACCCCAAAAAAAAATAATTGGAGAGGATTGATGGATTCTTTTTCGTGTTTCAGAATGGCAACTCCCGAACGATTTCCAAACACTCTTCCCTCTCTTTTGTTATCTCTCTATAAATTTCACCCCTGTGTGTTCGCGGTTTTCCTCCTTTCCAGAGCATCGATTTAAAATATTAACCCCTCTGGCCGAGGCGCCTGATTATATTTGGAATGTCTACGTACGTGTGCCAGGCATTGCGGTTTTTTTTTTGGTAGAACGTTCGAGCCGTAAGCGACTGATGATCCAGCGCTCGAAAATATTCGAAAGTGCGAAGTTCGTCGTACGTTTTAAAAAATTTTTTAATACTTCTCCAGCCATCGAATTGCGCGCGATTTTTCGTCGAGATGTTTGGTCATCCTGTTTCTGGAGCGCGAAGTAGGTGGCGCTGGGGTGCATTCTCCGCTTCCTTTACAAGACCATGTTGTCGGGATTTGTTTTTGTTATTTGTTTTAGATGAAGGAATGCGAGATATGAAGTACTTCTTTACATTGTATGCGTTCACTTTATGCGAGGTGTTGTGCCAAACATCCCGTAATTATGGTACCTTATTTACCCGACTATAACACGAGGTATTTTCGGGTTTTTATTTTTTATTTTCGGTGTTAGGTCGGGAGTCGTCATATTATATTCGCGAACTAAGAAATAAAAACAAAAAATAATTATTGTATGGCTAGTATGGTCTAAATCACATCTAGCTTGTCTGATCATTGTGATAATACTTTTTAGAGGTTTAAATAAAAAATAATTCCGAAGTCTTGTTTCTTACAAACATGTTTTCGTCAAAATTACCTTATTTAATGGGGGGTCGTTTTACAGTCGGATAAATACGGTATTTAAAAACCACAGGTATGAAATGAAATAAACTTCAATTAAAACAATCTCTTTATATCCCCTATACACTTTCTTTTGAGGGTTTTCCTTGGCCTGGAAATATATTTAAAAGCCATCTTCTGTAAGTTTTCTCAGACTTACTGGCGTTTTTTTAAATTTCATTTGTTTCCCCATTTTACCATTTTCAGTGTAACCTTCTAACATATTATAAATAAAGAAGTAATTACATGCTTCCCTCATTCGTCTCCGATTACTTTTTCTTCTCTGCGAAGAACAATCCACATCACGACTATGCGCGGAGTCGAATGGAACGCAAACACAAGTGGAACTAATCATGTGGTGATGACGTCACGGGAGACGTCACATCCGGCGAGAATCCGATTTCAGGGGTCCTCCGTTTCCTGAATGATACCCTTGACTTGACGAGAATTTTTACGGTTTGTTTGGCGCATAAAATCTCGCGCGTGATTGATGCATTTTTGGAGCGACATCGACCAATCGTGGAATGGGCTGGAATATTTTTTTTAGTTAATAAATTCTGAGGTAGATAGATTTCAGTTTTCCCAAAAGCCATGACCGTTATTTAGTTCATTTTTTTAAAATCTTTAATTAGCGCTAAAACTTCCTAGATAAAATCAATAGCATCACAAAAGTTATTTTTTCTAAAGCAACATTTAAGATATTTGACGATATGCGATACGGGAATAAAAGATGAATAGTTGATAACATCTGCAGTATTTTTCTCGAGACAATCTATGTAATTATATAGATGTCAGCTGAAGTATGAAGAAAATCACACACACACGTGTGTCTTTAGCGTTGAGAGAGAAATGGGATGTTTGTTTTGGCAAAATTTCTTATCTTTTGAACAAATCTAATTGCGTCCTCTTATTCGGTACTGTGAGAGCCTTTGTCGCTCACGATTGATTTTTCTGAAAAGGGTAAATTTACCTTTTTTTGTTATAAAAATTAGTTTAAACTTAATTACACTATAAAAAGTTATAGCTTGTATGGTCTATGGCGTGTGACAATATCACGAAATATATTTTTTCATCATATATAGCATCATTTTATTTCCATAATGGTGGACGTATTTACGGGCATTATTGCCGCAAGAGGAATCTATTATGTTTTATTGCTGGCATAAGTGTAAATGACATAATATTGAATCAAAGGCGATCGAGGCGTGTTGAAGGATTTTAACTACTGAACTGAATATTTAGTGGTAGATGGATGCGTCTTTGACTTTTTTTCTGCTATTTTTATGGAATCGCATTAAAGCTATATAATGCCTCAATATGAAGTTCTAATTGCGATTTTATAACGCTCTTCCAGTATTTCATATATTCAATTTAATTTATCCTCGATTAAAATACTACCTTTTTAATAATGACATTTGGAAAAGCATACGAAACCACTTAATTAAATTAAAAATTAATTTAGTAACTAGGACAAGGCATGCTTGGTACTGCGGCGCGACAAGACCTTTGACATTCCGCCCGACATATCTCCTGCACGTGCTGGATGTGAGCAGCTAATAAGTTTCCATGGATCCCACGCTCTTTCATTTTCGCCAGTTAATATTAATTAAGTGGTTAATCCTCTGAACTATACGTAGGCATTGCTCGAATCTCTCGAAGAACTTTAAACCTCCTCCGGTATAAGTATCGTAATCTTTTTTCCCTCAATTCCTCCGAAACTATGTGGCGTATCCGCCTACGCCGTGATGTCCTTCGCGGAGATGAAGGCGTATTGGTGCAAGAGGGAAAGAGAGAAGAGAGGATGGAGATAGGGAAAGGAGGGAAGGGGAGTGGGGTTAGAGGTCGGGCAGCGGTCAACCTTAATTGCGCACCCTGAGGCATGGGTGTACCCTAAGTCATGAGGCACGCGGAACAGTCGCCTCCGTGCCCTGTAATTGGATACCGGCCTTCTCTCATGCCTTTGAATCTATCCCTCCCCCCTACGTCAAGGTTTTGGTTGCCCCCTGTTGGCCATAGCTCGTACCAGATTCCTGCGGTAATACCTTGAGGGGAGGGGTTTGGGTTTTGCTGCAACGCTAGCTGTTCCTGCATCATACCCGCCTTCTCCCTTCCACCCCCTCCCTTTTCGGCGCGCGTGTGTTTTCGAGTGTGTGTTTCCACGTGAGTGTTTGCGCACGCCTTTGGCGTGCTGTACATTTTGGGCGACCTTTGTTTAGCGTTGTCCTTATCCTTATCGCGCTGAAATTTATAGGGCGCGTTTAAGTTTGCGGATTGTAGTAACAGTTTGTCTTGAGTTCCGAGACGTTTTTGTCCCGTTCGGAGCTATGGGACCGTTTAGCGCTAATGGCCGTTTTTTTCAATTTGATAGAATTATGTCTGGGTTGTGCATTGTTTTCGTCTTCGCGGAAGGAAATGAATTTTTTGGCGTGGGCGAACGAAAGACTCGCAGTGCCGCTGTTGCGATTTCGGTGGAACTTGACTGTTTTTCATTAAGAATTAGTCCGAACGGTATCTGCAATCACTGAAAGTATCTGATTCAATCGCGGTAAGCCAAGTCTTTGCAAGACTTTCTTAGCTCAATGCCTTTATTATTTTGTAACATTGCGCAATAGAAATACAAGTATGGACGTAAAAAAATTATTTTCTAATCAATTTCATTAACTGATGTTTCAATATGTTTTTTCCTCGTGTCCACGCGACTGTATTAATCCACACACCAATTGATTGTGTCACTACACTGCATGTGTATGTGAAACGATGATGAACCTATTAGAGCTTTTGGCTCAGAGAATTTTTAAATATCAGTTAACAACGTGGTTTTATGTCAAATATATTACTTCACAATTTTATTTTAATAAAGACAGGTAGTGATAGACTGATAAGCTTCATTAATATAATCAATGTAATTTATTTAAAAATAAGTACTTGAGGTACTTGTAATACCAACAACAAGATTACTGAAAACATGCAGATTTCGGCTACAATGCTGCCGTCTTCACTAGTGATTAACCGAAAGTAGATTCTAAAAAAAATGTTTGGCGTTATATTTGTTGTTTTCGTTGGTTCGCCATAATGTCCGATCATATGACGTTGCTCGTTAAAAATGTCTCTTCGCCGTGTTAATTTGATTTGTATCATTCTATTGTATTTTTATTTCGAGTATAATTTTAAGGTTTTATTTTGTGATGACTGATTTGTCGCTTTCTTTTCCTCCTCACAGGGGCCACCGCCTCCGCAGCCCGGGCAGCTAAAATTCACAGTCTCGGAGACGTGCGACCGAATTAAGGAGGAGTTCAACTTTCTGCAAGCACAGTACCACTCGTGAGTAACGGTTTTTGTCTTCAGTATAATATTCGTTAAATTATTTCTCGGTCAACTCTTTAAGTGTTAAGTAATCCAGTAATTTTAGTCCTCGTGGTTGGAGACATATACTTAAGCAAAAATGATGACTTAAAAGAAAACAAGTTTAGTTGAAGTGAGAATTCAGTCTTTTAGAAGATCTAGTTTATTAATTTTTATGGACGTTTCTATCAGATTTTGATGAAACGATCTCCACCCGCACCGTATACATAATAATGCATCTCTAATCTATTCCGAAAACATTGACGCACACATGATTCTAGCGATAAAAAGGTAAAAATTAAGTGATTTTTGATCGCTGTTTTCAGTAAACGAAGAAATTTCATCAGAGGGCGAAAACTAAATCAGGGTAAAAGAATAAACTTTGGCAGTTAGGGGGGGTGTTAAACCCCCAAAACACCCACCTTCCTTCATAGATGCGCCACTGGCTATGGGTTTGTAAGTTATACTTTGACGAATTCCTTTTACGTTGTCTTTAACCTACGGAGTCATTTCTCCCAAACTTCGTCTCCATTTGAGTTGGCAGAATAGGAAACGGTGGCGCGCGGAATCGCACTCGCAAACGTCCTTAGATAGTCGCTTTAATACCTGGAGCAGCCCTGTTTCTCGAGCAAGAAACCTTTCCCTTCTTCCACCTTAATGCAAGTCGTCTCTCTCGTCTTTGCCAAATAAATTCCCTTATCCTTTTCACTTAATTTTCCCGTCGTCGCTAATGCTTCCAGAACATTCTCTCTCTCTCACTCTCTCTCTCTTTTCCTCTCTTCCTTTCCAAATTTCCTTTATTTTTCGTCTCCTTTTATCGATTTGTCGTCAAAAGAGGCGGCGGAAGGATGGAGAGAGACCCTCGCTAAATGTGCCATTCTTCTCCCTCTCGCCCTTCAAAAAATAAAAAAATAATAATAAACCCCTCCTTCCCATCCACCGCGGGACCTCCGCTTAAACTTAATTACCTCATCTCGGGAGGTTCTGTTTAAAAAAAAAATCCGCGTATCATATCGGGTTAGTGTTTTATTCATAAAAAGAGCGGATGTTACGAAGTGAAGGGTTTTTTATTTTTGCTTTTTCTCGGTCGCGTGCGTCTTTCCGTTTATCGATTTATGGAAACATTGCCGGTGCGAATACACGGATAATACGAGGTAACCTCGGAATGGGCACGAAACGGCTTATTAAATAATATAATCTTTTCGGTTGCAAAGCGACCTTCTCCTCAGTTGTGATTCACGCGATGCTTACGTAGGTAAACTAACTGTAAGGGAACGAGTAAAATGACAGCGACCTCAATTGCGGAGAAGCCGTCGTCCGTGGTAGTTCACCAATAGCCGATTCGTCTTAACGTCAGAACTCGGTGTGATATCACTAAGAGCGGCTATCTTTATATATTTAAAAAGCATGTATAGTTTGCTCTTTCTAGTATATATAAATTTGAATAGGCTGTTTGAGTCTTATTTTGGATAAGGTCGTTGAAGAGGACTTGGTTATTTCTTTTTTTTTTAAATAATTCCTTTGCATACCGCGAAGCTTGTTGCATCTTAGCTACCAAAAATATTTCACTTAAATTAAAATGAATTTTTTGAGTGATTGTATAAACTGCCACTTTTGTGTCTCAATTTACCTGGTCCCGTCTGTATAAATGCTAATCCTTATCATTCCTTATTCTATGCTGAACTTACAATTTCAGAATTCCTTCACTTTCAACATTGTTTGTATGAGAATTTATTGTGATAGCTTTTATTTTAATTGAAATTTTTTTGCACTTCATCAGGAAGTGTATCATACTGGTATCTTATTTTACAGGATTACTAGCATTTTTTTTGTTTTTAGTAAAAGAATTCTTGTAATCCAAGGTTGATTTTTTTCCCTAAAAGACTGTTTCTAGAATCATTCATAACTCAAATAACGTATTTTTCCTCCAGCATTCCTGTAATTTTTTGTAATTCTGTGATTTGATTTTTTTTTGCTTTTCAAGTCCTATATAGGTGCTAATTACATTGTTCGACTTTTTTTATCTGATAAAATAGTTTCTGCAACAAGATATCCGTAACGGATCGTAAACTCTCTTGCTTATTTTTTTCTGTAAAATTCTCCAGCCCGGAGTCACCAATTTGATGAATATTCATAACATTTTCGGACAAATCGGTAAAATGGTTTTTTATCTTGTTTTAAAAGAGGCCTCTTTATTTTTGGAGCCAAGCCTGTGAATTTAGAATTATTCTCGATTTGTTTGAATATTTTTGGTGTTTGATGGTCGGTAAAAAATGTAGCGGTGATGATAAAAACATTGTTCGACTCGAAGGCATCGTTATTGATGACAAAAACGGATTATTTTTTGTTTTTAAAAAATTGTGCATTTTCAACGGAAGTAGTTCATTAGATACCATAAATTTTGTCTTTTATCCCCATTATCCGAAAGAATACTTCCGCATAATACCCTGCAAGAATGAATAAATGATTAGGGCCCGAAGATAGTTACTTACTTATTAATTGCACCGTGCTAGGCATTTCAGTATATATTTGGATGTATGAGATTCAGAATGAAAGTGCATATTTGTTTAAAACTTATTGTTAGTTTAATGTTGATTGGGTTGTATAAAGACCAGGAGTAAGGGATCCGGAAAAAATTGTGTTAATTCGGTTGCATAAACTTCAGGATGGACGCAGTACTATGAAATCCATTGTAATATTGGTCGCGTGGCATTACCTGAAGAGCTAAAGTAATGCTTTACAACCGGTATATTTCACCGTATTCTTTTCGCAAAGTCCTTTCTGTGAATCATTGCAATTAATGATTACATTATCAAGCAATGGAATTCGATTAGGATTCTACCACATCCATTTCCGTTCCATTTCGATCAAAAATTCATAGATGTGGAAGAAGGATTTTCGTGAATTGCTATTTACTTCTGAATTTCTTTATGCTTGATTAATAATTTCCAGAAACCCTTAATAGTACAGCATATGATTGCATGCATAGAATTTAAAATCAAAATTTTCAGTAGCGTTCATTTAATGTTTCTTGAAGTAGCTTCGTAGAAGTTTATTACATAACTCAAAACCACGCAAAACAATCGTCAAAGCCGTTTTTTCTTTTCGGATTCGACTGCACTGAGTTTACTTATAGAACGTAGAGGCATAATCGTAACTAACAAAATTAAAATTACTATTCGCGCAATTCTTTCAGTAAAAGCGATATAAAATTTTTGTTAAATATTTGAGTTGACCAAAAAACACATTTTATTTACGATTGCGTTCTGGCTTTGCATGCAATTTTTGGACGTATGTTATTGATACAAATGCGTTGGTGGTTTCGGCTATTTTAAACGTCATGCTGCGTTCGAGTTTGAGAGGTATTCGAATTCACGTTGAATGAAGGTAATTGATTATCTTGAATAGGCGCTGTCAGCGACAGAATCAAACTCGTGGGCCAAAACGCTACTTTTCTGCCAGAAACATAAATGGAGCGTGATTTTGAAACATTACGAAAAATTAAGGAAATATTTGAAATGAATGAAACTGTTTCGGACGGGAAAAAATGTAACCGTTTATTTTGCATTTATGTGCAAATGAAAAGGATTTATTGATTAATATGCAAACAAATACCTTAAATAAAAAGTTGTTGTCGGTTTCACTGGTGTGTGTACTTCAGATTTTTATGCCGTAAACATAGGTTAAATTAGCAAGCTCGTCTTACTGTGCAAATTGTCTGAAATCTGTAAGTAATATGAAGTTATAGAACATTTTTTCTGAAACGTATAAATTTCACTACATAATATTCAACGTCAGTGGTAATTCTCTAACGTAAGAAATGGTTAATTATTTTTTGATCGGACAACGTTGAATAAAAACCATCTTTGCATACGATCCATTGTATATGATTTATTTTTACGATGCACTGAAAATTTTTATGCCAAATCGTAAACTTTTAAAGAACCACAGTTAATTGCTAGCACATTTAAGTGATTAAATGACTTTTATATCATTCTTTTAATGCTAATCTGAAAGAAGCAAATATTATTTGGCGTTCATTTTGACTCCTTTATTTAATTCACCAAGTTAACTAATCGAGCGAAAATTCCGCTTCATGAAATGCAACGCGTTTTTATATCGTTCGACTTGGGTCAGCGTATTCAAACGCACCACCAAGTCCGGACCGCGTCGCGAACGAAAAATTATGATCCCCGGGCTACGTATGTGTATATACCTATATATTAAGGGGGAAAAAACGACGAAAAATTTTGTCGGGGCTTTATTTCTGGGCGGAGAAGGATGGAGGGACCGTTTGCGGAGGAGAGGGGATGCGAAGGGAATTCGCAAGGAAGAGGGCGGAGATGCCAAGGGAGAGCGAGGGAGGGAGAGGGGGAGGGGAGGAAGAAGTGAGAGGAGGATGGGAAAAGAACAAGGGTTGCGTCCGTACGACCTGTCAAGAGGCGAAATCAATACGAAATACGACCTATGGATGCTTTAGTCGTTCTCATTTTTCCCCCTCTACCCCCACGAGGTTTAGTGACTGAGGGCGGTGTCAGGGGGTGTACGTGGGAGGATAGGGAAGGGAGAGGAAGCGGAGAAGGGTGGGAATGTCGAAAGAATATAAGGGGGACTGTTTTACCCGAATATGCATGTGTGTGTGAGTGTAGGAAGGCAAGTGGGAAGCGTAGAGAGGGATGAGAAGATTTAAGGGAAAGGGGGAGGGGGGAGGTGGGGGCGGTAGAAAAAAAAGTGCTCCGGGGGTAGCGGGGTCGGAGGTTTCGATTGTTGGAAATTAAGGGGGCGGTTCGGTTGGCGCAGTTGATTGATTGTTGCGACCGGGTGCGCTCGGAGTCGCCGGGTTTTCTGGGGGCCGCGTGATTTCTATAGTCGCTTAAGCGCGCCCCGCTGCGGCTTACGGTGCAAACTTTGGGCAATGTTTGGTTTGAACAAAGTGTGGTAGTTTCCGTTAAGTGCTAAAGGTCATGCGCTAGAATTTCGTACGTGGCTGTTTTTACGGGAAGTGAAACATTGTTCACTTTGCCGTTCTGCGATTTACCTTATTTACTATCATACGCGACAGCATTGCAATTAATTGCTACAGTGTTACGTCAATGAGTTTAATTTTATAGTTTTTTATTGATTTTTATGACATTTCTACCATCGGTATTTTTCCAGTTATGCTTATAAGACAAATAGAAATGCTCTCATTGAAGCCAATAGATTTGCCTCGTTTTTTTTAAAAGGAATAATGCGGAAAAAGTATGCTTCCTTAGAAATAATTTCTTTAAAAACGTGTATAATGGAAATACTTCTACAGTAATGTATTGACCTTGTTATGTTTTCTCCTTTTTTCTTTAGGTAATAAATTAAGTGAATGCCATAGAATTGTTATTTTTATGTATTTTCACTCTGAAATTCTTTATCATTAACAGCATCGTCAAATTATATCAGAACATAAGGACAGGCTGTGTCAATTGCGAAAGTGTGATAACGATATTGAATATTCTTTTCCATGAAAAATCAAAGTCCATTGAAATATTTTTGTAAAATATCTAGAAACGAAATAACGTACAGTGACAGACGCACGTAAAAAGTTAGTTCATTGTAAGGAGACTTCCAAATAGGAGGTCGAAATGAAGAGCAAGGTCTTTCTCGTCGGAGTTCGGACTCAACATATTTCTCCAAACACGCCTTTGTTTGTAACCCTCGATTCGGATCGGCAAATTTCCGAACCCGTATAGGTTTTGTTAATGGGTCAGATGAAGGGGGTGGTTCAATAAATTCAGTTATCCGCTCCGTTCCCTCGCCGATACTCTTCTTCCGCCTCTTCCATGCACAATCTACCTCTCTCTCCCTATCCCTTCTTTTGCCACCCCTACCCCACTCTCATCTCCTCTCCTGCCTTCCTCTCGCACTGAATCCTACTAATATTCCCTCCGTACGTCTCTTCCCTTCCCCGATATTTCCATCTCGTCATCCCTCTCACTCCAACCAACATCTCTTCTTTTTCGTCTCGCTATCTCTCTCCCACCTCTCCTTCTAATTCTCTGCTCTCTTCCCTCACTCCCTCCTCTCTGCTCCCCCCTCTTTTCTCTCTCTCTCTCTCTCTTACCTCTCTGCTCTTCCTCTCTTCTCTCCCCTCTACCTCTGTCTCCTCTCTGCTCTCTCCCTCCGTCTCTCCCCTCTCCATTATAGTCGCTCTCTCTCCCCCTTCCCAATTTCTCCATCCCTCTCTTCATACTTTCTCTACCCCTTTCTCTCATCGTTTCCATTCTTTCTCGCATTAACTCCCTTTCCACCACTCCTTTCTCTTCTTAACCTTTCCTTTCCACTCCCTCTTACCCTCTATCTCTCCTCTTTTAATTCCCCCTCTTTCTCCCATTCCTATCTCCACCCTCTCTCTCTCTTCTACTTATCTCGTTCCTCTCCTACTCACCTCTCTCTCTCTCTCTCTCTCTCCAACTCGTTCCCTCTACCCCCTCTCATTTCTCTTTAATCTCTCCTCTCCGCTATCTCCACTCTCTTCTCTCTCTCTACCCCTCCCTCCCATTCCTGTCATAACGCGCAGCGTGTTTTGTTATATATTTTTTTCTGTCCCCCTCGTTACGTCTCCCTCCTTTTTTGACCTCAGACACCCCCCCTCCCCCTCAGTGTCCCCTCCCACCTCTCCTCTCTTCCCCTCCTCGCCCGTTCCACTCGCAGTAACCTATCCCGTTTCATATCAATCACTTCCGTCCCCCTTTCCACATTCCCTTCTTCCTCCACTCCTACCTCGATAGCGTTCTTTCTCTCTCTCGTTCCATTTCTATCCCTTCCCTTCCATCTTGCTCCATCCACTCCCTTCTCCATTTCTCTCATCTTCTCCTTCCCCTCCTAAAAACCTACAGTCTTTTCCATTTCCTACCTCGTCCACCTCCCACTCAACCTCCCTCTCCTCTCTCTCTGTCTCTTGTCTCCTCCAGGTCTCCTCTCCGCCAGCACTCCGCTTCCTTCTACACTCACCTACGCGGCGGGAGTTCTTCATTTTTTTCCCCTCCAATCCCCAGGACTCAATATCCATCTCTTTATTCCTCACTGCCGGCTGGAAAGAGAGGGAGGGAGGGAGTGGGAGGGAGAGAGGAATGGAAAGGGACGAAATGTGGGAGGTGAGTTTGACAGAAGGTCGGATCGACAAGATGTCGGCTAGACAAAATGTCGTTTCGTGTTGATACTAGCGACGCGGGATTCAGGGCTCGATAACATTGCGGAGGGGACGAATATTGTCCGCGATGCGAAATGTCCCTGTGGAAAAAAATTCTTTGCTGGGTGATTGACGGAAATAAAGGTGGAACGAGCGATTTTGAAATTGACACGGATTTAATTTCTTTAAATTCATAGCGAAAACCTATTAGCTGATTGTGTAATGGGCGAGTGTTTTTCTCATAACCTGCCATATTTACGGAACTTTACGGCGAGAATTCTCAATTGCATCTCCCTATGTTTCCCGTGCGTTTCTTGAATATATGTAAGTGTATTCGTGTTTGTTATCGCTTAATATTCGATTTGTCAGTGTTCGACGGTAACGTTTATCTTAATGTCATCACAGTGCATCTCATTTTGGACATATCAAACCTGAATGCTAAACTTCAATAAATCTTATATTTAAAATCTTTCGTAAAAAATACAAAAATTTTTTGACACAAAAAAACTAAACATTTCTTTTTGTTATAAAAATCGTATTGTTATACAAATAAATTTATAATGGAGTTTCACCAAGTACTGCCTTTAGAGTTGTATTGTTTTATGAAGCAGCGCTTCTATAACGTGAACAAGAAATTTCTTCTGTATCTACAACAAATTAAAATTGACTTAAAGCTTTAAAGCGTGACAGTATTCAATTTTAGCGAAAATAAAGCCTCAATAATCGTAATAATAAATGTGTCTTAAGCAATCTTCCCCATTACAACTCTGAATGGTTCGTGGAAACGCAATTGAAGAAGCCGTTTCCTCCAAATGAAGCTCTAAAATTTTACGTTATGAATGGAGAGTGTTTGGATAAGTTTCCCAGTTGAAAATGTTCTTGGCCAAATACCAAATATGACATTGCCAGGGTAGGATTCTTTGACGTCATATTAAAACTGAAATATAGTAATCTCGAAGGTATAAGAATGCCCAACTCCCTTTATCTCTCTCTCTCTCTCTCTCCATGTATTATAGATAAAGTTGAATTCCATTGCAAAAAATCTCTCTTTGGACGAGCTCACGCTTTAAAAATTGGAAGAAATACCATTGTGCCGCAACTAGATCTCATTCTCGTGATAAAGTGAATTCGTCGGGATCTGCTTTGGCTGCAGAGTGGAGCACAGTACGTAACACTATATTCCAAAATGCTTCGAACCTGTGCTTAGTAGCGATTTTTTCTTGCAAATTCTATGGGCATTATTTCTCTGACGATAATACGGTTTACTTTCTAGATAACCGTAGAATATAATTTGCCTAGCGCATCAGAATACAGTCCCAGTGCACCATATTCAATATTGTTTGATTAACGCCCCTGAATTAAAATAATTTAATTTGTATGTAAATTAAAAATCCTTCACAACTGACTCATTCCTAATTTTTTAAGTGTTTGTGTGAGAAAGAAGTAGACAGGTCCTTAAAAAACTTTCTCTACTTTCCATTACTGATATCGTATGCTAATTCCATTTACTTGAATAAAAAATGCTCACCACAGTAATCTCACTTCATTGTGTGCGTGTTGCTCGATCAATTATGTCATTAATTTTTGTTTCACATTTAAAAATGTACAAATAGACAACTTAAACCAAGTTAATGTTTCATGCATATAAATAATAATAATAACCTTTCTTTGTCCGAAGATCCTTACAAGGATATAGGATAAGTCAGTTGTGAAAAATGCAATATAGTTTGCATACATACATACAATTAAAATATTACAAAAGTCAGTAAATGAATGAGCAAATGAAAAAATAAAATACAACAAATCTCACTTCTCTAAGTAGTCAAATAAGGAATGCAGAAAATTTTTAAATTTGTATTTAAATGTGAAATGATTATTGATAACCTTCATATCATTAGGAAGATGGTTATACAACCGCAGTCCTATAGAATTAGGGCCAAAAAGAGACTTACTGGTTCTGGCGAAGGGGATGTGCAGGTTGCTGCGCCCCGTGTTCTGTGTATATTTTTCTAAAATTTTTATCCTAGGAAATTATGGCTCAAATTTTGCAGGAGACTTAGTACATACCCAATACCAATATTTATTGATGAAATTAATCGCAAGCTAATTATTAGCGAAGGCTAATATTCATCATTTGAAAAGTATAAGTATGTGGTTCCCATGTAGCATGAAACAGTCACGGATAAAGTTAACCAAGTTGTAATATCCTTTATACTACCCTCTTAACATTTGGCACTTCTGTCAGAAAGAAAAATATGGCTTTTTTTAATCGCAAGAATCTCGCGTCTCGAATATCTCCTTAGCCGGAAGCCATCTTATCTAATAAAAAAAAGTTGGAATCAGTGCAGTCGATTATCCGTTTTTACATTTTTTTGTCAATACCTCTACTTCGCTCGGGTTTCCAGTATTATGATGGCGTTGCGTAAGTTTTAGGATAGTAAATCCCTGTACGCTTATGAGAAATGAAAATTTCAGTGGCGAGAGGTCATTTACTTAAAGTAGGTTTACCTCTTTTATCACGCGAAACAGAAAAGTTGCTTGGTAAAAATGTTATTTTTATGTCTCTTGTTACGTAGTCACGCTATATCTATCACGCTACATGAAGGAATGAATGGAATTGACCGACAGCCATAAAAATTACTGTCACGTTTCCTGTCAAATTATTTATTATCCTTTCCTGGATTCGTATAATTTTGTCATTCTGACGTAATTCGTTTCTATTTAATTCTTATTTAATCCATCGTTCTCCAGTGATTGATTTTTACTTTTTCATCTCATCTCTCTAACTTTCTCAGGAGAAAAAAAGATTCCAGATTTGAATTCCTCCTTGGTTCAGCTTTTAAGGTTTCCTTCAGTAATGTTTCTCCTTTCCTGCACGATCGTTTCTTTGTTTCGAGTTTAATCTTTTTTATTGAATGGTTTTTAAAAAATGTATCGAAGATGATATTAATTTAGTTCTCTTCTTACCAAATAGCGCTTCACCACATTCATATTTTTTTCATGCGGCCCGCAGGAATTATTGTTCCCGGAAATTAAAAATTCGCCGAGTATTTTCCGTGGGTAAAAGCTCTATTTTTGCGAAAATAATTAAACATCCTTCGGTAAAATTTCCATTAGCAATGCGACATGATTAAATCATGTATTTGCTAATTAAATACTAATGCCAAGCCTCAAAAATATATTTCAGTGAACCTCGTAGCAAGACGATCGCAGAAAAAAAATACCGTGCCCTCTACGAAAATATTTTATTGAAATCATTTGCAGTTTTAATAAAAATCTTTTCGTTTTAGGTACATAGCATATTTCTTCTATGACGAGTACATTTCATAAAGTGGAACCTGATTTTATCGATGATACTCGTAGCAATAGTTTGTGAATATAATAGTAACATTCTTTGTTATTACTCGTTATATCCCTAGGACATTAAAATCAGCTTTATTTTTAGATTTTAGTTCGCACCCTCGCCTCACTGGCATTATTAATTGCTTCACTAGGTAAATATCAATATAGTCAAGTGAACACATACTTGCTTACCTACTCGTGTATTTAAAATACACTATATTCAATTTATCATTTTAAGAAGCAATATGCTAGCAATGCGCTAATAAGTAATAAAAGAATATTAAGTAATTTTTACTAGGAACCGTCGAGTTTTCTTTGAGTCGAGAGCCGATTTTATTTATTTATTTATTATGGAAAAATGTCCGTAATCATAAAAGGAGAAAGATTTTATATTTCATAACAACCATTAGTCGAGCACGATAATTCTCTTCTAAATATAATTATCTTTTGTAGTTTTTGTGATATGTACTGATTTTGAGTTACTATTCTCTCGCTCTGCTGAAGATTTCTCTATTAAAAGTACTTACTATATAGAGGTTATTCTGTATTTATTTTTAATCCGGCTTTGCTGCGTTATTTTTTCTAACCTACATGCAATGATAGAGAGTTGGCGACCATACTGGGGTTAAGCGAAATGGCGAACGACTTCTAAATAACATCGCCGAGCGATCGATTTGTAATTCACGGAATGGAAGCTATCGCCAGAACATATTTGATATTTTACATCTCTTCCCATCTTTATTTTTAAAAAAATGATCACGTCGCCGTCACTTCCGCGAAAAAAAAAACGAATAAAAATCTCTTTCTGTCCTTCGGAAACGTAAATCAAACGAGTATATGTACTATTTCGCTTGGCGTTATATAATTCCCTTCAAAATAACGACATATTGGATTTTTCTCGTGTCTCGACCGTTCTCCACTTTTGCGAGCCTCCTCGCGTGATTCTACGGCCATTTTGCCTCCTCGGGGCTTTCATCCTTTTTCACGTTTCACGCTTATTTTGTCCCTTTTTTTTGGGCTTTTCTAAATTCCTCGTATTCTTTCCGGTCTCCATTTAATTCATCAGGTCTCTTGTAGATATTTTATTTGAGATACTTTTCATGCTTTGTTTTTTCCATTACGGTATCTTTATAAATCTCTGATATTCTACAGCATTTCCCCTCTGTATTTCAGTTGTGTCGAACCGTTATAACTCGCACTTTTGATGATTATGGTTGAGCTTCGATAACGCTGTTGCTGTGGTAGGCTGAGAAAAATTATTCAAGCTCTGAAACTTTAAATCAAGGTTCATTAAAGTTTGGCGGGGGTAAACGAATTCCTGGAGTGATCGAAATCCGGGTTTTAGAGGTTCGATTACATTTTTCAAGCAATTTCAATAATTCTGTTAATCGCTTGGTATAATATTCTATACGAGATAAGATAATTACATCGCCACCGATGGCGTAATAGATGTGGTTATTGAAATTTGTTAATAATTTTTTCTCTTAAATTATATGAAAATGAAGTTACGTGTATCGGAAACTCCCCTGACTGAATGTGTGTAGTTTTTTTACTTCATTAATCCTTGAAATAATATTGAAGCTCATTAACTGAGATGGATGAGTTATTGGTTGTCTTTGCGCCTCTCTCTTCTTTTCAGTTTGTGTATTCAGCCTCTATTTTAATTTTTTGCGCATAATTTTGTCTACGGAAGTTGCTTTTTTGCATATTCTTAGCGGATCTGGGCGAAAGAACAGACAACCAAAGGCCATAAATTACAGAAAGACCTGAAATGCCCAAAGGATCAAAATTAAGGAAAGGCTCACATTCGAAATGTTTCATTCAAAAGGCCTAAAATACAGATGAGTTGTAATAACTCGACAGCCAATTTGGCTATATAAATTTTCCTGCCTTGTAAAATCCAAACTCCAAACCCATCGTCTCCTTTCGCAACACCAATCTCACCCCTCGGCCGATTCGCCTATCCAAACCAACCAAACCAGCCCTACGACTAAAGGAGAAAGATCTTTCCGAATTTATTTAATTTAAACCTATTATGACGGATTGATTTTGCCGGCCCTCTGGTTTCTGGGCCTTCGTCTTGGTCCCATCTTTATCGCCCGCCGTTCACTCTCCTATCTATCCTCGTTTATCGGCCATCTAAACATCTTTTCTTCTTCATCTCCAGTGCTTTCATTACACTCCGAATGACACTTTTTACTGCCCATAATTCTTTCGCATTTTCCCTCTCGTCCTCCGTTCGTTCGGTTATTTCGTTTTCATAGCTTTTTGCCTTCCCTCTCTCTCTCTGATTTTCTCTGTCTCCCTTTCCTCTCGCCTTATTCCATTTTGCGCCTTCTTACTTCAATTTTTGTCAAGTTTTCTCCTATTCACAAGCTCGCTATTTTATTGTATGACCCCCCCCCCCCTTTTGGACCTGCATGTATCACTCGATCGTTATCTCTATCGATTCCTATCTATCACTCGTATTCTCTTAATCTTTTTTCCTTTATACTTTTCCATGGCCTTAATCTCGCCATTTAATATATCTCACGTCGTTCTCCATCTCTTTTTCAGATTCTTCCTTTTCTCCTTCCTTCCTCCTCTTGTAGCCTCCCTACTTTTCTCTCATTTCTTGGGTCCGCTTTCTTCTTTACTCCTCTCTTATGTTCTTACAACGTTCGTTTTTTCATTCTCTCGCAGTGTTTTACGTGTATATTCTTCTAAATTCTACGCCATATACACGTAACTAGTTCTCTCTCCCTCTTCAAAATTTCTTTTTCTTTTTATTAAATCCCCGAAATCTCTTATTTTCTCTCCTTTCATCTTTCCTCGCTTTTTCTTATGCACTCTTTGTCTTTCTTTATCGAAATTTTTATCAGGCTACCTATCTTTCTTTCTTATCAGTCTTTTTCCATTTGATTCTTATTGTGCGTACATATCCACGTTCATTCGCTTATCTTTTCTTCTTGTCTTTTCCCCCTCTTTATCTCTTTTCCTCTCTCGCACTCTTTTCTCCTTCCCACTCAAATCGTTGTCTACCTTCCACTCTCTCTCTCTCTCTCCTCCTCTTATGAATCGCAGCTTACCCTCCAGCTCCACCTCTTCAGCGCTTTCCCACACCCCCGTCCATCACCGCGCGCTTCCTCCCTTCTCTCCTATCTCAAATTCCACCTCTCTCTCTCTCTCTTCCCCCCTCTTTACCTCAACTCTTCCCCCTTCTCTTCCTCCTCCTCTCTCTCTCTCCCCCTCCCTCTGTCTCTCCCCCCTCGCTATCTCTCACCCACCTACCCATCTGAACGGTGAGCAATCTCAAAAATCGATGGCAATCGTCTGGGACGACAGGAGTGTCGAGGTTTCCAACGGCGGAGAGAATGGAGGGAGAGTGAGTCGGAAGGGGGAATGAGTCGGAAGGAGAGGGGAGGGAGGAGAGGGAGAGAGCTTTTGAATGTAGAGAGATATGGAAGCGGAGGAAGGAGCGTTCGTTTTTTTTTTTGGAAAGGGGAGAAGGGTGGGTGACGTCGGCGTTGGTGGGTGAGATGCACCCATTTATTTATTTTTTATCGTTTAGTTTCGTTTTTCTCTTCCATCGGGCGGTTGTAGATTTTCTCGATGGCCGTTAAGTCCGTATGCATGCCTCTATTGTTTCAGTTTCTCGGAAAATGTGGCGCGCATCCCCCGGCGCTTGTGGAGCCTATGGACGGCACTTATCTATTCTTCTCGCTCGTGACGTCGATGTCGTCAGTTTTCGGGTCGAGGAAAACGATAGGGGATGCCATCTTTTCTGTTGGAAGATGGCTGATGTGAGAGATCTATCCAGTTTTGGAACGGAGGATATGCAGGCCGTAGTGGTGGGGAGGATAGGGTGTTTATTGTGTCTGATTCTCAGTGTATCGGGATCGAATACTGCCGCGGGTATGGTCGTAGGATCCCTTCTTAGTTACTGTTGGCATGATTATTATAAAAGTACGGTAGGTGCTGATTATAATATAAACTAGTGTATAGCCCGTCAAAAATGACGGGAGTAAAGATTCGATCGTTCAAGCTATTTATGGAGATCAAATTGGCATCAGAAACATAAATTGTATTGAAAGTCATTTCCCTCTCCTTCATTCCCCCTCTGCCACTCTCTTCCCCTCTCTCCTTTCCCTCTCCCTTCCTCTCTACCTCCCT
This sequence comes from Uropetala carovei, assembly GCA_036926305.1. NCBI lineage: Eukaryota > Metazoa > Arthropoda > Insecta > Odonata > Petaluridae > Uropetala > Uropetala carovei. Next base: position 1,164,504 of record JAXCHB010000210.1, read on the forward strand.
CTCCTCTCTCTCACCCTCCCTACTTCCCTCTCCCTTTGTCCCCTCCCTCCCTCTGTCTCTTATTAAAAGCAATCAAAACACGTTTACATCCATAAGGATTGAAATAACTGTATGATATCGAGGTCTAACAATAGAATTGGCAGGCAATGCAACATCCCCTTAAAATGGCTAGGTTTCCTCAAACTGTGTGAATTAAACATTTAAATTGAGCGATTTCGAACTGTAGGCGGAAACAGACGAACAGAATAAGAACCTTTATAATGTTTTCTTCAAATTGGTTCACATCCGAAGTTCGTAGGTCAATTCTTTCTAATTTTAATCTAAAAAATAATAAAAGCCTTCGCGTCGAAAAGTTCATTTTTACGTGATATTGCGTGTTATCTTATTGGAAATGGAAATTAGCCTCTGGAGTCTTTGATCTCGAGTTCGATACATTAAAACGTTTTGTTATTATATCATAATGCTATCCTGAAAATTTCATCAAATTCGGTTCAGTCGCTTGCGAGATATTAATCTTCAAAAAGCATTACTGACAAAGTGATACTGTCTTTTATATAGTTTAGATATTAAATTAATCGTGTAAACGATAGAAAAGTTGTCTCGCTTGCTGTAATGTTTTTACAATGTAAATGTAAAGTTTAACTAAAAATAATCGAGTAATTTTTTTCAGCCATAAGACGAGCTCGATCATTCTCATTGTCAGATGTATTAATTGAGCTTTAGAATTTAGTTTGCAAAGAATCCTTCCTCAGTGGTAGTTGTAGGATTGTTTTTAAATGTTTCAATTTTACGGATCGTTTTTTCCCTTCAAAATAAGCCATCAACGGATTGCTGCTGAGGGTGCTGCCGAAGTTTCGTCTTTTATTGCACATGACATTAGCCACTTTGTCAGCTACATACTTGGAGATTTAGAAATTTTCATTTTTTAACCTGAAATTTTTATTCATGTTCTTTTACCTAGGCTACTCAGTCTCGAATGTTCTTCGTTTTTTAAAGATTCTCCCCATGAAATTTTAAACCTGCTACTAGAAAAGTATCACCAAAGGACGCTTTACTTACCCTTTCCTCGTTTTCTCCACCGTTATTCACATTTACTTCTTATTATTTGATTTTATAATGAAATACGAAAAACACTAAACATCTCAAGTCAGATTCTTGATATTCAGTAGCATTACGAACTCATGCATAAAAAACGCTTAATTTTGAAGATAAAGTATATGCACTGAAAATAAAACGTTTGTTTCTCTCATTGTATATGGCTTAAATCAAATTATTTTTTGTTAAAAACTTGTAAATTGTTCTATTATCAGAAATTTTTTTGGTGTGGGTACAATGAATATTTCGACCCTACACTAATCCCTATGTTTCGACCGTTTGTTATTCGATAATCTTCTATATTTAAATGCTGGAAAGTTTCCCAAAAAACTATCCATAATCGCAAAAGAAAATGGCCGAAATGGCATCTAAAGCAATTTACCTTGTTATTGTGATGAGTCTGCCTATGAATTCTTTGATTATATGTTGTCATTATGCATGTGCATTTTAGTTATGTTGTTTGAAGTTTGTTTGAAACACGTTTCGCACAAACAGCATACGAAAGTAAGTAATCCGGCGAGATTAAATTGGTTTTGAAATTAACATTTTTCTCGTTTGTAGAGGTCTACGAGCTGTATGAAATTGGTAGTTGTAATTGAATTTGTAAAGTACTCGATCGGATTTCGCCATTGTGATGGAATTAATAATGGCCACAAGTTGAATAAAAAAGTAATTTCCTGGACATACCTTCCAAAAACTCGGGTTTTTTTCCATTTATATACATTTATTAAATCGTCAAAAGATTTTGAACGCATTTTAAAAATAATTTTAAAGTGTGTTTTGTTTTAGCTGATAACACGTAGTTTGCCAAACGTGAAACCATATAGACAGATTTTATACGATAGCTCCAGAAATTCGTAGAATATTTAGTAAAAGACTTCATCGCAATTTGATAATTGCATTTTACGGGGCAATATCTTATTTTGAAGCAGAAGTTGGCTTCAGTTAATTTTAACATAATCTTTAGAACGTTTTTCTTCAGACGATGAGAAATCTCCAGAAAATATTAGAAGGTTAATGTTGGATCCCTTACTCACTTGTTGGATTTTATTGATAAAATCCATAATGTTAAAAAATATATGCTTCACTTCAAGGCTGTTAAATATTTTTTTTTATAAAATAAAAAGTTTTTCATTTAAAATTTAAATCCTTAACGTTATTACAGCAGTTTATCCACCGCTAGCAATATTGATAACAGTACTTGGCGGTTTCTCTATGTATTTATTAACCAGCTTTGTAATAATTATCAGACATACCGGAAGAAAATACGGAAATTTCCACGCATTATTTTCTGGTAAATATGTTAGAATTTAATGTGCCTAACGCATTTTATCCACTTGGTTAAACAGTAGTTGGTTACCGAGGAAGGCATTGGTAGAAGGATGTCTAGCCCCTGATCCAGTGGCGTGTGGTGATATTTTATTTAGGGTAAGCTGCTTGACAGACACGTTACCCCTTAAATGCGTCAACCGCTTGTACGCGTCAAACTTTTCATCGGTTGCTTGAATCGTTTTTAAGCGTCGTAGTGTAATTCTTTTGATCTCACAATCAGCTGGTTACTCTAACCGCTTATACACGTTAAACCTCCCTATTACATATTGACATCTATTGGTGACCGAGTTGTATTATTTGATGTACCTTGAACTTTTTACATAAATATTAGGTATTCCCCGTGACCAGCTTGGTTTTGCACAGAAATATCGCGTTTTCGCGTAAAAGGCTTTCGTCTAAAAAGCGGAAATCTTTGGTTCGTATTGATATTATTGAAATTTTGCCTGGTAAAAAATTAAACCTCTAATTAGTGTTGTCTACAGTAAAGGGATGAGAAGAGTCCCATTTTCAGACCGGTGCATCACCACCAGGAAGCCACTGAAATATTACGTGAAAGTGTTTCACCATTTATTGGATATAAAAATTTTTATTGTAAATGCAGTTTACGAAACATGTGAGGTAAATAAGTCGGCTAAATTGTATCCTAGTGACTGCCTGGATAGAAAGGTACATTGTAAGTAAACGAAAAGCATAGGGCAGGACAACCATCTATGAAACACCATTACGACTTACTGGAAAATATGTTATAGGCTATAATCTAAGTACATTTAGTCAGTCGCATCTATATATATATATATATATATATATTTTGGGCAACTAGGTGTTGAAGGAAACCCAGTGAACACTTACCGGAAGTAGAGCCGCTGGGGTGTTGGAGAGACACATTTGTAGAGGTTAGAGCTTTCGGGATGATCCCTTCGTCAGCACAAGATATATATATATATATATATATATATATATATATATATATATATAGATATTTTGGGCAACTAGGTGTTGAAGGAAACCCAGTGAACACTTACCGGAAGTAGGGCCGCTGGGGTGTTGGAGAGACACATTTGTAGAGGTTAGAGCTTTCGGGATGATCCCTTCGTCAGCACAAGAGATATATATATATATATATATATAATGTGTGTGTGTGTGTGTGTCACGGTGCGGTTACGAATGGCTATAATTTTGCAACCAAACAATGTAGAAACACGAAAGAGGCGCCAAATGAAAGAGCAACTGTCGTGGTTTTGTCCCTGTATGTTGCTCATGGGGAGTGGAAGTAGCCAAGGTTGCACCACGGTCAATCGCCACGGTGTCACTTATGACGCTGTCAGTGCAAAGAAAGGTGCAGTGCGTGTTATGGCTCGCAAAATTTGAGCCTGTGATTCGTGTGCAATGTGAATATCATCCTGTGTTTGAAATAATCTTGGCGAGCGTTGGTCCTTTCCCGATAACCACTAATTGTAAGTGGGAAGGGAAATTCGTTCCTTCTATAATTCTCATAGCAACCGAGCTTCCCCTCGAATCGCCGTCTTTTCCAATTTTCATCTTCCTCCCCTCACTCTCATCTCACTCTCTCCCTCTCTCTTTCTCGCTCTCTCTATCATACAAACACGGACGCACGCGAATAACCCCCTCCCCCACATCCCTTACCACACGCACCCACGCACGAACGCTACCGCGTACGCACGGCGATTCTCGCTCCGCCGGTAACATCATTCGTCGTTTAACGGGTTTTGAAAATTTAATTTTCAATTACTATGGAGATCGGGAGGATTTCGATACGCGTAAACGTCGGTTCTGAAACCTTTTTTTTTTCTTCCTTCTTTCCTGTTTCTCATTAATGGCGCCAATAGTGAGAGAACAGTACTATTGTATTTTTTTTTCAAATTTCAAGTTCCGCCTGCGTGATTTTACGGACCGTTTTGTTTTTAGTTTTTTTTTTAATTTGGTGGTGTTAACCGTTCTATTAATTGTTTTTTGCAATCGAAAAGGGAGTCAAAAGTTGCCGAAATAGTTAATAACCTTAATTTGTATGAAATCGGTAGATTTCCGTTTCCTTAACTGATGTTTCTGTATCTGATAATAATGATAATATCAATAATAGTGAGTATATGTGTACGTATATAAGTTGGTGTTTGTATGTAAAAGTATATATGTGTAAGTATACGTGCATGTATGTGAATCTGTGTAAAATGTATTTTGTAAAAATCAATCATTATGCCATGGTAAAATATTTATATTTGTAAAAACATTTACATTGTAAAACACGCCCGATTGACTGCATAACCGGTGCACCTCCTGATGAGCCAATTAAAGGCTCAGGGGGACTCGAAAGGTTCTTTTTCTTTCTTTTACATATTTAACAATAATCTTTATTCTTAAATAAGTAAAGGGTAAACTCAATGAATGAGTTTTAGGTGACCCAATGTAATTGTGTCATGTATTTAATGGGTCATTATATGTATTTTAATGTTTAATACTAGGTGTTTTAATATTTTACTTATTTTGAAGAATCCTGTATATGTAAACAGTTCATCGGAATTAAATTACCTTTATGTTAAAAAAAATGTCAGTAATGTGCGACAGTGTTGCGTGTTATGGATTCTTCTTACTTTCTCCATATACGTAATATAAAGTATGAAAAAAATCGAATTCGAGATTTCAACGGAAATACACGTATTGAGGTCCCCTGAACACGTTTTGACCGTTTCCTCGATGATGTCTGTGTGTGTGTGTCCGTATGTGTGACAGAAATTTTGCGTGCGTTCTAACTCAAAAACTATTCATCAGATCAGCATGAAATTATATATTTGTGATTTGATATACATTCTTAAGATTTGAAAAGATTTTGATAACAATCGGTCAGCCGGAAGTAGCGGTTTACTCTTGTAAAATTTTAATTTTTCTTAAATATTTCGCTTAAAACTTAATTTTTGTTAACATACATATATATAAAAGTTGTAGGTATTATTTTTTCTACAACTTTTGTTTGAACTACGTTTTCATATGAGGAATATTTCAAGAGATATTCAATTTTCTTCGAAATTGACGGTTAGTGGGCAGCTCGTGCGCGTGGTAGTGACAACAGTTGAATCGCTAGCGCTGAAGCGCGTAAGTTAAACAGTTCCTATCGCCGTATTTATTTGATTTTAGTTGGCAACTTACGTATGGAGAAAGTCGCGTTGGACACATCAGTTTATTTCAGTAATGTCTTAAGGGAAAGTAAGGAGAATGTCGGGAGAATACCTGTCCGTGACCTTGTTTAATCACATAAACAAGACAGGTTAGGAAAGCGTTGCGAAAACTGGTATTATAAGGCGATATTTTTTTTACAAAAAATAAATTTCTTCCGTTGGACGTAGTTCAATATTAACTGCAATATAATATAGCCCTCTGTTTCTCATTAGAGCAGTGTTTCCCAACCTGGTGTGCCGTGAAAAAAATGTTGTTTTCTCATTTTTAGCCTCATTTTGCATCGTCGGCTTTCAAAAATGCAAACCAGAGTTAAGTCGACCTTCATTTCGTCGCAAAGAAACTTCGAAATGAAAGGAAATATGGAGGTTGGAGTTAGGGGTTCAACTTCACCACGATTATTACTGACGGTGGATAGGGAAGAGTGCCGCCAAATTCTGAAAAGTCACATAATGGTGCCGCGACTCTAAAAAGCTTGGGAAACACTGCATTGAAGACTATAACCCATATAAAAGCATTGAGCTCGTTGCCATGGTAGTCGATTGTTGAGATCCAAAAAAAAACTCATTTTTTTCCCATACAAAATAAAAATTTACGCTAAATCTACGGAGATTTGAATTCCGTCTTCTTAAGTACCGTGTTCTAATCTTGACGGGAAATAATTTTTAAAATCGTATATATAAACCTGATCACCGATTTACGTGATTTTCTTATGGGGCAATAATGGAACAATTAGCCCCAAGAACTGATCCAGGTCCACCAAATTGCCACATGGAGCTCTCATATGCAGTAACTTATCCTGAAAAATTTGTTTCTCTAGGTTGAACCGTTTCAGAGATATCGTCTGCACAGTCGGAGGGACGGACAGAAAGTGAATGCATAAGCGATTTGTAAAAAAAATCGCTAAAATTCCAACGTTGCCTAGCTTAAGAGATCTCAACATTTGAACGAGATAACGCATAGAAATGGACATTGCAAGAACGATCCTTTTAAATCGCATTAAAAACGGGAAAGACTATAGATCAGTGGTCTTCAACCTTTTTTGAGTCAGCGCCCACTTTTACCATATGTTGTCCTTTGAAATAAGTTCACCGCCCACCCAGTGGCGTAGTGAGGGTTTCTGGCGCCCGGGGCAAAGAATAATTTTGCGCCCCCAGTAGCAAAGCGATTTACGGAGGTATGGTAACCCTAATACTAGTGGGATTGTCGTTAGATGAGATTACCGAATACGGTCTCAGTGGTAATAACAGTGTTTAAAAATTTATGATTTTATATATTTGATGAAATTAAACTTAAACGCTTCGCTGCTTCTGCGAGAGACTCCGACCACACTCATGAGCCTTTCGATTTTACCGCAGCATGGATACTTTGTCGTCAGTATAGTATGATATGATACTATATTTAACGACAAACGAACTGTAATAGTTGTACATAAAATAGTTGTATAGAATATATGTGCTTTTTTATAGAATTTTATTTTTCATTGTAAAAATTAGAATAGCATTTGGTGAGTTCTTTAACGCCCACCAAAAATCCAAAAACGCCCACCGGTGGGCGCTATCGCCCACCTTGAAGACCACTGCTATAGATAAACTGGTCGGCGAGCGTATTAAAAACATGGTATTACAGCAACTTGTGCGATTAAAGCTGGTAATGAAAGGTACAGATCCAGCATATACCGTACATTTCCGACTACAAGATCACCTCGAATTTTAGCAGACCTCCTAAATAATTCCTTTATTTTTCGTTTTCCTTATTCTTACTTTCTGTAATCCCAATCTTCGAGCAAAGGATCACATTTCGAATTTAAACCAAGGGCCGATTTTTGTAGTCATACTTTCGGCCTGTTTTCGCTCATTAAATTTTTAGATATAGCGGAAATGTTTGTAAAAATATGAAATCTTGTACTTCACAATGTTATTCGGTCTTTAGAATTTAATATAAAATTTCGCGTTAAAAATATTGACGATGAATAATTTTCACTTAGATAATGCTTTTTATGAGAACAATTTCTGTAATTTTCCTGTGCCAATTTTTAATTTCATAAGCGAAACACACAACTCAAGATCACAAGAGAAATGTCTGTCTATATCTCTATTTATCTCACGATTCACGAGGTCGGTTGCTGAAAATAAATGCATTATGTGCGTAGCTCTATTTGTTTTTTTTAAAAAGCGCTTTTGTAACCGTGTAATTTTCTTTCGTCAACATTCTCGTGATTCTTTTCCTACCCGAGTGTAAATTGGAATATGAAGCAGGAGTGATTTGTTTGAATCCTAACCTTTCATACGCACTAAGGTTGCTTTATAGTGTAAATAAATTCAATATAATGATTTCACGTGTATCATTTAGCGTTTTAAATTCAGAGGAATTTATGTAAGGCTATCTTCCAGCGTAAAGAAATGCTATATAATGCTTGCTCGGGGATCGTGAAGGATTTAAGTTCGGAGGAATTTATCCAAGACGCACTCAGTTAAGTGATAAAAGATCAGTCTTTAATTACTTTGAGCTAGGATCCTTATTACCACGAAAAATACAGCAGAAATGAGCGCACGGTTTACGCTTACGGAAGTAAAAGCTATATGTTTCGCGGACGTCGAAGTACGGTCTGGAAGAAGAGGGACCTGAGAGAATTCTGGGAAATGCTAATCACGAACTGTTGCGCGGATTCCGATTTTCGTTTCGTCATCCCATTTCTTATTTTTTCTCTTCTTTTTACGGTCGACCTTGCCGGGCTTTTCCCGCCCGAACCTGAAGGGCATCATCTCCGCCTCTATTAGGGGAGTTGTGCCCAACTATCCCGCCTCCTAGCGAAAGGATCGTCAAGGTCTCTGGAGCCGTGAGAACCTATAATAAATTACCTCACTACGCCTCGTGTCTATTACTTTTTTTTTCTCAAATGTTTTGGCGTGTGGGCGATGCTAAACTTGGGTCGATGGAGAATGTTCTGGTCGATTCAGGCGAGTACAAAAACATCGCTTCGCCTGATGCATCTTCGAGAGACGGAGTCCATTCATTTTGTCACTCAAACTTATGATAATGGAAACTTTTGTTTGCGTGAATTTGTTCTCATTGTCCGCTGTTTCTTACGACTACTTTGATGTATAATCTGTATTCGTAGGATGAATAATATGTATGGCTTTATAATGGTTCAGGTGGACTTTCCTGTTCTTCGCCCTGTCTCCAGCTTGCTTCATTAATTCGATTTTCAGTTTGCAAACGAGGAACATATTTTCCCGGTAAATTTTGATATCGTTTTCATGAAAAAGTTCTTATTTTACTCCTTTGATCGTAGATCGTTCTATTTAGCAAGTTGGGTGTAATTAAATATCTAAAAAGACCAAACAATTTTGTTACTTTTCAAAGTATAGAAAATTGTGATGTTTAATAATCGTTCTGATTAAGCGGTTTCAAACGTTTTCTTTTTCTTTATTAAATCGATTTTTAATTATTTGCGCAGTAATAAATAGGGCAGTTGAATTTATACAACGATATATATTTATAAGAAGAGTAGGAGAGAATCGAAAGATTATACAGACTATCAGGAAGAGGAAGGCGAACTGGATTGGACATTACCCGAGGAGAGAAAGCACGATTAAAGACGTGTTAGAAGGAAAACTGGATGGAAAAAAGAAAGAGGCAGGAGAAGGTTTTTCAGATGATAACTTGAAAGGGAAAGTGAGCTATCAAGACATGAAGAAGACTGCGGAAAATAGGAGTAGGTATATGGAGAACCAAGTTTGACCATGAACAATCACGGACCTGTCTATGGACAGAATACCTATGATGATGATATATTTCTAAACTAGCTGATCAAAGGTGAATCCCTAATTTCGGCAGATATCCAGAAGTGATATAGTACATACTGGTATCCCTCGACTTATACTAGAGTTGCGTTCCTAGAAATCGTCGCGTTAAGGCGAAAACGCTTAAATCGAAAACATCTAACCCAAAACAATGTAATAGGCGTTGTTTTCGTTCCTGAATAGATATGTATTACTTATAAACATCTTTAATTTTGATTTAATGACAGTTTGGAATTCCTCAAGCGTGTACGACGACATATAATAAAGGTAAATAGTAGACGGGCAGGAATCGATGAAATAATTAATAAAAAATATTAAGGCTACACATTGTGCGCATACGGAATCGCGTATATGCCAAAACGCGTAAACCGAACACGTAAATCGAGGTATACCTGTATATAACTTGGTTATGGTTTTACCCCATTAAAAATGTCGTCCTGAAAATGCATTTTACGTATGCGTTCCTCGACCTGCAAGGATTTTCGTGTCGATGATGAGGGAAACCTGTTTTTCCACCTACCTATGTGCGGCGCGTATCGATATTTATTAGATTAACAATTGAGGAATCGCGAGAGCAATAAATTTGACCTGACGACGCGGACATTTTTGCGCTCAATTCTTTCAGCCGCGCTCGTTCAAATTTTCCGCGGTTACGGATCACGAATTCGATGATAAACGACAATATTTGGCGACGAAAAATCGCCGATCTGTTTTTGCTGTCGCACCATCGGTTCGATTGATAGGTCATCGGAGAGTTCCCGTTGTGTCGCTGGGCAGAAATGTGACTCGCGACACGCGGAACGAAATAATTCAACGCACGGCCGAACGCCGATAATTTGTAATTTCACCGAAATCAGCTCGAATATCCCGAACACGGTTGTTTCCCCCGCGGAAATTCATCAGGAGCAATAAAATATGAATTTGATTTGAGACGGTCAAGGAAAGAAATTTGTAATTTATTTGCCGATAAAATGCCGATTTGCGGTGTAAAAAAAAGCTTGAGCTCATGTATCATCTTATGGGTATCTAATAATGTGTAGATCACCACGTCGGTGAATTAGATGTAATAAAATGCTCCATTGGATGCTTCCCTCCGAAAAATTGAATTGAGCCTCAGTGCCTCGAGTTTTCCAAGATTCCAGTTAAACAAATCAAAACTAAAACTGTACAGTTTTTTATAGCTACCCGTGACCTTTCACCAAGTTTCGAGATATCGCTGTTTATTTGTTAATTAATTAAAATTATACATTTATTAGCCTTGCTAGGTTACGTAGCCTTGCTTTTTGTTAGGGGACTACACCACGTCTTCCCATAAATGATTTTTACTAATCAAATGATGTAACCCATTGTTAGTTCAAACGATTTTGTTCATTCGTGCTAGGTTGTACTGAAAATAGTTTTATAAGCCTTAAAAAACCATAACGATTGTGCACTGTCCCAACAAATTTAGCTACCAAGTTAGTAAGGTAGCATGTATATCGAGCCACATAATATGTAGGCCCTAATTTAACACATAATTTCAACTTTCAACGTTTAGAGTTGGCTTATTTCTAACACTGTTGTGTTCTCTTGAAGCACGTATGTTTGAAAAAATGCAGTGAGTTAAAATTATATTTCTTAATTATTAAATTAATACTCGCTCAACTATTCTTGTGGTTTCTTATGAATGACAAATGAAACACATTGTATTCTTTCTCTGCGGCTCGAATGAACCCTGTCGTGGGTTGTATTTTCGTCCACTTTCATTTCGGAAACTTTTGGTAAACGCTTCAGAAAATCAACGATCTAATTGATCGATTTCGCTAAATCTACTATCAAACAACGTCCCGGTCTTACCTCGCTCGAAATCGCCGAGTGCATTCATGACGACTCTCGCTGAACAACGCGATGGCAAGCGCATTGAGTTTCCGTGGAAATCAAGGTTTCCTTCACTAATTTTCAGCAATTGCACACCTACGTCGGTTTGCAAAGTTTTCGTATTTGAAGCATTTCGAAGGATATAAAACTTAGTACCGAACGAGATTGTGGTCAGAGCGACAGCCTTTCAACTTTAGGGTCCCACGCCCTGCCACTGTGGTCGTAACTATATGATGCCGATATAATTGGAATTTAGTGATATTTATGAGGTAGCGTGATATAATGAAATTGATTTAGAAAGAACATAAGGTATATCGACACATTCGTGTCATATAGAAAGGATGGTTGTTTTTACAAACCTCATCGATTGAAAAATCTTTGCTAAGACGGTGATTACAGGGTTCTTTCATCGCCCATAAGGAATATCGACCATTCGAACCTGTGACTTTCGTTCGTGGTTCATACTGTTACAGTCCACATGGTCTGATTACCTATTACCTATTACCATTATTTAATTTAGTAAAATATTATTGGATCGATAAATTGTTCTCTATAAGCATATAGCATCAAGATAGGATTAAATTTCTTTCGTTGAGCTTCATTTTTCAGTAATCGCATATGTTGCCAGACAACAGCTATATAATTTCCCAGCGAGAGATTCTTTTAAGGAGATGGATAATATAGAAATTGTTTTACTTATGTATCACTATATAGAAATTATTACTGTGATATGGGAGTTCAACCAGTCCTATTGACTATTTCTTGAGATTAAATACAAAAAAGGAAATATTAAGAAACATCTTTGGAAGTCAGCATTTATAGTAGCTAGTTACATAATAAATAAACTTCTTTATTTTATTTGTTTGTTTAAAAATTCACATCGTAAATATGATCGTTTTATAATATATTTCCGTGTTTCGTTGCAATATTATTATATGTAAGGAGAATTATTTGTAATAGCGGTTGACATTTTACGTGTATTTTAATTTTAATATATTCATTTTCTTAAATTATTATTCGCCTGTGGTGGTGAGATATCTCCGATGATATTTTTACGAATTGCGATAGCATTTATGAAGTAAACTGTATATGACACCTTCTCAGGAAAGTAATTTGAGCAATTTTCAGTACTTGCCCCTAATAAATGTTTAAAAGCCTCGGGTTTCATCTAACACTAGGAAAAAATCAAGCGAACTGATGGAATGTGGTTTTTATAAAATTTACTAGGAAATGAAAGAACAAGGCATAAATTTCAGGATAAATCCCTCTGAAGCGCGTTTTCATGTTCTTGAAATATTTGCATGCTTAATCACGCGAAGAAATTCATAACATTTAGACAAATCTCATTAAGGAAATGTTGAAAGCATTTCCCAGCATATTGTAATTGGAGCTATAACGCCGCATCTAGCAAAATGGAGAATGTTTACTTTAAGTATTGGGGCGGATCATTATCTGACTATAATATAAGTCAGTGATACTCCTCTTAATAGCCACTCTTCATATTACGAAGCGAGAAAGAAAGGCGAAAGAATGAAGTTAGAGGGGAATGAATTAGTTCCCGCTTTCTGCGCCGATGTCGCCTTCGATGCTCCCAAAAAGCGTTTTCTCTTCCTCAAGGTTATAAACGTCTGCCTCTCGATCTCACTCGATAAGTTCTCAATCTCCTATCCTTTCCCCCTTAAAAGCCCTTCCGCATTCGGAACTTAATCACTCGTGGCTGTGGTTAGTGACGGGTCTCTCTGGCAACGGGTGCGAGGAGAGGACGAAATGTCAAGGTTCCTTGCCCTTCCAACGGCCGTACGAAACGAGGAAAAGATGTTAGGGTGTCCTTATTTTTTTTGTTCTCGCTACCTCCCCCTCTCTCCCTCTCCGTCTTTTATTATTTATCCTTTCGATATAATCCGCGGCCGCTTTCGAGGCGTATCAAAAGAGATATCACCTACGCGCTCATCACGATCTGCGTAATTGGTTCGAGAATTTTCTTCCTAAAATAGATACGGTTTGTGGGCGGGGTTTGTTTTTCGCGCGTCCCGAAGGACGATGCCGTTTTTCCTCGTTTCGTTTTTTAGAAATTTTTTTTTCACCTCCGTCGTTGATTCGTCCGCGGTCGGATTATCGTCTTGATTCTATCTATATGCGGGAGCTGTTGTTGTTTTGTTTTCTCTCTCCCGCCGTTTTTCTTTCACGCGTTCAATATTCCTTACGCTTTTTTTTTTAAAGGTCTTTAGATGTCCGTGCCCGTGTCTCGAAGTCTTTTTATTTTCGCATACATGGGCACCATCTGGGAATAATTTTTTTTTAAGTCGTCTGATTTGGGTTTTTTAAAAATGGTAGGCGCGACCTCGGTTTCTGCGCGAAGGTGTTCTGCTCTGATTAAGAATTTATCGCTATAAACGATAGGAAAACATTGTTTAAATCGCGGTTGGCCTGAAAATAAGAGAGCGGTGGAAGGAAAATCCATCCTTATTTCGAAGTGCTGTGTGTGCTAGTAGTTGTGCCACTTTTTGTGAATTTCCTGTTGTATTTTTCAAAAAAAAAGATTTTTACTTTTTATAATTCTTCTGAAATGGCCTTTCGACGGCCTTTTTAATTTTTTAAATATCCTTCCACGATTAAATCTCTGCCAGCATATTTAATGGCTATTTATCTCCCATCTAAAAAGAGCGATCATTTTGAAAGGCTTTATAGAATACAAACTCTGAAGCTAAGGCCGACTTATTTATTAATTTTTATTTGTTATTTTTTTGGTTTGTTTACGAAGAACCCCTGCGTTTAACGAATAGATCTTCGTAGATAATCATAGATAGTAAGCCATAAATGGAAATTTCTAATTTTGTTTCTTATTCAGGATATTTTCGTCCTACATAAATAATTTAAGCCATGGTTAATAATGCTGAATATTATATTTTTAACTGTCGGATAGATTATCAGAGTTCATTCGGAGTTCTGTTTTTCAGGTTTTTATGTTCTACAGCAACCCAACTGGTTTCTTTCGTATATTTTTTTAGGACGGAGTCACATACCGTCATTTTCTCAACGCGCGTTAAAAACCGAACGCTTATTATTATTACTTTTCTAATTAGACTTGAATGTAGCCTTTTAGAATAGACCCAACCAATCAAAACTTCACATTTATTTTAATTACTTTTCGTGAATCGACGGATTTTCAATTTAATATTACATTCGCATTATACATATAATCGGAACTTGTCCGTTATCGCGATTTCGCATCTTATACGCGCCTGTAACACAGTGGTAACTTAGTTTTTTCCATCACTTTTTGTTTTTTTTTTTTCGATTTTGGCATGGAAGCTTTTCGGTGGTCATCGACGGTAACGTCGCATAATTTATCCTAAGTGGGCTGTTAACGTGCAGTCTTAACTCTCTTCCTATTTACTGTGGATCCGAGCCTTAAAAACACAAATTATCGCTAGATAGAGAGAGAGAGAGGAAGGTTAATTCCGAGGCTTGGAGAAACTTGCTGCAACGGGTTCCTTACAATGCGCACGTGTGTGGCAGATGAGAACGTTGAGGTCCACCTTGATTAATAATTGGACCGGAACGAGTTTCGGATCGCCTTTGATGAAGTGCGCAGGTTGTATTGCCGTACGTGGGATGTAAGGTCGATTTTGATGCAATTATTCCGTATTTTGGTAAACATGTAATGGAATACGTCAGTAATTAATCACGCTTCCGTGTTTTTCCGGTAATTTTTTGGGTTATGTCCTCCTTCCGCTTAGAGTAAGAGGTTTACCGTGTTGTGGTCGCTAAATTCCTAACTTTCCCCGAAATTACTGCGATGAAATACGATTGATTCGATTAATCGTTATTTTTGCAATTGTGCTGGTATTTAGGGCGTGAAATCTATATTACAGATTTTATCTCGTTGATCTTGTAGATATTCGGAATCGTAATTTATAACCTTTCGACTCGACCTTTACATCTGAACGATTGAGAACTAAATGAGGCACACATACATATACTACATTCCGGCATGAAGGTTTACTACCTGGAGCTTAAAAAGGTGGTTATTATTGGTGTCATTTATTGTATGTACGAAATTTGAATAAAATGCTCTCGACCGGAATAAGAAATGGGTTGCATAAACACGTTTTCTACACCTTTTCTACATTGTCTTCGCCGATGTAGATAAAAAATTCCAGCGTCAGTCTAAGCCCAAGACGTTTTCACCGTTGGAAGCAGATTCTTATGTGTTGGGTCTAAGTGGTTTTAACGCCTTTTTCATTTACGTCGCTCCTTCAAGTTGGCGAAAAGAGATCATTACAGTTCGCCAAATGAGGTCAATATGCGATGAGGAGCGAGACAAGATTTCAAATCCTCTTTCGTTCATTCCTCAAATTTCTGCACTTCTTCAGAGGATCCGAGTTAGCGCGCTGAATTTTTCACCGACGATGCACAACTTTGAATCTGCGTACACAAGAGGAAGGGTGTCAAGCAGTGATGCTCGTAAACTCCTCTCCGCTTGCATATTCCCATCCTTTCAAAGGTTTATTTTTTTAATTCCTCGCACATTGCTAACACTATCGGCAGAGATGGACATGTTAGAAAACGGACTTTTGACGTGAAACTTCGATATTAAATTGCGTGGATTTGGAATATGGAGAACAAAAGGGGCATTCATGGAAAGACCTATAATATATTATAAAAAGATTTGCAGAAATGTTATAGAAATTTGCATGATATGGACGTGAGACTTGAAGTATGAGAGGAGATGTGAGATTTTGAAATATAGATAGATGTGAGATTTTGAAATATAGATATGGCGTAGGAAAATTAATTGGACCGAGAGTAAAACAAATGATGGGGTTCATCAAGGATAAGTGCATAACAAATTATTATTGCGAATACATAAGTATGTAGTTATATTATCAAATGATCATTCCCGAATTTGTTTTAAGCCGTAAAACGATCTCGACAATTCCATAGTGAAGTGATGAAATATTAAGCACCGTACGAGAAAAGAGGATATTAATCAGAATAGTTAGAAAAGTCAAGGAATCGGAGGCCAGATTTTATAGGGATTGTTGAAGGATGTTATTGAAAAAGGTAGGAAGAGATTTTGTGGGAAGTATAGATGGTAAGGGCTTAGGAAATTTTAAGAGAAAAGCATGGATTGGGTGAACTTATAGTTTGCCATAAAATATTTAATATGATAGAGATAATCGAGATTAAGTATAGATACTGATGGAGAGCTGACAATAAACATCGCGGAAACATTGTGCATTTCTATTGCGTTCCGAACTTAAAATTTGGCACAAATTTCTTTCGCAGTACTATGCGCTCTGTAACGACGGTAAGTAGACGTTTTCTCTGCGCGTATATATTGCAGAACGGTAGGTGTGGGAGCAGAATTATCGCATCGCGAATCGCGAAAGTAAACCGATTGGTTGATAAAGTAGCGGAGACGCCTTGCTTTCCCACTTTCAATATCACTCGCCCACTCACCCACCATCTTCCAGCGCCCACGCAGGACCTCTCTGTCGCACCTTTCCTTCCTCTTGTTGAAGTACGTATTCGATAAATCTTCCCCCGCAAGAGGTACATTCGAGTTTTTTTTACGTGTTTCCCTTTGCATCATGGGAATAAGTATGATTCGAGATGGATATTGACAGAAAAAGGTTTCTTTCCCGAAATACACGCACATGCTCGTACATTCGTTGGATTTAACAAATCAAGGAAAAAGAACGGAAAGGGTGTTTAGCGAGGATTTGGGATCAAAAGTATTGTCAAAGGTTGAGAGTTGAATGTTCGATATTTTCAGAGATCCGAAAGGCGTTTTATTGTTGGGTAAGTGGATGTAAATTTTTTGTCGCTCCTCTGCCACCGTTGTGTTTGCTACGGCTAGCCATTCGTGAGAAAACTGTTTTCTTTTAGGCTTACTAGAATAGCCGAAATAAAAGTATTTCATATAAAATATTTCTATGATGAGAATTTTTTTCGGTTCGGTCAAAATGTTAACAAAATCGTAATTTGTTTAATACCTAACTCATATGAATTTATGTCTGCCATTGGATGAGGGAATAACCGTAACTTGTTAGATTAGCTTTAATCGCAAGAGCATTCGAGCCAATAACGATTATAGTTAATTGATTGTTTTTTCAGAATAGTAATTCTGGGATTCAGCGAAACTCGTTTAATTAAATGAAAATATTGACTTCCTCATTGGATCGTTGTTGGAATTACGTTTCATCAGCTTTAGCTTTCGAAAAGAACGTGAATGATATGTAATTCGGCAACTCAATATGTTACAACTGTATAACTCGAACCTTAAGAGGAGAACAAAATGCTTGATTCGCATAACTTAAAGATAACAAAGAGGAATGTTGAATATCTTCTTGAAATTATCTAGACCGGTGGTTCCAAAAATTTTCGGATCGAGGGTCATGTAGCTCCCTTGAGTGCTCATCGCAATCGAGAATAAATTTGAAAATTAATCAAATTAAACTAAAGGGTGAAGTTAGAAGTTTATATTACTTTATGCCTTTCAAATGCGTTTGTGTATTATTAGAAGGAAAGACGAAATGTTTTGCTGTTATGATTTCCTATTTTAATTTTACGCTTCATTTCGTCCTTTAATTGCTAAATTTGTGGCGGGCCGGATGTGGCCCACGGGCCATAGTTTCGGGCACCGTCGATCTAGACCAGTGGTCTTCAACGTGGGCGATAGCGCCCACCAGTGGGCGTTTTAGGGTTTTTGGTGGGCGTTAAAGAACTCACCAAATGCCATTCTAATTTTTACACTGAAAAATAAAATTCTATAATAAAGTTTAATGATACGCCACATATCCTTAAATGAGACAATGTACAATGGAAGCATGGATGGTGACTCCATTCATCACAAATGTGTGTGATGTGGATATTAAATACCAAGAGAAGATAATAGAATTACTTCATGATGAGGAGTGTAAAGCCAATTTCAATCAAGGTGGATATGTGCAACTTTGGCAGAACAAGAAAATGCCCCCTCTGTATCAACGCTTGTGGAAGAAAATATCGTTGCTCTTGTTAGCTTTCCCAACCTTATATCTAGTCGAGAAGGGATTCAGTGCAGTCAATAATCTCCTGTCCAAAAAAAGAAATATATTACAAGTAACAGAAAGAGGAGATCTTCGAATGACCCTTACAGACTTGAAGCCTGACATTGATTCCCTGGTTTGTAGGAACCAAGCACAAAGTACGCATTAAACTGTCTGTCAAGTATTTATTTAAATATTAGATTTGGGATTAATAAACATGGTTAAATTTGATGTATTTTTAAACATTTGTTTTATTTTATTGTTAAGTTGACACGGAAGGTGGGCGGTGAACTTATTTTAAATGGCAAAATATAGTAAAAGTGGGCGGTGAATCAAATAAGGTTGAAGACCACTGATCTAGACGTTCCTGTTTAAAAGGCTAGTGCTAGTGTTTATTCATAAACTTGATGTCCCCATTTTGTTTTCGAACGTCGCAGCTGTCGCTATCACGTCATCAACAAACCGTTCTCCTCAGACGCGCGCACAGTGTCGCGTCTTCTTGAATAATTAAGCTAATGCCTGTTTCCTAAGAGCCAGCTCTTTTATTTTCAGTTTGGCTGCTTGTGGCACTGACCTTCACTCATTTTTTTCTCTCTCTCCATTGTTTAGGTTGAAGATGGAATGTGAGAAGCTTGCGAGCGAAAAGACTGAGATGCAGCGCCATTACGTCATGGTGAGTGATGAGTTTACTTTCATTTCGAGCGAGAAGTTTATGTTCTCCCTAAAGTCCTCCAAGTCATGCGTTTTGTTTTTTCCTTCGTGTACCACGCATCTCTCTACCCCCTTTTTTAACTCTTAGAATTGTATTGGGAATTGTAAAAGAAATTGATGTGGAAAAAAACGTTAATTTTGTGTTGTGTAAGTTTTCCTTCTCTTTCAATTCTCTGGTAATAAAACCAGTTTTGGCCACGAAATTCGGTATCTGATTCTTTATTAATTGCTTTATAAACATTTTATATATTTTAATATATTAATATATAATATATTATAATATATAATATATTTTAAGTATTTTAATTTTAAAAAATCTTTTCGTTCTGAAATCGATTTTAGAAAAATTGTTATATTGACATTAATAGAAAAATGTCTTGTGATAGATAGTCTCACGACCTAAGTCTAGGGCCGGTAAATTTAAAAACAGACAATTTAATAATGTTCCGGCAAAATAATGGTCTCAAGACCTTATCTGACGAAGCTTTTACGCTATATAATTATTTAGATTTGATTTTTGCTCCTATGAGACCACAGAATCTCTAGGTAACTTGAAATGTAAACACTCATTCGGCCCGCCGAAGATCTCGTGATTTCCATTGCGGCCCTCCGAAGGATTCACAACCGGGAATGTGGCCCGCCATGCGGAAAATGTTGCCGACTCCTATTCTACGTAGTTGCGTCCCCGAGGATAACTGTCGCGAACCAAAGATTAACTTTAAAATCCTCAGAAAACGAACAGATTGTGCTCTTACTCTTATTAGTTTGAGAATGCCTTAGTTCGCCATTTGCCCGTATAATTTTTTAGGCGCGTCACGGAGCAACCGACAAATAAACCCTTTCATCATTGCCAGATTTGTGCTAATATTTATTGTCGAACATACGGGTGAGACGTCTCCACTGAACTAGTAATAGTTGAGGCGTGGGAGGATTAAATATCTATAAGCGGCATTCCTGTACTTTAGATATCTGTCAAACTTTTTATGTCGTATAGCATCTGTAATATTCAAATTTTGACTTGATTAAAAATCAAGGGATTTCTGTTCATAAAACACCATTCCTTAATTATCTCCTATCGGAAACCTCTTGCAATTCACCGCACTGTAAACGAGTGATAATGCGGCTCGCGAAAAAAAAAACGACAGGAAAGTGTCTCGCCTCGGATTGACGACGTGAGGTATCTTGCTTGCAGATGTTTTCAAGAGTCGGGATTCTTCGTATTGTGCTTTCGGAGTGCTATTTTTGGAAAAGCGTTCTTTTTGATCCATCGTGTTTAACATCTCCTCTCGGGCGGATTAAAAAAAATCTCGCTTCTCCGAATGCTAAAGATTCTGTTAACGGTGTGTATATATGGCTCACTCTCATTTCTGTAACAGTTCAAACGGTTCTTTTCGCGCCGCTATTTTCTCCGTTTGAAGATTATGCGTGAAGCTCTTCTCTTTTCGCTTTGCTTTGTAAGTACTTAGTTCCAAGGGCAAGAATTAAAACGCTCCCCATTCGCGTATGTTGTACGGAATTACTTTGCGTCTTATTTTTAAAAAAATATCGTTATTCCTCATCGTGACGTGAATGTGACTTTTTTCTTCGGATCAGAATTTTTTTAAAATCTCGCAGCGGATGACTCTGGCACGTTTATTTGTCTAAAGACGTTTCTGACGAAATATATATCATGTGTTATGATATTGTGTATAAATTAAAATTTTGCTCGATTCTCGAGCGAGAGGCGTAATATTCCCATTTATTAATCAGTAATAAATTAAATTGTATCTTTGATGCTGAACTACATCGGTCCAGTACGATTTTGAAAGACGGCGCTCACCATCTTGTGGTGATACTAGTAATGTTGCCACGGAGACATGATTCATTGCCTGACTCGCCGATCTTTTTTAATTATCTTCCTTTGAGCGAAAGTCTGGTCACTGATCTGCTTCCGTTATAAGGCTACCAATCACTAGATCCAATACGGCTTAAAATAATACACGTTAATTATGCCGCAGATATGCGAGACGATTTCCATTCTATTAATTTATATGTCTCAAGTGCGTTAATGCGATGCGATTTTTTCTTTTCCAGTACTACGAGATGTCTTACGGCCTCAACGTGGAAATGCACAAACAAGTGAGTAAATTCTTTCCTATTATTTCATCCTTGCGAAATTCTCTCATAGAATATCAGAACGTCGAGAGTTACAAACACGGGAGCTCTTGTAGCGTTCAGTCATCATTACGGAAATGAATACAACTGAAAATGATCGAACTCGTCATAGGTATGGTTGAAAAACTCCAAGAACAAACGCTGCTACAAACTACTTGTCTCAGGCATCTCCAATTTTTTTAGAATCTACTTTCATTGAATCACTACTAGAGCCGGCTGCTTTGAAACCGAAATGCGCATGTTTTTATAACTTTGTGTTTTCGAATTACGACAATGATTTTTTGAATCTCCATTTGCCATAAAAGTGCGAATGGAATGTAGTTTTTTATTTAAACATACAATTTGCGACAGGATCGAGTTATTTAGTTCCCCCAGAGAACCAAGAAAACCCGCAGAAAACGCACAAATACTCATTTTAACTCTAGGATCAGAATTCTGTATCGTCCTTACTGATCGTACAAATATACAATCTGCGGTTATGTTTCCTTCAGAAACGAACGTTGTATTTCATCTGTGCCATGAAAAAAAGTTAGTGCGAGGAATCTATTGCGATAGCCACATTTTATTGATTCTAATGATAGAAATTCTGCGACGTTAGCCGACGTTCAGTCCATCTCTCTCTCTCCCCTTCCATCCTATCTTCCTCCCACTCTCGCACTCCAAAGACATCGATTTTTGATGCGTTTGCGTGATGATGTATGCGTGCGCGTGTGGCTTGGGCGGCGTGGAAGGGAAAATAATAATCCTCTCTTTTTCATGTCCCTTGCTCCCTCCTCTTTTCTCTCTCTCTTTCTCTCTCTCTCACTCTCTCTATCTCTCTTGCTCTCTCAATTTTTAGCCATTACGCTTTCGTTTCAATCTTTTCCCCGTCCGTCGTTACTCTTTTGTTTAGTACATTTCCCAGATGCAGCTAGTGGTTTCTCCCGCGCGCGCGCATTTTCATGACAACGGATAAACATGCCATTTCAGCCGACGACCCGGATAAAATAAAACAAATAGCGAGAATTGCGAGGGGGAAAAAGTAGGAATTAGATCGTTCTGACATCATATCGCCGTTGTTTGTAATGGCCGCTCGCGTCATTTATCTTTCGTTTTTTTTTTTTGGTCGTTTTATCCGTTCGGCCGGCGGTTGCACCCATTTTGGTTTCTGGGATCGTTTACTGTTAATCGCGTAGCATCGATAACTTATGTTTATATTTGAAGCATTCACTTTGTAATTGTTTTCGTTCAAACAGTGGACGCGTTCGTTTATATTTATACACTTGTGAAATTTTATCTTTTTAAGCGACTTTTGTATGAACTTATGCTTTAGTTTCGTGTAGAGCGAGAATGGGTGTGGATTTTCAATTTCCGCGGTCTCAATGGTGGCATTTAGTTCGATTTTTGGTGCTTTTCGATCTAGTATATTTTATGAAGCTTTCGCATTTATTCTTAAAAATGG
This sequence comes from Uropetala carovei, assembly GCA_036926305.1. Taxonomy (NCBI): domain Eukaryota; kingdom Metazoa; phylum Arthropoda; class Insecta; order Odonata; family Petaluridae; genus Uropetala; species Uropetala carovei. The sequence goes on from JAXCHB010000210.1 coordinate 1,187,123, forward strand.
AAAATGAGTTTTCGTTGCTCTAAAATGTTATTCCAGTAAAATAAAAATAAGGCCTCAAAATGAAGCGTATAAAGTTTGTGTGTGCGAAGTCTGGAAATTAAAACCGATCAGTCTATTTAACCCAAATTGTACGTCAGATGAAAGGTTTTATGGTGAGGTTTTTTTAATCGAAGAATACTGGTTTTTGAGCAAGTGGAAAAAATGTTATACGTTTTATGGTGCCTTGAAATGATTTCTCAGAGTAAATGCCTTTCCCAGAGTTCTCTTATAAAGTTACGAATTCGTATTGTCCAATTAGAATGTACTATAGGTGAATCCTCACTGATGACAGTTGTATTGTAGCGGAAATGCACATCTGGTTTTCCTAAACTTTATTATTGGAGATACGTAGATTGTCAGTTTTGTTCTAGCCATAAGATTAGCACGATAATTCTTTTTCGAATCAACTAATTTGCTGTTTCCATGAAAGAAGATGGAAATTGTATATTGCAAATTGTCAGTAGTAATACTTTGTGTTATTCTGGGTTTCTATTTCTCAACTCATAAAAAACCCGGTTGCCGTAAATTTTTTGAGGGTATATAAGTTGTACTGTTATGGCAAACGCGCCAAAATACCTTAAGGTACCACTCTCTCAGATCGTCTTGTTTATCAGGGTTAAAACAACGCAATATTTTTATACCAATCTGACGAATACAACTTCCGAATTTGTCTGGCAGGCAGCGCCAATACCAGGTGATTATGTTTCGCTCGTTATATATAGATATATTTCTTTATTCGAAATCCATCCCTGGAAGCACTCGTTGAAACAAAAGACGAACCGTATTTTGCGACGCGTGAGTTTGAATCTAAAGCGACGAATTTCGGCGGAGCTGCGAAAAAGGTTGAAGTATATGTGTACATGTTTTTTGAGTTTCGTTTTTTTAATAAATCAATTGTTTTCCCGCTCCCGTTCCGTCCCGCGATGCGACGGACGCCCGCCGTCCTTCTCCTTTTTTTTCTTTCATCCGGTGCTTTTTTATATATATTTTCGCCCTCCCCAAGGAGCCGTAGTCGCGAGCGCGCGGATGGCCATGAATTATTCTCTTTTGGGCGCTCGATTTCCCAAAAGGGAAGGTAACGCCGCTCTTCTTTACCGCCCCCCCCTCTCCCCCATTGCCAAGTGTCTCCCCTCCCCTCCAGTTTCCCCTCTCCACCCTTCACTTTCCCCATCCTAACTTTTTCCTCTACTTTCCACCCTTCAACTCACTCTCCCCCATCTCTTCCAGCTTCCCCCGCCACTCTCCATTTTTCAAGTTCCCCCCCCCCCCCTCCTCCTCTCCCTCCTCTCCGCCCCGTAACTTTCCCCCTCTACTTTCCCTACTACACCCTCCGATTCTCCCTACTCCTTCACCACTCTCCACATACCAAGTGTCCCCCGCTTCCCCTCCATTTTTCCACCTCCACCCTCTTTTTTAAACCCTCTAAATTCCCCACTCCTCCACCTCATCCCCCCCCCATCAACATGATCTCTCCCCCTCCTCTTTCCACTTACCGCATTCCTCCTCCCCCCCTCCCCTCTCTTCATTCCCAATTCGTATTCCGCACACTACATAAAGGGATCGACGATATACGCGGATGTTATAAACTTATCAGGCAAAAATTCAAACCAACAAAGGAGAAAGATATCTGATATGCGTAGTGTTTGACGTTTTTTCGTTATCTCTTTCGATCGAATTAACCCCTTCCTCATTCCACAGTCTCATTTCCCTAACCAACCCCGCAATACACCGTCCTCCAGTTCCGTTTTCGGCGCATGCGTATACTATCTTCCATGCGTGTATGTATTTATATGCATATGCTTTGAAGAAGAAACGATATCGAGACTTCGTTCTCACAGAATATATAAAACGCTCGTCCTTCCCCAGAATTTTGCGTCGCACTATTTTAATTGGCGAACTAGAAAAGTGAGAAAAATTCTTTATCTCAGATCAGATTCGAGTCAAGTTCTGCAATCCGATATCTAATGGACGATCAACCGGTGAGTTGGAATTTCCTTGGATTATTTGTGGGAATAACTTGCGATGACTTGTTAATGAATTTTTTCTGGCTGACCTTAATGTACTTATAAATCTTTTTTTCACTGTGTTTCTTCATAATAGTCGCATAATGAAATGAATTATCCGAAAACCTGAAATTTAAAAAATATTCCCTTAAAATATTAAGTGCGAGTTGCGGTACAAATATAATTTGAATTGTCCGCCGTACTTGATCATTAACAATTCTTTTTTGTTTATTGTTACTAGAATACATTCGCAGAGTAATGGAAAATGCTAATCCTATATATTCTCATTGATAATGATTTTTGAAATCCACTTGCCTTTCAACCTCCTATAGTTTAAATCGCCGTAGACAATATAATGAAGCACTCCAAAACTATTTCTTACAAAAGCGAATATTTTCTCAATCTGACGCCACGGTTACTTTTTATCAATTCACCGATTTCGTTTACTTATTTATTCACTTTACTTACTTAAATTAAACTCAAAATAACGCTTTGAATTGCATGGACACCATCAAAATGATATGAATTATTTAACGGAAATAGATTTCAAATGTTTATGAAACTGTGTGTATATGTATGCATAACCCTTGTAACCCGGTTAAATCTTGTTTGTATAAATGACGTTTATTAATGAATAACAAAAGTTTTTGGTTCAAGATAATTTTTTTCTCCTCGTAGCTTGTGGATGTAGGTCGAGCGTCTCTAATCTGGAAACATTCCTGGCTAGATGTGGCTCCAGAATTTTGTCTAATTGGAAAAATATCTTTGTTTCGTTAATATGACGTTAATGGCGTTTATATATTCCAATTCTCCGTATTGGGTGATGAAATTTTTTTATGTTAAAAACACTCGAGCCTGGGTGTTAATCTGACATTGAAAAACCTAATTATCGGTACTTTATTTAGAGTTAGGATGTTAAGTTAGTCAGATTTTCTTGTGATTACATAAGAATTTAGTTCCCATAATTTACATAAAAATTTATTTTTGAAAGCACTACAAAATCCTTTATATAAAATATATGAATTTGGGGCTCCGGCCCTTACTCGCCTTGCGTACCAAACCTCACCTCCGCTCACTCCTGCCTATTTCCACCTCCAGTGATTTTTTCATGTTTTAAAAAATAACACTGGCCATTTTGGCATCTTATATGTAAATGGGATCAAGTATTATGAAAAGCGAAGTAGAAAAGGCGATACTGGAACTAAAGAAAGGCAAAGCTACATGCAGCGATGGAATACCCGCAGAGATACTTAAATTCATGGGATCGGAAGGACTAAAAGTGATTACGAAATTAATTAACAAGATTTACGACTCTGGAGAGTGGCTTCAGGATCTCTTACAATTAGATGTAACGATGATCCCCCTAAAGAAGAAGCCAAAGGCAATGCAGTGTAAAGACTACAGAACGATAAGCCTACTGCCACACGCTTCGAAGATCATCACGAGGATTCTTAACAAAAGGCAAGAGAAAAATGCCGAAGAAATGCTTGGGGAAGATCAATTCGACTTCAGTAAAGGACGAGGAACCAGAGATGCTATCGGTGTAATGAGAATCTTATCCGAAAGGGCAATAGAGTATAGCCAAGATTGCTGCGTATGTTTAATCGACTGGCAGAAGGCCTTTGATAGAGTAAATCGGATACTGCTGATGAGGATATTAAAGGATATAGGTGTAGACTGGAAAGACAGGAGACTGATCATGAATCTCGACGTGAATCAAATTGTAAATGTCAGGTTGGAGAATGCGGACACCGACGGAGTAAATATCGGTAGAGGAGTAAGACAGGGCTGTTGCCTATCGCCGATCCTATTCAATATATATATGGAGAGAGGCTAATGCAGAAAGCGTTAGAAGGCACGGGAGATTTGAAAATTGGAGGAAGGATTAGAAGAACAGTGAAATACGCGGATGAAAGTACTTCTAGCAAGAAAGGAAAAGAAACTCCAGAAAATGATAAATAGACTAGATATCACAGGTAGAAAATGCGGTATGGAAATAAATACAGAAAAAGGCAAGGTCATGCGAATATCAAGTAAAGTAGAAGAAAATTTGAACATAAGTATTGGAGGAATGCCATTAGAACCAGTTTCACACTATAAATACCTTAGAAGCATCATAACGAGAGAAGCAAAATTTACCGATGAAATCAGGACTATAATAACGAAAACAAAAGTCGCTTAGCAACTGGGAATATAAAGGAGGATATCAACAAGGCGTTGATAAAATGCTATGTATGGAGTATAGCTTTGTATGGGGCAGAAACATGGACGCTAAGGAAAAATGATATAAAATATTTGGAAAGCTTCGATGAAGCTTCAAGGATGAAAACCTTAAGCCGTAAAGAAATGAGGAATAAGGGAAGAATTAAATAATTAGTGACCATTTACATGACCTTGCTTTTTTCTGTGTTTATTTCCATACCGCATTTACTACCTGTTATCACTAGTCTATTTATTTTCTTCTGGAGTTGCCTTTCCTTTCTTGCTAGAAGTATTTGATCATCCGCGTATTTCACTTGTTCTTATAATCCTTATATAAGTATAATCTTATGTTAGATAATTCGGAAAAGGTGGTTTTTGGTCAGTACTGCTGCACATCACTTGGACTTTAATGGTTCTGCTGTTTTATAACTCACAATTTTGCTCGAGTTATAACCTTTAGACTTATGTTTGTGTTTTTTCACGACACAATATTTATCCTGTAGTCTAACCATGATGGTCACCTCGTACAATGCCTGTCTTTTTCCTCGCCGTTGATTAATATAAGCATTTTAACTCGTCGTTTAATGTACGCTTGTGGATTATCCTGATCAGTGGGCCATCCCCTCGAAAACATAACCATACGTTGTGGCTGCTAGAATGTATATTTTGCTTAAAAAGTCATCAGTGGAATTTATTTTTTTATGTGAATAATTTAATTTCGAGTTAATGAAACTTAGTTGTTTTAAAAAAGAAAAAGCAAACCAACTCTCAAATACTCCAAGTCCTGTCGTTGGTGATAAAAATCTAGTGAAACGTCGCAATTTGGGTGTAATTGGCCGTAACCGTTAAGTTGCCCATAATATTCATTCGACACCTAGTATTGATATGTTTATCGCAATTCGGAACGAGTTGAAATCCCTCCTCGGAGGATTTTCCTCCTCCTTGCCGTCGCTCAATAACAAATCGAGTCGGTGGGATTCAAACTCCTCTTCCCAATCGGCTTAAGAGCGACGCTCTTTTGTTTTCGAGCTCCTACCCGAGACCCTCTTCCACAAGTTTCCTGTCGCAGGTAAACAATGAGGAGCAGCAGTGACGTCAGATTTTCGGGCTCGTCGGCTTACGTCGAGAGGTCTGGTGAGGGAGGGGGGTGGAGAGGGTTGGAAGGGGGATGGGGGAGGGGAGGGGGGAAGGGAGGAGAGAAGCCTTTTCTCTCCGGCCTAAGGAAACCTTTCCTTTCGCAGCACTGCAACATTTTTCGCTCGAGAATAAGACGGTCCGCGCAGCGGGGAAGTGTCTCTGAACTCGCGTAAAAAGCTATTCGAACCATAGCAGGTGGGAAGAACGATTCCTTTTTGCAAGGGGAAATGAGGAAACGGAACAACTCTGAGCGTCTCGTATATTAAAGATTGATAGGTTTGGACTCAGGAATTTGAGTTTTTCCCTCCGGAAAAGCAGTGTGAAAAGCGTCTCCAAATACTTTGACGGATCGTTTTGTTTTGTTTAATATTCCTCGAAGTTTTCTCGAGATAGGTATTTATTGATATTTCTTTCGAGAGTACAGAATCGAACTAACTTGGTTTTAGGCCATTACTGGTCTAATTTTAGGAGAAAAATTATTTAGAAATTAATCAAAGATTATTTGTCTATGAAACATTTTCATACTATACTTTGTATGGGTGATATTCTATTATAATTTCTCATTTTCTTTTATCGCCAGCATTTCCATTGAGGCAATTTCTTTGCAATTCTTATTTCTTCGCTAAATATTAACCTGTTTACTTAGTTTTTTGTTATCTATATGTATGCACGTATACAAAGTCAAACCTCCCACTTCATATTTCACCAACTTCAGCTCGGGATCTTAATGGTGAAATCAAGTCTAGTCACCAGTCACATCAAAATTCTTGGATCTAGAAGTCTTGCAAGTGTGACTTTCAGAGGCATGCCTGTAGGTAGGGTTTTACAATTTTTTAGGGTTCTGACGGTGTTTACATGATGATATAATCCAGAAGCAACCAAGCATAAATGTGGTGGTATAAAATCTGCAGGATGTTGTGTATGTTTGCCGGTATAAGTTTTAGGGGAATCTGAGCGTATGTCTTATTAAAGTCAAGGGGCACCTGGTGTAAGTTGGGTTGTTTACGTTTTAAGCACACCCAATATAAGGTGGTCAGCATAAACTCAAGGGACATATTTTGTTTTTTGTTTGTGAGATACGTTTTAAGAACACCAATAGTATAGATGGTAGTATAAAATCAGGGGCATCTGGTGTAATGGTATTGGTATAGGTTTAAAAGGAGACAATGTTAGCTGGGTGGCATAAAACCGATTGGAACCCAGCGTTAGTTTGGTGGTATGTTTCAGGGGCACGTATTGTACTGTGGGTGGCATAAAATCGAGGGGAACCTTGTGTGTGTTTTGCTGTATACGTTCTAGGGGCAACAGTTGTCATGTTGGTGGCATAAAATCAAGGGGCACTAGTTAGGCGCTTGCTGACGTGATTATACATTAAGCATGTAGTGACATGTTACGACTTGCAGTTAACAATATCCGTTTTGATTGTGGATAAAAATTCAGTTCTGATGATTGTCGGACACCAATCCTCTGTGTGTGTGTGGCAAACAAGAAGAAAACAGCAAAAATACATAGATCTACGTATATTACATCTAGTGGCATATTTTTTAAAAGTACCGTACCTTATTATTTGCTGCGGGTGGCCCCTCAGATTTTCCAGTACACCCTTGCAAGTAATATTCAATTATTTACTGGAATACATTGTAAGAGCTCACTTTCCAATCAATTTTATCATCTTTCTTTGCATGGTCATAAAAAATATTTTCTACAATGAAATTGTGGACTTGGAAGATTTGTCGTTTCTTGATATTTTAATATCATCCGTAATCGAAAGAAAGAAACGCATATGAAGAATATTATTCAGAAGTTGAATTTGTTGTGTAATTGATCGAATGTTTTTTTTTAAAGACAGTGAGTCAAGGAACGCTTTATGGATTTGAAGACGTAAATATAAACTCAACATCTAGATGTCGACAAGGTAAAACTATATCTTAATCATCCGCCAAATAAAATTTCTCATAGAATATTTGTATCCATCCCGTAAAGGACCAAAAAGTTCACCCATAAATCGTGTCATGAACTGCAGAGGGCGGCAACTTTAGCCTAATTTCGAGGTGGCAAACTGTCAAATAATGCATTGTGTAACTAATTAGCTAATAAATGTTAAAGTTGGGGAAAAAAGGGAAGGGTTGGTTAAATCCTCATGATACACTCCCAATCGAGTCGAAATAACGATCTTGCCATTGTAAATATTTTTTCTTTCTAAGGGTTTGAAAAAACTACGCACTTTCTATCTAGGTCAAAATTCGTAGGTATTACACGCCCATGTTTTAGACCGAGCAACCGAGCCGCTAATCGCTGATGAGGTAGAGAAGGGGTTACCAAACTTCCGTTTGACGTAAGCTTGGGAGCGAAAAATCCAGAACTCGGGGTTGACATCACACTATCAAAATCCAATTTCAGAAAGTGGAACATGGCTGAAGAGGATATTTGGTCTTCTTATCTTGACCCTTCTAAAGTCGAAGATGCGTTCGTCGAAGATTGACCATCCGCGTAACCTTAACCCCAGGTAGATCCGCGCAATTCGACCCTGTCCCTTACGATACCAGAGAGAACCCAGACATTACCGTTGACCATTGCGCGCAACACGTAGTCACCCGTAAATGTTTCCTCGCTCCCCATCCCTCTCTACCCTTGAGGACAATGTTTTTTCCCACTCATTTCACCCCAGGAGCCGTCTTTTAGTCTCTGTTGTACACTTCAATGGCCAGAAGAAACTTCTGTGAATGTGGGACGAAAAATTAAGTAAACTCTTCTTATCTTTTCCGACCAACACTCGCCCTGGAGTGCGCTTCTTCGAGAGAGAGTTATCGTATTCATTCCGCCAAATGTGCTTTCCCCAAGTACTATGGATGAATGGTGAATTCTTCAACCCCTCCCCCACCCCTTATCCAGATAAATTTTTAAGTCTTTCAGTCGTCCCGTAGAAATGGAAGCGGTGATATTCGTGTTTTAGCGCTACTTAGTTTTTGACGATTACTATTTGTCAAGTCGTTAGTTGAAGGTCAGTATATATTCTATTTCTTAAATGTATTAAAAGCTCTTATCTAAAAGGGATAAAGGCTACGTAGTTTACAAACTGACTTGTCGTTCGAAAATCCTACTTCAGATAGTGATTCTATCTTTTACTGTTAAGACTTTAATGGATTTGTGAATGTACTGTAATTTGTTTAACGACGAAAATACGATAATATACCGAATGTTGCGCTTTTCGTGCTCAATTTTTACTTAGCGCAAGTCTACGTAGAGCGTGGGATAGAAAAGTCTTAATTTGCGGAATGAGAAAAATGTTCAAATCTGAATTGCGTCTGTCAATTTTTCTGTATTACTCGAAGGAACTTTTATTCGATAAACGTCCTGTCTCTTTGCGAAACAATATGAAAACGTAAAATCTCACTTTCGGTCAAATTCTTAATGTACACAACCATGATGAATGTATAAAACACTTTCGAGAAATTCCTATCGTAAGCCGTTTAAGAACAAAAGCAATTCCAAAATAGACCAAATGTAAGTCGACTTTATCAAGAGAACAATAATAAGCACTGAAGCAATTCACTCTTGCATTCGTGCTCGCGAATGCGTGGGGTCCCTGAAAAGCGTCGCTCGGCCTATCCAATAAGCCATTGTCTTAACCAATTGTTTACAATTGTACCGGATGAATGGTACGTGTGCATTAGGTTTTCCCGTCCGCTTCCATTCCGTTCCCCTATGATTTGCTAGTCACTCTGGAGTTTTAGGGCACTTCCACCAATTAAACGGTACCATTTTAACTCCGAACCCCTCCCCTACCTCCTCCCTCTTTTGGGGAGATGGGCGTACTGTGTTACGGAGAGATTGCATTTGCTTTACAGCTCAACGTCGCAAAACACGGAGAGGAGAGTAATTTTGACTGAGAATTTTGGTCGCTCGCCGTAAAAAAATTACTCTTAATTTTTATTTTGAAAGGTCTCCCTTTCGTATCCCGTTTAGAACATCCTTTGAAAGAAAGAAAATAAAGAAAAAAAAGAAACAACTTTGGGAATACGGTAGGAAAAAAATATAGGATAGCGAATCGACGCAGGTATATATATACCTTCAAGGTACCGATATGGGGGAGGAGATGTTTATATTTGCGGGTGTTTTTTTAGGGAAAGGTTTTACGGTTCAGGGGGAGGTAGGTTTTTTACCCTGAGAGAAAGAAGCGGGAATGAATGGAATTGGGAGATAGATGAAGGAGATGGGGAGGGATTTTTGTAGGGGAATAAGAGGGAGGGAAGGGAGTGGAGGTGGTCGGGAATAATTGAGGGAGGAGGGTGGGGGAATATGGAAGAGAATGAAAGACAGGTCACCAAGGATCGGAAAAAGAGGAAGGAATTCCATTAGTGAGCGAGGAGGGGCTTTGATGCTTTGGATGAAAACAGAGTTAACCTCGTAATTAGCCTTAAGGCCTGGATTGGATTAGGGCAGACGGAGGGGGAAGAGGGAAGGTGGGAAAAAAAACTTTTCGTCCCGCTTCTCTTTCTCACTTACGTTTCCCACCTCTCCTGACTCTTCGTTTATTTCAAACTTACCCTTAACGCTTTGTATCTTTTCCTCTTTGCTCTTCTGGTTCTAAGCGTTTTTATTCCTCTCTCGCTCTTCCTCCATGTGGTTGGTAACTTCCTCTTTTGCTCTCCTTTGTATTCTCTCCTTTTCTTTCCATTCTCTTTCTAATCTCTTAATATATATATCTCTCTCTCTCTATAGGGTGAAATAAGAGACTTTCTAGTTTCAGTCCTGTCGCAGCAAAGGCAATTATTATCGATCTTTAAGTCTTTTCTTCTCTTTGATATTTTATTTTTCTCTGTATTTCTCACTTTCTCTCTCTCTCTCTCTCTCTCTCTCTCAGTCTTTCCCTCCTCCTTATGTCATGTTTTGTTCTCTTTTTTTTTAAATTTTCTGTTCCTATTCCACTTCTTAAAACCTTTAAATCCATTGCCATATTTTTTCCTACTTCTCTATCTGAAACTGTCTTCTATTAGTTTTTTTTCCTGTCTTTATTATCGCTCTTTTTCCTCGATACCATGCTTCACTCTGGCTGTTGTTTCATCTCTACTCTCTTCTCTTCCTCGTCACGTTTTTCTAGTTTTTCTCAACGTGTTTATCTCTTTTCTCCTCCCGCTGAATTTTCATCTCCCTCTCCTCTTTCATCCTTTCCTTCCCATTCCTCTTTTTTTAAAGGATTTGATTTAATCTCGTTGTTCCCTCTCATCGTGTCTTTCTCATTCCTTTTCTTATTTTTTTATCTTCGTATCATATATTCGTAGGCATCTGTCCGTCATATACGCCCTTGGTAATATGGTTTTTATTGGGCCTATCTTTAGAAGGCAAGTTTTTATTGTATCAGGATTCCAAAAGATAATGAGTCGTCTAGACCTTCTACATCAACTGGGCACTTAACATATTCTGGGATATGGAGGCGGGCACAAGCATTAAAAAATGTTAGAAATCACGAGAAATGACGCATTGAGTTATATAATTTAATATATTTAACAACTAGTATTTTTGTTTAATGATTGAAACAATTAAATTCTGTGAAAGGAAAGCAAACTGATTTTAATACTTTTTTTACTTTCTCATATACGAAGTATATTGAGAAAGTATTGTAATCGCGAAAAAGTTCGACCTCGAGATTTTTACGAAAACATCCGTTTTAGGTGTAGCTGAGTCCGAAAAAGTGGTTTTCGCAATGCCGTCTGTCTGTCTCTTACTGGATCTAGAGCCTAAACGGTAAAGCGAAAATGAATGAACTTAGGCATTTTATCATACAGAGTTGAAGCTGTGAAGAAATGGTTGACGTTGCTCAGTAATTAAAGGAAGTTTATTCTACACATTTTTAACAACAATTTGATTTTCTCAAAAGCGGTCCTAACGATTTTGATAAAATTTCCTACCGTTACTTGAGTATACGTGTGCAATAACACTACATATGTAATTTGTCTCAATGAATGAATATAAGGCTAGTTTATTCTTGTGCAACTTTAACAAAAATTGGATTTTCTAAAAACCTGCACATACGATTTTCATTCTCTAAAGATAACTAAACGACGCATCAGCATATGAGAAAGTTTGTACAATGTATGTTGTACCGATTTTTCTATCAGAGGAGGGAGAGCTTGTGTTGAGGAAGTTGGATGGAAAGAAACGGGTCATATCTCGTCACAGGCGACAGGGTCTCTGGGCACTGTTCTGGTAGTAACGTTTATTTTCATGAAACAAATGAGTTATTGCTATCGTTCGTTACGGCATTAACAACGTTTTCGGCAGCATCGCAAACAAAAATATTAGTAACAAAATTTTCAAGAGTTGCTTCATTGGACAAGAGATTATGAAGATCTCCATGTTTGCAGAGGAAAGCGGGCACCTGGAAATGGCTTGGCGGGCATCACGTTGAGAACCTCTGGTCTAGACTCATCGTTGCTTTCATACTTAACATTTCCTACATTTATAATTTCTTTGATTCTCGTTTGTTCGTTTGCGTCTTTAACTCTGTAACTCTGTCACTCCATTGGGTTCTCGTTAACCTGATTTTCTTCCTTCTGCCGTATAGTCTTATAATTGGTTGTTCGAACTTTTAATTCATTTTGCTGTTTCCAAGAAAGGAGGTTATTGGGAGCGAGGTGATATTTTTCCATCGATACCAAAGGTGGGACAAATTAATTCTTATTAATTAATTCCATTAACGGGTGTTTGTGTTGATTTCGATGAATCAAATGACTGAGTTTCCTGTTGTGAACTTGCGGCTTCTCAAGGAGCGGAAATGGACGCTTGAACCCACACACACACACTATTTTTTTGCCCATCCTTAACGTGAAAAGAGTATAATTTATTGTTTAGTCTTATGTTATCCAAGCAGTAAACACAGAAAGTCGCCCAGGTTTACCATAGTCAAACCTGTCGACGGAAGGTTACCTTATTTTGTAAATGTGGTTTAGGTGGCCAAAAAACGCTTTGTCTCCAAATGAAGCGATACTTGCATGATAATAACAAGCTGAGATTCATGTTTAAATAATACCTCAGTTGAGGATTCTATTGTCCTAACTTCAAAATGCATCAAATTTGAAGGATTGAAAAAATGTTCACTTAACAAAACTGTCCTTTAATATTTGTTACGTTCAGCTTGCCCGAAGGCGTTCGATAAGAAATATATTTTAGGCCCTTCCCTGCACATTCACGCTAACTCCCTTTTCTTCCCTCACTCTGTGGACATTATCATTTTTTAAATCGTTAATTAAAAAATGTTCGTAGCTAAAATACGCAAATCTATAAATTTGGCGTAAAATTTATTTTTTACCTAAGTGGATACTGCTAACGAAATTAGACTTGCTTAACATTAATCTATATCCTCATAATCAATAAAATTCAATAATTATAACGTTCTGCACTCTCAGGTCGGAATCAATATCTGTCATTTTCGAAATTTATATCATGGCGTTTAATATACTTGAGCCGTAGCAATTTTGCGAATCTATACTTACAATGTCGGCCAGATCAGATTATTTCGCCCTTCGCTTTTCCCATCGGCTTTAGAATTAATGTGTTCACTTGCCTTCCCTCACTCAACTCCTAGTTCTCCTTGATATACCTATATAACTTTACTCCTCCATGAGCATAAAATAACACCTCGCAAATATATATAAATTTGCGAGGTGTTATTTTATTTAAATGAGAAAGTACGTGAGCCTGCTGTTTATTTCGCTCAAGCATTTGTTGTTGCCAAATATCCTCACATCTCGTATGTTTGAATAACTCCTCATTGTTGCTAAAGCTTCTGTTTGTGTCTCTTTACTCTAGGCGGCCATTTTATCCGAATCGAGCTCATTTTTCACGATATCTTTCACGTGTGTTTTCCGCGAGAGTTTTTATTTCCGCATCGTCCCGAGTCTCGTTCGAACGAAACACAAACTACTTCTACGTTTTCGGCTCGTATTTGCACGCCACTTTTTAATCCTTTCTGTATATGCTTTTCATGATGATATAATTTGCATCGTGGGCCCTCACATTACCTGTGGTCCTTTTAATGAAACGCAAACATTTAGTCAGCGTATTGGCGAGAGACAGATAGAGAGACTAGCAAGGTCGCTCCTCGAACGTCGACACCTGACGGCGAGATACGAAACTGAATTCTGCAGCGACGATACTTGATCGAATTCGTAGCACTGCCTCCTTTCTCTCTCTCTTTCCCTCTCTCTCTCTCTCTCTTCTGTCTCCCTCTACGTATTTTTAGGGATTTTTTGGGCCCTTGTGATGATCCAACCCTTCTCCCTACCCTTCCTCTTAATTACTTGGCGTATCCCTATACATTTTGCCACTTCCCAACGCGCCAGTCTCTTTCTAATTTCCATTCTCATCGTTTTCTCTCTCCCAGACCAACGAAAAAGCCCTTCTCTTACCGTCCTCCGAGTCCTCCGTTTCCTGTTTTTGGTATCCCCCTCGTTCTCGCCCTCCCCGCGGCGCGCTACGGGTTTGACGGATTCTTTTCCCTTCATGAAATGACGGTTTCGTCTCCCGAGTGTTTCTCGCGTTTTGCGAGAGAGGCCTATCAAAACGTAACCTTATGCTTCACCTATTTTAAAAGCAGGATCGATCGATTTGGTGATGTGATCACCGATTAAAAGGTTTAGGCTTGTCTGTGCTAGCAGTGGAAAAACTGGTTATTCTGCCGCTTATGACGTCGGGCACGCGGCTATTGCTTTCATTTCGCTCTAATTTTATACAGAATTTCGATGTAACTTTGTTACTTTTTCACTGTTATGCATTCACATTCTCTTGCTGACCCACTGTTGTCTTAACCATCTGTTTTCCCTGTAGCGATTTTGAAATTTGCAAATCTTTCTACTAGTTTCTATTCATACATACGTGTATTGGAGTCATAGGTACATACGAGGCATAGGCCCTGGTGTATTCCGTTTGAACTCAATCAAAAAATTAATGCTAAAATTAAATTAAAATGTCATAATATAACGCGTATCTTTATTAAAATTTCCTTTGAAAGTTGAGGTTAAATATTGCTGTGTAAATAAAATAAGGAAATTGATAAATGTTAGAGCCCTCTGCGCAGTGAATCCCTACGCCGCTGATATTTTCATCATTATCATAATCTTTGATGGACTGTACGTGTAAATTTCCGTTGTTATAATAGGTTAAATGTGCTTCTCCAAATATTCATCTTTTCCGCAATCTGCTTCATTTCTTGATAACTCACTCTTCATGTCATCTAGAATCTGAAACCGTATTCTTTCTCATTCTCTTTTTCCCTCCAGTTTTTCCTCTAACACATCTTTAATCATGCCCTCTCTCTCCTCAGATAATGCCAAATCCACTTCGCCTTCCTTTTTCATATAGTCTGTACCATCATTCTTAGTACTTCGTAGTTTTTCATCCTATATGTCCATTTTATTCGCAGTATTCTTATCCATACCCATTTAAAAGGTATTTTATGTAATTTTTCTTGTATGTACATAAAAAGACAGATGCTTTGCTCGAGTAAAGGTTGCCTTCCATTTAATGATTCACAGGAACCTAATAATTTAAATCGACTTTTCGCGTCGAAAGTTTGGAACGAATTCACCTCTAGGATCAATTTCATGAATAAACACTTTAAAGTATTAAGTACTTATCTTGGGCATCTACAGTAGTCTTAAAAAGTTTATGAAAAAAAATATATTGAAGCACCTCCAGGTAATCAGCTCGTGAGTTTAAATTTAACGGCACATTTGGAGAAATTGCTCTTACTAAGCACGGTAAAGTACTTAAGACGAAATAATGTAAAATTCCGCTCCGTCTATGGTTTTAAGAAATCCATAACTCCTCGTAAACTTTCAGCGCCAAATCTTATCATGTTTTATTTATTTATTTTCATGAAGTAATTCGCCAGGTCGGTGTATTAGGCGCCACAGTATCCGTAAAGCGGAAGCCTTTTCCCTTCATCCGCCTGTGCCATTTTGCGTTTACTCCTTTAGCGAGAAAATGCGCTTGGTAGTAAAGTTCTCGAAATGATAAACAAGTGTGGAAAATGAACATATCGTCGGGGCGAAATTCGTCGCCCTCACTCTTCGCTCACTTGATTTTATTTTAAACGATCCTTTGAGAGGTCACTAGGAGAAAGAGCTTGAGTTTTTCCGTTTAAGTTTTTCCTCTTCGTTGAAGTCATTCGTGGAAGAAAAAAAAACACACCGCTGATCCGATCCGTACCGGTTAGCGGGTGAATTTTTAACGAGTTTCTTTTGCCGTTAGTGCACCCGTATTTGTTATAACAAGACAAATATACGCGGGTGAAAATTAATCGCAATTTTGGCCGAAAGTCGTGAACGACCGGGTGTTCTCCGTTGGGAAAGTTTTGAAAAATAAACCGCGTTAAATATGACTTAAATTTGCGATTATTTTAACTCGCGCGGCATTGGGGAAGTTTGTTAGTACCCGCCATTATTTTCGCCGGAGCCTATAAGATTAAGAAGAAGAAGAAAGTCGCGAGCGACCGGGTGTTCCGAAAGTTTTGAAAAATAAACCACGTTAAAAATGACTTTAATTTGAGATTATTTTAACTTGCGCGGCAATGGAGAAGTTCGTTAGTACCCGCCATTATTTTCGCTGGAGCCTATAAGATTAAGTACCTTTTCTGTGTCATATATCCACGTTGTTAAGATTTATCCAATGGAATCCTCGTTTACTCTCGTTTACGCTTCCTAGAAAAAGTTTTCAGTCTGGTTTCTAATGGGAAAGTTTTTCAGTTTGTTTCGTAAGAAGTAGTATCAAAAGGTAGAACGCGTTCTAATGGGGTGCCTAGCGAAGTCGCGAGGAAAATTGTCGGCGGAAAGCGTTCGCCGACGTCATTGTTAAAGGCAAAAACTATACCTTTCTTCTCTCTCTCTTTTTTAATTCGTCGCAAATCTGAACAATCTTTGGTCGGAAATTTAAAAAAAGAAATTTAAAAAAATATGTATATTAAAAGAAAAAAAGCACCGTCGGTGCAAGGAACTCGTATTTATTATCGCCATTTTTTATTTATCCCTTCGCGTTTCCCTCGCCGCCATCGCGTTTGTCTTTTAACCCGCGCTTTTTAAGTGTTTACTTTATTTAATTAAAATAATTTCGCGTCTCTCTCACTCTCCGGCGGATTTTCCCTTCGCTCCACACGCAGGAGTTCTTTTTCGTCAAAGGTTCTCTAAAAAAAAACAAAAAAGAACTCGAAACCTCCCGTTTCCACGTCGCCACAATCACCTCCGCTTTTCCTATCTTTTTTTTCCGGAATAAAAAAAAACAGCCGAGCGATGTCGAGCGAAGAACCTCGTGCAGACTCTCACGCACATACATTTGCGTCCTCTGTACGTCTCTCTTTCTCTCCCTTAACTTTAGAGCGAAGCCAGCGTGCATGAGAGAGAGAAGGAAGACGAAAGAGGGAGAAAGAGGAGAGAGAGAGAGAATGTCGAACTTGAGCCGAGCTTCCATTTTCTACCGCCAGGCGGAGCTCGTTTCGCCTCTTCTTTTGCCCCTTCTCCTCGTGTGGTGGCGCGCGTGTTCTTTCTCTGTCTCTCTCTCTCCTTTTCTCTCTTCATCGTTTGTATGCACTTCCTTTTCTCACTCGGCGTGTGAAAAAAACGAAGAAAAATCAAAACGTATTACGTGTAAGCCCTCGCGAGATTTTTCCCTTTTTCGCCGAAATCCTTATTCGCCATTTTCTTTTGTTGCGGCCTTACCGGTTTTCTTTCCTCTCTCACTTCTTCGCCCTTTCTCTTATATCCTCCGCCTCCTCCTCTTCTCGATGTAGTTTCTGAAGCTTCCGATTCTCGTTCTGAGTCCGAGAGTTATATATTTAAAAAAAATATTTTTGGACTTTCTGGTGAGTTTACTTTGATCCACGCGGTGAAATTCTCCTGTGCGTGCGTATATGTTCACTATGTAGTTAAATACCCATTCCCGTACGTTTTCGCTTTGATATGAACATACATGACTCTTGCGTAGTGTCATTTTAAAGTTACTTGAGCGTCTTCTTGTTTGTAGCTGTTAATAAGTTAAGATTCGTCATAAGTAACTCGGTCGACGTCGCTACGGGTGTTTTTTGCTCCTATATTGCTGCCCGCATTTTATTTTGCACTAACTATGGATTAGGCTGTGTATATCAACACTGTTGCTTTGGTTCAAACTGTAGAGGTCATCGTTTTCTTGTTCGAAGATTATGCGAGAAGAGAATTAGTGATTGGTCTGTAGATAGATGCAGAAAAACTTTCGACCAGATAAATCAATGTGACATTTATATATTGATATTGTGTGGGTGTTTTAATTTGAATTTATGTTCCAGGAGCTATAAGGCGCTTGCATAAAGTTAATACTAATTCTAATAGAAAATTGCATTGAAAACAGGAAAAAATAATTTCGTTCACAAATTTGGATTTACCTATAAGAAGAAAAAAACGATGGAGCGAAACTTTATGATTGTTTTAGTTACCAAGTGGCCATCATCAGTTGTAACTCAATCGATTCTAATTTGATCTTTTTGGCCTATGTTATTTTCTGATTTTTAACGCCTCAAGGCGACAATCCCCTTTTAGTGGCCATTGCAGTGCTTCTGTATGTGGCAGTTTCAATGAATTTTATGTTCTTGGCATTTCTATTGTTTTTCTGTTTAGAAAAAAGTTAAATGGATAACTCTGAAATATATGTTTGAGTAAAGAGATTTCAGAGTTCGTAGACATGTGTGACCAACCGCTACTGAGGAATTATGGCAAGAGCCGTGCAAGAGTACTTCGAACGGACCTAAGGGGTTTGTGTTATTTGACTTTTGCACTGTAAAATAGCCTTGATATGCTTTATGTAACTTATACAGTCGAGTAAATAAATAGTAAGCGATTAATGAATTTACTGACGCCTGGTTTGCTGCTGATGTGATCTAATGGTTTCACCGAACTGTTTCATAACCTCTGGTTTTCCTTATATTATCCACTTGTCCATTGTAGGATGGATAACTGCTTTTCTTAAAGGAGCTGTTATAAGAACTAGCTAACGGTGATTCAATAGCGTAATTTGTTCATATCGATCTTACGTGTATTCTTCGTTAAACATATGGAAGAAAACAGTTTTTACTATTAAATTTAATTTGATTTGTACAGATATGTTGTCACTTGAATTTAACATTAGTACATGCCATTCTTCTTTATCTATGAAATCCGAGATTCTACCTCTATGAGGACACAATTACGTGTGAATTTAATTGAATGTTTAAATTTTTTTGGTGGTTCTTCATAATTCGACACGAAACGGAATTGTGTTAAAAATATATGCCCGTTTGCTTGGATTTACGCGGAAAACACGTATTTTTTTTTAGCCACTCTCGATAATTACGCCCTTTCTGCGTCCGTGCCATAGCTTTAGCAAACATTTCCGATAATAAAATACACGAAAAATAAATTCTTCCCTGTTTCATAAGTCTGGAAACGCGGAACGATTACAGGGAGGACGAAGAGACCGTCATGGAAAAAAGAAATTGAGGGCTTACTTCGACGAGAATCAATCCCTATCAACCTCGCGATTGGTGCTAGTCATATGCATCAGATCACTGGTTCGAATATTTCCATTGGCGACGAGCATGGAGCGATAAATCTTTCCTTCGTAGCTCTTGGATGCCAAAAAATGCCATTCTCAATAGACGTTTTTTTTTTAACTGCCGGCGTAAAAAAAACGCAAAGCCGAAAAGATAATAAAAAAGAAACCGGCCAATCAATAGCCCTTTTAAAAAAAATTAGAGAGATGCAGAGAAAGAGATAAAACAGAATAAAATCTTTTGCTACGGATCGAACCATTCCCCGAACGATCTCAAAGGGCGGGCGTGTCTTCGTTAGAATAAAATATATATAAATACCCTAAATATGCACTGGTGGTGTAGCGGTTAGCGTGTCGGCTTCCCGTTACTAAGTTCCGGCGTTCGAACCCGCGAATGGAATTTTTTCACAAAAAAACTCATTGGTGCCTAACAGTAGGTAGTAGTACTGTCAGTATACTGTCAGTATGGTATAGAGCTGAAAAGAAATGATATTGGCTGGATCTATATCCAATAGAGCTGTAGGCGTGATTGGGACGATTTGAACGGCTACAGTACTGCGATGTGGAAAGCAAGAGGGAAACTACCACATTCCAATTCCCTAGTAATGATTATATGGTTGGACAATATGAGTTCTCTCGAGGTAAAATATTCCGAAGGTAAAATAGTCCCCCAATCGGATCTCCGGGCGGGGACTGCCTTGAGGAGAGCATTTGTCGCAGGCAACTTACGCATACATAGGTACTTGGAATGTAAAAACCATGAGGAAGGCAGGAAAGCTAGAGAACCTGAAAGAAGAAATGAAAATAAAAAGGATTGACATAATAAGCGAAGCTAGATGGGAAGGAGAAGGGCATTTCGACTCGGAAGAATTCACGGTAGTACACACTGGAGGAAATATTGGGGCAAGGGGAGTAGTTCTGGTACTTAGGAAAGATATGATGTAACAGTGATCCCTCTAAAGAAGAATCCAAAGACTACAGAACAATAAGCCTACTGTCACCCACTTCGAAGATCATCACGAGGATCCTTAATAAAAGGCTAGAGAAAAAGGCCGAAGAAATGCTAGGGGTTGATCAATTCGACTTCAGAAACGGACGAGGAACCAGAGATGCTATCAGGAATCTATACGTGAATCAAGTTGTAAAGGTCAGGTTGGAGAATGCGGACACCAGCGGAGTAAATACCGGTAGAGTAAGACAGGGCTGCTGTCTATCGCCGATCCTATTCAATATATATGGAGAGAGGCTAATGCAGAAAGCGTTAGAAGGCACGGGAGATTTCAAAATTGGAGGAAGGATTAGAAGAACAGTGAAATACGCGGATGATCAAGTACTTATAGCAAGAAAGGAAAAGAAACTCTAGAAAATGATAAATAGACTAGTGATAACAGGTAGAAAATGCGGTATGGAAATAAGTAAAGAAAAAGGCAAGGTCATGCGAATATCTAGTAAAGAAGAAGAAAATTTGAACATAAGTATTGGAGGAATGCCATTAGAACCAGTTTCACACTATAAATACCTTAGAAGCATCATAACGAGAGAAGCGATGAAATCAGGACTATAATAACGAAAACAAAAGCCGCTTTCAGAAGAAAGAAACTCTTAGCAACTGGGAATATAAAGGAGGATATCAAAAAGGCGTTGATAAAATGCTATGTATGGAGTATAGCTTTGTATGGGGCAGAAACATGGACGCTAAGGAAAAATGTTATTAAATACTTGGAAAGGTTCGAAATGTGGACATGGAGAAGAATGCTGAAGATAAAATGGACAGATAGGATGAAAAACGAGGAAGTATTACGGAGAATAGGAGAGGAGCGAACGATTATACAGACTATCAAAAAGCGGAAGGCGAACTGGATTGTGCATTACATGAGAAGAGAGTGCATGATTAAAGAAGTGATTGAAGGAAAACTAGATGGAGAAAGAGGTAGGAAAAGGTTTCAGCTGGCAGACGACTTGAAAGGAAAAGAGAGCTATCAAGACATGAAGAAAACTGCGGAAAATATGGGTATATGGAGAACCAGGTTTAACCATGAATAATCACGGACCTGTATACGGACAGACTACCTATGATGATGATATACCCTAAAGACGTACAAACTCGATTCATCCGTGTTTTTTTGTGTACCTCTTTTTTTGTTATCTTTTGTCATCGTGGTATTGAACCGACGGCTTCACACGAAAAAATAATATATTTCCCCTCCCGTGGAGTCTGTCAGGTTGGGCACACTGTCGCTGGTTGAGTCCTATTGGAGCTTTAGGATAGGACAAAAATGTGATGTAGAGAAGTTGAAGAAGAAAACGTGTCCTCTCAATGGAGGGAGGTAGAGAAAGAAAGAGGAAAGGGAGGAAAAGGAAAGGAAAGTATTTTTATTTTATCACCGCTCGGTTGGTAGCCCTGTACCTTTCAGAGCCCTCTTCACACCGACTCTTGAAAACCCCTCTTATGCACCACCTACCCCGTCTTTCTCCCACCCCCCCTCTCCATTCCCCTCTTCCTCTCACTTAGCCATCCTCCTAGCTCCGTTATACGCCCCTTTACTCTCTCTCCCCTCCTCTCTCTCTCTCCTTCACTAATCCTCACTACACCTCACTTATTCACTCCCTCTTCTCCTCCCTTTCCTCCTCTTTGTTGGCGCATCACTGGTTCTCCCCCTCTGCTCCTATTCTCTCCTACAGTTTGTTTCCATCCCTTCCTCCTTTCTCCACTCACCTCTCTCCTCCTTTCTCCGCTCTCCTCTCCCCAACCCTTACTCCGAGACCTCTTCTCCCTCTTTGCGCGTTATCATTGTCTCTCACCCTCTCTCTCTCTCTCTCTCCAATATCATCAACCTCCCTTTCCAACTCCACTTTCTCAGTCCTCTCTCGCTCCCTCGATCTTCAGGGGTTCCCAACCTTTTCGTTGTGGCGAGCACCAAGTTGTATCCTAGAATATCAAGCGAGCACAAAGTCGTATCCTAGAATATCGAAAGAGCACCACTACACTTCTGCATGAGTAATAATGATTTTGAATAAAAATCAAACCGACATAAAAGATATTCTCAATGATCTCGAATGCGTTTAGAAAGAAATCGACCGAGCAAAGTAAATTATTGGTCCTGATAAATGGGATATGAAGTACCGTAGAAGAGCACCGTCGGGCTTCCAAAGAGCAGCGGTGCCCGCGAGCACCATGTTTGGAACCATTTATCTACTTGCCTCGCTGCCAACTCTCTCACTCCTCTGTCTCTCTCTCTCTCTCTCTCTCTCTCTCTCTCTCTCTCTCTCTCTCTCTCTCTCTCTCTCTCTCTCTCTCTATATATATATATATATATATATATAAAGGTAGCAACAATGTGTTGGAGGAAGCCCAGTGGACACTTACCTAGATTGAAGAGCCGCTGGGGGTGCTGAGGAGACACGAAAAACACAGGAAAAAACAAAAACGACACAAAAATGGAGCTTTCGGGCTGACGCTCTTCTTCAGCGACGGACGGACACACACACACACACACACACACACATATATATATATATATATAAACTTACGGAAAAGGAATGGTAAATGAGGATATTTAGGGCAACTAGGTGTTGAAGGAAACCCAGTGAGCACTTATCGGAAGGTGAGCCGCTGGGGTGTTGGAGAGACACATTTGTAGAAGTTATTGGAGCTTTCGGGATGATCCCTTCGTCAGCACAAGATATATATATATATATAAAGGTAGCAACAAGGTGTTGGAGGAAGCCCAGTAGACACTTACCTAGAATGAAGAGCCGCTGGGGGTGCTGAGGACACACGAAAAACACAAAAGAACAAAAACTACACAAAAATGGAGCTTTCGGGCTGATGCCCTTCTTCAGCAACGGAGAAACATATATATATATATATATATATAACTCCTCTGTCCTCCCTCTCTCTCCCACTCACCTTCTCTTTGCTGTCTTCTCTCTCACACTCCCTCTTCTCATCTCCCTTCCTTCACCCTCTCTTTACTCTCTCCTGTCTTCTCTCTTTCTCCCCTCGCTTTCTCCTCTCTCCCCATTCACATCTTTCTGCCCTCTCCTTATTCCTCTCTCTCTCTCTCCTTAGTTTCCTTATTTCTCTCTCCTTTCTCCCCTCTCTCCTTTTCCCTCTATGCTTTCTCCTTCCTTTTCTTCTCTTCCTCTCTGCTCTCTATTTAGTATGTATCTCCTTTACCTTCTCCAAACTCCTTCATTATATTTCCTTGCATATATATTAATCTTCGCTTTTCCCTCTTTATCTCTGCTCCTCTACCTTTTTTATATCTCGCTTCTCTTTTCTCGTACCTCTTCTCGTCTCTCTATTCTTCCTTCACTACTCCTTGTGTGTCTGGTCTTTCTTCTCTCCCTCTCTCTTATTTTTTCCTGCTCTCATTTTTCACGTCATCTTTTTTCCATGAAAACGCGAATGTTTTCCTTCCTGTCCGTCCGTGTGACGATGCTATCACCCTAACTAATGAAGGTATATCGGCCGAATTTTCTGGATACGATCGACCGTCCTTCTTGGCATACGTCGACCGTATCTGAAGAACTGATTATACTAAAGTGTTTACACGGTATGGGAAAAAGCACTTCGTTTAAAATCGCGCGGCGATATTTTCCCCCGCGTGTCCTTATCGCTAATTATTTTTGCCTTTTCTCTTCTTTTTTAAATTTGTCGTCGTTTCCTTTCTTCTCCCCCCCCTCTTCTTCTCCTTCTCTTTATCTCTCATTTCATCGCCTCAAAATTCCCATCTCCTCCCATTAAAGTTTGCGTTTTAACGCTTTTTCTCGTTCTTTTCATTTTCGCGCAAACTCCCCCTTTTTCCTCCCAGTTTCTTCTCGTACTGTGTTTTTCTTTTATCTTTCTTCTTACTCATCCATCGTTTCGCCCGATTTCCTTTTATTTCCTTCTCTTCCAGCACTTTCGTTCTTACTTACTTACTTTCTCTTGCTTTTCACATATATTACAGTGGAAACCACTTGACACGAAAACGCTTAAAACGAAATATCGGTTAACACGAAACGCGTGCTAGGTCCGTTACAGCGCCTATACCTTTCAGTATAATATATTCATTCGCTAACGCGAAGCGATTTACACGAAATACCGCTTAATAGGAAAATATTTTTCGGTCCCACGAAAATAAATGCATGCAAAATTCTTCGGATTACACGAAATGGCGTTTGAGATAGGTTTTTCCCCATGATGTCTTCGGCTGTGTAATGCATCCTATTATTGATATGTATCACGGATTTGTCTACGAGCCTAATTCCGTATTTGAAAAATGAAAATGTTACCATTAAAACAGTTAACGTGAAATTCAGTTAACCCGAAATTCGG
Organism: Uropetala carovei; assembly: GCA_036926305.1. Taxonomy (NCBI): domain Eukaryota; kingdom Metazoa; phylum Arthropoda; class Insecta; order Odonata; family Petaluridae; genus Uropetala; species Uropetala carovei. The sequence goes on from JAXCHB010000210.1 coordinate 1,211,378, forward strand.
ATAACACGAAATAATTATGCCGGTCCCTAGCAATTCGTGTTAACCGGTTTTCACTCTGTTTATTTTTCGTTCACATGTTAACCTCTTCCTAGTCTTTTTTTCTTTCCCACACCACATTTCTCATCTTCGTTCTTCCATTTTCCAGGTCGCTTATTCTCACCTTCTATAACCGCACCCTAACTTAATCTCTCCCTCCTCATTTACGTTCTCACCCTCTTCCGATTCGACCGTCTCAACTTCACCCACCTGCATAGGTGACGTACTCTTTCTACCACGAGTAATGTTTCGCCGCTTCTCCTTTTTTTAATCGTTTCGCGTCACAATCGCCTTTTTTTAACGTCGTCTTCCTTATACGATGGCGCATTGCAGCACTTGTTCATGCTTTAAATAATAGCCCGTGTTTTGTTTAACGGTCGTCTCGCTTTGAAAGAGCGTCCGAAGCGTCGCGACGGAAGTGTTCGCGTGGTCATTGTTACCTCCATTGGCGCCCGTTTTTTTGTTTGTTTTAAAAATTTTAACCTGGCCTTATCGTTCGATTATTTTAATCATTTTGCTAGATTGTATTGCGTACGACATTTTTTTCGAAAAATGTCACTGGTTTAATTTGCTCCTGTGGTTTAGCGTCGGTCTTTTCATCACGGGTAATGTTATCGTCTTGAATGTGGAACACAATTTAATCGTGAATTGTTTTTAATATGGAGATATTGGTATAGTTTATTTAAAAAATCCTTGGTCGGGATGGCAGTTTTTCCCCATCGCGCACTACCATTTACCTCAGAGGCTATTTTTATTGGATATTTTGCGACCTCATGCAAAATGCTCAAAGTTGTGGCGGTATGCAATTCCGCCATGAAAGTGTTATTTCGCTAGAAATAGTATTAAATTTTGCGCGAAGTTCTATTGGGTTTTGGGCATAATATCTACCGAATAAATGAAATTGATCGACATTACTAAAAACTGTTAAACGATAGAATTTTCGAGCGACGATAAACGTAACACGGTGGGTGGAAAATAGTTTATTGAAATACGGGTTTTTGGATTAGATTTGAATATACGGAATTGGAAGCTTTGCAGATCCGCGGATTCGGCGTAAGAAGATGTCTCCAGCGTTGCGAAGATAAATTAGGCATTTGAGTCGACGTTTTGACACGTTACCGAATGTAACTGGTATTCTAAGTCGGCATTAGTTGCAAAATGGCGAAGGCTGTTGTTGCTTCCAAGTGATGAATCGTGTTACATACAGAAAACAAAAACTTTTCATCCCTTTGAAATATCGGAGTGCCTATCTTCGCCGAAAATGCTATCTAGTCGAAATTAGAAGGAACGCATTTGTTCGGGTAAGATGGTGCAACATCGCGAATTCCTTCAAAAGCGAAAACGCTTAAAATCGTACTTCAGCTATTAAATTCTTTAGTTAAAATACAAATATTCACGAACTAAAGTCAGTTTTTCCCTAGAATGTAAGGGCCATGTAACTACTGAGGTAGTTTTATCGTCGCATTGCATTTTCTACTCCCATGAAACGTTTTATTAAATGATACGGACAGCGTTATCGAAATTAATCCTTTATTAAAATCGAATCCATCTCTGAATATGGCAGCGTTATACGTAGTCTTAATGCTCATGCGGATTAATCAAGTGCGATATTGATAAATTTGTCGACCACGTAATTTATAGCGAAAGTACAATTCCTTCTCGTAGAACGTCGTTTTTTACTTTCTCCATACGAAGTAATGGGAAAGTATTGTGATCATGAAAAAAATCTACTTCGAGATTTCAACGGAAATACACGTTTTGAGGTCCCTAGAACACGTTTAGACTATTTTCGGAATGATGTCTGTGTGTATGTGTGTGTGCGTGCGCGCGCGTATGTGATTGTGTGCGCTCTAACTCAAAAAATACTTGCCATATCGTTGCCAAACTTCATATATAACACTTTCGCATGAGCACAAAGAACTGATTAGTTTTTGGACAATAACGGTTAACCGAAAGTCGAGGTTTATTCGAAACCCGATTCGGTTTTTGCGATATTTCTCCGTTAAAACATCATTATGATATGTACAATTCTATACAAATGTTATAGATAATGTAATTTCCTACAACTATCATTTGAAACAATTTTCGATAGCAGTTATTGTTTAGGAATTATTTATAAATAACCGGTTTTTCGGTTTCCGTCAAATCTCTTTAAAAACATCGTTATTGGTAATCTTCGTGAGGACCAAAGTTGTAGAGAATAATATTTCTTCCAAGTTTTTTTTTAAACAAATTTTCGTAGAACCATCCATTTCGGAGATATTTTGCTTTTTCTTAATACCGGTATACAGCGCCACCACCATGTAGCGGTGAATTCTGTAAACATATTCGTAATATACGTAATTTACGGCAATAAGGACGACTGTATTCTTTTACGATACGAATTGATAATTTTACCTAATAATGCTATTCATAATAATTTAAATATCTATACCCCAAATATGGAGAAAGTCATGTGTTGGCCACATCAGATTTTTGTAACAAGAGAAGTTAGTTGCCGTCCAAAAAACAAGTCTTTGACGTTCTAATGCCTTGTTGAATGTCCGGAGGTGAGATTCTAGGGTTCGATTGGTGGGGGGAAAGAGGTGATGGGCTCGGGGCGCCTGTTTTCGGATTAGGGTTTCGACGAAGGTAGCTCCTTCCGGCGTCCGTGGATTTCTCATGTTAGCAAAGCTAAATACAAAGCGAAGAAGGCAAGATATATGGCTCGTGAAACAGCTGGCTTAAAAGGAAAACAGGAGGTCTAAATAGGAGTGAAGGGAAGCAAGAGTAAGGGTTTTCATGAATTGTAAAGAGATAAAATTTTTGTATATCTGTTTACGCACACGATTTTGAGACAGGAAGCGATCGCAAAGAAGAACAAACATGAGCTTGGAAGGGAAAAATTTTCGGACCAGAAATGGATGATTCAGATTGTGGTTAAGTGTACCGATGAATTTATATGACTGCGCGTGTATGTGCATATCGGGCGATATTTTATTCGTAGGAATATTGTCATTATCATTCAACATCGAACAATAGAAGTGAGTAGGTACGTGTGATTGTGCACGATTCGTCAATTAGCATCGAAAACAGTTTACGAAAGATGTTTTTTAATGTGCCTTCTTGAGTAATCACATGACACACATGAGTGGCGTAATGTAGAACCACAGTCAATAAGGTTTCCCTGAAAACATAATGGATTTCACTGCCATCCCATTTGAAGGCGTTGGTAGAGTTAGCGTGACTGGTACCTACTAGGGCCACGGGTTATTAGCACGTACATTAGGTTTCATACAAAAGAAACATTTGTCGGAATTATTTTAAAATAATTAAATCGTCGACAAATATTTTATTTCTTTTTCTAAATCAATTTCACGAGGTTCATTAGTTGAAATGGCATCAGTTTATTTATATGTACAGTAGAACTCGGTTATAACGGCCTCGGTTAATACGACAACTCGGATATAACGACATATTCTTCAAATCCCATCCCCGTTTCTACAATATTGCAATATATTCACCTCGGTTATAACGTATTAACGCGCTCGGTTATAGCGACAATGGAAGTTAGTAAGTAACAAATATTTGTATGCGTAAGCACAGGGTCGGCGCAACACATTTTTGTATGTGTGGGTAAGAAGGAGAGAACTAATATCATATAAATGTCATTAAACGATTCAGGTTTTATAATTAATTTTGGTTGATCGCCAATAAATTGAAGGACCAAAGGCAGCCTAATGACCATCCGGTTGGGGAGGGATCCAACAGGGAAACTCTTTACTCATTGTCAGTGTGGTTTACACTAGCCGTTTTTATTTTATTTTTGAAGCTCTGTGGCCCGGCTGTTAAGCGTCACTAAATCGGATGACCCCGAAAAGATCCCCAAGAAATAGTAACCGGAAGGCAATGGCGGATACAGGGGGATAATTACTCCCTCCCAAGAAAAAATTAACCCTAAACCTCGTCCTACGTGGTGAACAAAATGCACTCATTGTCAGACGCATTCGGTACAAAATATCTCGAATTTGCGCCGCAGGTTAGTTTTAAGCAAATAAATAACCTTGCAGAGTGAGAGTTACACTGATAGAAGATTCGTTGGTCTACATAAGTCTGAGAGATCAGCTTATTTTACAAATCATTAAATATGTTTTTATTAAGTTTAATGTACTTATATAATTTAATGTACTATGTATTATGTTAGAATATAATATAATGTTTAATATACTTATTAGATCATAATATAACATTTAGAATTTGGAAACTTATTCTATGGTCCTATGCACCTCGGTTAGAAGGACATAAATTTCCAGTCCCTTGAATGTCGTTATAACCGAGTTCTACTGTACATGCAGTCACGAATTTCAAGCGATGTTTCCACGCAGTGGCGCTTGTGACTACAATTACGTGTACGTTATGAAGGAAAAGGCCGTTCCTGTCATCACGTTTTTAACCGTACCTGCGAGTTCGTTGACGTCCCTTCGAAGATAACCACTTATCTGTAGGTTTTCTCTTCTTCGCAGCCCTTCTTCCGATCCGTCCTGTCTTACCTCACCTCCTTCCATCTCTCCTGCTCTCACTCCCTCTCACACTCTCTCTCTCTCCCTCTCACACTCTCTCTCTCTCCTTCGGAATAAGATGACCTTAATGCTTCAGCATCTCCTTTAGAGTCGGAAACGTAGTTATGAGGACGCGCTACTATCGCGACCACAGGAGAGTGGCTATTCCCAGCTTTTGTTTCTATCCTCTTTTGTTTTTGTTTGAAACGTAGCGTCAGCCAAGGCTGAGCTTTCTCAAAGCTTCTGTTCGCGCGTTTCGTGTTTCTTTTGTTCGCGGAAAACAAACTTGGCGATGTCTTTTGACGAACTCGGGAGTTCTTTTGAGACATAGTATTCTTTTTTTTTCGTTTTCTATTCTCAGACTCCGGAGAGCTTTCTTTATTTGTTTCTCTTAATGGTCACTAGTTTCGCAGGACTTTCCCATAATGATTCTAACCGTGGGAGTCCTTTTTTTATCGCAATTAAAGTAAAAAAATAAGAAAGGGTGTGTTTAACCTCTGTAGTTTGCTGGCGTGTTGGAGTTTCTTTTTAACGTTTGCTCTGTGGAATTGTTCTTCCTAATGAGCCTCTGAGCGCGTTTTGTTCAGAATTTTCCTGTTAATAGTTTCTATAAGTTTGTGACTTTTTTCGTTTGCCCACGTCTATGATTTTTGCGGTTTAATTAATTTTTTTTCGACTAAAGAAATCATAGGTTGCGGTTTTTGAGTTATGTGGTAAATACTTCGTTCTAAATTTGTGAGTTTTCTGCATTCTTAATGAGGTCAAGGTTTAGCTATGTCGGCATGTTAAAATGAAGTTTTCCAGAAATACATGAAATGTCCGCAACCTCGCTGAAAAACTTAGAAGGCAGGATCCATGCAGTATTTGTCTCATAATTTACTAACGCCAAAATCACGTCACCCTCTGATTAAGGGTTGAAATTTGAGAAATGGGCATGAAAGCACGCACGGATAAATTAAATTTATGTTAAGTTTAACCATATAAATAAGGTAAAAATGTGCTTAATGACAATGGAACTTCAACAGCTATCAGGTTCACACCGCCATTTACTGGTGATTTTATTAATTCAAAGTTTCAACAACAATTTCCAACACTAAAATGACAAAAATCAATAAAAATATTTTTTAGTTGACTTTTGGGCCGAATCAGTGGGCGAAAAATAAATCTAAGCATCGCGTTAATTTGTGAAAAATTTGCAATGAAGTCCTCTAAAAAGTCATCTATAAAATGCGTGGATTAATTACTTTCTTATTACGCAATTTATACACCTTAAGTTAATCATTAATTTGTTAAGTTTGTGTATTATAGAGAAATGCGTCAGTCATTACTAATTGTAAGCCATAACATTTTAGAAGATGACTTTTTGTGTTTTGTAAGACTATATGTTACAACTTGAGAATTTAGGAATAATTAACCCATTTCATTTATGCTTTCATTCTCTCATTCTCCATTTGTGCTTTTATTATGTCTTTAAGTGCGTTTTAATAGTTGGTTTAAAAATATTTTTATTAAGTTTTTTACTATAAAGTTGCCATGGAGATTGCTTTATTTTCCCTTTGCGTTTGAAATAACAAGGGGAATCCGATCTTTTTAAAAATCCTTTTTCTTCCTTTGCCACGCGAGATTCAATCTTATAAATGCAAGGTTGATTTCATAATACGTAGAAGGAAAACTTCGAGAGTCTAGTGTACTATAGCAATTTAACCAATGGAGATACCAATCAATTTTTTAATCTAATTGATTCGCTGTGAAATAGTATAAGTGACTTTGCGGTCGTTGCATTTCGCCCTTTTCTATCGGATATCCTTTCGTTCACGCGTCTAATTATTCATATTTTTTAAAAGGCAAGTTCAGATGAGGAGAGCTTCCAAGTTGTATTCATCGGTTTCTTTTTTAATTGGCGTGCTAACTCCTTTAAGGTCTTGATAAAGTTGACGTCGGTCCCAAGAAGATCAGTTCTCTCTCTTACGCACCCTCCTTCTCCTGTATCCGTCTATTTTAATTTCATTAGCCCATTGAGCGAAGGCGCGCCATTCGCCAAATGAAACGTATTCCCTGTTCAAGTACCGAGCTCACATTCGCTTCCACGCTGCCTCTCCCACCCTCTCTCCCTCTCTCATTCTCCACTCTCGTATTAAAAACAAAAAAAAAAGAAATATAAAGGAGAGAGCCAAATTATTAATTATCTCCCAATTGACGTCACCATTTCGCAGACCCTCTTTACACTCCTGCACACCTCAATGGTGCTGCCATCTCTTGAACTTATCAGGAGCTTTTCACGTCTTCTACCCTCTCATCCCTCCACCCCGCTACTCATCCCCTTAACCTCCCCCTTTGCTCGTTTTTTCGCCCCAAAACCTCTTTCTCCTCTCCCCCTTAACACCCCCCCCCCCTCCCCTGTCTTCTACCTCCCTCCCTACACGCGACCCATTCACCTCCCCGCAAACACGATGCTTTTATTTTATTTTTTTTAATTTTATAAATACGACCCTTCTCCCATTTAGCTCGCTGCCCTTTCTACAATTCCCTTTCCACTCGACTCTCTCTCTCTGTCTCCTTTTCACGCTGTCCTCCTCCTGCTTGCCCCTCACTCCTCACTACCTACCCTCTTCCTGCGTACTCTTCCTATCATGTTCCTTTACCCCCTCTCTTGTATTTTCTCCCCTTTTTCCGTATCCTCCTCCCTTTCCCTCCACCCTCCTTCCTTCTCCACTTCTATCCCTCCTCATATCCTCCAATATCACCCCTTAACACCCTCTTTCACCCCTCTTCTTACCTCCCATCTCCCTCCACGTCATTCCTTTGGACTTCCTCTGCCTTCCTCCTCTCTCTCACTCTCCCTCCACTTCTCATCTTTCTTCGCATTTTTTTCACATCCTCTCTCCTTTCTCATTGCCCCTCTCTTTTACCTCTCCCTCCTTCCCATTCCCTGTTCATTTTGCTTTCTCACTGTTCTCTCCCTCTTTCCCTTCCTCTTTTTTCCTCCATCTCTCCATCCTCTCTGTCTATGATCTTTCTCTTATCCTTTTCTGTTCCTCCTTACTTCCTCCTTTCTCCCCCACCCTCTTCCATCCATCCTCCCTCTACTCTCTCCTCTTTCGCTCTCGCTCTTTATCCTCTCTTCCTCACCTCTCCCTCCTTTCTCTGTACTTTCCTCCTTTTACCCTCTACTCTCTCTCTTTCCCTTCCTCTTTTCCTCCTCTCCATCCATCCCTTTCCCTTCATTCCATTCCTCATCCGTCTCTTCCTCATTTCTCATCCTCTCTCCTTTCTCCCTCACTCTTCTTCTCTCTCCTTTGGTGACCGAGTGGATAAGCTCGACTGTTTCTCCGCCACTCGAGTGTTTTTTTTTTTAAGCCCGGAGCTTCGTCTGGTTTGGATTTTTTCCCTTATTTTTTTCACTCCGTTCGCATCATTTTTTCTGCAATGAAGTGCCTATTTCGCCCAATCGATCTTTCGTAATAGCGCAAAGATTTTTTTTTTACATTCTGGACGGGAGGAAGGTCTTTGTGTACACATGCGCCCTATTGTGTCTACGTCTCGTTCTGTCGTCTCAAGAAGAGCGATGCGTGTGCACGGAGACAAGTGTTTGTAGAGAACGGATGGTTTAATAAATCCGCTACTCCCGTTGAACATTATAGGACATAAAAGTAAATGCTCAAACGCCGATGTTTTTGAAAACGAGAGGTTATGCTGATATTGTTAAGACGTCTCTCATCAAAGTCCATAACCCTGGCGTTAGGTAAATGGTTAGGACGAATTATGAGTCACCGTGATTCATTTACGTCTTAACTCAGATGCAGAGACACACGGGAGATTATAAAATCCGGATATGGAAAGAGTGAAAAACTCCATTACCATAAAAGAAGAATATATATAATCGCACAGGTTTTCCAGGGAACGAAAACGCTCTCAGTGACAAGCATTCCACAATTATGGACGTTTTCTGACATGTATTTAACGTGTAATTCGTGTAAGTTACTCGTTTTGGCTCTGTAACTCCATGGCGACCCCACTTGAGAGTAGACCACATATTAGCTTCAAGTCACTGGGCCAGATTCATAATTAACTTCAGAAGTTTTAATTTATGGACCAAATGATACCTTCCGTTTTACTCCAGTAAAAGTCAATAGAATGAGAAATATTTGAAATTTGGGAAGAAGAAAAATGCTGTGCCTGACCAGGAATCGAACCCGGGTCATTCTCGGTCAAATACAGAATTTCAAATCCTCAAATTTCTGTTATGCTATATGCGCTCATGAGTAGCAACTCAATTCCTCGCCATTACATCCCGAGAAATATTTGGTTGCAACTATAACAGGAAATTAAAAGAGATCAGTTCTTTTTCGAATGGCGACGTTTTTTCGTTGCACTGAAAAGGAAGCCTCACGAGAGAATAATGGTGTGTAAATTGTACGAAGGGCGGTCAGAAGGGAAGTTTACAAGGCACATAGTTTGAGATTCTTTATTACAGTCCATAATATGAACAATGCTGGGTATTTATGCTGCCACACCACCAATTTTCGACATAATCTCCGCAAAGATTGAGACACTTATCATATCGTGGGACTAGTTCTTCTATTCCCAGTTGGTAGACGTTCGTGTCCTTTTCGCTCAGAAATCGTCTCACTGCAGTTTCCACATCGCCATCACTTTGAAACCTGTGGCCTGTTCCATAACACATAACATCTTCGCCATAAACTTCCACAAGCTGGCGATGAATTTCTGCCACCAACAAATTTCTTGCGTTCGAAAACCGAATTACAACACGAACTTCGTTCTTGGACCACTGTTCCATTCAAGCTGTCATGTTCAACTGACTTATGCACACAATATGCAGTAGACGGCTGGCGAATTGACGTGCAGCGTTACAAACAATAATTAACAAACCCCTTCGACATAACCAGCATAAGTGTATGTCTTTTGGTTGCGAGATTATATGCGTTGTAAACTTACTTTCTGACTGACCCTCGTATGAGGGATAAAGAGTACTCTGGTGATCTCGCCACACTTTATAATCTTGTCTTAAATGTTAATGACTCTACAACCATTGCAACAGTTATCCGAGGTGAATTTTCTCACCGATTCTTATTGGTTTCATTATGACGTGTTCGGTGACCGAAAAATGAGTTGCGTATCAAATCCGTCATTTTTTTCCGCCGTTCTTTATCGTTCTCTCGGAGCGTTTTGCGCTAAATGTTTATCTTTCCTCTCCCTTCGGGGCATTTCTCCCCGCGTCATAAACAGACGAGATACCGTGGCCGATAAAAGAAAACAATCGAGCTCGCGATGGAAAAACTTTCTTCGCGCGTCGCTTGTTTTTTTCGTCCTTTCTCCACGCCACGAGGTCGATGTCCCTCGGACGAGGTATCCCGGATTTTTTTTTTTATAATTGTAAAATCTTCTCGAAAGTTATATCGAAAAGGCTATAAAGAAAGAAAAAAGTCGCGAGGAAATTTTCCGATGATCCTTTTCTTCCTGTTATTGTCAGGTCTGCGAATGATTGCCGAGGGTTTTAGGACGATTCGGGCGCAAGATTTTCTCGTGGGCGATTCCCTAGAAGCGGAGGGAAACACAAAGGAGACCTCTCATTCGCGGTTGTTTTGTTCTCGAGGTACGAACGCGGGAGAGAAAATATTTGGAATATCTTATAAGAAAGGGAAGAGCGAACGAAATGTTGACCGAACAAATTCCCTTTAATGAATCGCTTCCCGTGAAAATTTTATTTGTTACGTCTCGCTAATGTATTAATTACTGGCTTTATTAATTATAATAGACTGTTAATTTCACTAGTTTAATATGTAATGCGTTTATTTCCTGTTTCATTTACGGATGTTTATTCCACGAAAATTTGTGTTAGCTTACGTCATATAATAAAATAACTTTATCTTCCCAAAAAATGTTCTTAAAATGTTATAGTGATTAGTTAGATGGTGTTCCTAGACGGTCGGTGCAAAGGAATATACATTGGTTTTCCGTGTAACAGAAACGTGACGGGAATGACGGTGTCTATCCATTACGCCTGCCACAGTGTACCATAAAGAACCTCCCGGCTTTATGTCCTTAGAAAGGTACTTTATACGTATAATGACGCTCCCAATACTCAAATGTATTTCTTGTAAAATATTTTTAAATAGTCTGAGATATTTAACAAAAAGAAATATAATAAATCAACACTTGTAAAATATACGCACTTAATTTGTCATTTCCATTTAATACGCCATACGAAGTTGGGGTACAGAAGAATGTTCTTTAACATGTAATGCGAATGTGGTACGGTGCCTTAAAGCGGCCCTCGGGTTTAGTTCAGTACTATCACGAGGCTGATTTGAGTTTGAGACTCCTGGCCTAAGAAGAAGATTCCGAATGCTGTCCCTACATATACCCTATCAGAATACCGAATGTAAGTGATTAATGTATATTTTATTTAGGAGATATAATCTTATAAATATTTTAGAGTGTATGTATGTATGTTCTTTATACGTTTTTACACCGTTGAAGCTATCGAATTCAAAATTTTCATGGGCCATCCTATGGACCAAAGGAAGAACTTGGTCTAGGTTTGCAGACCATGGGGTCTCTTATACCTCATGGGGTCAACAAAATACTATTTCCATAAGAATGCATGGGAAATGGTGTGGAGAAACCCCAAATGCCATGCAGCCCTTCACTGATGTGGATATAAATATACCAAAATATTAACTTAGTATCACTGGAAATGGCTTATTTTACGTACGAAAAACTGAATATTTTAATTCTGTTCACGTTTTTTCGTATTACATGCTAAATCGCACGAAATTTTCCTTTAAGCGCAAAATTTATCGTTTTAGATGACCATTTTCCAGGCGGCAACAAAGCTAAATTTCTTAATTGTTGTCCTCTTCAAAGGGAGATAGCCGCGTAAAGATTAATGCAAGGAAAATCCACGCCATGGCGCGCCCTAGAGAAAGAATAGCTAACGCCAAGATAAAGGGTACAAATGGATCCCACCTCGAATAAATCTACCGCCATTGACGAATAACTTTCGTCGCGAATATAACTCGTGGCGATAGCCGTACATGTATCTAATCAACTGGGCGTCCCAAATAAAAAAGTTTACTTTGTATTTTGACCCTCATTTTTGACGCTGCAAATCGAATTTTTCATCGCGAACGCTTCAAAAAACGTCCTTTATTTTTCTTTGACGACGAAAAACGAGCGAGTAAACACCCCGGCGGTGGAGGAGCGTCGAAAAATCTTTCCACGCCGAGGGCAAAAATGACTCGAGAGATGCGTTCGCCTATCTTTTTTGTTTTCAGTCGCCTCCGATTCGCGCGTCGACGAAAGGAGAGCGGAAAGAGTAGGTTACCGTTGGGGAGGAGGGAAAATAAAGGAATCATTCCTACCTTAGCATACTCTTATTGTATACTGTACGTAACGATTCGGATTTCAGGCGAACGCTTTAATCGAACCTTCGTCTTTCACCGGAATCTTTGCAACCCACTCCGTACCTCTCTCCCACCCTCTCCCTCTCCTCCTTACAACTTCGCGTCCGGATCCGAAACCTTTCCCAAACCACTCCCTCGAATCCTCCTCCTTCCTCTACCTCTCTCCTCCCCCCTTTTCCGCGAAATATAATTATTTCCTCGCATCCAGTATTCGAGCACATAACCGCTCCAGTTGGACGGAGGTTTCAAATGAAAGGTTCAAGTGAGGAGAGAGAGGGAATGAGAAAGAGGGAGAGAGAGAGAATAAGAGAGGAGGGAGTCGGATCAATAGAGGTGGTGTATGGTTTTTGATGAGCTCCTTGTTTTTTGTCAGTCGCATGGATTTGAAACGAGTTTTTCGGTAGACTTGCTCCAGAAGGGGGTTTGCATTCGGGGCTAGGAGGGGAAGGATGGGGGAGAGATGTAGGGGAGGTCTTCAAGCGTCTCTCTCTCACTCTGTATAACCTCTCCGCAACCTACCTCTCTCTCTCTTTTTCTCTCTTCACCTTACTTCCTCCATTATTTAGGTCTTCGGAGGTAGAAAATGGTAGCGAGGGGGCAATCCTTTTACCCTCGCTATCTCCCTCCCCCTCCTCCCCTCTCTCACTCCCTTTTTGGTTCTGTCTGAGTGCGCTGGTGTTTATGTCTTTGTGTGTTCTCGTACGTGTGTGTGTGTGATCGTACGTGTGGTGGCCCATTGTTTCCATCTGGCGGCGGACGAGGGAACTATCCGTGCTCCCTCTCTCTCTCTCGGGAGGGGGAGGGGGGGTTTGATGTCTACTGTTTGTTTTTTTAAATCTTTTTCGGAAAGGGTCTGTGCGTGTGTGTATGAATCTTCGCATACCTTACTCGCCGAACGTGTTGAACGTTGTTGCGTGTTACTAACGCGTTACAAGAAAACCTTCCTCGAACTTCCCACTCTCTGCGAGATTGCTCCATCTTCGCCCTCTGGTTTTCGGCAGAAACTTTGGGTTTTGGATGGCTGGAGAGCCTTGGATGTTTCCCGTCCGTTGTCATAGATACCCGTACGGTTCGGGTGGTGGGATATTAGGCCTGGGAAGGGTTTGTTTGCCGCGCCTCGTAAAACACACGAGCTGATTGCGAAGGGCGAATGCGCGGACGGGACTTCGACATCAATCTCGCTGAGGCATTATGCGATCCAAGGATGTTTGCTTATTTTTTTCGAAAGCGCCAATGATAAGCGGCGCTGGGATATTTTTTTTTTCGAAAGTAATTCGAATCAATCTTTCGCGGGGAAAGTTGACGGCGTGTCTCTGAGAGGTCGTCGCCGAAATCACAGTTCTGGACGTCTTTGCCGAAGAATTCCAGGTATTTCTACGTAGGGTCTTATTTACAAAAACAACCATTTTTCAAATTTAACGTAAAATTTTATATGATAACTGTAGGGAGAGGTTTAAGGCGGCACCTATTAAAAATGTTCATTTGTATTTAATGAAACTTATTTTTCGAAAATGCAGCGTATTTATACACAGCCATCTGTGATACATTCACTGTAGAATTGTCGAGATCGTCTTATGGCTGATAATGTTCTATAATAAGCACATATATCACAATTTTAAAGTGAATTACTTAGGTATTTCCAATATCTATAACAAGATTTAAATGGCTATTGGAGATACGTAAGACAAGTACTTGAAATTTGGTACTTAAATGCTTATTATGGAGTACCTATGTGATGCAGTTCATGCTCGTCACAAGTTATTAATGATCATTTTATGTATTATATCCTATCGTCCTATTTCTCGCTAGGAGGTTATCAATGGCATCTTCTTGTCTCAGTCTTACTTCTATTTGCAGGGCTGAATATGATAACGCCTGAGGAATGTAACAAATACCAGAAGAGATCTTTTCTTACAAGTAAACAATCTATTTGTGGCATTTAGATAGGTTAGGAGTGGGTATTTCGATTCAGGCCATTTTAGGTGAGAGGAGCCGCAATTAAGTCATTAAAGAATCGAATGCGGAACAGGTGGCTCGGGTTGCCAACTCCAGAAATCCGACCGGGTTAGACTGGTAGGTAGTGAGTGCACCTGACTTCTAACCCGAAGGTCGCGGGTTCGAATTCTGCTTCGGGCGTGGATGTTGTGATTCGTCTCGGAGTTTTTCTGCTACCTGCAGACAAGCCTTTGACTTTGCGGGGAATGCATCATTAAAAAAAAATATCATTGTAACGTTAATTCGTATTTCCAAAAAAAAAATTAAACTTAAGGTTTACTTCTGAAATTTTTCTTATTTTTACGTACATTCACTGGAGTGGATTCTGAGGCTACTGTGATAACAGATTTTTATCCAAGTCAAACGGAAATTCCCATCACTGGCCTATCGGATTGCTTCACTGAATTTGTATTTCTTCCGAATTAGTTTTTATCGCTTATTATTTATTAATTAGTTTACTAAAGATTTGCACTGGTCAACGAATTGAGTGTTGTTAATTTCAGGCACGCGTTGCATTTACATATTTTGATTTAGGGTCAGGATGATATGTTAATATACCTCCCGTAGCAGGAATTCTCCTGAACCCTTTTCTCCCCCTGATCTTATGCAGGGTTAACTCCACTCTTCTAACCCAGGGGTGCACAACATACTGCCCGCCGACACATTTTTTGTGATCCGCTTGAAGCAGGGAGCAACTCAGCTGATTCACTCCTTTTATATCAAATTTGCACGTAAATTATATTTGTTTGCCACTTCAATTTTGTAGCATAAAAATGCAAGTTAAATTTGTTATGTTCATTATTAAATCCACATAATGTGTTTAAATTTTTATTATGGACAACATTTTTATATTGTGGCCCGCTTAGGTCTAATCAAGGGCGATTTTGACCCGTGTCAACTTTTGATTTGTGCACCATTGCTCTAACCACTCCAACCTCCAATCCCTTTCTTTCTATTCATCTATCATCCTTTCTGATCTCCAGTTTAATGCACTGTCTCTAACCGCCGTTTATTTCCGTTACGTGCTGCTTGTTCGTTTCTTTTTGTGTATCAGTTTGTATCTCTTTCGCGCTGAAAAATAACCTAGTATGTAAATCTGAAAGCTTCATCTTCCCTTCCTCTTTCGCCACCGGTACCACAGTTAAGTGTGCACTGGATTTCCTTCTTACAATATTTATCCAATTACTTGTTTTTACCATTCCTTTTCCTTAACTATATATATATATATATATATATATATATATATATATATATACACACACATACACACATACACATATATATATATGACATTTTGTGTTTATATTTTTCTTGTTCATTATCAGAAAGTTACTTCAAAATCACTTCCTTCGGAGTTTCCTTACAAATCCGTTTTAAACCTTTTGTCGATATGTTTCGCGGGCGAGTACTTACAAAAAATCGAAGATGACAGTTCGCAATTACGAGGATGTTTTAGCGCTGCCCTGATTTTTAATCCATTTTTCTGGAAAATCTCCGGGCCCGTCTTTCCAATTTATCTTTATATTTGACGTTTCGACATCTTCGTTTTCGGAAAATACAGGTTTGTGTTTTCCACATATGTATGTACGTGTATTTGATTTATATATATATATATGTAAGTTTACACATATATATATATATGTAAACTTACGGAAGAGAAAGGTAAATGAGGATATTTAGCGCAACTAGGTGTTGAAGGAAACCCAGTGAGCACTTACCGGAAGGAGAGCAGCTGGTGTGTTGGAGAGACACATTTGTGGAAGTTATTGGAGCGTTCCGGATGATCCCTTCGTCAGCACAAGAGAGACACAACTATACACACACACACACATATATAGTGTGTATGTATATATATATATATATATATATATATATATATATATATATGAAAGGTAACTGAGGATATTTAGGGCAACTAGGTGTTGAAGGAAACCCAGTGAGCACTTACCGGAAGGAGAGCAGCTGGGGTGTTGGAGAGAGACATTTGTGGAGGTTATTGGAGCTTTCCGGATGATCTCTTCGTCAGCACAAGAGAGACACAACTATATATATATATATGTAATATATATAGACACACACACACACACACACACACACATATATATATATACGGCCTCTCCGCCCCTGCAATCATCTTTCCGCGGCCCCTCCTCCGCCCCATCTCCCCGCAGACACACTCCTCCTAGTATTTTTTTTATATTCTTGTTACAGTGCCATCTCGCTCTTCCTCCATTCACATACTTCAGATGATAATGATCTTCGCAATGGTGTGGACTGCGCTCCGAGATGATTTGGTCTCAAGCCACCATCTCACCCCTCTTTAACTCTCTCTCTCTGTCTCTCTCATTCCTCATTTTCCTCCCTACTCCTCCCCTTCGCTCATCCCCTTTTTTCTCCCCTCCAACTCTTCGCAATCTCGCGATTTTTTTTATTATTTCGTTCCATCGGAGAGTATCTTCGTACCCCATTTTCCCCTCTTCTTCCCTCCCCTCTCTCTCATCCTGCTTCCCCTCCTTTTCGTTTCTTTTCCATATTTTCCCCTCGTCGCGTTCTACTCTCTCTCTCTCTCTACTCATTCTCTCTTCTTCCCCTCTCTTTTTTTTCCTCGGCCTCGTCCCGAGTGCGCTCCGAAGCTCTTCTTTTGTCTTAAACCCTTGAAGGTGATCGTTAAATGTTTTTCCATCCCTCACTCATTTTTGCGGGTGGTGATGGTTTCGGCCGATAGATGACAGCATCGGTGGATCTCGCGCGAGTCGACGCGTTTTTTGGTAAGCGTCTTGAGGTTTTAAGTTTTTGTCGCTTCGGGGAATTTGTTTTTTTTCAACGCGGGTATTTTTTTTTGTTTCGTGGCGGTGACAAATGACTGTCTAAATTCCGACGGGTTAAGAATGGATTCTAAATGAGTTTCTTTCGACCCTTTTCACCTTAAAATGAGTTATTTATCGTTCGTTTATTTTCAGTGAAATCGATAAAATGAAAAACAACTGTTTGAACATATGTATGTGATATTTTAGGTCTTTTCATGTAATTACAGTTTTACTATCTTGAAGTGATAAAACGAGAGAAAATAATCAAAATAAATTTTATTGCAAATGGAAAGCTGTCGTTAATCTGACTTTGTGTACTGGATAGTAGTCAAATTTGAAAACAAACACTCGTATATTGGATGCTTTTGTGGACAAGATATGTTACTGTCATCGCTTTTAAAAACCTGTGATCAAGGTAGCTTAAAGATCAATTTTTACAAAAATCGCTCAAATTATTTATCTTATTATTATAATGATAATGATAATTATTCATAATGAATTTTATTTTTCATCGTATAAGTTCATTCGAGAATTAAGCTCTTAAGAATTTTTTCATTTTTGAAGCTTGTCACTGGTTTACATTCTGAACTTAAAATGGTATTCCTTAAACCAGGGTTCCCAACCTTTATGTAGACAAGGGCGCATTACTTTTAAGCTGAAGCGGCGGGCGCCAGTATTCTTGCCCTGGCGAATAAAAGTGCGAGTTAAAACTTAAAATATGTACATCGTACGTAAATTCTATTAGCCAGAGTCATGAAGTCTTATGACATTGATTCTTTTCAGCATTCTGTAAACGCTCAACACTATTAGTCACAAGAGCTGAAAGTGTTAAGGTTGGGAACCCTGGCCTTAAACCTATGAAAAAATGTATTGCAAATAAAGCTTCGTGTATAGAAGCAATAGTCATTTACAAAATGCCTGCCTAAAATTATACCGTTTCTTCCTTTAATTAAAAAATTAAAATTCTAGGTTTGTCGAATTTCGGTTTTATCTACTGACTTAACAGTTCGGCGTTTGGTACCTTTTGAAGCCAGATTCGAATTAACGCGCGACAGGGGAAACCATAACGCGTTCATCTGTTCGCGCTAAATAGGGTTCAACTGTTACAACGCAGGGCTCTACGAGCGAGCAAAAAAAAATCAAAGCGAGATTGTTCCCTACGATTCATTCCGACCGACTCCCTCGGGTCGATGTCCAATCGTTCGATAATCGCCCGGTTTTACTATCTCCCCGCCATTGTCTCGACTCCAATTACCGGTTTCCAACAAATTACTCTCCGGCAGTGAATTATCACGCCCGGTGCCACTTCCGGTTTCGAATCGAAATGGCGATTTTTTCCCCTATTTAATTAATTGAGTCGTCGCGGGATTGGAATAGAGAGAGAGAGAGGGAGAGAAAGGGAGAGGGGAAGATTGTGAGATGAGAATTGACGGGCATAAAACCGTAGAAACTGATTACCTCTGTGCGTCGACGTGTTGCCATTCTCCTAGTGCAGGGGTGGGCAAACTTTTTACGAAGCGGGCGCCACATTAGCAGTTCTGGGTGGTTAGGCGGATCACATTAGGTCTCACATAGGAAGTTATTTGAGAGAATGCGAAGGGCTCTGTTTGTGAAAATCATTTATTAACAAATTTTGGTACAATAACTTCGCTATATAAGGTTTTTCGGCAACTATTTTAACCACCAAATGTGGAATTTACTGTTTCACGTTTCACGGTTCTCTTTTATAAAGACATCGCGGGCCGCATAAAATGCTCTCGCGGGCCTGATGTGGCCCCACCCCTGTCCTAGGACGTCAATCTACGTCCCCTTTGTGGACGTGTGATGGGGTGAGCGTCTCAGAAAATCAGATATCTTCCAGTGGCGCATCGTACTATAGTCTGTTCACTATCTAAAGTCTCTTGGCCTTCATAGAGCAAGTAGCCAATCACGAACGTTTCCCCTTGCATCGCCCCTCAACTTTCGCACGGGAGGATAGATACCCAATCACGAACAGCAAGGAAATGGCGGTAGAAATGGCAACGCAGACCAATGTGAACGCTTCAAAATCAAGAGTAACATTGAGTTCCCCCCACTACCTTACCAAACGAACCATCTCGTATTGGCTGCTGCCAAGAGACTTTAGATAGTGAACAGACTATAATAGCGAACCGTTGCAATAAACTGGGATTCCTAGCCGAGGGTCCACCTACAACAAAGAGGCGTTTCATAAAAATTTATTTGTCGTCAATTTTTTTAAACTCGCTATTTTCTGTATTTTTAAACATTCCCACTCGTAGTTCTGGATAACCTCGATGTCATATTAATATTTCCGTTTGTCGGGAGAGCGCATTACACGTAATTGTTTTCGATTATCGCAATGTTTCCGGCGAGTCTCTTCGAAATAATTGAAAATCGTTCGCTACCACCATATGATATTTAAACTTGCATAGTCTTGCTATTATGGATGGAATTTAAGTTGATTTCTCGTTGTTAGATTGTTAATTTTAATTTTTTAAATAATAATAATAGGAGTTTTGCACTAGGACCCTCAAAAGTATTCTACGCCACTGACCTTTTCTCTTGATTTTTATTAGTAAAAGGGGCTTTTTGATTCGTAATCCAATTTCAAGGAATTTAATCATCAAAGACACCCTTAATAACAGAAAAAATTAAAACTTAAATATGGAAATAGTGGAGCGCATTACTGAGGTAAACGGTTAGTTCTTAGGTTGCCGATTTCGTGGAAACAGCCAAGGTTTACGGAGTCGTCCTCTCCGCCCACACCGCATACATGGAAACGTACCTCTAGTTTGCTCGGAAAACATTGACACACGCTTAATGCTAAACATGTAATTTAACATTAAAAATAACTAATTCTTGATTTTTTTCCCCAAGTTAAACTATCCAGAGAATTGTGTATCGTGTAAATACGTGTAATTACATAACTGTTAGAACTGGTATATGTATAATGCATAAGGACTGGTAGGATAAATAATAAGAAATGCTGGTTTTCTTAGCTAAAATATAATAATGAAAAACACACTATTACCTACTACTCTTGTGGGAGAGGGGTGCTGTAAAATCTTGAAAAGTTACATAAGGGTGCCATGAACTTAAAAGGTTGAATAACACTGATGTTGCATTCAACATATTTATGTTTTCAATAACATTCTGAGTAATTATTCATGCAAGTTTATCTTGAAATCGGGTGAGGATATTTATTATGGCATTTTGCAGGGTAAGGAAATGGGTTATTTTTATGTTGGACCATATGACGGTTATAGCTTGCAGACACATTTCACTTCATAACTTCACGGATGGTTCTCACTAATAAAACTGCCTCCTATCGTTTCAACGAGCGTAACTTTTTATTATTACGATTGCGATGGAAAGGATTGTTATTATTCCCTTAACCAAGTTGCTTTCTTGCTCGCGAATCACATAACACTGCACGCCATACATTCGGCGCAGTCCGTAAGTTTCCACAATCCTTCTCTGGCGCCTTACGTCCACTGCTTGAACTGAACTCTTAAAAACCAAAGGAGTAACGGAGATGACGTCAATCTTTTGTTTGGTGTTTTTAATAATGTAACGTCTCGCCGAAAGTGTGCGTACTTAAAGTTTGTTGTGGTTCTTTCTTCTCCATTAGCCTCTTCATGCTCGGTTCTCACGCTACGAGGCGTCTTAAAAAAACAGCGTTGAGACTTTGGATCGTCGCTAAGAAACGTTCTCATATATATATATATATATATATATATATATATATATATGTATAATAAAATCGTAATGATAGTCATCATGCTGCGTAACGCTCTAATTTTGCGAATAACTCGGTTAAAAATTTACTGAGGTGTCTGAAATTTCTCAGAATTTCAGTTTTAATGAATCTCTACGTTATAACTAAAAAAAATTTGAATCACGGGTTTGACCCTCACAGGATGAATGTCGTTTCCCATAAGATAACATGTCAATATCACATTTTTGGTTTGAAGGCTTTCATTCCTTTACTTTTTAAAATATCTTAAAATTAAGTTATCGATACGAAATTTAAGCTGAAGCCCGCCAAAATGAATGAGGATTCTTATTCTTATCGTCGAATACTCAATCCCATGCGTATTCTCTCATATTTTGAATTTATACTCGAGATTTTGTCATTTTATTAACATTTCAATACTAAGATTTCATGGTTACGGGTATTGTTATCCCCGATAATTTCAGTGCATATGCACTTAAATAAAGACTTAAAGATCGAAAATATGATTAAAAATTGCTCGAAATGACCGAAGACATGAATTTAATGCAAATAAACCGAACGCAGTAGTCATGTTATTTTTATTTTTTTATCTATACATATTATTAAAATCTTTTTTCTGGTTTCTCTCTCTCTTTAACGCTCTACACCTCAGCCATTTTTAATCTCCGGGAATTTCAACCCTCTGTTTAGTTTTTATCGAGTATTCAACTAATTTTCTTAATTTGTTATTAAAAACCAAACACATCTCTTATAAAAAATATTTATTAAATTCATATTCAAAACATATTCCCGTTAAACTAATCTAAATCCAATAGGTACTTGGGAGGAACGAAGAAACAGCGAGCAGGGGGCTTGCCCCTTAGTGTGTGTGTGTGTGTGTGTTGTGTCTCTGTTGTGCTGACGAAGGGATCATCCCGAAAGCTCCAATAACTTCTACAAATGTGTCTCTCCAACACTCCAGCGGCTCTCCTTCCGGTAAGTGCTCACTGGGTTTCCTTCGACACCTAGTTGCCCTAAATATTCTCATTTACCTTTCCTCTACCGTAAGTTTATATATATATATATATATATATATATATATCCCTAGAGTATGTAGGGAAGCGTGCAAAGAACATCAGGGTAGGAAAGTGAAGTCTGAGAGGCTATATCGTCGTCGCCCTAATGAGGTTTGTGTGTACTTGGAAACTAAGCCTTGGTTTGGGTTACATAATACATTGCGGAATTTTATTTCTTTCTAGATACCATCCCTTTAATTTCATTCCTCGAATTGCATGGTTTCGCTTTACGCATTTTCGGGTTTAGCGTGATTTTCTCCCTGGGAATTACCTCGAATTACACGGCCGTCAATTTCCCTTTCACGCTATTTTGAAAACCCTTCTTCTTCCTTTGAAAAAGCATATAATATTTCAGTTTGTCCAGGAGGTTATAAGAAACTGTAAAGGAAACAATACTGAATACGTTTTAAATAAATACTAACTATACCCCGCGTAACATACGCGGTCTAGTGTTTTTGAACACGTTTATTCGTATTGGAAGTAGATTTAGTGCGAGTGTTTTAATGGGAACGTTTTGCAAGGAGGCAGTCAATAGGGGGGAGTCAAGCGGAGATGAAGGGAAGGATCACAGCCGCGGAGAGGGGGAGAGGATTGGAAAGAAGGGGCAGAGGAGGATGGGGAGGGTATTTGAGCACGGGGACGAATTGAATGTTAGTCCCATTGGAAGAATTTTTCAAGTGTGTGTGTGCGAGTTCGTGTGTGTGTGTGTGCGTTCGTGTGTGTGTGTGTATGAACTTATGGAAGAGGAAAGATAAATGAGGATATTTAGGGCAACTAGGTATTGAAGGAAACCCAGTGAACACATACCGGAAGGAGAGCCGCTGGGGTGTTGGAGAGAGACATTAGTAGCAGTTATTGGAGCTTTCGCGATTATCCCTTCGTCAGCACAAGAGAGAGACAAAATATATGAGTGTGTGTGTATGTATATATATATATGTGTGTGTGTGTGCAAATTTAGTCCAAGAGACGCACAGATTTTACCTCATCTGTCTCTATGAGGTAGTCTACCCCACTTCAGGACCACATTTGCCGTGCGATTCGAGGGATGGGTGTGTTTATTTCGTTTTTGTGTACCAGACCGTCATATATGATTATATTACACCAGGGAACGACGATAATATCGACCGTTCGTCGCTTTTGTGCACGCCGACTGAAATGCGCTAAATGCCATGTCGACTGCGTTGGCAGTTGCTGTAGGCTACGAATATTTTTGGACCCACTAAAGGTGGAGCGCTTCCGTATCCTCTGCCGAAGTGAATGTTCTCCGTTTTGAAAGGCGCTCGGAGTGCATTTCTTTATAGGCCGCGGAGGAAATAACGGAAATTACGTCCAGCTATAGAAGAAGAAGCTTTTTTGGAGTTAAGTATCGCGGATTTTTTTTTTTGCGGAAGGTGAACTTTCAAGCCATGTATTTTCAAATAGATCGCGAGTTAGCTGAAATGGTCGCAATAATTTCAGTAACTAAGCGTTATGTAGCCTCTTTGTCCTAAAGTGGTGGTTGCCGTTAGAAAATATCATCCACGCTTATCATACTGAATGGGCTCTCGAGGAACAAATCCAATGTCGATTCTAGTCGCGTACTTAATTCATATCTCTTTAAATGACGTTGAATGCTGATTTTAGCCGCAGTGGATGTTTTAACTTGTAAAACAATTTGTTAGTTTACTTAACGCAATATATTTGCTTTCAGTGGGAGATGATAGGAGTCGTTTAAATTTAATCTATTAGTTATTTAGTTCTTTATTCATCTCATATCAGGTGGCTCGAAAGCTCCATTACTTCGTCTAGTTCTTATTTTCATACCGCACTCTTTAAGACTCGTTTTTTCCTATAAAAATGTATTTTCATTATACCCTCTTCTGCATGATCATCATTCTAAATATATTTCTTCGGTTGGCCTTATTATTTACCATTAGACCACTTTATAAGTTATGGTTTTATAGAAAGCCAACAGAATGGTTGTTTTTTGTTACTATGTAAACAGCAGCCTTAGAGAATGTACAGTATTCTTTATGTCATAGCATTTAGAAAACTATATTGAGTTCTGCCTACTAGTGCCCTGCATTTCACCATGTCGGTGAGTGGCAGAGGTGGCAGCGTTGATATCAGGTCACTGGTGAGGTGCCTTTCCTGTAAACCTTTAAGTTTAACGTTTCTTTTTTCCTTCTTCATTTGTTTTCCTTTTAATTTTTCCTTGTCGTTATTTTCCCTAAATATTCAAATTTTCACGGTTAAGGATTTCTTATTTTGAAACGTCCATTTCGCCGTAGTCTCCAAACCCCCCTTTTTTTAATTGTATAGAGTTTGAAACTTCTTTTTTTTTTATTTTGTGGTTCGGCCGTCATCTTCACCATGTTCCTGCGTCGTAACATTGAGCTAACTATAAATAACAATTTCGCTCATTCCTCGGATTACTTCCTTTCGAACACTCAGTGGCATCCCTTTAGAAAACACACATTCGGTCCTAGAAAAGAGTTGAGTATGACATAAGCAACAGATCGACGCCATCTTACCATAATTAACTAAGATCGAAAAATATTACGGTTCCTTCAGTTCGCGCGAAAAAATGAACGAAGAAAGGATTTTTGTATTAGAATCCGCTCCAACTCTTCAATCTTGTTTCCCCCTCGTTTGTCCGTCGCGTGTCATTCTCCAAACATAAGACGTTCAACTTTTCATCAAAATGTCTTCCATTCGTTTCCCGCCGGTTCTTTCCGTCTTTCTCGAAAGCTATCGATCGCCCCCTCCCTTCCCCCCCACTCGGCCACCTTCGCTCCCGGGATTAACGCGAGAATTTCGGATACCGCCAAAGATCCCATTAACATCGTAATAATCTACCTTCTAGAGAACCTATCCCGCTTAATTAAACCAACTATTTCGTGGAGACGGGCAAATGAGACGTTTGGGTGTGTATTTTTAGAAAAGGAGACGAACCAACTCGGGTCGGCTGTTATGACGCCATAGTGTTGTGAATTTGCCTACGTGCCTACGTTGTTCTCGGTGTCTTCTTTTGAGGAGGGAATCCTCGTTTTCCACGTTTTTATTTATTGTGTACCAACGCTCAGCGAGACCACTCTAGTTTATCTCGTACTCCTTGTATTCTCTGAAGTAATTCTGCGCACTCTTCAAGAGAAGGAGAAGAAGAGAGAGAGAGTGGGGAGGGAGGGGGAGGGAGAGGGAAGGGGAGAGAGAGAGAGAGCAAAGGGATGAGGCTCAAGAAATCTGGAAGGCATCAAAGGGTATGTCGGTAGATGGATTCTATCTTCCTAGCATGGAATATTTTTATCTCGCCTCTCGTCCAACATTTCTTTTCCTCAGCGGTTCCTCCATTTTCCATTAGGTGACAAGGAAAGGCTGAATGCGAAAAATTGGGAACTTGAAATTTTTTCGTCGATATACGCCGCGCGATTCGTCGTTTTTTTTCTTCTTCGCTCGGGGAGACTGTTCTAAATGATGTCTCCCAGCCAAGCGTTGTTTCCATGACCGAATATTACGCTATGCGCGATTCTTTGTGACTGAAAAGTAAAATCTTTTTAGGTATTTCTTCAACGTGCAATTGTTTCTGATTTATGGAAAATTCATAATTGCTATTTCGCACTTTAGTTTGTCGTAAGTTTTTGTCGTTTTATAATTTTATAATTTATCAGTCGGATTCAGATTCAACTTGGAAATCTTTATGGGATAATTTTCTAATGAGTATCGGGGATTTCTGTCCTATTTAATACTATAATAGCCCACATCTGTTGGTTGGTTGGTTGGCCACGCCATGGTTTAACGCGAATAACTGGAGAAATAATCGAGATAGAAACACGAAATTTGGCAGGAATGCTCGATTAACATATTTTAAGGTAATGATGAAAATAAATCTTTAAAAAAGTCCTGGGTTCGACTCCAAGGAAGACATTTCCATTTTCCGTAAGGTAACACGTAAAATCGGCTTTACGACGTGCAGGATTTCGTTCTTTTTTAGATTAAAATTAGAAGGAATTAACCTACGATCTTCGGATCTGAACCATTTTGAAGAAAAAATTACGTTTCTTATTCTGTTCATCTTTTTCCGCCTACAGTTCGAAGTTTCTCAATCTAATCGTTTAATTCACACAGTTTGAGGAAATCTTGCCATTTTGCCTTGCTTACCAATTCCATTGTTAGACTTCTATATCATATTGTTATTTCAGTCCTTATGGGTATAAACGTTCTCTGAATGCTTTTAATACGAAAGAAAGGGGGGAGAGGGAGCGAGAGGGATGGTTAGAGAGGGAGGGAAAGAGAGGCAACTATTTTAAGTTTAAATAAAGATAACCCGTCAACAACAGAATATTCACTAGAAATGTTGTATATGACAAAATATTTCATATGTAAAAGTGTGATATTAATTATTTTAAATGAAAATAATAATAATCTATCTATCTAGCTATAATTCTTCCGCTGATATTTCAACGGGCATTACACTAGTGGTTACATAATAATTGGATGGTCGCTACGGAATATTTTCCTTAAAAATGAAGTTCATTCATATTTGATGACCTCTGTCCCTTTATTGGGAATTATATTCAGTGGTTGTATTTTTATAAATTACAGCCTGATTATTTTTTATTCTCTCTCATTCAACTTTTCCTATCAATATCAGATTTCCTTTGTATGCGCAAACAAGTCCACACACAACTCTTTTTTTTTTAGTTTCTTTGCGCGATCAATCGGTTTTTTACCATTTAAAAACGTGTTGGAAATGCAATGTTGAATTCAAATTTTAAAATAATTCTACAGAAGTGCGTTAAATTACCAATTTCGCATTCTGTTATTCATCAAAAACGCGAAAAATAAAATGGGATGCCGTGCATTTTCTCCCGTGAGTGGATTAAAACATCACTTTTCATTGTTATTGTACAGCTGTTATGAAATTGAAGTATAATATTTCAAAACATTCATCCCAGTTTTTATTTTTAATACGAATAAGTGGCTTCAGGGTATGATCGATAATTTTTGTCGTAATTTTTTCTGCACAACATCGAATTAACATTAAAAAAAACTCGCAGTAATTGAAATTCCCGTGATTTTCTTTCGAGATCGTGAAAAATCATTACATTTCTTATGTCGATGAACCCTAGACGTGAATTCAACATCTGGAACCTGCTTGAATTAGAAACGCATTATCATTTGTTGGAAACCTTCTGATTATTCTTAAAAAGATCATTTATTTATTCGGCTAACGCGGAATGTAGGCGAATTTCAGCAGAGTTAAATTCTCCATTGGCGATTTTCTCGCATGCCTTCCTTGCCATCTATCTATCCATCCATCTTTCTCCTCCTATTTGTTCTTCAATGTTTCAACTTCCATCCTCGGATTCCTTAAGACCCCTCTCTGGTTCACTCCCTTATTTTTACACTTATAAGTCCTTCTTATTTATTTCTTAGCCTGTCTGTATATATATATATATATATATATATATATATATATATATATATATATATATATATATATATATATCTCCCTCCATTTTTTTTAAAACCTTAACTCTTGATAGTCAATTCTCTCTCGCTCTCTCTCTCTCCATCTCTCAAAATCTTCTCGTCCTATCTTCTACTCCCACACCAGATCCTCTTATCTCCCCCTCTCTTTCTCTTCTCTATCCTGAGGAAAACCTCTTTTTCCTCCTCAACCTCTCCTAACCTCCCAACTCTTCACTTGCCCGTCTTCGTTCTCATCCTCGCGAGAGAATTTCATCTCTTTCCCTCTTCTCCCTTCAACGCTCGGCACTCCGTATACCTACCCACTCTCATATCTCTTCCTTCTCTCTCTCTCCCCTCCTCTTCCTCTCCCCCGACACTTCTCCCTCACTCTCTCCCTCATTTCTTTCTAACCCCCTTCCGCCCTACACTTCCCTCCATCTACCAACAAGGCCGTTAAGGCTCTTGAGACCTCTTTTCCATTCCATTCTCCTCCCCCTCCTCTTTTTTCCCATCTCCACGCCTCCCCCTCGCTCGCTCTTTCCTTACTCCTTCCCTCTCTGAGTCCCTTCCCTCCGCCTCCTTTCCTTCTCATCCTGACCCACAACTTTCCACTTTTCTGTCTTTGCATTTCCTCTCTCTCTGTTCTCTTATTCTCTCTCTCTCTCTTTTCTCTTCTATATCCTCTCAGTCGCCTCTTATTGAACGATCGTTGGAAATTTTTGCGTTCGAGTGTCTTCTTGGAGTCAGTAAGGGTAAATATTCGTCAGCCAAGGAATTGTTTCGAGTGGGAACATCCGATCTCGTAATGGTTTACGTTTCTAAATCTTCGACCCGAATAAATCATTTTGATGCTCTTCAAGTTTTGGCGCCGCGACGTGCCTTCTACATAAGACGTAGTCTGTATAGGTAGGGCTTCTCTAGGCGCTCTTCAGTGCTTCGCAAATGTCTACGCGACCTGCTTCAATCCTGCAAGGTCGTCCATCTTTCGTGCACCGACAACCATCAACCTGGATGTCTCGTGTTTTTCTAATTATCTTCAAGGTTCGCGTTTCATCCTATCTGCGGCACCGCCCACGGGATTGTTGAGTTTTTAATTAATTTCCCAACCCGTTCCCGCGGTTTATAAGATTCATTAGCGTGTTGCCGAGTCGAAGTTGTCGCCATCTGTCGTAACCTCTAAGAAGCGACTTGTAGTTTTCCGCATATTACATATGAACGAGGGCAATGTTTTTTATCTCTCTTCTCGAAACGAATCTAAACCCTTCTAAATCCTTGGGCTGTCGAATACAAATCCATCTGCAGTATTGGTTCAATTTTCCGTACTGTGGGGACTTCTAAGTCCCGGATGCGAAACCTATGGTTGATAGAGATGTAAAAGGCGCCATTAAACGCCTTGACGGTCTCTCTCTCCCCTTCCCTCCCATGTAGCCCTCTTTTCCTCCGCTCTTCCATCTCCCTCCTCCTACCACCCCCCTTTAGGGTTCGGAATAACCGTGCCCCTTGTTTACATAGGGCCGTGCGTCGTGCGAGCTTTCGGGGGCATAACCTTGCTCCTAGGGAACGAGAAAGATGCTATCCGTGTGGGAGAGCAGTGAACAGACCTCTCCCTCTCTCCCCACCCTCCGTTTCTAGGGAAACCCTTTCCCCCTTACGCCTGCTTCCCTCTGGAGTTGTCGGGTAAACATTTTCCGATGACGCCGTAGCTTTGCGCAGCCTCCGAAGGTAGAACCCCCCCCCCCCCTTCCTCCCCCCTCTCTCTCTCTTTCCCTCAGTTACCCTCCCTCTGTCCCTCCCCTATCTTCTAAACTCCGCTTCCTCTCTCACAAACTCCTCCCTTTCTCGTTTCGCCTTCCCCCGAAGCTTTTTACTCCTTAGGAAAACTGGGGCAATGCAATCTTGCGTCCTTGGCGATTTTTATTCCCTTCATTCCTCTCTTTCTCTTTTCCCTATGCTCATCTCGCTCATTTTTTTCATCTCATCCGTAAGATTTCCATTTGGTGTGGAAGCATACCTCTCTCATCCTTCCTCTCTCCATCTACTTGTTCTCTCCAGCATTTTCTCTCTCTCTCTATCTCACACACACACCGTAATTACTGTATATCTCCTCGCTCTCTCTCACTATTTCCTCCTCTCCCTTCCTCTTTCTTTTATACTTCTGCCTATCCCTCTTTCTTCTTTCCATTCTCTATTTCTCTCTCTCTCTATATATATATAGGACAACTAGGTGTTGAAACCAACATCTTGTGGAGAAAAGAACCCCCATCACCCACTCCTCTGCACCCAGCCCTGCCGCAGACCACGATGCCTAACATGCCCTATAAACCCACCCTCCAACTCATTCTCAAACCCCACCACTAACATCACCTACCCCATAACTTCCCCTACCAACTGTACCACCCGCAACGTCATCCACCTACTAACCTGCACCCAATGCCCCGCCTTTTACGTCGGCCTCACCAGCAATTCCCTCAACATTCGCATGAACGGCCATCGCAGCAGCGTTAGTCTTAAACGACAGCTACCCGTGGCCGCTCATGCGAATAATCACAATCTTAGTTTCAATGTTTGTTTCACGGTGAGGGCCATTCGCGCCCTCCCGGACGACGCTTCCGCCCCCCAACTCCGTCAATGGGAACTGGCCCATATCCAAATCTTAAACTCTTTCTCATCTCCCGGCCTCAATATCCGTTAATACTCACGCTCCCTTCCCGTTCCACCCCCACACCTTCACCCCAGTGTCATTGCCAAATCAGTTGTCTCTCTCTTGTGTTGACGAAGGGATCATCACGAAAGCCCTAACCTCTACAAATGTGTCTCTCCAACACCCCAGCGGCTCTCCTTCCGGTAAGTGTTCACTGGGTTTCCTTCAACACCTAGTTGTCCTAAATATCCTCATTTACCTTTCCTCTTCCGTAGTGTGTGTATATATATATAATATATCTTCCCTCACCCTCCGCTTTCTCTTATTCTTGTCTCTCCCTTTCTTCCTCACCTTAACTCGCCTTCTCTTTATCTCTCGCTCTCCTCTGTTATACCCATTTCTCCTATCTCTTTCTCTCTTCATTCCTCTCTCCCACTTTCTCTCCCTATATTTTCACTCACATCTCTTCCTCTAGCTTCTCTTTCTTCTCTCCCTCTCATCCCTCTTCCTCCTCTCCTTTATCTCATCTCTCTGTTTCTTATCTCTCGTTCACTCTTTCTCACCTCTTCCCTCTCCTTTCTCTTTTTTCCCTCTCTCTCTCTCCATTTTTCTACGCTCTCCTCTACTTTACATCCCTCTCTTTTATTCCTCCCTCTTACTCTTGTAGTATGCCCTTCTCCATTTCTCTCCCACTTTCTTTACTTTCTCTTTCCTCCCTTATCTCTCTCCTTTCACTCCCCTCTCATTCCTCCATCTCCTGGCACTCCTCCCTCCTCTCTCACTGTCGTATACATCAGGGTTGAATGAGCGAACGAGAGGAAACTGTCTGAAATAAAATACTTGAAGTTTTTGTTTTTTTAAAAGTTTTTTCTACGAAAAAAAAGAACGAAGCGAAGGAAATAATGAGTGGATTCGTTCGTCTTTCGTTTTTTGTCTCTGCGTGCCGGAATAATGTATTTCATTCCTTACCCCTCTCCGCCTTCCTCATCTTTCTCCATCTCTCCTCAAGAGTGGAATCGGAAGGATGCTTTAGTTTTAGAGGAAGTTAATTTTTTTTCTTCCAGATTTTTGTTACGCGGATAAGGCGTAACGGCGGAGTCGTTTGCTTTGTGTATCGAATTCGCTCGGATGCGTGTCGATGTTTTTATTTTCCGCGTGTAAAATATATCGTCCTCGGGAGGTGTGGGTTGCTTTGTGGCGTGTAATGCGTTTCATTGTGTCTCTTGTTGCGTTTTATACACGGAGCTCGTTTTATGGCGTTTTATTGAAATGATGTCACAGGAATTTCTATAGCGAAGGAAGGTTTGAGCGAACCGCACAAGAATTCTTCCGGCTAAGTAATCGTCGTTAGTGGTAAACGGGATATTTTTTCCGACCGGTGAATACTACTAACATTTGAAGTATAAGTACTTAACAGATTTTTGGTTAATGCACTTACAATTAGCCGTAACAATCCAGTCACCTTCTTTGCTATATTGCCAAATGATTTCTGTTGAAAACTTAATTCGTTGGAGGAAATATTGAAAAATATTGGTGTCCCATTTTAGTTATTTATTAGTATATGTAGTTTTCGCTTGAATGCGGGAAGTGTGGATTCGCTGAACTTTCTATGTGCACGGGTCTTTTAAGAGTTAGTCACAACTACTACATTTAGGTTGCTGCCCGCCCGTCTGTCATTTGATTTTGGAAAAACCACATTTCGTAACTTTCAGTCAAATTCTTCTCTCTCTTGTTGAGTAATTACATGTGGGTTTTCATACATATTCCAGGCCGAAGAATATCTATTTTTAGCTTGATGTTCCCAAAATATTTTAATTTTCATTGTGAATGTAATATAATTCTTCACAAAATAACATTTTTACGCCAATTGGTGCTATTCAGGGTCTGAAACATTAGCCTTCCAAAATTATGATAATTTGCTACGCATAGTCAAGAGCTTAATTTCAGTAGATGCCGCTTAATGGAGTCTTATCGAATACTATTTAATTGATGATATCAATATAAGAATAAACAGTGGCCGTTTTCAAAATATATTAATTTCGAAATTCCGTGTTTGATCGCAGTGAACTATTGAAAAATTATAAAGATGAGCGATTAACATTCGTAATTATCGCCGTTGAACATAATAAGTTTCTGACGGAGTCCGAACGAATGACATTTATGAGTAGGAATCCCAATTGGATCCCATTGCATCATATCCAGTTGCTTGATGTGAAATATTAACATTTATCGAACGAAATAAACCTTGCGATGATACGGGAGATTGATGATTCTTCTCCGACGTCCGCTTTTTTTTTTTTTTTTTAAACTCTCCGCCAATCCCGGCCGATCGTTACCCCATCTACCGACCGAGAAAATAAATAAAACAGACTAAATATAACCCTTCGGATCGCTGCTAATGCAAATACCTCGGTCCCTTGGAGGACCTCGCCATTCTGTCTCCCTTCTTCCTCTACCATTGTCATCGAAGTGTTCTGCACATCCACCCGCGCCATCTAATTTTTCCCCTTCGTTGCCCGTGCCACTCTGCAACCGTCCCATCCCCCGCCTCTTCTTAAATAAAAAAAATCCTCCCTCTCCCAATCCCATTCCATTCTAGATAAACCCTCCCTATCCCCGGCTCACCGCCTCCCGTTTCATTTCCCACTCGTCGTTTCTCATTCTTTCGCCACCCTCCTTAACCTCCCCACCCATTTCCCCGACTCCTTACCCTCCCTTCCCCTTCTCCCCGCGTCCTGTTCCCTGCAGAACCAACCCCTTTCTTTCTCCCTCCCCCCTCGGAACCCCTCAAAAACCCCATCTCAACCTCCCCATCACCCCCGACGGCCGTCCTTAACTGTGGAGATTTCCCCTAATGAAGAAAGTCACAACGGCCTGTAGCATTCTTCTTTCTCATTTAACGACCTCATTACAGGAAACAGTTTTGTATTCCAATTTAGACGTGTTTTTTTTTCTCATCTTTTTCTCTGTTTTTTTTAGCTTGGATGGATGGAGGGTGTGATGAGGAGGGGGAGAAAGAGAGAGAGAGAGAGAATGGAGTCAGCGAATAAACTGGGAGGGAGAGGTAGCGGGAGAGTGTTGGGGGTGGGTGGATGAGTGGTGTTTCTTTTTCGAGGTGTCGTGGAGGGAAAGAGGTAGTGGGAGGGTGTGGGGAAAACTCAAGAGGAGTGGCGATGGAGGGAGGGGTGGAAGAGGGGTGAAGGAGGAGGGTGGGAAGTTATAGGTGCAAGGATGCGAGAGAGGTCTGAAGCGCTGCGATGTGTTTTCACCTTTTGTTCGACTGTTTGCTTTTGAGTTTGGTGCGCTCTTGATTGAATTTGCGGTTTAATCGGGACGCTGGGACGGCGTTAATGAGACGGGAGGTATTAGTGAGCTTGTAGGGATGTTTTTTGTATATGTGTGTGCAAGCGTTTCTGTGTGTAAGACATTTATACGCTGTTTGATATACCGTTGTACGAGTTTATACATATTCATGTTACCATGCAGTTAACTAATGTGGTCGGTGGTAGACAGGGTTGCCACCTCAAATTCGTCAATGGCCCGGAGATTTTCTAATCTGACCCGGAGATTTTACAATATGGCCCGTAGTTTCTCATAGGTGAAGATAGAAAAGTAAGTTTTTGCCGCATTTAAATGTTTTATATACAATAGTTAATTAGTATTCATATAAATGTAAGGTATTTATTTATTGAACTCTTCCATACCGCTTCATATATATAGTTGACCCGGAGAATTATACCCTTAACCCGGAGACTACTCTCGAAACCCGGAAAGGCGGCCATCCAGATGGTATTAGGATGTAATGAACTAAAACCTACCTAACAGTTTTCCCTCGCATGTTGCTTGGTTGGTTGGTTATGATCTCGTATTATCCTCGGGATAAAACTAGTCTCGATAGATATGTGGATGATACACAGCATTTTATACAAACGGAAGCATAACTTTGTAATAAGGACGTAGAAGAACCGAACGAAACCAAAGTTCCACCGAGTATAAGTACTAAAACATTTTCGGCTTTGCTCAAAAAGAGAAATCATTAAACGTAGTTTCCTCACAAGTTTACTTTTAAAAGCTGCAAGATTCATAACGCATGAATATATTAACGGGTGAATTATTTATGTATTTATTTATTTATTAGCATAAGTTCAGATACAGAACTAGGCCAATTACACTGAATATCAATTCAAGTAAAGATTTTTTGCGTTGGTGTCTGCAGGAAAAGAATTTCTTGAAAGAAAAAGGAATTGTTTTTTTATTCGGAACCGTAAATTTTGCAGTTTAATTGGGATAATTCAATAAATTATGCAACGGCCATGTATGTATTGTCTATATAATTGACAAAAATGAAGAAAAATATTTATTCGGCATATTTTAGGCCATTATATTCCCGACGTAATTAGAGGAATTAATAGTAAAAGTTATACTCTGAGTTTATAGTACTAATAGACTCTTAGGATAAGCTTTGCTCTTGGATATTTATGAAAATGCAAATTTAGGTACATATATTTCCTTCAGAAAGATGATAACCACTTTTTCCATAGCCATAAAATGCCTTTAAAATTCCAATTAAGCTGACTTATTTAGTGTCTTTACGTCTGGTAGCTATTAATATTGATGAAAGCAGAGACGTTTGCATAATACTGTGAACCACGGAAATGCTTCTCATGGTTTTTTCCTAGGTTGGCTGATAATGAATCGCGTCTTCTGTCTGTTTTGAAGTTAATTTTGTAACTGCCTATGAATGGTAATGGATATTACCGGGTAGGTCAGTTAAAAATTGATTTTATTACCAAGAGTTCTTCTGTTCATGTAGATAAGGAGCAATACTGATTGTCATTTTTTTAAATTCTTTCTCTTTATTTTATTTCATGTTGAACGTTAACCTTTATAATCTAAAACGTGAAGCCATCGTAAAAATATTTTGCCGACTATTATGTTTTTCTTGGAATTTATTAAAAGTGCTTTACTCATCTTATTATGGTCAATCAATTTTAATTTTCAATAAAATAAAATAGATAATATCGGATTTATTCAGTTAAAAGTCAAATGACTTCAAATTTGTAAAGAAA
The DNA here is from genome assembly GCA_036926305.1 of Uropetala carovei. Classification (NCBI taxonomy): domain Eukaryota; kingdom Metazoa; phylum Arthropoda; class Insecta; order Odonata; family Petaluridae; genus Uropetala; species Uropetala carovei. Next base: position 1,246,133 of record JAXCHB010000210.1, read on the forward strand.
TTGAAAACATTTTTTAAAAAATTTATCAAACGTACATTTCAAAATAATTGGTCTTTTTATGCTAAAGAATCTTTTATGCCTTAATTTTATTTATACTTTCCGTATATCGGACATTTTCTTCGTGGCAATATGGTTGCCTAAGTTTCAGGCTAATCTATACGAGCTTGGATCCAGTTAAATGTCAAATTCTTTTAATTATATTAAAATATGCAAATATTTCTAAATATTTATTTTCTACTTTAGAGAGCATTTTAAAAACAATAGCACCTATTCTTTTTAGGCGCGTTTCGCTTCCAGCGTGAGAGCCTATTATCGTCGGTCGGTCCGTCCGCATGTTCGTTCTCGGCTTCTACTGAACGGATTTTCATGAAATTTGATATTAAGGACTTATAATCAAATATAATAAGAAAATCGTACATATGAATCACGTACGCCAATCAGGGGTACCACTTTACTGGTGACAAAAAATTACATTTTCGTCATATCTCGTAAAGTATTGCTCATATCAAAATATTTTTCAAATAAAAGGTGTAGAACTTGTAAAGAAGAGTATTTCCTTTCCTATACATTTTTATCGTAGGAGTAGCCGTTATCGAGAAAATCAAACAAGAATGTCTTAATTCGAGTTGAAATTTCCTTGCATGGTTGCTTCTTCATTGTTGCTATCCTAAACAATCTCACAAACAAACGTTTAATTTCCTTACGCGTGCATGCAATATTATTAAATAGGAAGAAAATGGATTATTTTTGAAGAATATAAGAACTTTAAAACGCTATTTCCCTCACGTACAGGTATATAATTTCTTTCTAATACTCCATTGCATTTGTGATACGTTGTACACTTTCCTAACTTGTTCTGTATAAATTTCAGTTATATGACTTGCTGTATACCGGGCATTTTCTTTGTGCAAATAGGGATGCATACTTTTCAGGGGCAGGAGGCCTAAACTATATGAGCCTGGGTCCAGGTCCAAGGGATAGGAACCGTATAATACATACGAAAAAGAAATCGAAGGAAGACGGCGGTGTGGCGGGAGAGGGAGGGAGAGAGAGAGTGTGTGGGAGAGGCGGGGGCGACACTTTCTGAATTGACATCGGACGGATGGGAGTTTAGGATGGAGGGCGAAGGAAGGAAGGAGTGTGAGAGGAAGGAGAATGAGGGATAGGGAACACCGTTGGGGTTGAAATACCCCAGAGGTGGAGAGATAGAGGGAGGAAGAGAGAAGAAGGCTATAGTATAGAGGAGGAGGTGGGGGGTTGAAGATCCGTAAATAATGGTGTACAGAGGTTCGTCGTGCGGAAATGGGAAAAAAAAAGATCACGTATGCGCTGCTCTCGGATATCCAAACTCCGCCTTTTTTCCTCCTCTTCCCCCCTCTCCCCCCCACCCTCCCTCCCCCTCCCTCTCTCCCATCTTACCGTGAGTCTGCGGCTACAGTGGCGCCTCCCGACATCGAGCGGAGACCGACGGAAGCAGATGTGTGCGGAATCGTGGCGTGCCCGTCAGCTGTTTTATTTCTATTTTTTTCGTTCTCTCGCCCTCTCCTCGCTTTAAAACAAAAAAGAACGCGCTGCCGGAATAAAGTATTTTTCGTGGGAGGGCGCTGCTCTCCTGCACAACTCTTTTTTGTGCCCCGCAGTTTTCTGGGCCGTGTCAATAATACGTCTCGCGATGCAAATGCGTTCATATTCGGATTACACGAGTCCTCGGTCAACAGGTAATGAATCGATATGGGATTGGTTTGTCATATTTCTATTTCCCATGGCGATGGTTTTGCGGCGGCCGACCAATAGTTTGGATTCTACGCTTGCGAAATGGATTATGTTTTGATCACGGATTAGAATGTTTAATGCGGATGCTATGCAAATATGTTTTCGTAAGATTTGGAATGGAATAAACATATGGTGTATGAAGTTGAAAGGGTTGTTTCCGTTGAATTGAATATAGCAATATTGGGGACATATTTCGAGTTTTTGTGGTTAGAAGACAAGTGGAATAAATTCTTCAATAAAAGATTCTGGGTGGGACTCTTACTGTAATGTGAATTTTATAAGGTGATAAGATGAATAATAAATTCTTTGCGAACATTCAACACGTCTGTTCAGTCTATTAGAAAATATGCAGGCCATAGTGTAAAATAATTTTCTTTTTAACTTTAAAATAAATTTTATACTTCGTACTCATACGAAATATACTCTAACAACGTGCTATATCCCCAATGGGATTATTTATTCATTAACTTTTGGTTAATAATCAGAACCGTGGCTTACAAAATGCATTCCGACAGCAGATTTTAACTTTGGCATTCATGTAATCACTTCATTTTATTTGTTAAACCAAACATCGAAACACTTTTTCCTATGGTGGGGATTACTAGCTCCAAATTCGTTTTTGTTTTACCAAATGGTGCTAAAATGAATAGGTGTAGTTCACGGTGTAGAAAAAATACTGGAAATGAAATATAACATAATTTATTCCCAGGCGAAAGGCGAGCAGAGATTTTAATTACAATATAATGATACACTTTTCAGGATAATAACGGGAGTTTCCCGACCACCAGGCCTTCAATGCGAATGCAGTACCATTTATTTGGATTTGATAGCGCTAGAATCATAGTAGATATTAACCAGAAGCGGGCACCTGAGTCCTTCCACTTTTTGATCAGACGGAAGCTACGATTATGAGAAAAGTGGAGGATATCCTTTTATAATTGTACCGCGCGGAAACGTAAAATGACTGTCGCGGCTCCTCTTCCTTGTATTTCGACCATCGATCGAATCTTGACGAAGTTAAAAGGGTCAACAACATCCATTTACCCGACGTCATTCATTCTCTCCGCCGCGAATCGAACCGAAATCAATCCAAACTCGATTATGAAGCGATGTTTTCATGGGTCAAAAAGGTCACTCTTCTCCTACCCCTTCTCCGCTTTTCCCTTGATTAAGTTCGGGTTTTTTGGAGTGTGTGATGCTTTACACCTTTTTGCTTTGTCTGCCAAATTCGGGCGAATTTTAGAGCCAACAGTAAACGATTATAGTGCGGCGGCGTCGAATCGAAATGAATGTCGCGATGCTAGAATCTAAACGGTCTTCGTCGATCCTCTTCGGATTTTGTTTCACTGCTTTTCGAAGGCAATTTTTTTTGGGATCCGTGTTTTATTATATAGCGTAAGAAATAAATGGATAAGAGATAAATAAAAAAAGCTCGACCAAGCGGTGAAATGCGAAGTTTACCCTTATACTTCTTCGGTAGAGTTTTTAAGGCGGACGATGACCGGAAAGCTTTGAAGATGCGCTCTTGAGGAGCTTCGCCGAGTCTGAAAAAAGTTTTCCTTACTCGACGCATGTCCTCCCGTTTCTTCGAGACGTGATGGGAAAGATATTCTTTTAATAAAAAAAAAGCGTTGCTTGACCTCAACATTTGGGACGTATATTTTATTTAACCGGTGTATTCCTCCGGCGAAACCTTTACTCCTGGAAAACTTGCCGTGATATTCTTTATGCAAAAATATAATAGTAGTTTTAAATGTGTTATTCCGATAAGAGTTTGTTTCAAATTCACGTTTTGGATGATTCGCGCCTCTAGTTGAATAAGATCAAGAACCAAACCTTAGATTTACCACCGCTTGTTACTTCAAAGATAAGTTCTTTTGATGTGAGAATCTTAAATATATTTGTCACCGCAAAGGCTTTATCGTTTCTATGGAATAACCCCGTCGGCATGGAGACACCTGGTCAATATTTAACTTTCTATTCTATTTCTATTGCCGACCTGAATATATGACCAATGTAGTTGTTTTCTTTCAAAGTAGAGTTATAGAGCTAGATCAGGGGTCTTCAACCAGTCGATCGCGATCGACCGGTCGATCTTTGGCCCTTTTAAAGTCGATCGCTTAATCTTGCCTCAGCGCTATTACTTTGTATTGAATCAAGTGAGAAAAGGTGAGCCGACGTAGATTTTGAACTCACGGTTGGAACTTTTTTTATCGAGCTATGCAGGTGATTTTATAATTGTTCAAAAATTAAGACCAACTGGAATGCATAAATCAGATAACACAGATATCTCTCGATCTCAGCTATCGCAGGAGGACACGAGCGTATCGTTGTTTATCGACTCTGAGTATTCTTAAATGTGCGAATTATTGCAAAAGGCAAAAGTTTTAGGTTAACTGCGGCTTTATGTGTAACTTGATTAACTAAATCAAGTTATGTTTTGGTTGATTTCTTCCGTCTGTATATTTATTTAATTCCCCTTTCCTTCAACTTCTAATAGATTAAAACTTAGTAATACATTGAATTATACAATTTCAATCAATTTGATCTTAACCAAAATATTCTCTTGCACAGAACGAAAAACTCGAATAAAACTTTATTCGAGCTTGTTTAACTCGAATAAAAAGGTGTTTGCGATTACATTGGATTGACGTGTTAAACAGGACATTTCATGTTAAGATGTTGGTTTCGATGTCTCTTGAAGTTTGGCAAGAAATTTGCTGGGATCCTCTCCCCCCCCCCCCCCCATCCCCCTCCCCCTCCCCCTTGCTCAACAGCATTTCTCGTATCAAGGCTCACTTCGCTGGGTCGATCCTCGGTAAATTTACAAATGAATATTAGATCTTGGGTGCTGAAAGGTTGGAGACCCCTGCGCTAGATAGAGTAGTTTTTTTTTAAATGTAGAAATCTTAAGTAAAGATATCGTCGCAAGGACGTTATCGTTGTTATGGAACCCCTTCGGCAGGAGACACCTAGTAAATATTTACATTTGCATTGTATTGTATTGTTGACCTAAATATTTCATCAGCTTCCTTTATTTTTTAAATAGAGGTTATCGTGTGCGTGGAATTGTATTGATAAACTAGAAATTGACCGCAACAAATTTGGAAAAATAAATGCTTTTTTCGGCTACAAGACATCCGGCATCAATGGTGATTCACCGATATCAGACATATGTCCGTTATCGGTGAATCGCGGATGGTGGCTGCTTTATAGCCTTTGGATTTCCCAATCTTTTTTTTTGTCTATTGAAGAGAAATAGTCCGTCTCCGATAATAGGTTAGAATTTATAATCACCACTGATGACGGCTGCTTGGCAGCCGAAGTGAACGTCTGTTTCTCCGAGACTTTTTCATGGCCAGCTTAGCGATGGAATCTTATTCCTTTTCTATCCCTCTCCTTCCCTTCAATTGACGTCTCCTTGGAGGAAGGGGTGGGGGATTCGATTCAGTTTCCGCTTCTATTTTTCACGTTTCCAGAATCATCCAAAATATCTCACACAAGAGTTTATTTTTGTTTTCAGAGTGAGTTGAATTTTTATATGATAGTTACGCTTCTTATCCACTTTCTCGCCACGATAGGCGAATGTCAGTTGGAATTCTCCCATCTTGCAAGGAGTGAGCTTTAAAGGCAGTCTTTTGTCTCGGAAGTTCCGTACTTTGTCCACGCGTAATTAAAGAATCGAACCTTTTTCCGTCGCCTCCCGTGAAAGATGTTTCCTCGTCACGTTTCTGAGAAGTCGCAAGGAAAGAGAGAGATAGAGGGGAGAAATAGATGCGGTATAATCTTCCACCTTTTATCTATAAGTAAAAAAATCGACATATAATTTTTACTTCTCGAAGGAGATTTTTTGTTTTAATATTTGAGGCATGTGATGGAAGATGACCGTGGTGTTCGTTAAAATTTCCTCGTTAACGTGTTTACGATTTCTTCTTAATTGCTCTTTTCTTTTAATAAAATCTCCAACCCCCGTTCGGTTCGAATTGATAATTTTATTAATCTTAATAACACGCGATGCTCGTTCGCATGACTCAGATAAATTAAACGCGACATTTTTATTTTTTTCAAAACGGGTCATTTTTTTTATCGACCTTCCGTATATACATGAATAAAAGCGAACTGGATCGGAATGAGGGAGTCGTTAAGGAATCCGCCTTTCAGACGCTGTTCAAAGTTTTATTTTTGTTTTTCTTTTATAACCGTCGGGGTTTCTTTAAATATATATATTTCGGAATCCATGGCGAGTTAATTCGGTACGTCGTAGTATGTTCATCGAATTATTTTTCTTCGGTCCAAGTTGTGTCGTCTCCAGATATGCTTCTTCCTTGTTCTGCTTGGAATCTCAATAGAAAGGCACTATTGGACTACAATGGTTGGATCGGACTTTTTCTAGCCACCTTAATTGGAGAATTCTTTTTGAAGTCATAAACTCCGCCCCCCATCATTAAATGTAATGCTTCCAAAACTGAATGCATGCGAACTTTTGTAAACCAGCATCCAGGGAAACGTATAACGCTTACGAAAAGACCATTTCATAAGTAAATGACACATGGTCAGCGCAGATTTATATCCAATAACCGTAAAGAAATTGGAAAACCATCGTCGCATGTTGGCTACGTCACTTGTGATTCTAATTCATAGAACATAATTACAGCTGTTGATAGGGCGTGGTTTGTCAATTTGATTACAACCATAATGTAAGCTCGATAATTTTTTCTAGGACTTGTATGACGGAGATAGTAAGTTTTTAACAGCAAGAAAATTGTTACAATTATTTTACAAATAAAGATATCAATGAAATGATGGTCAAGCCATATAACCTACTTTTGGAAGACTTCGTATTCTTATTTACTTGTAAAAAGTTTGATAATGATAATAATAATTAACTTTGAATCGTGTTGCAAATTTGTTGACTCATATATATAGATTTAGATGGCATAGAATCTTATTAGAATCTGAAAATGTGACGCAAGCCATTATCTCAATTCGATAATTCATTTAAAAATATTTTAAATGGCGCATAATTCCGTTCTTACACTCCTTTTTCCCTAACGATACATCGTTATATTACCTAACGCTAGAAACGAAAGAAAAAATGCAAACTCACAGCGCGCAAACATTTTCGTCCGCCTTTTTCCTCGGGACATGAATTTCTTTCCGGTACGCCCCGAAGAAAAAGTTTCATTTTCCCATTTTTTCCTTCTCCTCGGGAATCGTCCTCCTTTTCATCGTCTGCCGTTTAAATATAAAAAAAGAGAAAATAAAGGGGCAGACATTTTTCTCTTGACCTAAGGCCCGCGGGGGCGTGCGGGAGTCGTCGTACGGGAGTTCCACATATAGTTCTCCAACCTGGACGCTTGCAAGCTCTTCGGCCCCATCTCTACCACCCCTTTGGCGTTTGTTATTTTTTTCCTTCATCCGTCTCTTCCACACTCCTTCGCTGCTGAAAATAAAGCGATCGACTCCTCCGTTTTTCTCTCTCTCTTTCCCGGACAAGTTTCGTGTCGATCATTCCTCGCGACATTTAAGCGCCGAACGCTATGCACTCGTTTTTTTTTTTACTTCCACCCTCCGCCGCCAATGCTTCTGCGCATCCTCCGAGAGAGGAAAGGGTGCCTCGGGATTATATATCTCGAAACGCGGATTCATTTCGAGTTGCGAGGCATTGTGGGTAGAGCGATGGAGTGGGGGGGGGGGGAGGGGGAGAAGGGAGGTTTTTTTATTAAAAAAATTTTTTTAAGGTGAGCAGTGTTGGAGGCGGGAAGAGAAGGGTTTTGGGAGTGTGTGGGAGGGGGTTGAGGGAGGGAAGGGGAGAGGAAGGGAGGATGGAGAAATACAGAGATCGATTTAGGTCCCGCCATATAGCCACTAGTCTCTCCGCGCAGGAGGTCCAGGTGCGAGAGAAGTCGAATAAGAGGATAGAGAGAGAGGAGGGGAAAGGGAGTAGGGTTGACGAAATGCCGAAAAAAAAGAGCGGGAAATGAAAAAAAGTCTATACAGAGAGGGCGCTGAAAACACTCGCCGTCGGAGTGGGGAAAAAACTTTTCTCTTGCCTCTTAATTCCTTTTATTTATTTTTTTGTAGCCATCATCTTTCCTTGCGTGTGCGTTTGTGTATGTATTATTATTTTTTCCCGAAAATCTTCGGGGTTGAGGACGGGGAAGAGAGTAAAATAAAGGGGTTTTGCGGGACGGGAAGTGGGATTGGGAGAACCGTCTGGTGGCGAGGTTTGTAATGATAAAAAAACGATGCATTCTTTTGTTTTTTGTGTATTTCATCGTTACTGCTTTTCTAATGAAAGCTGTTTCGCTATGTCTCTTTTGCTCTTCTTTTGGTCGTCGATAATTCGTTTTTGTCGTATTGTTTGTTTTTATATCTCGTTTTCTTTCTCGTTCTGTCTCCTTCGGAATTTATTGCTATGGCGATTTTGATGTGTCGGACGAAGAAAAAGAGAAAAATGGAGAGGAGTATGTTTTTGGATGCGTACAATTTTGGTCGAAATGTTGGGAGATTTAACAGAAGATCGAAAATAGGGCTTGAAAGGCATGGTGTAGTTTATGCCATCGCATCTCTCATTTTCTCCCTTTTCACTCTTACAACATGTACAAATACGTACACAAAAGTAAAAACACGTAGGCACGTATACACAAATTCATACAAGCACATTCGTACACATTCGGCCTTGGTAGACTGGTGGTAAGAGTAACTGCCAACGGATACAAAGGTCGCGGGTTCGAATCCCGCCTTGGACATGGGTGTTTGTGTTCGTATGAGTTATATGTCAGATTGGACGTCATTGTGTAAATATCGCTCATAATAAAGACGGATTTTTATTATTATTATTATCATTATATACATACGGACACATTTTGTATCTATTACGTGGCCCGTTACGATTATATAGCTATATATATAGCTGAATATGTTTATACTTATATGATCAATAATCGTCCGTATTTCCATTAATGAAACACCCCGTCGTTGTTTATAACCAAAGCGTTTATCCTTTTTATTTTAAAGGAAACATAAAAAATAATGGCAATAAACGAGCGTCCGAGCAAAAATAAGGTTGATTATCCATCAATAATAAGGAAGAGTTAGTTCGAAATTGAAAATAGGGACTTAATGATCGTGCTATACATTATTTATTTAAATTTATACCGTTTTTTCTCGTTAACTGAACAATCACAGCAGATCGAAATCAGTTGTACTTGGAAATAATTTTGCCCTATTTTTTATCTCAGAAATGTACATTTCTTTAATTCCTCGCATTTATTTGTATTTGTGCTGTAACATCCGGCCTTATAATATTTTTGGATTACTGCTTCCACTATCCGCCAGTTAAAAACTCTTGGATACCACGTGAAAATTCTCTGAAATTCGATGAATTTTTTTCGAAAACCTACCGGCGTAACATCCCTTTGGATAGACTTGCATTAATATTAGTTGCTATTCCATAAGAGATATTCAGGAGAAAATTTGCGATTCTTTTCCAGGTATCATTTCTTTTACAATTACTGTTTCTTCGTTTGGTTAGGAAAAAGAGGAACGAAATATGAACGCACTCATTTTCTTTCAGGATACCGTTAAAAAAATTCACGGCCGAAGTAAAAAAAATGATCAATCTTATAACGCAAGGATAAACCATTGCTGGTGCCTTATAAAGGTAATTTCAATTTATGTATTTCCAATTCGCGTTTCATTCGTTTCGAATCGAAATGAAATTGTTTCCGATGGAGTTCCTTTTTCGAGGAGAGAGAGAGAGCATCAGATGATCAATTGTTGCGTCTGAATTACCAACCCGGACTATATTTCTTTTTTTTAAATTTCACTCCGTCGCATAACTTCGACTCCCGTGAATTGAAATATGCAATTCTCCTTGAGTGCCCTATTTGGTTGTCTGAGCTGCGTTGATCAATTATTCCGCACTTGCGGGTCAACCCTCCACCATCTCTCCCACACCAACCCAACCCGACCCCTTACCCTTCCTCACCTCCCCTTAACCGTAGTCGGCGGTGCATTTGCTCTCTCACCAGTTCCATCGCCCGCTTCCTTCTTTCCTCTCTCTCTCTCTCTCTCTCTCTCTCTCTCTCTCTCTCTCTCTCCTTCCCTTCTCCTTCCCTCGTCTCCTCCCCTCTCTTGATTTACACCTTTATTTACACATTCCGCTCTCTCTTACGCTTTATTCCCGCTTATTTTTCGCCGCATTCGTCACTTGCTTTTATTTAATTTTCATGGTTTATTTACGGGCGAGCTCTACTCGCACCTAATACTAACTAACTGTATCGGTATTCACGCGTAATTTTTGTGATGTTAAAGGATTGAACTCTGACGGGAAAAATGCACATGAATTTGATATACAACTTCGTACAAATTCCACTGTATAAAAATGAAATAACTTCGACAATGTAGGACTACCATCCTTTCGAAACTTCTTTGATAGGATATTTTTTCTATAGACCTATCTCTTTTGAACGCAAACAAACAGCTTTTCGATTCTATCGAAACTATTTTGTCGAATTCGACGAAGTTTTCCGACTTCTTTTACTCCCTCAAAAATTTAGACGTTACTTTTTTCTTGATTCTCATCGACCGTCTTCAGTCCGGCTTACGATTTATTTTTCAGTCTCTTGTTATACTACGCGGATATAACCCTTCAAAAATGGCACAGATTTTAAATGAATTACAAGAGATAATGGCTCCTAAAACACTATTCAGATATTCATTGAGAATTTCGTTCTTAATTCGCAGGTTTGTGTCTGTTAGCAATCCCTCTTTTCTTAGAATTAATACTCGCGGATCGTTGCGTTTTGGAAACGTTTAAAATTGAAACACCAATCCGTCATCCACACTTGCGCGCGGTCAAATTAGTGAAGACTTACTTATTGATCATTTGAATCTCATTAAACGTCTAAATGTTCCTTCATAATCTGACAAAAATTACATTTTTTTCCTACAAATAATGGTATGTATGCCAGTAATATTCGGCCCATATTTGAAACCGCAGAAATAGTTGTTACATTTGCCCTTAAAAAAATATTAGGTTTTTAATTGAAGAATGGACTTAATTTTCACTTCTTGTTACCGCCATTTTTACACATCGCTTTCTTATTATCCGTTCTCCTCCAAATCCATCCCTTTCTGTTCTACCGAAATTCGCAGTTCGCGGATTTGTCCTCCCGTTAAAGGCGCCTTCCCTGCTTTTGTTTGTATTGGCGTAAACTTCCCTGGAAACGTTTGAATATGATCGCTTGTAAATCTCTCCGTCACCTTCTTCTCTCCATTCCTCACCCTCTTTCTCTCCCTTCCTCCCCCTCTTTTCCTCTCTCACTTTGTCTCTCCACTCTGTCCTTGGCACTCTCCACCTAATTCTCCGGCCCTACCTTAAGCACAGACCTTCATCCTCGAGCTACCTGCACTCGTCTTATTTTCACCCCGTCTCCACCGCCTACCAACCCTCTTCTACGTTCGCGGGCTCCTGCGTCTGATGTCTACCGAAGGGATTTTTAGGCGTAGTAGGTTTACCGAAACAGTTTTTTTAGGCTTGAGGGCGGATTGATTCCCAAGCGTCTCGGAGTAAATAAACCAACCGCCGATATCAGTAGTGGTTATTTTGTGTGCGAAATTATAAGGGTCTTAGTAGATTGCGTTCAGATGGAATCAAATCCACGGTTTTTCGGCGTGCTTTTCTTGATATCCGTTGAAGTTTGCTATAATTTCCCACGTACGTTCGTCGGTCTAACCCTCTCATACTTTAAAACTTGGCCGATTACTTTTAAGTTTAAACAAAGTCGTTCGATGCACTGTTATATTATTATCGAAAAGATTGAAATTGTCGAAGATCTTTAAGAACCTCGTGTATCCAACGTAAATCCAGAACAAGTTTAAATAAAAGCATTCATACTGTGAAAATAGTTTGAAAAGAGGATTCTGACACAATTTGGGACTAATAATGAACGCTCACGTTTTGTGTCCGAGTGCTTTAGCCGTTTCATAAGAAACTGAAATTTTGCGCAATTCGGAAGCGCCTTTGAACGCCTCGTGACGTTAATATTGAATTTTTTCTACCCCCATACGTTTTATAGCTTCAAAGTATTAAGAGCATTTAATCTCGAGATCACCAGGGTGGCAAATTGTGGCCCGCGATTGTGTTTTTTCGAATGCAGTATTTTTTTTAGAGTAGGAGGCATTTTTGGATATCAGATAGGTTCACAAACTAATACGTTTGCGAAACCATGCTGTCCGCTTAAAATAGCCTAGTAACTACCGTGATAAATATTTTTCTGATTTACTGTTTGTTAATTCTAAGATATCACACTCGGAATGGCAGTAAACCTTTCGTCATTCAACCGAACTGATGGTAGTAGCAGTAACGTTGAAGATTTTATCGAACGATTCTCAGGATGAAATGAAATTCGAGTCGGTCCCTTCGGCTAATTTCTCGCGAGAAGAAGAAAAGCGCATTAAATCATGCAGAAATAAGAAAATCTGTGTCACAAGAAAGTATACGGAAAACCCTGAGAAATAGCACGTTTCATTCAGAGCTAGAAACTGCGGCGATTAAAGAGCTTTAGAGCCACTCTAATTATCGCAGCCCAATTGGAAATCTTAGGCAAAGGCTAACAATTAGAATCTCGGCGCAGATTTCCCGCTGATGATACGCTATGGAAATCAAATGTTCCTCACTTTACTCGCAGCCCTGCGCCATGTTATTAACCGGGAAATTTTTTAAAACTACTTTTTTCTCAGCTCCAAGTTTAATTCGGTTTCTGGAGAAAACAATTCTCATCCTCAGTCATCTTCTTACCCGGGTCTCGGGAAAATAATTGGGGAGGAAAAAAGGAAGGGAGGGAGAGATCCATTAATCTATTCTTCCACGGATACAACGTCTCCTAGCGCCCATCACGATAAGCTCCGCCAAACAAAAGCCTGCCTTCTCGCGGCCTCTGCGACGGCACAGCTGTGCTGTCACCCTCTCTCCAATCCCATATTCTTCTCTCTCTCATCTTTCCCCGCGTTAACCCACCGCCCACTTTACTCTTCTTTCTCTTTCCACCCTACCTCATTTCCTCCCTCCCTCTCCCCACCTCTTTAACCCTCCCATTCCCCACTCCTCTCCTTCCCCTCCTCCCTCTGCCTCATACCATTTCCTCATATCGATTGCGTTGAGGCGAGGGACTCGCTTCGGAGTGTGGCCGACTTCGCAGAAAAGGTTACATCTTAAGCCGACTTCCCCCCCTACCTCCTTCCTCTCCCTCCTCCTCCCTCTTTTCCGTTTTATTTCTCCAACTCCCTCTCTGCGCCCGATTTCCGCGCTAAGACGACGAAAATTACCAAACTCTAAGATGCGCACGCAGTTCCTTCAACAATATACTTTGCTCAAGATGGTGGAGAAGGCTTGTTTAAATGTCTTTCGAAATTTCAATATTTTTCGTTACGGGCCTTGTCTCTGCGCCGATGAAAAAGAAGGATTTTTCTAACCGTAAAAGAAAAAAAAAAACGTTTAAACTCTGGTCTTATTGAACGTCTAAATAACTTAGGGATTAAAAAAAATTTAAGTTTAATAACTTTAAAAGTAGGGTCGATTTAATTTGTATTTATTGATATTTATTCAAAGCCGTTTCGACATTCTCAAACGGAATATTTTGAGATCTGCACGTGCGGTTATAATATCTGCCCCTAGATTTCGTTAAGGGACGCCTAATTTTATAGTTAAACTACTTCAACATATCGACTTTTTTATCCCAATCAGAATTTTAATTATGCATTTACTTGATTAAGTAATATTTAAGCATATGTGCATCAGCTCTACATGATCCACTTCGGAAATGGGTGTTTTTATTGATCATCCTTTATATTATTAGAAAAGGTGAGGTGACGCTTTTTGCCAGGTGGAGTTCGTTCTGTAAGCTTCCGGTAGATAGCGTGCATGTAGAGTACAGGTAGTTCCCCCTAACGTAGCGATTGAAAATTACTAGAAGTTATCATACGCCTCGGTGATCGGAGTTTAATATAGAGTGGAGAGGAGCGAATTCCATTCGAAAAGATGGGCAATGAAGGTGCGCGCGCATCCTAGAATGGAAATCACCTTGCATGCGGAGTAGAGAGGCGACTTCTTAAGTCAGTTACGAAACGGTAGCCTTGCTGTACACATGGACAATTATATGTGGGATGCTCAAGAGTTCAAAATAAACATTTTTTTAATTCACATAAAAAACAGGCTCCAATCAAGGAGCGTCTGTCACAAATAACATTAAATAAGCTTTAAAAATTAAATAAGACAAAATAAAATATGCCCCTAATAGAGTTTTAATTTACGAGTAGTTCACGGATTTACGGTGTATGGCATAGAAAATTATCTTTCTTCTTTTAAACAAAAAATTTGCTTTACCTTGCGAAATGGTTAATTGTAAGATTGTGAACCCACCACCAAACATTTTAAGTAAAGTGTATTATAATTATCATTTTCGATTTGTTTTAAATTCTGTTTTTTTCGATATTTATGGCCGTTTAAAATATCCCTAAATTAGTCTCATTTTGTTCTAGGAAAATGAAATTTAGCATATTTGTTATGCCGGTTATTAAAATTCCATTTTACGTTATTTTCATTATTTTCGTTTAAATAACGAGGGGGAATTATTCAAACTGAGAGTTAAATTAGTGACAGTACGGAGAAATAGGAAGGCATAATCGAGAGGGAATTACCGGAGAAGAGGTCGTAGGGTGAAAATGTGGTCGAAGAAAAATTGAAAGGAAAGATACGCAACTAAAGTCTACTTGTTGGTGAAACATCGGTAAATTGTTATCTTTTTTTTATTACGGCTTTCGAATTAGCTCATTCACAACATGTAACATCGCTGCCTCAACCTCGAGAAAGGATGTTTTCTACTTTCGTACCTCCATTGAATAATCCGTCAATAGACCGTAAGTCTTTTGATCTTTCAAAACTCGCCAATTTTTTCGAAGAATCTCTTCGGCAGAAACAGATTAAATCTCTCACCCGGAACCTTTCACCTTATTTACCCATCCCACTTGGAGCTTTTCTTTAGAAAGTCTCGAGAGATTTTTTCCCTGTGGAACAAGGAGGAGGTGGAGTGAGGTTGGAGACGAAAAAAGGCGAAAGGTTATTGAGGCTGTCCTCCGCCTCCCTTCATCCTCCCTCTCCTCTCAAAACCTATTGCTCATCCGCGGAACGGAGGAGGGGAAGATCGGAGGAAGGGTGAGGGGAGGAGTAGACGCCTCCCTCCCTGCCTGCCCCTCATCCCGAATACACCCGCACGTCCTAACAATCCTCCCCGCGTACGTTTCTCTCATCCCCCGTCTCTCGACGACCTTCTCCAGCGGTCAGCCGCCCAAACCCCTTGTCCAGGCCGCGAGGCCTCGGCTATTGCAGTCACCGCCACCAACATGGCACTAAAAAGAGGTTTGGGATATAGGTGGGCAGAGTGGGAGAGAGATAGAGAGAGAGGAGGAGGAGGAGAAAGGAGGGAGAGAAGGAAGGCAAGAGATAAGCGAAAGAGAGGGATGGGGGAAGAAGAAAAGGCAGAGAGAGGAGAATAGAGTGGAAGAGAGAGAGTGAGTGAGTGAATGGGAATAAGGAGGGAGAATGGGAGGTGAAGGGAGAGAGGGAAGTGGAGGGAGGGAAAAGGAGGTGGAGGGAAAAAGAGAGGAAGAGAGTGAGGGAGAGGCGGGAGATAGATGGAGGGAAGAGGGAGAAATGTGGAGAGGAAGGAAGGAAAGGAGTAAGGGATAAAAGAAAAGATAGGGACGAATGGGGGTAGAGGGAAAATGGGAGGTGGAAGGTTGTGGGGAGGATGGGAGGGAGGTAGACGACGAGGGAAAGGATGGAGGTAGAGAAGTGGACGGTGGATGAGGATAAATGATGAAAGTGGGAGGGGGTAAAGAATGAAAGAATGGGGTGAAGGCGGGAGAGGGAGAAAGAAAGCTGGAGGAAGAGAAAGAGGTGAAATGGAGAGGGGAAGGTAGTATGTGTGTGTGTGTGTGTGTGCAGAGGAGAGGATGAAGAAGGTTTCTGCCCAGGCTCTGTGGTCTCTGTGTGCCCCCATTCCTTTATTTATCGTGGTTTTTAGGAAGGATGGACAACTCCCGACCTTACCCTTTGTTGCCCTTCCATTTTTATTCCCCTTCACCGCTCTCACTCCGCGAAAGACTTTTGGTGTTGTTGGAAAACACGGGTTGCGGGAATAGAGACGGGGATTTTTTTGCGTTGTTTTCCCTTCCCCTTGAGGGCTATACCAGCTTATAGCCATGGTATTCTGGACCTGCTCAATATTACAGTGTTTGTATGTGTATGTATATATGTTTGTTTTTGTGTATATACATACATACATACATATATATATATATAGGGCAACTAGGTGTTGTGTCTCTCTTGTGCTGACGAGGGGATCATCCCGGAAGCTCCAATAACTTCTACAAATGTCTCTCTCCAACACCCCAGCGGCTCTCCTTCCGGTAAGTGCTCAGTGGGTTTCCTTCAACACCTAGTTGCCCTAAATATCTTTATTTACCTTTCCTCTTCCGCAAGTATATATGAGGTTAACGAATTCGTTTAAACTGAAATCGGTGGACCCGCACGATATCTAATGAATAGCTAACTATATAGTATAACATTGTCGCTCAGCTTTGTTCTTAACTTTGGGTATAACCTTTGAAGCGAATATTAATTCCAACGAATTGTAAAATTCTGTCATTTCTCAGGATTCATAAAAGTCTGAGGTCTCTGGTATTAAAAGCGTCACCATTTATCACTTGAATGTTTTGAATTTTCCATCAGAACCCGCCCGTGCCCCTGTTACAGAAAAGTATCATTTAATCGGAAAACGACATAACTGAAAATCAGAAGTATTCCAAGAAAATCTGGCATGTACACTTACTGATTGAAAAATCCCTGTTCTTCGAGAAAACTGAATATCGATAAGTTTACTCGGTTTTGATGTAATTTTCAACTTTTGTTGTTAACTAGCCGCAGCCATTGTTATATACTAACTTCGCTTCGTATGTTCGTTAAAACTCGCAAATCTTTCCACCCATATACTGTTAGAGAGGTAATGTCGAATTTATCGGTGGTTTGGATTTGTACTCGTGTACATTGATATTTAAGCTGGAACAAGGATAGAATTTTTTGTAGCAATAAATTTAATTATTATGAACATCTTGATTCTATTTCATCATTTGAACCCACCTTACATTTATCGCGCTACTGCTTGAAAATTCATTGTAATCAAATCGACTAAAATTTTCCGAGTTGTAGATAAATAATCTATTAAACATGTCGATATTTATCCTAAATTTCAATTTAATGCACCGATAAATTTTTAAAAAATAACAAGGTCTTAAGAATAATCTCCTACGTGCCTATGAAAACTAAACACGGATGCCAACTTATCATCTTTGAAGTATGTCAGGAAAATCAGAAGTCAGTGAGTATGGATAACAAAGTGGAATTATAAAAAAACAACGGAAATGAAGAGAGTGAACGTAATAGTTGTTTCAATGAAATATGAAATACTGTGCGTAACATGGCAAAAGAAGTATCAAAGGAATAATAATGATCATCTTCCCGGATTTGGCTAGTCAGCTCATACAGGTACAATGAATTATTTAAGTGAATGGAATGGGATGATCACTCACTGCTCAACTCACAACCTGGAGGATCAATGTCTAAACTCCCTAATTTATCCTTAGACATATTCTACACACCCTCTTAATGGGTTTAATTTTATTAGACTGCTATTTTTTGAAAGGCATTCATTTTGGCCGGATTTTCTCACCTCCCCTTTCTGCCTTATTTGCTATTTCTCGCTTATTCCCCCCCTCCCTCCCATTATCATACTTCTCTTGATCTAACCCTAGAAGCCATTCTCCCTAACCCTCTTGCTATACCTCTCTCTCTCTCTCTCTCTTTGGCGGTCACTACGTCCGCCGTACGAATAAAAAGGACTCCTCTCTCCCCTCAGTTTCAGCCTTCCTCAAAACCTCCCACTCACCTCAACATCCCTCCTCCTAAACCACCCACTCTCCCTATTCTCTCTCTCTCTCTCTCTTTAATACCTTTTCTTTGGCCTCTTACAGTTAAGTTCATTCCTTCCCCCTCGCGCCACAAGCTTCATCTCGCTACGATGTCCTCCTCCCTCCCTCCCCATCACCTCTTTTCCTCCCCCCCTTCCCCTCCCCTCCCTCCTACTCCACTCCCTCTCCTCCTCCTGCCTCCGTTTCCATCTCTGCGCCAGAATCCCTCTGTTATCTGGATATCTCTGCCCACAGCTTCCACCAACATGTTGCGGGCGTTTTCCCAAAGTCTCACCTTATGCTAGTCGAATTCTCTTTCTCCCTCTCTCTCTCTCTATCTCCCTCTTCATCTCCGCTCTTCTTTCGCCTTCGTAGCATTCCCCTCTACAACAGTTCCATTCCTGTTCTTCCTCTAGAAATTTTGGCCCTCTTTTGTTATTTTCTCTCCCTCTCTCTCCCTCTATCCTGCTTTGCTCTCGTGTTCTCTATTTCACTCCTAATCTCGCGGTGTACTTTTATCCTTCGCTGTCTTCTTTTTTTCCGTCGGTCGGTCACGTATTCTTTGCTCCCGCAATCTATTCGATTCATCTCTTTCTCAGTCCAGTATATTTTACGTTTCTCCTTTGTTTTACATCCTTTGTCGTTCTATTTCTTCATTTCTTCCCCCCCCCCCCATTTATTGATTTCGTTTGTCATTTGTTTTCTTCTTCTCGTTGTTTTTCGCTCTTCACTTTCATTCGTCTCTAGTTTTATTATTCACTGCGGCTTGCTATATTCTGTTTGTTTATTACTTTTTGCGTATTCTTGTTTGTTTTCTCTCCCTTACTATTATCGCGTTTCGCTATTTTCCTCATTTCTTCAAGTTTCTCTCTGTGTCATTTTAACACGTTTTACGGTAAATAGTGTTCTTAATCACTGTTCTGTTTATTCCTTTGTATTGACTTCCAGGGATTTTTCCAAGAATTCCCATTGTGATGGACGGTTCTTCGAAATATTGCCTCGCACACATTGTAATTTAACCGCTGTTCTTCTCTTATTTTATCGCCATAGGCTCTAATTGACGAAAAATCCAGAAAAATGAAATGGCGAATAAACTTCCGATTCTTGATGGCTCAAATTTAACTTGTCGGTGGAAACTAAACCTTTGCATTCGCGGAAATTTCTTGAAAACTCTTAAGATCTTTTTGAAGAATATTCTGTTTCAATATATTGTGGTATTCGGAGAATTTCGAAGGAATAGGACAGCAACTATTGATTCAGCTTAAGTAACTTCGCTTGTTTGTTGTTTTCCTACTCCTCCTCCCACGGCCATCTTTCTTTTTATCACTTAAATTAATATACGCCCTTGTCTTTTTGTTACTTGTTTGCCTTCGATAATGTGTTTTCTTTACTTTATTTTCAATATTTTATTGGTTGGTTTGCAACATGTTATTTCATCTATACTGCAAATCGCCAGAAATGTGGTATGCAGTTGACCAGACTTTCTTAAATATAGTTAATTCTGTCATAAATATCCTATTATGATCGCTGGTAGTTCTAGAAAAGAGAGAACCCCGACATCGCTACGTGTTACAGTCTATCTAACGTATTTTATCATTTTATATTCCAATATAAGTGGTAGAAGAAGTTTTGGTAGAAATAGCATTAAATTTCCAATTCACTGTGGTATATCACTTAGAGCAGTGGTTTTCAAACTTTCAACTGTCGCGGCCCCATTTGAATTGACAAATAGTAAAAATAATAAACTTTAATACGAATTCCTTTATTTTATAAATAAATTTCCCGGTGAAATTTTATTATTCGAGAATATTTTATATTTTGGCATTTCAACTAACGTCTAAAATAATTCTGCGGCCCCCCTGGGTGTGGGCCGCGGCCCACAGTTTGAGAAACACTGTCTTAGAGGGAATTATTATAAAAAGTACGTTGCGTTTCTTCCGTTGTTTTTCTTAAATAACCTCCTCTCTTCATATATAGCTGCACAACATTCTTTGGTTTTTACCTATGAAACCAACCATAATTTAATGTAAATAAACTTGTAGAAGGAATGTACGGAATAATAATACTATAACAATATTCGGGCTTTAGACGCTTGAATTTATAGAGATTCCATAAACACGCATAACAAACACACATGACGGACTCAGTGCGCAATTTCCCCTATAGAATATTTTCTCTTCATTCGATGCGGAAATTAACGAATCTCCCAGCGCAATTTCCCAGGTAAATAAATAAAAACAAACCAATCTCTTACGTAAGCTTATAAATAAATCAAATCGAAAATTATCTTCCTTTTAAAAAAATTAGACTACCATTGACGTTGACTGCATCATTTTGAAAAATTACACGCGTAATCTTCCCTTCTTAATTTTGTAGTGTGAATGTCATCGGAAAATAGGGAAATCAGTCCCGTAAACGCGAAATACATCCACGTAGGTACATGCAGAGCTGAGACAAGATATATTTGCTCCCTAAGCAAGGTTTGAAAATTACGCCCCATCCTAATGGAAATATACAGTACACAAAGTCAAATAAAATAGATTTTATAATATAAAGCGTTACATTGAAAAGTCCAAATTATCAATATTTGAGTTCCTAAGCGTCCTGTGTCCTAGACGGATTCCTCGCTCGCCTAGCCCCCGGCTTTGTATATATCTATGTATAAGTACATATGTGCATGTACAACATAACATATATTTATGATTATATATCTATGAGACGTGCACGTATATAATTACACGTACTCGTGTTACCTGCTTCTTACAGTTCGCTCGTGTCTTTAGCCTTCTCTTCGTCCGTTCCGTCTCTCGTTGCAGCAACTTGCATGAACTTCGGGCGTGACCTGCATATGGGTATAACATGGGTGCGATACACGCCGATGGGTGCTACGCTACTGCTACATCCCTGTCTCCATCCACCAAGGAGCTGTACTTGCAAATGAACGTGTCGTGTGTCGAAACGCAAAATAATATCCTACGGTTACCTGGTTAATAGTAATTTGGATGAATTTTGTTCGCGCGGAGCATGGGCTAGTTGTATCAGCTCGAACGAGCTTTATTAATCTAGAAAGTTTCGAGCTGCCAAATTATTTGCTATGCGATATATCCCGGAAAAAGGTCGAGAAATTTGAATGCGTTACATATTTGAAACTGTGTACAAAAAGTGGTTATAACAAGCGTCGTAGGCACAAATCGTGTATATGTACGTTGATTTGTTGGTGATAAAATAAAGGGAAAATGAACATTAGATACAAGCTTCGCCAGAGTAAAAAAAAATTTCCATGCATGAGATATTTTTAACGAGTGTACCCAGAATTTCGTTTTTACGTTTCACTTTTTATACATTTTTTTGGGTGTAATTGAAATTCGTTAAATAATTCATCGCATTTAGTTCGTATTTTTTCAGTGTTAAAAAAATCACCTTTTTGGAAGCTGATAATTCACAAAAAAATAATGTTTCACGTTTTTTTAGGAAAAGAGAATATTAAATTGGATCGGAGCTTAAATTGGCGTAAATATGTAAAAGAACACCTGAATTAAATCTCTTTAATAATTATACTGATCATGAATTATAATCGTACTAATATCTTAACGAAAGAAAAATCAAAATTTGTTTTAGAATGATACAGTGAATATATTTTGTTCTTTTTTTTCGGGTTTTCATTATCGCGAATTTTTTTTCCCGCGCAGCGTGAATTCTGGGGGTTTCCACTCCACAAAATACCCGAACAGAAAAAAAAACTTTAACAAAACCGTAGTAATATTACCCGGCCTCTCCTCTCTGCCTTTCTAATTTTCTTCCGCGGCGGAACAGAAACCGAGATAAAATTCGCTGTTAATATTATTGCCTCCGCGTATCTTACGGTCCTTCTCCGACATCCCGCCAGAGCGCAGCACACGTACGATCCCGCTCGACTCCCCCCCCCTTTCCCTTCCCTCCTTTTCTTCCCCTCACCCTTTTAGGTTAACTGGTTAAACTAAAACCGCTTCGCGTTACCCCCCTTCCTCCCCCCCGTTTCTCCCATGAACCTCCCTTTTAGACCCTGTGCACATTTCTCCATCGGCTCCGTGCGATGAGTTTGGCGGTGTGGCGGGTCGTAGCGGGCGAGCAGAAGAGAGGAGGAATAGTAGGAGGAGGATTTGGAGCCAGTGGTGCAGAGGTCTGTGGGCGTGTGGTGTCGACGCCAGGAGAGAAGGGCAAGGGGGGGAGGGGAGGATAGGGATAGTTTTTGTGGTGCGGCGGTGCGGTGTCGGCGGAGAGTCCAGTGGAGGGGAAGGAGGAGAGTGTAAGAGGGGGGGAGCGAGGAGGAGGAAGAGGGAGGTAGGTTGGCGTTTGTGGGGATGGCATAGGGCGTGAATGTTGGGGAGTGGCGTGGTAGGGTCGCGGTTTAGGCCTGGCGAGAGTGAGGTGGTCAGCGAGGGCAGGGGGGAGAGAGAGAGGGAGGGAGAAGGGGGGGGGGGGGGAGAGGAGGTAAGAGGAGGCGGTAAAGGGCCTCATTCACTAGGAGGGGAAGAGGTGCAAGCGGTTTGGGCTATCCCTGAGAGAGAGAGAGAGAGGCGAGGATAAGGACGGAAGGTGGGAGGTGAAAGAGGAGGGAACAGAGAGATGGAGAAAGAAAATCGTGCAAACAAAGGGATCAGTTTTTTTGTTCGATTTTTTTCTTTCCTCTTTAAAACGTACATTATTGACCTATTCTCCTTAGCAACTGATCTGATTTTTTTTTATCCTGCGCTTGTTGTGAACCCTTTTATGATTCCCAGGTTACTGTGGCGCATCCAGGAATTTAGTTTTGTGGGCAAATAGTTCAAGACGTTGTTATCTGAGCATTTGTTTATTGATTTATCTTAAAGAACCTTCGTGCAACGTTAGAAACTGGTGAAGGAAGGTACTGATTCAAATTTGGACAGCTTGAATCCATCTTATTTCCATCTGACGTTCGCATAGTGTATACTTTTGTTACTTACTCAGCTTAAATAATTAATTTAAAAAAAAACACCCGTGAAAGAGGAGAGTTGAAAACTCCATAGTTATCAAGAATTCCGAAAAAGCAGGAGAAATTTTTTACCTTGATCGGGAATCGAACCCGAGTCTTCTACTGGCCCGGCGATTGTTCTAACTACCGAACTGCTGAGGCAGTCTGCCCGGCAAATTGAAGATTCCCGGTCAAGACAATTTTTCTCCTGTTTTTTCAGAATTCTTCGTGCCCGACATGTGCCTATCTGCATAAAATTTTCACCAGGACTGTCAATAGTTATCTCTAAAAAGAAGTGAAAATGTATGTAATCCTTTCAAGTAAACGTCTTCTGGCGGCTTGCAGAGTATTCATGTAAATGTAAATTCCCCACCTTGCAATATTAGGCGAGAAACATCTCTGCCATTAAATTCTCTATTCTTGACATTGATAAAGAAATCGAAATCTTTTTTAGCGTGGTGGGTTCTCCTTCGGTATAGTAAAAAATTACTTCAGAGCTTTCGGTTATGTTCTCAGTAGAAGCTGTTCTATACTCCTCCATCTTTATAAGAGGAAAAATTGTATGACGTGTATTATTTGTTATAATTAACGTAAGATCCTGTCTGTTTTTCTTTTCTTGCTTTACGATCTGGTTTTAATTTTTTTGTTCGTTCGATCCTAACAACCTGCTTTTAGCCTAGGAGTCGGCAACCTATGGCAGATTCGAAGATCACATTGAGATATTTATATCAACATTTTTCTTTTTTAATTTAATATTTCAAATGTAATTTAAATAAATGTTTAAGTATGCTATTGTTTTCATCATTTTGGCTTCATTTAAATTAGCTTAAACTATCAGTTTAAACCGGATGTTAAGGATAATTGGATAGTGGCCCGCCAAAAATATCGCGCCGTTTTTTTGGCCCATCTTAAAATAAGGTTGGCCACTCCTGGTCTATTCTGTAGCATTGCTCACACATTTCATGTGCCTGTTCTCTCTCGCGCCGCCTTTTTGACTAATAAACAAAATATACGGAAATTCAGACCAATAGGTACAAATGCATACCGTTTACAAGTGGTCCTTTAAATAAACCGGGGTTATCGATTTCTAAAAATTGTCATTTAATTAAATTGAAATTTATTAGTGGCACGCGAGACCATACATTGACGTTAATTTGGCACGTCACTTGTTAAAGGTTGCCCGACCCCTGGCCTACAAGTACTTATCTTTCAATTAATCTGGAAAGGTGATGAGAGTCGGAACGTCTTCTTCGAATTCTGGGCATTGGAACATTAGCCTTCCTCTCAAGTGTCTCTAACGATTTTTTTCTGCGACTACTGTTTTGGTCTATGAAACCTTAAATAATTAATTATTCAAATCGCTTCATCCAATTTTTGGGGCTCGTATACATCCTAATTCTTCATTTTAACATTGTTGAATAGAGCATTTCCTGGTGTCTCATTTTGGTTTCGTTTTTCGAATCCCACCGGAGAGAAATATTAGTAGTATTTTTAATTTAAAAAAATAATAATAATAATAATCTCATTTTTATTCTGAATATTATACAAAACAAGGTCGTCGATAATGATAGACAACAATAATTTTAAGACAGTTTCATTTTACGTCAGTATTTCATTAATCTGGAGAGTGTGATGAGAGGGGTTGTGGGTGGGGACCCCGCCGAAGGGGTTGGTTACCGCAACCTTGGGGATATCCCACCCACTTCCTCTCTCCCCCACTTCCATTGAGATATTCCATAAGTGAATTTCTGTAATTTTGGACATCTTCTTTTCCGATCAACCGGTTAAATTTAAATTGCTCGTTGCCTTGAAATTTGTTTTTTGTTGTTTCTACGGCGAAATTGTTTTTGTACGGGATTCTGAAAGGATTAACAAATCTATTAAGCGCTTTCGCGGGCCTCGTTAGAATCCTCTAATAATAATATCCTTTTATGCTTAAAATTAATTGGGCAGAATTGTTTTCAAAGAATGGACGGTGTCTATAGAGATGGATTTTTGTTATAATTGAATTCCTTTGATTCAGCCTACCTTATTTTGTGAATAACTTATGAAGGTCGATTACTCGATTTTGGTGGCCATGATGAAATGGACTGAACTCCAAGAATTGCGCACAACTGCATTTTAATATAGCAATTTAATAAAATAATAAATGTTTATTTATTTTCCTCGTGTCTCTACGAAGATACATTGCGTATTTGGTTGACGTAATGGTGATATGTTTATTTTCGAAAGATATTGCGTTTTTGCGTTATTGCTTTTAGAAACGCTTAAGAGCGTGTCGTTCTTATTAGGTTTATCATCTGCTTCACTAGGCCTAATTCTTTCAATTATATCTGCAAATAGAATTACAGGCAATTCGCTATACATAGGGTGACCATATTTACATAAGGGAAAAACGGGACATTTACCGGAATTTATTATTTAAAAAACGGGACAAAAGGGGACAATTTTTAGCCAAATTTGCTTTATCATGATGGACGTTTCTAAACTTAAAAATGCATAATTTGAATGTTTTTTCCAATTCTGTACACAGGAAAAACATCGAATCGTAATAATATGTTTGCAATTTATGCTCAACATCTTTAGTGACTATAATCCAAAGAGATAATAATTGTTAATTTTCCATAATCCAGAAGACAAGAAATTGGACTGGGCAATTTAAAATAACATTAGACATTTTTCGGTAAAGCATTACCAATTCTTGTCATAATGAGACGTGTTTTCTTCATTTCAGTATCTTTCGGGAAGAAATGCAGTGAAATGCCTTCTTCTGTATTATTAGAACACTGTGGCACGCTACGAACCATTTTAGAAGTATACAGTATTTTAAAAAATTTTTATTCGGAATTGCGTAAATTTATAATATTTATATACGGTATACGTGTTTCATCATTAAAATCACAATGCAAATAGAAGCCTTTCAATATTTTTCATTAATTTACCAATCTTTTCCGCATCGCCTGTTTGCGTTTTGTATTTTTTTTAATTTTATTAAAAAATATGACAGAAATATAAACATTCTATAGATATTAATTTTTAACTTAAGCAAACAGATGTTTCTCTGATAAAATTGTTTTGATGTATCTAATATTTTTACGAATGGCATCACGAAATCCCAGTTGTTGACGCCTGATTTGATTGAATTCCTGCAGGCTCATGTGTTGGCGTTACGCGACGGCTTCCGGCAGTATAGTAAAAACACATAAATAATTTGGAACTCATTTAAACGAATATAAATTTTAAAATTCCTGAAACTAAACCCTTACTTGACGAATTTCGCCTCTGGGAATTTCAATAATATTGCAGACGTTTATATTTATCTTCCATTTTGTCACTCGGCGTAACACTTTTTAAACGTGTTTTTAACAAACATGCCGACTGGTGAGAAGGTTGAAGTTTGAGAGGAATGCTTCAATCACACATTAAAAGTAAATGACGAAAAAATAACCCCAAAAAGGATCCGGGCTAGAGACTCCAGAATGTATTTTGTTTCCCGTATGGTAACACTCAAAAAGAGATTTTTTTGACGTGCAGGCATCCATTCTTTTGCTAATTAAAATTAGAAAAATTAACCATAGACCTCAAATGGACTGTTTTAAAAGGGGAACAATCATTTCGAAATCGCTCAAATTTATCTTTTAAATCGCATATTTTGTTTTAAAAAAATGCCTTTTAACTGTTTGCTGCCTGCCATGTTCTTGTTAAAACTCGAGCTTATATTGGTGTCTCAATCCTAACATTCGTACGAAAGAGTGCATTATGATTTAACTCGAGAAAAGCTGAGTTCATCAGCGGTAATTTACCGAACCTTGTGTCTACAGACAGTAAAGTATATAGCGGTAAATCCACGAGGATTACTCTGTTTTTTTCGTAGTTTTTAAGACTATCATTAAATCAGCAATCTGCATTTTATCTTTAGTCGTTATAATTTTCTTATTTCCTCGCAATGTTTTTTTTTTGAATAGTGTAAATCATAAATTTGTATTTATTCTTGTAACAAATTCGCTCAACTTTTTCTCTCTCTCTCTTTATTTCTCCCGACAGACGGAGATAGCCAAGCGGCTTAACACCATCATCGCCCAAGTCCTGCCTTTCCTCGCGCAAGAGGTGAGTGCCCTCCCAACGCATAATAAAGGGTTATAAAGCGAGGTAGTAGACGAAAGGGGACGAAGGGCGGAGATCTCCATTCCTGCAGTTCTCACGGCAATATTCCCTTGTTGTCTCGTCCCCCGCAGACCCTCGCGTGCATTGGCCCGCGCTATTTCAGAAATCGTCGAAGCCTATATAGGCAACGGGTAGAGGAAGGACAGGGAGACAGTGTGGGAGGCAGGAGGGGGAGGAGGTTCACTTCCGGTTGCCCGTGTGAAAAAACCGAATGGGACGACGGACACGAGAAAAATCCACGCTATTTGATATTTTAAGAAAAGATAGGAACCGGGATAAAACTCGCGAATTGTTTCTATATAAGACACGATGATATACGTAGAAAAGAATGAGCGTTATTTCAGAAGTGAATAATTCTATCGATAAAATATATAGAAAAGTTATGTAAAATTTTTGAACGTGAATGAACGCGCGTTTAGTATATTTTTTGAAAGATGTGAATGGTATCGATTTGATTATATTTTTATTTATCGTATTTATTTTAATTTATGTGTGAATAATACTATAGAATCTTTTAATTTTAAGCTTTGGTTTGATCGGATTTTGTTAAAATCATGTTTTAAATTTAATGACTAAAATATGAACGATTTTTCGCTTGGCGATGATATTATATCTATTTTATGCAAGTAAGTTACTTCTCAGTTTTTTTAAACAAATATAATCATGAATTTCATGTGGGATGACATAGAGTAAACATTTGTTTCTATTTAAAAAGTATGAAATTTGATAAACAATTGAAGCGGAATAAAAAATCGAAGAAACAAACGCAAAGTGTTTTGTTATTTATTTTCAGGTAGACTTCGAATTAAATCCTCAATCATAACAATAAAGTGTAACAAACGGATAAAAATTCTACTTTGCTTTTTCCCTGAAGTACGAAGGAAAAACCTCGATGAATATGAGGCGCTCACTATAACGGTGCACTATTTTCATTCTCGCTTCGTTGACGTAATCTAGTTCGCCGACTATGCTGCAGTAAGCTCCGCAATGCAGAAACTGACGGGTGGATATTATTAAAAATGCGGGTACTTTGAAGCAAATGTTATGAATAGTAATGATTTATATAGAGGTTTAAAATATTCCGAAGATTTCGATGGGAAGAACTGTACTATAACTTGCTGATTTTCAAGGAACTTCTCGCGGACTAAGTAAGGGATCTCTTTCCTCCTGGGAAATGCTGATGATCGTAGCTATTTGTTTCGAATATTCCGGATCAAAATTGAAGAATAAGAAATGGATAAAAATGTTGGTCAGCTTGAACTAAATATGGATCGCTGATTTATAATCGGCCTTAGAAGCATGTTCTTTTAATTCCACGTAGGTATTTGATATTCCAACTGGGCTGCGTTTGCAAAACCTTCATGAAATTGATGGCAACTATGATCGGAGCGCGCGATAAAACGTAACCGTTTATTTTAATTCGTCTGAGAGTAATGTTTAAATTATGAAAATCATTGAACATAAAGGGATATTGTGTTGGTTCATATGTCTCATAAGATATATTTCAGAAATTCCTTGCTTACAATCATAACACTAGGCGGATATGTTTAAAATATGCTTTGCTTTCTTTGGATTCCTTTCCGATTTTTCTTTCATCCCACGGTGCTTAACATGTCTGACAATATAATTATTTTTTCATTAATTGTGTAGGTGGCGTAATAATATTTCATGACAGCTTACAATAATTCAGCTTCTTCATAATCAAAATCGACCTAGCGAGGCTGCTATCTATGCGTCTGCGGTTCACCTAAAACGTTTCTCGCCGAGGGCATTTCCAATACTCGATAAATTCTTCGTCAGTTGAACTAATTAAATTTAACGGAGGCGCCAACCTAAAGCATCCAATGTCTCTCTCAGATGCGCCTCTATGTGAGAAACTAATTTAACTCATCCTCACGGAAGGATAAATTTTGATACTCCACTTGCGGTATATTCCGACATTTTAAGCTTGATCTTCAATGCGTCTCTCACCTTTTGGAACTATGAAAACAAACTGTAAGAACTCTTTAAATTTATATATATATATATACCGGCCTTTGTAGGGGAATGGGCGGGATCTAGTGGAAGTGTGTTTAGTTCTCAGTGCTCAAGTCAAAAGGTTCGAATTCTGCCGAAGGCATAATCATGTAAAATCACATCTTCTAGCTTAATCTTTGAATTTATTACAACACATGTAATGAAATAATCCTTTCTATGTTAATTTAATTATAGTAATAATTATTATTATGTAGAAATGTATGGCTGGAACATTAAACGTAAATCTTGAAGAAACTCAATACAGTTCGGACGAAACTTTGAAACGAAAATGCCAAATCCGAAAAACGACCACTTTTAACGAACATTTCTGCCGCTTCGAAAAATCTCAACTCTAAC
This sequence comes from Uropetala carovei, assembly GCA_036926305.1. Lineage (NCBI taxonomy): Eukaryota > Metazoa > Arthropoda > Insecta > Odonata > Petaluridae > Uropetala > Uropetala carovei. The sequence goes on from JAXCHB010000210.1 coordinate 1,275,447, forward strand.
CTTGCGAAAATCCTTTTTTCTTGATATTGTAGACATTTAAGAATAATGCATAATTTTTGTGCGCGTAGTTTCCATTTATAATCGAAAAAGGTTGTATTCTCCCCGGTTAAAATTAGGTAATTATACCGTCATACTGCATTTACCATTTCCAACTTACCAATTCACTAGTAAATATTTTTAATTTTATGTATCATTTTATGGTGTCATAATTTTCTCTTCAAATACGTGTTTCGGACACATTTCTTTTTCGAGACTTAGATTTTGATATGTGCCTTCGCTTTTTTTTTCTCCTCCCTTCTGGCACATCCTCTCTCTCCTTGTCCCCCTCCTTCCTCCCTCCCCCCTCTTTCCCTCCATTCCCTCCCTTCCGTGGCCTGGCCTTTAGCACCAGCAGCAGGTGGCAACGACCGTGGAGCGGGCCAAGCAAGTGACCATGACAGAACTCAACGCCATTATAGGGGTGAGTATAAATGGAAGCTTCCGGACCCGGTGATTGAAAGCGCGGAGTTAATACGACTCGCGTTGCTCGTCACTTTTATCGTTTCGGAAACAATGGTTGTTATTTTTAGCATTATTTCCTTTATGCCTGACCATATTTATTGCTGTGTTCGACGCCCACGTACTGGACGTCTCTTTTGTTTTTGTACCGGTTGCATTCGGTGTCCACTTCCTTGAAAGAATTTGAAGATCAACAATAGGGATCGTGATACGAACAGTGTTGCCAGCTGCTAAAAAATGAATCCGCTAAATGGTTGTGAAAAATCCCCTAGATTTAGATGAAAATAAGCTAGCGATTGGTTAAAAATGAAGTTTAAAATAACATCTATTATTATATTAAAAATTTTATTCCAACAAAATGCTACAAAAATCACAATCATCATCACTCTCTTTTGGATATGCTTTGTTGTTTCCTACGCTTTGTAACACACAATCAGGCAGTTTATGGTCCTTACACTATTTATTATTGCGGCGCAGGTCATACTTGACTGACAAAATGGCGTTTATCATTTTAATTAATCAAAAATATCTTTGAAGGGTCAAAAGCATCTAGCCTAAGTGCTGACGTTCTAAAATATGTAAGTAAATTTTGCCGGAGCGTTTTGCGGAAAAATATGAACTTTTTGTAGAAGATTGAGATTATTATAGAAGATTTAAACTTTTTAAAATTTTGTAAACACGTAAGCAAAAACCTCCAAATTCATTTATAAAATAATCCAGAAAATCCGCTATCCGCTTTTTACAATTTTTATACCCCAGATGATCAACGAAACAAGCTAGATCTAGCGGAAAAGACCTCAGATTGGCAACACTGGAATCAAAGAGGTTGAGATTGTTAATAATATGTATCATGTTATTGATGTTCTCCATAGGTTTGCAAAGATACTTAACCCGTAGCGTATCCTGATTATAGATTGCTGAGCATGTTTTAAATCAAGTTTTAATTTATATTAAAAATTGTTCGGCAAATTTCTTTGAAAATCTAACTACAATAATTATTAGAAGTAATAACCTTCAAGTAGCTTCATTAAAAACCAAAACTTAATACTATATTGAATGCCTTAAGCCTTTGTAGTGCATGGACTCATTTGTAATTATCATTTCTTTAAAATTAATTTGAAATAAGCCATGTATTAATAGCTTTTTATCAAAATTTTCCTTCCTTTGTCCTCCCGTTTTGTTAAAATAATTGGATTTGTACTCCACTTTGGTTAAAAGTATCTGGTCACCTTAGTTAAGAGAATCTGCTTCACGTGTATTATTACGATGATGGCTGTACCTATTTTAAAATGTCACTTTAAGTTCAGATTTCATTTTAAGCGACGCTAGAAAGCTAATTTTGTAATAGAGACGGATAATTTCCCGAACAAATCTGGATATAGCCTCAGAGGGGCAACCTCTCTCGCCATCCTGGTGCGTATGCAACCCATAATGCATCATTAACTTTTGCGCCTTGTAGTTATGCTACCAATATTGCATTGGCCTATATTTGGTGTGATAGATTGGCATACCTAATTTACGTTTGGAAAACTTCACCGTCTGTTATTTTCTATTACGTTTTACAGCACAGCCGTATTTCTTCGCGCCAAGTGCGGTAACTATCTTTTTTTGTCTTTATTCTTTACCTTAATCTTACTAACCTGATATCGGTGTCAGATATAATAGATCCTAATAAATACTATCTAAACCTAATGGATATTATTGCGTTTGTTTTCATGTATGAAATTTTTATTCCATTTAGTCCTTCGGTACGTGTTACTTTATTTCTAAAAAAAGGTTAACTAATTATAAATATGTACGATTTAATTTTATGTTTATTATAGACGTATCCCATAAATTCGAGGATCTAAAATTGTTGATTTGTATAGATGTTATTGCCCTGCAAAATTAATTTTCCTATTTTTATATTGTTTTTTCCATATTAGGATAATATAATCAAAAAGTGCGAATGCAAAAATGCTTGCGTTGGTGACCACAGCGATGTTTTTAAACATTTTCTAACTCATTATTTCTTCTCTTCATTTACATCTCTATATGTTTAATACGACGAGATAATGTCACTGAATTTCACAACCCAACGTCGTCGAGCAATAAGATAAATCGATTTTTAAAAAAAAGTAATTTTTCGAAAATTAACTGCTAGCCGAATCTTAATTCCGGATCGAACCCGCGACCTCCCGAGTGGAGTGCGTCGATTTCATTAAACCTTCCACACAACACCGTAGGTAAATCGTTGAGTCGATTTTATGGGATTGGCAAAGATATCATTGGGATCTGAAGCCAAAGAAAACAGCGAAGTTGGTCGAGGGCCCAAACCTAATTCATTATTCACCCCCGCAAAAGCGTCACGGGTGTCCCCGAACGCTCTCCTACTCTAAATTGGAAAGCCCTGCCCTCTCTCTCTCTCTCTCTCTCTCTCTCGCTCTTCATCCGTCAATAGTTCAGTCCTAGCCGCAACCTCTTCCTTCTGCCTCGAAATAAAAATATCCTATGGTGTTCTTGGCGTTTTAAGAGGAGCGCATATTAGGTATCGTTTTCGTGAGGGATTATCGTTTTAGGACCAGTTTTTACTTTCACACTTTTTTTTACTGTCATCGGAGATATTCTAGTAACCTGTGGTGTTCATGTATTATCCTCTTTATGTCGGTAATATTTTCAGACGTTTTTTTTGCAATATCCTGGTTAAATATCCTAAGATTAATATTTTTCCCTTAACAGAACTTTGTACGATTCGTAAAACGGAGTCTGGTTTAAAGTATAATCGAAAACTAAATGTAAAATTAAAAAGGTGTTCCCCGGAATAATTGTTTCCTGTTATTATTTCGTATGATGACATATTAATTATGCTTGTCGAAGCTAATTTTTATATTCCCGATATCGTATAATTTAATGGTGGTCAAATATCGTGAGATGTTTGATTCATCGTCTTTTCTGTTATTTGCAGGGAGAAACATTCTTGTTTGATCGTAATTTCCAAAATTGTGTCACTAAAAATGGTTAATCATATTTTTTAATTATTTTAAAATATTGAAAAAGTATGCACGATATGATAGACATTTTTTGATATAATGGCGTCGATTATTGAATTTTATTTGTGAGTTTACACCTAAAATAAGAAAAAATCAAATGCGATTGTACTAAAATTATTATCGTAGTTTTAGTCAATTTTTATGTTGAATTTGATGTGCTTATGTGCAATTATGTATGTATGTGTTTTAAGTAATCTTTTGTTGTTGTTATTATTTTTTCGCTATCATAGTTGTATCGTAGTTATTGTAATTTTCTTTTTGCGTATTTTCATTGTTCTATTTTAATTTATATATCTTTATTAAGTCAGCTTTAATCTACTCCCCGATGCAAGCTCTTTGTGATAGTGAATAATTTTACATATATTTGCGTGACGATAGTTCTCTCGCTGATTCTCGATGGCCCTCGTCGGACACGTTACCTATGCGTAGAATCGAAACAACTCGCTAGATCGACTTCCTTAGAGTTTAGTACCTTCCTATAAGGCTGTATACACTCAAATGCGCAGTTCTTAAAAGTAAACGCCTTTGTTTTTTTCCTTCGCCAACAATTACCCAGGTATATAACGGTGTATCGTGGATGTGGAGAGAAGGAAGGCAGAGATGAGGGAATGGGAGAGAGTCTGTCTGTCTCCTTTTCGGCGCCGAGCAAATATTAGCTCGCTCAGGAAGATAAATGAACAATGGCACAGACCCTCCTTCCTTGTACCAGGTCGGCTTCCCTCTTTAAACAATTCTCTCTCTCTCTCTCTATGTCTCTCTCTCTCCTCCTCCCTCTCTCCCAATTAAGAAAAATAAAAAAATATCTTCTGATTACATTGTTAAAGATTTATTTGATGTAATTATACACTACATTTTTGCTATCACTTTTTTATCAAAGGCGCCAATAACGCTTTCCCAATTTTTCCAATTGGTCGAAACAGTCAACGAGTTATGTTAAAACTGTTTGCAAATGGATGCATTACATGCTCCGCCCTCTTAACTCACGAATAATTTCCACTTTCTCTCCGATTGTGAGAATTTTACCTTTCATGTCAGCCATTTCAAGCTATCAAAATGAACTGATGAAATGCATGATCCGAAGATCCTTATGCGACAGGCATAATAAGCTGTAATAATGGGAAATGCGGAAACAGGTGATCAAATCTGCTATCACCGGAAATCGAACCCTGGTCTTCCACTTGCCTGGCGGGCATTCCACTACCGTAGTAGACAAATTCCCCCGCCCGGCAAGCGGAAGACCCGGGTTCGATTCCCGGGCATAGCAGATTTGTCACCTGTTTCCACATTTCCCGTATCAAAATGAAGTTGAAGTTAACACAGAACGAAGGATAAATCGATAAAGATAAATCTTAGCATCTCGTATGGTCGAACAGCTACATCTGTCATTCAAATTCTGAGATATTTTTTCAAATGTAGGAAGAATCGACGTCTCGTTATGAGCTTTAAAAATTTGCTCGTTATACCCGTGAAGCTCATAACTGCCGTGCTCGTTATACACGTAAAATTTTTCTCTTAAAATACATTATTTCCAACCATTTCTTCTTTATTTGCTCGCAATAGCCGTGATCTCGTTATAACCGTGCTCTTTATAAACGAGTTCCACTGTGTATATATGTACACACACACACACACATATATATAAATGCTTAAAGAAAAGGAAAGGTAATAATAAAATTGGCAACAAGGTGTTGGAGGAAGCCCAGTGGACACTTACCTAGATTGGAGAGCCGCTTGGGATGCTGAAGACACACGAAAAACACATAAACACAAACTTCCTCCAACACCTTTATATATATATATATATATATATTTATTTATTTATTTATTTAGGACAACAAGGTTTGAAGAAAACCTAGTGAGCACTTACCGGAAGGAGAGCCGCTGAGGTGTTGGAGAGACACATTTGCAGAAGTTATTGGAGCTTTCGGGATAATCCCTTCGTCAGCACAAGAGAGAGACAACTCTCTGTGTCTCTCTTCTGCTGACGAAGGGATCATCCCGAAAGCTTCAATAACTTCTACAAATGTGTATATATGTATATATATATGTGTGTGTGCGCGTGCGTGTATTCCCTCATTCCGTACTCACTTTTTATTATCTCCTCACGTACACGTAATCTTTACCGCGCAGTCTGATCTTCAACTTTAAAAAAATTAATTTCTTCTTCGTTTCCTTGCGTTTCCGACTGAAATCCCTCCGTTTTTCAAAATGATATCGGTGTTGTAATGAAGTTAACCATTTCATGAAAGTTAATGGAAAATTTACTCATCGGTACTTTTGCATGATTTCTTTAAATGTGAATTATCTAGCCAATCTTATGAAATCCTAGGTGAAATTTAGATTACTCTTGCGGCCATTCTCTATAGCAGGGGTCGGCAACCTTTTCTATATGGCGGGACACATTCGTTGTTGCGAAAGCCTCGGAGGGCCGCATTGGAAATTACGAGAGTTCCGGCGGGCCGGATGGGCGTTTAAATCAGAACTTACCTAGAGATTTTATGTTCTCATATTAGTGAAAATCAATTCTAATTAGTTCACTAGCGTTAAAACCACCAGAAAAGGTTATGAGACCATAATTTCACTGAAAAATATAGAATTGACTGTGTAAATCTATATCGATCACTTTTTCATCATGGCTTCGCGGGCCGCATTTTTTTTTTTTTTTACGTATCCACGCTACAATTAGGCTCTTGGCCTGGTGGTAACGATACATTAACACCATGTCAATTTAGTAACTCATTTCATGATTTTAGACTAAATAGGTACTTTTTGCACTTCTTCCTAAAATCTTTCAGGTTTTTAGGAAAGGGGTCAAAGATATCTCCAGGTAATTCATTCCATTCTTGAATACCTCTGTTCAGAAAGGAGTTTTTTACAACTTCTAGTCTTTGAGGTTTGTATCTGATTTTAAATTTATGATCATTTTTACTGAAAAAATTTGGAGCATAAAACGCTCTCGGGAACCGCATAAGGCCCGCGGGCCGTGAGCTGCCGACCCCTGCTCTATAGAATCCATTATAGCTCTATACATTAGTCCCTCGCGAGCCGCCAGCCTATACGATATATCTTGACATGAAGTTCTGAACTTGAATGCTATGCAACTTAATCTTGTGATCACTTAATCCTTAGTAATTTGGATTTAATGCGGTGTATACTCACAATTGCACATCCAAAAACAAACATTAAGTAATCAATTTACGCACATTTTCTTCGGGAAATTTTTCGTACGAAAACAAACCGGAATCGCATTTCGGCGAATTAATTACAGCATCCGCCCTCCAACTTAATTAATTTCAATTAATTTTAATTAATTTTCAGATAAATATCACCATATCCCGCAAGGCCTGTATTAAACACGCAGCTAACCAACTTTATCGAACGTAAAAATACACAAAGATCTTCCCTTTGGTTGCGGGTTAATGGAGGGATATTTTTCGTCTCTCGCTCCAGGAAAAAAAATGTTCGGTTTCGTCCCGTGGTCAGCGCGCTTGGTCCGAAAAAAGGAAAACAAAGCGATAATGACGAAATTAAAGATACAATTATCTCGGCGCTTTCCAGTATACCGTTCCCGCGCGGGGATTGTCCGAAACCTCCGGTATGTTCGATGCTCAATTTTAGGGAGGGAGGAAAGATTGAGAACGGAAGATAATAAATAGATATTCGGAAAGAAGAAATTAAAGAGAGGAGATAAAGGAGGTGAATATACATTGGATTTTATATATTCTAACGAAATTCTGGCCACAAAATGTTTTCATACTTAACCTTCCTCTTACATTATAGAAATTTTGTATGTTGTCGCGCGGAGAAATAAAAAAGTAAAGACGACGTGTTTTTAGGAAAAAACCTGTTAGTAATCCTTGCTTGGTTGTCATTAGAAAAGAAACCCTCTTAGGGAAATTAACTACGAAACGGGGAAAATCTGCAAAAAAAAATACCCTTGACGCCCACGAAGAGAGGTATCGGAGAGAACGGAGCACGTAGTTTGAAATACGAACGATGGTTGACGTAAAAAACTTGCGCCGGACAGAACCTACCATACCCAAAACTCCCCTTTCTTTCTCATTTATTTTCAGCCAGAATGTACTAAATCTAAGGGAAATTTCTATATAGAATAATCTTCCTCTTTTTCTATCGCGCTATTTCTCCCCCGCCTCCCCCCCTTTATCCTTCCATCTGCCACCCTAACCATTCTCCCACCACCCACCCGCAGGAACAAACCTACATCCCACCACCCCCCCACCCCACCTCGCCACCGCTTCCCCCACCCTCCCTGCCAACCCCCTCCATTCCGAAACCCTCCTCACTCATCCAAGCACGCAAAACCGCATTCAATTAGTGGATCGGACCACGGCCGCAAGCGGCAAACCGCCGGAGGTAGGGATGGAGGGGGTAAGGTGTGTGTCGGTTGGGAGGGGTGGAGAGGTGGGTGGGGCAGGAGGGAGGAGGGAATGGGGTTATGCGGAGGGTACTATAGGAGTGGCTGTACTCTGGGTAATGTGTGCGCGTCGGCCATACTGACCGCAACTGATGCTGCTGCAGCCACTGACGTCCACCTCCTCTATCTACCCTCCCCTCACTCTCTCTTCGTCCTTCCCTCTCCATTTATCCTCCTCCTCTTCCACCCATTCTCCCCTCCGTCCCTCTGCAATGCCCATCTCCTTGCCCTATTCTTCGCGTGTACTAACACGCGACACCTACCTTCGTACCTATCTTCCGCCACCTCTTCCGTCTCCCTTACTTCCCTCCTTTTTCTCCTCGCCACGCTTCCCTCTCCCCTACTACTCTCCTACCTTCCTCCCTTCTGCATCCCCTACTTGAGCAATCCTTCTCTTCCCCTCTGATAGATCTCCCTATCTCTCCACGGTAGTAACTTTCACTTACCTCTCTCTCTCTCTCTCTTCCTCCATCCCACCCTCCTACTTCTTCTCCCATTAATTCCACTCTCTCTTCATCTCTACCTCCTTCCCACTGTCCTCCCCCCTCTCTTTTATCTTCTTCTCTCTCCTCTCGTCCTCTCTTATGTCTACCCTCTCTCCCTTTCTCTCTCTTCCCTTTCTCTCTACTCCCTTTCTCTCACCACCCTTCCCCTCTCTATCTCCATACCTCCTCCCCCTCTCTTCTCTTCCCTCTCTCCTCATTCTCCTCTGTATCTCCTCCCTCTCTCTTCTCTCTCTCCTGTCTTCCTCTCTCTATTCCCTCTCTCCACCCTCTCTCCACCCTCTCTTCTCCCTCTCTTCCCTCTCTCCACTCTTTCTCTCCTCCCTCTCTCCTCCCTCTCTCCACCCTCTCTCCTCCCTTCATCTACCCTCCCACTCTCCTTCATCTCCTCCCTTCCTCTCCTCCATCCCACGCATCCTTTCCACTCTCCTCCATCCCTCTCTCCCTATCTCTTCCCTCCCATTCTCCCCCGCCTCCTCTCCCTCCTCCCCTACACCCATCTACGGCGACAGCCAAAAAGCGGTCGCACCAAAAGTAAAAAAAATATATCCCGCATCTCCCTAAATCTGCCTGCTCTCTCTCCCTCCCCCTCTCTCTCACACACACACAAACACTGACCGACCAAACAAATACTTGTTCGCTCCCCCCGTGATCTATCTGCGAAACTCGAATCCGCAAGTAATACTATCCTCTTTCTCCTACTCCCATCTAAACTCCCTATGCTTCCTCTCTCCGCGCAATTTCCCCTCAGGTATCCTCTCTTCATCTCTATCTCTCTCCATCTCTTTCTCTCTCTCTCTCTCTCACATTTTTCACCCCTTTCTGACCATCATTCATACGAGCGCGGCGAACCGGGGAAAGTAATGTGCGTGGAACAGAATCGGTCTGCGAGCTCGCCAGCTCACGGGTGCTCGCCACCCCCCCCCCACCCCTCCCCCCGCCCTCTTCTCCCTCCCCCCCCCCCTCCCCCCCCTCCCCCGGTGTTCGCTTTTTTTTATTCGCGAAATATTTCAATTAGTGGAGGAAAAAACACGGTCGGGCACGATATACATGCGTAAGAGTGTGTAGTAATGACAGTGGTGTGTGTCGAACGAGGGGGGGGGGGAGGAGGGGGAGTAGGTGGGGAGGAGGGAGGGGGAGTGGAAGCCCGAAGGGAGATGATAGAAAGAGAGGGTTTACGACGCGTGCCTTAACACCGCGATCAATCTCGTTAGCGACGCTTTCGTTTTTTATTTATTTACTTATTTATTTTCGGGCTTTTTGGACGCGAGATGTATATACTCCCACACGTACAAAAGGGGCGATGTTTTCCCCGTTATAACGCCGTGTATTTGCGGATATAAAGATAATGCGACGGGCAGTTAAGCGTCGCGACCTAACACGTGACATTGTGACGCGTTGTGGCGATACGGAATCAGTATGGAAAAATTAAATAGGAAAAAAATGAAAGGTGCCTTGTTGTATACTATCGGGGTATGAATCTCGTGTCCTTTCGCGTCGTGATCGATGCATCCAAGAGGAATCGATACCCGGATTTCGAATTGGCTAAAAGGTCTGACCGGATGTGGGAAGTTTATTTTTGATTTCATGGCTTGATTAACAAGGGGTACTTAGGATAGATTTTTTTCTCGGTTACGTAAAATTCGTTTCGTTATTAGAAGCCGGTGTGCACGAATAATTTCTTCATTAAAAAGATAATGAAAAATAATGCCGTAAACAATGGTTGTGCTGCTGATGAAGTTACTTATGTATTTTGAATTTGTCTCATTCGCGGATTAATCGTCATGTATTTGTAAATCCGATTATGTAAAAAATTATGTGACACTTGCACCGTGCAGCTTTCATATTTTTTCGTGTTTCACCACTATCGATAATTTTCATGTTACGATAATTCAATCCTAAAAAAATATGTTCATTGTTAGAAGTAATGCAACTTCCAAAAATGGAGATATTTTTTAGGTTTCAATTATTGTAACATGAAAATTATCGATAGTGGTGAAACACGAAAAATATGAAAGCTGTACGGTGCAACAAATATGAAGGGTGGTCCAATTGGTTATATGGAGCAAAAATGAAAAAAAATCTGAGGTCAATTTAAAAAAAACTAGAAATATCACCTGATTATAAAAAGTACAAAATACAACCATCTCAATAAATTTTCTAACTTTTTAAAAATTTTACTTTTTTTTCATATTTGCTTCATCGTAACCAATTGGGACATATGGACCACCCTGTACGCATTGTTATATCCTAAGGATTTTCTCATACTGTTTGATTTTCAAAAACTTTTTGCTGGAAAATTCGGCTACTCTATGCTTTGTTGTTAATTTTTGGATCACACTTATATGACCAACTTACAGTTCAACTCTACGAATACATACATTATAAGGGATTGATCATAAGTATAAAGAAATCGCCTGCATCATCCGTTGGATACTGGCCATAATTTCAGATCGCTAATACCTCTTTCATTGCAGTTATTTTCCCTTCCGAACGCGTAATAAACGTATTCAATATATATTATATATAGTTTCCGCGATTTGTTTGTTGGTTTGTCTGATGTAACGCTACACTCGCTCGCTAGAAAAAATTCTAATAATAATATTTATTCTTACGTCTTCGACAGGATTCGAACCCGCGACCCTAGAATTGGGAGCTAACCACCCTTCTACCGATAACTCGAGAAGCAATCGAGATAGAAACTCTAAATTTGGTAGGAATGCTCGATTCACTTATTTTGAGGTGATGACGAAAAAATCTCGAAAAAAGTCCTGGGTTCGACTCAAAAGGAAGAATAACGTAAAAATCGACATTTCGACGCTCAGGATTTCATTCTTTTTTATTTAGATTAAAACTAGAAAGAATTAACCTACGATCTTCGGATCTAAACCATTTTTAACGCCTACAGTTCTAAATCGTTCATGTTAAACGTTTAATTCACATATTTTGGGGGAATCTTTCCATTTTAACAGGATGTAGCCTTTCCTTCCAATTACATTGTTAGACCTCGAAATCCTATTGTGATTCCAATCTTTTATTAGTGTGTAAGCGTGCTTTGAATGCTTTTAATACGAGAGATGGAGAGAAGGAAGGAGAAAATTTCTTTGGAACAGAATAAAAATTATCTTTTGAAATTTCCATTTTTGATATACATATTATTTCGACACGTCACATTGACGGGCTATTACCTAGTTAAATATAAGGTCGCCATTTCTGAAGAAAGAATTTCAGTGAAAATTAACGCAAAACTACCAGTTTATATACAATATCAAAGGAAATTCAGCTATTAAGAAAACGAAGCGGTAAATTCAAGAGTTTCAGCACGCAGCAGTTCGTTTAGTAAAGATCAGATGTTATAACGGAGCGCGAGCTGCTTTTGTGGCTTTGCCAGGAACTCCTCATCCTTCCATATGTCTACCACCATCACTACTTTGGCGACGGCATCATTCCACATTTATCTCAATTCAAGCTCACCTTCGTCAAAAATAAGGGCCTCAGCTGCCATTTAGCCTCTCCTCTCAACCTCGCAGATGCTATCAGTTTTGAAATGTGTAGAAATGTTGCATTTTGAGACGCATTTTGTCACTCACCTTGCTTCGCTTGCCGACGGGATGTGGCCCACATTCCGAGACTAATATTGAGTTTAAAGGCCTCCTTTCGTTAACTTCAGCCTTGAATTCTATAGTATAAAGTTCCATCTCGCGGGACTCGTGATTTATGTTTCAATAAAACTTTTGTGTTGGCTAATTGTAAGATAAGTCCTATCGAATACCTTTTTTTACGATATTCCAAGGAATTTCGTTTTTTTAGCGAGTGTTCATGTTAACGAAAACGTAATTAAATTATCACTCATTCTGTATGCTTATTTGCGTGCGTTATCATTTTTGTTTTCCATATGTTATCTCTCACCTGTATTTTTATCAGGATGCTCGTAATATTCATACTTCTCTTATTGTTAATCAGCATATAGCACATCGCTAAAATTTTTCGGATGATCCTGGTAAAAATTAGCCAGGTAGCAATTTCTGCTTGAATTTTACTCCTTATATTATTGCATCATTAGGGTTAATCACCTGCACCGTAGCTCTGGTAACAAATACGACCCCTTAAACTTCCATTCCAGATGAAATACATACTATATGACAAATTCAGTTATCTAGTATTACTCCAATTTCAGAAAGAATTATCGATCTTACCTGTTCCTTTCTTAGCCGCTGATGACGGCTGCTCGGCATCCGGAATGCGCAAACAATTTTTCCGACCCTTTTATTGCCTTTGGAGAAAAAGTTTTTTTTAACCATTCCAACGGATGATATAGGTGACTCCTGCGGACATAAAAAGCCAAATTACCGCTTAAAACGGCCAGTTTTTTTTTAGCCAAAACACGCATCTGATATATTCCACCAATCGCTATCACATTATGGCTGAGTTCTAACCAGCGGGATCCACATAAAAATGTGAAAAAAGGCTACCTCTTTCCGTTTTGGTAATAACACCATTTTCGCTCATTCCGTCTCAGGATGCGTCATACGGTTTCTTTAACGGATTCGCGGAGGAATGGAGATTTCGTAATCGCGTGTTATTCCCCGTCCGCATAACTTTATCTCATCTGGCAACTTAGCTCGATCCTCTTCCAGCGTTTAGTCGGACGGAAGCGGAACGGAAGGGATTCAGATATCCACGGCTGCATTCATTAGTCACGACGATCCTTCACTCGGACGTGAAACGGTTCAACAACGTCCGTTGTAAAAGGGGAAGGACGTGTTAAGAGGCCACTCATCGCTTCAATGATGGGAAAAAGATTGTTTTGTTTCCTTACTCATCGAGAATTAATGGAAGAGCTAACCTCTATGTTTAGTCTCCCTATCTCTCTATACATATAACACAGGGTCTACCAATAAAAAAGGAGACCCTGTACTATATGCTATAAAATCTGTAGTTTTAAAACTATTCTTATTTATTTGAATAATTTACAAATAGTACAACGGGTAAATCGTTTTTAGTGGATTTATGAGCCTGTTGATAATTAATTTGTAATTAAGTAAAATCGCCACGTCAACAAAAGTTGTATCGTCCATTTTTTTATGTTTTCGTGTTACTCTTAATGAGTTTAGCCATGGGTTTCAAATTTTCACTTAAGAATGAAAACGTTTTCATGTGTAGAAATTGAATTAGATCCTTAGGTATTATAGGGTGCAGACCCTGTGTGCAAACATGCACGTGTGTTTCTGTATATTTATTTATTCACTAATGTAGTTGTTTTGTACTGAACTTTTTCTATCTTTCCTTAAGTTTTTTCGTGTAATTAACTCATTAAACACTTCGTTTTAAAAACAGAACATGTTGTTTACTTCATCTTTTTCGTGTTCACATTAGTATTAACGATCTGGAAATTACCACCGTGGAATTCGATGTGATTTACACTCAACCGTTTCATAGCTATAGGAATCATACACATAATTTATGATCGAGAAATACAAAAAGCGATGGGCGTAATTAATGATCCGACTTGTTTAGCCAGGAAAAATGAGTTTATTAACTTTCCCCCACGATGATTCACTCGGAAACTGCGCCCTCTGAACTCGGATTTAAAAAAAAAACCCTTTTATACGCCGATTTAACCCGAATTCAAAATCGCGTCACGTTTTCCATCCCGAACCGGCAGAGGACTTTTTTAAAATATATTTTTTCCTCCGAGGCACGTACAACGGGTCCCGTCCGATTGTCGAACTGTTTCAGAAAGAGGGAGGCCATGTTTGTGTCTGTCTGTTTGTTTGTTTGTTTTAGTTATGGTGGGAGAGGAGGAGGAGGAAGCCATTCTTAAAAAACAGTCGGTAGTTTCAGAGCGTTCTCGATTATCCGTTCGACGTGACAGTAACTGCGCGGTTTCGTAATGAATAGACCGCCACTCGATTTGTTGCCATCAGTTCCGGAGTCCGTTCGGTACTAATTAATCTGAAAACAGACGACCTGTTTGAAGGGGAAGGAGAGGTGGGATAATTATGGTCGTATTTGATTCTCGTTGATTTTTAAACTTTCTCCCTCCCTCTCTTGGCTATTAGGTTCGCGGCGGTCTTCTCTCTCGATTCCGAATTTGCTGTCATGTTTTTTCTGTTGTTTTTTCACCGATTATGCGGCATTTGTTTAATCTGGTGACGTAAGTCCTATTATATATATACACACATATATACATACACATATGTGTGTGTGTATACACGAGGGCGAGACAATAAATGTGAATTTAAGTATAGCATCAACACAGTTTATTCCAAAAACATGCACATACACTATTTTTCAATGTAATCACCTCCTCTCTCGACACATTTAGTCCGACTGACAAGCTTTCTGATTCCATCAGGGAAAAATAATGGGTACATATGTCTGTGAAAAATGTAAATTCACCTTATTTATTGACTCACCCTCGTGTGTGTGTGTGTATATATATATAGTATAGTGTGTGTATGTGTGTGTGTGCCTGCGTGCGTGTGTGTGTGTGTTTTTAAAGAAAAGGAAAGGTAATAATAAAGGTGGCAACAAGGTGTTGGAGAGAGCCCAGTGAACACTTACCTAAATTGGAGAGCCGCTGGGGGGTGCTGAAGACAAAAAACAACACAAATATGGAGCTTTCGGGCTGACGCCCTTCTTCAGCGACGGAGAGACATGTACTCTATATATATAGTATGTATGTTTATATATATATATATATATATATATATATATATATATATATATATATATATGTCAGAAAACACTACACCACTCTCCAACTTCCTCCTCGGGGAGGCACACCCGAAATAACACAACACGTCCAAGGGACTCCAACTTTATTTAAACCCGAATTACACCAGCATTCTGCTCTCCAGCAGAAGCTCTCCCACGAGCCAACACACGGCCCACACTACCACGAGTCCCGTCACACACTCTTCTCTCTCGCGTCACGTGATCTCTTAGTACTCTCCTTCTCCGTCCCGCTTCTGGTAGCACTTCTCGTGGCGGTCGTCCTCGCTTGCGTAACATATATATATATATATATATATATATGTTTCTCCGTCGCTGAAGAAGGGCATCAGCCCGAAAGCTCCATTTTTGTGTAGTTTTTGTTCTTTTGTGTTTTTCGTGTGTCCTCAGCACCCCCAGCGGCTCTTCATTCTAGGTAAGTGTCCACTGGGCTTCCTCCAACACCTTGTTGCTACCCTTATTATTACCTTTCCTTTTCCTTAAGTATTTATATATATATATATATATATATCATCATCATCATCATCAGCCTTTTTCAGTCCACTGACGGACGAAGGCCTCCCCCAGACTCTTCCAGTTTTCCCTGTCAACTGCCTCTCTCCTCCAAGTTTGCCCCAAGAACTTAACAAGCTCTCTGTCCCACCTGTCTTTCGGTCTTCTTTTTGGTCTCTTGATGTTTCTTGGGATCCATTCGATGATACTGGACGTCCAACGCTGGTCATTTCTTCTAGCAATGTGGCCCGCTCACTGCCATTTTAACACCTTCACTCTTCTAATCACGTCACAGACTCCCGTCTTCTTTCTTACCCAGTCGTTCCTCTTGCGGTCTCTTCGGGTGATCCCTAACATGCATCTCTCCATGCCCCTCTGTGTTGTTTGCAGGCGCTGTATCATTCTGGCATTCATGGTCCATGTTTCACAACCATATGTCAGAACAGGCAGAACACATTGGTCATACAGTCTCCTTTTTAGGAAGACTGGAATATTTGATTTAAGGATGTTCGCATTCTTGCCAAAAGCACTCCATGCCATCTTCACTCTCCGGTTGATTTCTCCAAGAAGCGAACCATCAGTATATATATATATATATATATAAAATTAACGGTGTTTTTCTTGCTTGAACTAGAAATTAAGCATACCGCCATATTTGCATAATCGTTTACTTGTCAGCTTACCCAGATATATTTTCCTCCGTCGCTTTGAGTTGATCTGTCGCGCGTCGGTATTTGGTTTTTTATCGTGAAATTTCCTCAATCTTTCTTAGTATTTTAAGTTGTTTATATTTGTTTGGTTCTTAGCAGGTTTTATTTGCAGAACGTGCCTACGCTATCTTTTAGTATTTGTCTCGTCTCGTTGTTTCTCTGTCCTCGTTCACTCTCATTTGCTCCAAAAAAATTTCCGGTTTATTTTTTTTTTGTGACGATAGGGGAACGAAAATGGTTGGTTCGGAATTTATATTTCACGCTTTATCTTACTAGAGGTGGTTATGACACTTTAAACATAAAAATCATATTTAATGCTACTTATCAAGTTTGGAGGAGTTTAGTTTAATTTGGATTGATTACACTTAACTGGTTTTTTAAAATTTTGATGAGTGACTCGACCTCCTTTTTCTCCATGTTCGTGGTACTCATACAATAGCCCAGGAGTCACATGCACCCCGCCGAGTGTTTTCATCCGGTCCATCCTTGAGTTTAACAATTAAAGGTCACATTGTAACGTAAAATGAAAGTAGGAAATTATAAAAATCAATGTCTTTCGTCTTCAACTCTTTATTCCAACTCTTTATTGCAACTAGTAGTTGAGAGGGATAGGAGGGAGCCAGTGGACACTTGGTGTTGTGGACGTCCATGGCGATAGAGGAAGGCTTTTTCTTGGAGCTTTCGGGCATCCGCCCTTCTTCGGCACAAGAATATTACTAAAACTATGACTAAGTGTCTCACTGGGGGTAGAGGGGATGGGAAAAGGATGGGGTTCATGGAAAGGAGGCTAGGGTATTTGAGGTGGGGGTGTCAGCGGAGATTTAGACCGAGAAAGGAAAGAGAGCGGAGGATTTCTATATGGGCCAGCTCCCATTGGCGGAGTTGTAGTGCGGGAGAGTCTTTCGGGAGAGCCCGGATTGTTTTGACTGTAAAACAACTATTGAAGGTTAGGGAGTGGCTTACCGCATGATCGGCCACTGGAATGGGTCGCTTATGAGCGACACTGTCCCGATGACCTTTCATGCGGATGTTGAGGGGTGTGGTGGTAAGGTCCACCTAAAACGCCGGGCATTTTGTGCAGTTTAATAGATAGATATATATATATATATAATGTACATAAAATTTTGAACCTGTTAGATGATATAAGCTACCCGCTGTAGCAATTTCTGCTTTCAATACGGCTCGAAATATATTAAAAAATTAAATCACGCTCACCCAGAGAATGGAAATCGGATTAATTTCTGCGCCGACGCAATGAATCCTTTTCCGCATCGTGTCGACCCGGAGACATTTCTCTTCGAAAGCCTTTTTTATTCCTTTTTTAGCGATTGCGTATAAATCATCTTGCTGGCATGGGCGTGTGACGCAGACACGCTACAAAATTACCTGGACTCGAACCCCGCGTACTTTCGAGAAAAAGGAATGCCTGGTTGTCCTTCGGTTCCAAAAGACGAAAAAAAAAAGGCACCAAACTTTTGCCTGTTTGCTGGACGCCGCGAGAGTGTGCGCGCTTTCCTCCTACTGAGACCTGCGTGTGACACGCTCACGAACACTGCGATATTAATGTATAGTATCGATTCACAAACTCAGCGCTTTAGTTTCTGTAAATTGTTCTTTAATTGTTGCATGCGGTGATTGCTGAAGCGGGCAATGTGGCCCTCGGGCTGAAAATTTTGAGCACATCTCAACATATTTGCACATTTTTTAAATAAACGACTACGCGGCGCCCCCACCTTGAATGAAGGCTGTTTAATTACAAAATAACAACCTTTGGTACTGCATCATCATAAATTTAGCAGAGTAATGATTATCGCATTAATTAGCTATCGACGTTTTTAAATCGTCGATTTATTTATCTAATAAAGTTTTTCACATCACCCGTAACAATCATCAGCGGTTAGCTAGTTAAGAAACAGTTCTAGAGAGAATTTTTTTTGTTCGTGAATACTTCTCGAAAACTTTTGTAACGTATACGAGTTGGGAAAATATTGCTTTTCTCTCATTGGAAACATTCCTACGCTTCATCTTGAAATTTCCTATCCAGCTTCATTTGGGATAGTTCTACTTTCTTAAAGGGACCAACCATTGTCTTGAAGATAATAACGCAGTATTTTGATTATACCTGTTTTGCACGTGCTCCGTTTAAGGTTTCTACAATGAGAATCCGATTCGAGGGCACCGCGGACGTCCTTTCTGCCGAATTCCGTTCCTTTTCATCTCCTACTCGGACCATGTAGGAGGGCGTGCATCTCGCATAATCCATTGTTCTGCTCCTCACGCGCTTTACGTGACGTGATTTTGCGCTCATTCCGAATGTATCTTTGCTGAAAGTGTATGTCCGTCCGACCGCGCGGCCTTGATTGCCCGTCCTTGTCACACGAGGAAGTGAGTGCCTTCTGCGAGTTACGTGGTGGATTTGAGGTCGAAAAAAAAATAAGGCAACCGTTTACGTCAAGAGGCCCCTCGGATTAACTCCTGGCCAAATGATATGCCATGTTTCCTGTCCCTCGCTAACCTTTGATTGTGCCTTATTCGACTACGTTGTAGTTCGTGTGTGTGTGTGTGTGTGTGTGTCTGTGATCGTGGCTCAA
This sequence comes from Uropetala carovei, assembly GCA_036926305.1. Taxonomy (NCBI): domain Eukaryota; kingdom Metazoa; phylum Arthropoda; class Insecta; order Odonata; family Petaluridae; genus Uropetala; species Uropetala carovei. The sequence goes on from JAXCHB010000210.1 coordinate 1,294,443, forward strand.
CGCTTTATTCGCACTATAAATTTTATCGCTTGATATTCCATCCGTTAGTACATTGCCATTAAATGTCTCGTTCTCCTTAACTTGATCCTTCTAGAAATTTTTACCCCGGCTGTTCTTAGAATGTCACGATAAAACAATGCAGAAAAGTTTTGCTATTCTGGGATTTTTGCGAGATACAACCTTTGCTATTCCACTGTTATGCGCTTCGACTGATGACTCACCGAGTGCGGATTCTCATGAAGGATATTACAATAGGTGAACCGCTACAGAGGGCGGCTGCTTCGCAGCTGCTTGTCGCGTGTATTTTCCAAGGCTATGAGAGCTATTTAAATTATCTAGAATTGACACTGATATATGAGATAGCTCTAGTTGTCATAAAAAAGGAATGCCAAACCGTATTCGTACGTTGGCTACCAAACAGCCGTCATCGGTGGTATATATATATAGTAGGTTTCTCTTTATTTTTTAACGGATATTAGTGCTACCATATTAATCATCTGTATTCCAACCTTAAGAATTTGGCTCTTTAAACCGTGTCGCGGATCATAATTATGTCTAGATTTTTATCATTTTGGATGAATATTATCATCACTTCCATTGGATATAACCTGTGTTATCATATGGCGAATATATAACAGTAATGTATCCTCCTACGTCCAGTATGACTTGAATTATTGTCCCCATATTCTCTCTCAACTAATTTAAGAGGAGTATCTATTTAATTTCGAGATTCCCGCCGTGTGCGTCCCTCCCCTCACTCCCCTCTCCTCTCTCTCTCTCGTCCCTTCTCCTCTCCCTCACTCCATCCTCTTCCACTCCCGTTCTGTACCCCGTCTGGGTGGTTCATTACACCAAACATACGTTTAACCGCCAATTTAGTGAAGCGGGTTTTCAATTATTTCTGCGTCGTAATTATGCTCCGTTTATACGTTGCGGGTGAGTTTGACGCTGTTGAAAAGCAAAGGTTGGGTGAAAATCGTGGCAACGATCTTCCGTTTCCCCGGCGACAAGTGTGGAATCAAATTTATCCCGATGTGAATGCATTGATTCTTTTCGTGCTCCTGTTCGAATTTGTTTTTTTATTTTTAGCGTAATGCGTATTTCACGCGCTCTATACTTAGTGCACAGGAAGTAATCTTTTAAACGTAGAATTTTGTACTTAAAAAACATACTGTTGATACTTGGACTTTTATTTTATTTTCATTATTATTGCACAATGTTAATGGTAGTGTTCTATTCAGTTTAGGGAAAATGAGTTATCTGTATTCGAGTAATGTTTTTCCAGACTGAATTTCCAACACTACGAATTTTTATCTCGCTTTGTATCTGCTTTCTTAAGATCTCTATCGCAAGGTTAGGCAATCATCAACCCCTCTATATAATTTGCTTGGTTATGCGTGATGTGTAATGCTCAGTCGGTGTTTTCATTTGTTGAATGGCAAGCCAATCAGGGTTCAGGACATCGCTTATGTCAGCGACGATCGACTGCAGCGCCGTTTCTAAGGCGTGTAAGAAACTCGAACTAATAGAATATATGTGATAATATAATTATAAATGCCGCTAGAATTTTGAAGAAATTTTTGATATTTGAAAGATATGAATAAATTGTTTATAAGAATAATAACTACAAGATTATAAGTTAAATAATATATTCCTTCCCGCCATATTGACGGGCTTATATACTAGTAATTTAATAATTTGTATCATACAGGGAATTTTCCTTTATATACTATATATAAATATACTTATATACTAGTACTCATATAGAAGGGAGTCCATAAGTTCTGAGAAGTTTTCTTCGGAAAATTCCTCCGTACGATCTAAGCCCAAATGTCTCGAAATGAAAATTTAATTCTCACGTTGCAGCAGTAGTTATTGTGCAATTATTACTCTTCTAAATTGTTAGTCTTTGATTTTTTAGGACGATCTTTGAAATATTTTCTCTTCTTTTTTCAGCAACAACAGCAGCAGGGTCTTCAGCAACTACTGGTTAGTATTTAAAAAAAAAACAAGTCATACAAACCTTGCGATTTATACGAATCATTTTAAATCCCGTTGAAAAGCTTTTGGTGTGCGCTATCGAATTTTATCTTCTGCTCTTGCGCTATGCTGGAATAGATAGGTAGTTTAATCCAACCGCGTTGTCCAACAGTAAGACTCTTCAAGCCATTGTTTTCACTTTATTCATTTTCACCCTCACCAACTCTGGGTGCATTTCGAAACGTGTAACTTTTCTCCGATTTAGTTTACTTCATTCTTGTTCGATTTAGTTTGTACGTTATGCGTTCAAAGTTAGAAGTTAACTCTCGAAATCGAAGTTCGTCGATACGACTCGTACATCATTGATAATATATGTATAATTGAAACGGAGCGGCTAATATTGAATTCAATTTCATATTTACTCTTTTATTTTCTTGTATTCTTGCGACTTAAAAAAACGGATTTTATTAAAAAACAATTTATGACGACCACGCTGAACTTGGTTCTCTTTTTATTATGTGCTATTTGCGTTCTGCTTATTTAAAAACTTCGGTTTGGCATATTTAAAACGCATGTTTTGCTTAGCATATTTTTTCAGGTTGTCATAATCACAAAGAGATGATTTTCATTTGCACAATTTAGCCTATATTATGCTTAGTTGATTTGTTTGATATTTTTTTTTGCTTTTTAACTAGAGGGAGGAAAATTAATGAATAATGAAAAAGCTAACTAAACATTTCTGTACTTACCAAATCCACGTTTCGCAGTGCACCTTTGCTGATTACGATGAAACAGTGCAGTCATTTCTTCGCGCGTTAAACTAAACAAACAAACAAAAAGAAACGCGGAAGGTGGCAACGCCACTCAAATGTTAATGGCACCAGCTGGCGCCGTATGTGACGCCCGCCCGTCTCCTTTGAACTGCTTAGTGATATGAGACACAACCACTTCGCCTCCCCCCTCTACGACAGCAACAGATCCACGCCCAGCAGCTCCCCCACGCCGCCTCCCACGCACCGCCTTCACTGCCCCTCGCCGCGGCGGCGGCGGCTGCAGCGGCCGCGGCCGCCGCTGGTGGACCTCCTCCCCATCCGCCCCCGCCACAGCCCCCACACCCCGGACTCTCCGGGGTGGTTCCGGGTCTGCCTCCTGGGGGACTCTTGGCCTTCGGACCGGGTGCGGCAGCAGCGGCGGCGGCCGCGGCGGCTGCGGCAGCCGTTGGTCCGCCATCTTCCGTCATGCCACCGGCCGTTTCGACGCCTCTTTCGTCTTCGTCATCTGCGACCCCTTCGACGGCGCATCCCTTAATCAAGTCGGAACACTTGCACGGGAGGGAAGACCTCAAGGGAATGGACGACAGACACGTGAGTTTCCACGAAAAGTTAACTCGATTTTGTTGAAAAATCTTTGAGGCGTTTAAACTTCTTTCTGGTTAAATTATTCGTAATTTATTAATTATTTAAAATAATATTATTTGTTTTAAACATGATACAGTAAAATCTCGATACAACGTATCTCTAGGGAGCATGGATTTTTATACTTTATACTGAATGTACGGTATACTGAAATACCCATAAAGAGTACAGCATTTTCTCTAGAATCATCTCAGTTGGAGATCGGCATTCTCGCAGGTCCGGCGAAAACTGAAACCGGCGAGAATGAGAGTCTTACAAGGGAGATAATTCCTAGGACTTAAGATTTTATCTCAATATTATTGTGAAAATACGATAGGGATAACTGATCGTGGGTTATAAATTTTTCAGTTCAGAAAATCCCTTCTTTTAGGGTTATGGCAGAGGTCCGCAGATGTTTATATACTAAAGACAAAATATGCCTTCAAAATTGGTGTAAACAAATTGAATGAGAAAGAAATGGTTATGGTTGAGCCATTTACGGATGAAAGACTACATTAAAACCACAAAAATCTTTTTTCAGGGACTCTGAATTTCATATGTAGTATTGAAAATTACGTTAAGTTGAAGTACATTATTCTGGGATATTTATACCAGAAAATTGATGGGGATTCAATAAAAGTACGATAATTTGAAACATACGTAATTGTGAAGTACATTGTAATGAGTTTCACCGTAGGGGCATATTTTCTTATTGTAGCAGTTATTTATTTTAATCGACCAAATTTATATAAAATGTAATCATTTTCAGAATGACCTAAATATCAAATTTAACACAAATCTTCAATACTGGAATTTCAAATATTTTAAGAAAATTGCATACCTATAAAACTTTTGCATTTTCCTGGATTAATGTTAGATTTTTTCTCTATGAACTTCAATTTCCTGGAACAAAAAATGTTGAAAAAATAAATAGTAGAATGACATCTGTTTATGAAAGCTTCAGATAAAAGTATTCTCTATAAGGAGTAATATCAGAATGTGGAGTTGCAGAAGTGATCAAATGTTTTCAAAATGTTTGCAAGGCATATACCTAGAAATTTTTACCAACAGTTTATTCTTTTATCTGTTGTAAATGTAACTACAATATTACCGCTTACCAAAAATATTTTAAAATGTGAAAAATTTCTATCTTACAGAGAAGTTCGATATCCCCAGCAGAAAGGGACAAATATCGCTCAAGGTCCCCTGATGTTGATTCTGACTTGAAGAGAAGAAAGGAGGACAAACTTGGGCATATTAGTGTAAGTGCCTAAGGCAAAATATTTTGATAAATCCATGTAATGTCACTATTTGATTTAGAATGGTAATAAAGAATGGCATTTTAAAATTCCTTCAGCCATTGAAACATTGATATCTTGCAAAAGACTTTGAATTTAAAATAAAGCCATTTTTTAAACAATTACAGTTATTTTCAAAAGATTGATTTCAGATCACATACAGAAAAAATTTAAACAAATCAGTTATGCTTATGGTACCGTTTTTACTTGATTATAGGACAATTTTATAAAAATTAATTTTGACAAAATAAATGTTTTATTAAGCATACTGAAGCAAATGTATTAAGGAAGGTTATTTTTATTTAATAGTTGTCATGATGATGTACAGTGGAAAGATACATTTAATTTAAACGATGCTGGGCTAGTCATAATAACTATCACTATTTTTTATTTATTTCTTTGTTCACAAATATAAGACAACCCCAACCTTTGACTAAAAACAAAAAAAAAACCTTATGTGATAGTTGGGTAAATACGGCAGTTTAATACAAAGAAGAATAACGTTCTATGATATGTATTTCTGCCATTTTGCCTTTAAATTATTCATATGGCTATTCTCAAGGCAGCTGGAATACTCAACATCAGTGCACTACATTATAAATTTCGTTGTCTTTCCTTTTTAATCCGGTGAAATGGCTCCATAAATTTAGCACCAGATAGAAGACCTTGTTATTTGGTTTGTTAGAAAAGTAATATGTTTTAAAATTTCTTCTTTTAATCTACATTGCATTATGATTGAATCACTTATTGCTTTTGTTTTTTACAGGATAGCGATGGAGAAAAGAGTGACCAAGACTTGGTGGTTGATGTAGCCAATGAGGTATGCATTTAAGTTCTAACTGTTCTACCTGTGATGATTGTTGAGAAATATTTAATAGTAATTAAAATTCTATTGTTTTATGCAGTTATAATAACACTTGGTCTCTTTATTAAGTGTATTTTGATATTTTCCATACTTTTGAAATACAGTGTAAATCGTCCATGTAATATTTACTGTACATGTTGCTATAACTTGGATTTTGTACTTTCTTACAATTATAAATGAAGTTGTGATATTGATTGTATACCTATTTAGAAAAGGACTTGAGACCTGCAATACAAATGCCTGTATTTTTAAATTGGTGAATTTTCCTCGAGTAAAAGTCATCACCTTCAATAATTTACTTTTTGAACAGGATCCAGCCTCCCCACAGCCCAATGGTGAACACCCTAATGACCTTATCATCCGTGAGAATGGTGAAAAGATAGGTGCGGGAAGCAACAGCAGTGGTGCAGGAGGGAATGGGGGAGGGGGAGTCCCTGGGGCCAAGTCGGATCGGCCTCCCAGCAGAAGTGGATCGAGTTCAAGCAGAAGCACCCCCTCCCTGAAAAGTAAAGATGTAAGATCTCGGCACCATGAGGCATCCATTGCAATTTAGAGCATACCCATGCATTTCTTCTTGCTTAACTTTATTCTGTACTCTTGATTTTGTGTTCAAACTGTTTTCTATCACATTTGTCTGTGCCGTCTTTAAAAGGAAGGTGTAATTTGTTAAGTTGCACTGTAATAGAGATGGAAGTAGTACTTAGGAATATATATATTTTTAATTTATTAGCGACAATTTTCATTTTATAATGTGGCTCAAGAATTTCTGACCCTTTTAGCGAGACATATTACAACACATAACTGGGATAGGATAATTAATGTTTTGTAGAGTTTGTAGGCATTCTTAGGAAAAACTTTTTTTCTTAATTAATTCCGTGAAGAAAAATATAAGTTCGAAGTGTATTGCTTAGTAAAAGAAATACTTTTATCCATTACTGAAGCAATTCATTTGATACTAAAATTACTAACTCTCATATTTCAGTAACAGAAATTTTATTTTCCATATATCACGTAATGCTAAAATCAGGATAACAGTTTTAACAGATTTTTTAAAGTAATTTAGATTTTTATTCTCACTAAAAATTGGTTGCTCTGTCACCTCAACCTCATCGATCGTGTTTCAAATTTTAAATCAAATATTGTTCATTCTTCATGTTGAATTAATAATACCATTTATTTATGAACATATAAATTATCATATTTCATTGGTATATTATTTTCAATTCCCTCATAATAATACGAGTAAACACAAAGATATCAATGATTTATTTACTTTGAATTTATGATTTATTTGTTATTGCTTGTGTATAACTAAAGTGACCAGATGTCCTCCTTTTTCAGTCATTGTTCTTCCTAAACATTTTGTCCTTCCATGTCCTCCTTTTTTGAAAATTATTGTCTTTGTCCTTGCTTTTACTTAACTTTGTGTATCCATGGAAAAGACATGATTCTCAGAGTACACTAAGCCTTCCAACAAGCTGCTTGTTAAATGATCTTTGTCCAGCTTACTGATTATGTTTTCTTAGCTATAAAGAACACTTTGTCTGCTAGAATAAATGTTTTGTTTTCTCCTTGATTATATTTGTTTGGTTTCTGGTTTATTAAAATCCTGGTTTATACAGCGTACATATCTCATCCTTTTCCTCAGCATATTTCTATCGTAAAACAAATTCGATTCACTCCTGTTCACTTAGTTGTTATCGGCAATGGAGTTGAGTGATTTTAGTATGTTTCTGTTTCTGTGAGTGCTAGTTAAACTCTTACAGCTTCTCATTGCTTGTTTTGTTTTTCCTCTATCAGTGAATTGTGAAAAAATAGTTATATACTCTGTCCTGCCTGAGTGAAATTTAATAGCTGAGTTTACTTCGTTATTATGGCAAATATAATTTTCTCATTTTAATTTATAATGTACTCTTCCATTTATTATATTGATTTTTAAATCTTTGTTGTAATGCCCTACGAAATGTCTTCAGCCAAGAAAAGAAAATGTCACTTAAATGTAACGTTAGCTAAGAAATTTTCACATTTAAGACGTTGAAAATCATGATACTGTCATTAAATGCTGTATGTTTTCAGCAGTATTTAGTATCGCAGTTGGTGGGCGTTCAAGTATTACAAAGCACAATCTTTTCCAAAAGCACCAAAGTGCTCTTATTATAGCATTCCCTCACATAAAAACCCTTATTTTATTTTTTAAAGTGTGAAATTAAGCATATTAACAGTTTTTTTATAATGAAATGTGTCCTTCCTTTTTGTAAAAAAATCAGGATTTGTCCTTCCTTTTGGTGAAAAATATTTGGTCACTTTAGTTTAACCAACTACACTGCTTAATCTTATTTTGTAATTTTTTGTATTTCCAGCCTATTTTTAGTTAATGACATTTTTTGATTAACATGTAGGCTTATTTAGTATGCATGTATTTAGATTGAGTATTGGTACAAAAAGAACATCAAGGTATTTACTAAAATGCTACCATTGAGTTTTGTTTAATTTTCCTTAACTAGGTATTTAAACTGGTAGTTCATTTCTGTTGCTGTGGTATTCATGTCATATATTTAATCATCTCTCATTATACTTGCCAAGAAAAGAGTGGGAACATTACGGTTTTATTTTTTAGCAAACATTTTATTTTGTTTGGGACAAATTAACATTGTTTTAACACCTGTGCATGTTAAATTAACAAAAGTTTTAAGTGGGTGCAATTAGGAAGCATTTTTTAAGATGGGGCTCACAAAATTTGTGTTAATACTTCATTAAGTTTTATTAGTTTGTCTCAAAATATATGTCATTGATACAGGCTATGTGATTAACATAATCACAAAATATTATGACATAATAAGATGGATTTGTATTCATCATCATAACGTCCATGAAAATAATTATTTCTCAAATACAAAAAATAAAAATAGACAAATTTTTCCTTTAAGTTTCATTGTTCGTTTGGTTAAGTTATATTTTCACATCTGGGACTGTTTTGGTGCTAGAGGGACAGGGTTTGTACGTATGCACACATGAGTGGTTTGGACAGGAACCCTCGCGTTGGTTCGCTTGCAGGCCGACAAACCCTCCACCCCAGTTTCCAAAGCATCGACACCCACCTCTTCCGGTCTACCCATGCTGTCCGGTTCCAGCATGCTGAAGCCTGGTGTTGGACTGGGGTTTGGCCAATTGGTGCTGGGCCTCCCACCTTATCCCTTCCACTACTCCCCTCTGGCTGGAGGTCCAGCGGCCGCTGGGTCAACAGCGGCAGTTTCAGCAGCTGGATCCCGAAGCAGTGATAAGACCCCTCCTACCAATGGCCCCTACGTTCCCCCACCCTTTCTGCACAACAGCGCGGCTCATTGCTTTTTCTCAAGGCCCCTTGTACGTACCCTCCTCAACATCAGTTTGCTGCCACTTTCTTTTTCTCTATCTTTATTAATTTCTTTATAATTTCTATCCACACTTGACCCTATATCCTGCTACTGTGCATGCTTGCTATCCTAGCATGTTGGTCTTGAGTCATGTAGGGATTTGAAAAAAATATATTTTAGGAGAAATATAAGGAATGCAATTTAAGAATCTTATCAAACCCAGGTTTCATTGTAATGCATTTCTGTAAATATTCTTAGAAAAAATTAAGTAAAACGCTTCGGTAAAAAAAGCATGGATTGAAGTGAATTGATTGTTTGGCTGCAGGTTGAAAAAGCTTTATTATTTTGATTAATGAAAAAGTTTGAGGAAAAAAAAATTTGTGTGTATGTGATGGAAAATAGTTGTTATAGGTTTGAAACATTTGCAATAGCTTGAGTTTTTCAGTGTTCAAAAGCTTTGTTACTTTAGAAGAAAGCAAATTTAAGGCATTTTAAGATGTCTTTGAGGTCATTTTGCAGAGAATGTGCTTGTTTATGCTACTCTTTATATGCTTTATTCTTTTGCTCCTCGTACGTAAATAATGTTGTATCATTTTGTTTTTACAGATGGGCTATGATCCTCATCCTCATTCAAGAACTCCAAATCTTGGGTCTAATGGTCTTGGTGGTCTCACAGGAGCAAAGGCGTAAGTTTAATTGCCATCAAACCTCTCGCTTACCACAAGGTTATTATTCCTCTAAATAAATAAAGAAGTATTATATTCAGGGTCAGCATCAGGGGTGAGCCAGAGAGGCGATGACTTCAGGTGGAATTTTTCACTTTTTTTCCTTTCTTATTATTTTTGGAGGCAGAGATTCTCTCGTTTGCCTCATGCACAATTTTTCAGCATGCCAGTCTTGATTATATTATAAACAATATGCATTTATACTTATTAGTCTGAATTTCCATATCTTGTATTTGTTTATTCACAAAGACAGTAAGAGAAAATATGAGACAGTAGGCATCTGATATATGTGAAAGCAGTGTTACAGAATTACAAGGGATGATCAGAAAGTAAGAATACAATGTCTGCATTTTGCAAATGACATGTTATTTCCAAATTATTATAATGCACATTTAAAGTTACATTAATGAACTATTTTTTCACATTTTTGCCAATTGAGAAATTTGTTATAACGAGAAATCAAATTACTTAGACCAGAAGTATAGAAATCAGGGCTTTTGTACCAAAAGCAAACCTCTGCATCCTAACAAAACCTACAACCATCAAGATGTTTTTTAAGAGGACCAAACAACCTCTAAAAAAATCTTGTTGGTCGCAGGTACAAAAGCCCTGATTTCTATACTTCTGGTCTAAGTAATTTGATTTCCCGTTATAACAAATTTCTCAATCGGCAAAAATGTAAAAAAATAGTTCATTAATGTAACTTTAAACGTGCATTATAATAATTTGGAAATAACATGTCATTTGCAAAATGCAGACGTATTCTTACTTTCCGATCGCCCCTCATAGAATGTGCAGACTTTAGAGACGAATAGTTACTCTTAATATAAAATATAACCCGGGTTTACTAAATTTCTGAAAATACTTTTGATTGTATTACTTACTTGTAGTAAGAATTATTTATCTTCTGTATCATCTTGTCTTTCATGTGCCACTCAAAATACCTTGCATGTGCCATATATTGCAACCCCTGCTCTAAACAGTCCATTTGTTATGGAACAAAATGATCACCATTTACATTAAATCTATTGGTCAAACTCTGCTCTATTGGTCAGCCCTCAAAGCAGCCACTCTTGTGGCCCTCATAGAGAGGTTTCATTGTGCAATCCTGATACACATTTTCAATATTTTATGCATACTTGAGCTTTGTTTAAGGTTGCCAGATATCCTGTTTTTCATCATATTGTCCAGGTGACTCGAAGATGATTGTTGGGACCTCATAGCCCCATATTTAAGTCAGTTTTAAAAACTAACTATAAAATGTTAGTAACACTCTTAGTGAATATTGAAATTTATTTCAATTTTGTTTTCATGCCTACTCAAATATTGAGGAAATACAGTAAAACCCCCAAATTCATGCCTTCCAAATTCGTGTGCTTTGCAGTTTCGCAGTGTTTTCAACTACTGCTGTCATCTTTACGTGAAGAGAAAAAGCACTAAACAAATGAATTTCCCCATCCAGGAGGTTTTTTTTATCATGCTGTGACCCCATTTTTCGAAAATGTCTACCAAGAGGAAAGCAAGTGATAGTACAGAAATCATAAGCAAAAAGAAGACGTTGACTTTAAGTGAGAAAATTGAGTTGCTAAATAAACTTGCTATTGGCCAGAGTATGGCATCAGTGGGCAGGCAATATGCCGTAAACTGTACAGCTACGGCAGATTTAAATTCCACATTGTATTGGTTCAAAACCACTTTTAGCCTACCTTTTCATCATTTATTGTTGCCAAAGTAATGGAGAGCCACGAACCTAACCTCCATTTTCTCATAAGGCCTTTGTTTCTATTTTTGCGGATTCCAAATTCGCTGTGTTTTCGGGAACATAACCCCCGTGAATTTGGGGTTTTACTGTATAAACAATAAAAGAAGTTATCAATATGAATATGTATGGGGAATTTATGCTTGAACTCTATTCAAACTACAGTGATACCTGAGTTACACGTAACCCAATTATACGTAATACTCCTTTATACGTATTTTTTGGTTGGTCCCGGCGAAATGCCATATGGTTACACATATTAAAATACTGAGTTATGCGTAACTGACTTATACGTAAACCTCTTTTATACGTAGCATTCATCCGATCCTGACAGTTACTTTTATCTCATTTGTATGTATGTATTTACCCTCTATAAGATCTCATGGTAGATAGATTCTCAGAATCCTCCCAGGGCACCGACATAGTTGCCATATAGGCGGCATCTGACAGCAGATTGAAACAAAATTTGGTACAGGATGGCACATCTCAATTTAAGCAATGTCATAAATCTTCGTCGACTGCCACACCGCATAGGCGCAAAGAGAATTCATACTATGTAACAAAAACAAATGAATGGGAATTCAAAGGCAAAATAAAATAGCAAGACAATCTATCCTTAAGACTTGATACCTACTTTAGGCAGGAATAACTTATATGACAATGTTGTAAATTCGAGAGTCATTGGCTTCAAAGCAAAAATAGTCATTTACTGGAAGCCACCGTATCGGCAAGTAGGAACGGGATTTTAGTGGAATAAATGCTAGGTGTGTCACGCGACACATTATTTTGTAGCATAATAAAATTGCCGCGTTTTATCGGTCGCGAACATTCTCCTCAGTGGAAGAAGATTTCCAGTGTTCTTTTTCTCCTCTGTGTTTTGCCAGCCTTAAGTTCACTTCAGTTGTTCACACACTCACGACATGTCTCAAAAAAGAAAAGGAATTAGAGTGGAGAATAAAATGAAAATTATAAATGAGGCTAAAGAAAATCCACAGATGTCGAAGAAAGAATTGGCTAACAGACTAAAAATTTCATATACGACGCTGTGCACTATTCTGGCGATATCCGACCAAGTGAGGGAAAACTATGCAAGCGCTGGCCCGAATGCGCATAAAAGAAGACGTGTCCAGGAGGGAAGATATGCTGATCTAGAAAAATCTCTGTTTACGTGGTTTAAAAAGATGAGGTCAAAAAATATCCCTATAAGCTGCGCCATACTACAGGAAAAGGCAATGAGTTTTGCAGCCAAGATGAATGTGAGGAATTTCGGGCTTCACAAGGGTGGCTGCAAGGATTTAAAGAAAGGCATCACTGGACCCATGATTTTGGGGGAGTCAAGTTCGGTTGACAATGTTTCTGCAGCCTTTTGGAAGGAAAAACAGTTGTGCATGTTGATTGCAGGATACAGGCCAACCGATATTTACAATATAGACGAAACAGGCCTTTTCTACAATGGTGAAGCGCTTCATTTCCTCTTTTGAGGGGCAAGAGGAGATTATGTCAGTGGCAAATCAACTTGAAAGTGCACTGTACCATTTTTCCACGAAAAGAAGGAAACAAAAGACAATAACAGCTATTTCATTTCAAATAAAATATAATTTGTTTAAAGAGTATTTTTAAAAATCACGTGCTGATTGTGAGTGATAAGTGAGTGAGAGATTGTGGTTGTGAGTTATTTTGTATATTTCTATGTTCAACAAGTTAAATATGTATTAACATTTTTGCTCTATAAATACATCCCTCTCATAGTCACAAAATGCCTTGTTTATTCTTCATATGTCAACCTTATTTAAACATGCATTGAGTTATACGTAACTGTGAGTTATACATATATTTTGTTCAGTCCCTTGAAATACGTACAACTCAGGTTTCACTGTATCAGTTTAGATGAAGATTACTGAGAGGCTTTTGCTACAGTGCAGGTTTCATTCTTTATATTGCTATGTATATTTTGCTTTAAAGTTAATTTTCAACAAGTTAATTTTCAACAAAAATTTAATATCTAAAAGTCGTTCAAATCACCACAAACAATGCATAAAAAAGTTTGAAATTTCCATCATATGAAAAATTAACTATGGCAGAGTTTATGAGATTGGCTCACATGATTCTTGTATAGCTAATGTCCTGTTTTTATCTTCGTGGAATCCAGCCACCATAGTTTAGTTTAATATGGAAACCTATTAGTTGAAACCATGAAATGATGATGCAAATTTTATTTATACTCATATAAAATGAATTCTATTGCTTTTCAGTGCTTACTCTTTTCATATGAATGGAGAAGGTCAACTTCAACCTGTGCCTTTTCCCACGGATGCATTAATCGGTCCTGGAATCCCTCGTCATGCTCGTCAAATCAACACGTTGTCTCATGGTGAAGTTGTCTGTGCTGTAACAATCAGTAATCCTACAAAATATGTCTATACTGGAGGGAAAGGATGCGTCAAAGTGTGGGACATAAGTCAACCAGGTGGAAAGAGTCCTGTCTCACAACTAGATTGTTTGGTTAGTTTCCTTGAATTGCTTAATAAGTCTCTTCTTACAAATTGTTATTATTAATTATTTTAAACTTGCTTCAGGATGGTTAAGTAAGATGACTCAGTCTCATTTCTTCCCATTTTATTTGAAAATTTATTCTATTTACAATTGGTTACTTAATCAGAATTTGTCTCAAATTCTCTTACATGATATGATTTCCTAGAAAACTGCATGTTACAAATACTATATTAAAAGTTTACCTTATTAGCACCATTTAAAATATTGTATTTATTTAATGGTGGTGTATGTCAGATGATTGATAAATAGAGAATATGATTTGCCCTAGAAAAGTCCATAGAATTTGTTACTTAAGATATTTATTTTTCTTTAATTAATTTTTATTTCCAATGACTAACTATGATTAATTATTTTGGTAAACAGCAAAGGGATAACTACATTAGGTCAGTGAAGTTATTACCAGATGGGCGTACCCTTATTGTTGGAGGTGAAGCAAACACATTATCTATTTGGGAGCTAGCATCTCCAACTCCACGCATCAAAGCAGAATTAACATCAAGTGCACCTGCTTGCTATGCCTTAGCTATTTCTCCTGATTCTAAGGTATGATTTGTATTCAAATTATTATATTATCTGATTGAAAGAGACTTTTTTATTCTTATAATTGATAAGTTAATTTTAAGAAGGGCCTGTTTTAGTGAAATTTTAAAAATAGATTTTGTTCTATAATGTTCATCTAGATTTCAATTCTTTATACATCAGTTTTGTAATAGGAAAAACATGGTATTTTAAGCTAGCAGCAAAAGTCTCATTTTCTTGAAATTTTATCCACGAGGGTGAGTCAGAAAGTATCCGCAATGTATTTTTTAAATTAATACAAAAACAATAGAGAACTTATAAGAGTATCATTTTTCAATATAGTTCCCCTGCTTTTCAACACACTTAGTCCGACATTGCACAAGCTTCTGTATGCCCTCAGAAAAAAATGTTTTTGGCTGAGTGACAAGCCACACATGCACTGCTTCCTTCACTTTGATCATCACTTTTCCCGCTGTTGGTTGAGTTCTGAACTTTTTTTTGACCATCGATTTCAGATGTTTCCATTCCAAACTCTGGCGTTTGCTCTCTGGCCCGTAGTGGTGGACCATTGTTTTGTCCCCAGTGATGATGTGTCTCAAAAAGGCCTCACGTTCTTTATGATAGCGGTTCAAAAGGTGTGGGCAGATGTCCAAACGGTTGCGTTTGTGCTCTTCTGTGAGTTGTTTGGGAACCCATTTCACACAGACTTTATGAAAGTCAAGTCTGTTGTGGATGGTTTCATGGGCAGAACCATGACTGATTTGCAGGTGATATGCCACTTCATCAATAGTCACCCATCTGTTATTCAGAATCATGACATGGGTCGTTTAATGTTCTCATCAGTAGCGGACGTGGAGGCACCCCGATCGTTCTTCATCAGTGACACTTGTGTGACCGTTTTTGAACACCACTACAATTACATGATAACTGACCATTCAAGGTTGAAACCACACCAAAATGACTAAGAGAGTCCACACGTAGAGTTGCGCATGCAATTAGTAGCGCAGCCAACAAAACAAATTTTAAAAATACATTGTGTATACTTTCTGACTCTTCCTCATAATATGTGGAAGAAAGTAGTTTTAATTTATAACAGTACAATGGGTCCATGTTATTCGTGGAGTTACGTACCAGAAAATGGTCGCAAATACCGAAACAGCGAATACCGGGAGATTTTTCCCCATAAAAATACATTATATAAGGGGGGGGTTACATTCTGATTCGCCACTAAAATCACTCGTGATGAAAAAAGTGGAATTTTCTCTCATAAGATTTCATGTAATAAGGGAGATTAGGTTTAAGTCATTGCCGCTGTACCCTATGACATCCAAACTAAGAAAATAAGTCCGTTTATGGACATTCTGGTCATGGAAGGGTTAATATACAGGACAGTACATACACTGAACATTGCCTAATCCTAATATAATTGAAAATAAAATTACATAAATACGGATGGAAACCACATACTTAACTCACATGCTCACACACAAATAATACACGTGCACACAGATATTGCAGGATAAAACTAGTGAGAATCTTGGATATGATATTCACAGCACAATTCCAAACAAAGCACACGATGCTGGTGAGTAATAATACAGATGGTAAGATGGTATGTGTTAGTTCACTTCCTTACATTAGTCAAAATGAATAAAAAAAAATCGGTACAACATACATTGTACAAAATTTCTCATATATAGGTACTAATGCATTGTTTAGTTATCTTTAGAAAATGAAAATCGTATGAGCCTGTTTTTAGAAAATCCAATTTTTGTTAAAGTTGCCCAAGAATAAACTAGCCTTATATTCATTCATTGAGAAAAATGAAATACGTAGTATTATTGTAGATGAATACTCAAGTAACTGTACGAAATTTGATCAAAATCGTTATAACCATTTTTGAGAAAATCGAATTATTGTTAAAGTTGCCTAGAGTAAACTAGCCTTATATTCATTTTTTGAGAAATATGAACTATACAATATTATTGAAGACGTAAATACAAGTAACTGTACGAAATTTGATCAAAATCGTTAGAGCCGTTTTTGAGAAAGTCGGCTTGTTGTTAAAAATGCGTAGAATAAACTACTCTTAATTATTGAGCAATGTCAACCATTTCTATGTATACTCTGGTCAGTATGATAAAATGCCTAAGTACGAGATTTCATTCATTTTCGTTCTTCCATCTAGGCTCCAGAGCCAGTAACAGACAGACAGACAGCATTGAGAAAACCACTTTTTCGGATTCAGCGACACCTAAAACGTGTATTTCCATAAAAATCTTGAGGTCAAATTGTTTTGCAAAAACATTACTTTCTCGATACTTCGTATGAGAAAGTAAAAAGTAAATATAATTACCAGAGACAGCTAGGAAAATTGCGGGACCCGGTGCAAAATGTGTGCCTCTTATGCATAAAAAATTTTTAATAGTAAATTATAATAACTAAAGCAATCTCTCTCACTATGACACATCCATATTTTTTTCAAAAATGTTTTAAACTTTATAAGTACAACAAATATTTCTTAGAGAGTGCGGGACCTCTTTAAGTGCAGTGTCCGGTGCAGTCGCACCATTTGCACTTCAATCAAGTCAGCTCTGCTAATAACCAACATAGTATATTGATTATCAATAGCAAAAAATGAACAAAATAGCCCAGAACATAAAATGAAATGAGTTTAATGTGGCGGTCACTGTTGAACAAGTAGCGTGCATGTTGACTTCTTACTCTGCTACGGCAAGTATTCCAAATGACAAATAAGCAAAACGAAAAACCATGGATACCAAAACATTGTTCAGTAATATGTACATGAATGATGAATAAGTGACATGACAAATACCAAATCTGGGAATACCGGGGACCCGCTGTATAGACAAAATTTGGCTTGTTAAAAAATTATGAAAACACAGTTATATTCTATTTATTTTAACTTTCTGAATATTCTCAATGTATTTACTTAATTAAATTGTACATGCATCCTTCATGAACCACCTCAGTATCTTTCAACTAATCTTGGTGCATTTGCATATTCAAAAGCTATTCATTATACTAGTAGACGGTGCTTGCATTCTGCCTTTCTGAATAATGGGGTAAAAAAACAATGGGTTGGCGCCGAGTGTGAAATGGATTGCCTGGTGTATCTTCCTCTCGGCGCCACATTGTGTCGCGTGTGTTGCGAGTGTGCGACGCGGAGTAGGGGCTATCCCAACCGTAGGTCCCTCATGCAACATGGCGAGTCGCTGGGAACAGGTCTAGCCCAGTCACAGGTTCCTCATCAACTGTGCAAGTTCTTTTAAATTTTGAGATTTTTTTAATGGCTAAAAATAAACATTTTTGACATTTTCGATTTTTTCATCGGTTTTGCCACTATACCGACCTGCATGCCAATTTTCAAGTCTCTAGCACATTGGGAAGTGCCTCATAATTTGTATCCTCATATCCTATGTAAGAGGCATCTATCTAATATATAAAAATGAACGTGTGTATGTGTGTATGTATATCATAATTTTAAAACTCGGAAACTACAGATCGTAGAAGCAAGAGAAAGGTATCATTTTAACTGGAATAACGAGTACGGTGGTATAGTAAAGTTTTTATCGATTTGATTGACCTGCCTAATTTTAAAAATATTTTCTTTTTTCATTTTCTCCATTTGAATAACATAGAGACTAGTGCAGCTTATATATTATAGATAAAACCATTAATTTAAATCCCTTTGAAAATCCTGTATTATTCTCAGCACATATATAGATAAATTATTGTAATATTTGCCTTGGAAACAAATACAAATTTTTATTTTCAAATTTTTCTTTGTACAGTGGGATTCAAAAGTCTTCGGAAAAATTGAGCGGCGCCACTTTCGCGAAGAGTGGTAGGCTTCATTCCTATCTGACGTCTAGGCATTTCCTTGAACAGCGGTTCTTTTAAAATCGCGATATTATGGACACGAGTCATACGACGAAGCTTTGGTTCGACAAATGAAATAATTACACTATTTTTTCATGAAATTCGCTTGGAATTAATTTTTTGTATTGTGATTGCTATTGTATCTGTTTCTTGGAACGTAAATAATATCGATAGCACAATTTTGACCTTAAAGTTAACTAATACACATCAGTGAACGAGAATATTAGGGGGAATTACAAGATTTTGTCTCGACATTGGTAGCGAAGTTTTTCATGAGAGAGTATGTTGCAAATTGTGCTTCGATTCCCCCGTGTTTGTTAAAAATAGATCGGCAACTAGAGTAGGTCCCCGATTTGCATGAAATTGCGCCGTGATCGTATATCGAAACCATATAAATAGAACATAGATTTTCGTGACTAAATTAGTTCAAGTATAACAATAAGGCGAGGAGTTATAAGTACGTATTTTTCGACATTATCCGATATAAATATGAAGCCTTTCTTTGAATGAGCTAATAGGACGTGATGAAGATAACAGTTATTTGGCTTGAATTCGCTAATATATTTCGTTATTTTCCGCATTATATATTTTTATTTCAGTCACACACACACGTATTCCTCGTCTCCTTTCACTTTTTTCGCAGTTCTTCTCCTTCGCCTCTCGCCTTTCTCAGTCTCAGGCCTTCTTCCTTCCCAAACGCTGGGGAGGAGTCTGTCGAGGGAGAAGGTCTAATGCCCCACGACTAAGTGCGGATACCTCCTTTCAGCAAGCGTTTCGTGGTCATTTTCAGTAAGGAATTGCTCAATACTCACCCGAACTTTCATGGTTCCATCGTTAACAGAGGAAGGAAGTAAAAAAGGAAAACCGAACTCTTAAAACTGGAATTTATACCGCAATTATGCTTTCTGGAAATGTTAGTTCTGGACGTTATTTTGTAGACAAAACAGCATGAGTTGTCCTTTTCCTCGTTCAACAGAGCGCACGGGTGCGGAGAAGAAAGTCTTGGGAAATGCTATGCAAAAAATTTTTAAGTATCCGAAATTCACGACTGTGTTGTATGGTGCCCCCTTGAGGTCCTACTCTATGTAAAATAGGAGGTAGCGCCAGCAACACGCTATCGAATCTTCGCTTCGCGTCGTTGACTAACCTGTCGCGGGACGCGTGCTTGAGATCGCTCTCGCTCTTAAGCCATAAAAGTTTAATTAACCTTTTATGGCTTTTGGAGATACCAAAATCAAATTAATTTCAATCTTTAATTGTTTTTCGTTTTAGGTCCTCGTAGGAATACTTTTTGCATATATCGAATAATTTAAGTCATATAAACATTTATTGCAATTTAAGTAAGTTTATTTTACAGCAGTAAATATCTTCTATAAATTACATATAATTTGAAAATGATAACTACCGTAAGACTTTTTTATTTTATTTATTTTATTTTACAGCAGGAAATATCTGCTATAAATTACGTTTAATTTGAAAATGATAACTACCGTCAGACTTTTTTCGTAGAATTATCTTTTTCTCACTACTTTTCAATACATCAAGTGTTATAAACAATCCCTTGAACCTAGTCATAACAATATATCGAGAATTTTCAAAACACCTATTATTTTAGCCATTTCTATACATTTAAACTCAATGAATGATTGAAAGATGAGAAGGATTTGATTAATGAGAAAGCTATCAATATAAATTGCAAAGAATAAAAGCTTACCTTAATAATTTATTTAAGATTAATATTCTTGATTTCCTTAATGTATCAAATATTAACTAATCGCACATTATTTTTTAAACAATATCGTTCAAGAAATTATAACTTAAGTAACTTGACCACAGCTCATCAATCCGGAATGTGTCTTAATATTTGCCATGCTCTCCGTTATTGTCGAGGACACATTCAAGCCTCCTCCTCATTGACCTCACTAAATTTTCAAAAAGTCTTGGACGCCGAGCTAGAGCATTCCATGCATCTCTCACGTGAGTTTCCAAGACTTCTGCGGTTCTCACATTTATTTCTGTCCACTCCTGAACTATAAAACCCCACAGATTTTCAATGGGATTCATGTCTGGGGATTGCGGTGGCCAAGGAAGCACATTGATGAACGGGTAGTCTTCAAAGAAACGTTTTGTTAAATGTGCAGTGTGAATAGGACAGTTATCCTGAACAAGGACAATTTCTTCGCCTTCAGGAACAATCTCGGAGACATATGGCAGTAAGTGCGAACGTAAAATGTTCACATATTCTACTGCGTTCATCCGAGAAGACGTTCTTATCAGCGGCCCTGGTCCTGCAGCTGACATAGCCCCCCAAAAACTTAAACTAATGTGACCAGCCTTATTGGTCGCAAGTATATTTTGTCGCTGGTACCTGTTAACAAAAAGTCAAGAAGTAATGTCATACTGTTTTCGGAAACGAATAGAGGATGTGAGAATAAAATGCATATCTACAATAATATTACCTCGAATTACGGGGGCGCCAAAGTTGAATTTTTCCGTGTTGGTCGCTGCGGAAAGTTTTCTCGTCACAAAATATGACCAAATCCCAATAGCTTTGTTGCATATTAACGTATGTCTGCGCAAAGCGTAATCGAGCAGCTTTTTGATTCTCGGTAAGAGCAGGTTTTCTCGCCGGTCTGTAGTTATGGATTCCCGCTTCATGAACTACTCTCCTAAGAGTTGAGTTGCTGCATTGTAGATTAAGTGCTCTTCCTATTGCAGCCAACCCTCCCGCATACATGGGGTTTTGTGAAACAGATTGCAACAAATTTTCGCGCTCTTGCGTGCCTACGCAACGAGGCCGACCACTCCTTGGGCGGGATACTAGCGCTTCATCTCCTTCCCTATAACGCTTGGCCCAGTAGTAAACTGTGCTCTTGTGGACATTTAATTGAGCGGATATCTCAGACACAGTTTTTCCAGCCTCAAGGAGTCCTACAATTCTTCCCCTGTCGGCTGGACTTAATGGCGCAGAGCCTCGACGATCCATTATGGTTATGAACTTACGAAACAAGTTCGCGTAATGAATATAGTAATCGCAAATGCTCATGGAACACCTGCACCGGGGAAAGCGTTCACGGGTAGGGTAGACAGAAAGAACAGAGGGGAGGCAACGAAGGCACTCGGTTGTGGTTACCGAAGAGAATGGCACACAGCAACTATCCTTCTCCCCCATTTTTAGAAATAGACCCTTCCCTTCCGAAAAGTGACCAATGTTAACGATGGAACGATGAAAGTTCGGGTGAGTATTGAGCAATTCCTTACTGAAAATGACCACGAAACGCTTGCTGAAAGGAGGTATCCGCACTTAGTCGTGGGGCATTAGACCTTCTCCCTCGACAGACTCCTCCCCAGCGTTTGGGAAGGAAGAAGGCCTGAGACTGAGAAAGGCGAGAGGCGAAGGAGAAGAACTGCGAAAAAAGTGAAAGGAGACGAGGAATACGTGTGTGTGTGACTGAAATAAAAATATATAATGCGGAAAATAACGAAATATATTAGCGAATTCAAGCCAAATAACTGTTATCTTCATCACGTCCTATTAGCTCATTCAAAGAAAGGCTTCATATTTATATCGGATAATGTCGAAAAATACGTACTTATAACTCCTCGCCTTATTGTTATACTTGAACTAATTTAGTCACGAAAATCTATGTTCTATTTATATGGTTTCGATATACGATCACGGCGCAATTTCATGCAAATCGGGGACCTACTCTAGTTGCCGATCTATTTTTAACAAACACGGGGGAATCGAAGCACAATTTGCAACATACTCTCTCATGAAAAACTTCGCTACCAATGTCGAGACAAAATCTTGTAATTCCCCCTAATATTCTCGTTCACTGATGTGTATTAGTTAACTTTAAGGTCAAAATTGTGCTATCGATATTATTTACGTTCCAAGAAACAGATACAATAGCAATCACAATACAAAAAATTAATTCCAAGCGAATTTCATGAAAAAATAGTGTAATTATTTCATTTGTCGAACCAAAGCTTCGTCGTATGACTCGTGTCCATAATATCGCGATTTTAAAAGAACCGCTGTTCAAGGAAATGCCTAGACGTCAGATAGGAATGAAGCCTACCACTCTTCGCGAAAGTGGCGCCGCTCAATTTTTCCGAAGACTTTTGAATCCCACTGTACATGAAGATACACTAAGATCCCAATTTGCATCGGCATTACGTTCTTGGTAAACACTACTCAAAACAAAATAGTGCATAGTGAAATGCCATTTGCCGTAATAAACCTTTTAAATTAGCAGGATAGGAAGTAATGCAGAAATAACAACATGATATTAAGTTAAACAATACGTAAATTGTTCAAGGTAAAAAGCACAAAGCTAAAAACTGTCTGACTTTGACAGCGACTCAGGTTATGACTCAAGCACGTGCCGAGACCTTGAAAAGCTATCTAGTGTTTGCTGAACAGCTGTTTTCATTTTCTCCTCATAAATTATTTTATAGCAGCTTATTCCATTCACTACTTTCCTTGCCACTCTTGAGTTCCGTCCCTCGTCAGGGTCAAATTCAGCGAAGATCTCCCCATAGCTTCCTCTATCAACTGAAAGGCTTTGGAAAGTCTTTTTGAAGTCAAAGTTCGTTACTCTGGTATTTCTGCAGAATTATCATCTTCAAAAACTTCCTGAAAATCTGTATCCATTATCCTAATTGCTCAGCTCTTTATCGCGAGAGCCAAAGTACCTCTCCGATGTCGGCCTCCTCCTTTTCCTACTTTCGAATTCTATTTCTCATCATGGCGAAAGTAAAACCACTCTATTTATGCCAATTCTTCTTAAGTCCCAGGTTCATATATCGATTTAAAGCAATTGTGGAATGAAAATGAATTATATGCTGAGATTATTTCCGAGGATTCCATTTTAGTTTAATCTGCGTTATTTTGGTGTAAAGCATTTCTTATTCGAAATCTTCCACTTTCAACGCTCGCTGAATTATGAAAGCGATTCTTTTATTTTTTTACGCTCACAATCCATACCAAACTATCCCTACTTGCCTATCACTTTTTGGGGACAAAACAAGCTGCTGTTTTGCAACGGGGCAAATGCGGTGAATGGGGAAAGTTGGGTAGAAAATGACTGTGAGATTCAACAACGCAAAACAGATTTTTAAATATTGCTATCTGAAACAACTCAAATTGAGTCAACTCAAATCGTGACCTTAGTGTACTTACCTATATTGAATTTTTAACATTCAGCCTGATCAGAGTTATTCTTCTTGTTTTAATTTTGATACCTATACTAATTCTTTTCAGTAATATCTTCCAGTTTGTATCTTATAAGGCTCACAAAAACCAGTTTTTATAGGGTTAAATTTAGAAAATCATATTGTAATGAAAAGTGCTGAAACATCTGTAGAATATAGTAATTCAGAAAATTATGTGAAGTGATGTTGAATTTTGACGTTTTCAGTATATGCATTTCATCTTTCAAGGTTTATAATTTTAAAGAATTTTTTCCTATTTTGCATTTTAAAGAGCTTTTCTGGCAGGTTTTTTTTTAAATGCCTTTAATATCTCATAATTATGTTGTGTTATATTTTGCCATTTTTATTCCATCAAATAATTCTTTTTCAATAAGCATCAGAAAGTCATAAAAAGTTTTCTTTTGCGCATTAAACATGCTAATCTGATATTTTCACAGGTGTGCTTCAGTTGTTGTAGTGATGGAAATATTGCAGTATGGGATTTGCACAACCAGACTTTATTGAGGCAGTTCCAAGGACATACAGATGGAGCTAGCTGTATCGACATTTCTGCCGATGGTACAAAGTTGTGGACGGGAGGGCTAGACAACACTGTGAGATCTTGGGATTTGAGAGAAGGTAGACAGCTACAGCAACATGACTTTTCATCTCAAATATTTTCACTGGGATACTGCCCAACTGGAGAGTGGTTAGCTGTGGGAATGGAAAATTCTAACGTGGAGGTGCTTCATTGTGCCAAGCCAGACAAGTACCAGTTACACCTTCATGAAAGTTGTGTTCTTTCCCTTAAGTTTGCTGCCTGTGGAAAGTGGTTTGTTTCCACAGGAAAGGACAATCTCTTGAATGCATGGCGCACTCCATATGGAGCCTCCATCTTTCAGGTTTGTTTGAATTGTATGAATGTTTGTTAATATTAACAAATTGCACAATTAAAATATAATTGCAAAATGAAAAACAGTAAAGAGTATGGCTAATATATAAAGATTAATAATAACGATGATAGCCTCTTGCTCTTCTCAATGTAACTTCACCTCATTATCTCTAGTTTAAATAGTGTGAGAAAATCATCCTGCAATAAATGCAAAATATTTCTTTTTGGATTAAATAACATTGAAGGTTTTAAAGTTTAACGAATATTCTCAAATTAATATATCACTTATACTGAATTAAGAATTACATAAATACACAATACAAACCTAGTTTTTTAGATTCCGAGCAGTCCACACAAAAACATTGTTACAATTTTTACTGTGCATTTTCAACAAACTACATTTTTACATAACATGCAAACATGCACCGATTTGTTTCAATTACACTTAGATATCCTTCTTGTCTTTCACTACCACTTTGGTCTTTAGAATTCCCATCGTCTCTTACATCACCATCACCTTAGGGGCTGCTAGAAGGTTGGCTCGTAGTCTGTTTCATATAAATCTCTCTGAGATCTTCAGCCACCTGAAGGACAAAATCCCTTCTTTTGACTCTTTTCCATGTTATTTCTCTGAATAACATGCAGGCATTAATTGCTGCCTGATCTAATATATTATAGAAAGCATTCACTGGCCAATGATGTGATGCTGCTTTCGCTGTATAGAAGCATGAATTTCCGAATTTAGTCTGAAACATCAACACATTTCGTAGAGTTACAAAACTACCGTTTCTGGAAGTTTTTTCCTATCCTCCCCAATGTGTACATATGGATGTAATGCGCTCATGATGATGATGATGTTTTTATTCACTCTTAATGTAAAGTCTTCAATGCTCTTGAGGACACCTGTGCTGTAGAGCTCAGTGTGTGCAGTCTTTACTAATGCTGAAACTCCCCTTCTAGCTCGGTTAACTGCACCCACTATACTTGTACTTCTTTCTTTTAGTTTTTTGGACAACTTTAGAGTAGCGAAAAAATTGTTTTTTGCGTTCTTACCTTTATCCAAAAAGGGTTCAAGCAGGCGAAGCACAACATTTTCAGAAAATTTTTCATCAACTGGTAGTGACTCATCTTTTCCAAGATATGGAAAAGCGTTTAGGAAGTATTTTGATTTGAAGTCAACTACAAATGCCAGATTTTAATACCAGATTTGTCTGTTTTTATATTATATTCCTATTACCGATCAAAATGACTGCTCTGGCCATTCTAGGTATTTTATGTTATAACTCTGGTGCTAATGTTGTAAGAGCCTAAAAGTGATTATGTAAAGGTAAAGAACCTATATATATGAAAAGTCATAAAATTGCTGGTCATTTGGTGAACATCTGCAAACATGGCAACATGAGAAATATTGCTAGTGGTCAAATTGATCACTTTGGCCGTTCAAGTGTTAAGGTACCTCCAAAATTTCTTATAAGGAGATCTCTTAACAATCTTTCTGTATATAATAGCTAAGAGATGCAAAGAACGTCATATATTCCCTTTCTTCAATATGTTGAGTCATAAATCTCTTTGAAGTAGCCTTTCTCATTGTTCGTTTTGTGAACAGTAATCTTTCAATATACGCTGATGCAAGGGCAACATGTTCATTTGTGCAAAAGTGAAACACACGTTACGAGATCAAGCAAATGTGGTAGAACACTGCATTACAACCCACGCCTTGTGTTCTTCTTCAGTGCATGTAAGTAGTTTCCGCTCACGCAAACTGCCAACGTAAACTCTCTGACAACGAACATTTATTTTTTTGTTATTAATAGGGCCACGTACGTGTGGGTTTACGTAACTTGGGGAGTACCTTTATATTAAAATGTATTTACATCTCTTTAAAATACTTATGGTTGTATATGTAATTTTATAATAATAACTTTCTCTTCTTTGTTAAATTTATTGCCAGATGGAAATGTAAATATTACAAGTATTTTAATGCCACACAGAATCTGAAGATATTATCCCTCAGGCTTTGTAGACATTATCAAAATCTCCTTAAATCTATACGAGATTATTTTTACTTGACATTTATGCAATAGAAAGTGTTAAATGAAATAAATCCATCGTTCATTTTACAAAATCAGCTATATCACAGGGGTCGGCAACGTTTTTCTGTTGGGTGCCACTCTTTATCAATATTTGTAATCCGTAATTCTCCATACGTGCCATCCTTAAATTCCTTCTGTCCGTGATATTTACGAAAAGCGGTTCTTATATTATAAGGAATTGTGAATATAATGCAGTATCGTTAAAATACAAAATAAAAGAAATTCTTTTATAAATGCATAATTTTCATAATTATTCTCTAAAATATTGTGCCACTTAAAATCTTTTCGTTTGCCACATTTTGGCACACGTGGCATAGGTTGCCGACCCCTGTCATATACCATTCTCTGTTTCCTATGCAAAATAATTTTATATGCAAACATTCATGAAAATAAATGTTGGCAGCTGTGCTTTGTATAAAATATTTTTATGAGATGTATAATTTCAGTGTCTCATTTGAAAATCTCTTTCATTATTTTCAGTCGAAGGAGTCATCTTCAGTGTTGAGTTGTGATATCTCTGCTGATGATAAGTATATAGTTACTGGATCTGGAGACAAAAAAGCAACAGTTTATGAAGTGATATATTGAGCCTTGAGTTGCTAGAAAACATTGTTTATTTACATTGGTAGACCATTATAAACTGAAACGCTACCTATTACAAAAAGTGTGCTGTTGAGTGTTAAAACGAGGAACAGGGCGACTGTGAGTGAAAACATTAATAATGAACTCATTGAAAGTGATTCACTTTCTCCTGTTACATGCAGCTATACATTATCCAGAGAGTAACTCGAAACAATACCAATTGCTGGCATGACATTTTTTGCTAACAGCTTTCTGTGATTCTCCGAAGATTGAAAAAGGAACACTTTTATTATCATTGTGTATTTCTATTTCCCTATACATATGAATATCCAACCAAACTACTCCAGAACTTATTTTCCTAAACACCTCTATGTGTATGTATGACTGGGAGTAATTCTATTTGAATGGTTTTTAATGTGTGTTACAATAGCATAAACAATGATTCACTCATCGGAGAGTGATCCAACACAGGGTGAAGGACTGGTGTAATTCACAAGAGTGTGTTTTTGGTGTGAAAGAAGCAGTCGTGCAAGTTTTTATAGGCGTGAATGGAAATGTCTCATCTCAGTTGGTTTGATTTCATTCTTTTTTGGTTTTGGACAGGTATGTTAATGTTAGGATTTCATCTCAAAGCATTCCTTTTCAGCATCCATATATTTACAAACACAGGTATGTGGTAGGCTCAGTTGACACATAATGCACATCTGTCCATTATTTATGGATTATTATTTAGGGGTAGTTTGATTTTCTTGTTCATACGCTCTCATTATAGGCAGTGTTTGTATTTCTGGCACAAAGTTTACGTAATAATTCAGGGAATTTCTAGGATGGTCCTGTGTAGAAGCAGAGGCATTGTTAGGAGAGCTATTTGCCTCACATAGACACGTGAATAACCACACAGTTGTGCTGTGTTGCAATAGATTCTTCAATATGTATTCTTTTTTATGTGCCATAATTCTTTCATCTCATTCTGTTTTTCATTTCAGTGTGAAAAATTTTCCTATTAAAATGGAAGAAATATGCACCTTTCGCTGTAGTTGTAAAAGCACTTGCCAAAGGTATGCCATTGGATGGCATTCAGTGTCAAATATTTGTGCTATTACATACATATTTATGAATTAATTTCAGTGGTTGATGATTTCATTTGATGAGCTTGAACTGCTATGTTGCTAAACATGTATTAACTATCTGAAACATTCATTCAATTTGGGCGTGAGTTTATTTGTTTATCTCTTAGACAATGCCAACCACCTATCTGCACAAATTCATGGAAAATGTTTAGATTTTTTTATTTTGTTCTTGAAGCTCATCACTCAGGGTTTAAAGAGTAATTAATCTGTGTTATGTCTTTCTTATGAGACAGGTATGTCTGAAAGTATATGCACAATAGATATTACATTGTAACTGTACATCCCTTGTCAGAATTATCTTTTCTTGATAGGAAATCAGATAATTATAGAGCCTATGATACTTATTTTAAAATGTGGTGAAACACTGAGAAAGTATCTATTGTCATGGCTTTTTTATGAATTTTAAGAATATAGAGTTTGAAAATAGCTGTGTAAAATGATACAACAACAGTCAATGGCTAAAGAACAATGTACTGATGTTTGTTGAACTTTGGAATGTCTCTATTCGATTAAAAAAATTGTCAGCCCAATGTTACCCAAGGCTAAAATTATGTTTTTTGTATTGATAATTGTTGTTGAAGTACATATACTATTGTTAATTACACTACATGGAGCTAAAGAAAGATGTTTCTATATGGGTAAGCAAGAGTTCAAAATTTTGAAAATGTTTCTTTAGTGTTTAAGATTTTATTTTATGTTTGCATTTTTTGAGTGAAGCTCAAGTCTATGAAAAAATTTTAATTTCTATTATGCTGATACTGTAATAGGGAAGTGCAATGTATAAGTGAACTCACTTGGATGTTCTTCATTTTGAAAAATGTTAATCTTTAATTGGGATGATCTTTTTTATGTGTATTTTTCCATTAGTGTCCATTAGAAATTCCAAGAATAGATGATCCAAAGAGTTTAGTTTTAGTCACTTGAGTGCTGTGTCACCACATTGACAGACCAAATTGATTCATGGGATGATTCGACATACCTCACATTTTATAATAAAGCTCCTGGAGATCATATAGGATATATTAATTATTGTCCATTTTACCAGTTTCATCCTTATTTTGCGTTATAAAGCAGTAATTGATTTTTTGTTATTAAGATTTTTTCTAAAGTAAAAATAATGCTAAAAGTAATCTTAAATTGTGGATTTTTAAGCACTGCGATTTTCATTCATGTGCAACTGAAAGTCTACAAATCATTGCAGTTATTTCAAGAATTACATAAGAAAATAGGAAAGTTGCATGTTCTCTAAGAAGGAGCTTATGATATATGTGCTCAATTGTGCTTGCCTTCCAAAGTCATTTCATCATCATGAGAAAATAAAAATGAAAATTTTGTACAGATATGCCAAACAGGTGAAAGTAATAATGACTATGAATATCACATCTTGTTTAACAGTTTTTCGTAGCTAATTTTCTGATTATCCTGTTTATTATCTTATGTGTTCATTTAAAAATAATTTCACAACCTGATATTTTTCTTTCATTTTATTCTATGTATTATATATCAAACTACTCCCTTATGAAATTTCTGTGCAGTCTTATGAAGGGAAATATAAAAGCAAAAACACATCTACCATAAAAATTTGAAGGAAAAAGTGGAAATTATAAACCATCAAAAAGGTAACAAATGCTAATTGAGTCATGTTGGACTTTTCATTTATTACTAGCGTAAATGATAAATTAAGAACCTTGAATGGACAACACTGTTTGCATTGTAATGCATGAGACATTTTATATGTCCCATAACATTACTTATTTTCATCATTCATTGAATGCAGTTTCTAAATTGAGTACACCTAAATGTCAAGAATAATATTTTTCTGCTTATTCTTTACTAATGATTTATCCGACAATGTTCTGCGAAAGGCAGTTGTTGATGAAGACGTTATTTACTGTGGGTTCATTATAAGATTGATGTCATTTTTCAAAGAGAATTGATTGGTGCATAATTTACAACTTGTTGCAACAATTCTTGAGAAAGATATAAATATTCATAGACATTGACTCACACAATGATTCATTTAATTTTATTATGAATTATTTTTATTTTAAAATTATGAAATATAATAAATGATGTTAGAAAAGGAAACATCTTTATTGTTTAGTACACATGGTTTGCAATGAACAGTAAATCAATGATGGAGACATTTGTGCATAACTTTTTCTGATATTAGTATCTTTTGGACATATAAAGACAATGTAGATCTGTAAGACAAAGGAATGAGGCTCCTGAAGATAAGCAAAGGCAAGGAAAAAAACTAATTTCTTTCTATGCAGTAGTATTGAAAGCTTATGGCACATAGATGCGCATAGAGTCACGTGATTTAGGAGAGGGTGGTTGTGGAGGGAGAAGCTTGATGGGAAGAGAAACGCAGCTCTGCAGAATTGCCAACTCGAGAACTGGAAGGAACTTATGCACTGATGCGAAGGGAAATTCTGTCTCTTAAGACACACGATTGATAAGTATTAAAAAGTGGGGAATTTATAAATTTTGAAAGACAGAAATGAAAAAATTATTTCCGTAAACAGTTATGTATACTATATGCAAAGCAACATCGACAGCATACAATACAATGTAAGTGACTGAACCAAACAAAGCCTCGAATACTGAAAATAATACATAAATAATATTTTTTCATATTTTGTTGTTATTGCATTGTCATTTAGTACATAAAACTCATAAAATATCGTATAGTAGACATACACGATACTGTATCAGACATCTCTAAATAATATATGTTGTAACATTTCATATAATGCAAATGACCATGGCAGTCAATGTGTCTTAGCCACCACCATTTCATATAATATATAAATTCAGATTCATTTATGTTACATCAAATATAAGTATGCAAGTTCAAGATACATCTTTGTCACTTTCACCTGAATTTAAATTTATAATAACTTCATTTATGCTATCCATTTTCTGTAGTGACCCCTTCAACTGCTTTTATCTTCATAAACATTAGGACATTATAAATTATTTCCCTTGATTGGCTATGGATCACTTTTTTATTCACTAACTTCGCAATCAATGGAACGGTATCTATGATAACAAGTTAAGCAATCACTGCAAACAATATAACAAATATAAAATAATGGATTAAACAGTAACAACAAATATGTGGTAACAAAACAGCAATCAGAACAATGATAATAAATAATGAGAAATATCTAATATTGGAAAAACACGATAACAAAACAGAAATCGGAACTAAGGTAACAAATAAAAATAAGTAATAACGGAAAAGTGAACAAGAAGCAATATCAGCAAATGAACAAAAAAAGACAACGATTAGGCAATAACAAAATCTAAGGTTGGCAGTGAAACCCATGTCGACAGTCTTAAATGATTGTTTCACTGGCAATGGTAGCAAACCCCCCCCCCCCCCCCCCCCCCCACTGCTCAGGTCGCTTTTCGAGAATGGACTCTTCCATGCTCAAATTTATCTACTGCGCATGCGCCATAAGCTTTCACCACAATTATAGTAGATTTTACATATATTTCGAAAACTTATTTTATCATTTTTAGCATGTCTAAGAAACATCAGAGAGGTTAAAATGTTTAATAGTCCCTTCTCATGCTTCAACTTGCATTTCTCCTTTGTGAATCAAAATTTGATTTTAATTTTCTAAAACGAAAACTAAACATATAGCACATACCACTAATCTGGGTCGGATTTATACATGATGAGGTTCTACGCCAAAGCATGTGAAAAGTTCCCAAATATGTAGTTATAGATTTTTACCCACACAAAATAAAACGAATTGTAATGATGAAAGCTAATTTATTATTGATTATAAGCACTGATAATTTTGTAAAGAAAATAATTTCCAATATCATAACGAAACGAAACCATAAGGCGCCAAGCCATGGCTTATGACAAAATCCGGCATATAGATAAATTTTTAGTGTATTCTAGAAAAATTAAAAATTATTCGTTATCACGTTTAAAATAATTTTAAACCGCACACTTCTCTTCTTTCAAATTTTTACCTGATGTAAGCAGGCTTAAAATAACGACTGACGCTAAGAATAGTTTTAATGAACAAGAATAGAGATTGTTTCGGATTTTTTAAGCGTCCCGTATTTTAATGAAGAATTTGGTTGTCAAAACCGAAATCTGGCAACCCTATCTATAGAAAAAACCTACATAGCTGAGTAATTTGGAATCTATCGATATCTATCGCGGCACCTAACTCGCGTTGCTAATAACATTAGATGTAATACTTTACGGAGAATTTTAGAAATCAACACTTTATTTTGCGGTGTGCTATACAACTTCCCTAAATTGAAAAACAAACCTTGCTTAAAAAACAATTCAATAACGTGTTTTTTCTATATATACTTGTGTAAGTACCCCTGCGAGGTGAGCAACTAATGCTAATTTATTGAGCATTTTGCCCCTCCCCCTGAAAATATTTCTGCTGGCGCCGATGTCCTCCACCCTGACCTAGGCTCTCTCCTGGCCCTATATCCGCCTCTGCATCTCCGGAAACTTATTTCTGTTCAATGCTTCCGTAACGTCTAAATACTTACTGAGAATGTACTAAAGAAAATTACAGAAACAGCGGCTTTATTCTTTAAAATTTCGATGTATTCGCTCATTAAATAGTCACATTTTCTGCGCCTCCCGCTTATTTCCTCAACGACCCACTCTTTCAGACTGCTTACCTCGCCGAAAGTATTCTATTTGACGAATATATAACTCGCACACTTCTTAGTTTCTTGGTTTGCTCTTTATCTACTAGGCATCGCTGATGTGTTTTCCTTCCCTCCGTTTTCACGAAACAGTCTTCCTAAATCCTACCCACCCCTAACGTAACCTTTGCTTGAGGCATACATGCTGTAATTCTCCTCGAGGGTTTCGGTGTTTTAAGTAAACCATTCTCTTCGGACTTAAAAATGCTTCAGCAGAATTAATATAAAAGTTATTAAAAAGGAAGAGTGCCTATTATTTTTCCTTTTTGACATTTACCGATTCATCATCATTTGATTACAATCGCGTTATGCCCAAGGGGTACCTTTAGAGAAGACTCATTTATCTAGGTTTGGATAAAGTCCAATTTGAGCCGCGCGTAACGTCGAAAACCACGAAACTGACTGCAGTTGACAAGCAGGTTGATTTTTCTCTACCACTACCACCACACTACCTTCCAGTGCGATACGAGTGTCCTCTCTTGGCCGGCGGAATGAACTAATCATAGTTTTAGCTGGCGGGCAACCAAGGCTGTTCGGAAGATTACGTCACCGCTGCGAGTATACATTTTACGGGTAATTCGACTACGGTATTGAAATTTCTTAACTTGTATTTACTTGGGTTCATTTGTACTAAACTTTATGCGAATAATATTTGCCATTTGTTGATTTAAAAAAAAGTGTTGGCGAGTAGGAAAGTGATAATAATATCCAATATTACCATTTGAATATTTGCAGCTCTGCAAACTTCAGCATGCGTTCTGCGACGAAGTAAATGCTCTGGTTTTCGTCTTAAGAGAAGAATTTGCTGCACCTGAGAGAGTGATATCATCTACTGAAGGAGTTTTTCTGAGAAAAGGTATGGTAGCTGAACTTATCTCACTTTTCAAATTTAACTGTGTAAACTGATTCATAGACGACAGCAAGAGATTGAAACATTTGCAATTTACAACTGAATATGGGGATAATATTGTACACGGGTATAGATTTATATGTAGTCGATACGAGATTCTGCAGGGTGCTTACTAGTTGTACATTGTTTTAGGAAAAAAAATCTTATTGGCATTTCTCTAACGGCTGAAGTTTTCATGGTGGGAATGCCGTTATTTTTCAGTTCGTTATTGAGTTCCACCATTCTAAATGATGAGAAAGTCATTTAGTTATAAGGAAACATGAAAACCTTGGTTGTTAATATTTCGTATAAGTTGTGTGGATGTAGATTATTTTGCAGTCGTATTGATCAGTAAATCACAGAAATCTCACTTGAAATATCTTTTGCAATTATCTTGTATTATGTTTCTGATCTTATGGCCTGTGTTTTAGGCCTGAATTTTTACTATTCCCTCATTGATGGAAAGTAGTCGACCTACAAACTAGTAATGTTATCTTAGAAATGCATAGTCAGAGATAGTGGCCGAGTGAATTAACAACAAAATATTGCTTTTAAAAATACTCTCTGTATTATTAAGAAGGATTAACTCTATCCCTATATATATTCAGAATTTTCTTAAATCTAAAATTTCTCTGGTGGTTCAAATTCATGTGAATTCTTCCTGTGGTAATGAAGCTTTCTGTTGGCTACCTTCTGATTCCTATCCATGCATGTGCTTAGAGAATGATGATTTGATTCTGAATTAATTTCCTCTTTTCTTATTAGTGAAATGGAATTGGTTCAGCATTTCATCCTGTAACTCATCTCTAGTAATGGGTGGTGATAATTTGTTATACATATTTGATAAAATATTCTTTTTGTATTGAATTATCTGTACATACAATAATAAATGTTACATTTATCCTATTTCGCTTATAATGTAGGAATTATTCTTTTAACTTTCAAAGTCAGTGGCAGTGTTATTATGTCTTGGTCAGTGCATACAATTTCTTACAACAGTGCCGACAAAATGTCATATGAGTTATTGGGTTCATTGCTACATAAATTGTTACGGTCATACAAATTCATGTTCAGTTGAGTTTTGGAAATAAAAGTGAAACCCAAGATGAATATTAAAAACTTAATATTAATAACATGAGGATGGATGCAGCATTGCATGTCTTTACAGTCAGATTTTTCCAGGATTTTTAATTGTACAGATTTTGTTAGACTTCTCTTAAAGCAGTTCTTAAATTATAGCATATGCAGAATTCTGTGGTCAAATTCCTAAATATCAATTATTTATTTAGTTATGTTGATATCAAGGTTAATAATCAATACATATTCAGTGTTTTTGAAGCAAAAGCTATAATTTAACTGAGGAGCTTAGAAATGAGTGTTAATACATTTACAAAAAATAATTTTGCTCATTTTCTTCTTTGAAAACCTTCAAACGAAAGGGTAGTATGCAAATTTAAAGAAGTTTAACTTTAAAAAATGATAGAATGAATGAGAGAGGGAAATAAGAGTATCACAAAGTGCACTATTATGAGAATGACCTCTTATGGTACAAAATTTCTGATTAGATTTTCTTTTTATTTCAGAAGCATGACTCCAAGGGAAAGTTAACTGGCCATTCTGAATGTGCTGTCTAATACAAAGCTGCCATACCAGATCTCCATGGACCTCTTCTATTTTGTGATATCAAGAAAGAATAGTGGTGAGTATAATGAACTTTTGTTACTAAGTAGAATGAATGAGCTTCCCACTTTTTGTTGTTTTTATCAGGTTGATTATTGTGGTGTTCTTGTTTAGATCTTGCAAGGTTTCAGGTGGTGTTCCAGTGTTTTCCATTAAACTTTTTATTTGTGTAGTAACAATAGTTATTGTAACCAGGGCCAGATTAAGGCTAACTGATGCCTTAAGCACAGCCCAACAATTCACCCTTCCATTGCCTAACTGACAAGACATTAATACTCAATAAGTGCTGAATGTGAAATAAGAGATTAAAAATTCAGTTTTCTTCCAGGCCAGGCCCATAACTATATTAAATATAAGGTTTTTTAATTTTATTTATTTAACACTAAATAGCAGTAAGCAATATAAGCAAATTATTTACTTATAACTACGGCAACAGAAAAAATGCAAATTTTCAACACTTTTTTATTCATTTTTAAAAAAATTGTTATAAGGGAAAAATGCAAATACAAAAATTTATTGAAAACGATTCTGTCTATAGAAATCGATGTTGGTCAATTTTTGAAAAAAGATATTCTAATGAAGAAATATCATTATTTGTATGAAACAAAACATCTTTTATTCTATTGCTTTCCAACCTTGAAGATACATAGCATTTCATCATACAGGGATCAAAAGATGCAAAATAATGTGTATTGTTGCCTACTTATATCTTTATTTATACTTTAAAAAGTTTTCTCCTACTTTTTTTAATTGCAAAATCTTTGATCAAGTCCTCAAAACTAATCTGACATAACAAATCTGCTTCTATACTTAGCAGAGACAAGGCATCCAGCCTGTCTTAATATAATCTTCATTTCCCCGATTTTACACTTTCCTCGATTTTACGTTTATTTTAGGCAGTCCCTTCAATGTTGTAAAATCGAGGTTTCACTGTATTCATATGTTCAGAATATTAGTTTAGTGTGATATTAGTTTAAATATTAGAACCAAGTTGTTTTGTGATATAGTGCTCATACAGCATTTGTACTTTTATTTATCTTGAATTTTATCTTCATCATTGAAAGTTTATAAAAAATTGAATTTTGTAAGATGCCAACTTTGAGAGAAGTTACTGCAGTTATTGTGAATCAGTGGTACAGATTAATATTATCACACCTCAGAAAGCGTTTAGCTCTTTGCTCAGGCTAAGTAATCTACATACATACATACCAATCACCCTGTTCTCTTACGGGGTAAGCAAGCTAAATGCCTCTACCATTCACAATATTTCTCCACACCCTTCTGTCCTTACATACTTCTTTCGCTTCAAACACATCCATGCATCGTTTCATACATCGTCTTCCATTCCTTAAACTTCTGATCTCTCTTTTCTTGAGAGTCTCCTCCAACATATTCAGCCAGCTTTTTCTTGGTCTTCCTCTCCCTTTTGATCCGCATACTCTACCATCATGTATCAATTTAATCACCCGGTTCTTATCCATTCTCTCCAGATGCCCAAACAATTGCAGCAGACCCCTTTCATACTGACTTCTTAAAGTTTCTTTCATTCCACATTCATTCATCACCCAAGTATTCCTGACTGTCTCTCCTGGTTTTCCCACACATGCTCCTCTTATAACCCATTCCAACTGCATTCACCTTCCTCATGTATTTCTCCTGACACACCCACGTTTCGCTACCATACAACAAGGTGGGTACAAGCACACTTCTATACACAGCCATTTTTGCTTCCTTAGACACTTCTTCACGATTTAGTACTGACCACATGCTACCCACCACTTTTCTACCCGCATTCACATGCCTTTCTATCTCTCCATCTATTCTTCCATTCTTAGAAAACATTCTTCCCAAGTACACAAACTCATCCACCTGTTCAACAACTTCACCATTTATGCAAAGCCTACAGTCATTCAATTCATTCATTCTATCAAACACAACAACCTTTGTTTTTGACAGGTTGATCTTCAGATCCATTGTCTCTGTAACTTCAGCCATACTATCTAACATTCTTTGCAACTCATTCGGCATTTCAGATATTAACATAGCATCATCAGCATACAACAGCACCCGCACATTCACTTCCCCAATCCTCAGACCATTCGTATTTGCAGAGGATTCCCTCACACATTTATCCATAAACACATAAACACTCGGACGGCCGAAATACTTTTTAAAACGTGAACGGCCAAAACCGGGTCAAAATTGACCCAATATTTTTTTTGGATTTTTTCTAAGTAAAAATTAATTTTAATTTTTAGGAGAATTTATTTATCTGGTATAAGCATTTTACAATAGTTTTCCCATAACGTATTAATTTTTTTATATGTTTAAGGCATAAATCCTTTTTGGCTAGGAATCTTCCCCACAAGTTTCACATTCCAAAAGTACAACTCTCTTTGAATGTCTATTACAAACAAAATTTTTGAATTTGTCACACATCCTTGAGTATTGTCATTTGCATGGAATGAATAACAGCGACCCCTTTTCTTTCCCTGAACACTTGGGCCAGCTACTGTCTTCATTACTTTCCTCCCAGTGGATTCTATCGCACACAGAATGCTAGCATGGAATCCTCTTCCTCCCTGTTCTATCGTAGCAGCTCTTCTATCTATATTTGGATTGATTAGGCTCATCACTAAATCTTCCAGGAACGTTTTCCTTGTAGCACTAACTGCTGTTCCTGCATGCCACGTTTCATCTTTCATGGTCCAAATCACAAAAGCATTATAAAGCTGCAATATCTATGAAATTGCAAAACAGCGTCATAGGCCAACGACGGAAAGGTCTTCTGCAAGTGTATTCTCCCACTAATTTATCGAGGATGTCTACTCCACATTTGGTATTATTGTATGACAATATTATTTCTGGTTTATAGTCATTTTTAGCAACAGAAATTTTGTGCACATGATGCACTGTGGAAAGTAAGATGGCACTTGTTTTTTTGGCACGTCTGATACCAAAGTAATGTCTTTTGTAAATAGAAAGTCAGAGGAATACAGGGTTCTATTGTTGATGAAATCCTTACGATTCTTCCTAACCGTTCCTACCATCGTAATTTTATTTTTCAGTAAATCTTCTTCTAAGACGATGCTGGTGAAAAAGTTGTTTTGTAATGTTGCGACCTGATCCCTTCCAAAAGTTGCTCAGCTGTTTTACAACACGTGACCCTTGATTGGTTTCTCGTTCTCCGACTTAGCCAATATAAACGTCAAAATTGCAGCTAAAGAAATTTTTCGCGTCGCAAAGGAGCCACACTTTGATACCGTACTTGGCAGGTTTCTGTGGCATATACACTTAGAAAGAGCATCTGCCTCGAAACGGCACAAGCTGCTCATCAGTTGTGCCTTATTCAGATGCTTCAAAAGACGATCGGCAATTCTCCGCAAATTCATCCGTGAATTCTCTAATCGGAGCTAGTTTATCGTTTTCTTTTCTTTTCTTTGTGGTCTAGTTTCAGAATCGTCAAAACGAAGAAACTGCAGTATATCTCGAAACCTATTTCATCTCATTGCAGCTGTGTACACCGGACGACAAAATGCTTCATTTTGGCTCCAAAGGTCATTCTTTGCTTCACGTGATTTCCGAAATCTTCCCATTAGCAGCAAAATCCCTATACATGCTTTCATTTCAATATCGTCAACATTTTCCCATAACTTTGGAGTGTCAGGATGTGATTTTTTGTACTCGGTTAGAGCTTTTTTGTTTGTGTTCTTCACCATCAAATGCAACATATTATCAGACACGAACAATGAAAAAGAGTCTTCTATAGACCGAATGTCCTTACTTCTT
The DNA here is from genome assembly GCA_036926305.1 of Uropetala carovei. NCBI lineage: Eukaryota > Metazoa > Arthropoda > Insecta > Odonata > Petaluridae > Uropetala > Uropetala carovei. The sequence goes on from JAXCHB010000210.1 coordinate 1,333,747, forward strand.
TCAGTGAGTCCACAGCATTTTTTCACCACATCCGCCGCTCATTTCTGTGAAGTATGAGGGCTGATGTACATCCAATTCCACGTGAGAGGTTCGCCGTTGTCGGATATTTGCTCTCCAGCATCGCCGATTTCTCCCGAACTTTCTTCGTCCAATGTGATGAGATCATCTTGCTCGTCTGTTATTTCTAAGTCCTCAGCATCACTACAAGAGACTTCACTATCACTTGAAGGAACATCACCTTCCTCCCTTCTCACCTTTGATAGTATTTCTTCACTTGTGGAAAAAACTCTCGATCCATTTTCCAAGTTGTTTTCGTTCACACTGATCTCTACAAGGCAAAATCTAGAATGAAACTAAGCAGATCTACTCAAAGAGGAGCAATCTTACACAAATTCCATTAGTTAGGAGTGGAAACAAAGAAAAGGGGTCTGAAAGGCAAAGAGAAGGCGTTTTATGACCCTGCTGACCGGAAAGTGAGGGGGGAAGGGAAAAATTTGGTGGTAGAAGAGAACTTCAGGAGCAAGGATGCGAACAAAGGCAACGTCTGCAAATGCAAGCCTCCACCCTCATAAGCAATCCTGTCCAGAAGATAGACTCGTCTTGGATCAGGCCATCTAAAAAAAAACGTAGCAATTACCAACATCTATGGAAAGGGTACATGAATGGCCAAAACTTGGTCAAAACTGACCCATAACAAAATTGAACCGAATATACATGAAATTTAAAGAAATAATTTGTTAAAACCTTTTGCAATATTTTTATAACGCTATAATAGGAGAATACCTAAAGGATCATATTGCTGAAAAAATTATTTTACGAAATATTCCAGAAAATTAGTTTTCTGGGTCATTTTTGACCCGGTTTTGGCCGTCCGAGTGTTAAACAACCAAGGAGACATCACACACCCTTGCCGAACATCACTTTCAATCTTAAACCAGTCACTCAGCATACCATTTATTCTTATGCGAGCCTTACTTCCTGAGTAGACTGCTCTCACTGCATTCACTAACCAGTCATTCACTCCATACTCAGCCAGAACATTCCACGGGTCATTTCTGTTGACTCTGTCATAGGTCTTCTCCAAATCCACAAATGCACAATACACTTTCTTTCTCACATTCATACACTTCTCGATTACTTGGAGAGCAAAAATCTGATCAGAACATCCCCTACCTGGCATGAAACCACATTGTAACCCTCAAATTTTACTCATAATAGCCATTCTAACCTTTTCAATAAGTACTTTACCAAACACTTTCCCAGTTATACTCAATAAACTAATAGCTCTGTAATTCTTACATTCTACTTTACTACCCTTCCCTTTGTACAAAGGAACAATGATGGCATTCTTCCAATCATCTGGTACAACTGAAATGTTAACACACAAATTAAATAAATTGCTCATCCAACTCATAAGTAAGCTACATCCATATTTCAGCATTTCACCTGTAATTCCATCCACGCCTGCAGCCTTCTCATTCCTCATCATTTTCACACATGCCTTAATCTCACGTTCATCAACTTTGTCTTTACTGGACACATTCATATAGTCAGTATCACTTTGGATGCCAGACTCTTGAGAACTACCTCCATACAAGTCTTCAAAATACTCCTTCCAACATTCTGTCACTTCACGTTCATTCCACACTGTTTCTCCATCCTTATTTACAATCCCATTCATTCCATTGTTGCTGCCCTGTCTCGCCCTTTTTATCCACTTCCAGAATAACTTCTTATACCCTTCAAAATCATTCTGCATCTTTACAGCCTCATTCAAACATACATGTTCTTTGCTTTCCTTAACTGCATTCATTATCATTCCTTGTGGCAATCATCCTCTTATATGCCTCCTTCTTCTCAGTAACTGCTTCACTCACCGATTCCACCAAGCATCCTTTTTCATGCAGCCCACTAAAGTCATTCCACGTACCTCTGAAGCACACTGTGTAACATTCTCTTTCAGTCTATTCCAAGCATCTTCCACATTTCCTTTCCTCTTCCCATTCAGTCTGCTGGGCAGTTAATTTACATTCCAACACATATACTTGATCTTTACCTCACATTCTTGCACTCTCTCTACTTTCACTCTAGTCTGCTTCACACCCTTACTCTTCCTCCAGGTCCACTTCCTTCAGGTCCACTTCCTTCCAAGATCCACTCTAGAGACAACCAAAAAATGGTCTGTCCCACATTCAGCTCCTCTCATCACCCTTGTATCCTTCACCAGATTTCTCAGTCTTTCATCATACAGAACTAAATCAATCATACTTTTTGAGTCACCCCTCTGCCATGTATACATGTGGATGTTCTTATGCTTATACCATGTATTTGAAACAAACAAACTCTTTTCCATGCAAATTCCAATCAAACTCTCACCATTGTCATTTACTCTGGGGTCACCGAAGGGGCCCACTGCTTTCTCAGTGCCCTCCTGTCTGACACCTACCCACCCATTCATGTCACCAAGTACAATTATTCTCTCTCCTGCATGACAGTTATTCAACACATCTCTCAATTTCTCCCAAAACTCATCTCTGTTTCACTCTCACTATCCACAGGAGCATAACATGCAACCAACAGAATTCTACGAATTCCTACTTTCATACGAACCCAGAACAATCTGGGTGACACAAATTCATACTTTCTCACATACATTTTAGCTCTTTCATTCAGAATCAAACCAACTCCTTGACTCCCATATGTACACACATCCACACCAGACGACAGAGCCAAACAACTATCATTCATTACATTTTAGCTCTTTCATTCAGAATCAAACCAACTCCTTGACTCCCATATGTACACACATCCACACCAGACCACAGAGCCAAACTACTATCATTCATTACAACAGCATCACTCCCCTTCCTTTTTGTCTCACATACACACAGCACATCCGATCCGCGTACATTCATTTCATTCACCAACTCATGTTCTTTGCCATACACTCCTCTAACATCCCACGTGCCTAACTTCTGCTCACGTAAGTCGTCTAATGATGGGCCAACCAGTTTTGACCTCTGCTGCCCACCATGGCTTTGGTCATCCGAGGCTTTTCGTATGGCTTTGTTAGTAATGGTAAATTAGAGTAGACTAGGTTACCAGCCTGTCATATCCGTGCCGACAGCATTCCCTGCTAATGGTAAGGCACATTACCAGTCATTATTGGCACATTTTGGCCAGACTGCCACAAACGCAACCGAAGCTCAGTATTACCCCAAGCACGCTTATGCTATTCTGTACAAGCTAGGATCTCTGTTAGAGACTACCTTGCAAGGCAGCAATCTGTTGCCCGCATCCTACCACTAGGAGGTACATGCAGTGTACTGACACACCCAGGATACTATAATCTACTATAATATATTTTGAAGCGTGTGTTTGTACATTTGTGTATGTATTTGTGTCTTTGTTCATGGAACTCCTCCTAAAGGATAAAAGCTAGAATAACCAAATTTGGTACAATTCTTCCTTACATTACTTAGTGAATGATCAAGGTTTGGTCAACCGGGATTAATCAGTGTTGCCAATATAGGGGATTAACATTTTTTCATAAGATAACACGTATGAATCCATTTCTTGACTTGCAAGGTATTCTTCCTTCAAGCATAAAAATATGTAAATATGGTCCGATTTTTTTCGTTTTTGCTTTATTCGATGAATAAAACTCTCTACTATCTTATTCCTGTGAAGTTTACATGTTACACGGTCGAAGTTTTCAGAAATACACTATTTGTTTCCAAATTTTGTGGATTTTTCTTACCCCTCCCGGGCGTTGCCAAGGCAACCTCCGATTCACTTAGCTTCAATGAAGCTTATAAATAGATTAAAATTTACCGTTATTCGATTTGCACTTTTGTTTAAGCATTGAAACGATCGATGTTTATGGATAGCAATGTAAATAGATACTGATTATTATTCAGGAAGCATTTATTGATGAAAGTAATAGAACCTTCTTTCATCTATTGAATACTGGAATCTTACATTTTTTGTAAGTAAAATCATTATATTCTACATTATAATGTTTATTAACGTAAATAAGCTCACATATCTGGTGTACATTTACAATTCACTGTTCAATCATGGACAACTGTACGTTGCTTTTTCACAGGTTTCTTGCTTACAAGACAAAAGTAAATATTTCAGCGAGGCATAATTACACAAGAAATGAAGCCGGATTTGGCAAAAGTAATATGATAGAAAATAAAATTATCGTTATATTTGAATGCAATAGTCACAGAAACATTGTTACAAGCAAATATGATTAATTGTTAAGAAAAGCTAATTGTAATTTTAAAAGTACCTACTATATAGGTATTTTAAGGAGTTAGTATGTTGTGCTTTAGTAGCTTCACTAAATCTGTTGAAATTCAACGGGATATTCTGCTAGTATAGTGATAAATTAGAACCATGTCTATCACCAACTAAAATATTGTATGGAAAATATTAGAAAAGTTAATTACATATTTTTAATTATAAGTATATATAAACTGAATTCTAACGGTACGTACGTGAAGCATTACAGCAGCATATTTCTTGAGAACCGTTCATAGTAGAGATATGCGGTAAATTGCATTTTGTTTCTACTAACTATAATGTCCCTGGAAAACTATTTTTGTTTGTTAAAGTGTCCCGGGTTTACACAGGATTTTTGATTTTGCAGAGTGCCTAAACATGGGCTGATTTTCTTCATTTTTGCTTTATTCAACAGAAAATTGTACATTATCATAATCGTGCTATGTTTACATGTTACACGGTCCAAGATTTCAGAGGTACGCATTAGTTTTAGAAATTTTGTGAATATTTTGTACTCTTTCCGAACGTTGCCAAGGCGACCATCTTTGTTGCCTCCGATTCAAGTAGTGTCAATTAACCCTTATCTGGTGCTACAGCGGCGTTTCAAATTTTCAAACATAGTTAGAGATGTTGTTTTCACAAATGCAACCTTGAAAGCTAATTAAGTCTTTTATTTTTACATTGTATACCCAATAAATAACGGTAAATTTTTCAGACGTTCATCATTTTAGCTTTCAATGCCTTTAATGAAAAAAGTTACGTAGTTGCATCCCTGCTATGTGAAACATTTCCACAGAAGGTATAGCAATGTTATTCAAGTGGGTAATGTTTTCTGTATACGTGACCATTCAGTTTCTCATCAAATTAGAATCTAACCATACCCATCTAATGATATTGTTAGTGATATTGTACTTGAAACAAACCAAGAAGCTGATTGATTTCACAAAGAAAAATTGGTACAACATACATTGTACAAACTTTCTCATATACTAATGCGTCGTTTAGTTGTCTTTAAAAAATTAAAATCGTATCAGCCTGTTTTTAGAAAATCAAATTATTGCTAAAGTTGCCTAGAATAAACTAGCTTTATATTCATTTTTTGAGAAATATGAGCTATTTGGTATTATTGAAGACGTAAACTCAAGTAACTGTACAAAATTTGATCAAAATCGTTAGAGCCGTTTTTGAGAAAATCAACTTGTTAAAAATGCATAGAATAAACTTAATTATTGAGTAATGTCACCATTTCTTCATGTCCTCTTCTCAGTATGATAAAATGCCTAAGTACGAGATTTCATTCATTTTCGCTCTACCGTTTAGGCTCCAGAGCCAGTAACAGACGGCATTGCAAAAACCACTTTTTTGGATTCAGCGACACCTAAAATGTATATTTCTGTAAAAATCTTGAGTTCAAATTTTTTTGCGATAACAATACTTTCTCAATATACTTTGTATATGAGAAAGTAAAAAGCTTGAAAAGTGTTGGAAAACAATAGATGTGAATGAAATGTATGCATTATTTGAACTTTTATTAGCAGCAGGACATAAGAAAGCACATAATGTTAGCATAAGGCATCTTTGGAGTAAACTTTATGGCTCAATGATTTTTCGTTTCAGACAAATTTTGAGGTTTATTAGATTTGATGATAAGAATACTAGGTCAGTAAGGAAAAAAGGAGATAAACTTGTGCCAATTCATTCTATTTGGGCTTCTGTTAATATTAATTTGAGAAAACACTTCATGCCTGAGGCATCAATCACAGTTGATGAGCAAGTGGTAGGATATAGAGGACGATGCTCTTTCAAGCAATACCTCCCTTGAAAGCCTGATAAATATGGCATGAAAATAGTTTGGGTAAATGATTCGGTATCCACTTGGTGGATTGCCTTATTTGGGGAAAGGGAACGCAATAAGAGCTTTACAAAATTTTGGCAAATGTGTAGTAGAACAGCTATGCGCTCCGTACTTTGGAATAAACCGTAATGTTACTTGTGACAATTACTTCACAACATTACAGTTGACATTAAAATTAAAAAGTAACAGACTAACAATAGTTCGCACATTGAGAAAAAATAAACTATATATACCCATTAAGTTTTTGCGTAACCGTTCTGGTTCAGAGCTATCGTTAGTTTTTGGATTTACGAAAAATGTGACATTGGTTTCATATGTGCCAAAAAAGGGAAAATCAGTGCCATTATTATCCAGCATGCACCATGAAAATAACAAATGCGGAGGAATAAAATAAGCCAGAAATTACTTCATATTTCAACTCAACAAAAAGTAATAGAATTATATTATACATCTATAATACTTATTAATGCAAATAGGCTCACGCATAAATTTAAAATTAAATGAGAATAGGGGCGTACATTATTCTTTAACACATTGACAGTAACATGGTTATCTTATCTTCGCAGTTAATATAAATAAACAGTTATATTGATTGTTATATAAAAAATTGGTACAATATACATTGTGCAAACTTTCTCATATGCTAATGTGTTGTTTAGTTATCTTTTGAAAAATATAAACTATGTACAACCATTATAAACATCAACTTAAATAACTATGAAATTTGATGAAAATCCTGTGAGCCTTTTTTTAGAAAATCCAATTGTTATTAAAGTTGCCTAGAGTAAACTACCTTATATTCATTTTTTGAGAAATATGAACTGTGAAGTATTATCGAAGATGTAAACTCAAGTAACTGTACGAAATTTCATCAAATTCGTCGGAGCCATTTAAAAAAATAAAATTGTTGTTAAAATTGCATACAACAAACTGCCCTTAATTATTGTGCAATGTAAACCATTTCTTCGTAGCTTCTATTCTGTATGATAAAATGCCTAAGTATGAGATTTCATTCATTTTTGCTCTACCGTTTATGCTCTAGAACAGGGGTTCTCAAACTTTTTTGGCCGCGTACCCCCTTGAATTCAAACTATCAATTAAAGTACACCTTATAAAATAACTAGTGTAATGCTTGTTGAAATATCAACAGAAAAGTATAGATAGATTATTATTATTTTCATTTAAAATAATTAATATCACATTTTTACATATGAAATACTGTCATATACAACATTTCTAGTGAATATTCTGTTGTTGAAGGGCTATATTTAGTTAAACCTAAAATAGTTGCCTCTCTTTCCCTCCCCCTCCCTCCCTCTCACACCCTCTCTCCTCCTCCCCCTCCCCTCTCTCCCCCTCCCCTCTACGTCCCTCTCCCCCCCTCTACTACCCTCCCCCCCTCTACCTCTCTCTCCCCCTCTCTCGTATTAAAAGCATTCAAAGCAGGTCAAATATGACGGGTATTCGTGAATTAAATATTACGTTAAAATAAAATAAAAACTAATTACATTAACTTTTATTTATGTGCACTAAAATGTAAAAAATTAATACAAACATACCTAAATGCTCCAGAAAGTAATGCCTTAAAACTCTTAGGGGTCAACATCCATCGCAGTGCCAATTGATACAGTTCAAAATATCAAGAATAACTTTTTAAAATCAACTAAATATAGTATTTTTGCTGGATCGGATATTTGTTAATTACTTATCTTATAATACAAAAGACAGTGTCACAATGTCACTTTATAGCTTTGTCACTTTGTCATGTAATGCTTTTTGAAGCTTAATATCTCGCAAACGACTGAACCGAATTTGATGAAATTTTCAGGATAGCATTATGATATAGCAACAAAAAGTTTTAATATATCAAGCTCGAGATCAAAGACCCAGGTTCGACTCCAGAAGATAATTTCCATTTCCCATAAGGTAACACGTAAAAAGGGACATTTCGACGTGCAGGCTTTCATTCTTTTTTAGATTAAAATTAGAAAGAATTGACCTACAATCTTCGGATATAAACCGTTTCGAAGAAACCATTATAAAGTTTCTTATTCTGCTCATCGTTTTCTGCCTACAGTTTGAAATTTCTCAATCTAAACATTTAATTCACACAGTTTAAGGAAATCTTACCATTTTAAGGGGATGCTGCCTTGCCTACCAATTCCATATCTTTATATCATATTGTTAATTAAATCCTTATGCGTATAAACATGCTTTGAATGCTTTTAATATGAGAGAGAGAGGTAGAGGGGGGAGCGAGAGGGAGGGGGAGAGAGGGAAGTAGAGGGGGTAGGGAGAGAGAGGGAGTGAGAGGGGGAACTGGGGGAAGGGAAAGAGAGGCAACTACAGTAAAACTTGTTTATAACATGCATGCCTAAAACAAAATCTCGGCTATAACGAAGAAATGTCTCGGTCCCTTGAACTTCTCCATAAGGGCATTAGTTAAATTTCTCGGATGTAACGAGCACACATTTTACGAATTCTCGGCTGTAATGAACAAATGTTTGGCCCCTTGGCAAAAAATGCCCCATATATAACAAATTTTGGCAAGCAGAGCGATAAGTAATGAATAGTTTCTGCCCCTTTACCGCGCACTTGTTGGTAGAGGTCCTCTTTCTCCATCTACCCCTTCCATACGAATTTCCACGCACCCTTTGTTTTGAAATTGATATTAAAAATGTGAAATTTTAATGTAAATTAATGACCATAATAATAATATTAATTGACCATTTAAAAATCGTATGTAATAGCATTCGAACATTTTACATGCTGCGAAGTTGATAAGCATCTCTTTGCATATGTAAGTACGGCATTGAAGTCTACTCACTGCAGATACAGTAAAATCTGTGTTATCCGGCTATCTTGGGGATTGTGGAAAGCCGATTAGGAGAAATATCCGGTTAGGGGAGCGTTTTTCGATTTTGACATCGCAAATTTAGCAGTAACCAAACAAAATTGGGCTTTGGTTTACTATCGTACTCATAACTATGCATGGGGTTTGCATTTTCCATTTTAATTCTTTCACACGTAGTTATATCTACATACTATTTACCCATTCTTATTTCATACGTTACTATGCTTAAATGCAAAACAAAAGACAAAAGTTAGGGCATCCGGGAAGTTTGGGGAGTACGACAGTGAACCTGTTCCCAAAATTGAATTTATTGGATTATATCTTTCTCATTTATCTTTATTTACTGTATTAGAAAAGGATGAAATTATTTAATTCTTCTGAACATTTCTGTGAAAACTAGTCATATAATATTTTATTCAGTTCCTCCATTTTTGGGTTATGAAGCGTATGATGTTTATTAATTGATTTACTCGTCTCAGAAGATGACACAAATTTCATTAATTTAGTGTTATGAGCATTGATATCATAGAGCATGGAAGATCCGATGTTGAATTCTTTTGCTATGGCTGCTCTATTTTTTTCCTTTTTCAATTCGTTTGATCAGCTCCAGCTTTTGTGTTAGCGTTAAAACAACCTTTTCTCTCCTGTTCCTTGCTTTTAGGTATTTATTTTGATGCCATATTCAATGGATGGGTAATTTCTTAAATAATAGAAAGCGATAAAACTGGAAATTGTAGAAGTAAACCAAAACATCTAGACAATGCAAATGGCTTACGTAAACAAAAACGCCATGCTTACTCAGCAGCCACAGAAGTATACGGAGTAAATACGTAATATATACATCTTATATGTTAAGAAATTTTAAAGTTAAACTTCTGTGGTATTACAGAAATACAATTCACACAAGAATTCATAAAAAAAAGAAAAAGAGATACAAAATAAATAGTATTTGTGTAATTGCAGGTATCTAAGGCTGGCCGGTTCTAAATAGCCGGATAGCACAGCTTTTACTGTATGTGTATACGTGATATATGGGATGTATAGGCCAGAAACCATGTTTCTCATATATAACGAAGTCACGCTTATAACGAAGCAATGAGTCGGTCCCCTCAAATACGTCTTAAACGAGTTTTACTGTACTTGAAGTTTAACTAAAGATAGCCCGTCAACAACAGAATATTCGCTAGAAATGTTCTATATGACAAAGGGGGGACGGCAAAAGAGGGGGAAGGGAGAAATGCAGAGGGGGAGGGAGGGTGTGAGATGGGAGAGAGAGGGGAGGGAGAGAAAGGGAGAGGGTGTGAGAGAGAGGGTGTGAGAGGGAGAGAGGGTGTGAGAGGGAAGGAGAGAGAGGCAACTATTTTAAGTTTAACTAAAGATAGCCCGTCAACAACAAAATATTCATTAGAAATTATGTATATGGCAAAATATTTCATATGTGAAAGTGGGATATTAATTATTTTAAATGAAAATAATAATAATCTATTTATCTGTCTATAATTCTTCCGTTGATATTTCAAGTTTAACTAAAGATAGCCCGTCAACAACAAAATATTCATTAGAAAAGTTGTATATGGCAAAATATTTCATATGTGAAAGTGGGATATTAATTATTTTAAAAGAAAATAATAATAATCTATTTATCTGTCTATAATTCTTCCGTTGATATTTCAACGGGCATTACACTAGTAGATTTAATAACTTTCACATTATTATACATTGTATAAATGTACTTTCTACAGTATTCATTAATGAGAGAGAGTTGATACTTACTTTTTCTGTTTACTTTTATCTGTTTTATCCAAATATATACTTTATTAATAAGTTAATTTGCTGTAGTTCAATGAACAATACTATTGGAGATCCTTATCGTCAAAGAAATAAACTAATTGTTTATTGTAGAAACCGTTGCATAATTTTAATCTAAACAAATCAAAACAAAATATTAGATTTACCGAATTCTAAACGGAACTCACAAGAAATGTTACAACAACAAAATTCTGTAGTAAGCTAAACAAAAGAGGACCAAATGAATTATTTATAGGATATTTCATTATCTTTTAATTCTAAATAAATCAAATCAAAACATTATAATTACCAATATCGAAATCAACACAGGAAAAATGTCAAAGCAGTTAAACTCTGTGAGGGTTGTGTGTGTTTTGAGGAAGAGTTTATTCTTATGTTTTCGTAGTATGTTTTGAATTAAGTTTGTGTCGTAACCATTCTGTGTTACGACGTTTTTCATGAGAGTGAGTTCTTTTTGAAAATCTGTTTTGGACAGTGGAAGTCTGTGTATCATGGAATGGAATGCTGCTAACTTGTGTGAAATGTGGTGGTGAGAATCATTAGGTATGTATTTGTTTGTATGTGTAGGTTTTCTGTATATGTTAAGCTTTAGTTTGTTGCCTTGTCTTTCTACTAGTATATCAAGGAAGGGGAGCCTGTTGTCTTTTTCTTCCTCATGTGTGAATTTTATGGTTTCGTATTGTTTGTTTAATTTTTCTAATAAATCGGTGATGTTATTTTTTGATGTGTCGAAGATGGTAAAGATGTCGTCACCGTATCTTAACCATGTTTTTGGGAAGTAGTTGAAGGTATTTTTGCATTGTTGTTCGAAATTAGTCATAAACAGGTTAGCTAGAAATGGGGAAAGGGGGTTTCCCATGGTTGTGCCATGGGTTTGTTGGTAAATATTGTTGTTTACTTTGAAGAAGTTCTGTTTCATACAAAGGCGTGTCAGGTGTATGTAATCTTTGACTGTTTCTTGGGTTAGGTTTTGCTCTTTGAGCCAAGTTTCTAGAAATTTCAAGGTTTCGTCAATTGGGACGTTGGAGAAAAGGGAAACAAAGGAGACTAAAATCTCGTGGTCATTGAGGTTTGTGTCTAATTTGGTTGATGAAGTGGATGTTGTTCTTAATGTTTGAGGTCTGTGTAAGGGGCCATTGTTTATACTGCTTATTTAACCACTGTGATATTTTGTATGTTGGAGAGTTTATAGTAGAAATGATGGGTCTTAGTGGTATGTGTTATGTATTTTTGGGAGACAGTACATCCTTGGGATTGTAGGGTTGGAGATGTTTAGTTGGAATCAGTTGTTTTGTAATAATCGAATTGCAAGTTTTTAGGGTGTTCTTCTGTCTGTGATCATCTTGTTTAAGGGATTTTTGGGGGTTTTGGTGCATGGTCCTTCTTCTAACATCTTTTCGACTTTTTCATAGTATTTTTGTTTTTCTAAAATGACTATCGCGTTACCTTTGTCTGCTCTTAGATAAAAACAGTCCTTTTTGTTTAATGTTCTTACAGTGTTGTAGTAGCTATCAAAGCTGTGGTGTTTTTCTTGGGAGGTTTTGGAAGGATTCTCTTTTATTAGTGCAAAGGTGGTGTTTCTAATTGTATTTTTGTGTTTTCGGGTAGAGATTAAATAGACGATTCAATGTCTGCGACTAAATCTTCTGTTGGGAGCTTTTTATAAGGAAGGGTGTAGTTTAGGCCTTTTTCTAGTAATGAGATTTCTGCCTTGGTGAAAGTTTTACCAGAAAGGTTGGTTATATTGCTGCTGTGTGGTTTGGATACATGGTTGTTTGTGCCTCTAGATATTCACCTTGTACGGTTAAGGAGTTTCTCGTTTTATGAAATACAATATTAAGATTGAAATAACAACATGGTATCGAGGCCTAACAATGGAATTGGTAGGCAAGGCAACAGTTGGAAATGAAAATTATCTTCTGGAGTCGAACCAGGGTCTTTGATCTCGAGTTGGATACATTAAAACGTTTTGTTATTATATCATAATGCTATCCTGAAAATTTCATTAAATTCGGTTCAGTAGTTTGCGAGATATTAAGCTTCAAAAAGCATTACACGATAAAGTGACATTGTGACACTCTTTTATATGTTAGATCAGTGATTCTTTTTTGAGTTGTGACCCAAATTAGGCTAATGGTTTTGGTCTTGCGACCCAGAATCAGAAATGAAAGATAGTTGTAAAATAAAAGACAGGAATCAGTATAACAAATGTTACTTTTTAATGAAATAAAAATACACATACATTCATACATAAGGAAATCCTCCCAAGCGAGATTAATAATATTCCAAATGTGGCGACCAATTAGAACGCCACATCAATCTCTTAACTAATTGCTATATTTTAATGAGAAATTATAACAAACAGGAAAACAAATAGACTTGAGATGCACACTTGTCTCGTAGTTTGAATTACATGAATAACATAGTATATATTATAATTAGGTATACATGACAGAACGAAAGTCAAGCAGACTTGAGACGTAAAACTTGTCTCACAACGTAAAACACTTCATGGGTATTGTTTATAGTTACAAGGTGTCCACAGGAATAGTTCAGCACATACGGTTTACGAGAAAACTCTTCTCGTCATCGCGGTGGTTTCTTCTCTCTCTGCAACATACAGCAAGCACGTAGCGTAGCCCGACACTTGTTCAGCTCTCTCGGGGTATATTCTGCCGGCAAAAAGCCGTGTCGCCCTGGTGAAAGCGGCGGTCACGTGATGGCAGCTGATGAGGGGAGGTCCGGTAGGTAGTTTGAACAGGCAACTCCTAGATTTGGTATTGGTTAATTGCTTGAGTAGATTATATAACCATAGGAAGAGGGTGGAATGGGCAATAGGGGTGATATTCATGCTATATAAGGTGAGTAGCCATAGGGCCGAGCCTTTAGCGTTTCTGTTCGGCGATTACGAATGGCAGCGATAAGTGCTTCGTTAAGTGCGTAGGTGTGGGAAAAATCGCTGCACATAACGTGTTATAAATATGTAAAAAAATACATAATTTCGTGCTTGTGACTTTGTACAAGTTTCAAAACTTCTTCAAATCGCGGTTTTATGTTTGACAGGCTACACCTTAAGTCATGCTCTGGCTGTAATCGGTTTTGTAACTTGGTTTTTGTAATTCTGAGGGCTGAAAAACCTGACTCGCACAGATATGTAGTAATAAAGGGAAGTAATACCCAGTACAGGCGACTCCCGAGTTTCATTGGGGATGCATTCCTGAAAATGTATTCGAATCTCGAATATTCGAATGTCGAACGCCGTTTTTCCATATACTTGCATGTTATAATCAAGGGATACGTTCCCGCATCTCAGGAAAGTCTCCCCTCGCATTCTATAAAGATTAAATAACATTACTAATATGTTAATACAACAATATTAAATTATGAATAAATTATATAATAATTATTTTAAATGTATAACTTATTTTTTGCACTAAAAAGGAAAAAATAAATTTTTGTTTCGAACTTCAAAGATGGATGTATGCAATATGCTGTACAGACAGCCCAGATCGCGCAAGTCGTTTGTTACAAACGACTCGCACGAGCTGGATAACATACCTGCATACATCTATATATACATATAACTATTTATCGCAGCAAAATTAATATAAAAGTTATCAAAAAAGCACAAAATAACTTAAGAATAAAGAAACAATAAAATTAAAAATATTTTCATACCTTAAATCTTTTTTCACATAAGTGCTAATAGTTGAAGGACAAATTCCCAACAATCCTGCGATTTTAGCTTGGCTTTCACTTTTCTCAACGCACTTTAAAATTTCTAATTTCAGTTCATAACTATGAGTCTTATGCACCCTTTTATTTGATTCCCTTACATTATCACTATTACATTTCCTTTTAGATGCCATGTCAAGTGATAAATTTATAATAAATCAATTTAAAAAAATATTTAAATAAAAGATTAACAGAAAAAAGAGTGAAATCAGCAGAAATTCAAACAGTTAGAGCAGATATAACTACGTCTACACCAAAACTAAACCTCGCGTGGTTGGTCGGAACCAATTACTCCACATAAATAACTTCCCAATTCAATCGGTGGGTTTGAAATCTCGAATTAATCGATACTCGAACAATCGAAACTCAGAAGTCGCCTGTATTGGTTTTTCCTTTTTTACATTCAACCAGAATGCACTGTGAGACTCAGTATTTTTACTAAAACTGTAACGAAGTGTCTCGTGACTTTGTACTTCGATAAGTTGCTCTTCAAATTTACTTATATTTACAAAATCATCATGCAAATCACTCGCTTGAAAATTAAATGGGATGCACACCCAGTATTTCTCGATATCCCCTGCTGGGATGTAGCGATTGAATTCTATTATCAGCTTTGCTAAATGCCCCACGATGATATTCTGTATTAGTCGGTGCGGTACACTGAAAAACCCTGCACTTTTTGATTGGAATATGCCACTTGGTGTGCGGATAGGTACGTGCAAAAGTAAATTTTTCAGATAGGGAGCCACCTCAAATTCCGTGTAGAACACCGTAATGGCGGCCATTGAAAATGGCGGCGGAGGCTTTATTAAAATCGTTAATATCTCGGCTATCTTTCATCCGATTGTAATTTTAGTTTTTTATCTGAATTTCTGGACTCGGGCAAGAGCCACCTACACAAACCAGGTTGTCATTATTAAGGTCATAATACTAGGAATTTATTCATTCTTATATATTCTGTTACTAATATCTTTAGTGAATGTTAAAAACCATTGTCTACGTAAGAAATCAGCAGCTGTCAAATATGGTGGCAGTTGTTCAAAGATGGCGACCAGACGGTTTTTTACATTTTTTAGAACTATATTTACTTTATTTACAAAGTTTATCCTTAATCTTAAGATATTCCAGAAAATGCATAACACTGTCATTGTTGTAATATCATTGTGAGTTGCCCGTGGTCATTGTATATCTCTGACTTCACAGTCAGGGGGAGGAAACACTAACAGTGACGATACATGAAACATGTAAATTAATACTACTAAATTTATACTACAATACTATTGCAAAATAAGGAAGTTAATCAATCACCATAAATAATTTTAAGCCTGTAAGTAGATATAATGAAAATCCCTGCCTCTGTTTTCAGCGTGCTAAGGTAAGTTATCATCCTCATCTTCGGCTTCAGCACTGCATTAAATAAGGGCAAATGATTGAAATCATTCTAAAGTGTATAAACTTAAGTAAACCGTGTGTTTTCAAATGTTTTCTTTAAAAGTAAAGAATACTTTGTTATAATTGCCTTTTGCTGCAGCAGTTTTAAGCGCAGTTTGTGCAAAGAAGTGTGCATGGCACCTGTGCCTTCCGAAAGGAGCATCTTGTTGGGCAGCCAGTGGAGCAGCCACACTTCACTAGTTCTCTGCACGTATCCCAAATCGGAGGTAGAGATGACCAGACAGGTTGCCATTCTCTATCGATAATGGTCCAGCCCCATCCATTTGGACTTGGTATTGGGTCGTTCACTGAGCAGGCACGGCCCCAAACTTGACCTGCTTGATATGTGGCGCGAAGAGAATGCTGCTCCAACGTCGCCGATGTGGGTGGCAAGTTATTCAAAGTAGGACTCTTAGATGTGAAGAGAACTTTTCGCACTTCATTCAGGGAATACTCTTCGCCAACTTTGTAGTATAGGAGAACTACATACTTCTCTAATACTTGAAATAACTCATCAGGAATGGAGGGTAGAGGAGGAGAAATAGCTTCAAAAGCAGCTGTAACTTCAGGGAAGGATTTCCATATATGTCATGCACTCATTTTTCCTTTCATTGAAAATGATGAGGTAGTATCGGATCCAGTGAAAGAGTGAAAGCTTCTCAAGGCATTGGATTTATCTAGACCCAGAGATTCAACCATGGCATGCATACAAAGGTATCGCTGTGAATTTAGTTCCTGTTTCCGTAATGGAGCAAACAAGCAGGTTTTTGCTCCCTGGATCAAGCGCTCTCTCCCAGAGTTACGGTATAGGCCTAAGCCCCTTTCCTAGGCATTGACTAATGCACTCACACGTTCCTTGTCAATTACAACCTTCGTATCCCAAACAATAAGATCAGAGAAGGATTCTCTGAAAGGATTTCCGAATTCAAGAAATCTATCTTTGAGAACTTGCTTTTTTTCCTGGAACTTGACCTGGAATGCGGAATACTGTTCGTGATGGAGGCGTTTGTTTGACTTACTCGGATCTTCAAACTCATCAAGAATGCTGATCAACTCTGGACCTGCAAGCATCCATCTCCTTAACATTGCAGGATCTTGCAGCAAGCCGACAGCGCCACCATCTCCTTTTGTGACGGCATTGTGCTGTTCGTGTGCTTGGTCGACAGCTATCGCAGAGAACGGACTGTTTGTCTTACGAATTACAAACTGCCCATTACAGAAACACCTGTGAACACTGGGTGCCTTCTTTTCCAGTTCTTCCAAATCTTTTAGGTGGACGGATAACCAGCGTGCATAATTTTGGTGGTCAAGCAAGAAAGACCAAGGCATCATGTTTTTCAGCGATTGCCGGAAGAGTTCATATTTCCCTTCCCTAACGGATCGAACAAAAGAGAGAAGAAGGATCTCAAGGATGAGAACCAGAAACCAAAATCTAAGTGTTGGAGATTGAGAAGATTTCTCTGCAATCCATTCTTCAAAGGATTTTTCAGGGCTATCCGCTGTATATGAATCTTGCAGTAGACTGTAGAGAACTGAGGCAGTTTTTTGAAGTATTGCTCTAGCCTTGGTTACATGAGTCACTTTAAGATTGGCTTCTGCATTCGCTTCTGTATTTATGCCTGAATTGGTAATCACACCTACCCAGCCACTACCTTGGAGGATTTGTACAAGCACTTTCAAAAAAGCCTGTTCAATGTGAAAAGGAGCAAACAATGCTACGAAGATGGACTCCCCATAAACCTCAGGCCAGTTCCAATGAACTAATTTAGTTAAGGCGTACAAAGGTTGGTCTGCACATATGACAGGAACTTGCCCCGGATTCAGAAAATTTGTTAACTTGCTGATATGGTCCATTGCGTGTTTGAGCATCGACGCTGAAGAAGAGTCTTCATTAAATAGGCGCAGAAGAGAAGTAAGGGCTACGTCGAAGGATTTGTGGCATGGAAAGCAGCCCAGGTGAGATCTAAAGGGCCATCCTTTCCGTCAGTGAGCACATGATCTAGCCACTCTCCTTCATTTTTCCATTCCAGACCTATGACAGAAGGTAACATTTTGTCATAAATGAGCTCACAGGCTGTTGGCGCAGATGGCTGCTTGGTGTGAAGGGTTACTGCCTTTACGACACCATAACTGTCAGGAAGCTGAGGAACTGTAGGACTCCTTTGGCTAACATGGCAGAAATTAGTAAGAAAGTTTCGAGGATCACCCGTTTGGCCTTCGACAGGTATTTGAAAGAAGGAAATACCTGTTCCATGGAAAGATGACTGTCCTGTGGTGCTACTATAGTTGTGGTCTATATTGTCGTAAGCTCCAACTGTGCTTTTAGCACCTTTGTGGTAATGTGCCTTCCTCAGTGCTTCTTTTCTTTTGTTCTCCGTGGAATTCCCCAGGAGAAATGCATTCATTGGCCTTGGTTAAGAGCGAGAGTCGACTGCACTTGACAGCTGCTGATTTCTTACGTAGACAATGGTTTTTAACATTCACTAAAGATATTAGTAACAGAATATATAAGAATGAATAAATTCCTAGTATTATGACCTTAATAATGACAACCTGGTTTGTGTAGGTGGCTCTTGCCCGAGTCCAGAAATACGCTCTTCCGCTGGTTTTCCTTTAATTACTGCGGCAGTACATAGATGGTATCAATGAAAAGCTTAAAGAATTTTCTTTTTCTTTGTTACAACACAAAAGAGTGGAATTTTGCGTTATATGGAAGTAATGAAGCAAAAAACCTGAGATAAATTGAGAAATTTTCAGTTTTCCGCAATTTCCGGGGAAACCGTAAGGTTTACAGAAAAAATGCTAATTACAATAAATATAACATAACTTACAAGCTTTCAGATAAAAAAACTAAAATTACAATCGGATGAAAGATAGCCGAGATATTAACGATTTTAATAAAGCCTCTGCCGCCATTTTCAATGGCCGTCATTACGGTGTTCTACACGGAATTTGAGGTGGCTCCCTATCTGAAAAATTTACTTTTGCACGTACCTATCCGCACACCAAGTGGCATATTCCAATCAAAAAGTGCAGGGTTCTTTCAAATTTTGGGATGTACCGCGTCCACTATATGTCAGTGAAATTAACATTCTCGTCTTCAGTGAGTAGTAGAGTTGGGAACGAAGCAACTTTCCTTTCCTCCACTTTTCTCTTCCACAACTTCAGCTTTTCTTTGAAACCAGTTATCTTTTCAGTTAACCCAATAAGTGTCTGATCATGGCCTTGCATAGAGATATTTAGGTCGTTGATGCGCTTTCACTGTTTTAGGACACATTTTGCTTTATTCTTTGTCGCATGGGTATTCTGACAAAGAATATAATAGTACTTTGTGATACTTATATAATAATAATTTTTAATACAAGTAATATTTCAGTTCTAAAATATTTTTAAGGTTGAGGTACTCAATAACATTATACAAAATTAATGTATTATATCCATCAATGTAACTTTTATAAAAATGTTTCCATTATTTACAAAGTTTTTACAAACAACTTTTGAGTGATCATTGCAAACATTTAGCTCACAAGAACTACACGTCTGCTGAATTTGCCTTTTCACTTTACATAGGTGACACAGAGCATTTCTTTTTCTTTCTGGTTGGTTCATTGTCTGTTTTGTTTACAGTCCGTTGAAACACAGACATGCACAGGCTTAACCACTCAACTGGGTAGTTTTTTTTCCCAAGTCGCTTCCACAGTGGGTATTTAAATTTGAAGTGAGACTTTTTCTTTTCATTTTCAAATTAAATGAAATTTGCTTTAAAAATTCCAGAATTATCATTACAAATATAATATATGATATAATACCTCGATAAATAATTTCTTTTAAGTATAAATATTATTGTGTAAAAAAGATATCTAAAATTGTAATGATTTCAAGACAATTACTAGCAGGAAAAACATTCATAAATAGCAGGTTTATCCTTGAGACAAAAGTGCATGCAGAGAAAAGTGTGAGCTTTCGCAAGGGAGTGTGAAAAAACCCCGAGTGCCATAAACGGTCATTCCAGATGTGGCGATCACGGAAATGCAACCCGCAACACATATGCAGACCTCCCTTATGAAGACCTGCTTCTCAAAGAAAAAGGAAGACAAGGCCATCTATGGCAGTCAGGACGAACTAAAAGAACCAAGCTATAAGTACGAGAAGCTACGGGACCGAAAATCGCGGCGTACCCATAGCAATCAGCCTGAAATTTGCCATGACGTCTAAATCCGTCATACCCAGTAATACAATATGATTTCAGGTTTTCTCTGCCTTTCTTCGCATATGCTATTGTCATGATACACGACGACAGTAAAATTACCGCTTTCCCTTTTTTTGTACGTAAGACACTAACGTCAGACTTTTCGTGAAGCCAAACACAGACGAAAACTCCGGACGAGAGCGATTTGGAAAGAAGTTTGCTGGAATATATGGTTTATTTTTTCTAAGTGTTCCCACGAGTGTAAGCCCACAATTTTTCAACTTCAAGCCTAGTTGCATGGTCGTAAAAAAATTATCACATGTAACATTATGGTTGGTCCCGAAATACGGAGCGCAAAGCTGTTCCATGATACTTCCTCCATTATTCGGCATAGCTCTCACACCGTTCTTTTTCCTCAAGTAAGGAAGCCCCCCTAGTGGATAACCAGTTGAGGAATCATTCACCCAAAATATCTTTATTCCATATTTGTCCGGCTTTGACGGAATAAATTGTCGGAAAGCACAACTCCCTCTGTAGCCTACGAGCTGTTCATCTACTGTAATTGATGTTCCAGGCATGAAATATTTCTTCAAATTATTATTGAATTCATCCCGAATGCAACGAATTGCAGCAAATTTATCCTGTTCCCTTCTTTCGTAATGAGTGCTTTTATCGTCAAACCTAATGTACCACAATAATTTCTTGAAGTGATTCTCAGACGTAATTGCACAAAAAATCATCTGCCCATACAATTTGCTCCACAAACATCAAACATTTACCTTAGATGACCTTAGGTGCCCAACCACCAGTAAAAGACCAAAAAATGCATGCATTTTGATCTCAACAATGGGCTTCCAAGGTTTTTTCAAACTATTTTCTGCGTGTACACGATCCTCTTCTTTTTTTGTGCACAGAACTATTTCACTTAGAATTTTCTTATTGATGTACAAATGAAAAGCATCAACTGGATCCTGGATATATTTTTCCGTCGGTATAATTACTTTATTTATGGGACCCTATACAAAATTATGCGTGGGTCTCCTACTTGATAGATGAGTTTTGCAATACCATTCTGTCTTATCTTTACATTGAGGGTGAACGTCATTCGACATTGTATCTTCATTTTCAACTTCTATTTCCTCATTACCTAAAGCAGAAATATCTTTAATTACAACAAAAGAATGTTGGTTACCGGAAATGCAAACGAAGTAAACAGTTTTAGTCATAACATAAAGTACGATTCAACTAAAATATTGTTTATAACAATTAACAAAAGTAAATATTCTTAGGAATAAACAATGGACGTATGATTCTAACAAATTTGATCAGATTTGGTGAGGTATGAAGTCTTCAAATGGTATTACAAATATAAAAAAACAAGTAGCCACCGCGTCGCCAAGAATCCAACTACGTAATAGTTTTCAATATGGGCTCCTAAAGCAAAAACATATAATTTTAAAAAAATCAGAAAAATATGTTTTACAATAAGGTGCTGAAAAAAATAGACTACTGAAAGTTTTATAGCTATTCGTTGGAAATTAAAGTTTTTAAGACTGTTTAAATATCTAAGGCACCGCAGCGGCGCAGTGAATCCATATGAGGGTTAAAAATGGTCATATTATGACCTTGAAGGCTCAAGTTTAATTTCTTCAAATGGATAAATATATCGCACAAATACTCCAGTCTTTTGAATCCAAATACTATCATCCAGAAGAGAAGAGAGATGGAATGGGTTATTCCTAAAAACAATTATGTACTTCATCAGGTAGCTCAAAAATTCTCATCTGCACATTTCCCCGGGATAGCCATCTGTCTTCAGTATGAAGTAGAAGTGTTTTGTGTTCGCTACCCATTTCATTACATAGGGATGAAAAAATTATTGCATTTAACAGTCGAGCTTTATGAAATTAATAATTTTCACCGATTCATCTAATACTGATCAAAACTTAGATGGCATTTTTTTGGCAGCAAGAGCCTCACGATGAATACAACAGTACATCAATTCTGCATCTGGTGCAACGGCTTTTATACGAGTTACTAATCCACTGTTTTTCCCTGTCATTGATTTTGCTCCGTCCATGCAAATTCCTGCACAGTTAGACCAGTCAATATTATGTTCTCGCATGAAAGTATCAATTAACGAGAATATTTCTTCTCCTGTGGTTCGTGTTGGCAATGAATGGCAAAACAAAATATCTTCGTGGGCGTCACAGTCATGTATGTATCTTGCATACACTAAAAGTTGGGTAAAACCAGTCTGTTGTTGCGTCTAGTTGCAAAGAATAGAAAATGATCTTCTTAACACGATCCAAAAGCTGCAAAAGAACATTTTCTGCCATTTCTAATATGCGGTGGGACACAGTATCATTGGAAAGCGGTATACTGTCTAGTTTCTTCGTGGATTTTTCATCAAGTACGCTTCTTATCATATCTTTTGCTGTGGGTAAAATTAAATTTTTGGCTATGGTGTGAGGTTTTCCTGTTTTGGCAATCTTGTAGCTCACAAGATAGGAGGCATTAAGGGCATTTTTATTTTCTTTAACAGCAATAGATTGCGTATTGTTTTGGCTCATTTTGAATTGTTCAGCCTTGCTTACAAAAAATTTAATAGGTTTCCTACATACTATGTTTAGTCATTATGACGACATAATAAGGATGAGTTAAGACAATTATTGGATAACAGTTCACAACCTGGGCCGGCCTTCGGTAAGGAGGGGCCCCGATGCCGCATTAAATTTGGGGGGCCCCACTGCCGGATAGACTTGAGGTATATACATTGCCCCTTGAGATTAGGTATTCTGTTGTCTTCTCTACCAAAATTTCTGTGCTACCAACCTTTTTGCAGATCAGCACCCCAAGCAGTATATTGAAATGGGGTCTAGGACGAGTGGCTGCCGCCAACTAGCCGCGGAGCCAACTGGGCGTGGAGTCTACTCGCCGCAGGAACTAATGAAAGTTTGCTACTTAGTACAGCCGGTATTGGTATATAATAATAATATAATTAATATATTTTACCGAATGCTACGGGTTGGGTTGGAATCCGTATGTAGAGAAGACAGAGAAGGTTTTAAACCTGTGAATCAAGACACAAACTCGCAAGAAAATCTCGCTGAGTTCACTTATCATTTGCGAGAAAGCCATCATTATGTCTCAAATTGTTTCGCGGTCTGCTAACGGGATATCGCCAACGTCATTGAAGCGTGTGTAGATCGGTTCCTTGCTCTTTAAAAAAATGTGGCGTTTATTCAGAACGCCACAGTATGTATTGTATTATTATACTTGTCCTTCTCCTTCACAATTGAACACAAACTCGACTGGCTTAACTCCAATGAGCATCCAACTGAAGCTAAAGATTCGCAGCTTTCGGCATGCCTAATTATTTCTATCTTTGTCTCAATCGTGTTCAGTTTATGAGTCCTACGTTTCTTTTCAATTACCTATATTAGCACTTTCAGTTTTCCGTTTCCCACTCGTGTTTATAAAATAACTAGCATAAGTGCCCATTGAATTTCAACGGGTTTAATGAATCTATATTTTCGTCAATGCAACATGTAAAAATCGCAATAAAATTGTGCACTGTTTTAACCATCAAATATTTCTATATTATGTCTGTTTTAATTAATTAATTAAAATCTCACAGAAATTCCTTGTGGCTAAAATAGTACCTTTCTTTATACTAAAATAGCCATTGTTATTAGTTTTAAATTGATTATAGCATTAGGATTTCAATTTCATTAAATAAGCAGAATTCCGGTTCCAAAAAATTGGTTCAATATTGAATTGCCTCTTATAATACTTTAAATAGATTTTGGAATATAATGTACCTCAATATCGTTTATCGTCTGCTCAGCACTCTTGCCTTCTCATTTTCCGAAACAACCACTTTCACCAGTTTTAAATGGATTTCAAACTTAAAAGAGAACTTGATTCAATTCAGTTAAAATAATCACATAACAAACTTCTTATTCCAAAGAAAATCCTTTTATAATATGCAATGTTAACCTAGAATTCATTCATTCTGAAAAGTGAATAAAAGTACCATGTACATATATTTCTTTCAACCAAAATATCCACTCTTAACAGATTTTAATGGATTAATGCATTAGCATTTCAATTTCATGAAATAAGCAGAATCCCGGTAACAAAAAAATGTCGGGGAGGAGGGAGGGGAACCGGGAATGGAGGTGTTACCTCATGTGCGAGGTCTCCTCTTCTAAGGACAGAATGATTCTTCCCTTCCTGCAAGGTAGGGTGCTCCCTCGTTGAGTGAGGACTTCTAGTTGGAGAGTTGTGGACCTATCAACGGCGCAAGCAGAAAGACAACGAGAAGATCGGGATGCAGAATATAAGATAAAGAATTATGTAATTTCCATAAAACAATTGAAGAATAAAAAATTCTTAAGTATAGTATTGTGCCTTTAATTTAAAAATAAAAACCTATGTATTCCCTTTATTATCATTCATATGTCACTTGTTTTTAATATTTATTCCCACAAATTTTTAATCATATGTTTTTATTGTAAAATTAATGCTATTATCTTTTTACATATGTCATACAAACGTTTTAATTCAAGGGTTTATGTAATAACTATGTAATAATTAAATTATCAAAATTATAATTACCTATATAATATATAAGGGTTCCAACTGCAATATGAAAGTTATATATTTGATAAAGAATAATTGTGATAATGGATATAATAGACATAATTTCCTTTCTTTTTTTATTTTTTTTAACACTTTAATTGTATGTGTACATAAAACTCTTTTGTACTTGAGTTCTTCCAGTAAAAATGAAAATAAATAAAAAATTAGTACGACTGAATACTTTTTGCCTGAGTTTTTCATTCCTTTTGCATTGTGTATGTATGTATATTTTATATATATATATACTAGCTTTTCGTACCCGGCTTCGCCCGGGTGCATTTCGGACTGCAAATAGTTATACTTTTTCCCGCTTAAAAGACAGTTTGAGAAAATGATACATACTAAAACTTCTCCTCTCCTTTCTGTAAACTACATTAGGAGTCTTGAAATAAAGTGGAAAGAATACGAAACGAACCAATACGAAAACTACAAAAACCACCATGAAAAAAGAAATGAATTAAACGCTAACCAATACCCGGTAGAAAAGGATGTAAACCGACAAATAAATAATCGTGGAACATAAATTAAGAGTACAACCAAAGAATATAAGTTCAATGTAAAAACTACCAAGAAAAAAGAAATGAATTAAACTCTAACCAATAGCCGGCATAAAAGGTGTAAACCGACAAATAGGTAATCAAGGAACAAAAATCAAGAGCACAACCAAAGAATATAAACACAGACTACAAAATGAACAACTAAGAAAGAAAACAAACAAAGAACATAAAAAATGGATACGAAACGAAAGCAAATGAAAACAACAAACTAACCAAAACCAACCAACGAATAATCTCATAAAGCTCAATGTATCTGATGATCGCGACTGACGCTTTCTATTCAGTTGCTAAATAAACAACCAACAATCACAAAATAGCGTGTCGTAGTGATGAGTAAATATTGATTACGCGGAATATGAGTTTGTACGTCAACATAATAACAGGAGAAACTAAATAAGAATACCTATTATTACTCTAAATAGATATAAAATTATTGATCTTAATTGTGTTTTCCATCGTAATTAATTGAATGACAGCCTGAGATATTCGAACGAATCGATTTTAAATAATGTAGTAAAATGTTTTACTTTTCTAACGTAATTAATTACGTGAGTGTATCGGTAGTGTTTACATTTTACCCATGGAACCGCAGACACGAATTCTTAATTTTAGTTCAGAAGACAATAAAGTTCAACAAAAGTATTATTCAAATAAAATCTTTCGAAATTCACTGCGTTACGTGTTCAAAATGTTAATCTAATTTAGTTCTCGTATTAAAATAACAATTACTCAAGAGTGAACCTTATTTCCAATTGATAAAACTCTCTTTTAATTCAAAACGATATTATATATTACAAAAAAGTGTCTAATTATTATTGAAACGCAAAATGGATGAGCATGGAAAAAAACTTGCATGATAGCATGAAATGCTCAATTCAGTTTTTATTGATAAACTGATAAAACAAAACACAAAAACTTTAACGTAGTAATTTAATCATATATCTTCAGTAATTTTCACTTAAACAAAATATGAAATAAAATAAGACAAAAGGCATATAAAAACAATTTAACTTATATCCAAACATACCTATAATGCGAATGACACGATTACAGAAAAAGAAACAGTTCACTAATGTTTATTCGCAGAATTAACCTGTGTATAGAAGACCATAGATAATGAAAGAAAAACATACAATCAAATCAGAAGATATTAAATGAGTATTTCATCAACTATTCTACGTTTACGACATGTTTATAGTTCAAACGTAATTTGTTTACATCGGTTGCTAAGTATATCCAAATGCTGAGCAATAATGAAAAATAAGATTTTCCCTTCAATTCGTCTTATTTGATCTGTAAGCCCCTCTTTTAAAAAATTATTCCGAAAGAGGAGATAATTTACCACAAAAAAGTCTGCGAGAGCATATGTCTGCGATATATATGTAAGGAGTTAAAAATTCGAGAAATTTACAAAAAAATTTTAAATGGAAATCCCATATAAACGAAAATATTTTATTATAATTAAATAGTACACCGAATCGGTTTAAAAACCTTACTACACCACCGTACACATGATAACGGTTAATATCACACCTTCCTCTTTTTTCTGCGTGTTGTAGTTTCTGAGCCTTAGCAGAACATACATACATACAAACACCTTACTTTATAGATATGTATAGATATAAAAGTGTGGGCCTATTTGGTGAATACTTCCTGGGCCTAAATTTGCTGCCAGTCCGATTCTGGGTGTCAATGCATAATGTATGAAAGTGCGACTTTTTTTCCATTAAAGCATTTTGCTATTTTCATTGTTATTTGTAATATTGTACCTAGGAATCCGTATGTAGAGAAGACAGAGAAGGTTTTAAACCTGTGAATCAAGACACAAACTCGCAAGAAAATCTCGCTGAGTTCACTTATCATTTGCGAGAAAGCCATCATTATGTCTCAAATTGTTTCGCGGTCTGCTAACGGGATATCGCCAACGTCATTGAAGCGTGTGTAGATCGGTTCCTTGCTCTTTAAAAAAATGTGGCGTTTATTCAGAATGCCACAGTATGTATTGTATTATTATACTTGTCCTTCTCCTTCACAATTGAACACAAACTCGACTGGCTTAACTCCAATGAGCATCCAACTGAAGCTAAAGATTCGCAGCTTTCGGCATGCCTAATTATTTCTATCTTTGTCTCAATCGTGTTCAGTTTATGAGTCCTACGTTTCTTTTCAATTACCTATATTAGCACTTTCAGTTTTCCGTTTCCCACTCGTGTTTATAAAATAACTAGCATAAGTGCCCGTTGAATTTCAACGGGTTTAATGAATCTATATTTTCGTCAATGCAACATGTAAAAATCGCAATAAAATTGTGCACTGTTTTAAGCATCAAATATTTCTATATTATGTCTGTTTTAATTAATTAATTAAAATCTCACAGAAATTCCTTGTGGCTAAAATAGTACCTTTCTTTATACTAAAATAGCCATTGTTGTTAGTTTTAAATTGATTATAGCATTAGGATTTCAATTTCATTAAATAAGCAGAATTCCGGTTCCAAAAAATTGGTTCAATATTGAATTGCCTCTTATAATACTTTAAATAGATTTTGGAATATAATGTACCTCAATATCGTTTATCGTCTGCTCAGCACTCTTGCCTTCTCATTTTCCGAAACAACCACTTTCACCAGTTTTAAATGGATTTCAAACTTAAAAGAGAACTTGATTCAATTCAGTTAAAATAATCACATAACAAACTTCTTATTCCAAAGAAAATCCTTTTATAATATGCAATGTTAACCTAGAATTCATTCATTCTGAAAAGTGAATAAAAGTACCATGTACATATATTTCTTTCAACCAAAATATCCACTCTTAACAGATTTTAATGGATTAATGCATTAGCATTTCAATTTCATGAAATAAGCAGAATCCCGGTAACAAAAAAATGTTCAATCTTCAATTACCTCTGATAATACTTTAAATAGATTTTGGAATAAAATGTACCTTAATATCGTTTAGTGTCCGCTCACCACTCTGGACTTCTCAGTTTCCGAAACAACAACTTTCAATAGTTTTTAATTGATTTTTGCTTTGAATTGGTACTTTCCTGTTAACGGGAATACCTCAAAAAATAAACACGTATTGTTGTGATATGTTGTGATATTTTGTTTGTTAACAATGCGTAACAAATCTCGTTAAGATATTTACGTTGATCCCTTAATGATGAATTTGTGGAGCTTGCCGAGGAGTGAAGAAGAAGCTGTATCTTTGCTTCAAGACCATGGTATTTTATCTAAAGGGCGAATGTGCAAGAAGGATCATATTATGAAACTTTCCTTCTGCGACAGAATATTTTGGAAATGCAAGGCGAAAGTCTGTCAACAGAAGAATTCATGTGACGACAACATAACAAAGAAATCGACATTTTTCCAGCTATTTTAAATGCCATAAAGACATATTGGCCCCCTAGTAACATAAATTTAGATTGTATTAGTAATTATGTTGCTTTTATTAATAAATAAGTTTAAAAAAGTGTGATTTTTAAGTAATTCCCCCGTTGTTACGCATTGTTAACAAACAAATACGTCGTAACATATCACAACAATACGTGTTTATTTTTTGAGGTATTCCCGTTAACAGGAAAGTACCCAAAATACTTGAGTCAATTCAGTACAACTTCCACTTTACATACTGTTAATTCCAAAGTAACTCCTTTTATAATAGGCAATGCTAGCCTAAAATTAATTCATTCTGTAAAGTGAATAAATAAAGTTCTTTCTTTAAACTATAATAGCCACTGATATTAGATTTAAATGGATTATAAGCCTTAGAACTTACTCTGTATTAAATAAGCACCGAAATTCCTTTTATAAAAACGAATCAATTCATTAAAAGATCCAATGTTGTTTCTTCGAAAATTGCCTGTTAACGGTTTTAAATGTCCTTTTAATTTCAATTGAATTTTAATTTATATTCGTTTCCAAACTTCGGCCATTGTTACGAAATTAATTCGAGGAATAACAATATAAATTCGTAAGCATGTGTGGTTTACAAAGAATTTAACTTAATAATGCCTTTTATTTCCAATTTTTCTAAAATGACACTGTTGATACTTAAAATTTTTTATATTTACGTTAATATACTTATTTTCCACAAAACACGCCAATCTCTCCCCTTCCTTCCTCTCTCTCGTGTTGAAGCTAACAATGATAATGGTTGACATAGCAACATCACATTAAAATGGCGAGGTTTCCACAAAATATGCAAATTAAACGTTTAACATGGAATATTTCGAACTGTGGGTGAAAAAAGACGAACGGAATAAGAAACTTTATAAATTTTTCTTCAGAATGGTTCAAATCCGAAGGTCGTGTGTTAATTTCTTCTAATTTTAATTTCCAAATGAATAAAAGCCTGCACGTCGAAAAATCGCGTTTTACATGTTAAGTAATGGGGAAAGGAAATGCCTCTCCTGGAGACGAACCAAGGAATTTTTTCGCGATTTAAATTTGTCATCACCTGAAAAAGTGTGAATCAAGCATCTCTACCAAATTTCGAGTTTCTATCATTATTATTTCTCGAGTTATTAGCATTTGCATAGCGTGATCAACCAACCAACCAACGGATGATGGCTATTATTATATAAAATAGGTGTAAAATGCACAAACAAAGAAACACTACTGTATGTACAAACAAAGATGGTAACATTGCCGAGACTGAATAATAATAATAATAATAATAATAATTTATTGATTATTAGCTGACTTTACAGTGGTATTAATCTTGTCAAACTTCAGTATAATATTAAAAAACATTACACACAAATATTACATATATATATTATCACACAGCATACTTTAAGGATAGTTTTGTCTTCAGAAATTTAAATATGCTAGGTCACTTTCTAGAAACTCAGCAATTGAGTAGAATGATTTAGATTTCAGCCATGAAGCCATTACTCTTTTGAATTTTATTATATTTATGCATTTTGCTTCATTTGGTAATTTATTAAAAGTGTTAGCTTGGCTGACAGACAGTGCCACTATGAGATAGCTCGAAATGTTTGATCGTCAGCTGACATACGAAAGTCCGAATTCGGCATACGAAAGTCCAAATTCGGCGTACGAAAGGCGGTTTAGGGGTGAGAATGTATAATGTATGAAAGAGCAAGTTGTACGAAAGTCAAATGTACGAAAGTTGAGGACTGCCTGTACTATGAAGTGAGTGACAATCATATTCTTGTGCATAACTTTTGGCTGTGTCTGCGTGTGGCAACTTTAATCCAACAAAATGAGAACATATTATAAGAAAATTGAGTACACAAACTAGTCACTGTTTTCAAGACTGATTGTGAGTTGGACTTCTCTTGTTTTCCAGGTAGTTACACAAACATTTCAAAATAACTGCCCCACTCCTATATGGTATACAGGTACACCTCACTTAACAAAGGCTCTGGGAATGAAGCTCCTTTATAACAAAGTCGGAAATTCCACACTGAAAATCATTAAAAGATCCAATGTTGTTTCTTCGAAAGTCCGAATTCGGCGTACGAAAGGCGGTTTAAGGGTGAGAATGTATAATGTATGAAAGAGCAAGTTGTACGAAAGTCAAATGTACGAAAGTTGAGGACTGCCTGTACTATGAAGTGAGTGACAATCATATTCTTGTGCATAACTTTTGGCTGTGTCTGCATGTGGCAACTTTAATCCAACAAAATGAGAACATATTATAAGAAAATTGAGTACACAAACTAGTCACTGTTTTCAAGACTGATTGTGAGTTGGACTTCTCTTGTTTTCCAGGTAGTTATCCAAACATTTCAAAATAACTGCCCCACTCCTATATGGTATACAGGTACACCTCGCTTAACAAAGGCTCTGGGAATGAAGCTCCTTTATAACGAAGTCGGAAATTCCACAGTGAAAATTCAAAAATGTTGTGAATTAGTGTTTGCATGTTATGCGGCTCAGGTGGACGAGACAGAATTGATACTGGCGCTACTTACATTTCGAAGCTTCACTAACATAGTATCATATGTCCACGATATTACAGCTACTAAATTAGAATGTTTCTATATTATCGACCTAGATCCTTTAAGAACCTTGAGAATGAGTTGGTCTGACTCTTTATCTCGAAGTAGCCAGTTTTGAGAACTTAAGAAACCTCTCTTTTTCGTATTGAAATGGGGCGAATGTTAATTTAACATTTTTACCATTTTCTGATTGGGATAAAGTCAAGGTCAAACTTTAAACCAGCAACCGCAAAAGACACATCTTCTCAGCAGGAATCGTGACTGATCCACCGTGGATCTCTTGCTATCTCGACTACTAACAACACGAAAATGGAGGAGTAGAGCCGCAGTAATAACAACATTTTATTAACATATATTATTAATCAAAAAAATTGTACATTCAGTATGTTATAACGTAGTTCATGTTTCGAAAGCAATTGATAAACTTTTAAAAATTTCATTTTGCTTTTGCCAGAAATCTTGGTTTAGTACAGGTATCGTATTCATTTTTGATAGCATTAATGATCTTAAGAAACTTCCAACCTGCAGTCAAAAGGACCATAGACAAGTCCAACTTCGAGACAAGTGCTATGGCTTCTTCCATCCATGTTGCCCCTGTCATATAGACTACCACCAATGCAAAAATATCAGGTGGCATACGACACATTTTCAGCATAATATGTGGCACTTTACAGAAAAAGGATGGCCACCCCTGGTCTAGATGTTTTGGTGTACTTTTACAATTTCCAGTTTTATTGCTTTTTATTATTTAAAAAATTACCCATACATTGAATATGGCATGAAAATATATAAAGTCCCCAACTTATACTGTTAATTCATTCCAAAGGCCGCCGTGTAAGTTGAAAACAATGTAAGTCCAACAATGCTTAAATACGATATATTTTTTGACATATACGTTCGTTTCAATGGACAGTTAAAGCTAAAAAAGTAGTGCTTATAAAAACAAAATGTTAAGAAAATGAAAATATATTCAGTACGGTACATATCTAAAAACGTAATTGTAAGAAAGCTTACACCCACGGGATAACAAATCTAAATGGCGAAAGCGACGCTGTCAGGTGTGTCAATGTACAGTAATCCCTTGGTTTTCGAGCTGAATTTGTTCCTCGAAAACTGCTCGTAAGGTGAAAACTCATAACGAGAAAATTAATTTCCCAATACATCCCATTTTATAAATTTTATAAACAATAGTTAAATCATTAAAGTTGGGATGCCATGACATTCTGCTCATTCGAGAAGATTCAGTAACTGACGAAAGCCGAGAATAGGTGCCGGAAAAAACGATCAGTTTGCGAGAGGAAGGAAATCGTATAAGCGAAAATTGGCTCGTAAATTGAAAATCAGGTATTAATTTTTGCATCTCTTATAATCGAAAACTCGTAACCAAGTGCTTGTATACTGAGGGATTACTGTACTAGTAACGCCATCTATTGAGCGGCAGTTTAACTAACGATCGAGCACTGATAAGTTACGTCATGTATCCGTGTATCTACGGATCCGTGTAACTCGGACCCGTGTAAGTCGGGGACTTACTGTACCGAAAAGCAAGGGACAGTAAAGAAAAAGAGTTGTTTTAACGCTAACACAAAAGCTGGAGCTGATCAAATGAATGGAAAAGGAGAAAGTAGAGCAGCCATAGCAAAAGAATTCAACATCGAATCTTCCACACTCTACGATATCAAGGCTCACAAAGGCTAAATTAATGAAATTTGTGACATCTTCTGAGACGAGTAAATCAATTAATAAAATGGAGGAACTGGATAAAATATTATAGGAATAAAAAAGTTCAGAAGAATTAAATAATTTTGCCCTTTTCTAATAGAGTAAATAAAGATAAATAAGAAAGATATAATCCAATAAATTCAATTTTGGGAACAGGTTCATAATCGTACTTCCCAAACTTCCCAGTTGCCCTAAACTTTTCAAGTCTTTTGTTTTTCATGTAAGCGTAGCAACATATGAAATAAGAATGGGTAAATATCTAGATCTAACTACGTGTGGAAAAATTAAAATGGAAAATACAAACCTCATGCAATTGTTATGTTTGGGGAGTACGATAGTGAACCTAAGCCCAATTTTGTTTGGTTATTGCTAAATTTGCGACGTCAAAATCGAAAAACGCTCCCTTAACCGGCTATTTCTCCTAATCGGCTATCCACAATCCCCAAGATAGCCAGATAACACAGCTTTTACTGTACGTTGCATTTCGTGTAATGAAAGCATTACTAGCTGCATTTACCAAAGCTTTGCCTATTTTCTAATTACCATATATACTCCTGTATATGACGACTCCATGTATAGTACGACCCAACTTTCCACCAGGGTCGATATATTTCGTTTCGATAGCTTGATGGTTACGAGCGAGATATATCGAATGACCTTGATTTTCCACACCACCATAGAATAGACCGTAAATGTCGTAAATAGTATTTCTTGCGAGTACACTAAAAATCGAATAAGTTAAGTATCTTACTCCTAAAACATTTAATAAAAAGTGATATGAATCATGATTGCACAAATAAGCTGTGTAGACAGCTTCCTCCAATTCTTAACATTTTTCTCCGTGGTACCAAATTGTCTTGCAGCAGCACAATTGTCTGTCTTTTCTGCATACTCAATCACTTTAAACTTGAACTTAGCAGTATATTTATTGCTTTTTGAATCCATTTTTATAGACAATATGGGTTTACAGTTTACAGAAAGAAAATAAAGGCACACGGATGAAAAATATAAAGATTATAAGCCGGCCGGGTTAGACTGGTAGGTAGTGTGCCTGCCTTCTAATCCAAAGGTCGCGGGTTCGAATCCCGCTTACGGGCATGGATGTTGTGATTCCTCTTGGAGTTTTCCCCCTACCTGCAGACAAGCCTAAAATTGGCTTTGCGGGGAATGCATCATTAAAAAAAAAATTCAGACAAAAGCCGCCCGGAAGAAATATATGAACGTCTGGATTACGTTCCGCATACGTAATGGTTCCACTCGCTCATCTACTTAATAGGTAGGGATAATGGATAAAAAGAAATTACTTTATA
This sequence comes from Uropetala carovei, assembly GCA_036926305.1. Taxonomy (NCBI): domain Eukaryota; kingdom Metazoa; phylum Arthropoda; class Insecta; order Odonata; family Petaluridae; genus Uropetala; species Uropetala carovei. Next base: position 1,368,122 of record JAXCHB010000210.1, read on the forward strand.
ATATTCCAGTCTTTATTATTTCTTCAATCACACACCGACCTGTTTCCACTACAAAATCATTCTAATGGTGTTACTAACCGACGTAACACCTTTAGAATGACTTTGTAGTGGAAACCGATCGGTGTGTGATTGAAGAAACAATAAAGACTGTTGAATATTACAAAGTAATTTATTTTTTCCAAGATGTCGAAATTCCATAAAGTTATACCGTCTACGATACTTTTAGTCCAACTCGTTCCAATCCATCCCATGTAAAAAGACGTAAACAAAGATGTACATACATAAAATTCAAGAAAAGAAGTGCCCGTAAATCTTCACCTATATCAAGTATTTGTGAATTTGAAGCTGTATATATGAAAAAGATTCTACTCTTCACGAAGCAACATAACAACGATAAAGGACCTCACTGTTAAGGTTAGCCTACCATTAGAATGCGTGCGGGTGGCATAACTTCACCGAAAATGCCCGTGAATATACGTGAATTTTAAATCCTCAAATGGATTATTCGTGTATAGTACGATCCCCAATTTTTGCAATAAAAATTTGGTCATAAAAACTCATACTATACACGAGTATATATGGTATATAGCTTAAACTATGCTATGCCATTTGTTGTATCTGGTGATAAAAATTGTAAAACTTTCTGTTACTTCCATTAGGTAAAAATCCTAATGCTAAACATCTTCAACTTCAGCCTGTACATACGAGAATCTATTTTTGAAAAATCCACTAAAATGCTTTACGTTACAATAACTATTGTTACCACACAAATAAGTTTAATGGAAAACACTGGAACACCACCTGAAACCTTGCAAGATCTAAACAAGAACACCACAACAATCAACTTGATAAAAACAACACAAAGTGGGAAGCTCATTCATTCTACTTTGTAACAAAAATTCATTACTCACCATTATTCTTTCTAGATATCACAAAATAGAAGAGGTTCATGGAGATCTGGTACGGTAGCTTTGTATTAGACAGCACGTTCAGAATGGCCAGTTAACTTTCCCTTGGAGTCATGCTTCTGAAATAAAAAGAAAATCTAATCAGAAATTTCGTACCATAAGAGGTCATTCTGATAATAGTGCACTTTGTGATACTCTTATTTCCCTCATCTTAAATCATTCTATCATTTTTATTAAAGTTAAACTTGTTTAAATTTGCATACTACCCTTTCATTTGATGGTTTTCAAAGAAGAAGAGCAAAATTATTTTTTGTAAATGTATTAACACTCATTTCTAAGCTTCTCAGTTAAATTGTAGCTTTTGCTTCAAAAACAATGAATATGTATTGATTACAAACCTTGATATCAACATCACTAAATAGATAATTGATACTTAGGAATTTGACCACAGAATTCTGCATATGCTATAATTTAAGAACTGCTTTAAGAGAAGTCTAACAAAATCTTTACAATTAAAAATCCTGGAAAAATCTGACTGTAAAGACATGCAATGTTGCATCCATCCTACATGTTATTAATATTAAGTTTTTAATATTCATCTTGGGTTTCACTTTTATTTCCAAAACTCAACTGAACATGAATTTGTATGACCATAACAATTTATGTAGCTATGAACCCAATAACTCATATGACATTTTGTCGGCACTGTTGTAAGAAATTGTATGCACTGACCAAGACATAAGAACACTGCCACTGACTTTGAAAGTTATAAGAATAATTCCTACATTATAAGCGAAATAGGATAAATGTAACATTTATTATTGTATGTACAGATAATTCAATACAAAAAGAATATTTTATCAAATATGTATAACAAATTATCACCACCCATTACTAGAGATAAGTTACAGGATGAAATGCTGAACCAATTCCATTTCACTAATAAGAAAAGAGGAAATTAATTCAGAATCAAATCATCATTCTCTAAGCACATGCATGGATAGGAATCAGAAGGTAGCCAACAGAATGCTTCATTACCACAGGAAGAATTCACATGAATTTGAACCACCAGAGAAATTTTAGATTTAAGAAAATTCTGAATATATATAGGGATAAAGTTAATCCTTCTTAATGATACAGAAAGAATAATTATAAAAGCAATATTTTGTTGTTAATTCACTCGGCCACTATCTCTGACTATGCATTTCTAAGATAACATTACTAGTTTGTAGGTCGACTACCTTCCATCAATGAGGGAATAGGAAAAATTCAGGCCTAAAACACAGGCCATAAGATCAGAAACACAATACAAGATAATTGCAAAAGATATTTCAAGTGAGATTTCCGTGATTTACTGATCAATACGACTGCAAAATAATCTACATCCACACAACTTATACGAAATATTAACAACCAAGGTTTTCATGTTTCCTTATAACTAAATGACTTTCTTATCATTTAGAATGGTGGAACTCAATAACGAACTGAAAAATAACGGCATTCCCACCATGAAAACTTCAGCCGTTAGAGATTTTTTTTCCTAAAACAATGTACAACTAGTAAGCACCCTGCAGAATCTCGTATCGACTACATATAAATCTATACCCGTGTACAATATTATCCCCATATTCAGTTGTAAATTGCAAATGTTTCAATCTCTTGCTGTCGTCTATGAATCAGTTTACACAGTTAAATTTGAAAAGTGAGATAAGTTCAGCTACCATACCTTTTCTCAGAAAAACTCCTTCAGTAGATGATATCACTCTCTCAGGTGCAGCAAATTCTTCTCTTAAGACGAAAACCAGAGCATTTACTTCGTCGCAGAACGCATGCTGAAGTTTGCAGAGCTGCAAATATTCAAATGGTAATATTGGATATTATTATCACTTTCTTACTCGCCAACACTTTTTTAAAGAATCAACAAATGGCAAATATTATTCGCATAAAGTTTAGTACAAATGAACCCAAGTAAATACAAGCTAAGAAATTTCAATAGTGTAGTCGAATTACCCGTAAAATGAAGATTCGCAGCGGTGACGTAATCTTCCGAACTGATCCGAACAGCCTCGGTCAGGCCTCTGAAACTCCCTTAGAAAAGACTGTTCCGAAGTTTAGCGGTAGTGTGTAACCAGATGGCAATAGCGTCGCTCTTAACGTGACGTCATACAGCGGCTTTCTCAAATCTGTTTAAGCATAAGATTTGAACATCGAAGGTTCATTTTGTATCAAAATCACTATTACAGGAATTTCATGAATTTAAACTTATACGATATATGGGGTGAATCATTGAAACAATCTATATATATAACGCTTAGGTATGTATGGTTTGTTGATTACCGTTACCAAGTAACCATTTATTACCCCATAAGCATTGGAATCGGTGCAAGGCATTTTTAATTTATTTTTAAAATTACTTAAAATTATTATACGAAGTCCGAACTTGAAGTATTAAACGGAAAAATGAGTGAAAATAATTATTTTTGAAAACAATACGAATTCATGCTGAATTTGCTTAAATATTTTAACTGCATAAGAACGAGAAGTTTTGAAATTTATAATGGGAAATTTTATTTTTTAGTTTTGTAATAATTCTCCAGAGACGATCATTAGAGTCTATGAAATAGACACAAAAATAAATCCGAGGGAATTCATTATAAACAATGAGTATAATACAATAGAAATATGAATAAATTAATTATTTAAAATTTTGGTGAAATCACATACAAATATCTTGCACACGCTTTTAGGTTCACAGGAGGTAAAAATCATAACATTCACATAATGTAGAAATTTTATCAATACCAAGCAAAAATTTTATAACTTTTAATATACAATGCATTCAATGGAAATATGAATATAATTATTTAAACGTTCGATCAAATCACATATACAAATATCTTGCACACGCTTTTAGGTTCACAGAAGGTAAAACTCATAACATTTACATAATCTAGAATTTTTATTAATACCAAGCAAAAATTTTATAACTTTTAATATACAACGCATTATTAGATTACATTCATTAGTTTTCAAAAACTTTAATAAAAATTTACTTTGCAAGCTTGAACACTTTCCAGTTTAAATTATAGAAACTTAGAATTTTTTTAATAAAGTGGTGATTTTGGCTGCAACACTGACGAAGGAAGGGATATTTACATCAAAAATATTTTTCATTTGCCTAACTTAAAAGAAAAATATGCAGGAACTATATATCCCAATAAACACACACACGCATTTTTACAAAAGTAATATAATTGAAAAAACTTATTTCATCTAAAGTTTCCCTAAACTTGGAAACACACCTTATTTACATAGCTAAATATGGGTACAAGCATGGTACCAGGAAGAGTTCCTCTTATTTTTTCACACAATGATACTAAAACTCTATCTCGCACATATTTTACAAAAGTAATGAAATTGAAAAAGTAATTATTTTACCTAAAAGTTACCTTCATCTTTTCACAACATTTTTCAATAATATCTCCATTTTAATACTTAATTTTCTTTAAAAACTGAATCATATCACATTTTACGAAATTTACACTGGATTATATTTTATAAACAAACTAGCTGAAAGTACCCGGCGATGCACGGGTTATGCCAGACGTCTTTGGCGAATAAATTGTTTTATATGGTAATACAATCATTTCACCTTGTGCGCATTTTTTTACCAAAGGATGAAGGCATTATAAATTAGGAAAATATGTTTTTATATTTATTTCAAAGCTTGCTTGTAAACGTGTATTTCCGTTGAAATCTCGATTTCGAATTTTTTCATGAAAACAGTACTTTCTCTATACTATGTATATTGGAGGAAGTATAAACTAATACAATACTAAAAAAATACGCGAATTTTAATAAGCAACATAAAATAAGGTTGCCGGTGGAAATATCGATTATTCCATGTTGTCTTATGAGGAATGGAAATCATTCTCGGGAATTTGGAATTTTTTTTTCCGTAAATGGCTTCTACTTTAAGAACCGAACATTCCTACCAAATGTCAATCTTCTAGCTACTCGGAAAGTTTGTTAAAAATAGCATTACTCTACATAAGGATTGATGGAAATCCGTTGGAGCAAGTTAGAGAATACGGATATCTTGGTAGCTTAATAACTAGAGATGCCAAATGCACAGATGAAATCCTTAGTAGAATAACGAAAGCAAAAGCCTCATTCAGAAAGAAGAAACAGTTGCTTTAACCACTTTCTCATTTGACAATGTGAAATTTTTGGATGGAATTAATTAATTATAAACAGATTAATTTCATTCATTTTATTAACTTATTAGTATATTTACATTACTGTATTTACATATGTAAAATATATATTGTTTATACAAATAAATAAATGTAGGATAATATTTACAGAATTCACAGATTTAATATTTACAAAGGAGTGGAGGCTTAATATTTAGGCTTTAAATAGATAAGAAAATCATTTGCAATCATTTGATTCGGTCCTTTGCAAACATCCGGGGTAGTCCTCCCATCCAGTAACGCATCTCCTGTCTTCTGCTTCTTCAGATTTGTCTTCAGCTTTTCCCAGCATCTATTTCAATGCCCATGACAAATATTATTTAGTCATACAGAAACTCAAAATATCATCATATTTAAATTGTATAACTTGAAAAACATTCACTATGGAATTCCTATGCCATGCCCACAAACTTGTTTAAATTAATGAAAGCAATGCACAATAAAAAGAAGTCATACAAAACTTGTGCCTAACTATAACAATTTCATACGGGAATATATGATGGTACCCGATTTCTTCCTCTAACATAGCAAATTCTTGACAAATAATTTGTCCTCACAAATTCAAAGCAAATTTAATACAAAGCTATTTAATGAATTGTGGAGGCGAATAATGGAACTGAAATGGATTGTAAATTAAAATATTATGAATTTGCAATCATAAGGCACAGGAAGCCCAAAACAAAATAGCTTCAGTTAGGCAAACGTGAACAAATTAGACCGTCCTTAAATATCATACATACATGCAGACACATCACATGGTTTCTTTTGTGGTAGGCATAGAATAAAGCCAAATATCCCAACAAAAACTACCTCTATACATTTACATATTGACTCCCTTTAACTTATCTAATCTAGAATGTACTTTCCTTACACTGCTGTTACCACTGCTTCCAATATTTCCCAAGCATAATGTGCGCTTTCAATCTAGATAACCTAATCCCATCACTCATGGTGATATTAATTTAACTCCAGCATGCGCACATATTGCAACCCCAACTCGGTGGTATCTTGCAAGTTTTCACTTGATCATAAGAAGATAAAATAATAATTCTTCCAATACCACCTTTCATGCAAACCCACACTGATTAATACTGCACTAATAACTCACATTTCCTGACATGCATATTGGCCATTTCATATAAAATCAGACCTCTGATCAAAGAGTCCAACCACCATAATCATAACAATGGAAATATAATTACTGTTTAGAATTAAAGCACTCCACCCGCCAAAATAACAATTTGTTCATTAGCATTTACCTTGATGTTGTCAAGTCGTTCATACTGATATTGTGTTAAAATGGTATCAATATGGTTATTATGGTCGTTTCGGCCATCATAACCATATTGAGAGTTGCTGCACCCGTCAAAAGAACACAAATTCATTAACTTTCCGTTAATCAGTTCATAGCTTACCTCTTCAGCTGTTTGTCGTCCCTCCTTGCGACATCCCGATTGATGTTAAACTCGCTGCAAATGTTTCTCCAGGCTGATTTTTTGGCCTCGCATGAAGTTGGGTCCGTCCTTTTATTTTCTACGACGTTCTTATACCTTTCCACCAAGTCACAAATGATTTTCTTCTCCACCATCGAAAATGATACCTTCCTCGACGCCATATTAATAAGATACAGAATGCGCGTGAAAACGTCAAACAACTGAACGTCGAAAACGACATCGTCGATTTTTCATCACATGGTTGCAATATCTCTTACCTGACAGCCCCTACCTAGGGGTCCCCTGGGTGTCGACTATAAATACCGCTACATGGTGTTGACGCCGTATACTGGTATTAAGATAAAGCGAAATATCTCCGCAATGGATGGTTCTACGAAAATTAGTTTCAAACAAAACTTGGAAGAAATATTATTCTCTACAAATTTGGACCACAAGAAGATTACCAATAACGATGTTTTTAAGAAGATATTTGAGGGAAACCGAAAAAACTGATTATTTATAAATAATTCCTAAACAACTGCTATCGAAAATTGTTTCAAATGAAAGTTGTAGGAAACTACATTCTGTATAACCTTTGTATAGAATTGTAAATACAATAATGATATTTTAACGAAGAAATATCGCAAAAACCGAATCGGGTTTCGAATAAACCTCGACTTCCGGTAACCCGTTATTGTCGAAAAACTAATCAGTTCTTTAAGCTCATGTAAAAGTGTTATATGTGAAGTTTGGTAACGATATGACACGTACTTTTTGAGTTAGAGCGCCCACACTAACATACACATACACACACACACACAGACATCATTCCGAAAATAGTCTAAACGTGTTCTAGGGACCTCAAAACGTATTTCCGTTGAAATCTCGAAGTCGATTTTTTTCATGATTTACAATACTTTCCCATTACTACGTATGGAGAAAGTAAAAACACCGTTGAAAATTCACCGGGGAGTTTTTAATGACATCTACATCTACATCTACATGATACCCTGCAAATCACCAGACTGGCGGGTGGCAGGGGGTACAGCACACCAAAACCTACCTAATAACGTCCCTCGTGGGAATCACTCTCCTGTTATGATCCCGTATGGTCCTTGGGAAAAAAGAGCTCTGATATCGCTCGGTCCTACAGTCGATCTCTGGTATTTTATTCTCGTGATCGTGCTTGCCCATGTACGTAGGTGCCTCTAATATTCCTGAGACCTCCTCTGAGAGAACTTCCGACCTAAATTTCTCCAGAAGCCTTAACCTACCGCTAATTCTGCGATCCTCTAGCGTTATCCAATTCAACTCCTTCAAGAGTGATGTGACGCTTAATTTTTGCTCATATTTTTGCTTAACGAATGTGGCTGCTCTGCGTTGGATTCTTTCTAACTCAAGTATCTGTCCCTTTTCGTACGGATCCCATATGCTGGAAGCGTATTCGACCTGAGATCTGACCAATGATAAATAACACGTTTCTCGTACCTGTTCTGTGATACTTCTTAATATTCTGCCTACGAAGCCCAATTTCTTATTAGCTGCGCCTACGATCCTTCGAATATGCATATTCCACGATAGATCACGACAAATGGTTACTCCTAAATATTTAACGTACTCCGCAGATTGGATATTCAATCTATCAATTCTGTACTCGGAGTCTAATTCATTGTTCTTCCTCTTCCAGAAACTCAATAGGGAACATTTGCTGTGATTAACTTCGATTTTCCAATCTTGACAGCATGCAGAAAGGGCGTTTAAATCTTCCTGGAGCGATTTTTGGTCATCCTGACTCGTTATCTCATTATATAAAACGGTGTCATCTGCGAAAAGTCTTATTTTGCAGCGAACTACAGAGCAGATATCGTTTCTATATATCAGGAATAGTAGTGGGCCTATGACACTTCCCTGTGGAACACCTGATGCGACTTTTACCGGGTATGAAGATTTCCCATCAATAACACTATCTGTTTTCTGTTGGAGAGGAAGTGTTTTAACCAACTCACGATATTAGGGTTTATGCCGTACATTCCTAATTTTCCTATTAATTTATTATGGGGTACTTTGTCAAACGCTTTTTTAAAATCAATGAAAATGGCATCAACCTGAGTGTTTTTCTCTCCGCATTGTAACAAATCGTTTACGAACAGCGCGAGCTGCGTTTCGCATGACCTACCTTCCGAAACCCGTGTTGGTTTTTCCTTAGCGAAGAACGACCATCTAAATAACGCAGAACGGAGCTAACGATTATATGTTCCAGAATCTTACACGATAATGACGTCAAGGAAATCGGTCTATAATTTTCGGGATTCTCTTTATCACCGCCTTTGTGGATGGGCGTTAGGCATGCTAGCTTCCAGTCTTTTGGAACGGTACCATGTGCAACGGATTTTTCGAATATTATTTTCATGTAAGGTGCGATTACAGAGGCTAGCTCTTTCAACACACGCGCGGGTATGCCCTCCGGCCCGGGAGACTTATTTTGCTTAATCGACTCTAGCTGGTGCGCGATACCTGTTTCAGAGAATATCAAATCTTCCATCGAATTTCCCTCATCATTCAAAGCTGGTTCCTCAAATTCGTTGCTCACTGAAGTAAACGCTTTCTGAAAGTGTTCATTTAACAAGTTCGCTTTCTCCGCGCTATCGTGTACTACATCACCTGCCTCCGTTCGCAATGACGCTATGGTGGGGCCTCTACCATGAACCTCTCTAACGTACGACCAAAATGCTTTCGGATTTCCTTTCAAATTACTATGCAGAACTTTCTTTTTGTAATCATTAAATGCTTCTCGCATTGTTACTCTAGCTCTTGACTGCGCCTCTCTGTATTGATGCCGTATCATTGTCCTCTGTTCCTCTGTGAATTTTGAAGAATTACTATTTAAGCGAGCGTGAAGTTTTCTTTGCCGTCTAAGAGCGCATCTAACTTTCTGGTTGTACTATCTTGGTTCCGCACCATCACGTTTAAGTTTATGTGGAATGAAATTATCCGTACTCTCTCGCATCATATACCTGAACACGCACCATATTTCCTCTGTACTAGCGTCGATAGATGCCTCGCAGAAATTAGGGAGTTGTGTCTGTAAAAAAGACCTAAATTTGGAGAAATCGGCTTTGGCGTACATATATACGCGTCTTCTAGCCTTAACCTGTTTCTCCACTTTTAGCTTAAATTCCACGTACACAGCATTATGATCGCTTATTCCTTCCTCTATGGAAAGCTTGTTCATACGCTCGGGGTAGTACGTTACGAGTAAATCTAATATATCGTTGGATCTCGTGGGACATGTTACTATCTGACACAACGAGTGTTTAACGAAGGTTTCTATAAGTGCTTCGCATGATTCACGCTCTCTACCACCAGGATCAAAGCAATTATGATTCCAGTCTATTGAAGGAAAATCCATCTTCGCAGCTGAATATTTCGACAAAAGGCATACCGTGGGGGTGAAAGCGAACTTTCGTGGCATACTTTCATTGTATCGAATGAAAGTCTGTTACGTGTGATTCTTTCGCATTGAAAGAGAATTCATTTAAGATATTATATATTAGATATAAAATTAGTTATTATGTACGGTGGTCGATACTAGTATGACAAATTATTTCGAGCTTTAATAGATTGATTTACTCGAAGGTTTAAAATAATGTGTGCGGATTATTAGAAGAGTGTCACTATATATATGAAGTAAGTAAGTCCGATAAAGTTTAACAATGAGCTGGGTGGACGAGATCTAATTTATTTTGTCCGAATCGGGGAAAATCGAAGAAATGAAATATGTATTTCTTTAATCTTATCGGTACTACTTTAGAGAAGAAACAAATTGAACACAGAGCACTGTGTAGTGAAACCATGGTCGTATCTGTATACGAAAATTAAGAAAGTGGAAAAAGTTCAAGTGTTCAATTTGTTTATTCTCCAAAAAACGCGTATCGCTTTGTCCGATGAGTCTTGCTATCGCTCGTGTCATATGTCCACCGAATGACCCTCTCGTGATCGACGTCAAATTCCCCTAATTTTTATCGTATTCCAATTCGACCGGGAGGTGGATCTCCGGAAGGCGCCCGACACATCGGCACGTGTAACCTGGCCTTAACCTTGCTTAACCGTATCCGAAGCCCAATTAAGTAATATCTTGCAGCCCTTATCTTTTTCCTCCGAAATTCCTTCTTATTGTCCCGCAAACCCACTCCCTTAACAAATTCTTGTTTCTTCTATCCGTCGCTCGTGGGAAAATGCTCACGCTAAGGAATGGAATGTAGATTCCTTACTCCTTGTTAGTGGTGCGAGTGATAAAGCTGGGTAGAAATTGTTTGAAGAAATCGAACTAAGTCCACGTTTTCTGGCGGGTATTGACTAAACATCCTTTGCCTGCGTTTTATGGCTGCGGATTATCCTCCGTATTTTTTCATTTCACCGGTCTTCGTGGTATTTTAAAACTTTAGTTTTAATTGAAACGCTTGCGATTTCGTTAACAATCTTAATTGTTTAGTTGAACGGAACATTCTATTTCGCCACTCTCCAAAGTTTAATAGTATCGCTAGGTAACGAATCGGGAAATTATCTAGCGTAGTTCTCTTAGTTTTTATACGCCCCGCAAACTGATTACGCGAAAGCGACCCTTTAATTCTAATCAATGAATTTACATGACATTTAATTAAAATTGTTACATTGAGAAGTTTTAAAGTCAAATACATTTTCAAATAGCTTTTCCCCTCGACTAAAATACATAATGTCTTAAAAAAACTTCTGATTTAGATAGCTATTTCGGCTCGTCATAGCAACTAATGCTTTCCACTATTTAAAAAAATCTGATGCGGCCAACACATTACTTTCTCCATATTGGGTGTATAGATTTTTAAATTATTATGAATAATATTAAGAGGCAAAATTATTATTTCCTATCGTAAAAGAATACACGCCCTTGTTGCCGTAAATTACGTATATTTTGAATGTTTACAGTATTCACCGCTACATGGTATTAACGCTGTATACTGGTATTAAGATAAAGCGAAATATATCCGAAATGGATGGTTCTACGAAAATTAGTTTCAAACAAAATTTGGAAGAAATATTATTCTCTACAAATTTGATCCTTACGAAGATTACCAATAACGATGTTTTTAAGGAGATATTTAACGGAAACCGAAAAAACGGTTATTTATAAATAACTCCGAAAGAATAACTCCTCTAGAAAATTGTTTCAAATGAAAACTCTAGGAAATTACATTCTCTATAACATTTGTATAGAATTGTATATAGAATAATGATCTTTTAACGAAGAAATATCGCAAAAACCGAATCGGGTTTCGAATAAACCTCGACTTCCGGTTATCCGTTATTGTCCAAAAACTAATCAGTTCTTTATGCTAATATTAAAGTGTTATATATGATGTTTGGTAACGATATGGCACGTACTTTTTGAGTTAGAGCGCCCAAACTAACATACACACACAGACATCATTCCGAAAATAGTCTAAACGTGTTCTAGGGACCTCAAAACATGTATTTCCGTTGAAATCTCGAAGTCGATTTTTTTCATGAAGACATTACTTTCCCATTACTACGTATGAGGAAAGTAAAAAGGAAAAAGCAAAATATCTCTGAAGTGGATGGTTTTACGAAAATTTGTTTCAAACAAAACTTGGAATAAATATTATTCTCTACAACTTTGGTCCTCACGAAGATTACCAATAACGATGTTTTTTAAGGAGAAAACCGAAAAACCGTTTATTTAAAAATAACTCCTAAGCGATAACTACAATAGAAAATTGTTTCCAATGAATGTTTAGGAAATTACATTCTCTATAACTTTTGTTTAGAATTATAAATACAATAACGATATTTTAACGAAGAAATATCGCAAAAACCGAATCGGGTTTCGAATAAACCTCGACTTCCGATTACCCGTTATTGTCGAAAAACTAATCAGTTCTTTATACTAATATTAAAGTGTTATATATGAAGTTTGGTAACGATATGGCACGTACTTTTTGAGTTAGAGCGCCCACACTAACATACACACACACATGCACAAACAAACAGACATCATTCCGAAAATAGTCTAAACGTGTTCTAGGGACCTCAAAACATGTATTTCCGTTGAAATCTCGAAGTCGATTTTTTTCATGAATACAATACTTTCCCATTACTACGTACGGAGAAAGTAATAAGTTGGAAATATATGTCGCGTGGGCCATTGTAAATTTGCAAATTACATGAGCTGATAATATCATGCGACCGCAAGCAACATCTCCACGATTTCTCTTATTTTCTATTTGAAGTGCATTCGTCGAAGTAATGAATGCCCATTATATTTCTCACGTTCAAAAAAATAATTTTCTTCTCTTCCACCGAGATTTAAACCACGATGGGCAAGAATTGATCTTTGAATTTTATATTCGATCCACTTTGCGGTAATCGTTAATGGTTTTATCAGCGTAAGTGGCCTTCGTTAATAACATGACTTGCAGTATTTTATATAATAATAGCCGTCGTCCGTTGGTTGGTTGGTCACGCTATGCAAACGCTAATAACTGGAGAAATAATAATGATAGAAACTCGAAATTTGGTAGGGATGCTTGAATAACACTTATTCAGAGAATGACGAATTTATATCACGAAAAGATTCCTTGGTTCGCCTCCAAGAGAGGCATTTCCATTTCCCATTACTTAACATGTAAAACGCGATTTTTCGACTTGCAGGCTTTTATTCATTTGGAAATTAAAATTAGAAGAAATTAACAGATTACCTTCGGATTTGAACCATTTTGAAGAAAAAGTTATAAAGTTTCTTATTCCGGTCGTCGTTTTTCGCCCACAGTTCGAAATATTTTAAACGTTAAATATGCATATTTTGTGGAAATCTCGCCATTTTAACGTGATGTCGACCATTATCATTGTTACACCTCAAATTACTATTATTGTATACATTCTTCTGGGAATAAGCGTGCCTTGAGTGCTTCAATACGAGCAAATACGAGTGAATACGAGAGAGAGAGGAAGGAACGGGAGAGATTGGCGTGTTTTGTGGAAAATAAGTATATTAACGTAAATAATGAAAAATTTTAAGTATCAATAGTGTTATTTTAGAAAAATTGGAGATAAAAAGCATTCTTAAATTGAATTCTTTGTAAACCATACGTGCTTACGAATTTATATTGTTATTCCTCGAATTAATTTCGTAACAATGGCCGAAGTTTGGAAACGAATATAAATTAAAATTCAATTAAAATTAAAAGGACGTTTAAAACTGTTAACAGGCAGTTTTCCATGAAACAACAGTGGATCACTTAATGAATTGATTTGTTTTTATAAAAGGAATTTCGGTGCTTATTTAATACAGAGTAAGTTCTAAGGCTTATAATCCATTTAAATCTAATAACAGTAGCTATTATAGTTTAAAGAAAGAACTTCATTTATTCACTTTACAGAATGAATTAATTTTAGGCTAGCATTGCCTATTATAAAAGGAGTTACTTTGGAATTTACAGTATGTAAAGTGGAAATTGTACCGAATTGACTCAAATATATTTCAAAGCAAAAATCAATTTAAAACTATTGAAAGTTGTTGTTTCGGAAACTGAGAAGTCAGGAGTGCTGAGCGAACATGAATTCTTCCGCTGAAAGGCTTTCACATTGCATTTCTAAAATATTCTGTCGCAGAAGTAAAGTTTCATAATATGATCCTTCTTGCACATTCGCCCTTTAGATAATATACCATGGTCTTCAAGCAAAAATACAGCTTTTTCTTCGCTCTTCTGCCAGCTCCACAAATGCATCATTAAGGGATCAACGTAAATACCTTAACGAGATTTGTTACGCATTGTTAACAAACAAAATCTCACAACATATCAGAACAATACCTGTTTATTTTTTGAGGTATTCCCGTTAACAGGAAAGTACCTTTAAAACTAATAACAATGGCTATTTTAGTAGAAAGAAAGGTACTATTTTAGTCACAAGGAATTTCTGTGAGATTTTAGTTAATCAATTAAAACAGACATAATATAGAAATATTCGATGGTTAAAACAGTGCACAGTTTTATTCTTGCGATTTTTACATGTTGCATTGACGAAAATTTAGATTCATTAAACCCGTTGAAATTCAACGGGCACTTATGCTAGTGTATCAGTAATTGCGATCAAATAAATACAATAATGAAGACGAGAGCCAAATATGACTTTGAAGCCGGCGAAGTTTTTTTCAAAGTGCGCTGCATATACGTAGATGAGTGGAATAGGGGCACAGATATCATTTCAGGATAACCTGGTAAAATGAAATAATTTCGGAGAACCGTATTACAATGAAATCTCGTTAAAACGTACTTCAAATTACGTATATTTCAAATTAACGTACTTTTTTAAATCCCCGTCAATTTTCCCGTATGAATACTGTATAAATATTTCAAAATATCGTACTTCAACTTGAAATAATTTTCAATACTACGTATGAAATTCAGAGGTCCCGAAAACGATATTTGTGGTTTTAACGTGGTATTTCATTCTTGCTCATTCAAGTCGTTTACACCAATTTTGAAGGCATCTATTGTCTTTAGTGCTGAAAGTTCTGTGGATTGCCGCCAAAATCCCAAAGAAGGAATTTTCCGAGCTGACAAATTTAGAACCGATGATCAGTTATCCCTATCTTTGTTTTCGCAATAGCATTGAGATATAATCTTAAGGTGTAGGATATACATCTCTTGTTAGACTCATTATGGTCAGTTTCGGTTTGCGCGGGACCTGGGAGAATGCCGATCCCCCACTGAGATGATTCCAGAAAAAAAACTATACCTACTCCTTATGGGTATATTCAGCATGAAATATAAAAATTCATACTCCGTAGAGATACGTTGTATCGAGATTTTACTGTATTCTGCCTCATAAGTTTCCCTTCACTTAAGAGTTGTTCGCGTTTTGTTTGCTTCAGGAGCGGATCCAGAAACTTCTCAAGGGGGGAGGGGGGGGGGGGGGGGCGATCGCCCCTCCACCTATCGAATCCGCCCCTGCCAACTGCCCAAGATTTTGAAAATCCCTACCCAGTGGAGTGCAATGAGGTTATCCAAGGAGGGGGCGACCGCTCCCTTCGCCCCCACCCCCCGTGGATCCGCCCCTGGTTTGCTTGTTTGGTTGGTTTGACGTGATGAGGCAATATCTTGGGTTGTTTTTAGCAAGCTGGAGTAGCACTGATACGTATTTTATATTGGCAGATTAAACCATAAAGCCATATATTATACATATGTGTAATAGTGCATGGTAAACGATTGTCGACATGAATGAATCACTTCTCTTTATCTAATTTCAGCTTATTATATAACCGCATAGGTTGCAATAACCAAAATTTTATTCTTTTACAATAATATATTTTCATTATGTCTTAAACGCATTCTCATCTACTAACAAACTGTGTTTGTTTTGCCCTACTTTATTTTTGTAATACAGACCAAAAACCTGCGTCATTGATCATATCAAAAACTTATTAAAGTTTAACATTTAAAAACTATTGTGAGGAAAGGAAGTTTCCGTGGGTGGTTTTTTTCTGCCATTGTTTTTTTTTATGTAAACAAATCCCGTCATCCCGCCACAAAGACTGAACATTGGAACAATTTCTTAGACCAAAAGTAAATATATATCTCGCAGGTGAACACCCCCAGAATCCCCTTCCTATGTTTGCAAATTATCAGGAATTTAATTTTCTTGGAGCTATGCTTCTGACACCGTGCACACACTCTGGATCTTCTATTTATATATATATCTATATATACGTATATATTAAGAGCTTGGAATTTTATGAAAGTCACTTTCCATCATCAGCGTATTCGGTCGGCGGTACGTCCAAAGTTATGTAGGTGCGCACGATTGTTAAATGTTATAATTTTCCTCCTACCTTCAGCTCACAAGGATGATTTCAGAATCGAATGTGTTGTAGTTAAGACTACGAATAGCCAAATAAATGGAAGGCACGATTCTCCTGAAGAGAAGGGATACTGATATAAAATAACTAGCGTAATTGCCCGTCAATATGACGGGATATCTTTAGTTAACCTTAAAATAGCTGCCTCCCTCCCCCCTCTCTCTCTCTCCTCCTCCTCCCTTCCCTTCCACCCTATCCTTCCCTTCTCACTCCCTACCTCTCCTCCCTCCCTCCGTCTCCCTCCCTTCCCCTCACTCCCTCCCCTCACACTCTCCCTCCCTCTCCCTCCCTATCTCGTATCAAAAGCATTCAATGCACGCTTACACCCATAAGGATTGATATAACTATAGGATTTTGAGGTCTAACAGTGTAATTGGTAGCCAAGGAACATCCCGTTAAAAAGGCAATATTTCCACAAAATATGTTAATTAAACGTATAACATGAGCGATATCGAATTGTATGCGAAAAAAGATGAACAGAATAAGATACTTTGTCATCTTTTCTTCAAACGGTTCACATCCGAAGATCGTAGGTTAAATCCTAGTTTTAATTACCAAAACAATAAAAGCCTGCACGCCAAAAAATGGGTTTCTAAGTGTTACCATACGGAAAATGGGAAATGTCTTCCTAGGAGTCGAACCGAGGACTTTTTTGGATATTAATTTTGGTCATTACCTTAAAATATGTTAATCAAGCATCCTTGCCTAATTTGAATCTTCAACCTATTCCGGAAGTTTGTTAAAACGCTCTATATCGACCATCATGAAAGCGTGACCAACCAACCAACAATCCTGGGCTATTATAGTATAAAATTACAGCATTTTCTCCTGTGTGTTGGAAGCAGCCTAATTAACGATAATTGGCTAAATTATGGAAAGGCATTTTGGCAAATATAATAAAAATAAATATAATAAGAATAAATGTATGACAATCCTATGGCTAGTTTACATCTATGTACAATACTTATCTATTTAAATAGAAAATCTCTTAATTTCTTCGTCACTTTATAACATACCGAACCATTTTAAAACTGCTCAAAAGGGAAATTGGTAAAATAATATATATAATATAATACTCTTTTGAATCTTCAGAATCGAATGTGTTGACGTTAAGACTATGAATAACCAAATAAATGGCAAGCACGATTCTCCTGACGAGAAGGGATACTGATATAAAATAATTACAGCATTTTCTCTTGTGTGTTGGAAGCAGCCTAATTAACGATAATTGGCTAAATTATGGAAAGGCATTTTGGCAAATATAATTTAAAAAAATGTATGACAATCATATGACTAGTTTACATCTATGTACAATACTTATCTATTTAAATAGAAAATCTCTTAATTTCTTCGTCACTTTACAACATACCGAACCATTTTAAAATTGCTCAAAAGGGAAATTGGTAAAATAATATATATAATATAATAAATACCCTTTTGAGCTTCAAAAATGTTCGCCTTATAACATTTTCATAGTCGTGATAGACCAAGCAATGAATACCAAAAGTATATCGACAGTTTCAACCACACAACGATAGATGTCGCCATATAGCTTGTCGGGACGTGCCTGTTACCTGGGCCTTGATGCAGTGTTGAGCGGTCGGTCGGCCAGTTCATATCGTACTCCGTCCTAAAGGACAGAGTGCGAATGTGGATTACGGATTGGTAACGAGTAATTACGGTTTGCATTTTTAATTTTATATTGTGTCTACACTTCGTTTCTATATTATACATATTACATTATATATTATATTAATAGTATTTTAAGGTTGTATACATATACATAATTGTAATCTACGTCTGTCTTTCCACCCCATCTAACGCACGACATGGCAGGTGGGTCGACCCTTTGCCACCCTCCCTCCCTCCCTCCCGGGGCCAAGGTTCTCACCCTGTGTGCACACAAAATCCCAAACCACGATACGATTTCCACACGATCGATGTTTTACGCAATTGACACATGTACTATTATCCTATGTCATATTATTGTTTATTTTCCACGATAAATGCTAAATCGAATTTCGATTACCGCTAATATCTTTTCCCCTGAACGAAAACAGGTGATGCTGGAGACGTGCATTTCTTTTCCGAATGCACGAAGAGTGAAGAACGAAGACGCCCAGACACCATTCATCATGCAGGAGTAAGTATGTTTAGATGTAATTGTACTGTTTTTATTAATTTCTCCTTTTTAATAGTGATTTGTTTTTACAGAGCTCCTCTCCAACACAGGGTGTATCATCGCAGTGTGGCGCGGTTATCTCCTAGTGGAGGTAATTAATGGTTTCACTGGAGGGATGACACAGTGGTATGGTAGTCTTATTTTGATCTCAGGCATATAAAATGCCTCACAAGAATAATCATAATTAATTAGCAATTTTTCTAAATTCTATAATTTCTCTGACGTCGTTAACGGCGACTGTAGTTTTGCTGTCGTATATTGGATTTAGCCAATATGAGTTTATATGTCTATGGTTTATTCGTCTGCTTTATCATCAGTTGAAGCGGAAGAAATTGTTGTGTTATTGCCATAATTAAAGTGAAAATTAAGTATATCAATTCTTTAAACAGTATATCCTGATCTATTACATTTATTTGCTTTTTGAATATAGTGATTAAGTTTTAATGTCCATGCATAAGAAACAAATAAGTAGTAGACATATTGAACCAAATTTTGTGTTGCATTGAGTTGCAAAATGCAACGGTAATGTTTATTTATAATCAATTCTTAATGTAATATCTTTTTAAGTATATCAGTCATTTTACTTGAGCAATTCAGTGTTTTATTACTTAACGTTGAATTGGTAATTAAAAATTATTTGTAATAGTTTTGTATGAGGCCTTAGTTCTCCTCATAAAGACAAACGCTTACGGATAAAATACCCATAATCGTGCGTTAGAATAATAGACCGTTTTAGGAAATGTCTAAAATATTTTTGCTAATATAGTGATTGCTCTTAATTGCAGATAACCATCAACGCCACACTGGACAGACACGGACGCTCGCGGTAAGCTCAATTTCCCTTATTTATAATGCACACGTCATTTCGTGTAAGATATCACGAACATCATTCGAGAAATACGTTCGAACCGAATTGAATTAAGTCAGTATCATTTTCAGATGTAGTGTTTATTGTTGTTGGTAGGCTTGCCACCTCTAGGACTTTGAACGGGAATTCTTGTGTTTTTCCATAAATTTTCAGGCTCTTGATTAATTTTACTGAATTTTCTCAAATTAACCGATTATAAATACGAGGATGTTTTTTGGCGAAACGAACTTCCCGACGTTTTCACGTACTAAAATATCGAATGATCAATAGCTCTTTAATATATATGAATTTCAAGTTGGAAGTATTTTTTTCATTAATCTTGAATGAAATTCAATTTCGGTTCTGCTAATGTCTGGACGTATGCAGGTACTCAAATATCTCTTAAATATAACGACATATAATATATTTCTTCCGAATGTGGCAACTTCATCAGTTTACATGTTGAAAAAATTTTCGTAACTGTTGGATATTATTTATTATTAATATATATTTAGAATTCTTTGCCTGTTATATCAACCCGTTCATTTTCAAATAAATGCATCACCTGTTCTTATTCTGCAGTCAGTAAGTTGAATAGAATATATCGCACTGTGTTTGTGATAATTAGCTGTTGTTCAATTTCAGCATGATCACACCATTGGGATATTTCAGATTAAGTATATATTTGCACTAAGGAATAGTACTGCAGTCAGGTTCTTCTGTAGCGTGTGAGGAAAATTCGGCTTGCTTTAACGTCACGAACAGAGACTTGGTGATGCGTTTATTCGGAAATGAAATACAAAAATATTTCTTCAGAAGATGATTTTTTAATTGTATTTTATTTTAAAGACTTCAAAGATGAAAATTGTTGGTAATGTATCTGTTTTCAATTTTGCTTCGGGATTTAAAACCTCAAAAGATGTAAATCAACTAGACTTCACAATTTTCTCATACATATAAAGCCTGTAGCAATGTTAATTTTAAATTTGGTATAGGTAAAACTGGCACTATATGCAATACCTGAAGTGTATGTGGCCATGTGGTATTTTCTTTTTGTAAGCATTTACTCGGTTCTGTTATTTTAGAATTACGTATCATAAAGCTCACGGATACATAATTTTAGAATATAGTATAAATGAGCATGTGCTAAATATTCTTGAAACTACCATGCTGATTTTTTTGCAGGGAAGCGAGGACTACGCGAGTGGGTGGGAGCTGTGTACTTAGGAGCGTAGATGCTGTTTACTTAGGAGGGAAGGTGCTGCTTAGTTAGGAGAGTGGGGCTGCAAACTCGGCTTAGTAGGTTCGTCAACCTTAGATTAGTAGGTGCGACAAACTTAGCTTAGCAGGTGCGAGAAACTTAGATTTGTAGGTAGAAGTAGTATTTAGGTGTGTGAGTATGTGTGTGCATGGTAGTGCATGGATGTGCGCGCGCACATCTTTGGGTAGTGGTGGTGGTGTGTGTGTGTGTGATGGGTGATGGTTGTATGTATGAATCATTTTGTCATCGATTACATTGTTTAGCTAGACAGATGAGAGTACTTATATTTAGCAAGCGTTAGCATGGTGTAGGGCTGGCGTAACCCAGCGAGCTCGCCATGTTAAATAATGAGCAACGATGGCCTAAGCATTACCTCCTGGGTGCCAATGGAAATATGCTTAACTTGAAGGGTATAGAAATCATTCCATTCATATTTTTAAAAAGCCTCCAGTTATCAGATGCAAAACAAGTTCTAAAGGTTTCCCAGTTTAGGATTTATTACGTTATGACTGAGTCTTCATTAATTATGTTGAATTCTACTGTTGAAATGTTATTTACAGTTGTTTATCTTAAACTGTGATTTCTATTTCATAAAGAAATCTTGTATTGTTAGTTTCTACATCACTGTTTAATATCTGAAGATAATACTTTAGGCTAATAAATGTATGATGTAACTCTCTCTAAATAAAATGTTTTAATTTTACCATGAGTATTTATTTAAATTATAAATTAAGTAAACGTTCGATGACTTTAAATGATTCTTTGATTTTCTATATCAATTAATTTAATTTATACATCAAACTGTAGTGAGCTTAAATCTGACATAAGTTTTACAATTCGTTTATAAGATATTTCTATTGCAGGAGTGTAATTATCGAATAGCATAATTGGCCATCAAAAAACAAATGAAGTTGCAATAGTGTCCCAGATAAGGAAATGTAAACTTCTTCCATCAAGTCTTTGAGGTAAAATGTCCTCTGTCCTACTCTAATGATAATTAGGATGGAAAATGTCCTACTTTGTGATACATTTCTGTTTGGGAGAAGATCTACCGGCAGCAATGCCCCTAATCAATCGCATGGCTACTGGGACCTAATGGGTGAGTTTTGCATTGCTCTTTATAACCTCTTCCCCCTACGTCTCCTGCACTCATACTTCGCATTTAAGAGATCGCAATAATATAGGATAGCAAGAATAGCAGCTTGTCACTTGTTAGTTCTGCTTCATCTATCATCAAAGATTGGTCATGTTCAGTGATGTGAGACTGCATAACATTTTAGTTCCGTTATATGTATTAATTAAATATAACAAATTTTCTGTCTTTTCTCAACAAGTTATATCAACATTTGTTGTAAATTTTGTTTTTCTAATAAGGAAAGCAGGTTTTACTTCCTGAAACTTGGGGAGATATCAAATCTGCATTTCCAATCAAAAGAGCATAGTTTGAATTGTTCTTCGGTATTTTCATTCATATTCATAGAATTATGTAACATATTAAATTTTGAAGTTTTATTCAAATCATATTGCTGCCATGAGAGTGATTTTTGAAGGTTATTTTCAAATCTTGGCTTTATGGGTCCTTTTACAGCCTAACTATATTTTCCGTTTAAATTGGTTTCGATCAGGAGGAGATCCTGTGGAGAATTAGAATGTCTTTGATGCCAAATTAGCCTTGAATTCTGAGTTATTATGACTTGAAAACTGACACGCTGCTGAGTCTACATTGTAAGTACTTTTATGACCAGCCATCATGGATAATGGATTTATCACCTCTAAGAGCAATCAATATTATTTTGTGGAATTACATTATAACTAAATATCAGCTGTGGGTTCATCCTACAAATGTAAAGCTAGCTAATATCAGAACATTTGGTGTAACAATAGCCCAAGAGGCCGAGTCACCAGAAAACACACATGTAATCAGAACATTTACTCATTAGTATGTACCATGAAATAGCAGATTATGAAAATTTCCAATTTTTTTCCTTGTATGAGTACATAGTCATTTAAAAAGTTAGTATCACCAATTTAAAGAGGTATTATTGAACTCATCATTGGTATAGAAGAATATTAGCTATCCACACAGGGTAGAATAAATAATTAATATTTTAAATTAATATCCTTTTCCACACAATAATCACAATTTTTAGCTCATTTTCTTAAAAGCCAGAACTTTGTCCATCTGTCATTGGACAATCAACATTTTTTAAAGAGGTATTTAAAAAATTCTTTTTGAATTAGATAGCGCTTATCCATCCTTGAAGTTCACTGCAATTGTACTTTTCATGTAATTCATAGTTTTCCCTCTAGGTGACTTTTGAAATGGTATTTACCCAAACTACTGAAGCTAGAGGAGCGAAGTTTTCATGAATGGGAAGGTCTACGTTCCAACATTGTGGGTTTCCCCCTCTGCAACTAGGGAGGCAAAACAGAATTTTGAAAATTTTTAATAAAATGTGCTTCCACCTGTTGCTTTAGTAAGTGTATCTTACTTGTTTGAATTTAAAAATTTGTGAATTGCTTTTGGAGTAGACAAGCGTCTAAACTTAGGACACCGAACTTGTCATGGTTTGTGGCAATGTGATATACTGTTCGACAAAAATAAGGAAATTAAATATTATTATATCATGATAGCTGGTAAAGTTTACTAATAAGTTTTAATTCTTTGTTTATGTTAGCCATATAACCAAGATTAGTTAATGTATTATAGTATGAAAGTAGAGGATAGCTAGACAATTTGGCTCAACCAAGGCAAACTTAAGGAAATTTCAAAATTGTAAAAGATGTTATGTTGTCATCAGCATTCACAGAAACATATTGTGGGAGCAAGGGGAATAAAAACCAGGGTCAGCTTGAAGCTATTCCAATGATAAGACTGCATTCAGCCCCCGAGTTCCTATGTAAACTGTTCAACTTCAATAATATTTATTTTATTTTATAAAATATATTCTGAAAGATATGTCTCTTATTTTTCAACCAGTAATTCTAGAGGGAGGGGCAAATGTGCACGGTCATGTATATAGTATTAACCCCTTAAGCCGATAGCCCAATTACATACTCGCCAAATGCAGATATTGCTTAAATTGCGATTCTATCAGCATAAAGTAGCCTTTCATGGGACTATATGTGTCACAGCAGACCATCGATATGTGATCTTTCAATGGATCACCAATTTCCTGTCAGTTTGTTAGTTTTTATATTTCGGTAGAGGAAATACAAGCTACGCTATTTAGTAATTTAAATACATGCTTGAGGGGTTAAGGCAATATTGAAGATGTGATAACAAAAATTTATTGATAGACTCCTAGATATAGAATTTATTTCATTTTTAATTTATATATTTTGCTGTAAAGAGGATTTTTATTTACATAGAAGAAATAAATATTATAGCGCTAATACCATTATTAGTCCACACCTTACTAGTAAAATCCAAGTGTCTGTTTGTTAAAATATATATATGTGTGTGTGTGTATATATGAACAAATTTTGAACTCTTTATTTCAATTTCAATAAAACCTTTAGCTTTTAATTGGCTTTCCCTAAAATTTTAAATAACACAGAGAATGATAACAACTGTGTTCTTAAAGTACTATTGAGTGTGGTGAAGTAAGAAATATGTAACAGAAATTAATAATGAAGAAATGATAAAGTTTCAATAACACACACAATGTGATTTACTGTCAAAATTGTTGATTCTATGCTATTCTAGGACAGTATTCAAACTATTTGTCAGGTTCTAATACTCTAATTCTCATATCAGAACATAAAAATAATTAACTTCAAGTTGCTGCAATTTTAGAGTTAAAGAACTGAAGTGTGTTTAAGATTATGAAATGAAATATAAATCTAAAAAGATTTAAGGAGTGTTTTTATTTCGCTTAAACAATGATTTAGTTCTCACAGAAAGCTTAAATTATGGATTGCCGGAGGTCCTTCCTCAATTTTTATGAGATGTCGAGGACTGAAATTAGGGTTAGCAGATATCCCGTTTCTTTTATAAATATCTCAGGTTTTTAAAGCTTTTCTTTCAGTATTCGAATGAAATGGAAATTTTGAACTCATTCTTCGTGAAGAGAACTGCCACTTACAATGCGATATAATCAATCAGCTAATTGCATGTCATTAAGCCTTGGATGAGTAATTTTATAAGTATTTGCATGAGTTTATATAAACATAACCCCTTGATCACAACATAGTTTTTCCTAATAAGAATCAATTTAGCTCGTATAAATATTATAAAAAGGAATATAAACGCCTTTCAGGAAAAGAAAATATCAAGAATACAAGTATTAGATGTACAGACGTAAACGAACCCGATACTCTTCTTTAAGATACTACTTTCATTTTAAATAATGTGTAGAAATTCCGCAAGATGTCGTTGGTGAGTTGTTACGGCGGTAGTGTTCGGTAGTGTTCGAAACCCATGGTGTTGAAGTGAGACTATGGGGTTTAAGTGTGATTTGGAAAATGTCGATATAACCCAACAACCATAAACTTAACGATCAGTGATTTGAGTGACACATTCATCGCGGGAAACGAAGAGAAAGGGAAACATCAACTAATGGAGCTTATAAACGAGGTAAAAATCACTTCAGTTTTCTTTTTACCATAGAGCTTCTCAGTTTTGCTGTACTATCTTTGTTAAATGAATAATATTGGGAAAAGTAAATAATTTATTGGGTAAATATAATTGATAATCTTTTAAAACATTCATTATAGATAATTTGTTCATAACAACATGAATCTCCGTTGCTCTGTATTGTTTACATGGTGCAAATTTTATTTAGCTATAATAGATGTGATAGCTACTACCTACTACAATCTTTGAAACTTTCAGTGGTACTATATTGTTCCGTTGATTTCTACGTGTTTGTTTGTTGGCATCCGCAAACTTGTCGGAATGAATGAGCAGCATTTGTTGAAGCCGGTAATTCTTTCTTCTGCACATTTCTCTTCAGTGTGGATGCGCAAATGCAAAAGGAATTATTAGTAATAAATTTTGCACCATTAAAATTGTAATAGATAATGTTTTCTTTGGAAATTCTCAAGGCCACCGCCAATTGTGAAATATTTTTCCGAAGTTGTAAGGAAGGTAGGTATTTCACCTATATTACCCGTATTGTGTTTGGAATAATAATACGCGAAGGGTTACTCTTTCTTTAATGTGGAGATTCTCGGCTTGGATATTTGATAATTCGCAAGAAGGTTTATTAATTTTTTTACTCTCCTGGGTTTAAGATGAAATGTTTACTAGTTGTTGTCAGGATTGTGATGAAACGTGCAAATTGAATTTTACAGAAATATAGCGGTGTGATATTTAGTGCGTTTACTTCTATTTAATCTACGGAGGATTCTGCTCGGAAAAAGAAATATTTATTTCAGTAGTCGTGTTCTTCTCGCATATTATTTCGATTTTTGAGATTGAATTCTAAGCGCTCAACCTTCGAGGCATATTCCCCACCACTTCGTGCTTTCGGTAACGAAGCAGTGCGAACCTGAGGCCATAGGATGGCGCAGGGAAAATTAGACGAGGAAAGGTCTAGTATGGACACCAACGCAACCCCCCCCCCCGGGCTGTGTTCGACGCTGGCGGGGCGTCTGATTCCTCTACGCGAGGGAAGGCCCTCCCAGAGCGCACACGTTGGGAACAGGGTTGCCATCTCAAAGTCCTCACCAACCCGGTCATTTTCAATTCTGACCCGGAGATTTCTCTGGTCTGACCGGAGATTTCCTAATTTGAACCGGAGATTTTTAAAGGCCAACTTTTTTTTACTGTTTTTGCCATTCCGGAATGAAAATAGGATGATGGTTTCTCTGTTGCAACTGTCTTTGTTTTCCGGTCCCCACTATCAAATTTTTAACCAACTTTCATGACAGTCGGTTAGAAACTTTCTACAGAGGCCAAGATGACGGAAATTGAAGTTCCGGGATCGATTCCATGATTTATCCTTTCCTATTGATTTAAATGGGAAATGTGAAACCCATCGTGCAAGTATATTTCCCTACCCACCCTAAAATACATATGAAAAATGATATCAGTGCTGGATTTTCGCTATTCTCTGCGGAATGGAATAGAAATCTGGCCGACTCAACAATACAAGCGAACCAAGCGGCCACTTGGGGCGCCGATTTTTCCTGAAAAAAGTTGTTGAAAAATACCGTAATTTAGTTTTTCCATTTGGTTTTCCATTAATAAGTTTAGTGTTTTCAGCTGGCGAATATATGTGAAAAGGTGACTTCAAATTAATGTTCATGGGCAATAACCGTGATCTACTCCGAATGGTAAAATGTTATTTCCGATTTCCTCTTCCTACAATAGTATCGAATACAGATAGCTGGATGTGGTTTTTTGCAACATTTTATAGCTGTGTTACATGCCGGGGGTCTTTGCCGACCGTATGAAAGCAGTTCTCACCGCCCCTAATATCTCCAGCTGATTCCCTCTTATATTTGCCGCCCCCGAGGGTTCCTGTTCGGATGCAAGAACTGATCGTACGACGACACTCCGAGTGCTTTTGGGTTAGGACCCCGGGCCCAAAGACGAAATTTCCCGAAGGGGAGAAAAACAGAAGTAGTGGAGAGAAGTATCAGGGTGCACAGGGATGATAAAAAAGCAGTGGGTTGGGTTGGGAAAACCCAAATCCGAATCTGAGTGGGAAATGGAGAAAACGCCTGCCGTTGGTATTGGTTGCACCCGCGTATTGCGGTAGGAAAACATTATGACAGATCCTAATACCGGGCCCCGTGGATTTTGCCCCGGTATCCCCACCCTCTCGGTGGCCCTGCCCTGGGGTATAATCTAGTACAGGGGTGGGCAAACCGTAGCCCCCGGGCCATATGTGGCCCTCGAGAGCATTTAACGTGGCCCGCGAAGGTTTGGTGAAAAAGCAATCTGTAAATTTAACACGATTTTATATTACTTTTGGTAAAATTATAACAATAAAACCTTTAGTTTTGAAAATTTAGTCCTACAATCCTTGTTTGTGCTTGTTTTTCACTTATGTATAATGCGTAAGAATCTAAGCAATTTCCGATTTAATCTCTAATCTGGCCCGCCTAAGCATTGGCGTCTTTCAATGTGGCCCGCTGAAGAATTCGCAAACACCGATGCGGCCCGCCATGCAGAAAAGTTTGCCCACCCCTGATCTAGTATACAAATGCGTTATTTTTTTCTCCCGAAATCGCGTAATCAACTGAATTTTTTTGCAAATGTAAGTATAATGCCTGACAATGTTACATAAAGTATGTAATGTGGGAAAACAAAGAGCAGCTTGTGTTGCTTCATACACCGTACTGCATTACTGTTAATAAAAAATATTTTCGTGTAGGGCAAAACCGGGTGACGCGCCGCACTTTTTGAAAATCCGTTATAAATCGATACAAGTTTAAAGGCCTAAAAAACCTATACGCATATCTAAAAGAGTGGTCCTTGAACTACACATTTCGACTAGAAAATTAATTTTAAAATATTATTTAGATGGCATTTACTGTGAAAGAAAAGAAGACTAGGGTGCCAGAAACCTGCCCGCTGACGCTCGCCAACCCCCACCCCCTCTCCCTTTGCTCACTGTTTATTCGTAACTACCGTGTACGTATTAGATTTAGATTAGTTTAGGGGAACATGTTTTGAATATGAGTTTAATGAATTCTAGATCGGTGTATATTACGCGGGGTACAGCTAGTATTCGTTATTCGGTTTGGAGAAAGTCATACGATGTGCACCTTACGTTTTTTAATTTTGAAAAAGTTTAAAGTGTATTTCTCAATCTTAAACGTCGTGCTATCTTAAAATATGATTCTCAGGCAAAACATACGAAATGACACATATCGAAGGTACGTAATATTGCCACCAAAACATTTTCTTGAAAAACACCGGTTTATTCCATAATTCAGACCATTTATATGTTATGATTTCAATAATATCTCAATTTCAAGCATTAAACCTACATTTCAGTTAATTGGCATATTATTCCGATTTAATTGTATGTAAATAAAAATTTACGATTTTCTATATCAGTTGTCCGGTACACACCAACAACATTACATTTGAATCAAACATGTAAACGGGCTCATGCGTAATTTTTGCAAACGCTAAGGTAAAATAAAGTCTTATGTATAATGAGCAATGTTATGAAAACCATAATAAAGGAACTATTAATGGAAGAAGTTTCTTACATGTAATATTCCTCTTACATCTTAATTGTTAATACTTCAGAAATAAGTGTATATTACGTGCTCGTCCAAATGGCGGTATGCGTAACTTAGATTGCATTCAAATTTAAATAAGTCAATAAATGCACCAAAAAGTAAACAACTATAAAATTAAAGCAATTGGTTATTCCAGAAAGTAGAAAAAGCTTCTGGCATGTAAAAGTTACGGGGAAAAGAATTATATATTTTTTTAAACATTACGCTGGAGGTCTGTTAAACGCCCTAAATTATTTAAAGAGGAGAATAAAAATTCAATGGAAGTCGAAAGATTATGGAAGAGGGAGTAGATGAGAGAATGAGGAAGAAGTAGGGTACCTGCATTAGGGTGTGTGTCGCTTGGTAACATGTCGTAGACATCGTGTAACACTCCGATTTTCGCATCTATTATGATTTAATTTTGCTTATGGTTTCTGTATCCGCCACTCATTTGCTTTTACCGGGCGTCCCGGATTTTTTTATTATCAACGAAGTACGACCTTCCTGCTACGGAAGCCATAGCAATTGTCACATAAATAACAGTACGAGCAAAAATATTTGGTGCGATGTCTGTAAAAGTTACTTTTTTGCTCTCAGGCGGAAATGTATATGCCTATTTATCCAAAGAAACGCGGACGTCGGGCGTCAGCAGTCGAAGGCGACCGCCGGACGCCCCAGTGAAACCACACCTTTAGGAACTAGGATCTTCCTCCTATCTCCGCCCTCCCCTAACGCGCTCTCCTCTCGCGAGCTACGAATTTCATGCGTTTACGTACGAGTGAACAATTTTTAATACATTCTTCTTACTTGACTCATTTTTCTTCTGATATACCTATGATGAATGAAAGTCTGTTACGTGTGATTCTTTCGCATTGAAAGAGAATTCATTTAAGATATTATATATTAGATATAAAATTAGTTATTATGTACGGTGGTCGATACTAGTATGACAAATTATTTCGAGCTTTAATAGATTGATTTACTCGAAGGTTTAAAATAATGTGTACGGATTACTAGAAGAGTGTCACTATATATATGAAGTAAGTAAGTCCGATAAAGTTTAACAATGAGCTGGGTGAACGAGATCTAATTTATTTTGTCCGAATCGGGGAAAATCGAAGAAATGAAATATGTATTTCTTTAATCTTATCGGTACTACTTTAGAGAGGAAACAAATTGAACACAGAGCACTGTGTAGTGAAACCATGGTCGTATCTGTATACGAAAATTAAGAAAGTGGAAAAAGTTCAAGTGTTCAATTTGTTTATTCTCCAAAAAACGCGTATCGCTTTGTCCGATGAGTCTTGCTATCGCTCGTGTCATATGTCCACCGAATGACCCTCTCGTGATCGACGTCAAATTCCCCTAATTTTTATCGTATTCCAATTCGACCGGGAGGTGGATCTCCGGAAGGCGCCCGACACATCGGCACGTGTAACCTGGCCTTAACCTTGCTTAACCGTATCCGAAGCCCAATTAAGTAATATCTTGCAGCCCTTATCTTTTTCCTCCGAAATTCCTTCTTATTGTCCCGCAAACCCACTCCCTTAACAAATTCTTGTTTCTTCTATCCGTCGCTCGTGGGAAAATGCTCACGCTAAGGAATGGAATGTAGATTCCTTACTCCTTGTTAGTGGTGCGAGTGATAAAGCTGGGTAGAAATTGTTTGAAGAAATCGAACTAAGTCCACGTTTTCTGGCGGGTATTGACTAAACATCCTTTGCCTGCGTTTTATGGCTGCGGATTATCCTCCGTATTTTTTCATTTCACCGGTCTTCGTGGTATTTTAAAACTTTAGTTTTAATTGAAACGCTTGCGATTTCGTTAACAATCTTAATTGTTTAGTTGAACGGAACATTCTATTTCGCCACTCTCCAAAGTTTAATAGTATCGCTAGGTAACGAATCGGGAAATTATCTAGCGTAGTTCTCTTAGTTTTTATACGCCCCGCAAACTGATTACGCGAAAGCGACCCTTTAATTCTAATCAATGAATTTACATGACATTTAATTAAAATTGTTACATTGAGAAGTTTTAAAGTCAAATACATTTTCAAATAGCTTTTCTCCTCGACTAAAATACTTAATGTCTTAAAAAAACTTATGATTTAGATAGCTATTTCGGCTCGTCATAGCAACTAATGCTTTCCACTATTTAAAAAAATCTGATGCGGCCAACACATTACTTTCTCCATATTGGGTGTATAGATTTTTAAATTATTATGAATAATATTAAGAGGCAAAATTATTATTTCCTATCGTAAAAGAAGACACGCCCTTGTTGCCGTAAATTACGTATATTTTGAATGTTTACAGAATTCACCGCTACATGGTGTTAGCGCTGTATACTGGTATTAAGATAAAGCGAAATATATCCGAAATGGATGGTTCTACGAAAATTAGTTTCAAACAAAATTTAGAAGAAATATTATTCTCTACAAATTTGATCCTTACGAAGATTACCAATAACGATGTTTTTAAGGAGATATTTAACGGAAACCGAAAAAACGGTTATTTATAAATAACAGTGTTATTTTAGAAAAATTGGAGATAAAAAGCATTCTTAAATTACATTCTTTGTAAACCATACGTGCTTACGAATTTATATTGTTATTCCTCGAATTAATTTCGTAACAATGGCCGAAGTTTGGAAACGAATATAAATTAAAATTCAATTAAAATTAAAAGGACGTTTAAAACTGTTAACAGGCAGTTTTCCATGAAACAACAGTGGATCTCTTAATGAATTGATTTGTTTTTATAAAAGGAATTTCGGTGCTTATTTAATACAGAGTAAGTTCTAAGGCTTATAATCCATTTAAATCTAATAACAGTAGCTATTGTAGTTTAAAGAAAGAACTTTATTTATTCACTTTAGGTACAGAATGAATTAATTTTAGGCTAGCATTGCCTATTATAAAAGGAGTTACTTTGGAATTTACAGTATTGAAAGTGGAAATTGTACCGAATTGACTCAAATATATTTCAAAGCAAAAATCAATTTAAAACTATTGAAAGTTGTTGTTTCGGAAACTGAGAAGTCAGGAGTGCTGAGCGAACGATAAAAGATATTGAGGTACATTATATTCCAAAATCTATTTAAAGTATTATCAGAGGCAATTGAAGATTGAACCAATTTTTTGGAACCGGAATTCTGCTTATTTAATGAAATTGACATCCTAATGCTATAATCAATTTAAAACGGTACTTTCCTGTTAACGGGAATACCTCAAAAAATAAACATGTATTGTTGTGATATGTTACGACGTATCTGTTTGTTAACAATGCGTAAGAACGGGGGAATTACTTAAAAATCACACTTTTTGAAACTTATTTTTTTAATAAAAGGAACGTAATTACTAATACAATCTAAATTTATGTTACTAGGGGGTCAATATGTCTTTATGGCATTTAAAATATCTGGAAATATATCGATTTCTTTGTTTTGTTGTCGCCATATGAATTCTTCCGCTGAAAGGCTTTCACATTGCATTTCTAAAATATTCTGTCGCAGAAGTAAAGTTTCATAATATGATCCATCTTGCACATTCGCCCTTTAGATAATATACCATGGTCTTCAAGCAAAGATACAGCTGTTTCTTCGCTCTTCGGCAAGCTCCACAAATTCATCATTAAGGGATCAACGTAAATACCTTAACGAGATTTGTTACGCATTGTTAACAAACAAAATCTCACAACATATCAGAACAATACCTGTTTATTTTTTGAGGTATTCCCGTTAACAGGAAAGTACCTTTAAAACTAATAACAATGGCTATTTTAGTAGAAAGAAAGGTACTATTTTAGTCACAAGGAATTTCTGTGAGATTTTAGTTAATCAATTAAAACAGACATAATATAGAAATATTCGATGGTTAAAACAGTGCACAGTATTATTCTTGCGATTTTTACATGTTGCATTGACGAAAATTTAGATTCATTAAACCCGTTGAAATTCAACGGGCACTTATGCTAGTGTATCAGTAATTGCGATCAAATAAATACAATAATGAAGACGAGAGCCAAATATGACTTTGAAGCCGGCGAAGTTTTTTTCAAAGTGCGCTGCATATACGTAGATGAGTGGAATAGGGGCACAGATATCATTTCAGGATAATCTGGTAAAATGAAATAATTTCGGAGAACCGTATTACAATGAAATCTCGTTAAAACGTACTTCAAATTACGTATATTTCAAATTAACGTACTTTTTTAAATCCCCGTCAATTTTCCCGTATAAATACTGTATAAATATTTCAAAATATCGTACTTCAACTTGAAATAATTTTCAATACTACGTATGAAATTCAGAGGTCCCGAAAAAGATATTTGTGGTTTTAACGTGGTATTTCATTCTTGCTCATTCAAGTCGTTTACACCAATTTTGAAGGCATCTATTGTCTTTAGTGCTGAAAGTTCTGTGGATTGCAGCCAAAATCCCAAAGAAGGAATTTTCCGAGCTGACAAATTTAGAACCGATGATCAGTTATCCCTATCTTTGTTTTCGCAATAGCATTGAGATATAATCTTAAGGTGTAGGATATACATCTCTTGTTAGACTCATTATGGCCAGTTTCGGTTTGCGCGGGACCTGGGAGAATGCCGATCCCCCACTGAGATGATTCCAGAAAAAAAACTATACCTACTCCTTATGGGTATATTCAGCATGAAATATAAAAATTCATACTCCGTAGAGATACGTTGTATCGAGATTTTACTGTAATCTGCCTCATAAGTTTCCCTTCACTTAAGAGTTGTTCGCGTTTTGTTTGCTTCAGGAGCGGATCCAGAAACTTCTCAAGGGGGGAGGGGGGGGGGGGGGGGCGATCGCCCCTCCACCTATCGAATCCGCCCCTGCCAACAGCACAAGATTTTGAAAATCCCTACCCAGTGGAGTGCAATGAGGTTATCCAAGGAGGGGGCGACCGCCCCCTTCGCCCCCACCCCCCGTGGATCCGCCCCTGGTTTGCTTGTTTGGTTGGTTTGACGTGATGAGGCAATATCTTGGGTTGTTTTTAGCAAGCTGGAGTAGCACTGATACGTATTTTATATTGGCAGATTAAACCATAAAGCCATATATTATACATATGTGTAATAGTGCATGGTAAACGATTGTCGACATGAATGAATCACTTCTCTTTATCTAATTTCAGCTTATTATATAACCGCATAGGTTGCAATAACCAAAATTTTATTCTTTTACAATAATATATTTTCATTATGTCT
Organism: Uropetala carovei; assembly: GCA_036926305.1. Lineage (NCBI taxonomy): Eukaryota > Metazoa > Arthropoda > Insecta > Odonata > Petaluridae > Uropetala > Uropetala carovei. The sequence goes on from JAXCHB010000210.1 coordinate 1,402,334, forward strand.
TAAACGCATTCTCATCTATTAACAAACTGTGTTTGTTTTGCCCTACTTTATTTTTGTAATACAGACCAAAAACCTGCGTCATTGATCATATCAAAAACTTATTAAAGTTTAACATTTAAAAACTATTGTGAGGAAAAGAAGTTTCCGTGGGTGGTTTTTTTCTGCCATTGTTTTTTTTTATGTAAACAAATCCCGTCATCCCGCCACAAAGACTGAACATTGGAACAATTTCTTAGACCAAAAGTAAATATATATCTCGCAGGTGAACACCCCCAGAATCCCCTTCCTATGTTTGCAAATTATCAGGAATTTAATTTTCTTGGAGCTATGCTTCTGACACCGTGCACACACTCTGGATCTTCTATTTATATATATATCTATATATACGTATATATTAAGAGCTTGGAATTTTATGAAAGTCACTTTCCATCATCAGCGTATTCGGTCGGCGGTACGTCCAAAGTTATGTAGGTGCGCACGATTGTTAAATGTTATAATTTTCCTCCTACCTTCAGCTCACAAGGATGATTTCAGAATCGAATGTGTTGTAGTTAAGACTACGAATAGCCAAATAAATGGAAGGCACGATTCTCCTGAAGAGAAGGGATACTGATATAAAATAACTAGCGTAATTGCCCGTCAATATGACGGGATATCTTTAGTTAACCTTAAAATAGCTGCCTCCCTCCCCCCTCTCTCTCTCTCCTCCTCCTCTCTTCCCTTCCACCCTATCCTTCCCTTCTCACTCCCTACCTCTCCTCCCTCCCTCCGTCTCCCTCCCTTCCCCTCACTCCCTCCCCTCACACTCTCCCCCTCTCTCTCTCCCTCCCTCTCCCTCCCTATCTCGTATCAAAAGCATTCAATGCACGCTTACACCCATAAGGATTGATATAACTATAGGATTTTGAGGTCTAACAGTGTAATTGGTAGCCAAGGAACATCCCGTTAAAAAGGCAATATTTCCACAAAATATGTTAATTAAACGTATAACATGAGCGATATCGAATTGTATGCGAAAAAAGATGAACAGAATAAGATACTTTGTCATCTTTTCTTCAAACGGTTCACATCCGAAGATCGTAGGTTAAATCCTAGTTTTAATTTCCAAAACAATAAAAGCCTGAACGCCAAAAAATGGGTTTCTAAGTGTTACCATACGGAAAATGGGAAATGTCTTCCTAGGAGTCGAACCCAGGACTTTTTTGGATATTAATTTTGGTCATTACCTTAAAATATGTTAATCAAGCATCCTTGCCTAATTTGAATCTTCAACCTATTCCGGAAGTTTGTTAAAACACTCTATATCGACCGTCATGAAAGCGTGACCAACCAACCAACAATCCTGGGCTATTATAGTATAAAATTACAGCATTTTCCCCTGTGTGTTGGAAGCAGCCTAATTAACGATAATTGGCTAAATTATGGAAAGGCATTTTGGCAAATATAATAAAAATAAATGTAATAAGAATAAATGTAATAAGAATAAATGTATGACAATCCTATGGCTAGTTTACATCTATGTACAATACTTATCTATTTAAATAGAAAATCTCTTAATTTCTTCGTCACTTTATAACATACCGAACCATTTTAAAACTGCTCAAAAGGGAAATTGGTAAAATAATATATATAATATAATACTCTTTTGAATCTTCAGAATCGAATGTGTTGACGTTAAGACTATGAATAACCAAATAAATGGCAAGCACGATTCTCCTGACGAGAAGGGATACTGATATAAAATAATTACAGCACTTTCTCCTGTGTGTTGGAAGCAGCATAATTAACGATAATCGGCTAAATTATGGAAAGGCATTTTGGCAAATATAATAAAAGAAAATGTATGACAATCATATGACTAGTTTACATCTATGTACAATACTTATCTATTTAAATAGAAAATCTCTTAATTTCTTCGTCACTTTACAACATACCGAACCATTTTAAAATTGCTCAAAAGGGAAATTGGTAAAATAATATATATATTATAATAAATACCCTTTTGAGCTTCAAAAATGTTCGCCTTATAACATTTTCATAGTCGTGATAGACCAAGCAATGAATACCAAAAGTATATCGACAGTTTCAACCACACAACGATAGATGTCGCCATATAGCTTGTCGGGACGTGCCTGTTACCTGGGCCTTGATGCAGTGTTGAGCGGTCGGTCGGCCAGTTCATATCGTACTCCGTCCTAAAGGACAGAGTGCGAATGTGGATTACGGATTGGTAACGAGTAATTACGGTTTGCATTTTTAATTTTATATTGTGTCTACACTTCGTTTCTATATTATACATATTACATTATACATTATATTAATAGTATTTTAAGGTTGTATACATATACATAATTGTAATCTACGTCTGTCTTTCCACCCCATCTAACGCACGACATGGCAGAAGGGTCGACCCCTTGCCACCCTCCCTCCCTCCCTCCCTCCCGGGGCCCCGACCTTGGCCAAGGTTCCCACCCTGTGTGCACACAAAATCCCAAACCACGATACGATTTCCACACGATCGATGTTTTACGCAATTGACACATGTACTATTATCCTATGTCATATTATTGTTTATTTTCCACGATAAATGCTAAATCGAATTTCGATTACCGCTAATATCTTTTCCCCTGAACGAAAACAGGTGATGCTGGAGACGTGCATTTCTTTTCCGAATGCACGAAGAGTGAAGAACGAAGACGCTCAGACACCATTCATCATGCAGGAGTAAGTATGTTTAGATGTAATTGTACTGTTTTTATTAATTTCTCCTTTTTAATAGTGATTTGTTTTTACAGAGCTCTCCAACACAGGGTGTATCATCGCAGTGTGGCGCGGTTATCTCCTAGTGGAGGTAATTAATGGTTTCACTGGAGGGATGACACAGTGGTATGGTAGTCTTATTTTGATCTCAGGCATATAAAATGCCTCACAAGAATAATCATAATTAATTAGCAATTTTTCTAAATTCTATAATTTCTCTGACGTCGTTAACGGCGACTGTAGTTTTGCTGTCGTATATTGGATTTAGCCAATATGAGTTTATATGTCTATGGTTTATTCGTCTGCTTTATCATCAGTTGAAGCGGAAGAAATTGTTGTGTTATTGCCATAATTAAAGTGAAAATTAAGTATATCAATTCTTTAAACAGTATATCCTGATCTATTACATTTATTTGCTTTTTGAATATAGTGATTAAGTTTTAATGTCCATGCATAAGAAACAAATAAGTAGTAGACATATTGAACCAAATTTTGTGTTGCATTGAGTTGCAAAATGCAACGGTAATGTTTATTTATAATCAATTCTTAATGTAATATCTTTTTAAGTATATCAGTCATTTTACTTGAGCAATTCAGTGTTTTATTACTTAACGTTGAATTGGTAATTAAAAATTATTTGTAATAGTTTTGTATGAGGCCTTAGTTCTCCTCATAAAGACAAACGCTTACGGATAAAATACCCATAATCGTGCGTTAGAATAATAGACCGTTTTAGGAAATGTCTAAAATATTTTTGCTAATATAGTGATTGCTCTTAATTGCAGATAACCATCAACGCCACACTGGACAGACACGGACGCTCGCGGTAAGCTCAATTTCCCTTATTTATAATGCACACGTCATTTCGTGTAAGATATCACGAACATCATTCGAGAAATACGTTCGAACCGAATTGAATTAAGTCAGTATCATTTTCAGATGTAGTGTTTATTGTTGTTGGTAGGCTTGCCACCTCTAGGACTTTGAACGGGAATTCTTGTGTTTTTCCATAAATTTTCAGGCTCTTGATTAATTTTACTGAATTTTCTCAAATTAACCGATTATAAATACGAGGATGTTTTTTGGCGAAACGAACTTCCCGACGTTTTCACGTACTAAAATATCGAATGATCAATAGCTCTTTAATATATATGAATTTCAAGTTGGAAGTATTTTTTTCATTAATCTTGAATGAAATTCAATTTCGGTTCTGCTAATGTCTGGACGTATGCAGGTACTCAAATATCTCTTAAATATAACGACATATAATATATTTCTTCCGAATGTGGCAACTTCATCAGTTTACATGTTGAAAAAATTTTCGTAACTGTTGGATATTATTTATTATTAATATATATTTAGAATTCTTTGCCTGTTATATCAACCCGTTCATTTTCAAATAAATGCATCACCTGTTCTTATTCTGCAGTCAGTAAGTTGAATAGAATATATCGCACTGTGTTTGTGATAATTAGCTGTTGTTCAATTTCAGCATGATCACACCATTGGGATATTTCAGATTAAGTATATATTTGCACTAAGGAATAGTACTGCAGTCAGGTTCTTCTGTAGCGTGTGAGGAAAATTCGGCTTGCTTTAACGTCACGAACAGAGACTTGGTGATGCGTTTATTCGGAAATGAAATACAAAAATATTTCTTCAGAAGATGATTTTTTAATTGTATTTTATTTTAAAGACTTCAAAGATGAAAATTGTTGGTAATGTATCTGTTTTCAATTTTGCTTCGGGATTTAAAACCTCAAAAGATGTAAATCAACTAGACTTCACAATTTTCTCATACATATAAAGCCTGTAGCAATGTTAATTTTAAATTTGGTATAGGTAAAACTGGCACTATATGCAATACCTGAAGTGTATGTGGCCATGTGGTATTTTCTTTTTGTAAGCATTTACTCGGTTCTGTTATTTTAGAATTACGTATCATAAAGCTCACGGATACATAATTTTAGAATATAGTATAAATGAGCATGTGCTAAATATTCTTGAAACTACCATGCTGATTTTTTTGCAGGGAAGCGAGGACTACGCGAGTGGGTGGGAGCTGTGTACTTAGGAGCGTAGATGCTGTTTACTTAGGAGGGAAGGTGCTGCTTAGTTAGGAGAGTGGGGCTGCAAACTCGGCTTAGTAGGTTCGTCAACCTTAGATTAGTAGGTGCGACAAACTTAGCTTAGCAGGTGCGAGAAACTTAGATTTGTAGGTAGAAGTAGTATTTAGGTGTGTGAGTATGTGTGTGCATGGTAGTGCATGGATGTGCGCGCGCACATCTTTGGGTAGTGGTGGTGGTGTGTGTGTGTGTGATGGGTGATGGTTGTATGTATGAATCATTTTGTCATCGATTACATTGTTTAGCTAGACAGATGAGAGTACTTATATTTAGCAAGCGTTAGCATGGTGTAGGGCTGGCGTAACCCAGCGAGCTCGCCATGTTAAATAATGAGCAACGATGGCCTAAGCATTACCTCCTGGGTGCCAATGGAAATATGCTTAACTTGAAGGGTATAGAAATCATTCCATTCATATTTTTAAAAAGCCTCCAGTTATCAGATGCAAAACAAGTTCTAAAGGTTTCCCAGTTTAGGATTTATTACGTTATGACTGAGTCTTCATTAATTATGTTGAATTCTACTGTTGAAATGTTATTTACAGTTGTTTATCTTAAACTGTGATTTCTATTTCATAAAGAAATCTTGTATTGTTAGTTTCTACATCACTGTTTAATATCTGAAGATAATACTTTAGGCTAATAAATGTATGATGTAACTCTCTCTAAATAAAATGTTTTAATTTTACCATGAGTATTTATTTAAATTATAAATTAAGTAAACGTTCGATGACTTTAAATGATTCTTTGATTTTCTATATCAATTAATTTAATTTATACATCAAACTGTAGTGAGCTTAAATCTGACATAAGTTTTACAATTCGTTTATAAGATATTTCTATTGCAGGAGTGTAATTATCGAATAGCATAATTGGCCATCAAAAAACAAATGAAGTTGCAATAGTGTCCCAGATAAGGAAATGTAAACTTCTTCCATCAAGTCTTTGAGGTAAAATGTCCTCTGTCCTACTCTAATGATAATTAGGATGGAAAATGTCCTACTGTGTGATACATTTCTGTTTGGGAGAAGATCTACCGGCAGCAATGCCCCTAATCAATCGCATGGCTACTGGGACCTAATGGGTGAGTTTTGCATTGCTCTTTATAACCTCTTCCCCCTACGTCTCCTGCACTCATACTTCGCATTTAAGAGATCGCAATAATATAGGATAGCAAGAATAGCAGCTTGTCACTTGTTAGTTCTGCTTCATCTATCATCAAAGATTGGTCATGTTCAGTGATGTGAGACTGCATAACATTTTAGTTCCGTTATATGTATTAATTAAATATAACAAATTTTCTGTCTTTTCTCAACAAGTTATATCAACATTTGTTGTAAATTTTGTTTTTCTAATAAGGAAAGCAGGTTTTACTTCCTGAAACTTGGGGAGATATCAAATCTGCATTTCCAATCAAAAGAGCATAGTTTGAATTGTTCTTCGGTATTTTCATTCATATTCATAGAATTATGTAACATATTAAATTTTGAAGTTTTATTCAAATCATATTGCTGCCATGAGAGTGATTTTTGAAGGTTATTTTCAAATCTTGGCTTTATGGGTCCTTTTACAGCCTAACTATATTTTCCGTTTAAATTGGTTTCGATCAGGAGGAGATCCTGTGGAGAATTAGAATGTCTTTGATGCCAAATTAGCCTTGAATTCTGAGTTATTATGACTTGAAAACTGACACGCTGCTGAGTCTACATTGTAAGTACTTTTATGACCAGCCGTCATGGATAATGGATTTATCACCTCTAAGAGCAATCAATATTATTTTGTGGAATTACATTATAACTAAATATCAGCTGTGGGTTCATCCTACAAATGTAAAGCTAGCTAATATCAGAACATTTGGTGTAACAATAGCCCAAGAGGCCGAGTCACCAGAAAACACACATGTAATCAGAACATTTACTCATTAGTATGTACCATGAAATAGCAGATTATGAAAATTTCCAATTTTTTTCCTTGTATGAGTACATAGTCATTTAAAAAGTTAGTATCACCAATTTAAAGAGGTATTATTGAACTCATCATTGGTATAGAAGAATATTAGCTATCCACACAGGGTAGAATAAATAATTAATATTTTAAATTAATATCCTTTTCCACACAATAATCACAATTTTTAGCTCATTTTCTTAAAAGCCAGAACTTTGTCCATCTGTCATTGGACAATCAACATTTTTTAAAGAGGTATTTAAAAAATTCTTTTTGAATTAGATAGCGCTTATCCATCCTTGAAGTTCACTGCAATTGTACTTTTCATGTAATTCATAGTTTTCCCTCTAGGTGACTTTTGAAATGGTATTTACCCAAACTACTGAAGCTAGAGGAGCGAAGTTTTCATGAATGGGAAGGTCTACGTTCCAACATTGTGGGTTTCCCCCTCTGCAACTAGGGAGGCAAAACAGAATTTTGAAAATTTTTAATAAAATGTGCTTCCACCTGTTGCTTTAGTAAGTGTATCTTACTTGTTTGAATTTAAAAATTTGTGAATTGCTTTTGGAGTAGACAAGCGTCTAAACTTAGGACACCGAACTTGTCATGGTTTGTGGCAATGTGATATACTGTTCGACAAAAATAAGGAAATTAAATATTATTATATCATGATAGCTGGTAAAGTTTACTAATAAGTTTTAATTCTTTGTTTATGTTAGCCATATAACCAAGATTAGTTAATGTATTATAGTATGAAAGTAGAGGATAGCTAGACAATTTGGCTCAACCAAGGCAAACTTAAGGAAATTTCAAAATTGTAAAAGATGTTATGTTGTCATCAGCATTCACAGAAACATATTGTGGGAGCAAGGGGAATAAAAACCAGGGTCAGCTTGAAGCTATTCCAATGATAAGACTGCATTCAGCCCCCGAGTTCCTATGTAAACTGTTCAACTTCAATAATATTTATTTTATTTTATAAAATATATTCTGAAAGATATGTCTCTTATTTTTCAACCAGTAATTCTAGAGGGAGGGGCAAATGTGCACGGTCATGTATATAGTATTAACCCCTTAAGCCGATAGCCCAATTACATACTCGCCAAATGCAGATATTGCTTAAATTGCGATTCTATCAGCATAAAGTAGCCTTTCATGGGACTATATGTGTCACAGCAGACCATCGATATGTGATCTTTCAATGGATCACCAATTTCCTGTCAGTTTGTTAGTTTTTATATTTCGGTAGAGGAAATACAAGCTACGCTATTTAGTAATTTAAATACATGCTTGAGGGGTTAAGGCAATATTGAAGATGTGATAACAAAAATTTATTGATAGACTCCTAGATATAGAATTTATTTCATTTTTAATTTATATATTTTGCTGTAAAGAGGATTTTTATTTACATAGAAGAAATAAATATTATAGCGCTAATACCATTATTAGTCCACACCTTACTAGTAAAATCCAAGTGTCTGTTTGTTAAAATATATATATGTGTGTGTGTGTATATATGAACAAATTTTGAACTCTTTATTTCAATTTCAATAAAACCTTTAGCTTTTAATTGGCTTTCCCTAAAATTTTAAATAACACAGAGAATGATAACAACTGTGTTCTTAAAGTACTATTGAGTGTGGTGAAGTAAGAAATATGTAACAGAAATTAATAATGAAGAAATGATAAAGTTTCAATAACACACACAATGTGATTTACTGTCAAAATTGTTGATTCTATGCTATTCTAGGACAGTATTCAAACTATTTGTCAGGTTCTAATACTCTAATTCTCATATCAGAACATAAAAATAATTAACTTCAAGTTGCTGCAATTTTAGAGTTAAAGAACTGAAGTGTGTTTAAGATTATGAAATGAAATATAAATCTAAAAAGATTTAAGGAGTGTTTTTATTTCGCTTAAACAATGATTTAGTTCTCACAGAAAGCTTAAATTATGGATTGCCGGAGGTCCTTCCTCAATTTTTATGAGATGTCGAGGACTGAAATTAGGGTTAGCAGATATCCCGTTTCTTTTATAAATATCTCAGGTTTTTAAAGCTTTTCTTTCAGTATTCGAATGAAATGGAAATTTTGAACTCATTCTTCGTGAAGAGAACTGCCACTTACAATGCGATATAATCAATCAGCTAATTGCATGTCATTAAGCCTTGGATGAGTAATTTTATAAGTATTTGCATGAGTTTATATAAACATAACCCCTTGATCACAACATAGTTTTTCCTAATAAGAATCAATTTAGCTCGTATAAATATTATAAAAAGGAATATAAACGCCTTTCAGGAAAAGAAAATATCAAGAATACAAGTATTAGATGTACAGACGTAAACGAACCCGATAGTCTTCTTTAAGATACTACTTTCATTTTAAATAATGTGTAGAAATTCCGCAAGATGTCGTTGGTGAGTTGTTACGGCGGTATTGTTCGGTAGTGTTCGAAACCCATGGTGTTGAAGTGAGACTATGGGGTTTAAGTGTGATTTGGAAAATGTCGATATAACCCAACAACCATAAACTTAACGATCAGTGATTTGAGTGACACATTCATCGCGGGAAACGAAGAGAAAGGGAAACATCAACTAATGGAGCTTATAAACGAGGTAAAAATCACTTCAGTTTTCTTTTTACCATAGAGCTTCTCAGTTTTGCTGTACTATCTTTGTTAAATGAATAATATTGGGAAAAGTAAATAATTTATTGGGTAAATATAATTGATAATCTTTTAAAACATTCATTATAGATAATTTGTTCATAACAACATGAATCTCCGTTGCTCTGTATTGTTTACATGGTGCAAATTTTATTTAGCTATAATAGATGTGATAGCTACTACCTACTACAATCTTTGAAACTTTCAGTGGTACTATATTGTTCCGTTGATTTCTACGTGTTTGTTTGTTGGCATCCGCAAACTTGTCGGAATGAATGAGCAGCATTTGTTGAAGCCGGTAATTCTTTCTTCTGCACATTTCTCTTCAGTGTGGATGCGCAAATGCAAAAGGAATTATTAGTAATAAATTTTGCACCATTAAAATTGTAATAGATAATGTTTTCTTTGGAAATTCTCAAGGCCACCGCCAATTGTGAAATATTTTTCCGAAGTTGTAAGGAAGGTAGGTATTTCACCTATATTACCCGTATTGTGTTTGGAATAATAATACGCGAAGGGTTACTCTTTCTTTAATGTGGAGATTCTCGGCTTGGATATTTGATAATTCGCAAGAAGGTTTATTAATTTTTTTACTCTCCTGGGTTTAAGATGAAATGTTTACTAGTTGTTGTCAGGATTGTGATGAAACGTGCAAATTGAATTTTACAGAAATATAGCGGTGTGATATTTAGTGCGTTTACTTCTATTTAATCTACGGAGGATTCTGCTCGGAAAAAGAAATATTTATTTCAGTAGTCGTGTTCTTCTCGCATATTATTTCGATTTTTGAGATTGAATTCTAAGCGCTCAACCTTCGAGGCATATTCCCCACCACTTCGTGCTTTCGGTAACGAAGCAGTGCGAACCTGAGGCCATAGGATGGCGCAGGGAAAATTAGACGAGGAAAGGTCTAGTATGGACACCAACGCAACCCCCCCCCCCGGGCTGTGTTCGACGCTGGCGGGGCGTCTGATTCCTCTACGCGAGGGAAGGCCCTCCCAGAGCGCACACGTTGGGAACAGGGTTGCCATCTCAAAGTCCTCACCAACCCGGTCATTTTCAATTCTGACCCGGAGATTTCTCTGGTCTGACCGGAGATTTCCTAATTTGAACCGGAGATTTTTAAAGGCCAACTTTTTTTTACTGTTTTTGCCATTCCGGAATGAAAATAGGATGATGGTTTCTCTGTTGCAACTGTCTTTGTTTTCCGGTCCCCACTATCAAATTTTTAACCAACTTTCATGACAGTCGGTTAGAAACTTTCTACAGAGGCCAAGATGACGGAAATTGAAGTTCCGGGATCGATTCCATGATTTATCCTTTCCTATTGATTTAAATGGGAAATGTGAAACCCATCGTGCAAGTATATTTCCCTACCCACCCTAAAATACATATGAAAAATGATATCAGTGCTGGATTTTCGCTATTCTCTGCGGAATGGAATAGAAATCTGGCCGACTCAACAATACAAGCGAACCAAGCGGCCACTTGGGGCGCCGATTTTTCCTGAAAAAAGTTGTTGAAAAATACCGTAATTTAGTTTTTCCATTTGGTTTTCCATTAATAAGTTTAGTGTTTTCAGCTGGCGAATATATGTGAAAAGGTGACTTCAAATTAATGTTCATGGGCAATAACCGTGATCTACTCCGAATGGTAAAATGTTATTTCCGATTTCCTCTTCCTACAATAGTATCGAATACAGATAGCTGGATGTGGTTTTTTGCAACATTTTATAGCTGTGTTACATGCCGGGGGTCTTTGCCGACCGTATGAAAGCAGTTCTCACCGCCCCTAATATCTCCAGCTGATTCCCTCTTATATTTGCCGCCCCCGAGGGTTCCTGTTCGGATGCAAGAACTGATCGTACGACGACACTCCGAGTGCTTTTGGGTTAGGACCCCGGGCCCAAAGACGAAATTTCCCGAAGGGGAGAAAAACAGAAGTAGTGGAGAGAAGTATCAGGGTGCACAGGGATGATAAAAAAGCAGTGGGTTGGGTTGGGAAAACCCAAATCCGAATCTGAGTGGGAAATGGAGAAAACGCCTGCCGTTGGTATTGGTTGCACCCGCGTATTGCGGTAGGAAAACATTATGACAGATCCTAATACCGGGCCCCGTGGATTTTGCCCCGGTATCCCCACCCTCTCGGTGGCCCTGCCCTGGGGTATAATCTAGTACAGGGGTGGGCAAACCGTAGCCCCCGGGCCATATGTGGCCCTCGAGAGCATTTAACGTGGCCCGCGAAGGTTTGGTGAAAAAGCAATCTGTAAATTTAACACGATTTTATATTACTTTTGGTAAAATTATAACAATAAAACCTTTAGTTTTGAAAATTTAGTCCTACAATCCTTGTTTGTGCTTGTTTTTCACTTATGTATAATGCGTAAGAATCTAAGCAATTTCCGATTTAATCTCTAATCTGGCCCGCCTAAGCATTGGCGTCTTTCAATGTGGCCCGCTGAAGAATTCGCAAACACCGATGCGGCCCGCCATGCAGAAAAGTTTGCCCACCCCTGATCTAGTATACAAATGCGTTATTTTTTTCTCCCGAAATCGCGTAATCAACTGAATTTTTTTGCAAATGTAAGTATAATGCCTGACAATGTTACATAAAGTATGTAATGTGGGAAAACAAAGAGCAGCTTGTGTTGCTTCATACACCGTACTGCATTACTGTTAATAAAAAATATTTTCGTGTAGGGCAAAACCGGGTGACGCGCCGCACTTTTTGAAAATCCGTTATAAATCGATACAAGTTTAAAGGCCTAAAAAACCTATACGCATATCTAAAAGAGTGGTCCTTGAACTACACATTTCGACTAGAAAATTAATTTTAAAATATTATTTAGATGGCATTTACTGTGAAAGAAAAGAAGACTAGGGTGCCAGAAACCTGCCCGCTGACGCTCGCCAACCCCCACCCCCTCTCCCTTTGCTCACTGTTTATTCGTAACTACCGTGTACGTATTAGATTTAGATTAGTTTAGGGGAACATGTTTTGAATATGAGTTTAATGAATTCTAGATCGGTGTATATTACGCGGGGTACAGCTAGTATTCGTTATTCGGTTTGGAGAAAGTCATACGATGTGCACCTTACGTTTTTTAATTTTGAAAAAGTTTAAAGTGTATTTCTCAATCTTAAACGTCGTGCTATCTTAAAATATGATTCTCAGGCAAAACATACGAAATGACACATATCGAAGGTACGTAATATTGCCACCAAAACATTTTCTTGAAAAACACCGGTTTATTCCATAATTCAGACCATTTATATGTTATGATTTCAATAATATCTCAATTTCAAGCATTAAACCTACATTTCAGTTAATTGGCATATTATTCCGATTTAATTGTATGTAAATAAAAATTTACGATTTTCTATATCAGTTGTCCGGTACACACCAACAACATTACATTTGAATCAAACATGTAAACGGGCTCATGCGTAATTTTTGCAAACGCTAAGGTAAAATAAAGTCTTATGTATAATGAGCAATGTTATGAAAACCATAATAAAGGAACTATTAATGGAAGAAGTTTCTTACATGTAATATTCCTCTTACATCTTAATTGTTAATACTTCAGAAATAAGTGTATATTACGTGCTCGTCCAAATGGCGGTATGCGTAACTTAGATTGCATTCAAATTTAAATAAGTCAATAAATGCACCAAAAAGTAAACAACTATAAAATTAAAGCAATTGGTTATTCCAGAAAGTAGAAAAAGCTTCTGGCATGTAAAAGTTACGGGGAAAAGAATTATATATTTTTTTAAACATTACGCTGGAGGTCTGTTAAACGCCCTAAATTATTTAAAGAGGAGAATAAAAATTCAATGGAAGTCGAAAGATTATGGAAGAGGGAGTAGATGAGAGAATGAGGAAGAAGTAGGGTACCTGCATTAGGGTGTGTGTCGCTTGGTAACATGTCGTAGACATCGTGTAACACTCCGATTTTCGCATCTATTATGATTTAATTTTGCTTATGGTTTCTGTATCCGCCACTCATTTGCTTTTACCGGGCGTCCCGGATTTTTTTATTATCAACGAAGTACGACCTTCCTGCTACGGAAGCCATAGCAATTGTCACATAAATAACAGTACGAGCAAAAATATTTGGTGCGATGTCTGTAAAAGTTACTTTTTTGCTCTCAGGCGGAAATGTATATGCCTATTTATCCAAAGAAACGCGGACGTCGGGCGTCAGCAGTCGAAGGCGACCGCCGGACGCCCCAGTGAAACCACACCTTTAGGAACTAGGATCTTCCTCCTATCTCCGCCCTCCCCTAACGCGCTCTCCTCTCGCGAGCTAGGAATTTCATGCGTTTACGTACGAGTGAACAATTTTTAATACATTCTTCTTACTTGACTCATTTTTCTTCTGATATACCTATGATGAATGAAAGTCTGTTACGTGTGATTCTTTCGCATTGAAAGAGAATTCATTTAAGATATTATATATTAGATATAAAATTAGTTATTATGTACGGTGGTCGATACTAGTATGACAAATTATTTCGAGCTTTAATAGATTGATTTACTCGAAGGTTTAAAATAATGTGTACGGATTACTAGAAGAGTGTCACTATATATATGAAGTAAGTAAGTCCGATAAAGTTTAACAATGAGCTGGGTGAACGAGATCTAATTTATTTTGTCCGAATCGGGGAAAATCGAAGAAATGAAATATGTATTTCTTTAATCTTATCGGTACTACTTTAGAGAGGAAACAAATTGAACACAGAGCACTGTGTAGTGAAACCATGGTCGTATCTGTATACGAAAATTAAGAAAGTGGAAAAAGTTCAAGTGTTCAATTTGTTTATTCTCCAAAAAACGCGTATCGCTTTGTCCGATGAGTCTTGCTATTGCTCGTGTCATATGTCCACCGAATGACCCTCTCGTGATCGACGTCAAATTCCCCTAATTTTTATCGTATTCCAATTCGACCGGGAGGTGGATCTCCGGAAGGCGCCCGACACATCGGCACGTGTAACCTGGCCTTAACCTTGCTTAACCGTATCCGAAGCCCAATTAAGTAATATCTTGCAGCCCTTATCTTTTTCCTCCGAAATTCCTTCTTATTGTCCCGCAAACCCACTCCCTTAACAAATTCTTGTTTCTTCTATCCGTCGCTCGTGGGAAAATGCTCACGCTAAGGAATGGAATGTAGATTCCTTACTCCTTGTTAGTGGTGCGAGTGATAAAGCTGGGTAGAAATTGTTTGAAGAAATCGAACTAAGTCCACGTTTTCTGGCGGGTATTGACTAAACATCCTTTGCCTGCGTTTTATGGCTGCGGATTATCCTCCGTATTTTTTCATTTCACCGGTCTTCGTGGTATTTTAAAACTTTAGTTTTAATTGAAACGCTTGCGATTTCGTTAACAATCTTAATTGTTTAGTTGAACGGAACATTCTATTTCGCCACTCTCCAAAGTTTAATAGTATCGCTAGGTAACGAATCGGGAAATTATCTAGCGTAGTTCTCTTAGTTTTTATACGCCCCGCAAACTGATTACGCGAAAGCGACCCTTTAATTCTAATCAATGAATTTACATGACATTTAATTAAAATTGTTACATTGAGAAGTTTTAAAGTCAAATACATTTTCAAATAGCTTTTCCCCTCGACTAAAATACATAATGTCTTAAAAAAACTTCTGATTTAGATAGCTATTTCGGCTCGTCATAGCAACTAATGCTTTCCACTATTTAAAAAAATCTGATGCGGCCAACACATTACTTTCTCCATATTGGGTGTATAGATTTTTAAATTATTATGAATAATATTAAGAGGCAAAATTATTATTTCCTATCGTAAAAGAATACACGCCCTTGTTGCCGTAAATTACGTATATTTTGAATGTTTACAGTATTCACCGCTACATGGTGTTAACGCTGTATACTGGTATTAAGATAAAGCGAAATATATCCGAAATGGATGGTTCTACGAAAATTAGTTTCAAACAAAATTTAGAAGAAATATTATTCTCTACAAATTTGATCCTTACGAAGATTACCAATAACGATGTTTTTAAGGAGATATTTAACGGAAACCGAAAAAACGGTTATTTATAAATAACAGTGTTATTTTAGAAAAATTGGAGATAAAAAGCATTCTTAAATTACATTCTTTGTAAACCATACGTGCTTACGAATTTATATTGTTATTCCTCGAATTAATTTCGTAACAATGGCCGAAGTTTGGAAACGAATATAAATTAAAATTCAATTAAAATTAAAAGGACGTTTAAAACTGTTAACAGGCAGTTTTCCATGAAACAACAGTGGATCTCTTAATGAATTGATTTGTTTTTATAAAAGGAATTTCGGTGCTTATTTAATACAGAGTAAGTTCTAAGGCTTATAATCCATTTAAATCTAATAACAGTAGCTATTGTAGTTTAAAGAAAGAACTTTATTTATTCACTTTAGGTACAGAATGAATTAATTTTAGGCTAGCATTGCCTATTATAAAAGGAGTTACTTTGGAATTTACAGTATTGAAAGTGGAAATTGTACCGAATTGACTCAAATATATTTCAAAGCAAAAATCAATTTAAAACTATTGAAAGTTGTTGTTTCGGAAACTGAGAAGTCAGGAGTGCTGAGCGAACGATAAAAGATATTGAGGTACATTATATTCCAAAATCTATTTAAAGTATTATCAGAGGCAATTGAAGATTGAACCAATTTTTTGGAACCGGAATTCTGCTTATTTAATGAAATTGACATCCTAATGCTATAATCAATTTAAAACGGTACTTTCCTGTTAACGGGAATACCTCAAAAAATAAACATGTATTGTTGTGATATGTTACGACGTATCTGTTTGTTAACAATGCGTAAGAACGGGGGAATTACTTAAAAATCACACTTTTTGAAACTTATTTTTTTAATAAAAGGAACGTAATTACTAATACAATCTAAATTTATGTTACTAGGGGGTCAATATGTCTTTATGGCATTTAAAATATCTGGAAATATATCGATTTCTTTGTTTTGTTGTCGCCATATGAATTCTTCCGCTGAAAGGCTTTCACATTGCATTTCTAAAATATTCTGTCGCAGAAGTAAAGTTTCATAATATGATCCATCTTGCACATTCGCCCTTTAGATAATATACCATGGTCTTCAAGCAAAGATACAGCTGTTTCTTCGCTCTTCGGCAAGCTCCACAAATTCATCATTAAGGGATCAACGTAAATACCTTAACGAGATTTGTTACGCATTGTTAACAAACAAAATCTCACAACATATCAGAACAATACCTGTTTATTTTTTGAGGTATTCCCGTTAACAGGAAAGTACCTTTAAAACTAATAACAATGGCTATTTTAGTAGAAAGAAAGGTACTATTTTAGTCACAAGGAATTTCTGTGAGATTTTAGTTAATCAATTAAAACAGACATAATATAGAAATATTCGATGGTTAAAACAGTGCACAGTTTTATTCTTGCGATTTTTACATGTTGCATTGACGAAAATTTAGATTCATTAAACCCGTTGAAATTCAACGGGCACTTATGCTAGTGTATCAGTAATTGCGATCAAATAAATACAATAATGAAGACGAGAGCCAAATATGACTTTGAAGCCGGCGAAGTTTTTTTCAAAGTGCGCTGCATATACGTAGATGAGTGGAATAGGGGCACAGATATCATTTCAGGATAATCTGGTAAAATGAAATAATTTCGGAGAACCGTATTACAATGAAATCTCGTTAAAACGTACTTCAAATTACGTATATTTCAAATTAACGTACTTTTTTAAATCCCCGTCAATTTTCCCGTATAAATACTGTATAAATATTTCAAAATATCGTACTTCAACTTGAAATAATTTTCAATACTACGTATGAAATTCAGAGGTCCCGAAAAAGATATTTGTGGTTTTAACGTGGTATTTCATTCTTGCTCATTCAAGTCGTTTACACCAATTTTGAAGGCATCTATTGTCTTTAGTGCTGAAAGTTCTGTGGATTGCAGCCAAAATCCCAAAGAAGGAATTTTCCGAGCTGACAAATTTAGAACCGATGATCAGTTATCCCTATCTTTGTTTTCGCAATAGCATTGAGATATAATCTTAAGGTGTAGGATATACATCTCTTGTTAGACTCATTATGGCCAGTTTCGGTTTGCGCGGGACCTGGGAGAATGCCGATCCCCCACTGAGATGATTCCAGAAAAAAAACTATACCTACTCCTTATGGGTATATTCAGCATGAAATATAAAAATTCATACTCCGTAGAGATACGTTGTATCGAGATTTTACTGTAATCTGCCTCATAAGTTTCCCTTCACTTAAGAGTTGTTCGCGTTTTGTTTGCTTCAGGAGCGGATCCAGAAACTTCTCAAGGGGGGAGGGGGGGGGGGGGGGGGCGATCGCCCCTCCACCTATCGAATCCGCCCCTGCCAACAGCACAAGATTTTGAAAATCCCTACCCAGTTGAGTGCAATGAGGTTATCCAAGGAGGGGGCCACCGCCCCCTTCGCCCCCACCCCCCGTGGATCCGCCCCTGGTTTGCTTGTTTGGTTGGTTTGACGTGATGAGGCAATATCTTGGGTTGTTTTTAGCAAGCTGGAGTAGCACTGATACGTAGGTATATTGGCAGATTAAACCATAAAGCCATATATTATACATATGTGTAATAGTGCATGGTAAACGATTGTCGACATGAATGAATCACTTCTCTTTATCTAATTTCAGCTTATTATATAACCGCATAGGTTGCAATAACCAAAATTTTATTCTTTTACAATAATATATTTTCATTATGTCTTAAACGCATTCTCATCTATTAACAAACTGTGTTTGTTTTGCCCTACTTTATTTTTGTAATACAGACCAAAAACCTGCGTCATTGATCATATCAAAAACTTATTAAAGTTTAACATTTAAAAACTATTGTGAGGAAAAGAAGTTTCCGTGGGTGGTTTTTTTCTGCCATTGTTTTTTTTTATGTAAATAAATCCCGTCATCCCGCCACAAAGACTGAACATTGGAACAATTTCTTAGACCAAAAGTAAATATATATCTCGCAGGTGAACACCCCCAGAATCCCCTTCCTATGTTTGCAAATTATCAGGAATTTAATTTTCTTGGAGCTATGCTTCTGACACCGTGCACACACTCTGGATCTTCTATTTATATATATATCTATATATACGTATATATTAAGAGCTTGGAATTTTATGAAAGTCACTTTCCATCATCAGCGTATTCGGTCGGCGGTACGTCCAAAGTTATGTAGCTGCGCACGATTGTTAAATGTTATAATTTTCCTCCTACCTTCAGCTCACAAGGATGATTTCAGAATCGAATGTGTTGTAGTTAAGACTACGAATAGCCAAATAAATGGAAGGCACGATTCTCCTGAAGAGAAGGGATACTGATATAAAATAACTAGCGTAATTGCCCGTCAATATGACGGGATATCTTTAGTTAACCTTAAAATAGCTGCCTCCCTCCCCCCTCTCTCTCTCTCCTCCTCCTCTCTTCCCTTCCACCCTATCCTTCCCTTCTCACTCCCTACCTCTCCTCCCTCCCTCCGTCTCCCTCCCTTCCCCTCACTCCCTCCCCTCACACTCTCCCCCTCTCTCTCTCCCTCCCTCTCCCTCCCTATCTCGTATCAAAAGCATTCAATGCACGCTTACACCCATAAGGATTGATATAACTATAGGATTTTGAGGTCTAACAGTGTAATTGGTAGCCAAGGAACATCCCGTTAAAAAGGCAATATTTCCACAAAATATGTTAATTAAACGTATAACATGAGCGATATCGAATTGTATGCGAAAAAAGATGAACAGAATAAGATACTTTGTCATCTTTTCTTCAAACGGTTCACATCCGAAGATCGTAGGTTAAATCCTAGTTTTAATTTCCAAAACAATAAAAGCCTGAACGCCAAAAAATGGGTTTCTAAGTGTTACCATACGGAAAATGGGAAATGTCTTCCTAGGAGTCGAACCCAGGACTTTTTTGGATATTAATTTTGGTCATTACCTTAAAATATGTTAATCAAGCATCCTTGCCTAATTTGAATCTTCAACCTATTCCGGAAGTTTGTTAAAACACTCTATATCGACCGTCATGAAAGCGTGACCAACCAACCAACAATCCTGGGCTATTATAGTATAAAATTACAGCATTTTATCCTGTGTGTTGGAAGCAGCCTAATTAACGATAATTGGCTAAATTATGGAAAGGCATTTTGGCAAATATAATAAAAATAAATGTAATAAGAATAAATGTATGACAATCCTATGGCTAGTTTACATCTATGTACAATACTTATCTATTTAAATAGAAAATCTCTTAATTTCTTCGTCACTTTATAACATACCGAACCATTTTAAAACTGCTCAAAAGGGAAATTGGTAAAATAATATATATAATATAATACTCTTTTGAATCTTCAGAATCGAATGTGTTGACGTTAAGACTATGAATAACCAAATAAATGGCAAGCACGATTCTCCTGACGAGAAGGGATACTGATATAAAATAATTACAGCACTTTCTCCTGTGTGTTGGAAGCAGCCTAATTAACGATAATCGGCTAAATTATGGAAAGGCATTTTGGCAAATATAATAAAAGAAAATGTATGACAATCATATGACTAGTTTACATCTATGTACAATACTTATCTATTTAAATAGAAAATCTCTTAATTTCTTCGTCACTTTACAACATACCGAACCATTTTAAAATTGCTCAAAAGGGAAATTGGTAAAATAATATATATATTATAATAAATACCCTTTTGAGCTTCAAAAATGTTCGCCTTATAACATTTTCATAGTCGTGATAGACCAAGCAATGAATACCAAAAGTATATCGACAGTTTCAACCACACAACGATAGATGTCGCCATATAGCTTGTCGGGACGTGCCTGTTACCTGGGCCTTGATGCAGTGTTGAGCGGTCGGTCGGCCAGTTCATATCGTACTCCGTCCTAAAGGACAGAGTGCGAATGTGGATTACGGATTGGTAACGAGTAATTACGGTTTGCATTTTTAATTTTATATTGTGTCTACACTTCGTTTCTATATTATACATATTACATTATACATTATATTAATAGTATTTTAAGGTTGTATACATATACATAATTGTAATCTACGTCTGTCTTTCCACCCCATCTAACGCACGACATGGCAGAAGGGTCGACCCCTTGCCACCCTCCCTCCCTCCCTCCCTCCCGGGGCCCCGACCTTGGCCAAGGTTCCCACCCTGTGTGCACACAAAATCCCAAACCACGATACGATTTCCACACGATCGATGTTTTACGCAATTGACACATGTACTATTATCCTATGTCATATTATTGTTTATTTTCCACGATAAATGCTAAATCGAATTTCGATTACCGCTAATATCTTTTCCCCTGAACGAAAACAGGTGATGCTGGAGACGTGCATTTCTTTTCCGAATGCACGAAGAGTGAAGAACGAAGACGCCCAGACACCATTCATCATGCAGGAGTAAGTATGTTTAGATGTAATTGTACTGTTTTTATTAATTTCTCCTTTTTAATAGTGATTTGTTTTTACAGAGCTCCTCTCCAACACAGGGTGTATCATCGCAGTGTGGCGCGGTTATCTCCTAGTGGAGGTAATTAATGGTTTCACTGGAGGGATGACACAGTGGTATGGTAGTCTTATTTTGATCTCAGGCATATAAAATGCCTCACAAGAATAATCATAATTAATTAGCAATTTTTCTAAATTCTATAATTTCTCTGACGTCGTTAACGGCGACTGTAGTTTTGCTGTCGTATATTGGATTTAGCCAATATGAGTTTATATGTCTATGGTTTATTCGTCTGCTTTATCATCAGTTGAAGCGGAAGAAATTGTTGTGTTATTGCCATAATTAAAGTGAAAATTAAGTATATCAATTCTTTAAACAGTATATCCTGATCTATTACATTTATTTGCTTTTTGAATATAGTGATTAAGTTTTAATGTCCATGCATAAGAAACAAATAAGTAGTAGACATATTGAACCAAATTTTGTGTTGCATTGAGTTGCAAAATGCAACGGTAATGTTTATTTATAATCAATTCTTAATGTAATATCTTTTTAAGTATATCAGTCATTTTACTTGAGCAATTCAGTGTTTTATTACTTAACGTTGAATTGGTAATTAAAAATTATTTGTAATAGTTTTGTATGAGGCCTTAGTTCTCCTCATAAAGACAAACGCTTACGGATAAAATACCTATAATCGTGCGTTAGAATAATAGACCGTTTTAGGAAATGTCTAAAATATTTTTGCTAATATAGTGATTGCTCTTAATTGCAGATAACCATCAACGCCACACTGGACAGACACGGACGCTCGCGGTAAGCTCAATTTCCCTTATTTATAATGCACACGTCATTTCGTGTAAGATATCACGAACATCATTCGAGAAATACGTTCGAACCGAATTGAATTAAGTCAGTATCATTTTCAGATGTAGTGTTTATTGTTGTTGGTAGGCTTGCCACCTCTAGGACTTTGAACGGGAATATTTGTGTTTTTCCATAAATTTTCAGGCTCTTGATTAATTTTACTGAATTTTCTCAAATTAACCGATTATAAATACGAGGATGTTTTTTGGCGAAACGAACTTCCCGACGTTTTCACGTACTAAAATATCGAATGATCAATAGCTCTTTAATATATATGAATTTCAAGTTGGAAGTATTTTTTTCATTAATCTTGAATGAAATTCAATTTCGGTTCTGCTAATGTCTGGACGTATGCAGGTACTCAAATATCTCTTAAATATAACGACATATAATATATTTCTTCCGAATGTGGCAACTTCATCAGTTTACATGTTGAAAAAATTTTCGTAACTGTTGGATATTATTTATTATTAATATATATTTAGAATTCTTTGCCTGTTATATCAACCCGTTCATTTTCAAATAAATGCATCACCTGTTCTTATTCTGCAGTCAGTAAGTTGAGTAGAATATATCGCACTGTGTTTGTGATAATTAGCTGTTGTTCAATTTCAGCATGATCACACCATTGGGATATTTCAGATTAAGTATATATTTGCACTAAGGAATAGTACTGCAGTCAGGTTCTTCTGTAGCGTGTGAGGAAAATTCGGCTTGCTTTAACGTCACGAACAGAGACTTGGTGATGCGTTTATTCGGAAATGAAATACAAAAATATTTCTTCAGAAGATGATTTTTTAATTGTATTTTATTTTAAAGACTTCAAAGATGAAAATTGTTGGTAATGTATCTGTTTTCAATTTTGCTTCGGGATTTAAAACCTCAAAAGATGTAAATCAACTAGACTTCACAATTTTCTCATACATATAAAGCCTGTAGCAATGTTAATTTTAAATTTGGTATAGGTAAAACTGGCACTATATGCAATACCTGAAGTGTATGTGGCCATGTGGTATTTTCTTTTTGTAAGCATTTACTCGGTTCTGTTATTTTAGAATTACGTATCATAAAGCTCACGGATACATAATTTTAGAATATAGTATAAATGAGCATGTGCTAAATATTCTTGAAACTACCATGCTGATTTTTTTGCAGGGAAGCGAGGACTACGCGAGTGGGTGGGAGCTGTGTACTTAGGAGCGTAGATGCTGTTTACTTAGGAGGGAAGGTGCTGCTTAGTTAGGAGGGTGGGGCTGCAAACTCGGCTTAGTAGGTTCGTCAACCTTAGTTTAGTAGGTGCGACAAAGTTAGTTTTGTAGGTGCGAGAAACTTAGATTTGTAGGTAGAAGTAGTATTTAGGTGTGTGAGTATGTGTGTGCATGGTAGTGCATGGATGTGCGCGCGCACATCTTTGGGTAGTGGTAGTGGTGTGTGTGTGTGATGGGTGATGGTTGTATGTATGAATCATTTTGTCATCGATTACATTGTTTAGCTAGACAGATGAGAGTACTTAAGTTTAGCAAGCGTTAGCATGGTGTAGGGCTGGCGTAACCCAGTGAGCTAGCCTGAATGAATCATTTTGTCCTCGATTACATTGTTTAGCTAGACAGATGAGAGTACTTAAGTTTAGCAAGCGTTAGCATGGTGTAGGGCTGGCGTAACCCAGCGAGCTCGCCATGTTAAATAATGAGCAACGATGGCCTAAGCATTACCTCCTGGGTGCCAATGGAAATATGCTTAACTTGAAGGGTATAGAAATCATTCCATATTTTTAAAAAGCCTCCAGTTATCAGATGCAAAACAAGTTCTAAAGGTTTCCCAGTTTAGGATTTATTACGTTATGACTGAGTCTTCATTAATTATGTTGAATTCTACTGTTGAAATGTTATTTACAGTTGTTTATCTTAAACTGTGATTTCTATTTCATAAAGAAATCTTGTATTGTTAGTTTCTACATCACTGTTTAATATCTGAAGATAATACTTTAGGCTAATAAATGTATGATGTAACTCTCTCTAAATAAAATGTTTTAATTTTACCATGAGTATTTATTTGAATTATAAATTAAGTAAACGTTCGATGACTTTAAATGATTCTTTGATTTTCTATATCAATTAATTTAATTTATACATCAAACTGTAGTGAGCTTAAATCTGACATAAGTTTTACAATTCGTTTATAAGATATTTCTATTGCCAGGAGTGTAATTATCGAATAGCATAATTGGCCATCAAAAAACAAATGAAGTTGCAATAGTGTCCCAGATAAGGAAATGTAAACTTCTTCCATCAAGTCTTTGAGATAAAATGTCCTCTGTCCTACTCTAATGATAATTAGGATGGAAAATGTCCTACTTTGTGATACATTTCTGTTTGAGAGAAGATCTACCGGCAGCAATGCCCCTAATCAATCGCATGGCTACTGGGACCTAATGGGTGAGTTTTGCATTGCTGTTTATAACCTCTTCTCCCTACGTCTCCTGCACTCATACTTCGCATTTAAGAGATCGCAATAATATAGGATAGCAAGAATAGCAGCTTGTCACTGTTAGTTCTGCTTCATCTATCATCAAAGATTGGTCATGTTCAGTGAAGTGAGACTGCATCACATTTTAGTTCCGTTATATGTATTAATTAAATATAACAAATTTTCTGTCTTTTCTCAACAAGTTATATCAACATTTCTTGTAAATTTTGTTTTTCTAATAAGGAAAGCAGGCTTTACTTCCTGAAACTTGGGGAGATATCAAATCTGCATTTCCAATCAAAAGAGCATAGTTTGAATTGTTCTTCGGTATTTTCATTCATATTCATAGAATTATGTAACATATTAAATTTTGCAGTTTCATTCAAATCATATTGCTGCCATGGGAGTGATTTTTGAAGGTTATTTTCAAATCTTGGCTATATGGGTCCTTTTACAGCCTAACTATATTTTCCGTTTAAATTGGCTTCGATCAGGAGGAGATCCTGTGGAGAATTAGAATGTCTTTGATGCCAAATTAGCCTTGAATTCTGAGTTATTATGACTTGAAAACTGACACGCTGCTGAGTCTACATTGTAAGTACTTTTATGACCAGCCATCATGGATAATGGATTTATCACCTCTAAGAGCAATCAATATTATTTTGTGGAATTACATTATAACTAAATATCAGCTGTGGGTTCATCCTACAAATGTAAAGCTAGCTAATATCAGAACATTTGGTGTAACAATAGCCCAAGAGGCCGAGTCACCAGAAAACACACATGTAATCAGAACATTTACTCATTAGTATGTACCATGAAATAGCAGATTATGAAAATTTCCAATTTTTTTCCTTGTATGAGTACATAGTCATTTAAAAAGTTAGTATCACCAATTTAAAGAGGTATTATTGAACTCATCATTGGTATAGAAGAATATTAGCTATCCACACAGGGTAGAATAAATAATTAATATTTTAAATTAATATCCTTTTCCACACAATAATCACAATTTTTAGCTCATTTTCTTAAAAGCCAGAACTTTGTCCATCTGTCATTGGACAATCAACATTTTTTAAAGAGGTATTTAAAAAATTCTTTTTGAATTAGATAGCGCTTATCCATCCTTGAAGTTCACTGCAATTGTACTTTTCATGTAATTCATAGTTTTCCCTCTAGGTGACTTTTGAAATGGTATTTACCCAAACTACTGAAGCTAGAGGAGTGAAGTTTTCATGAATGGGAAGGTCTACGTTCCAACATTGCGGGTTTCCCCCCCTGCAACTAGGGAGGCAAAACAGAATTTTGAAAATTTTTAATAAAATGTGCTTCCACCTGTTGCTTTAGTAAGTGTATCTTACTTGTTTGAATTTAAAAATTTGTGAATTGCTTTTGGAGTAGACAAGCGTCTAAACTTAGGACACCGAATTTGTCATGGTTTGTGGCAATGTGATATACTGTTCGACAAAAATAAGGAAATTAAATATTATTATATCATGATAGCTGGTAAAGTTTACTAATAAGTTTTAATTCTTTGTTTATGTTAGCCATATAACCAAGATTAGTTAATGTATTATAGTATGAAAGTAGAGGATAGCTAGACAATTTGGCTCAACCAAGGCAAACTTAAGGAAATTTCAAAATTGTAAAAGATGTTATGTTGTCATCAGCATTCACAGAAACATATTGTGGGAGCAAGGGGAATAAAAACCAGGGTCAGCTTGAAGCTATTCCAATGATAAGACTGCATTCAGCCCCCGAGTTCCTATGTAAACTGTTCAACTTCAATAATATTTATTTTATTTTATAAAATATATTCTGAAAGATATGTCTCTTATTTTTCAACCAGTAATTCTAGAGGGAGGGGCAAATGTGCACGGTCATGTATATAGTATTAACCCCTTAAGCCGATAGCCCAATTACATACTCGCCAAATGCAGATATTGCTTAAATTGCGATTCTATCAGCATAAAGTAGCCTTTCATGGGACTATATGTGTCACAGCAGACCATCGATATGTGATCTTTCAATGGATCACCAATTTCCTGTCAGTTTGTTAGTTTTTATACTTCGGTAGAGGAAATACATAGCGTAAGCTACGCTATTTAGTAATTTAAATACATGCTTGAGGGGTTAAGGCAATATTGAAGATGTGATAACAAAAATTTATTGATAGACTCCTAGATATAGAATTTATTTCATTTTTAATTTATACATTTTGCTGTAAAGAGGATTTTTATTTACATAGAAGAAATAAATATTATAGCGCTAATACCATTATTAGTCCACACCTTACTAGTAAAATCCAAGTGTCTGTTTGTTAAAATATATATATGTGTGTGTGTGTATATATGAACAAATTTTGAACTCTTTATTTCAATTTCAATAAAACCTTTAGCTTTTAATTGGCTTTCCCTAAAATTTTAAATAACACAGAGAATGATAACAACTGTGTTCTTAAAGTACTATTGAGTGTGGTGAAGTAAGAAATATGTAACAGAAATTAATAATGAAGAAATGATAAAATTTCAATAACACACACAATGTGATTTACTGTCAAAATTGTTGATTCTATGCTATTCTAGGACAGTATTCAAACTATTTGTCAGGTTCTAATACTCTAATTCTCATATCAGAACATAAAAATAATTAACTTCAAGTTGCTGCAATTTTAGAGTTAAAGAACTGAAATGTGTTTAAGATTATGAAATGAAATATAAATCTAAAAAGATTTAAGGAGTGTTTTTATTTCGCTTAAACAATGATTTAGTTCTCACAGAAAGCTTAAATTATGGATTGCCGGAGGTCCTTCCTCAATTTTTATGAGATGTCGAGGACTGAAATTAGGGTTAGCAGATATCCCGTTTCTTTTATAAATATCTCAGGTTCTATTTTTCGATTTTGACGATTACGATAAACCTCGTAGTCAAACTCCCTTCTTTGGTATCTAAAATATTTCAATTTGCTATTTTTATGAAGATAGGTAGTAATTACACGTTATGTATGTGATTTATAGGCCATCGTCATAGAAGCTTCTAACAAATTTGGCTCATCTACGAAAAAATTGTTGCATTAAAATTTTTGAAGGGGTCAGAAAATGGTCTGAAATGCTTTAGCCAGCCTAGACATACTCCAATGCATAGATGTCTTACCTGCAATTATCATTTCCTTTGTTGGTAACTTGGTGCGCAGAATTATTTCTATAGGGCAGCGTTTCCCAATTTAATTTTGCTACGGAACCCTTGCAACTCGAAAGAGTAGTTGCGGAACCCCAAACAGTTATTTTGTTTATAAGGTGAAAATCAAAGCACAAGTAAGTACAGATAATAATAAAGATAGGTCATGTGATCAACATTTCGTCTATTTTCATATATTTAAAGATAAAAATCGTTTATATGAACGGCATCTAGTCGATTTCTGTATTTTGTTTTTGGTTTGTATTTCGAGAACCCAGTTTCGCATAAGTATGTGCTCGCGAATGGTAATAACTCTACAATTGCCCGTCTTGATAAGTCTGAATATTCATGATATAAGCTGCCCCAAAATGTAATCAGAGAAACTTCTTTAAATGTTTGTATTAAATGGACATCTGAAGTGATTTCGATTAAAGTTTTATAATCTAGTGCAGATAATCCTTCTGGTTTCTCGGTTATACAGAATGGATTTCGAATCCAGTTATTGTTGTCATTGATGTTTGGAAAATACTTCCTGATGTTGGTGTATAAATTGCGAATATGATCTACAATGTTGCTCTGAATTTCTTCTTCAAGTTTGCATTTGTTTTCTTCAAGGAAATCATTGAATGTTACGATGCTTTATTTGATGAGTAAGGTAAGCAAAATTTATATTTTTCTTGTGTAACTTTACATTTCTAATGTGTTATGATCGGAATACAGTGAAGTAGTTGTCAAGCATCTCCCTATCGAGGTGGCAGTTGGAGAAGATGTCTCCTATGCTGCTCCATGAAAGCAGAAAAAAGAACAAAATATACTTGTTCTTCAAGTGTAGTACCACTTTGTCCCCACTCATGATTTCTTAAATTTCATGGAAAGTAAACTGCATTTTGTAAATGTAAAATTTTTTCTGTTTTTGCATGTTTTGTATTGTGCACTGCATGCACAAAATGTGCTGCTGTATCTTCGTGCATAAATTAAGAGGACTCTTCCTGGTACCATGTTTGCTAAAATATTTTGCTATGTAAATGTGTAATTTAGATGTGTGTTCCAAGTTTAGGTAACTTTTAGATAAAATAATTACTTTTTCAATTTCATTACTTTTGTAAAATATGTGGGGGATAGAGTTATAGTATCATTGTGTGAAAAAATAAGAGGAACTCTCTTCCTGGTACCATGTTTGTACCCATATTTAGCTATGTAAATAAGGTGTGTTTCCAAGTTTAGGGAAACTTTAGATGAAATAAGTTTTTTCAATTATATTACTTTTGTAAAAAGGCGTGTGTGTGTTTATTGGGATATATAGTTCCTGCATATTTTTCTTTTAAGTTTGGCAAATAAAAAATATTTTTGATGTAAATATCCCATCCTTCGTCAGTGTTACAGCCAAAATCACCACTTTATTAAAAAAATTCTAAGTTTATAGAATTTAAACTGGAAAGTGTTCAAGCTTGCAAAGTAAATTTTTATTAAAGTTTTTGAAAACTAATGAATGTAATCTAATAATGCGTTGTATATTAAAAGTTATAAAATTTTTGCTTGGTATTAATAAAAATTCTAGATTATGTAAATGTTATGAGTTTTACCTTCTGTGAACCTAAAAGCGTGTGCAAGATATTTGTATATGTGATTTGATCGAACGTTTAAATAAATATATTCATATTTCCATTGAATGCATTGTATATTAAAAGTTATAAAATTTTTGCTTGGTATTGATAAAATTTCTACATTATGTGAATGTTATGATTTTTACCTCCTGTGAACCTAAAAGCGTGTGCAAGATATTTGTATGTGATTTCACCAAAATTATAAATAAATAAATTTATTCATATTTCCATTGTATTATACTCATTGTTTATAATGAATTCCCTCGGATTTATTTTTGTGTCTATTTCATAGACTCTAATGATCGTCTCTGGAGAATTATTACAAAACTAAAAAATAAAATTTCCCATTATAAATTTCAAAACTTCTCGTTCTTATGCAGTTAAAATATTTAATCAAATTCAGCATGAATTCGTATTGTTTTATAAAATAATTATTTTCACTCATTTTTCCGTTTAATACTTCAAGTCCGGACTTCGTATAATAATTTTAAGTAATTTTAAAAAGAAATTAAAAATGCCTTGCACCGATTCCAATGCTAATGGGGTAATAAATGGTTACTTGGTAACGGTAATCAACAAAGCATACATACCTAAGCGTTATATATATATATATATAGATTCTGTTTCAATGCTTCATCCCATATATCGTATAAGTTTAAATTCATGAAATTCCTGTAATAGTGATTTTGATACAAAATGAACCTTCAATGTTCAAATCTGATGCTTAAACAGATTTGAGAAAGCCGCTGTATGACGTCACGTTAAGAGCGACGCTATTGCCATCTGGTTACACACTACCGCTAAACTTCGGAACAGTTCGGAAGTATACGTCACCGCTGCGATTATTCATTTTACGGGTAATTCGACTACACTATTGAAATTTCTTAGCTTGTATTTACTTGGGTTCATTTGTACTAAACTTTATGCGAATAATATTTGCCATTTGTTGATTCTTTAAAAAAGTGTTGGCGAGTAAGAAAGTGATAATAATATCCAATATTACCATTTGAATATTTGCAGCTCTGCAAACTTCAGCATGCGTTCTGCGACGAAGTAAATGCTCTGGTTTTCGTCTTAAGAGAAGAATTTGCTGCACCTGAGAGAGTGGTATCATCTACTGAAGGAGTTTTTCTGAGAAAAGGTATGGTAGCTGAACTTATCTCACTTTTCAAATTTAACTGTGTAAACTGATTCATAGACGACAGCAAGAGATTGAAACATTTGCAATTTACAACTGAATATGGGAATAATATTGTACACGGGTATAGATTTATTGTAGTTGATACGAGATTCTGCAGGGCGCTTACTAGCTGTACATTGTTTTAGGAAAAAAATCTTATTGGCATTTCTCTAACGGCTGAAGTTTTCATGGTGGGAATGCCATTATTTTTCAGTTCGTTATTGAGTTCCACCATTCTAAATGATGAGAAAGTCATTTAGTTATAAGGAAACATGGAAACCTTGGTTGTTAATATTTCGTATAAGTTGTGTGGATGTAGATTATTTTGCAGTCGTATTGATCAGTAAATCACGGAAATCTCACTTGAAATATCTTTTGCAATTATCTTGTATTGTGTTTCTGATCTTATGGCCTGTGTTTTAGGCCTGAATTTTTCCTATTCCCTCATTGATGGAAGGTAGTCGACCTACAAACTAGTAATGTTATCTTAGAAATGCATAGTCGGAGATAGTGGCCGAGTGAATTAACAACACAATATTGCTTTTATAATTATTCTTTCTGTATCATTAAGAAGGATTAACTTTATCCCTATATATATTCAGAATTTTCTTAAATCTAAAATTTCTCTGGTGGTTCAAATTCATGTGAATTCTTCCTGTGGTAATGAAGCATTCTGTTGGCTACCTTCTGATTCCTATCCATGCATGTGCTTAGAGAATGATGATTTGATTCTGAATTAATTTCCTCTTTTCTTATTAGTGAAATGGAATTGGTTCAGCATTTCATCCTGTAACTTATCTCTAGTAATGGGTGGTGATAATTTGTTATACATATTTGATAAAATATTCTTTTTGTATTGAATTATCTGTACATACAATAATAAATGTTACATTTATCCTATTTCGCTTATAATGTAGGAATTATTCTTATAACTTTCAAAGTCAGTGGCAGTGTTATTATGTCTTGGTCAGTGCATACAATTTCTTACAACAGTGCCGACAAAATGTCATATGAGTTATTGGGTTCATAGCTACATAAATTGTTATGGTCATACAAATTCATGTTCAGTTGAGTTTTGGAAATAACAGTGAAACCCAAGATGAATATTAAAAACTTAATATTAATAACATGTAGGATGGATGCAACATTGCATGTCTTTACAGTCAGATTTTTCCAGGATTTTTAATTGTAAAGATTTTGTTAGACTTCTCTTAAAGCAGTTCTTAAATTATAGCATATGCAGAATTCTGTGGTCAAATTCCTAAGTATCAATTATCTATTTAGTGATGTTGATATCAAGGTTTGTAATCAATACATATTCATTGTTTTTGAAGCAAAAGCTACAATTTAACTGAGAAGCTTAGAAATGAGTGTTAATACATTTACAAAAAATAATTTTGCTCTTCTTCTTTGAAAACCATCAAATGAAAGGGTAGTATGCAAATTTAAACAAGTTTAACTTTAATAAAAATGATAGAATGATTTAAGATGAGGGAAATAAGAGTATCACAAAGTGCACTATTATCAGAATGACCTCTTATGGTACGAAATTTCTGATTAGATTTTCTTTTTATTTCAGAAGCATGACTCCAAGGGAAAGTTAACTGGCCATTCTGAACGTGCTGTCTAATACAAAGCTACCGTACCAGATCTCCATGAACCTCTTCTATTTTGTGATATCTAGAAAGAATAATGGTGAGTAATGAATTTTTGTTACAAAGTAGAATGAATGAGCTTCCCACTTTGTGTTGTTTTTATCAAGTTGATTGTTGTGGTGTTCTTGTTTAGATCTTGCAAGGTTTCAGGTGGTGTTCCAGTTTTTTCCATTAAACTTATTTGTGTGGTAACAATAGTTATTGTAACGTAAAGCATTTTAGTGGATTTTTCAAAAATAGATTCTCGTATGTACAGGCTGAAGTTGAAGATGTTTAGCATTAGGATTTTTACCTAATGGAAGTAACAGAAAGTTTTACAATTTTTATCACCAGATACAACAAATGGCATAGCATAGTTTAAGCTATATACCATATATACTCGTGTATAGTATGAGTTTTTATGACCAAATTTTTATTGCAAAAATTGGGGATCGTACTATACACGAATAATCCATTTGAGGATTTAAAATTCACGTATATTCACGGGCATTTTCGGTGAAGTTATTTTCTAATGGTAGGCTAACCTTAACAGTGAGGTCCTTTATCGTTGTTATGTTGCTTCGTGAAGAGTAGAATCTTTTTCATATATACAGCTTCAAATTCACAAATACTTGATATAGGTGAAGATTTACGGGCACTTCTTTTCTTGAATTTTATGTATGTACATCTTTGTTTACGTCTTTTTACAAGGGATGGATTGGAACGAGTTGGACTAAAAGTATCGTAGACGGTATAACTTTATGGAATTTCGACATCTTGGAAAAAATAAATTACTTTGTAATATTCAACAGTCTTTATTGTTTCTTCAATCACACACCGATCGGTTTCCACTACAAAGTCATTCTAAAGGTGTTACGTCGGTTAGTAACACCATTAGAATGATTTTGTAGTGGAAACAGGTCGGTGTGTGATTGAAGAAATAATAAAGACTGGAATATTATAAAGTAATTTCTTTTTATCCATTATCCCTACCTATTAAGTAGATGAGCGAGTGGAACCATTACGTATGCGGAACGTAATCCAGACGTTCATATATTTCTTCCGGGCGGCTTTTGTCTGAATTTTTTTTTTAATGATGCATTCCCCGCAAAGCCAATTTTAGGCTTGTCTGCAGGTAGGGGGAAAACTCCAAGAGGAATCACAACATCCATGCCCGTAAGCGGGATTCGAACCCGCGACCTTTGGATTAGAAGGCAGGCACACTACCTACCAGTCTAACCCGGCCGGCTTATAATCTTTATATTTTTCATCCGTGTGCCTTTATTTTCTTTCTGTAAACTGTAAACCCATATTGTCTATAAAAATGGATTCAAAAAGCAATAAATATACTGCTAAGTTCAAGTTTAAAGTGATTGAGTATGCAGAAAAGACAGACAATTGTGCTGCTGCAAGACAATTTGGTACCACGGAGAAAAATGTTAGGAATTGGAGGAAGCTGTCTACACAGCTTATTTGTGCAATCATGATTCATATCACTTTTTATTAAATGTTTTAGGAGAGAGATACTTAACTTATTCGATTTTTAGTGTACTCGCAAGAAATACTATTTACGACATTTACGGTCTATTCTATGGTGGTGTGGAAAATCAAGGTCATTCGATATATCTCGCTCGTAACCATCAAGCTATCGAAACGAAATATATCGACCCTGGTGGAAAGTTGGGTCGTACTATACATGGAGTCGTCATATACAGGAGTATATATGGTAATTAGAAAATAGGCAAAGCTTTGGTAAATGCAGCTAGTAATGCTTTCATTACACGAAATGCAACGTACAGTAAAAGCTGTGTTATCTGGCTATCTTGGGGATTGTGGATAGCCGATTAGGAGAAATAGCCGGTTAAGGGAGCGTTTTTCGATTTTGACGTCGCAAATTTAGCAATAACCAAACAAAATTGGGCTTAGGTTCACTATCGTACTCCCCAAACATAACAATTGCATGAGGTTTGTATTTTCCATTTTAATTTTTCCACACGTAGTTAGATCTAGATATTTACCCATTCTTATTTCATATGTTGCTACGCTTACATGAAAAACAAAAGACTTGAAAAGTTTAGGGCAACTGGGAAGTTTGGGAAGTACGATTATGAACCTGTTCCCAAAATTGAATTTATTGGATTATATCTTTCTTATTTATCTTTATTTACTCTATTAGAAAAGGGCAAAATTATTTAATTCTTCTGAACTTTTTTATTCCTATAATATTTTATCCAGTTCCTCCATTTTATTAATTGATTTACTCGTCTCAGAAGATGTCAAAAATTTCATTAATTTAGCCTTTGTGAGCCTTGATATCGTAGAGTGTGGAAGATTCGATGTTGAATTCTTTTGCTATGGCTGCTCTACTTTCTCCTTTTCCATTCATTTGATCAGCTCCAGCTTTTGTGTTAGCGTTAAAACAACTCTTTTTCTTTACTGTCCCTTGCTTTTCGGTACAGTAAGTCCCCGACTTACACGGGTCCGAGTTACACGGATCCGTAGATACACGGATACATGACGTAACTTATCAGTGCTCGATCGTTAGTTAAACTGCCGCTCAATAGATGGCGTTACTAGTACAGTAATCCCTCAGTATACAAGCACTTGGTTACGAGTTTTCGATTATAAGAGATGCAAAAATTAATACCTGATTTTCAATTTACGAGCCAATTTTCGCTTATACGATTTCCTTCCTCTCGCAAACTGATCGTTTTTTCCGGCACCTATTCTCGGCTTTCGTCAGTTACTGAATCTTCTCGAATGAGCAGAATGTCATGGCATCCCAACTTTAATGATTTAACTATTGTTTATAAAATTTATAAAATGGGATGTATTGGGAAATTAATTTTCTTGTTATGAGTTTTCACCTTACGAGCAGTTTTCGAGGAACAAATTCAGCTCGAAAACCAAGGGATTACTGTACATTGACACACCTGACAGCGTCGCTTTCGCCATTTAGATTTGTTATCCCGTGGGTGTAAGCTTTCTTACAATTACGTTTTTAGATATGTACCGTACTGAATATATTTTCATTTTCTTAACATTTTGTTTTTATAAGCACTACTTTTTTAGCTTTAACTGTCCATTGAAACGAACGTATATGTCAAAAAATATATCGTATTTAAGCATTGTTGGACTTACATTGTTTTCAACTTACACGGCGGCCTTTGGAATGAATTAACAGTATAAGTTGGGGACTTTATATATTTTCATGCCATATTCAATGTATGGGTAATTTTTTAAATAATAAAAAGCAATAAAACTGGAAATTGTAAAAGTACACCAAAACATCTAGACCAGGGGTGGCCATCCTTTTTCTGTAAAGTGCCACATATTATGCTGAAAATGTGTCGTATGCCACGATATTTTTGCATTGGTGGTAGTCTATATGACAGGGGCAACATGGATGGAAGAAGCCATAGCACTTGTCTCGAAGTTGGACTTGTCTATGGTCCTTTTGACTGCAGGTTGGAAGTTTCTTAAGATCATTAATGCTATCAAAAATGAATACGATACCTGTACTAAACCAAGATTTCTGGCAAAAGCAAAATGAAATTTTTAAAAGTTTATCAATTGCTTTCGAAACATGAACTACGTTATAACATACTGAATGTACAATTTTTTTGATTAATAATATATGTTAATAAAATGTTGTTATTACTGCGGCTCTACTCCTCCATTTTCGTGTTGTTAGTAGTTGAGATAGCAAGAGATCCACGGTGGATCAGTCACGATTCCTGCTGAGAAGATGTGTCTTTTGCGGTTGCTGGTTTAAAGTTTGACCTTGACTTTATCCCAATCAGAAAATGGTAAAAATGTTAAATTAACATTCGCCCCATTTCAATACGAAAAAGAGAGGTTTCTTAAGTTCTCAAAACTGGCTACTTCGAGATAAAGAGTCAGACCAACTCATTCTCAAGGTTCTTAAAGGATCTAGGTCGATAATATAGAAACATTCTAATTTAGTAGCTGTAATATCGTGGACATATGATACTATGTTAGTGAAGCTTCGAAATGTAAGTAGCGCCAGTATCAATTCTGTCTCGTCCACCTGAGCCGCATAACATGCAAACACTAATTCACAACATTTTTGAATTTTCACTGTGGAATTTCCGACTTCGTTATAAAGGAGCTTCATTCCCAGAGCCTTTGTTAAGCGAGGTGTACCTGTATACCATATAGGAGTGGGGCAGTTATTTTGAAATGTTTGGATAACTACCTGGAAAACAAGAGAAGTCCAACTCACAATCAGTCTTGAAAACAGTGACTAGTTTGTGTACTCAATTTTCTTATAATATGTTCTCATTTTGTTGGATTAAAGTTGCCACATGCAGACACAGCCAAAAGTTATGCACAAGAATATGATTGTCACTCACTTCATAGTACAGGCAGTCCTCAACTTTCGTACATTTGACTTTCGTACAACTTGCTCTTTCATACATTATACATTCTCACCCTTAAACCGCCTTTCGTACGCCGAATTCGGACTTTCGAAGAAACAACATTGGATCTTTTAATGAATTGATTCGTTTTTATAAAAGGAATTTCGGTGCTTATTTAATACAGAGTAAGTTCTAAGGCTTATAATCCATTTAAATCTAATATCAGTGGCTATTATAGTTTAAAGAAAGAACTTTATTTATTCACTTTACAGAATGAATTAATTTTAGGCTAGCATTGCCTATTATAAAAGGAGTTACTTTGGAATTTACAGTATGTAAAGTGGAAGTTGTACTGAATTGACTCAAGTATTTTGGGTACTTTCCTGTTAATGGGAATACCTCAAAAAATAAACACGTATTGTTGTGATATGTTACGACGTATTTGTTTGTTAACAATGCGTAAGAACGGGGGAATTACTTAAAAATCACACTTTTTTAAACTTATTTATTAATAAAAGCAATATAATTACTAATACAATCTAAATTTATGTTACTAGGGGGCCAATATGTCTTTATGGCATTTAAAATAGCTGGAAATATGTCGATTTCTTTGTTATGTTGTCACCACATGAATTCTTCTGCTGACAGGCTTTCGCGTTGCATTTCCAAAATATTCTGTCACAGAAGGAAAGTTTCATAATATGATCCTTCTTGCACATTCGCCCTTTAGATAAAATACCATGGTCTTGAAGCAAAGATACAGCTTCTTCTTCACTCCTCGGCAAGCTCCACAAATTCATCATTAAGGGATCAACGTAAATATCTTAACGAGATTTGTTACGCATTGTTAACAAACAAAATATCACAACATATCACAACAATACGTGTTTATTTTTTGAGGTATTCCCGTTAACAGGAAAGTACCAATTCAAAGAAAAAATCAATTAAAAACTATTGAAAGTTGTTGTTTCGGAAACTGAGAAGTCCAGAGTGGTGAGCGGACACTAAACGATATTAAGGTACATTTTATTCCAAAATCTATTTAAAGTATTATCAGAGGTAATTGAAGATTGAACATTTTTTTGTTACCGGGATTCTGCTTATTTCATGAAATTGAAATGCTAATGCATTAATCAATTAAAATCTGTTAAGAGTGGATATTTTGGTTGGAAGAAATATATGTACATGGTACTTTTATTCACTTTTCAGAATGAATGAATTCTAGGTTAACATTGCATATTATAAAAGGATTTTCTTTGGAATAAGAAGTTTGTTATGTGATTATTTTAACTGAATTGAATCAAGTTCTCTTTTAAGTTTGAAATCCATTTAAAACTGGTGAAAGTGGTTGTTTAGGAAAATGAGAAGGCAAGAGTGCTGAGCAGACGATAAACGATATTGAGGTACATTATATTCCAAAATCTATTTAAAGTATTATAAGAGGCAATTCAATATTGAACCAATTTTTTGGAACCGGAATTCTGCTTATTTAATGAAATTGAAATCCTAATGCTATAATCAATTTAAAACTAATAACAATGGCTATTTTAGTATAAAGAAAGGTACTATTTTATTCACAAGGAATTTCTGTGAGATTTTAATTAATTAATTAAAACAGACATAATATAAATATTTGATGGTTAAAACAGTGTACAATTTTATTGTGATTTTTACATGTTGCATTGACGAAAATGTAGATTCATTAAACCCGTTGAAATTCAATGGGCACTTATGCTAGTTATTTTATAAACACGAGTGGGAAACGGAAAACTGAAAGTGCTAATATAGGTAATTGAAAAGAAACGTAAGACTCATAAACTGAATCGATTGAGACAAAGATAGAAATAATTAGGCATGCCGAAAGCTGCGAATCTTTAGCTTCAGTTGGATGCTCATTGGAGTTAAGCCAGTCGAGTTTGTGTTCAATTGTGAAGGAGAAGGACAAGTATAATAATACAATACATACTGTGGCGTTCTGAATAAACGCCACATTTTTTTAAAGAGCAAGGAACCGATCTACACACGCTTCAATGACGTTGGCGATATCCCGTTAGCAGACCGCGAAACAATTTGAGACATAATGATGGCTTTCTCGCAAATGATAAGTGAACTCAGCGAGATTTTCTTGCGAGTTTGTGTCTTGATTCACAGGTTTAAAACCTTCTCTGTCTTCTCTACATACGGATTCCTAGGTACAATATTACAAATAACAATGAAAATAGCAAAATGCTTTAATGGAAAAAAAGTCGCACTTTCATACATTATGCATTGACACCCAGAGCCGGACTGGCAGCAAATTTAGGCCCAGGAAGTATTCACCAAATAGGCCCACACTTATATATATATATATATATATATATATATATATATACACACATACATACACAATGCAAAAGGAATGAAAAACTCAGGCAAAAAGTATTCAATCGTACTAATTTTTTATTTATTTCCATTTTTACTGGAAGAACTCAAGTACAAAAGAGTTTTATGTACACATACAATTAAAGTGTTAAAAAAAATAAAAAAGAAAGGAAATTATGTCTATTATATCCATTATCACAATTATTCTTTATCAAATATATAACTTTCATATTGCAGTTGGAACCCTTATATATTATATAGGTAATTATAATTTTGATAATTTAATTATTACATAGTTATTACATAAACCCTTGAATTAAAACGTTTGTATGACATATGTAAAAAGATAATAGCATTAATTTTACAATAAAAACATATGATTAAAAATTTGTGGGAATAAATATTAAAAACAAAAATAAAAAAATGTTCAGTTAAAACATTTTCTAGATACATATTACATATTTCAAAAAGAGAAAGAAAAACTAAAAAACAGTTCCAATTACAGTAAAATCAGAGAATGTAATTAAACATTTTTAGATACAAAGATGACATTGCATTTATTGGCAGGAACACATAAACATATCTCTCAAACAGAAAACCACAAACAATTCTATTGAAGATGTTACATTATCATAATTTTATCCTTTATACCTTAATTATAACCTATTATGGTAATTTACATTTGAATACAAAAGCCTATAAGAATACATTTTAATCCAACAGTTTTTTTAATTTTAAACTTTTCGTTTTCATTATACATATCAATGATATCGTTTTTAATTTTATTTAGTATATCTTTTTCACACGTCATCAACATGAATGCTTCCAGGTGAGACTGGTTTAAACAGTTTCTGAGTTTATTCAATATAAAATTTAATTTTGAAAAAGTTCTTTCACAATACACTTGTGTTGATGACAATGTTAAAACATATTTATATGCCAAATATAAATTTGAATAAGATAAGGTATGTAAGTTAAATTTTTGTAACACTGTAAAGCAGCAAATGACACAATTTTTGCATGTTTTACAATTTAGAGATACAATGGATTCTGTTTCTTTAATATTATTTTCTTCTGCTGATTCATATTTACTTTTAACTAAAAACTCGTCGCTCAAAGTCAAAGTCGCTCAAATAAACTGCAGATCAGTAGTTTAAACAAAGATATTTCTGATTGGTGAAACTTATATGCTGTGCAACAGTAATGACAACAGAAAACACTTTTTATGAGTCCTTAGCAGGGGCGGATTGGGAGCAAAAATTCACCCGGGCAGATACTCTGATATCGGCCCACCTAACAACTAAAATAAGGTTGCGGCCCCCTAGGATGCTGCCACCCATAGTTTGAGAAACACTACTTTAGAATACGGAAAAGCAACAGCTCCTGGCCGAGGCAGCAGCATCAGCCCACCAGGACTTTGCCTGGTGTCCCGGCGGCCCAATCTGCCCCTGGTCCTTAGGAAGTGATATTTCACAAATACAAAAATCTCTTTACCTTTTTAATAATAATTCCAAATATAAAATTTAATAATGATCGTATCGTATTTGCAATGTAAATACAATGATGAAGATGTTAATTTCTGTATATTAAAAAAATTAAAAGATGTAATAATAACAGGATTATACCCATGTTATCAAAATATGTAGAAAATACTTACACCAAGGTAAAATATTTTCCATTAGCTAAGGAAACAACTTAAATTCATGTTTTTCATATGGTTAGATATTTAATGGTATAAGATAATAATTTAAAGATTAAATTGTAATAGAAAAATGTTTATGGCATTTACTCTCTTTTTAAGGACTAGAATTACGAAAAAACTGATAGTAGCATTGAAGTAATTAACTAATTGGTGGATTGATGTAGTCTTAGTCGTCACTTAGTGTGCAACCACTCCGTGAAACTATCGAAATGGCTGTTTTTCCGTTTTTCGTAAGAACAATTTTCGACATTTGTTGAGGTTTTACGGTAGGTTATTCAAAAATTATTTCGTTATTTAGTTACATTTTCCATCACTGATTGTAACCTACTCTTGAATTTTTAATTTGAAGTTCGTGTAGTAAATTGATGTTACGTATATTGTCAAATAAATATGTTTTACGTTTTCCTGACTTCATTAATGTGAATGGAATGTAAAAGCAACTGACATATGAATGATAATAAAGGGAATACATAGGTTTTTATTTTTAAATTAAAGGCACAATACTATACTTTACAATTTTTATTCTTCAATTGTTTTATGGAAATTACATAATTCTTTATCTTATATTCTGCATCCCGATCTTCGTGTTGTCTTTCTGCTCGCGCCGTCGATAGGTCCACAACTCTCCAACTAGAAGAATC
Organism: Uropetala carovei; assembly: GCA_036926305.1. Classification (NCBI taxonomy): domain Eukaryota; kingdom Metazoa; phylum Arthropoda; class Insecta; order Odonata; family Petaluridae; genus Uropetala; species Uropetala carovei. The sequence continues at coordinate 1,443,385 of JAXCHB010000210.1, forward strand.
CTCGCTCAACGAGGGAGCACACTACCTTGCAGGAAGGAAAGAATCATTCTGTCCTCAGAAGAGGAGACCTCGCACACGAGGTAACACCTCCATTCCCGCTTCCCCTCCCTCCTCCCCGTTCTCCTCTCCCTTCCTCCACCCCTCCTCCATTCCCGCTTCCCCTCCCTCCTCCCCGTTCTCCTCTCCCTTCCTCCACTCCTCCTCCCATCTCTTCCCTCCCTCTATCCCTCCCCTCCTCCTCCCCTCCCTCTCTCGTAACACACCACAACTCCTTTCCCTCTCCCTTCCATCTTCCTCTCCCCTTCCATCTTCCCCTCCCGCTCCTTCCTTCCCTTCCTCTCCTGCTCCCACCTCTCCCTCCCTCCTTCCCTTCCGTCTCGTTCCCACCTCCTTCCCGCTCCTTCCCTCCATCCTCCCCTTCCCTATTCCCGCTCACACCCACTTCCCTCTTGCGCTCTTTCCTCCCTCTCATTCCTCCCACTTCCTCTCCCGCATTTTTCCCCTTCCTCACTCCTTCCCCTCCTTTTCTGCCATCTCCTCTCCCTCTTGCAGACTCATAGTTATGAACTGAAATTAGAAATTTTAAAGCGCGTTGAGAAAAGTGAAAGCCAAGCTGAAATCGCATGATCGTTGGGAATGTGTCCTTCAACTATTAGCACTTATGTGAAAAAAGATTTAAGGTATGAAAATATTTTTAATTTTGTTTCTTTATTCTTAAGTTATTTTGTGCTTTTTTGATAACTTTTATATTAATTTCACTGTGATAAATAGTTATATGTATATATAGATGTATGCAGGTATGTTATCCAGCACACGCGAGTCGTTTGTAACAAACGACTCGCGCGATCTGGACTAGGCTGTCTGTACAGCATATTGCATACATCCATCTTTGAAGTTCGAAACAAAAATTTATTTTCTCCTTTTTAGTGCAAAAAATAAGTTATACATTTAAAATAATTATTATATAATTTATTCATAATTTAATATTGTTGTATTAACATATTAGTAATGTTATTTAATCTTTATAGAACGTGAGGGGAGACTTTCCTGAGATGCGGGAACGTATCCCTTGATTATAACATGCAAGTATATGGAAAAACGGCGTTCAATATTCGAGATTCGAACACGTTTTCAGGAATGCATCCCCAACGAAACTCGGGAGTCGCCTGTACTGGGTATTACTTCCCTTTATTACTACATATCTGTGCAAGTCAGGTTTTTCAGCCCTCACAATTACAAAAACCAAGTTACAAAACCGATTATAGCCAGAGCATGACTTAAGGTGTAGCCTTTCAAACATAAAACTGCGATTTGAAGAAGTTTCGAAACTTGTACAAAGTCACATGCACGAAATTATGTATTTTTTTTACATATTTATTACACGTTATGTGCAGCAATTTTTCCCACATCTAGGCACTTAACAAAGCACTTATCGCTGCCATTCGTAATCGCCGAACAGAAACGCTAAAGGCTCTCCTCGCTATTGGCTCGGCCCTATGGCTACTCACCTTATATAGCATGAATATCATCCCTATTTCCCATTCCACCCTCTTCCTATGGTTATATAATCTACTCAAGCAATTAACCAATACCAAATCTAGGAGTCGCCTGTTCAAACTACCTACCGGACCTCCCCTCATCAGCTGCCATCACGTGACCGCCGCTTTCGCCAGGGCGACACGGCTTTTTGCCGGCAGAATATACCCCGAGAGAGCTGAACGAGTGTCGGGCTATGCTATATGCTTGCTGTTTGTCGCAGAGAGAGAAGAAACCACTGCGATGACGAAAAGAGTTTTCTCGTAAACCGTATGTGCTGAACTATTCCTGTGGACACCTTGTAACTATAAACAATACCCATGAAGTGTTTTACGTTGCGAGACAAGTCTCAAGTCTGCTTGACTTTCGTTCTGTCATGTATACCTAATTATAATATATACTATGTTATTCATGTAATTCAAACTACGAGACAAGTGTGCATCTCAAGTCTATTTGTTTTCCTGTTTGTTATAATTTCTCATTAACATATAGCAATTAGTTAAGAGATTGATGTGGCATTCTAATTGGTCGCCACATTTGGAATATTATTAATCTCGCTTGGGAGGATTTCCTTATGTATGAATGTATGTGTATTTTTATTTCATTAAAAAGTAACATTTGTTATACTGATTCCTGTCTTTTATTTTACAACTATCTTTCACTTCTGATTCTGGGTCGCAAGACCAAAACCATTAGCCTAATTTGGGTCACAACTCAAAAAAGAATCACTGATCTAACATATAAAAGAGTGTCACAATGTCACTTTATCATGTAATGCTTTTTGATGCTTAATATCTCGCAAACTACTGAACCGAATTTAATGAAATTTTCAGGATAGCATTATGATATAATAACAAAACGTTTTAATGTATCCAACTCGAGATCAAAGACCCTGGTTCGACTCCAGAAGATAATTTTCATTTCCAACTGTTGCCTTGCCTACCAATTCCATTGTTAGGCCTCGATACCATGTTGTTATTTCAATCTCAATATTGTATTTCATAAAACGAGAAACTCCTTAACCGTACAAGGTGAATATCTAGAGGCACAAACAACCATGTATCCAAACCACACAGCAGCAATATAACCAACCTTTCTGGTAAAACTTTCACCAAGGCAGAAATCTCATTACTAGAAAAAGGCCTAAACTACACCCTTCCTTATAAAAAGCCCCCAATAGAAGATTTAGTCGCAGACATTGAATCGTCTATTTAATCTCTACCCGAAAGCACAAAAAATACAATTAGAAACACCACCTTTGCACTAATAAAAGAGAATCCTTCCAAAACCTCCCAAGAAAAACACCACAGCTTTGATAGCTACTACAACACTGTAAGAACATTAAACAAAAAGGACTGTTTTTATCTAAGAGCAGACAAAGGTAACGCGATAGTCATTTTAGAAAAACAAAAATACTACGAAAAAGTCGAAAAGATGAAGAAGGACCATACACCAAAACCCCCAAAAATCCCTTAAACAAGATGATCACAGACAGGAAAACACCCTAAAAACTTGCAATTCGATTATTACAAAACAACTGATTCCAACTAAACATCTCCAACCCTACAATCCCAAGGATGTACTGTCTCCCAAAAATACATAACACATACCACTAAGACCCATCATTTCTGCTATAAACTCTCCAACATACAAAATATCACAGTGGTTAAATAAGCAATATAAACAATGGCCCCTTACACAGACCTCAAACATTAAGAACAACATCCACTTCATCAACCAAATTAGACACAAACCTCAATGACCACGAGATTTTAGTCTCCTTTGTTTCCCTTTTCTCCAATGTCCCAATTGACGAAACCTTGAAATTTCTAGAAACTTGGCTCAAAGAGCAAAACCTAGCCCAAGAAACAGTCAAAGATTACATATACCTGACATGCCTTTGTATAAAACCGAACTTCTTCAAAGTAAACAACAATATTTACCAACAAACCCATGGCACAACCATGGGAAACCCCCTTTCCCCATTTCTAGCTAACCTGTTTATGACTAATTTCGAACAACAATGCAAAGATACCTTCAACTACTTCCCAAAAACATGGTTCAGATACGGTGACGACATCTTTACCATCTTCGACACATCAAAAAATAACATCACCAATTTATTAGAAAAATTAAACAAACAATACGAAACCATAAAATTCACACATGAGGAAGAAAAAGACAACAGGCTCCCCTTCCTTGATATACTAGTAGAAAGACAAGGCAACAAACTAAAGCTTAACATATACAGAAAACCTACACATACAAACAAATACATACCTAATGATTCTCACCACCACATTTCACACAAGTTAGCAGCATTCCATTCCATGATACACAGACTCCTACTTCCACTGTCCAAAACAGATTTTCAAAAAGAACTCACTCTCATGAAAAACGTCGTAACACAGAATGGTTACGACACAAACTTAATTCAAAACATACTACGAAAACATAAGAATAAACTCTTCCTCAAAACACACACAACCCTCACAAACACTACTTCCACTAAATCAAAATACATTAAAATTCCTTTCGCCCCAGGAACCACAAACAAACTTAGCAACATATTCTCCAAACACAATTTCAAAACTGTACAAGTCAACCACAATAAACTCACCAACCTTCTCCTCAATCCAAAGGACACCATACCGTCTTTACAGAAATCAGGCATATATAAAATATCTTGCAGTAAATGTGACAAAGTATACATAGGACAGAGGAAACATAAATTAGAAACACGATTCAAGGAACACATTGCACACTTTAAACACAATACGTTTAATAATTCAAGTGTAGCGACACACATACAGGAACACAACCATCCTATCACCATTGAAAACTTAACACTTTTAAAATCGGTTCATCATGAAAACAAACTGGACGCCTACAAAAGCATGCTTATTGAAAAACAAACAAACCGTTATGAATAATGCCCGTGGTCCTCTCCCCCACTCCCCTCTCTACAGTTTAACCGTCCAACCTCCACCTCCTTTCACTTCTACACAAACAATCAGCCGTTTAAATACCCCTAACCACGTACCACACCGTCATTCCACATCAGCTACTGATGAAGAGAGCCTTGCTCTCGAAATACGTATATAATGTTCTACCTGATATCTAGAGATTTTGTTTTTTTATTTTTCTTGAGTGCATGTGAGAGTGAGTGTTTTGTCTGACAGGTCCCTGTTGCTGTCGGAAGACATAAACCTGCAGACATCGTGTGCGATACCGGATCACTGGCGAGGAGTAACTTCCCAAAAATCCGGTATTATTTCTTGTGTGAGTGAGTGAGTGAATGAGCGAGTGACATTGGGTCCCTGGCGAGGATTAAAACCCCACAAACCTGTAAGTAGTTATATATATTTTTTTATTCTCACCCGGTTTTCTTTTTGGTGTTTTCTTTTTCTTTACTTCCCCCTCTTTTTTTTTACTGGTTGTTTGTGCCTCTAGATATTCACCTTGTACGGTTAAGGAGTTTCTCGTTTTTTTAAATACCTACATCGCCGTAGTCTCCAACCCACCCTTTCATTCTTAATATTGTATTTTGATTTGTTTAGAATAAAAATTGTAATATTTTGTGGTAATTGCTTTATAATCTTCAATTTAATATATCATAGAGAAATTATTCCTCTGATTGTTTCATCAGTAGTGGCCTAAATGGGAACTTTTTTGTTTACATTATGACCAAGTTTCATTGTTATAATCAGGGGTGAGCTGGAGGGGGCTCGGTGGGGCTCGCACGAGCCCTTTGTTAAAATTTGACTTTTCCAACGTATGTACTATATATATATTAAGGATATATACTGGGCCATTCCAATGTAAATTCATAAATTATCCTGCTAAAACGCAAAGGACAGACTTCCTGAGAATAGTTTCTCGAAGAACTTGCCCCTTTTCTTCCACTGCTACACTGTCGGGAGCCTCCCAACATTGTAGCATTTTGGTGTTTCTAAAAACCGCGCGACGTTCACTTCCCTTCAGTTGTAACAAAACTGCCTTCGAGTGAATTGTGAGTGTATTTTTTGTGGCGTGTGCATCTGTTCTACTGAGGAAAAAGCACCGCAGTATCGTTACATTTGCGTAATTTTTGTTGAGTATAGCAGGTCAGTGTTTTAAATTATAATAATGAAAAATATTCACTGCGAGTACTCGTTAGTCATTCAAATCAATTTTGACCATATTTCAGTAAAATAGTGCACACTAGGAGAACGAACCTAACCTATTGGGACCAGTGCAGCATCATAGTTCAAAAGGTTAGTAGTTGTATTAATTCGCTATTTTAAGAAGTGCGATCATCCTATTTACTTATCAGCGTCAAATAACCATGGGTCGGGTCCGCTTAGGTGCTTTAGATCTGGTTAAAAAAAGTTAAGTTTTAGTTAAAATTTCCATTGAAATGAGGGAATGAATGAATAGTGTTCAATATCTTTTTCCTCCACATGATGCTCGTCACACTATTATAGAAAATTTGTGGCCCCTTGCGCTAAGCAACACTGTTCTACATTTTTTTCATATCTATTTATTCTATAAATTACATAAACCAAATTTTCTTTATATAAACCTTTTTAATCTTTTAAAATCAAACTTTTGGTTTATATAACATAAATTTCAGTTAATTGCTTAAAAAAAACTTTTTATCATGTCTCAATTTTTTAAAAAGTTTATAGAAATTGTATAGTAAAATTTTACAAAATTCTCTATAAACTTGAATATTTTCAACTTCCTAGGTACTGTGATTTTTTAAAAACGTATCTAAAAGTCTAACTCTGTCACAGAACGTAAAAATATTTGAAAAGGCAGAACATTTAGCATACGTCTTGATATATTTTTTTTAAATTCCAACACCCTTTTTTATTTGGTTTCAGGATGAAAAGACAACATACGTTATTATCATTCTTTAATGCTAAGCAAACGAAGGTATCAGAATTGAAAGAAAGAAGTCAAACTTTTTCCCGGGAACAAACAATAACTGCAGTTAGTTCCTCATCGGCACCCATTGAAACTACTGAAATCGACAAATCTCTCCAAGGACCAGATTGTTGGTCTCTATCACAATGTGAATATTTTCAAGAAAAGTATAAATGGCTAATTGTTAAAAAAAAATTAGGCTGTAAAGTATGTTCAGATATTAGTTTTTTGGGCTCAGAGAAGGAAAAACATATACATGCATCTCATGAATGGATTAACTGTTCCGTTATTGCAAATGGAAGTAGTAAAGAAACAAAACAAGCGTCTTTGAGAAAGAAATGTAAAAAACACTCATTTGCGACTTCACATCTGAAAATGATGAAGATTTTAGAAGAATCGAAAAAGCAGGCATTGCCCTTGGTGATTGACAATAGCAATAGTAAAGCTATAGACACTACCGTTAGGATTTTTAATGTAGTGTACAGCCTAGCTAAACAAAATAGACCTATGTCAGGCATTGATACTGCACTTGAATTGCAAAGAAAGAATGGCGTTGATGTAGGAAACTGCCTTCATTCACGGTTTTCAGCAATTTGAATTGTGGAACATTTCCAATCAAATTAAAGAAACAATTTGCAAACATAATTCATGAAAACGCAAAGGTATGCCTTATAATAGATGAAGCATCGACACTATCAAAACATAGTGCACTAGTTATTTATTTACAATGTGAAATTAACTTTTCGGCAGAACCAATAACAGTTTTTGTAGATCTCACCGAGCTTTCCTCAACAAATGCGGACAGCATTTTCAGTTCTTTAATGGAATGTCTTCATATTCATGGTTTTAATAAAGATTATTTGTCAAAAAACCTGATAGCTTTTTGCTCGGATGGTGCCAGTGCAATGTTGGGTAGGAAATCAGGAGTGGCCAGAAAGTTAACAGAATTATTTCCAAACATCATTATTTGGCACTATTTGAACCATCGCTTGCAGTTAGCTTTAGATGATGCTATCAAAGATATTAATCAAGTAAACTACTTTAAAATATTTTTGGACAAAGTGTACTCAATTTATCACCAATCAAACAAAAACCAAGCAGAACTACATGAAATTGCAGACGATTTCGGGATCGAAATAATAAAAATTGGACGTGTTCTAGGTCCTAGGTGGGCAGCATGCGGTATAAGAGTGGCTACTGCAGTCTGGAAAGCATATCCCATTTCATATACTCATTTTAAAAAACATAAAGAATTTGAAGGAATGGCAAAAAGATTGTCTAATATAAATTTCCTCAGTGATTTAGCTCTGATGATAGATATTTTGGATGAGATAGCATTGTTATCAAATTCTTTACAATCATGGTCAACAACTTTACAAAAGGCCGACAAACTTATAAGACGCACAATAAGAGCAATGCATTCACTCAAGGAAAGTATTGGTAAACACGAAGAAGAAATTTCTCAGTTAATAAAATCTGATACTTATAAATGCATACCATTTCAAAGCATTTCATTGAAGTTAGCTAACTCTCTTCCTAGAGGCCAACTAATTCAAAGTGTAATTGATAATTTGACAGCCAGACTTTTATCGACAAATCATTTTTTTTTCAAATCAGCGTACATTGAATATGGGAACGATTTAAATAATCATAAGCAATACGAGTACCTTTTATCACTCTTTGATATGTTGGAACCAACCTCTTGGAACTTTGAGGAAATACTTTCTCCATGGCTAGAAGGGGAAAAGAAATTACAGCAGCTAAATATATTGTTAAAATTTAAAATAGATATTAATGACTTCAGGGATTTTGTGGACTCAAATCTCCAATCAAAACCGCATGCTCCTATTTATCCTACAATTGCAAAAGCTATGAAAATCGCTAACACAGTTGCAATCAGCAGTGCAGAAGCTGAACGAGGTTTGAGTGTAATGAATGATATAGCCACCTGTGAAAGAAGTAAACTCACAATAAGCCATGTGTTCAATCTGATGTCTATAAAAATATTGAGTAAATCATTAACAGATTGGGATGCAGTACCTTTGTAAAAACCTGGCTACGCCAACATCGTCTTGCAGATGATACTAGAGTTCGACCCAAGGTTGCTGTGCAACCAACAGATAATCAAAAAGCAATATGGAACCTTCTATAAATTGTAAATGTATGATGTAAATTGAGCCTATCCTTGCAAAAACTAGACAAAGCGACAACTACTAAAAACTCCAGAAAACACATTTAAAGTTTAAGAATTTAAAGTATAATTGTTCACTAAATAAATGCATTTTATTTCATTTTTCTCTATTATCTTATTAGCTTATGATGTGTATATTATGTAGAAGAAAAATACATCAGATTGATGTTTTAGTGAATAATGTATTATTGTAGGTGTAGGAGTCCGCATGAAACAATTTACAAATTAGACGAAAAAGATTACCTTATTATGAATAACTTAGACAAAATTTAAGTGTAATTTATATAACAGAGGAGATAAAAATTACATAAGTATATGGGGCAATACAGTGGAGGAATGCAGGATTCATGATATTCTGATGACATTTAACAGCATTATACTTATACCCAAAAGTTGATTATTTATTTATACTTTCAATAAATAATTGTAAATATAAATTGACAAATAAAACATTGTATTCTTATGTAAATTTATTTCTAATTCCTCTCTTGGATTTATTTCGCTTTATGGCCTTCTAGTACATATAGCAAACCTAACCTAAAAATAGCTAAAAATATGAAAAAAAGTATTAAATACGGTTATCAACGGAAAATAAATATAAATTTAAATTTTAGAAATAAAAGTCCGAAAAACACATTTTCTGAGGGTATCTTGTTTTCCTATGTTGAAATTCGGCATCAGACCTTCTTCCGAATTTCTACCCATCTCTTTGTTGTTAAAATACAGCGAGCCCATTCTTAACAAGTTGCCGTCATACCCCTGCATATAGAGAGCCCCTTGTTACCAGATTGGCAGCTCACCGCTGGTTATAATGTTTCATTGGGGTTTGATTTAGGTATCGGTAAGTATAAATTTTATTTTGATAATTCTAATCTAACATATTCTCACAAACGATTAAACCATAATACAAATAATTAAATTGGTTCTTTTTGGTTTAGTTTGTGACAGAGTTTAACTGCTTTGACATTTTTCCTGTGTTGATTTCGATATTGGTAATTATAATGTTTTGATTTGATTTATTTAGAATTAAAAGATAATGAAATATCCTATAAATAATTCATTTGGTCCTCTTTTGTTTAGCTTACTACAGAATTTTGTTGTTGTAACATTTCTTGTGAGTTCCGTTTAGAATTCGGTAAATCTAATATTTTGTTTTGATTTGTTTAGATTAAAATTATGCAACGGTTTCTACAATAAACAATTAGTTTATTTCTTTGACGATAAGGATCTCCAATAGTATTGTTCATTGAACTACAGCAAATTAACTTATTAATAAAGTATATATTTGGATAAAACAGATAAAAGTAAACAGAAAAAGTAAGTATCAACTCTCTCTCATTAATGAATACTGTAGAAAGTACATTTATACAATGTATAATAATGTGAAAGTTATTAAATCTACTAGTGTAATGCCCGTTGAAATATCAACGGAAGAATTATAGACAGATAAATAGATTATTATTATTTTCTTTTAAAATAATTAATATCCCACTTTAACATGAAATATTTTGTCATATACAACTTTTCTAATGAATATTTTGTTGTTGACGGGCTATCTTTAGTTAAACTTGAAATATCAACGGAAGAATTATAGACAGATAAATAGATTATTATTATTTTCATTTAAAATAATTAATATCCCACTTTCACGTATGAAATATTTTGCCATATACATAATTTCTAATGAATATTTTGTTGTTGACGGGCTATCTTTAGTTAAACTTAAAATAGTAGCCTCTCTTTCCCTCTCTCTCCTTCCCTCTCACACCCTCTCTCCCTCTCACATCCTCTCTCTCTCTCACACCCTCTCCCTCTCTCTCACACCCTCTCCCTTTCTCTCCCTCCCCTCTCTCCCCCATCTCACACCCTCCCTCCCCCTCTGCATTTCTCCCTTCCCCCTCTTTTGCCGTCCCCCCTTTGTCATATAGAACATTTCTAGCGAATATTCTGTTGTTGACGGGCTATCTTTAGTTAAACTTCAAGTACAGTAAAACTCGTTTAAGACGTATTTGAGGGGACCGACTCATTGCTTCGTTATAAGCGTGACTTCGTTATATATGAGAAACATGGTTTCTGGCCTATACATCCCATATATCACGTATACACATACAGTAAAAGCTGTGCTATCCGGCTATTTAGAACCGGCCAGCCTTAGATACCTGCAATTACACAAATACTATTTATTTTGTATCTCTTTTTCTTTTTTTATGAATTCTTGTGTGAATTGTATTTGTGTAATACCACAGAAGTTTAACTTTAAAATTTCTTAACATATAAGATGTATATATTACGTATTTACTCCGTATACTTCTGTGGCTGCTGAGTAAGCATGGCGTTTTTGTTTACGTAAGCCATTTGCATTGTCTAGATGTTTTGGTTTACTTCTACAATTTCCAGTTTTATCGCTTTCTATTATTTAAGAAATTACCCATCCATTGAATATGGCATCAAAATAAATACCTAAAAGCAAGGAACAGGAGAGAAAAGGTTGTTTTAACGCTAACACAAAAGCTGGAGCTGATCAAACGAATTGAAAAAGGAAAAAAATAGAGCAGCCATAGCAAAAGAATTCAACATCGGATCTTCCATGCTCTATGATATCAATGCTCATAACACTAAATTAATGAAATTTGTGTCATCTTCTGAGACGAGTAAATCAATTAATAAACATCATACGCTTCATAACCCAAAAATGGAGGAACTGAATAAAATATTATATGACTAGTTTTCACAGAAATGTTCAGAAGAATTAAATAATTTCATCCTTTTCTAATACAGTAAATAAAGATAAATGAGAAAGATATAATCCAATAAATTCAATTTTGGGAACAGGTTCACTGTCGTACTCCCCAAACTTCCCGGATGCCCTAACTTTTGTCTTTTGTTTTGCATTTAAGCATAGTAACGTATGAAATAAGAATGGGTAAATAGTATGTAGATATAACTACGTGTGAAAGAATTAAAATGGAAAATGCAAACCCCATGCATAGTTATGAGTACGATAGTAAACCAAAGCCCAATTTTGTTTGGTTACTGCTAAATTTGCGATGTCAAAATCGAAAAACGCTCCCCTAACCGGATATTTCTCCTAATCGGCTTTCCACAATCCCCAAGATAGCTGGATAACACAGATTTTACTGTATCTGCAGTGAGTAGACTTCAATGCCGTACTTACATATGCAAAGAGATGCTTATCAACTTCGCGGCATGTAAAATGTTCGATTGCTATTACATACGATTTTTAAATGGTCAATTAATATTATTATTATGGTCATTAATTTACATTAAAATTTCACATTTTTAATATCAATTTCAAAACAAAGGGTGCGTGGAAATTCGTATGGAAGGGGTAGATGGAGAAAGGGGACCTCTACCAACAAGTGCGCGGTAAAGGGGCAGAAACTATTCATTACTTATCGCTCTGCTTGCCAAAATTCGTTATATATGGGGCATTTTTTGCCAAGGGGCCAAACATTTGTTCATTACAGCCGAGAATTCGTAAAATGTGTGCTCGTTACATCCGAGAAATTTAACTAATGCCCTTATGGAGAAGTTCAAGGGACCGAGACATTTCTTCGTTATAGCCGAGATTTTGTTTTAGGCATGCATGTTATAAACGAGTTTTACTGTAGTTGCCTCTCTTTCCCTTCCCCCAGTTCCCCCTCTCACACCCTCTCTCCCTCTCTCTCCCTACCCCCTCTACTTCCCTCTCTCCCCCTCCCTCTCGCTCCCCCCTCTACCTCTCTCTCTCATATTAAAAGCATTCAAAGCACGTTTATACGCATAAGGATTTAATTAACAATATGATATAGAGATATGGAATTGGTAGGCAAGGCAGCATCCCCTTAAAATGGTAAGATTTCCTTAAACTGTGTGAATTAAATGTTTAGATTGAGAAATTTCAAACTGTAGGCAGAAAACGATGAGCAGAATAAGAAACTTTATAATGGTTTCTTCAAAACGGTTTATATCCGAAGATTGTAGGTCAATTCTTTCTAATTTTAATCTAAAAAAGAATGAAAGCCTGCACGTCGAAATGTCCCTTTTTACGTGTTACCTTATGGGAAATGGAAATTATCTTCTGGAGTCGAACCTGGGTCTTTGATCTCGAGCTTGATATATTAAAACTTTTTGTTGCTATATCATAATGCTATCCTGAAAATTTCATCAAATTCGGTTCAGTCGTTTGCGAGATATTAAGCTTCAAAAAGCATTACATGACAAAGTGACAAAGCTATAAAGTGACATTGTGACACTGTCTTTTGTATTATAAGATAAGTAATTAACAAATATCCGATCCAGCAAAAATACTATATTTAGTTAATTTTAAAAAGTTATTCTAGATATTTTGAACTGTATCAATTGGCACTGCGATAGATGTTGACCCCTAAGAGTTTTAAGGCATTACTTTCTGGAGCATTTAGGTATGTTTGTATTAATTTTTTACATTTTAGTGCACATAAATAAAAGTTAATGTAATTAGTTTTTATTTTATTTTAACGTAATATTTAATTCACGAATACCCGTCATATTTGACCTGCTTTGAATGCTTTTAATACGAGAGAGGGGGAGAGAGAGGTAGAGGGGGGAGCGATAGGGAGGGGGAGAGAGGGAAGTAGAGGGGGGGAGGGTAGTAGAGGGGGGAGAGGGACGTAGAGGGGAGGGGGAGAGAGGGGAGGGGGAGGAGGAGAGAGGGTGTGAGAGGGAGGGAGGGGGAGGGAAAGAGAGGCAACTATTTTAGGTTTAACTAAATATAGCCCTTCAACAACAGAATATTCACTAGAAATGTTGTATATGACAGTATTTCATATGTAAAAATGTGATATTAATTATTTTAAATGAAAATAATAATAATCTATCTATACTTTTCTGTTGATATTTCAACAAGCATTACACTAGTTATTTTATAAGGTGTACTTTAATTGATAGTTTGAATTCAAGGGGGTACGCGGCCAAAAAAGTTTGAGAACCCCTGTTCTAGAGCATAAACGAAAGAGCAAAAATGAATGAAATCTCATACTTAGGCATTTTATCATACAGAATAGAAGCTATGAAGAAATGGTTTACATTGCACAATAATTAAGGGCAGTTTGTTGTATGCAATTTTAACAACAATTTTATTTTTTTAAATGGCTCCGACGAATTTGATGAAATTTCGTACAGTTACTTGAGTTTACATCTTCGATAATACTTCACAGTTCATATTTCTCAAAAAATGAATATAAGGTAGTTTACTCTAGGCAACTTTAATAACAATTGGATTTTCTAAAAAATGGCTCACAGGATTTTCATCAAATTTCATACAGTTATTTAAGTTGATGTTTATAATGGTTGTACATAGTTTATATTTTTCAAAAGATAACTAAACAACACATTAGCATATGAGAAAGTTTGCACAATGTATATTGTACCAATTTTTTATATAACAATCAATATAACCGTTTATTTATATTAACTGCGAAGATAAGATAACCATGTTACTGTCAATGTGTTAAAAAATAATGTACGCCCCTATTCTCATTTAATTTTAAATTTATGCGTGAGCCTATTTGCATTAATAAGTATTATAGATGTATAATATAATTCTATTACTTTTTGTTGAGTTGTAATATGAAGTAATTTCTGGCTTATTTTATTCCTCCGCATTTGTTATTTTCATGGTGCATGCTGGATAATAATGGCACTGATTTTCCCTTTTTTGGCACATATGAAACCAATGTCACATTTTTCGTAAATCCAAAAACTAACGATAGCTCTGAACCAGAACGGTTACGCAAAAACTTAATGGGTATATATAGTTTATTTTTTCTCAATGTGCGAACTATTGTTAGTCTGTTACTTTTTAATTTTAATGTCAACTATAATGTTGTGAAGTAATTGTCACAAGTAACATTACGGTTTATTCCAAAGTACGGAGCGCATAGCTGTTCTACTACACATTTGCCAAAATTTTGTAAAGCTCTTATTGCGTTCCCTTTCCCCAAATAAGGCAATCCACCAAGTGGATACCGAATCATTTACCCAAACTATTTTCATGCCATATTTATCAGGCTTTCAAGGGAGGTATTGCTTGAAAGAGCATCGTCCTCTATATCCTACCACTTGCTCATCAACTGTGATTGATGCCTCAGGCATGAAGTGTTTTCTCAAATTAATATTAACAGAAGCCCAAATAGAACGAATTGGCACAAGTTTATCTCCTTTTTTCCTTACTGACCTAGTATTCTTATCATCAAATCTAATAAACCTCAAAATTTGTCTGAAACGAAAAATCATTGAGCCATAAAGTTTACTCCAAAGACGCCTTATGCTAACATTATGTGCTTTCTTATGTCCTGCTGCTAATAAAAGTTCAAATAATGCATACATTTCATTCACATCTATTGTTTTCCAACACTTTTCAAGCTTTTTACTTTCTCATATACAAAGTATATTGAGAAAGTATTGTTATCGCAAAAAAATTTGAACTCAAGATTTTTACAGAAATATACATTTTAGGTGTCGCTGAATCCAAAAAAGTGGTTTTTGCAATGCCGTCTGTTACTGGCTCTGGAGCCTAAACGGTAGAGCGAAAATGAATGAAATCTCGTACTTAGGCATTTTATCATACTGAGAAGAGGACATGAAGAAATGGTGACATTACTCAATAATTAAGTTTATTCTATGCATTTTTAACAAGTTGATTTTCTCAAAAACGGCTCTAACGATTTTGATCAAATTTTGTACAGTTACTTGAGTTTACGTCTTCAATAATACCAAATAGCTCATATTTCTCAAAAAATGAATATAAAGCTAGTTTATTCTAGGCAACTTTAGCAATAATTTGATTTTCTAAAAACAGGCTGATACGATTTTAATTTTTTAAAGACAACTAAACGACGCATTAGTATATGAGAAAGTTTGTACAATGTATGTTGTACCAATTTTTCTTTGTGAAATCAATCAGCTTCTTGGTTTGTTTCAAGTACAATATCACTAACAATATCATTAGATGGGTATGGTTAGATTCTAATTTGATGAGAAACTGAATGGTCACGTATACAGAAAACATTACCCACTTGAATAACATTGCTATACCTTCTGTGGAAATGTTTCACATAGCAGGGATGCAACTACGTAACTTTTTTCATTAAAGGCATTGAAAGCTAAAATGATGAACGTCTGAAAAATTTACCGTTATTTATTGGGTATACAATGTAAAAATAAAAGACTTAATTAGCTTTCAAGGTTGCATTTGTGAAAACAACATCTCTAACTATGTTTGAAAATTTGAAACGCCGCTGTAGCACCAGATAAGGGTTAATTGACACTACTTGAATCGGAGGCAACAAAGATGGTCGCCTTGGCAACGTTCGGAAAGAGTACAAAATATTCACAAAATTTCTAAAACTAATGCGTACCTCTGAAATCTTGGACCGTGTAACATGTAAACATAGCACGATTATGATAGTGTACAATTTTCTGTTGAATAAAGCAAAAATGAAGAAAATCAGCCCATGTTTAGGCACTCTGCAAAATCAAAAATCCTGTGTAAACCCGGGACACTTTAACAAACAAAAATAGTTTTCCAGGGACATTCTAGTTAGTAGAAACAAAATGCAATTTACCGCATATCTCTACGATGAACGGTTCTCAAGAAATATGCTGCTGTAATGCTTCACGTACGTACCGTTAGAATTCAGTTTATATATACTTATAAATCAAAATATGTAATTAACTTTTCTAATATTTTCCATACAATATTTTAGTTGGTGATAGACATGGTTCTAATTTATCACTATACTAGCAGAATATCCCGTTGAATTTCAACAGATTTAGTGAAGCTACTAAAGCACAACATACTAACTCCTTAAAATACCTATATAGTAGGTACTTTTAAAATTACAATTAGCTTTTCTTAACAATTAATCATATTTGCTTGTAACAATGTTTCTGTGACTATTGCATTCAAATATAACGATAATTTTATTTTTTATCATATTACTTTTGCCAAATCCAGCTTCATTTCTTGTGTAATTATGCCTCGCTGAAATATTTACTTTTGTCTTGTAAGCAAAAAACCCGTGAAAAAGCAACGTACAGTTGTCCATGATTGATCAGTGAATTGTAAATGTACACCAGATATGTGAGCTTATTTACGTTAATAAACATTATAATGTAGAATATAATGATTTTACTTACAAAAAATGTAAGATTCCAGTATTCAATATACGAAAGAAGGTTCTATTACTTTCATCAATAAATGCTTCCTGAATAATAATCAGTATCTATTTACATTGCTATCCATAAACATCGATCGTTTCAATGCTTAAACAAAAGTGCAAATCGAATAACGGTAAATTTTAATCTATTTATAAGCTTCATTGAAGCTAAGTGAATCGGAGGTAACAATACCGCCTTGGCAACGCCCGGGAGGGATAAGAAAAATCCACAAAATTTGGAAACAAATAGTGTATTTCTGAAAACTTCGACCGTGTAACATGTAAACTTCACTAGAAAATGCCAAAGCCACAAGGAAGTCGCTCAGTGGTCCAAAATTAGGCCGATTTCATGGCATTGAAGAAGAAGTAAAGTTTGTGCGCACCATGAGGAAGAACGGTATGCCTGTTTCGACTGAAAGTATTATACTTAAAGCTAATGAAATTACTAGAGGACTTAATATATCATTGCAAGAATTCAAGGCCAGCAGAAGTTGGTGCGTGAGAATGATGCGACGAAATAATTTTTCTTTACGGCGACGAAATAATTTTTCTTTACGGCGACGAACTTCGCTGTGTCAGAAATTGTCAGAAGACTATGTTGAAAAACTTCTCGCTTACCAGAAATACGTAATTGGACTTAGAAAAACCAATAATTACCTTTTGAGCCAAATAGGAAATGCCGATGAAACTCCGGTTTTCTTCTACATGCCATCTAATTATACTGTGAACGAAAAAGGTGCGAAGTCCGTCCTAATTAAAACTACAGGCAACGAAAAAATGCGAGTCACGGTAATGTTGGCGGTTTTAGTAGATGGGACTAAATTACCACCATATGTGATTCTAAAGCGGAAAACAATGCCTAAGAAACATTTGCCAAGTGGAATAATGTGTCAAGAAAAGGGGTGGATGACTAAAGAACTAATGAGAGATTGGTTACATGTGGTGTGGAATAGACGACCAGGAGCTTTACTGAAACAAAGAGCAATGCTTTCACTGGATGCATTCAAGGACACATCTCCTGAAATTAAAAACATAATGAGTGCGATGAATATTGATCTTATTGTAATACCTGGAGGAATGACATCACAACTTCAAGTTTTAGATGTTGCTGTCAATAAGTGTTTTAAAAATAATTTAAAGGTTTTGTATTCTGAGTGGTTACAGAGTGGAACTCACACTTTAACACCAAAAGGAAATCTTAAGAAACCTGAAGTTGCAATGCTCTGCCAATGGATCAAGGCATCGTGGCAACAAATAAATGCAAAAGTAATAGTGAAAGGATTTAAGAAATGCTGCTTATCTAATGCCATGGATGGGAGTGAGGATGATGTTTTGTGGGAGACTGATGATGAAGTTGAGAGTGATAAAGATAGTGAGCATGAGGAAAATAGTGAAGGTTGTATAGACAGTGATGATGACTAACACAATAAAATGATTTTATGCAGCACTTGGATTGAAATGTTTTTTTGTTGTCCTGAAATGAGTGTATTCTTTCAATGTATTTACTTTATTTTTAATGTTATCTTAAAATGAATGCTACCATTTAATTTGTTTGAAAACCTGAATGGTTCTATTTGTGATGTGATCTTATGATTTTAAAATGTTAAAAGACAATGACATTCAAGAAAAGTATAAGAGAAAATAAATATTTCACAAGATTTATAATTTTTGTAGTCATGAAGGTCAATTTGAGCTTTTTTCTCTTTTGGAATCATCAAAATGGGGGGTCGTCTTAGATTCAGGGTCGTCTTGGATTCGGGTGAATACGGTATGTAGATTACTTAGCCTGAGCAAAGAGCTAAACGCTTTCTGAGGTGTGATAATATTAATCCGTACCACTGATTCACAATAACTGCAATAACTTCTCTCAAAGTTGGCATCTTACAAAATTCAATTTTTTATAAACTTTCAATGATGAATATATAAAATTCAAGATAAATAAAAGTACAAATGCTGTATGAGCACTATCTCACAAAACAACTTGGTTCTAATATTTAAACTAATATCACACTAAACTAATATTCTGAACATATGAATACAGTAAAACCTCGATTTTACAACACTGAAGGGACTGCCTCAAATAAATGTAAAATCGAGGAAAGTGTAAAATCGGGGAAATGAAGATTATGTAACAAAGTAAAATGTGGGCTGCTTTATATCACAACTTTGATAAAATATACGTTTGAACACAATAACAATGACATTGCAAATAAATTAACTTACATAACATTTTATTTCTTTAACCAGTCAAAATGTTTGATACGTGTTCCAACATGTGCATCAAGTTGAGCTAAGATATTAATTTTATCACTTATCGTAAATACTTTTGTTTTGTTTTATTATCCTTATTTCAGGCCAAAAATTAATTAATGGATTGCCACGTTTATAAAAAACGCCAAGCGCCGTGTATATGTCGTCAACTTCCTACTAAAATGACTGATACTTAAATGGATTACCATGTTAACCGTATTTACTCATGCACATTTTTTCCCGAAATGCTGGGAAAAAAAGGGGTGCACGTCTTACATGAGGATTTCTGAACAAGTCATATAAATTGTATCGATAGTAAATTCTCTGTAATATACCGTATTCACCTGAATCTAAGACGACCTTTTTTTCCAAATTTTCAGCTGTAAATATCAAGAGTCGTCTTACATTCGAATACGAAGTATATTTAAGCATTTAATCAATGGTTTTTACAACAAATGGTATATTAGAGTAAACAATTCACAACAGCAAATTCAAGTACGTACATAAAGAAGTGAAATAAACAAATAGTAATAACAATAAGAAAAACATGACGGGAATAATAATTATTTAGACTAATAATCATCGTCGACGATCATAACACAGACGACATACTTTCATCTTGCACGTAATGCCAACCGCAATGTCAAAACAAATGAGAGCGGAAATCATTGGGATTCCCCTTTCAAACGACGCACCGCGATTCACTAAGTGTGACAGTAATTTTGAGTTGTGCATTCTTGATTTAAATGCACAACCCTTAAGTTAAAATGACAGATCATGTTGAAGTACGTGGCACGAGTGCTAAGGGGAAGTTAACAAAGGAATTAGACGGAGCTAAGATACAAATTTTAAGCTGATCGTGATAAATTACGCCGAAAAAACTAATAACTGTGATGCGAGTAGAAAGTTCGGTGTATCTGAGGCAAATGTGCGTCGATGGAAACTCTCAAAACAGGAACTAGAAAAAGCCAGAGCCACAAGGAAGTCGCTCAGTGGTCCAAAATTAGGCCGATTTCATGGCATTGAAGAAGTAGTCAAGTTTGTGCGCACCATGAGGAAGAACGGTATGCCTGTTTCGACTGAAAGTATTATACTTAAAGCTAATGAAATTACTAGAGGACTTAATATATCATTGCAAGAATTCAAGGCCAGCAGAAGTTGATGCGTGAGAATGATGCGACGAAATAATTTTTCTTTACGGCGGCGAACTTCGCTGCGTCAGAAATTGTCAGAAGACTATGTTGAAAAACTTCTCGCTTACCAGAAATACGTAATTGGACTTAGAAAAAGCAATAATTACCTTTTGAGCCAAATAGGAAATGCCGATGAAACTCCGGTTTTCTTCTACATGCCATCTAATTATACTGTGAACGAAAAAGGTGCGAAGTCCGTCCTAATTAAAACTACAGGCAACGAAAAAATGCGAGTCACGGTAATGTTGGCGGTTTTAGCAGATGGGACTAAATTACCACCATATGTGATTCTAAAGCGGAAAACAATGCCTAGGAAACATTTGCCAAGTGGAATAATAGGTGTCAAGAAAAGGGGTGGATGACTAAAGAACTAATGAGAGATTGGTTACATGTGGTGTGGAATAGACGGTCAGGAGCTTTACTGAAACAAAGAGCAATGCTTTCACTGGATGCATTCAAGGACACTTATCTCCTGAAATTAAAAACATAATGAGTGCGATGAATATTGATCTTATTGTAATACCTGGAGGAATGACATCGCAACTTCAAGTTTTAGATGTTGCTGTCAATAAGTGTTTTAAAAATAATTTAAAGGTTTTGTATTCTGAGTGGTTATAGAGTGGAACTCACACATTAACACCAAAAGGAAATCTTAAGAAACCTGAAGTTGCAATGCTCTGCCAATGGATCAAGGCATTGTGGCAACAAATAAATGCAAAAGTAATAGTGAAAGGATTTAAGAAATGCTGCTTATCTAATGCCATGGATGGGAGTGAGGATGATGTTTTGTGGGAGACTGATGATGAAGTTGAGAGTGATAAAGATAGTGAGCATGAGGAAAATAGTGAAGGTTGCATAGACAGTGATGATGACTAACACAATAAAATGATTTTATGCAGCGCTTGGATTGAAATGTTTTTTTGTTGTCCTGAAATGAGTGTATTCTTTCAATGTATTTACTTTATTTTTAATGTTATCTTAAAATGAATGCTACCATTTAATTTGTTTGAAAACCTGAATGGTTCTATTTGTGATGTGATCTTATGATTTTAAAATGTTAAAAGACAATGACATTCAAGAAAAGTATAAGAGAAAATAAATATTTCACAAGATTTATAATTTTTGTAGTCATGAAGGTCAATTTGAGCTTTTTTCTCTTTTGGAATCATCAAAATGGGGGGTCGTCTTAGATTCAGTGTCGTCTTGGATTCGGGTGAATACGGTACTTGCGTCTACGTTTATATTCATAAAAGACCTCAAATTCTACGAAGTATAAATGTATTTATGCGACCAAGCAAACGTGTAAGTTACGCCCATGCTGCAGGCAAAAACTCGCAAAAGTAGGCAGAAAGAATACGCCAACTAACTGATACTATAGTTGAATAACTACCGAGGGTTTGCGGGCTGGAGAATAGGTAGGTTCAAGTTTGGTCCTTTTCTCTCATCCACTTCAAGGAATTCGGAATGGTGAAATTTTGTTGCGAATGAAAGATTTCATCGTTTGAAAAGAAGATGGAAATCCACATCTCAAGTGTCTGGACTCGTTTGTTCCTAACCTTCTAATATTTACTCTATTTCTTTCAGTATCGTTGAACTAAACAATATCACTAAAATAAAATTTTATTGTATGATAAATGTTATAATTACATACTACCCATGCCACTTAAAAGAAAAGTAGATGTTGATTGCCGGTTATTCTCCGATAAATGAAAACTATCGTATTTTTTCATCGAATCGAACAGAAAGCCATTATGCTTAATTTGTCGGCAAACTGTTGCAGTTATAAAAGAATTCAACATTAAAAGGCATTACGACTTGTGTCATATTCTAAATATGCGGGAAAACTTTGTGAAGAGAAGTTTGCATAATTAGAAAAGGCTTTGAAATCACAACAATCGATTTTTACAAATGTGTGCAATAGTAGTGATGCAGCAGTGAGAGCAAGTTTTGTTATTTCTCAAGAGATTGCAATGTCTTCGAAACCATTTTCTGAAGGCGAATTCCTCTAAAGATGCATGATGAAAGCTGCAAATATTGTATGTCCAGAAAAAGAGCAATGTTTTGCAAAAATCAGTCTTTTGCATAATAAAGTCGCCGGCCGAATATCCTAATTATCAGATGATTTAGTAAATCAGCTGAACCAGGGCCCACAAAAGGGGGGCCCCACAATAAATGGCAAAAAACATATATGCATATAGAAGAAGAATATTAATAATAATAATAAAATATTACTATAATACTGTCAAGTGGCAGTTAATTTCTTCTCTACAGTGCAATTGCTCTATACATGTTTTCAGCCTCAACCAGCCGGTGGAAAATTCTTAAAGTTTGTATTGGAAATGAAAGTGTGTTAAAACCCCTCTCTGATACCAGATGGGAGGCACATGATATGGCAACAGCAGCAATTCTGAAGTCTTTCTTTAAGATTTTGGAAGCTTTAGAATGTCTAGCTGAAGACCAATCACAAAAGGGAGACACTAGAAGAGAAGCAGACAATATTGCAAATGAGATGCAAGAGCTAGAATTTGTTTTTATCTTGAGCCTTTGGGATGAGATTTTGCAAAATTTTCATAGAGCAAGTCAAGTTCTACAAAATGAGGATGTGAACTTAAAAACATGTGCAGATCTGTATGGGTCATTAGCTGACCAACTGCGCACTTCAAGAGATGACTTTGAAAGATTTAAAGCAATTGCAAAGGAAATACTACCAGATGTTGATTACAATGCAGCTCAAACTCGCAAACGTATCAGAAAGAAGGTACCCAATGACAGAGATGCACCAGAAGTATATCTGAATGCCAGAGATAAATTTCATATCACCACTTTTTACGCAATTGTTGACAAACTAGAAACTCAGATGAGAAGAAGAGGAGAGGTGTACAAAGAAATATCGGACAGATTTTCTTTTCTAAGTGATGTGCCAAATAATGTCACTTCATCATCTACTGAAACTGAAAGGTACTCTGTGTTGTCAAAAGCTAATTGATGTTTACCCAGAGGACTTGAACACTAATTTCTCTGCTGAGCTTCAGCAGTTTCACTCATATGTGCGCCATAAGTTCAGTGCAACAAAAATTGTAAAAACAACATTCAGTCATGCTGAACTTTATAAAATGATTGTAGAAGACAATATTGAGTGTGCGTTTCCAAATGTAGACATTGGCTTGCGTATATTTTTAACAATGCGACAAGACAGGCTGGATGCCTTGTCTCTGCTAAGTATAGAAGTAGATTTGTTACGTGAGATTAGTTTTGAGGACTTGATCAAAGACTTTGCAATTAAAAAAAGTAGGAGAAAACTTTTTAAAGTATAAATAAAGATATAAGTAGGCAACAATAAACATTATTTTGCATCTTTTGATCCCTGTATGATGAAATGCTATGTATCTTCAAGGTTGGAAAGCAATAGAATAAAAGATGTTTTGTTTCGTACAATTATGATACTTCTTCATTAGAATATCTTTTTTCAAAAACTAACCAACATCGATTTCTATAGAAAGAATCGTTTTCAATAAATTTTTGTATTTGCATTTTTCCCTTATAACAATTTTTTTAAAAAATGAATAAAAAAAGTGTTGAAAATTTGCTTTTTTTCTGTTGCCCTAGTTATAAGTAAATAATTTGCTTATATTGCTTACTGCTATTTAGTGTTAAATAAATAAAATTAAAAAACCTTATATTTAATATAGTTATGGGCCTGGCCTGGAAGAAAACTGAATTTTTAATCTCTTATTTCACATTCAGCACTTATTGAGTATTAATGTCTTGTCAGTTAGGCAATGGAAGGGTGTATTGCTGGGCTGTGCTTAAGGCATCAGTTAGCCTTAATCTGGCCTGGTTACAATAACTATTGTTACTACACAAATAAAAAGTTTAATGGAAAACACTGGAACACCACCTGAAACCTTGCAAGATCTAAACAAGAACACCACAATATCAACCTGATAAAAACAACAAAAAGTGGGAAGCTCATTCATTCTACTTTGTAACAAAAGTTCATTATACTCACCACTATTCTTTCTTGATATCACAAAATAGAAGAGGTCCATGCAGATCAGGTATGGCAGCTTTGTATTAGACAGCACATTCAGAATGGCCAGTTAACTTTCCCTTGGAGTCACGCTTCTGAAATAAAAAGAAAATCTAATCAGAAATTTTGTACCATAAGAGGTCATTCTCATAATAGTGCCCTTTGTGATACTCTTATTTCCCTCTCTCATTCATTCTATCATTTTTTAAAGTTAAACTTCTTTAAATGTGCATACTACCCTTTCGTTTGAAGGTTTTCAAAGAAGAAAATGAGCAAAATTATTTTTTGTAAATGTATTAACACTCATTTCTAAGCTCCTCAGTTAAATTGTAGCTTTTGCTTCAAAAACACTGAATATGTATTGATTACAAACCTTGATATCAACATAACTAAATAAATAATTGATATTTAGGAATTTGACCACAGAATTCTGCATATGCTATAATTTAAGAACTGCTTTAAGAGAAGTCTAACAAAATCTGTACAATTAAAAATCCTGGAAAAATCTGACTGTAAAGACATGCAATGTTGCATCCATCCCATATGTTATTAATATTAAGTTTTTAATATTCATCTTGGGTTTCACTTTTATTTCCAAAACTCAACTGAACATGAATTTGTATGACCATAACAATTTATGTAGCTATGAACCCCAATAACTCATATGACATTTTGTCGGCACTGTTGTAAGAAATTGTATGCACTGACCAAGACATAATAACACTGCCACTGACTTTGATAGTTATAAGAATAATTCCTACATTATAAGCGAAATAGGGTAAATGTTACATTTATTATTGTATGTACAGATAATTCAATACAAAAAAATATTTTATCAAATATGTATAACAAATTATCACCACCCATTACTAGAGATGAGTTACAGGATGAAATGCTGAACCAATTCCATTTCACTAATAAGAAAAGAGGAAATTAATTCAGAATCAAATCATCATTCTCTAAGCACATGCATGGATAGGAATCAGAAGGTAGCCAACAGAAAGCTTCATTACCACAGGAAGAATTCACATGAATTTGAACCACCAGAGAAATTTTAGATTTAAGAAAATTCTGAATATATATAGGGATAAAGTTAATCCTTCTTAATAATACAGAGAGTATTTTTAAAAGCAATATTTTGTTGTTAATTCACTCGGCCACTATCTCTGACTATGCATTTCTAAGATAACATTATTAGTTTGTAGGTCGACTACCTTCCATCAATGAGAGAATAGGAAAAATTCAGGCCTAAAACACAGGCCATAAGATCAGAAACATAATACAAGATTGCAAAAGATATTTCAAGTGAGATTTCTGTGATTTACTGATCAATACGACTGCAAAATAATCTACATCCACACAACTTATACGAAATATTAACAACCAAGGTTTTCATGTTTCCTTATAACTAAATGACTTTCTCATCATTTAGATTGTGGAACTCAATAACGAACTGAAAAATAACGGCATTCCCACCATGAAAACTTCAGCCGTTAGAGAAATGCCAATAAGATTTTTTTCCTAAAACAATGTACAGCTAGTAAGCACCCTGCAGAATCTCGTATCAACTACATATAAATCTATACCCGTGTACAATATTATTCCCATATTCAGTTGTAAATGTTTCAATCTGTTGCTGTCGTCTATGAATCAGTTTACACAGTTAAATTTAAAGTGAGATAAGTTCAGCTACCATACTGTTCTGAGAAAAACTCCTTCAGTAGATGATATCACTCTCTCAGGTGCTGCAAATTCTTCTCTTAAGACGAAAACCAGAGCATTTACTTCGTCACAGAACGCATGCTGAAGTTTGCAGAGCTGCAAATATTCAAATGGTAATATTGGATATTATTATCACTTTCTTACTCGCCAAAACTTTTTTTTTAAATCAACAAATGGCAAATATTATTCGCATAAAGTTTAGGACAAATGAACCCAAGTAAATACAAGTTAAGAAATTTCAATACCGTAGTCGAATTACCCGTAAAATGTATACGCGCAGCGGTGACGTAATCTTCCGAACAGCCTCGGTTGCCCGCCGACCCCGCCGACTAAAACTATGATTAGTTCATTCCGCCGGCCAAGAGAGGACACTCGTATTGCACTGGAAGGTAGTGTGGTGGTAGTGGTAGAGAAAAATCAACCTGCTTGTCAACTGCAGTCAGTTTCGTGGTTTTCGACGTTACGCGCGGCTCAAATTGGACTTTATCCAAACCTAGATAAATGAGTCTTCTCTAAAGGTACCCCTTGGGCATAACGCGATTTTAATCAAATGATGATGAATCGGTAAATGTCAAAAAGGAAAAATAATAGGCACTCTTCCTTTTTAATAAGTTGTATATTAATTCTGCTGAAGCATTTTTTAAGTCCGAAGAGAATGGTTTACTTAAAACACCGAAACCCTCGAGGAGAATCACAGCATGTATGCCTCAAGCAAAGGTTACTTTAGGGGTGGGTAGGATTTAGGAAGAAGCTCTGACTGTTGTTTGTGAAAACGGAGGGAAGGAAAACACGTCAGCGATGCCTAGTAGATAAAGAGCAAACCAAGAAACTAAGAAGTGTGCGAGTTATATATTCGTCAAATAGAATACTTTCGGCGAGGTAAGCAGTCTGAAAGAGTGGGTCGTTGAGGAAATAAGCGGGAGGTGAATAAAATATGATTCTATTTAATGAGCGAATTCATCGAAATTTAAAGAATAAAGCCGCTGTTTCTGTAATTTTCTTTAATACATTCTCAGTAAGTACCTATTTAGAAGTTACGGAAGCATTGAACAGAAATAAGTTTCCGGAGAGGCAGAGGAGGGTACAGGGCCAGGCGACCTCCTAGATCAGTGGTGGGTAACATGGGCGCCCATAGAAATATTTTCAGGGGGAGGGGGCAAAATGCTCAATCCATTAGCATTGGTTGCTCACCTCGCAGGAGTACCTACACAAGTACAGACGACGCTCGATTTACGCCACAGATACCTACGTTCTGAGGATTATGGCGTTAATCGAAAGTAATTTTCCAGCAGTATTTGATCATGCACAGTGGTGGCTCCTACCATGGGGATAGTAGGATTCATCCCTCCCAGAACTTTTTAAACCTCCGTAAAATCTTTCTTTATGGTGATGTATAGTCAGTATTTAATTTATTCCTGTATTTAATATTATTCCTTATATGTTTAATGCAAATAACGCGTCATAAATTTCTCATGCAAGCGACCTTTTGAAACTTTTCTTTAGGTTGCACTGTCCTGTGAAAAAATTCGAAATAGTGATCTGCGCTCGCGCGCATACACAAAATTACGACAAAATTTTGTGGCTATCCCCACCAGTTAAAAGACAGGAGCCTCCACTGTTCATATAGAGTTTATCAAATACGCAGTAAAAATAAAGGAAAAGTGCTGAATTAAACAAAAAGGTAAATCTAGACATTATTTTATGAAAATACACGCAGATATTAAAACTTTTTATATTTATGGAATAGATAAATAAAGCTTGCAATATTCTGGCTGTGCAGTGTACTTGGGACGACCACATCTGAAGATTTACCGTGAAACTTCACAATGTAACATTCTAAAGTAGCGAAGGTGTATAAACGAGCACGGTTGTGCAAATAGGATGTTATTTGTATGTTCATTATAAATAGCGTCAAAATGAAAGCGCGTAAATCAGATCGGCGTAAATCGAGCGTCACCTGTATAGCAAAAAACACGTTTTTAAATTGATTTTTTAAGCAAGGACTGCTTTTCCTTTTAGGGGAGTAGTATTGCACACCGCAGATAAAATGTTGGTCTCTAAAATTCTCCGTAAAGTATTACATCTAATGTTATTAGCAACGCGAGTTAGTTGCCGCGATAGATTTCGAAAGATTCCAAATTACTCAGCGATGTAGGTTTTTTCGTTATAGATAGGGTTGCCAGATTTCGGTTTTGAAGATACGGGACAGACAACCAAATTCTTCATTAAAATACGGGACGCTTAAAAAATCCGAAACAATCTCTATTCTTGTGCGTTAAAACTATTCTTAGCATCAATCTTTATTTTAAGCAATAAAAAATCAAGAAAAACACCATGTGAATTTGTATGTTTATACTGTAAAATTAATCTTCTGGTGGATTATAGGGTCAACAAAAGAGTCGGAATCAACATTAACCCTAGAACACTACCCTTAATTTTTCACCGCTATTACTACCCACACGCCTCTGAGGCGTATATTTCAGAAAAATGCAAAAAAAATATATCAAAAACGCATCGAGTTAACTCGAAGCTTTAGTTAAATCTTAAATGTAACTTAATTTACCTCATTTAAAAGAAAATTTGAATTTCCGATTTAAATTATCATTAAAATTTAGAACTCTCTCTCTGCCAAACACCCGCAAAAACGTAATTTTGCAATAGCTGCAAAAATTATGGGGGAATAAATGTCTCTAACACATTAATGTTGTTGTAAACGGTTTTTAATGAAATATCAAGAAACAAAATCATTAGAAAACGAAAGAAATGCTAAAAACAACATAGGTACGTATTATTTATAAAATAGGATCCAATCAGTCACAAAACTAGAGAATAATAAAAATTTCTTGTAGGTACCCAGCATTTCAATATCACAACATGCAATATCAATATAATATAATCAAAAGTAAATAAATAAATAAATTTTATTTGCCATAGGAACAATTTTTTTACATTGTATTGGCATCGTCATTCATTTACACAATTTGCAATGTTAAACAGTATCCTCTTCATATTAACACCATCATTTTTAACAATTCACGTTTTAAATATTATCCTCTCTATATTCACTGACAGAGTAATACGCTTTATTTATAAAAAACATTTTTAACTCCCTATTAAAACGGTTTACATTTGAAATACCTTTCAGTTGTGAAGGGAGTTTATTATATAGCATTTTACCAGCATAATCAGGACATTTCTCTAATAATTGAAGCCTGCGATGTTTCATATATAGAAACTCTTTATTTCTAGTATTATATTTATGAACATTTTCTAATTTGATTTTTTGTACATTTTGTGTTCTTTCATATAAAATAGTGTTATACATATACAACGAAGGGATAGTCATAATTTTTAGTTTTTTAAAATATTCCCTACATGAGACTCTTAGTTTCACATTTGCAATTATTCTAATGGCTCTTTTTCGTAAGGTAAAAACTCTTCTATTATTTCCCTTTGATGAATTACCCCACACAATAATACAGTATCTGGCAATACTTTCAAACACTCCATAATAAGCAGTCAATAATATGTACAAATCACAGTACTCTGCTAAACATCTCAGCAGAAAAGTAGCCATGCTAAGTCTTTTGCACACCTTATCTACCTGATACCTCCAGTTTAATTGATTGTCCACTTCTATACATAGGAAACTGGCATTTTTCACCTCAGTTATCAATTCATCCCCCATTTTTATGTTGATGGTTCTTACACACTTTTTATTACTAAATGACAAATTGTTTTTCCTATATTTATATTTAAATTATTGTTTTCAAGCCATTGTAAAACCGAATTTGCCATGATGTACATATTTATCTCTAAGTTTTCTATAGTAGGACTTGTTGCCAACACAGGAGCATCATCTGCATACAAAATTATATTTTTATCATTTACATCTGGAATGCAATTTACAATGTCATTTATGTATATTATGAATAACAAAGGTCCCAATACAGACCCTTGAGGCACACCATATTCTATTGTTTTTAAAGATGACCTGTATGCATTACCATCATTATCACAAATTTCCACACACTGCTTTCTATTTTTTAAAAAGGATTCAAACCACTGATATGCCTTATCCCTAATTCCATATTTTTCCAATAATATATTGTGATCCACAGAATCATATGCTTTACTTAAGTCTAAATTTATCCCAGCCACATATTTCATATCATCAAGTCCTTTACTTATTATATTAATATATTCTGAAAGAGCAGTTTTCGTAGATTTGTTTTTAGTGAAGCCGTGTTGGCATTTCTCCAGTATATTACATTTAACCAAAAAATTCCTTAGTCTAATTTCCATAAGTTTTTCTATCACCTTTGATGTGGCAGAGATTAAAGAGATTGGTCTATAACTCTCTATGTTTTCTTTACTACCTTTTTATATAATGGAATCACTTTTACAATTTTAAGTTCCTCAGGAAAATATCCTGTCACAAATGATTTGTTTATTATATCTACAAGTGGTTGATTAAAAGCATCTTCACAAAATTTCAAAATATGGTTAGAAATTCTATCATACACGGATGATTTTTTGTTTTTTAACATTTTTATTACACTTCTTGCCTCACTTTCAGTAATTGGGTTAAGGAAAAAGGTAAGATCATTATATTTTATCTTGTTTTTTTTACTTTTTGAGTCAGATTTACTTTTTGCAACAATATTTTTGGCAACAACACTGATATAGTAGTTATTAAACTCCTCCACTATTACTTGTTTGTCATTTATGATGACATTGTTGCTTACTACTTTAGCAAAATTACCCATTCTATTGTTACTCTTTGGAATTTCACTATTTATAACTCCCCAAGAATATAGTCTTAAACTACAGTTACAACAGGAACAGATCAGTCACAAAGTATAATAATACCAAGCTTCAAAATTAGTCTACTTTACAACACAGGAAATACCTATCTTCTTATGGTGGTCACCTCATACTGGTTTTCAGCACTTATCGCACTTCATTTTAGACATTCTTTTTCTTTTATAACTACAATGACTGCAATGCTTTCTTTGGGAGGTGCCACCATGGTCTGCAGTTGATGGAAGGGCCTCAGTTTCAAAGGCATTTTTAGGCATCTGCGTATAGACTTTTGAAGACTTGCTGGTATCTTCAAAGCAAGTCTCATTCGCATCCATTGACTAGTTGGTTGCTCGGCTACTAAAACAGAATAGTCGAATCGTAAAATCGGTTTCTCTTGTGTCCGGTTATTTTTTTAAAAAAGTTATGTAGATAAACTACATAAAAATTAATTCCGGCAATGTTAACCATATTGTAGAATATACACAGGGGCCAGCGTTTGGTCTTCCTTCCACAATTCATGCTCTGACACATTTGGTCGAACTAATCTACTGCCCCTTTAGTCGAGTTATAATTGAGGATGATTTCTGGTTTTCCGTTTTGATTTACAGCATCTTCGTCATGAAGAGTTGAGATCAGAGTTACGAGCTTGTTCTTCGTTGGTTTATATGACACCGCCGTCAAATCTTTACTAAAGATAAAAATTGAAGATCCCTCCTTGAGATTCTCAAAATTTACATTGATGAAATCGGGAGGCAGTTTTGGCTTGTTTTTCTTGATTGTTCCAATCATGGTCTGTTTATATTCTTCCAACAACTTCATGGCAAGTGGTACTATATTTGTGAACCAGTGGTCGGTTGTGATACTACGATTTGTTCCTTTGATATCAGACATAAGAGTTTCAGTAAAATAGTCGGCTGAAGGCACGTTTTTAGGAGTAGTCCCTTTGCCCAGATAGGGGATTGCATTCACCATATATTTTGTTGACTGGTCGCAAGGCATTACAATCTTCAATCCATATTTTCTTGGTTTTTAGGAATGTACATCCGAAATGAGCATTTCCCCCTAAATCCCACTAATTGCTTGTTAATTGTCAAGTAAGCACTCGGCTCGTAGTTGTTTCTGCAATTTTCAATTAAAATATTCCAAATTTCAGAGATCGGTGCGAATTTGTTCTTAGCCCTTCTTTCCTCCCTGTTTTCCCGGCTATCAAATCTAAGACAATCAATAAGAAAACTAAATCTTGCCATGGAGAGCGGTGCTCTGTACTTATCTCCACAAAATGAAGGGTCGAATAGAATTTTGACAGGCAGGTGGTTATTTTTCATGGCTCCAGCCAGAATTATATGGCCGAGCAAAGCCTGTAATTCTTCCAGAGTAAGATCTTTCAACGTACTTTTGTTAGAATTCGAGTATTTTTTTCTTTTTATTTACCTGATTTTTCTTATTAAATTCTTTGAAATAAAATACGTAGGAAAATCAGGAAATTCAGGAACATTAGGAAATTCAGGAAAATCAGAAAATACGAGAAAATCACAAAATTCAGGTAAATAAGGAAAATCAGGAAATTCAGGAAATGCAGGAAAATCAGGAAATTCAGAAAAATCAGGAAATTCAGGTAAATCAGGAAAATCAGAAAATTCAGGAAATTCAGGAATATCAGGACATTCAGGAAAATCAGGACATTCAGGAAAATAAGGAAATTCCGGAAAATCAGCAAATTCCGAAAAATCAGCAAATTCAGGAAAATCTGGAAATTCAGGACAATCAGAAAATTCAGTTAAATCAGGAAAATCAGCAAATTCAGGAAAATCATTTTGCTGAATTTCATGATTTTCCTGAAAATGCCGATTTTCCTGAATTTTCTGATTTTCCTGAATGTCGTGATTTTCCTCATTTACCGGAATTTCCTGATTTTCTTGAATTTGCTGATTTACCTGTTCTTCCTGATTTACCTGATTTTCCTGAATTTCTTGATTGTCCTGAATTTCCAGGTTTTCCTGAATTTCCTGTATTTGCTGATTTTTCTACATCTTTTATTTCACAGAATTTAATAAGGAAAATCACGTAAATTAGGACACTCAGGAAATTTAGGAACATCAGGAAAATCAGGAAACTCAGGAAAATCAGGTAAATCAGAAAAATCAGGAAAATAAGGAAATTCAGGAAATTCAGCAAATTCAGGAAAATCTGGTACAGGTTAATCAGGAAAATCAGGAATATCACGAAAATCAGGAATTCAGGAGAATCAGGAAAATCGGAAAAATCAGGAAATTCAAGAAAATCAGGAAATTCAGGAATCAGTTAAATCAGGAAATTCTGGAAAATCAGGAAATTCAGCTAAATCAGCAAATTGAGGAAAATCAGGATAATCGGGAAATTCAGGAAAATCAGGTAAATCAGTAAATTCAGGAATTTCCTGTATTTCCTGATTTTACTTATTTTCCCGAATTTCCTGAATTTTCTGATTTTCCTGAATTTGCTGATTTACCCGAATTTCCTGATTTTTCTGATTTACTTGATTTTCCTGAATTTCCTTACTTTCCTGATTTTCCAGAATTTCCTGATTTTACTGAGTTTCCTGATTTTCTGGTATCTCCTGAATTTCGTGATTTTCCTGAATCGGCTGATTTACCTGAATTTCCTTAATTTCCTGATTTTCTTGAATTTCCTGATTTCACTAAAATCCCCAAATTTCCTGATTTTCCTAAATTTCCTGATTTTCCCAAATTTCCTGATTTTCCTGAATTTCTTGATTTTTCTGATTTTCATGATTTTCCTGAATTTCCCGAATTACCTCATTTTCCCGAATTTCCTGATTTTCCTGAATTACCTGATTTTCCTGAATTTCCTGATGTTCCTGATTTTTCTTATTAAATTCTTTGAAATAAAAGATGTAGGAAAATCAGGAAATACAGGAAATTCAGAAACATTAGGAAATTCAGGTAAATCAGCAAATTCAGGAAAATAAAGAAATTCAGGAAAATCTGGAAATTCAGGTAAATCAGGAAATTCAGACAAATCAGGAAAAACGGGTAAATCAGGAAATTTAGGAAAATCAGGAAAATCAGAAAATTCAGCAAAATCAGTAAAATAAGAAAATTCAGACAAATCAGGAAATTCAGCAAATTCAGGAATTTCAGGAAAATCTGGAAATTCAGGAAAATCTGGAATTCAGGAAATTCAGTAAAATCAGGAAAATTTGCAAATTCAGGTAAATCAGGAAATCGAGGAATATCAGGAATATTGGGAAATTCAGGAAAATAAGGAAATTCAGGAAAATAAATTTCCTGACTTTCCTGAATATCCCGATTTTCCTGAATTTCCTGATTTTCCTAAATTTGCTGATTTACCTGAATTTCCTGATTTTCCAGAATTTCCTGATTTTACTTATTTTCCCGAATTTCCTAATTTTCCTGAATTTCCTGATTTTACTGAATTTCCTGATTTTGCTGAATTTTCTTATTTTCCTGATTTTCCCGAATTTCCTGAATTTCCTAATTTTCCTGAACTTCCTGATTTTCCTGAATTGCGTGATGTTTCTGATTTTCGTGATATACCTGATTTTCCTGAATATCCTGATTTTCCTGAATTTCTTGATTGTCCTGAATTTCCTGGTTTTCCTGAATTTCCTGATGTTCCTGAATTTCCTGTATTTCCGGATTATCCTAAATCTTTTATTTCAAAGAATAGGAAAATCAGGTAAATTAGTAAACTCAGGAAAATCAGGAAATTCAGGTAAATCAGGAAAATCAGTAAAATAAGAAAATTCTGGAAAATCAGGAAATTCAGATAAATCATCAAATTCAAGAAAATCACCAAATTCAGGAAAATCAGGAACTACAGGTTCAGGAAAATCAGGAAATTCAGGAGAATCAAGAAATTCAGGAAATTCGGAAAAATCAGGAAATTCGGGAAAATCAGGAAATTCAGGAATATCAGTGAAATCGAGGAAAATCAGGAAAATCGGGAAATTCAGGAAAATCAGGAAATTCAGGATTTTCCAGTATTTCCTGATTTTCCTGTATTTCCTAATTTTCCTGAAATTCCTGATTTTATTTATTTTCCCGAATTTCCTGAATTTCCTAATTTTCCTGATATTCCTGATTAACCTGAATTTCCTGATTTTTTGAATTTTCTGAATTTCCAGATTTTACTTATTTTCCCGAATTTCATGAATTTCCTAATTTTCCTGAATTTCCTGAATTCGCTGATTTTCCTGAATTTCCCCTCTCGAAATCCTGCTCTTCATCGGCCAGTCCATCGTCACTTATAAATAAATTGGATCCTGCCATTGAAAATGCTGTAAGCACTGGAAAATTGAACGTTAGCTCTTCTTATGACATAAGAAGAATTACTACAGAAATAGATATCTATGAATTAACCGGAAAGCATACAACTAGGCTAAATGATTTGTTTGAAGCTCTCCTAACCATTCCACCAACTTCTATTGAAGGAGAACGTGAATTTTCTGTGGCAGGTCTCTTTATTACAAAATTACGCACAAATCTAAGTGATTATAGTGTGAATAATTTGTTTTTTAAAATTATTTTATTAACAATAAAGAATAATTTATGGGTATGAAATATCGTTTTAAATACATTAATATTTTTTCCATAAAATTATTGTTTCTATACTTTGTAAAGGGCTTTTACATTTTGAAATTTTATAAGAAAAATTTTAATATATTCTTATTATTCACTTCTTGCAAGCATTTTTTATTCGGTTTGTGTGTTATACCTAGTTTATAATAAATAAATATGTGTTTACAAATATTTAATTTATTCCTTCTTTTCTTGTTAGTATGTTTACGAAAACTGAATCCCGGGAAATTCCCAAGATCCCGGGATATTCCTGGGATCCCAGGATTCGAGTGAATCAATCTTGGGATCCCAGGATTGAAAAAAACCCTGGAAATGTTAACCCCTACCCAAGAGGAATTAAATCTAATGATAAATATATTTAACATTCTGAAAGGCACTCATGATTTTAGGACATGATTAAATATCGGTTTATTTTTTAAATATCGCTAATTAAGGAAATTGTAAGAGCATCATCAATTTAAGTTTTTTGTATAATACAGAATTCAAAATTAAAGCGCAAACTACAGTAAACTTCAGATTTACAAACACAATGCATTCCTGAAAAGTAGTTCATTAACCGAAAGTTCATAAATCTGGAGAGATTTTCCCATTAATGAAATGTTAAAATCATGGGTGTGTTTGAAAACCAATTTTACCTCTTACACGTGCAGGAAAAAGGAGAAGAGAACAAATTATAATAGATTTTAACAAATGTATCTTAATCAAAACTTATTCATTCATCGAAATGGACGTCATTTTCTACATTAAGCGGAGGATTGGGGTTTTAAGGACAGATTATCAGGCGTGATGATGTGGAAGATGGTGCACAACTTTCAACATTTATATCAGAAAAGTGGTGCTGCAAAGGAATGAAAAATGCATCCAAGGAAGTCTTATGAGAATGCCGTTTCATTTTTTCATATATTTCTTCATATTGCGGCGGTCATTTTCAGGTCGTAAGTCAAATTTGTGGCGTAAAAATTCTTGTTTGTAAGACCGAAAGTTTGTAAACTGAATGTTCATAAATCAGGATTTTACTGTATCTTAATTCAAATCATTTATAAAAAATGCAAAAAAGTCATAAAAAGGGCAATCAAAATTGAATCTGAGATTTCAGCTACTTGCCCGGAGACAGGAGATTATGGCAATGATCCGGAGATCTCCAGCCCAAAAGCCATAGGTTGGCAACCCTAGTCAGCATGGTGTTTTAAGGCCCACAATCTCCCCATGACATGTACACCCATAAAAAACGGCCCTCATTCTCCGGAGGCTAGATTGCCTCTGACCATGGCAGTGGTTAGGAACAAGGCATGAAGGCAGAGGGTGCTAAGAATCCCCGGCGGTTAAACACCCACTCTCTTATCCTTACCCAATTCCTTTAACCTCAACCTAACTACCTTTAACTGCCAGACTTTGTCCAACAAAGACAGACTCCAAGAGCTCCAAGAACAACTGGAGAAGATCAAGTGGGACATTTTAGGGTTTAGTGAGGTGAGAAGAAAAGGTGAAGCCCAATTGGAGTTGAAGAGTGGACATCCTTTTTATTACAGGGGAACTGATATAGGAAGAACAGGAGGCGTTGGATTCATCCAGAAACATGGAACCATGCCTGTATTATCCTTCTGCACAAGAAAGATCCTAAAGAAGACTTGAATAACTATGGACCGATCAGCCTACTCCCAACAGTCTACAAAATATTCACCAAAATACTCACTATTAACCTTCAAAACCATCTTGATTTCACCCAACCCAGAGAGCAAGCTGGATTTTGCAGTGGGTATAATATGATGGACCACATCCAAGTCATGAGAGAGGTAATCAGTCGGACTAAAGAGTATGAATTACCTCTATGTATGTGTTTCATCGACTACAAGAAAGCATTCGAATATGTCCAATCTTCATCGGTGTTACATGCACTAAAGAAACAAGGAGTAGAAGAAACGTACATAACCTTGATCAAGAATATCTACGAAAATGTGACTTCATCTGTCCAGCTGCATGATGAAACGAATGCCCTTAAGACCAAAAAGGGAGTGAGATAAGGAGATACTAGACTGGGAAGAAAAAGGCATAAAGGTAAATGGAGAACATTCGAGTCACCTGCGCTTTGCAGATGACATCATACTGTTTGCAGGAAGCCCAGAAGGGTTCCCTAGAAGAACTGAAGAGCTTGATCAAGCAAGCTGAGAAGCTGGACTTAAAATGAATCTTAATAAAACAAAGGTTATGTATAACTGCTTCACAAATTCTGTGAAGATACACATCAATGGAGCAGAACTTGGAGAAGTAACCAGTTATGTTTACTTGGGTCAACTCATCACTACTGATGGTTCGCTTTTTGGAGAAATCAACTGGAGATTGAAGATGGCATGCAGTGCTTTTGGCAAGAATGCAAACATCTTTAAATCAAATATTCAAGTCTTCCTAAAAAGGAGATTGTATAACCAATGTGTTCTGCCTGTTCTGACATATGGATGTGAAACATGGACCATGAATGCTAGAATGATACAGCGCCAGCAAACAACACAGAGGAGCATGGAGAGATACGTTATGGACCACCCGAAGAGATCGCAAAAGGAACGACTGGGTAAGAAGACGGGAGTCTGTGATGTTATTAGAAGGTAGTTGCATATGCTTCATCAAAATTTTTCAAAGAAATTTCAATTTCTTATTGCAGAAACTTGTAAGTGGTTCTCACATTCGTCACCATCAGGTTTTTAAAAAAATGTCTGTGCCAGACAACAAGTGATGGAAAAGTCCTTCAAGATTCCTAATAATTTTCAAACTCAGTGGCGGTCGGTGACCCATTGAGTAAGGCAGGCAGTGGCACAGTTTCACTTTATGGAGCGAACCGTTAGAAATTGGCCAAAAGTTTGCCTCACCATGCATGTATCTCATTTGGAAATATGGTGCACATATAACAAATAAAGGTACACCTCTTTTTAAACCAAATTTATTTCTCACTTCCTGTTTCCAATAATTTTAATTAAAATAAATGAAATTGTGCTTCCAAAATATCGTAACCATGCAATTACTTCTATGGCTTCAAATAATTACTAAAGTCCACTCAAACACTGATTACTTTTCACATTCTCACCTGAATACTGCTGAGGCATATCATCCCCTTATTGCCCCACACAAAAAATCTGCATACCAAAAAATATCCACGGAATTCAACTTTTCGCCAATTGGCAGTGTTGCCTACTTCTGTTTCCAAAGTAAACTGTAGTAGTGAAAGTAAGTTGCCACCATCTGTTATGCAGTACCAGTTAAACAATAAGTGCCAGTACAGCACACCAGTATGAATTATTTGGGATTTTAAGACTTTTTAATTTTAAAAAAGAAATGCTTATCAAAATTTTAATTTGTGTGAGAAATTAGAGAAACAGCTGATGAGGGACGAGGTTATAACGTGATGTAACATGGTATTGATTCTATTGATATTTTGTTATCAAAAAAGTACAACATTAAATAGGTATACAAGAAAACCTTGTTAATACAAAACCCTTTTATACAAAGTAGATATCATTCTCCTTCAAAAAATTTGTTTAATACGAAATACATATGGATAATATGTATTAAGAAGCAATTCAAATTCTGCTTACTTCCCCTCTTAGATCCTCTCCTCTTGTAAAGCCAAATCTTCCTGATAGATGGACACAATGCAGTATTTTCATGTTGAGAAGCTTTTCCCGCCACAGAGAAGCATTTCAAATTCTGCTTACAGCCCCTCCATTCAGCTGGCATATGCCCTCCCTTCTTTTCCCTGCTCTCTCGTATCCGCACATATCACCACCAGAGAAGCAAATCTGCAACTGCTTTGCGAGGTCCGCTCATTAACAATTGAATAATACAAAGCACAATCAAGTTAGTAGAAATTTGTTCAATGATAAAAGTATTAAATATATTTTTATCAATTTTATAATAGTAACTATGGTCTGTACCAAACTTAATGATCGCTGGGAGGCGGGGTTAAAATGTGTGGAAAGGGAACCTTGTTGCCGAATCAGTCCACAAACGTGGACCAATTATAGTGCTTCGCAAGTTGGCAGAGACGCTGGATGGATAAGACTCTTTGTAGGAGTGGGGTCAGACAGGCGAACATCAGTAAACGAAATTATAAAAATGTTGAAAACTTTAATATTTAAAGCTACATAAAATGAAATTACGAGTATTTACGTTTGGTAATATTATCGTAGTAACTACGAATATATTACTTCCTCCTTTGTCTTTCATAAGTAGATATAAAACATTTTCCACGTTATAGGGTACCTATTTTATATGATTGTCATTTAAACAATATAGAATATTCTCTGCTTATATGACAAATAAGAGAAAAGGATGTTATATTTTACATTTTTGAGAATACGTAGAAAAAAAGTTAGCAGGAAGATGAGAGTATTTGGTATGCGAATGGCAAATGTCGGAGCAGGTAGCATAATAAACACAAGGAGGGAAGGACGAGGGAAAAGAATGGTGTGGGATTTCTAAGGGACCACATGTATAACCACAACATATGTTCCGTTCTCACAGTTATTTGCTTCTGGTTTCAAGCAGCTGTTAAGTATATAACGGTAGAACTGCGTAGAACCATCTCGTAACATTTCAGCCAGATGAAAATACTGCCATATTTTCCGTATCCTATCTCGTATTGCCGAAAATACAGAAATTTTAGCCATAGGTTGTAAAGACGCAGCATTCTAAAAGTTTAGGTCTTATTGAACTATTAATTTAAAAAAACCAAGTAGTACAATATGCATCATGAAAGGGAAGAGGGTGCGGAGTAGGAATAAATACACAATATTTAATTTCATCTATTTATTTTTATTATTAACAATCAACTCTATATAATTGCAAATAGTTAATAGATCACATCAAGAAGAAGAGCAAAATATTCTTAAAGGTAGCAGTTGGATTACGGAAGAATTACATTTCGAGTACTTTCTTACTTCTATTGTTACTAATATTTTAAATATAACAAATGCATTACACGGATTAAAGCAAACACATAAGTTAATAATTATCATATTATTAGGAAATCATGATTGGATAAAAGAATAAAAATAACGCTTCTCATTGAGTAGGTACTTTTACTTATTCCAAAGACAATAAACCATTACATATTATATACACTGTGATTCAGAGTAAACGTTTGCATGAATATGGGAATATTAAAGAAATTCAAAGTAGTAAAATTACTTAATATATTTAAAACTGCACACAAATTGAACATTTTTACAGGGAAAAACCAGTAAGGCAAAAACCCCATTTGCAGAAAAACGGCCACAAGAAGAGACGTGAAAAAACTGCGAAACCTACTGAGGTAAACTAAGATATAGAGAGCTGTAAAAGAAGCAATGATTAGAAAACATAACAATAAACACGATTAAATTGTGCACATAAATAGTAAGATCAACACTAGAATAAAATAACCGTTTTTGTCAGCATATTATTATTACTGAATTTCATAAAAAGAAGTAAGTAATATAACTTCCTGAAAACCAAAACTTTATTATGAACAAACTGGGTTAAAACATTTACTGTCGTCATTACATTAGGATGAAAAGTATTTCAAATCCCAGATCATTCAAAATAAATTATTGGCTTCTCAAAAGTTATGAAATTATCTCTTTTTAAAATATTCTATTATTAAATTTATCCCGAGAAAACATATGACATTAGATTAATCATAGCCACATCAATGTCACTATTGAAATATAATGATAGGTACAGAGACAGAGTGAATTAAAAATAGAGTAGCTACATATAAAATTTAGGTTATTTGTAAATAGATGAAGTAAAAATAAGAGAATCAATTTTAGGATATAAAATAAACAGAAATGGAATTATATACTAAGCATGAACAGTAAGTAATGAAGTGGAAATGTATAATAATGAGAAAAGTTAAGACAAAAATACTTTTGAAATAATCACTTATCTTCACCTGCCTTAAAGTTATTTAAATCTGTCATTATCATGTACACACAGGCGCTGACACTGACACTATACAAATAGATTGCAATTTAAACTTTAATAAGCTAAGTCATAAAGAAGAAGAAGCACTTACATGCTCTGAGCATGAAATATAAAAACTATAGCACTAAAAAGGGAAAAGCACTGTGGGATAGAGGGAGAAACACATTCACACTTCAGGGATTTCAAGTAGACACTGACCCTATACAAATAAATTACAATTTACACTTTACACTTTAATTAGGATAATAGGGAGAACCACATTTGGTAGAAAAGGCACTGAATAAGTTAACCATTATAAAGAATATCCAAAGCTGAAGCACACACGATTTGAGCGTGAAATGGCAAGACTATATCACTAAAAATGGGAGTAAAAGCACTGTGGGATAGATGGATGAACACACACTACAGGGATTTTAAGTAAGCACTGACACATGAAAATAGATTGATGCACATTTGAAGTGTAGGGATTACAGCAAGCCATGGAAGAATTTAAAACTGCACCTAAGAGATAACTAAGGAATGTAACAGGATCATATACTTTTCTTGCAGAAAAGAATGAAAATTTTTTAAAAAATGAAAGGCTTTTCACCATATAAAATTAATTGATGAAGGTTTTAGTTATATCATTACAGATTATTTTTATTATTAGCATTGCCTTAACTTATAACTTATGAATTAATACTTATAATCAAACTTAAGTATGAACATTGGTTGGAATTAACTGGTTCTGCAAAAAAGAGAGGAATAGCATAATGAATTTCAAAACACTCATTCAATAGTGTGGTAATGTAATACTCCAATATACTTATCTTGTGGAAATTAATTAGCAGCTGGAAATTTGGGCAAAGGCACCATGGAGGAACTGATCAACTTGGCATAGACTGAAAATTTAACTTGTTAATAAATAGTCAAGAGGAAATTATACCTCATCATTCACCTCACCTTCTTACCTAGTAAAACATTAAGATATTTAAATCAGGAGACAAATTGTTGACTGATTGACAGTGTTCAATTGAAGCTGTTCAAAAAAAGAGAGATATTTGTATGAGTAAATGGCAAAACAATACAGCATATTAGTAATTATCTAATTTTACACTTAATTTTTTAAACAAAGAGTAATTATTCAATACCTACCTTCCTTAGTATTTAAACAGAATGAAACAAATATAAATAATTTCTATTACCTTCTACAAAGGTGAAACTCCTAATTCTTCCAGTCCAACGTTATCTTCGCTAATAGTGACATCACTGCTAGTATTCGAATCCGAACTTGAGGTCAATGCTATTATAATTTCTTGAATTCCCTCTTCCAATATTCCTTCTTTAATCCAAGCCTCCTCGATAACTTTCTTTGTGTGTTCTACTACGGTTTTCCTGAGAATACTTCTCGTTGGTTATTCTTCTGACTGTAGCCGTTCCCAAGTTAAGGGCAACAGCTGATCTTTTTACAACCTTCGAAATAGCAAGTAACGATCCACCATTACTTTTCTCCCTCTCGAAGTAATTTCGTACACTTAAAACTAAATTCCGCGCGGAACTCTGAAGAACACGTCTCACAGATTTTCGCTCAGACATCTTTCACACAATACTCATCCGCCGCAAACAAAAGACGCTACGCATCTGCTGTGTGTGAGAGAGAGAGAGAGAGCGCGGTAAAATCCCTGAGTAGGAAACAAACAGACGGCAACGCCGGATGCCTCTGATTTGTTGACGAAGGGAACGCCCTCATTTTTGGGGGCCTGGCCAGCGATCATTAAG
Source organism: Uropetala carovei (assembly GCA_036926305.1). Taxonomy (NCBI): domain Eukaryota; kingdom Metazoa; phylum Arthropoda; class Insecta; order Odonata; family Petaluridae; genus Uropetala; species Uropetala carovei. The sequence goes on from JAXCHB010000210.1 coordinate 1,486,539, forward strand.
TTTGGTACGTAGTATAAAGTTATTTTAAATATTTACAAAAATTTGTTGCAGTGTTGTTTCACTAGGCAAGCAGTGCCTTGAATAGGAGACATTTTGAATTAATAAACAAAGATGAAATTAACCTCTCATACTTATCATTCATTTTAATTGAGATTAAAACTGTCAACAAGTTTTTGAATGAAGTACTGCTCAAAAAAAAACATTTAATGATTTGATGTTTTATGCATTCAATTTCTCAGAAATTGACCCAGTCAAGCATTATAATAGCTCTTCTAGTATCAAATGCAAAGGAGTAACTTGATCTTATCCAATACCAGGGATATAAAGTTCATAAAATGTATAACAGTTGCTTAATACAAAAAATGACAATTGAACAGGAAAAGTCGAAGTATAGTTCAGATCAGTGGCCCCCCTGCAGCCCCCGCATGGGGGCGGGGGGTGGGGGGGGGGGGGGGGTCCAGAACCGAAAGGGAGCCCAAAGTGAACCAAGGCTAAAAGGTTTCACGGATAATGGAGACAAAGAAAAAGTAATATTAGGAGGTAGATTAAAGAACCATGCGTTCAAAGCGATCGAGAATTCTCCGGAATATGGAACATTGAAAAGCATGCTCAAATATGCTCGCTTGTGTTGGACCAGTCCCCGACTGGTTTATCTGAGAGGTAAAGGATACTATTGTCTTCTAGAAGGTTTCAGCTTCATAAACATCACGTAAGGGTACATTATCATCCACTCACAAAGCTAATGAAGCTTACCTGCGTAGTCATCATTTCGAGCTGTTGTCATTTTCCCTTACTGTATCTTTAGATGGCATCTGGTATAGAGCGACGTGAGGCATGCCGAGGCTAGCTGAATTGAGAATATTTCCCATGCAACTCGGACAAAGTTTTCATTAGAGGCAGATCGTAAATATTTTTGAAGAACTTGTTTGTAAATTAACCATTCATGGTCTTCTCTCACTATATAGCTTTCAAGATATGATAAGGCAAATGAAATGAAAAGCCAGGCCCAGAGAGCAGAATATCCTTTTGCTTACCAAAGCATTTCCTCTCCAGAACTGCTGACAGATGAGAAAAACAAATCGGCCAAAGAGGATAACAGTCTGTATGCATATGAAAAATTCGTCAGACGTAATGGCTACATCGGTCGGCGTTGTGGGGATAGACATTCAACAATATAAAAGCATCCTCAAATTCAGTCAGCTTGGAAGCTTCACGTGCTACGGTCAGGCCTGCTCTACATAGTAGTTGTATTTCAGTGAATTTTAAAGTTAGCGCTAATAGAAATGAAAACGTTAGTGTCCTCTTTGATATGTGATTTCCTCATTCTTACTCCTAAGACAAGCAGTGGAAGATTGTGCTGTGAATTTGTGTATTTCAATGAAATTTTCCCATAGGTAGTAAATATTGAAATATAAAATTTTGTGACACCCACATTTTAAGATGTCAAAGCCAACTCACCTAAGTGGTGCTCAAAAATGTAAATTGAAACGAGAGGTAAGCATTCCATTCAAAAGAATGCGAAATTACTGACAAGTTTTTTCAAGCAAAGCCCAGTTCGCCAGCGAAGAGTTTCAGCTTGTCTTTGGGAGAATCTTATTGCTAGTGACACTGAAGAGGTATGCAAGGATGTGGGTAATTTACAGTGTGGTGATGCACATAGTTTAATGATAGGTGGTTCTAGTATTATTACCAGTGAAAAAGATTTAGTGATAGAGAGTGAAGAATTTTCAGAGGCTGAGTGTTCTTTAGATAAATCAACTTGCCAGCATCTTTCGGATCGAGGAAATTTTTCTGAAACTATTGATGATCCCAAAATTAAAAAAATGATTTTGAGGTATGGATCTTGTAAACCGAATGGGCCTTTTCCGAAAGACAAGAAGCAGAATAGAACTTTCAGTGTAGATTATTATATAAAAATATCAAGAGTTTGGTTGTGTTATTCTCCAAAATTGGACTGTGCATACTGTGAACCGTGTTGGCTTTTTGCCGACAGAAATACAAAGAGCTTTAATTCAGAGTGGTGTAAAGGCATAAGAGACTGGAAAGGACTTTCAAAAAAAATTAGTGAGCAGAAAATTGCTGCAGTACATTTACATGTCTGTGTTGCCTACAAAATTTGGCGACAAGGGAAAGATGTTATTTCTGGATATTGAACTTGAAAAAAGAATCAGCATTTGGAAGAAAGTCCTTCGTCGTGTAGTTGATGTAACACTGACCCTTGCAATGTGCGGTAGCACTTTCAGAGGATACAGAGAGAAAATCGGTCAAATAGGAAGTGGAAATTTTATGTCTATCATTCAGCTTTTATCGAAATATGATCCCATATTACAGCAACTCTAGCAAAAAGATGACTGTCGCATGACATACCTTAGTTTTTCTATTCAAAATGATATTATTGTATTACTTTCCAAGGAGGTACAAAATGAAATACTGAATGAAATTAAACCAGCTCCTTTTCATTCAGTGATAATAGATACGACTCAAGATATCTCTAAAACCGATCAGTTAAGTAAAATATTCAGATATGTAACTGTAGTAGTTGATGAAAACAACAGAGCCAAGGAAGTAAAAGTTTGGGAATCATTTTTAGGTTTTCATGAAGTAAAAGATCAGTCTGCTTCTGGATTAGAAAGTATAACTGTAAATACGATTGAAAAAAGTGATCTTAGTCTGACTAAATGTTGAGGTCAAGCATATGATGGTGCCCGAAATATGAGTGGAATTTATAATGGTATTCAGCAACGAATTTGAGAAAAACAGCCAACTGCTTGTTACATTCACTGTGCAGCTCATAACTTGAACCTTGTGATTAGAGATGCAGTTGAGGGTGTTCCAGAAACGAAAAAATTTTACACTATCATTGAAAAGCTTTATGCTTTTTTCGGCAATAGCATCAAATGTTGGGAAATGCTTACTTCGTTTCAACAGAGTAGCAGACAAAAGCAAACTTTAAAAAAACGATCTCCCACGCGTTGGTCATCGCATCACGATGCTTTAATAACGGTCAGGTATCGTTTTTCGGACGTTTTGAAATGCCTCTCTAAAATAATCTTGACTTCTGTAAAGAAAGATGAGCGCGAAGAAGCAGAAAATCACAAAATTAAACTGAAAAATGTTCGATTTGTTTTTCTATTAGTTTTTCACAGCAAAGTTTTAGAAATTATCAACTCTGTGTCTCAGTTGCTGCAATCAGATGATGCATATCTTATGAAAAGCACCAAGCTTCTAGAGTATGCACAACATGAGCTAGTTTCTTATAGAGGACAGTTTGAGGAAGCTAAATCATCAGCAAAAATGCTAGCTGAAGGTTGGGGCATAGAACCACATTTTATTGAAAATAGATCACGCCGTAAAGATACCATTGCTGCATGTGAAGTTGAAGTATTAAAGTATCAAAGTATCTGTATTTTATGTAACAATGGACATTGTAATTAGTCATATACAGAATAGATTTAAGCCAATGAAAGATATATCGAGTAGATATGAAATATTATCCCATACAATACTGGCTAACATCGCTGATGAGGAATTACACAAGAATGCGAAGGAATTTTGGTCTGTTTACCCCACTGATCTTTCCCCTCAGTTACCAGAACAGCTGCAGTTTTTTAGAATGGCACTGAGATCGGCTATACAAAAACAAAGTAATGTTAGAGACCTTGCTAATCTGCTAATGGTAGAGAACACTGCAATAGCTTTCAGTCTTCCAGATGTATGTACCTCCTTCATGCTCTTTTTGACACTGCCAGTCACCACAGAGAGTGCTGAGAGATCATTCTCAAAGTTAAAATTAATAAAGAACCATTTACGGAACAGACAAGACTAAGCAGCCTTGCAATTTTGAGCATTGAGAATGAACGAGCATCCAAGCTGAATGTTGATGATGTCATAGAAAAATCTGCCGACGCTCACGCAAGACGAAGACAACGATTAAAATAAGGTAGGAATATTTACCATTCTATTACATAGTGTTGAATCCAGGGGGGTACCTGGGGGGGATTTTCCCCTCCGGGTAATATAAAATCCCTCCCGGAGAAAATGGTCAATTAATTCAGTTTTTTACGGGATTTTAGTGAGTTTACGCAACTTTAACAATATGTATTTTCATTCTATTTTCTACTAATATTTAAGCATGTTTAACTAAAATCGGGCTTTAAATATTGATTGTAACATATAAGTTATAAATATCTATTTTAAAGATATTTTGACATGTAGACTGCGTCATATATTTGCTGAATTCTGAAGTGTTGATAATTTGTTGCGCATGCAGCGTACAGAAAATATCAGTACAACATACATTGTACAAACTTTCTCATGTACATACTAACGCGACGTTTAGTTATCTTTAGAAAATGAAAATCGTATGAGCCTATTTCTAGAAAATCCAATTTTTGTTCAAGTTGCCCAAGAATAAACTAGCCTTATACTGAGTCATTGAGAAAAATGAAATAGGTAGTAATATTGCAGACATATACTCAAGTAACTGTACGAAATTTGATCAAAATCGTTTGAACCGTTTTTGAGAAAATCAAATTATTGCTAAAGTTGCCTAGAATAAAGTAACCTTATATTCATCTTTTTAAGTAATATGAACTATACATTATTATTGAAGACATAAACTCAAGTAACTGTACGAAATCTGATCAAAATCGTTAGAGCCATTTTCAAAAAAATCGGATTGTTGTTAAAAATGCGTAGAATAAACTACCCTTAATGATTGAGCAATGTCAACCATTTCTATGATACATATACTCTGCTCAGTACGATAAAATGCCTAAGTACGAAATTTCATTTATTTCTGCTCTACTGTTTAGGCTGCAGAGCCAGTAACAGACAAACAGACAGACGGCATTGCAAAAACCACTTTTTCGGATTCAGTGACACCTAAAACATATATTCCCGTAAAAATCTCGAGGTTGAATTTTTTTGCAATAACAATACTTTCTCAATACTTTGTATGAGAAAGTAAAAAAGAAAAACTACATACGGAGTTAGAGAATGAAGTGAATAGCGATTTAAGTGAGAAAAAAGAAGAGGATAGTAAATGTAGTAGTTATAGAAAAGAAGATTAATGGATTGAAGATGGGAAGACACTGGAAATTGAAGATATAGGTAACAGCAGTGATATCAGCAAGAAAACTAAATCAAAATATAATAATAAGTGGGAATCAAAATACGAATGGCTTTGTTTCAATAGTATTCGCGAAGGAGCATTTTGCAAATTTTGTGAGATATTTTTGAAAAATGATTTAGAAGCGATACAAAAATCTCGTGGTATTTTTATCAACGTACCTTTTACTAATTATAGAATAGCCGTGGGAAAAACTGGTAAACTAGAAAAACATGCAAATTCTGAAAAGCATGCTTGTAGTGTTTCTATGGAAACGTTGCGTCTCCAGGGAATGCAGAAACCAGTACATAGCATATCAATTAATGAGAGTGAAACACAGAAAGGCCAAAATCGTCGGTCAATGCATGCTCTTATAGAAGCCCTATATTTTCTAGCTAAAGAAGAAATACCTCAACAACCAAATATGAAGCACTAGTTAAAAAAATTCTTATTAAACATGACGATATCCTCAATACTTGGTTAAAAGGCCAAAGCAGCCGCTCTACTTATATTAGTAAAGCGACTGAGTCAGAATTTATTTCGTGCATTAGGGAGGTATTAGATAAACATGATTCCAGCATCGTTGTGAAAAATAAGTACTTTTCGTTAATAGCTGATGAGTCCACAAATATTAATAATATGTCAGAACTTATGATATTATTACGTTTTGTAGATAACAATAATATTAGAGAAATGTTCCTCTGTTTAATTAAATTAGATAACGTGGATGCAGAAACTATAAAGCAAACCATTTTATGTCAGCTAAAACAACGGAAAATAGATTAAAAATATTTAGTGTCATGTTCATTTGATGGAGCTGCTACTTTCTCAGGAAATATTTCCAGTGTACAAAAGAGACTATCAGAAAAAGTTGGACGAGAAATACCTTACATACACTGCAGAGCGCACGTATTATCCTTAGCTTTGACAAGTGCTAGAATCAAATATCCGGTGATTGAACGAGTGCTGCATGTTTTTAAAGATATTTACAAACTGTTTCATAGATCATCTAGACGACAAAGAATGTTACACAATGGTCAATCCATTCTTGAGGAACCACTATTAAAAATTTCAGAAACCATAGAAACTCGCCGGCTAAGTAATTTTAGATCTATTGACGCTGTCAGGCTTTGTTACGATTCCATAATGATGACTTGTGAACAGATACATAAGGATGGTGCAGACCTTGCTTCTTTAGCAGGAGGCATTTATTAGAAATGGAAAAATCCAGTTTTTTAATAAAACTCTGTGTTTTACATGAAGCACTACTCGCTGCTTCAATGCTAAGTAAGATTTTATAAAAAGAAGATTTATGTTTACTCGATTTATCCAGACTTATTAATTCCACTATTAAACACCTTAAAACTATATCTCATGATTGCTTTGAAAATAATGAAGAAAGCACGCCCTGTAAAGGAAAACGAAAAACCTGAAATAAGCTTTAAAACAGCCAGTAAATTTGTCAATGAAATGATTAACCAGATGAGTTATTGATTCAACGACAACGCTATACTGTTGATCAAAATTACCTCGAAGTTGGAATCAGCAGAATCATTTCGTACTGTGACTGAACAGGATGCTAAGAATTTATCTGGTTTGCTGCATTTAAATTTCGATGCATTGTGGAACGATATTCGTTCCTTTATGTATGCTGTCCAATCCGACGACAGAATAATATTTTGAAATTAATATTGAAATCCAATATTGGATATGATGAACTTAAGAGTTTATGCATAAAACTATGTCGCATTCCAGTGTCCACCGCAAGTGCTGAACGGTCTTTTAGTACAATGAATAGACTGATGATAAAATTAAGAAGTAGGTTTGGACAAGAAACATTGCAAGACCTCATGAAAATCGCTATCGAGGAACCTGATGAGTTACCAAATACTTTATTAGACGGTGTTATTGACACATACGCTAAGAAGAAACAAAGGAGACTGAGGTTAATATAAACTGTTTAAGTTCCTTATCAAGTGTCTTGAGATTAAACCATAAATTCATATACAGTAAAACTCGTTTATAACGATCACGCCTATAACGAAATCTCGGCTATAACGAAGAAATGTCTCGGTCCCTTGGATTTCTCCATAAGAGCATTGGTTAAATTTCTCGGATATAACGAACACGCATATTACGAATTCTCGGCTGTAACGAACAAATGTTTGGTCCCGTGGCAAAAAAATGCCCCATATATAACGAATGTTGGCGAGCGGAGCAAGTAATTAATAGTTTCCGCCCCTGTTTACCGTGCAATTGTTGGTAGAGAGGTCCGGAAACCATGCCGACCTCCTCCCCTTCCTCCCTCTGCCACTTCCATACCAATTTCCTCGCTTCCCTTTGTTTTGAAATTGATATTAAAAATGTGAAAATTTATCTAAATTAATGACAATAATAATAATAATATTAATTGGTAATTAAAATAGATTTATTGTAAATAAACATATATTGGTAATCGTTCTACACATACAGAAATAATATTGTAACCTTATATTGAAAAACAATGACGGCATGGACTTTTTAGTGACACGCGGAAGAAAAACGTTTCCGATCCCTGTTCTATACTTTCTTGAAAAAAGAATCAATGGTTGTTTGACGTGCGGCCCTGTTGGATGCTGCATAGGCCATGTTTTCAAGGCGATGAATTATCCTAAAAAAATCATCATCTACGCTCAGCTGACTCATATACCGCCGGAAAATTTCCAAAGCTTCCATCCCTTCAGCTCGAGTCACAGGCGGATATTCCTCGTCGTGGTTATCCTCTCCTTCGTCGTCGGGATCTCCTTCTGAGTTGTCCCCATCGTGGGCGTTGAGCATCTCCTCGGCGGTCTTCATGGCTGTGACAGGAGTTGAGTCGTCCGCCGACACAAACTCGTTGAAGTTCACAGATGACTCAAAAAGTGTCTGCACCTTGCTCCACCTCTCGGTGACATATGGGTCGTCTTCTGCTTGTTCCGAAAGGATGTTCATATCAGGGCTGTCCTCCTCTTCAACGCCGTATTCCCTGAACCCTGCATTTCGGAAACAGTTTTGCACTGTTTGCGGCGTAACTTGGTCCCACGCCTCCTGCAACAAAGAAAGGGAACATGGGTCAGCAAACTGCCGTGGTTTTTTCCGGTTTTTAAAGAAAGCGAATGTAATAGAGAAAATAACTACGGATACTCACAGCAAGAAAATGCATGGCTTGATATATGTTGATTTTCATGTCTTTCTTGTCCAACTTCCGGTCAATTAAATTCAGTAGCCGCCGTACCACCTTCTTTCTGTAATAATGCTTCACTGCTCGGATTATTCCCATATCGAGAGGCTGAAGCTTCGATGTTGCATTCGGTGGCAAGAATTCCACGCGTACATTTCTCAGGAATTCCGAAGCCGGTGGGTGGGCAGGGCAGCGATCGATGAACAGAAGTATTTTGCGGTGTTTGGCTCCCATCTGTCCATCTAGCTTCTTCAGCCACTCAATGAAAATGACTCCGGTCATCCAGGCCTTTTTCTGATGCTTCCATTCACATGGAAGAGTTTTCAAATTTTTGAAACACCTCGGTTTCTCAGATTTTCCTATAACAACAGGCTGCAGTTTCTCTGAGCCGTCCATGTTGCAGCACAGCAGAGCTGTGACGCGTTCTTTGCTGCGCTTACTGCCGTGACAGGACTCCGTACGTGACACCATGCTCTTGTCGGGCAGCAGGTTGAAGAACAGCCCCAATTCGTCGGCGTTAAAGGTGTCCTTGGGCGTGTACCCCTGGCGTTTGTTTGGGAGAATTTCATTAATCCAAAAATCAACGCATGTTTGATCGACAGCTTGGGATTCACCGCTAATTTGACGATAGACTATCCCCTTCCGTTTCCTGAAGCGATCAAGCCATCCGTTGTTAGGGGTGAATCCTTGAATATTGAGCTGCTGCGCTATCTTCGCCGCTTCTTCTTTTAGATGATGCCCACTTAGGGGGATGTCCTGGGCTCTCGCCTGATAAAACCACTCGGCGAGCATGTTCTCTAGGTCCTCGTTCTTCACGGTTCTCAGTTTCTTGCTCTTAGCACTACTCCCTACTGCAGCATTTTCAATGGTTTCTCGCTGAGCCAGTATAGTTGAGAGGGTAGAAGGAGAGATCTCATATTTATATGCGATATCCTTTTTGGGAATATTCGGATTCCTGTCCACATCATTCAGAATGTTAATCTTGTCTGCTACACTAAGTGATTTTCTCTTCATTTTATTTGTCTTCTTCCCGCCTGCTGCCTTAATTGAAGACATGGTCGCTGCCACTCCCGAACACCAACAGTCCCTAGTCACACCTCACTGCACTACGCGCTGTTGACAATTTTCTGTGAAGTGACGTTCGAACGTCTGCCTATTGTGACCGGCTGGTACTGCGTCACCGGCTCGGACCAATCAGAAGCGAGCGAAACTCCATCTCCTTAGGTACATACTGCATTTCGCCTCCGTTTCTCCCTTCCTCCCCTCGAAATTAAACTCGTTACCGAGTGAGACAAAGTTCATCTATACATTGTCGATGGTGTCGAGTTACAGTTGCAGGTTCATGTTATTTGATGACATTATACGTGAGAACGATAGCCACCCACCGTGGTACCAGACAATTCGTTGCTTGGTCGAATCCGCCCTAGAAAATTCCATCAGGGGAGCGGAGAGCGCCTTACTGTGACATAGTATGTGTGAATGCTAGCGACACGACATCGTAGGAACACAGTCTACGAAAAAATCGTATGTACATAATAACAATCGTACATTTTCCACGCCGCAAAGTTGATAAGCATTTATTTGCATATGTAAATACGGCATTGAAGTGCAAATACATATGTTCCTACATGTTATATGTGATGTATAGGCCAAAAACCATGTTTCTCGTATATAACGTAGTCACGCTTATAACGAAGCAATGAGTCGGTCCCCTCAAATACGTTATAAACGAGTTTTACTGTAGTTATTATTTTTTATTAAGGCACAGGAATTTGTCAGTTTTTGTGAAATAAAACATTTTTTGTTACATTATGTCTATTTAAAAGTACTAGATGCGTAAATAGGTATAATTTCATATATTTGTTTAGTTTTAGTTTATGCTTTTTTTGATCTTCCTGAGTACTAATGAATACACATTTATTTATTTCTTCTTTTCAATATATATATATATTTAGTGTTTTATAATTATATTACTTATCAAGACTATGGTTTATTAAAGCATTTGTTACATATTTAATCAAATTTTCTAGGATTATTCCAAATATTAAATTTAGTTAATTTTGTTATTAAATGGTGATGTATAAAATTATATTACAAATTATTTGTTAATCTGCAATAAATAAATAAAATATAAATACATCGTTTCATTTTACTTAATTATTTAAACAATAACAAAAAGACAACTCCTACTAATTTTCCAGCAATATATTATATACCCCCCCGACCCATGCAGTTTCTCCCCCGGGGAAGAACGTCTGGATTCAACACTGATTACATAAGAGATCGCTCTAGGATTGATATTTTCTATGACGCATGTGGAAGTTGAAATTACTTTTTCCTTTGGATTTAGAATTTGATATCTCATTTTCAGAAAATTAAATTTATTTTTCTAACTGCAATGGTGTCCAAGTGGTCCTGGTTTTCATCCCGTGAGAATGAAAAAATGATGCATTTATATTTTTATGTTTATATATTTTTTATAGATAATAAGCCTTGTTAGAGAATTGCCACAAAAAATGTAACTATGTTACTTTTCTGAGTTTCATGCATTGAAAAAAAAGTAAAAAAACCTTCACGGTACTGTTCGTGGTGGCACCATTAAGCTATTATTGTCCAATGTATTTACACATATCCAGCCCCGTGGCGTCCGATGACAGTGTCCGTGCCGCCGTATTTTCAGATACTGTCGGCTATTTTTGAAGTTTTCACTGGGGGGGAGGGGGGGGCGGCGGAGGTCATTGGCGGGGGGGGGGGGGGGGGGGGGCAGAATGATTCCGCTATGCCACTAGTTCAGATTTAAAGATTTCTGATTCAGTAACTGAATAAATCACAGCAAAAACTGACATTTAAGTACATATTTTACAAAGGTATCAATACTATCTGTACAAAAATATATAAGGAATTCAATACACAATGGATTCAATGCGGGTAATACTGTCACTACAGTAACAACTTCAAAATTAACTTCTTTTAAAACAAGGATAAAATATTACCTCAGCAAAAAGTGATCTACAATTATTGAAATATTAATTTTTATGATATTAATTACCAATTAAGTTTAATTTGATTTGGTAAATATGAATTTTCAATACCCCAACACTAGATTCAGTAACGTTATTTTCATTACAAAAGAGAAATGAATCAATGCGTCTTACATTAAAATATTGTTTTCAGAATAACTAATTATAAGAGTTACAAGCACTATAGATTATTATTTCTATTTCATCTTCTACCATGGACACATTTTCAAATATTAGCAGAACTTATCTGTGCTAAAATGTCTTATCAGCTTTTCAATTTTTCTCAGGATAAAATACGTTTTGGTATTTTGTTGCACTTGAATTATGGCTCTGTGTAATCTTTATTAGAGACGACCAAACTCCTGAAACAAAGTTCATAAGCGTTGAAAATAAAATTGGAATTCATGGGGGTTTAGCGTCAATTTTTGTTTGGAACATGAAAAATCATGACTGTGAAATTTTAACTATCAAAGCTCTCCGCATTTTTGCCAAATTTGGGTCCATTATTGTTTAATGCGGGAATTTATACCCGTTTCATTATCTCCATCACAATTCAGTGTCTGGTTTACTAAATAGCAGTTAATTTGTTATTTTAATATATTCCTAAAGTATAAATTATTTTGTATAAAATTCTAAAGGTACATTTACGGGAGAAAAGGTTGGCGAAGGAAAAGTGAAATTAGCAGTCAACATTTTTATTATAGACACATGTATACTTTGTATACTATTATTCCTATGGCTAAAACTTTCTGTAGCAACAGTAACTTACCAACATCTTCGGAAAAGGTTTTATTTTGTCGTGAGATTATAGCAGTATTTTACGATGTAACAAATTTAATTTTTCCGCCATTTTCTTTGGTTAATATACGAAATTGCTTGATATGTGACCGATTTTCCTGCTCAGCTACAGAGAACACTATCGTTCATCTCTTCCTTGCGACCAAAAGATTTAATTAGCAAATTACCAAACATAATAATTAGCAATACTTGACCAAACTGGTATGTCTTACGTTTGCATTTATACCCGAAGAGGACAGCATAATCGTTCATGGCTAATTTCAGAGAGATGGCACAAATTAATTATAAAGTTTGATAGTAATGTACAGGTCTATTGTAGATTCATTGTATTTATGTAGCATTTTTTAAAAAAACGTCTATTCTAAAAGTATTCCCTTAAATTGTACCGCTACCCGTAACTTTAATTATTACCAATCAAAATTTCTAGATGGGCTCATAATTTTTTCAAATTATAAAAGGGAATATCATTTTGAATGTGTTAAAACGGAAGGAATTAAAAGAAATTCATTAATCGCCTAGCAATTCAAAATGACATTAACTTCGAGATGAACATGAACGGAAGCGACCCGTAGCAAACGGTCAGTTACTACAATTTATAAGCGACAAAAAGTAGTATATAAATGTTTATCTACTATATTGCTCCAGTTATAAAATCAGAAATATTTCAAATCATGCGGTAATCAATTTCATTAGAGTATTTCACTCTTATGTGCATTAGTTTGTCATAATTGAAATATTATCTCACGTACTATTTCGTAAGGAGTAATAACGTCCATGTCAAATGTAAGGATACACGGTTTAAATTGTTAACTTGGGAATATTCAACCGTTAAGTGACACCGTTAGTTGCAATATTTGATATTGTGAATGGTTTGTTTTAAACAATAGCATTTTAAAAATTTCACTTGAATATCTCACTTTTAGAAATATGTACGGTTCGCATTTTCGGAATGCTCACACAGCTTGCATTATCACTTGAAAGAAGTAGGATTTTGAAATTTTTCACAGGTACTTTTACAGAAATTAATTAATTTTCTAGAATATTTTGGGAATGGATTAGATGAATATTCATCTGTGGAATTCTAAAGTGATAAAATAAATATTACCATAAGTGGAATCTGGTAATCTTCGCATTAAAAACAACTTTACAGCATTCATTTTAGTTGAAGATGGATATATCGTTGTTTTAAAAAAATCTCTTAAGTATTATGAAATGGAATTATACATTGTCATACCAAGTGGAGACCTTTTCCGTCGAAATAAGCCATATCATCGTTGCTTATAAAAATGAATCGATTCAGTAGAACAAGTAAGCATACCTATTTCATTCCTTTACATACCTGTGAAACAAAATTATTTTAAATGAAATTTTCAGTACCAAAATCCTAATGAATTTCAGTTGAAAGTTTTATAATTATAAATGAGCAGTTCAACAAATAACCAAAATATGTTTGATATAATCATAAATTATAATAATAGTAGAAATAAAATGTAAAAGTAGGCATTTTTAATTTACACTTAAATTCCATGTAGTTACGAAATAAATTCATGTTGCATATTTCATAAGGGCAGCAAATACCATGTAAACAAGTTTACTCTATGTAAAATTAATTTTAAAATTAAAATGTTCTTTCTAAAACAAATTATTTTAAAAAGTGGTTTTCCTACCATTTATGGTCATAGAAGGTACCTGATTTATTAATCGAATTCCAATTATTATAATTATTTTTGGAATATTCTACCATGATAGCATGTCCTACTATATTATTTTTAGAATGCATAAGGTGATCTCAGTATGATTTTCTCATTTATACTGTGTGAACAATTGAGTAGATATAGGTATATGAAATTTTTTGGAAAAAATTTTTAATTTTCCTGTTCATGGATGGAAGTGTAAATTTTTAATGTATTGTGTTCAAGAGCCTGGTTGCTGGAACAATATGCAACACTTGGTATTATTAAGAAAGGTGTCTACTTTCATCCATATTGTTTTTTAACTTTATGCTAAACAGGGTTAATGTATTTCACCTGAAATTTAATAATTCTTAAGTTTTTAGATTATTGCTTTGATCTCCAAATATTAGTGTTGGATTTTCCCTCCAGAAATGCATTTGCTTATGTTGCTTCGACTATTTTTTATCGTATGATAGAATTTAATTAAAATGAAGAACATAAAATAATTATATTTCAATTATTCAAGTTACCTATTAAATCAAGGAAATTGTTTGGAAATAACAATTCAAAACAGTCCAACAAAATGGAGCTGTTATAGCATGTACCTACATTTTCAGTCATGGAGAGTTTCCAGAATTGTCACCAAATGGTTTCATTCTGAGGGTCAACATTTTTCATGTGAGGAACCATTTCAAATAAACTGAATTTTACCTCACCCCATCTTGAAACAATGTTGTATAACTTCACCTTTCGATGCAACAAGGTTTGGACAAATTTGTTGGCACTATGTCATCATCAGTTTATTAGGAGAAATACTATAACTTGAATGACCAATCAGAATTTCTTGTTGTGGATTTGTTTAGGATCTATTCTGTTATAGCACCACCACTCATAAATCTTCGGTTATAGCACCACAACTCATGCAGTATTTATTGTGGAGAGGCCCATGGGATCACTATGTAAATATTTATTTTGCGAGATTATGTATAGTTGGAATTTTCAATTACAAGTAACCGAGGAATTTGACGAGCCTTCAGCTCGCATTCTTTTTAGTTTATAATGCCTTTTATGTTGGGTGTAGCTGTCTCCAAGCACTATCGTGCCCTTTGCCTCTCTGGAATGAAACTATCCCTCTCCATTGGCCGGTGATCTGGTGGGTAAATGCCACCACAGGCAGATCAGATAATTTTTTGAGATAACCCTTTCATGCAAAATGATAGCTTGCAAACCCATGACTGATCTGCCTGTGGCTACATTTACCCACCTGATCACTGGTCAATGGGGAGGGATAGTTTCATTCCAGAGGTGAAGGGTGCAATAGCACCCGGAGGTGGCTACACCCAATATAAAAGCCATTATAACCTGAAAAGAAAGGGAGCCGAAGGGTCGCCAATATCCTTGGTCACAATATAAAGCTCTGCCCCCAAATCCCAGTATGCTTCAGCTAGCTGTTTTCATTGTTATTGTTGGGTTAATAGGTTTCAAGAAAGTGGTGGTGCTATAACAGAAAAGATCCTTTATTTATTTAAGAACATCTTTCATGGCACATCAGTGTGCTCTGAAACCAAGGATGAGATCCACTAGTTTGAATCAAGGGCAGTCTACTCATAGCACATGTATTAACTTCTTTTGCACAGTGGAATCTTGCATGGTATGGTAATCTACAGGATAGAGATAGAAGAATATATTTTTTATCTTTAATAACAATTTTACTTTTTATTGTACTCCATTTTCTAATTACCCTAAATCATATTCAAGGTACGTTACAAGAATTAGTTTTCTGAATTACAGTGGATGACAAATTTAATGTGTGCATGATACATTGATCAGAAACTTTTATTACTGATAAATAATGATACCTAACCAGTGGTGGATTTGGAAACTTGCCGTCCCTAGGCCAAATTATTTTTCAATAAAATTGATTTATATATTATATTGGAAGAACAATCCATTCTTTTCCCGAGTACTTATGGTTATTACCTTGACAAGCTTCCTTAGGTTGGTACCAATGGTCTTTCGAGATTTTGAAGTACTCTTCTTTGACCTCCATAATTTTTTAAATCACACCGAAAGCCCTCTTTACAGTGCTTATATATTGTATTGTCAGTCTTCCAACTTGGTGAATGAATATACAAATCTGACCGGTCTGAAATCCTGCCGACACCTAGGCCATCGCCTACTTTGGCCTTATTGCAAATCCTCTAATGCACCTAACAAATGTGTTGCAAAATCTTTGTTTCAGTAATCATTCAAATTTTGTATTTCTTCAAGTAGAGCAGGGATGATGAAGCTTTTTGCTGCCTGGTGCCAAAGTTTTATCAAAAGTCACATCAATAAGAAATGGTGGCAGCTGTCCTCGTTGCTCCAGTACCACCCTGGTGGAATTAATGAGATATCTGCTGCTACACACTTTTAGACACTTCTTAAATTCTTGACTTTTGTGTGGTTGTTTAGAGAGCACTCATTCCGTTTGTGAGATGGCTTCTTAAAACTGATTTTATGTATTTTATGGATGAAAATAATTGTTCTCAGGAATATGTTGAACCGAAGAATGGCAACACAGCAAAAGACGTATTTCTTTGCTTCAAAACAATTGGGTAAGCTTTGTCAAACTCAAAATGATATTTTCAGCACTGTATCAATTTTCTTTATTTATGTCTTGGTCATGTGTTTCCAATTTTTCTCAAGCCTGTAAATTTGGTCTTCCAAACAGCTTTCTTGAAATTTTGCCATCTGCACCTCTTAGTCATCCAAATCCAACCAATTCAATTCTGTCAGGATATGTAATAAATTATAGTGTTTGGTTTAGATTTAGAAATTGATGAAATCTGTTATGAAATTCTTTATTGAGGTCAGGTATTTCATTGAAATGTGCATTGAAATCAGCAAGGAACATCACTATTGTCAAACATTTTTCTTCATCTAATCATGGACGATGGTGATTTTTTTGCTTTTATAAAATCTGATCTCTGGTAAATGTACAGAGCGCTGAAGTACATGCCCACGGCTAAACCACTTCATGTTTTATGCATTAACAATCCGGAGTACTGAGTCAACTTCATCCAGAAGCATGTTGTACTGCTGATTGTTAAGTAAACAAGAAACAATAAAGTTAACAATTTTTATTCAGTTTCCATTTCTTGCTTATGTTTTCTGACTATCTTTTGCCAAGTGCTTGTTGTTGCAGAATGCAACGAAATGAACCAAGTGGATGCTCAATTACTTTAAAAATATGTGGCAAATCCTACATTTGATCTAACCATACTTCATGTGCCATCTGTTTTAACAGACACAATTTTTGTTTTTTCCGTCAATAATTGAAGAACTGCTTTACAAATATTTTTGCCATTGTCTTCGGAAGAGGAAGTAACTTCACCAGTTCCTCTTTCATTGAGTCATCAGTTGGATATCTAGCTAAAACAGATACTCTTTCTTCAGAAATAATGTCATTTGTCTCATCTAAGCAATAGGAAACACACATTTGTATATATTTTTCAGTTAATTTGAGATGTCACTAGGCAGTTTTTTAAAGCTTTCTTGGAAGGTATTTCTGCCACATGGCTTATCTTACTTTTGTTACTGAAATTTTGGAATAATGAATCTGCACATGATAAGATTGTTTCTTTTATGTAGTCACTATCAGAAAATGGTTTTACATGTGTAGCAATGCAGTTAGCTAATTGACAGCTTGCAGAAACAATGTTATTCAGATTTAGAAAAATTTATTCAGTAATATACACTGATTACTATGACTTCAGTTCAGGAGATAAATATTCTGTAAGTCCTGCCTCTGTTTTGTGTACCAGTTTCTTGTGGTGTCTTCTACAGTGCAGTTTAATGGTAAATGTTTCACTAATACCATAATCAGAGCAAAGGAAATAATGTTTTGCCATCATGCTCAATCAAACCATACTTCAATGTCTACCATTCCTGAAAATCTCTGTTGCTACTTAACATCATCTTTCTATTTTGGATGTTGTCATTATAAGCTTCACTATATACTGGGATAACTGTATTTAAAAAAACTAGTTTGCAGCAAAATCTTGATCACTACAGTTCATGTTTCACCCCCAGTGACATATTAGAACAAAAATTAACACAATTCTGTAGGCATGGAACAATGAGGAAAACTGCATTATATGTACCTTATTGTCCTCCCCATTACATTTACCATTAAGAACTGGGGAGAGGGACTAGATAAATACTTGCACTTGCTTGATTCACTGAAGAGTTCATCTCCTTTATTCTAATAATCTTGCATACCTAAGTCTTGAAATGGTTGTCTTGAGACAACAAGTGAATCGAGTGAATGCCTTAGGCACTGCATAAGAAGCTACAAAATGTTAATCAATTGCAATTCCTTATTTTGTTCACAAGTGATGTCACCAAAATGAGGATTTTCTATTGGTTTATATTTTCTAGCCTCATCCTAGCCACAACATTAGTAGTTATGCTACTCCTCCTTTACAAGTTTATTACCCTTTAAATTTATTTTATGCTATTGTCCTTTAAAATCAACATGGACGAAACTGAAATACAGCGCATTTTGGTGCTTATTGCTCTAAAAGAAAGGGTACTGTACTGTTATACCCCCGCAAATTTGTTGTCCCTTAAAAACTCCAAAAAATGGTGTGAATAATAAAAAATTACAAGGAAAATGAGAATTTATGTAACACAAATGAATTTTAATAAGAATAAAACAAAGCGAGGCGAAGGCTTGTCAATATATCCTCTCAATTTGTGGCACAACAGTCGAGAGGATATAACATTGAAAGGATATATTGAAGAGCCTTCGGCTCGCTTTGTTTTAATGGGTAGTCGTCTCCGGGTGCTACTGCACCCTTCGCCTTGCCTGGAACCAAAGAAACCCTCCACATTGTCCGGTGATTGGGTTTGTAAATGTCGAGACCGGCCAATCAGGTCCGATATTTAACTATCAATGCTTGGAAGTTCATCTCCACATTACTATGTTTCTTATTTATTTAACGTTTCCTATGTCGTGTTTTTATTCATTCCTAATTCCCTGTCACCATTTCAAACTGGACATCTCAAAAGACCAGGAATAAATAAAAAGTATAACGTTTTCAGAGGATATTTTAGAGCCAAACATCCAAGTTCCTTTCTGAATACCAACTTCTAGGCGACACTGGGATTTCATACAACGCCATCGCATTTTCGAGATATAAAGTTTCATTAACATAAAATAAATACGTTTTGTATTGTTGGGTAAGTCGAGTTCTAGATAATTACAAGAAATAATTAATTTGTGGGAAAACCTTTTTGGGAGTTTTTAAGGGACAATAAATTTGCGGGGGTATAACAGTACAGTACTAAAGGAAGAACCCCAAAATCAAGACAAGATGTAATCATTGTGAAAAGCCGATCAATAAAGAGAATACAACATTCACTTGTTCTTCATGCTGTCAACAAACAATTTTGAAGAAGAATTTTAATAAGTAAATGAAAAGTTTTGTATTTCAATATTCCTATTTATACTGCTGTTTTTAATCATAGTAATTTTCAATCATCTTCATTCTTTATAAAATATGTAATTACGAGCTTTTTTTTAATAACATGTTTGCACCAATACAATTTATGCATTAATAAATTTCAAAAAGCAAGTTTTTAGTAATTGGTCTTTTCCCTAACGTGTGTGCCATGGTGTCATAAAAGGTAGCGCATGTTCTGATGGGATAATATAAAAGTGGTATAGAAAAGAAAATACAACTTTATGTATTTTTGGAGCTGTCTTTCTCTGGGTTACCATTCTTTTTGGTATTCAGGGTGGAAACATAAACTAGAAGCAAAAATGCATCTCTCAGGAAAATTTATGGCTTGGTGAAGTATTGAATTATCAAGTGGCACCAGATCTTAATGTGTATAGATAACACCTGTAATCATTGGTGCAAACCGAAATCAGTCAGTGCCATTGGTTCTCCATCTTTGAAGTAGAGTATCAATAAAGTATTTCACCTGTTAGTGGCACTGCGTTTTAGTCAGAACTATTATCTGTAAACCTGTAATGCTACTGAAGATGATATTGATTTAAATTCCATCTTTTCAACGCTTGATGAAATAGTTTTGTAGTGTGTTCATCAACAACTCAATTTAATGATAATGTATAACTACTATATATTTTTCTGTTGGTTTGGCCAATTTTCTATGAGAGGGTTTCAAGCAATCATGGCTGTAACATGACTTCTTGAAGCTTGGGACTAAATAATTGGAATGTTGTGCCACCATGCAGAAATTGTTCCATTTATAATCACCCATTAGATAAGCACTATATTTTTTGAATAGTAAAAAATCTTCAATAATTCTCCCAAATCTTTGATGTATAAGTTGTATTTTTTTGAAGGCTAAAGGAAGACTGAAGACAGAAAATAATTGAATCATCAGTCTGATTCTTATAAAGGACTTGAAAACTAAAATTTTGGAATTCTGGGAAAATAAGGTAGAATATAAGTGTCTTTACATTATAATCTCTTCAGGTAATCAACAAAAATGTAAGGCTGAAACATTCTGAATCATGTAAACTTCACTCCTTTGTTTAAAAAATACCATTACTCATTGTCAGATTTCATGGAATCATAGGGGAGGAGGAGATGAAAAAAAGTTAAAATTAAAATATACTTACATTTTAATTCTTTAAAAAATATTTATAGGAAAATGACATTTGGAAAGAAAACATTACAAAGCTGTAAATTTAAAGAGAGAATCTTAAGTTAGAATTGTATTTTCATTTTATTTTAGAGCAAAATATTTGTTGAAAATTTTTGGAGGAAATATATTAATTAGGAAACTTATGGTGAAGGGGAATCTCACAATTTAAAAATAATTTAAAAAAATAAAAAGATACAATTTATTGTTTGGACTATAAGAACAATAAAAAGCCAATGGGAATACGGGTACTGTTCATATTCCAACAGCACCGAAATAGACGATTTAATTTTTAAAACTACGGATTTATTTTTTTAAAGAAAGATGCTTGTACTGAATGCTGTTGCATCCTGGCAGAAAAAAGTCATGCTTGTTCAACATTTTGTTTATTGAGAAATCAGTTAAAGAAATTTAAAAAGAAAAAGGATTTCATATGGTACTTGTCCAGTCAATATGATTAATTACAAATGATATGAACTCGTTAGCTAAATGTCAATTTTCACTTTAATTAAAGTGGAAATTACAAGTTTTATGTCAGTTTTATAATTTTGTTACTCAAAACGAAAGCTTCCTTGATTAATATTATTGGCTATACAAGTTATATCAGAACTCCCTCTCTGCATACAGATGTTACAAATAAACTTTATTTCTAAAGCAGTTACATCAACATCAGCGCAAATGTTTTGAATAGCACAGAGTGTGGTGCATTCCGAAAATGGTATGTCTGTAAATTATTGGCTGATATTTAAAATGTTAACATTTTTGGAAGGTTATCATTGAAAATTTCTTGTTGCATATTGACCGTTGAAGTTACCTGGCTGTAAAATTTATATTTTTAGGTGTATCTGTAAATCTTTTCCTTTATATCAAATTATGAATGTTAAAGGGTATTCATGAAAATTAGAATCGTTAATTTTGTTTTTCAAATGATGAATCTCATTGCTAATTTTGATTTAATTGCTTGGCCATATTTAACTTGGCAAGATTTTTTTATCATTGGAACTTTAAAAATGTAAGAAAGTTAGAGGGGTATAATGTAATCATGCACGTATTCTTTATATTATCTGCATATCCTTTTGAAAAAATTAAGTTGTTACTTTTATGATAAGCAAACATAAAGTCACACAAAATCTCAGAAATTAATATCTCATAAAGCATTAAAGTAAATAATCTTGGAAATTTGTAAAAAAAATTTGAAACTATTTCAATATGTATTTTAGAATGTCTTTCTTGTTTCATTGTAGAAATTAGATTCTGTTTCATATTACTTCAGACAAAACTAGGATTTCCGCTTCAAGTAAAAGAGGAAAGTTAGTGAGATTTCTATGCTTTAAAAAAGTCTAAAATAAACCTAATTTAAAACATTATACTTTTAAATAATGTCACTTTCCTGCATACAAAGAAATAACTTATTGTTAAAGTTCAATGAATGCTTTATCTACTTTTGATAGACAAAAACAATATAATTCGTGTAGAAACTAGATGAAAACAAAATTATATAATAGAAATGTTTAATTAAGATTTATTGTCAAATTGTAAATAGCAATTACAGTCTAATAGTCGTCAATCCTTGTACCAAGTGCTGTTGAAACATTTTCCTAACTTATATGATGTGTAATAGGAGTAGGGTTACCAAATCCTTCGTGTATGGAAAGAGGACAATTCTAGAGTAAAAATGTCACCAAAGGAGGACAGGAGGTGACAAAAAAATCTTTCTTCCAGATTAACATTTATTTCTATTCTTGCATCAAAATTTTACATATCATTTACCTATCAATCTGTATTTTCATCCAATTTGTTGTTTACAAAGTCATACTTGTCTGATTTTCCAACTCTATTTAGAAGTTCCATATTTTCGATCGCTTCTTCATAAAATTCCAAACACGACTTGTTACGAAAGTTGAATTTGAGAAAAACCAGGTTTTTTACTGTCTCCACCAACATTCTATTTCGTTCATCAGACCATTGTGACTCCATCAAACTAATAACTCTTTCAATGGTAGTGTTGTGTGCCGGAATAGCAAACATATATTGACACATTTTAAGGAATTCTGAATATTGTTCTGGATTGTCTACTGCTCTAAAAAATGCAACCCAATTCTCATTTACTGATTTTTCATGTAAATCAGGTCTTTGCTGTATAAATATTTTTAAATTCTTATATTGATTAACACACTTGGAATCATTAATTGTAATTTCCCTTTCATTTAGATACGCAGTTGTTTTCATAATATCCTCCCAAGTAGGAACTTTTGAAAGAGACATCCAATCAAAGACTTTGAAGGGCAAAAATTGTCTGGTCCATTTTTCCAAGTATTCCATTGCACTTTTGTAGACATTCAGGCAATTAATCTTAAACTTTTCACATTCTTCCCTTTGTTCAGCATTCTTATTAAGGATGGTAATTACTGTTAAAGGGAGAAACAAAGTTTCTACTCTGACTTTCAAAATATCAGTAACTTCCTCTAAAATGGACATGGTTTCAATTACACAGTTAAATTCTTTTTCCATTTTTTGAATACTGCTGTGGAAACTATAAGCTAATGAGTGTACAAACATGAGATATGCTTCACTCAATCGGTTTTCGAAGAGTGATTTTAGCACGAGGGGAGATTTTTCAGTAGATAAGAAGTAACTTTTTAATAGCTCATACATTTGCAAATCTCGTGTGATTACCGGATATAAAGGCAACCAACGTGTCTTAGAATGACTAAGAATTTGCTTATAATCGACTTCCACGAAAGAACAAAATTCTTTTAAATTCTCAACACGCACTGTATATATTGAAAAATGATTATAAATCTTAATAAGAATTCTCTCAATATCAATTGGTAGACAGTCTACAGCATGTTGGATACAGTTGTCTACAATATGAACTGTACAGCCACTACCTTCTACACATTTAAAAATTTCATGAAGTAACGAGAATACATTATTATTTCCAGTGTGTTTACTTGACCCAAAATTAGTGTTGCAATTATCTCCTCCAAAAGCAATGTATTTTTCTAAACAATTCATAAATTATTGTTTCTCCTATTATAGGAAAAACAATAATTTATGGCAAAAATAATCATCTATATTAGCGAATAAAATTCTTAATTTAAATGTTTTAAACTGCTATCGTGGAAAACACTTTTCGAAGGAATATTACCTTTTCTAATGGAATCGTTATTGAAATATAACATGAACAACTTCATCAGGATCTGAGTGAACTATTTTTAATTTTCCCAGGAAAGAGAATGCATAAAATTGATGGTAAATTACCAGTTGTTTTTAATTTAATATTTAAGAAAACCCAAAAAATATGGCCTTGAAAATGGCTACTTTTCTCTTTGCTACCTTCGTTTGGGGTAATTATTTCGCTACTTGTGTAAAAATTTTTGATAACTCTGCAAAATAATTCGTAAGTTCCGTCTGCCGCGGTTTTTTTAAGGCATTTACTGGTGGGGTTGATCTAAGAACGTCTACCAATATTAAATATCGTAAATAATGGCCCATGAAATGTCTGATGTACATATTTAATTTTCATGTTTCGAGACTAGAAACAGCATTTAATCTTGTGGGTAAAATTGGTATAATTTATCTGGTCACAGGTATTAAACCATTTCGAAATGAATATTAAATAAAAATACGAGTATTCGGAAGTACGACGCTTAAAATTAATGCGGAGCAGCCGGAGCCAAAATATTGTTTGATCAGCTTCACGCTTACGGCATCTATCGGCAGTACATGCAATGAAGTCTCTAGCGTCCCTAGTTTGAAATCAGTTGAGGAGTCAGAAGAACGTACTTTTATTCGTTTGAACTATTATTTATAACTTTTATTACTGTTCTTTATAATAACTTAAAAGTTTATTACTAGTCACATATTTTACATGTTTTCAAGTTTATTTTTAGTAAAAGAAGCAAGAAAGACTTCGCTTCCTATGTAGTTTTGGTCCGCCAAATTATCGTTCGAATTTAGAATGTTCAAGAGAATTAACATAAAAAGTTTCTTCTGATCTATCTACATGAAAGAAAATTTATGGCATAGAAACCGAAGGCATCAGTATAGTTCAAATTGGTAACATACTTTTTCAATTATTATTTCTAAGTAATGTTATGTCACTTTTCATTTGAGTAATAACGGTAATTATGTTTAAAAAAGAGCGGACATCTTGAATTAAACACTGAAAATTGGGATTCGAACGTAATCGCAACTGAATCAGTCGTTTAAGCTTCGTTAAAGTTAGTAGTACTTGCATATTTATATTTAATAACGAATATTTACTTTATAATTTATTTGGAAGTCATTATTTAGTTATATGCCTTTGAAGGAAAAAGTGTATGTAGTGAAAGAAATAGAATTTAAGAAGATAAAATTTGTAGATAATAATATTGTATTTTTTGGCATGTACAAGCAGCAAAAATATAAAATGCCACAATTTTAAGTTAAAATTACGGCAAAACATTCGTTCTACAAAGAATTACTCATAAAAACTATCAGGTTACTGCCCATTCCTACGTCATAATAAATATATAATAAATTTCAAAATCATAACGAACTCTTTTTTACGTATTAATTAATTAACAAGTATTTAACATTTATTATGTTAATCAAATAGGCAGTATGCTATGGTTTTTATGATGCCGTATTTCTATCAAGTGAATTGTCTGCATGAATCAGTATTTTGTTCCATTCTCTAAGGGAAACGTTACTGATAATGAGAAAATGTGTATATACCAAGTGAAAACTTTATGATTTTATTATGTCAGCCAGTCGGACTTGGTTATTTAATTCTAGCGCCATGAAGTAATCATTTTATGATTTCATTTTACAATACCCATGAAATGTTTTAATTAAAATTTTAATGTGTAGTTGCATAGATTTTTTCTGTACATACCAGTATTCAGTTGTTGATATACATGCTTTGTCGTTGTCTGCTAATGTTGGTTGCTCAAAGTTATATCTTGCCTAAGCTTGAAAGTGATTTCAGTTTACATTGTAATTACTTTATTTTGAAAACCAAAAATTCATTTACAGATTTATACAAATGGACACATCAGCACAGTGTATGTTAAAGTCAAGGGCCATTTCCTTTTATTATTGTCCCCCAGAAGAACCTGGAACACTAAATAACATTTTTCAAAAGGAATTTTGAAATTAAAGCACCATTAGACAAACTTCACATATTTGTTTTTGGTGACCAATATGCAACACATTGAGTTTTATGGTAACATTCAGGTCATGGTTAGTCATACATTTTTTCCACAGTATAGCATTTCCAAAATATTTTTGGAATTTGCTGTATTTATAATAAAATTTACCCATATATTCATTTAGATGTTATTAATCTATCAGTTATGAAATTCACAGTATTGTTATTTGTTGATAGTCTTACTTATTCATTTTCGGATTAATTACACAAATTAACACACATTAGTGGAGAAGTTGTGAACAAGAAGTCTTAAGTCAGAAATTTTAGCACTGGAACTTAAATATAGCTGAAGTCAATTTTGGAACAACTTTATGACTTAAATAGCATGTGTATTTTTGTTTGAATCAGAAGGTATCATTAAGGTTGAATGGAAAATAAATTTTATGAATACCCTTTGAAGAAGTTTATACAAAAGCTTTCTGAATAATCTCTCTAATATGAGTTTTATATTTGTGCAATTCATTTAAGTTGTCAAGGGTACATGAATAATTTTGGTGATGTAAATTTTGAGGTTTTTAGTAATGTTTGCTTATTGTCCTATAAACTGCTAATTTTTTTTGTTTAGCTCTCTTGTGCAGTCATCTTGGTTGTCAGTCATTCCATATGATTTTTAAACTTTTTGGTTTGAAAGTGTTGGTGTTAATTTAAAATGTTAATTTCTAAGTTTCAATTGATTGCTCTTCCTCTTCTTTGTATGTATATCAATGACTGGCATTCTGAAATTGCATAACATTGCTAGTTTAAGTATAAAGTTACCTGCCATGTATTTCACACTAAGATATGACCAATTTTATCTCCAATATGATTACTTTCTTTGACATATTGTTGAAGTGAGTGAAAATGGTTATAATGGACTTACAAGATGGAATTCAAACTTGCCCAAGTTGGAATTAAAATTGATATTTTTTGTGGATAATGTTTCAATTATGGTCACATATTAGGCATGAATATTTACTATGTTAAAATTGAATATTTATGTAGGATATTTTTGCTTAGGCCTTCAAGATATGACATTTATAGTAACTTTTGATGAGAAGCATTACAAATTTACAACAAAGCAAGTTTTTATGGTCTTTCTGCCATAAATCCAATAGTATACTTATTGTGTTACATATTTACACCATGTTACTTATTTATGATGGTCAAAAACATCTTCAAGTGGGTTTCTCCAGCTATTAAACACCATTTTTTTGAGAAATTTTTGTTTTGTATTTATGATCTGTACAAATCCATAGAATCTCTTGCACAAAGGCATGAATAATTAAAAACTTTATTCTTCTGGTTTCTTCATTCAGGGATATGATCATCTTTATTTTCAAACAGATACTTAGTATTCATTTTTGTAACATGTAGAGAGTATCTCCATCCAGGCATTTTGAAACCAAGTGTGTTCAGACTGAAAAAGTTCCTCACACAAATTAAAATTACCACATAACACATTAACCGATTCTCTGCAAGAAACATTATTTTTCCTAGACAGAAAACATCAACGTACTATTCCATTTAACATTAATCGAAGAAACATCGTCACAATCATCAATAAATTACTGCAATGAACATGAATTTTTAACGTATAGTAGATTTTTTTTGACGTTTTCTTCCGGTGCGAAATTCTTCTAACATACTTCGGAATCTCGGGGGCCCAAGCAGAATTCCATTTCGTCTTGCGGGAAATTTAATTAATCGGATGCTCTTCTTCCACGCTGTCCTTCACATCTCTTAACACTGCAGTCCGTGCATTTTTTTTTGAGGTCCATAATTTTTTACGTCTGCCGAACTAGGGACACTTTTTTGACCCTGAAATCGATACAAACTCGGGTGTAGTCTCCCCATTTCCCACTTCCTATAGGACCGTTTGGTCGGTGCATGTACGCGGCGGTCCATTAGGGACGGAGAGTGTCCTGGAGCGCCGAGCACCTAAATGAGTGGCTGTTGATTGGGCACCTGTTCCACCGCAGTCATTCCCTCCTCCGTCTCCCGTTGGCAGGGGAAGGGCGGCGTGCTGCTTCGTCACGAATAGCTCCTGCGGAGGACAAATGTTATTTTTTCAGTACACTGCGGAGGTTGTCATGTATGAGTGTGTGTTGTAGTTTAATGTTAAAGTTAATCATTACGCAATAAAATACATGACGTGTTATTATACCGTATAGGCAAGCTAGGCAATTGCCTATGGAACCTCTTTTACGTTGTAACATTTTTGACGCTGTTTATTACTTGATAACACTCAAAACTATAATTTATTGTAATAATCGGAATCTACATATAATTTCTGTTAAATTTTCAGGACTTTTTTCGAAGGGCATCCTTTGTACAGTGCTAGGAATGAGCCAGAACGCCGCTCCGGCTCGTCACAGGCGCCGATGATAACGTTACGTTTCGTCAGACATTTATCAATACCGTCCGTTTCGTAAAAATTTCTGTTCCACTACCAATAGAAGCGTTCCGTTTCGTAACATTTTCCATTTCGAGCACTGTTCATACCTCTTTTCTTGAGCTGACCCTGAATACAAGTTAATAGAATAGAAGTAAATCTTTGTAAAATTTTATGATATATATAAATACACACACACATATATATGTATGTATGTATGTACTATTATATAAAGGGCTCCGTAACCTTTTTTATTGCACAGCGTTCTTTGATAAATTTTATAAGTGTAAATTTTAGTTTCTCGTAGAGCTTAAATTTGCATCACAAAATTTGTTCATTTTTCAGGGCTCTAGAACATTTTATATATCTATTCAAGCGGTGAAAATACTATTTACTAAGTATTCATGAAGTTTCTTTAAGGATTTGAGCATTAAACGCGCGTAATTTTTGTAAATTTGTTATTAAGTTACCATGATCGATTTTCGTACTTTCCTAAGCTTCTAGTTATGTACAGGAATTAATAGAAAATTTTGTTGAACCTTATAATTTCTAGAAATTCGCCTATGCTAGACATTTCTACGTGGTTATAGAATAGAATTTTTTAACAGAAATTCCCAAATTTAGAAGATCTAGCTATAGATATGATTAAGCGGTTTTTAATATTTAATTTATTAGCAGTGTTTTACATTAATAAGGTATTTGTATTTATGTTATAAGCATTCTTTGAATTTTTCAAATTTCGTCATATGACGGCTATTCATGCTAGTCCTGCTATAAATAATGGGAAGTTTTCGTTACGGAGCTTCTTGTAAAATGCCTATGGTATCGTTTATTAGCGAATTACAAATAGATGAAAACTTTCCTACATAATTTTATTTTTGGAAAGTTAACTTTTCTTAATAAACGATCCGAAAATATTTGAAATTTCGTAAGTAAATAACTTCCATTGATGGCGTGTAGTACTTTTTAATGGTGTACGATAAAAATTGCATTCAAACTAAAGTACATGCTAGTAGATTTTTTCCGTTTTTTGAAGCAAGTATTGAAAACAACTTTTAATTTGTTCTTTTCCATTACATTTTCTAGGATTGAAAAAACTACCAGTATTTTAAGGTACCTGAAATTGACAAAGCTTGGATTGGAACTGCAACTGTCATACAATGCTATAATAACACCTTTATCGTGGTATTCATTCATTTCCTGAGAGAGAGCAAAAGGAACGTTTCCTCTTCAAACGGTACATTAAAAAAGTTTCTACATCTTTCTTTAAAAATAAAACATTTTATGGCCCTCTGTATGCAGTTCGGAGGGCGTAAAGGATGTAGAGAACGTTTTTTCCATTTTTATTAGTATCTACAATCAGTAAAACTACAAATTTTAGAGGTTCAGTAAAATTCGAAATAGGTATGGGAGAAGAGAGCTGAATCATTGGAATATATATTCCGTCATTTAAAGAAAATTGTTTAATTTATTGAAGTGCTTATTTATTGTTAATTACCGTTGAAAACTTGCGAACTTGTTATGCTTAATAACGTTTTAGCCATTTTTGTAGCATGTTTAAATTGTGTGGCATTTACTGTATTTGTATATGCAGTGTCTGCCAAGCAGTTATTACATCTGGCGGTAGCCCTCCAAACGAGAATGGCTCAATATCCTTCTAATGAACACTCGATTTTTAGGGATTTAATTCTTTTTTTTGAGAGTGTGCTGAATCTGTTTACCTTGAATGTTTCTCTGAACTGCCTCGACATGCCACAGTATATAGCAAAGTTTATAGGGTAGGAGAGTATGATGAAGAAGTTGGTGAAGAGAATCAGCACATTGGCTACGGTGTAGTCAAGGATCTCGGTGACCGAAGAGGAGATGATGTGTAGCAGGGTGACCACAGCCAGGGGGATCTCAACTGCCAAGAACGCTGTCACGACCACGATGAGCATCAGCGTGGTGCAGTTCGAGTCTCGTAAGCGGCGACATTCAGTTCGTTTGTTTTCCTGTAAAGGCGGAACGAAGAGATAGTTAAATGTGTTCTGATTTTATCCACGTTACCATCACAATTGTTCCTTTTTCCCTGGTTCAATGAAAAATTCAAACAAATAGTCATGCGAGGGTAGGTATTCGACAAGTAGAGTAATGTACGCGAGAAGATCAGCATAAATTGGCACGTTTATCTAAAGAAATTGAGGAATTGAAATTTCAGTTTTTGTTTCCATCAAGGTGGCTGTCCTGATAGAATGATATGATTAAAATTCTTCATTGTCTCACCGTATTAGAATTTTTTCTAAATACTGAATTTATTCAGGTTCTATAATTTAGGGGGACCATATTCACACAAGGGAAAAACAGGACATTTATTGGAATTTATTAGAAAAAACAGGACAAAGCAGGACATCTTTTATCTAAATTTGTTTTTTATGATGAACTTTTCAAACTTCAAAAAGGCATAATTTGAGTAGAATTCTGTAGATATAACAAAATTTGAAATGTAATTAACAAGGTGACAAAATTTTATTTTGTCCAGTCAGGTGTCCTGCTTTGTGCTCATTAAATTGTTGAGCAGGGCAATTCAGGATTGGTTTTCATTCATTGGTGAAATGGATTCAACTTAAAAAGTAGGACAAAGGTTTTTTACATTCTTATAATAGACAACTCATTTAAAAATGCAACATGATATGAAAGGCGACAAGATTTTCTTCAGGAAAAAGTAGGACAAAACAAAAGTTCACATGGTTCTAGTATAGATAATTTATTCACAAATAAATAACAAAGAACTTCTGTCACTTAATTAACAAATAAATAATAAAGAAATAAGACTTCTGCCACTTATATAACAAATAAATAACAAAGAAATAAGACTTCTGTAAATTTACAAATAAATAGCATAAAAAATAAAACAACTTCTGTCACTGAACATCCTGTCAAACTTAAATCTTTTTAATATAAATATTAGGGAGTACAGGCATTTTTCTCACTGCCATGAATCTGTTTTAGTATTTTTTCATTGCTGGAAATTAATGTGAAATTCCACAGCTAAGATTGAAATTGCATTTCACAATTAAGTTGGCTTTCAAAGTTTCTAATTTAACCCTTGCTTTCTCACTCGTCCACATATCATTGAGGACTCTCAACACAGGCATTGGTTCCAGGCAAAGAAAGACTGAACTCAACCAGAACAAGTACATTTTCAAATGAAACTGAATTACTTTTAAATGTTGAAAATTTTCTAACCATCACTTTTTCACAGAAAGCTTTTCCTCATTCCACTGCAAAAGCTTTTTCTTCTGAGCAATATAAATTTACTCTACTAATCTCATCAAATAAGAGACTTTCATTTAATTTTACATGGTTGAAAATTTTCCATAAAAATTCTATACAATCTTGAACATCTTTCCATATAATTTGCTTTTTCAAAACACACCAATCAAATACATCAAATTGATCAAGTTGTTCTGACCACTCTGTTAGGTATTCTAAGCTAGTATTGTAGAATATTTTTGAGTACTTAAAAAAATCCTTGGTTATATTATTATTGCTCTCTTCCAGTTTCCTCAGTATACATCTTAAATGAATTGAGACAAAATCTAATTCAATTTTGGATTTCAATGTATGTTTTAAGTCATCGATTACCTCAATTAGGTACTTCCATTACAGTAGCGTTTGAGTTTTCAATTCTTAAGATAGTTGTATGAAACAAAGCTGATTGTTCATGCATGAAAAGCAACCTCAACTCGGCTATTTCATCCTCAAAATATTTCAAAATTATTGTGGGGCACTTTTCTTTTAACATAAAATATGACTTTAATGGTTCAAACAAAATTAGAATGCGTTCAATAGATGCCATCAAAGTCAGCCATCTGGTTCTGGAATAACCAAGTAACCTTTTATATTCAATGGAAGCTTCCTCGCAAACACTTTTTAAAGGTAAATTTTGTAGACTATTGCCTCTATATCAATTGGCATTAAACATGCAGCCGTTTCCATTGCAGTATGAATTATGTGTGCAGAACAACCAATTCCAATCATTTTTTTTGTAACATTGCCTCTAATTTTCTGTAAACCTTTTTCTCTCATTTTCTCTTCACTCCTCCAAAATTCATGTTTGTGTTATCTGCACTTAATGCAATAATTTTTTCTGTAAGGGATTCATTGTTCAAAATTTCCATTACATGATTTGATATTATTTCACTTGTTTCTCCAGGGAGAGAAGCTAATTCTATTATTTTAATTTCAATTCCTGCTACTTAAATATCATACCAAAGTTGGAAACATTTTCACATTTTTATGGTTGGAGGCATCAGTAAAAATTATAACAAAATTAGCATTATTCAAATCATGCCATAAATCCACCATAGCAAATGGCAGAAAAATATTAGTAACAATAGATTCACATTTCGTTCTTACACATGAGAATTTCTTTTCGAATAGCTGTCAAATTAACCTGGATGTACAGTCCATGCTTTGGTAACTTTGGTGATGACATACTGTATGATAGGAAAATACACCTTCAGATATAGCACATTTTTTCTCGACATCTCCAAATGTTGTACTACATAAAAAGGATGTCAATTTTGATGAAGAGGCAGCAACACTTAAAGCTTTTTGGTGTTTGCTGGTTTCAATGTGTCTGATTATAGACGTACGACCACTGTTAGCAATCAAAAATTCAGTTACACACGCGGTACACTTCACATCACTATTCGAATTAATTTTTTTAGCATTTACAATATACAGAAATTCTTTTTGTAATACTTTGTTGAAATGGCATTTTCTTTTATTTGACATCTTGTTATTAAGGGGGTAAGATGTGTAAAAACAATTCGTGAAGTGGAGATATAGAAGGAAAGCATCATATCATAAAATAAAATATGACTCCTGATACAACATAAGTTGTCAAGAAAACCGTTAAGAAATATATCATACCACGTTCACACCTCTTTACTGCATTTGAGACATCTCAACTATCTCCCCTGTGCAGACACGATAAAAGTGGCGAATTATTGACGTATCTGCTCCCTTTTCGATTCTGTTTCATTTTCAACAAAAGATATTTTAGTTCTATATTCATATTTTGACATCCTGTTTGCCTAATGCAGTGGTCTTCAACGTGCCCCAGTGGACGTTTTAGGGTTTTTGGTGGGTATTAAAGAACACCAAATGCTATTCTAATTTTTACACTGAAAAATACAATCCTATAATAAAGTTTAATGATACTAACACATATCCTCAAATGAGACAATGTACAGTGGAAGCATGGATGGTGACTCCATCACAAATGTGTGTGATGTGGATATTAAATACCAAGAGAAGATAATAGAATTACTTCATGATGAGGAGTATAAAGCCAATTTCAATCAAGGTGGATATGTGCAACTTTGGCAGAACAAGAAAATGCCCTCTCTGTATTCACGATTGTGGAAGAAAATATTGTTGCTCTTGTTAGCTTTCCTAACCTTATATCTAGTCGAAAAGGGATTCAGTGCAGTCAACAATCTCCTGTCCAAAAAAGGAGTAGCTTACAAGTACAGAAAGAGGAGATCTTCGAATGACCCTTACAGACTTGAAGCCTGACATTGATTCCCTGGTTTGTAGGAACCAAGCACAAAGTACGCATTGAACTGTCTGTCAAATGTTTATTTAAATATTAGATTTGGGATTAATAAACCTGGTTAAATTTGATGTCTTTTTAAAACATTTATTTTATCAACAATTTTATTGTTAAGTTGGCACGGAAGGTGGGTGGTGAACTTATTTTAAATGGCAAAATATAGTAAAAGTGGGCGGTGAATCAAATAAGGTTGAAGACCACTGGCCTAATGCATAAACATATGCATACTATATGATAATATTTAAGAAAAAAGGATGCAGCAGGACGATTTAAAAAAAGCAGAACAAAACAACAAGAAAAAAAGCAGGACAGAGTTCAAAAACACAGGACTGTCCTGCCGAAAACAGGACGTTTGATCACCCTATATAATTAGATTTGGGATTTTAAATATAAACATTTTAATTTCTGGTAATGTGGCAGCTCTGGTCAATCGACATGATTTGAGTGTTATTTTCACCATCTGTGTTAATATAATGAAATATGGACAGACCTTATATGGTGATATGACCCAGTTATGTGGTTTTTGTCATGTATTTCAATTATGGGCTTTAGGCAATTTAACTACAATTTCTATAATTACATAATGGATTAGATTTTTATGCCTTGTAAAATAAATACTTGTTTAGCGGATTTCTGTTGCCACTTGAGAAGACTGGCGATTTTAACCCAAAATGCTGTCGTAATGAACTTGAAAATTTAAGGGCCGAACTATTTTATTAGATATTCAAGCCTCTTAGAAACTTCATTGTGGATAGAAAGACAGTTCTTGGCATGGAATGATATTGGTGACATTTGTAGCCATTAAAATTGATCAAATAAAACTAGTTAACACGTTCACGATGGCGTGTCCACCGGTGGTCACGATTGACTTTCTTCGTAGGCATCGTGTCCCACCAGTGGTCACTGGTAATCGGGCCTGCAGCCGCCGTGTACCATCGGTAGGCACGTCTCCTAATACGGGTTTCTTTATTATACGCCTCAGGAAGGAGTCTGCTCTTTATATACACTCACAGATATAGCTTAGGTTACTGCATGACTAATTATTGATAAAAAAATACATAAAAGTTATAATTTTAGCAAAGTTGAAAAAATGGTATAACGTACTTTTAGAACATTTTATTGCAGTTCAGTAAAACATGATAATAATAGGCAATTTGTTTATATTAGATAGAAATATAATGAAAATAAAAAATTATGTACAAAAATATGTTGAAAATACAATTGTTTATAAAGCATACGTAATATACCTACATACTAAGACACGCTATAAAAGCAATGTATAATTTGGTATGTTTTGTAGAATACAAACATATAACATTCAACTCAACTCAATTGAAAAATACACTTGCAAATAGAACTCATACATTTAACTTCTCTAAATATAATCAAATGATATGTTACAATAAATTATTTTACAAAATGCGAATGTTACGCATACAAATGTCGCTGCGATCAGTTGAAAAAACCACCACTCATAAAACAATGCAGGATATGTTACATAAAATGGCATAAAGAATAAGGTATACGTGGCAACACAATTGAATAAAGAAACAAAATAAACAATGAAAAAACAATTAAACTATAAATAATATGGTGCATAATATAAAGAGAACAAATAAAACGAATCTTATAAAAATGATAGCTTCGAATATCAACATAAAATAAAACTGCATAACAAAAAACACTGCATTTTCTTGAAGCACTCTAAGCACATTGCAGGAAGTCTGTCACAGTCTTTGCAGAATGTTCGCACTTTTTTTGCCTTTCCCGAGCTTCATTCGCTCCTTTTTCTGAACGAATTTTTTCGTAGCAGCTCATGCATCGTTTTCTCAATTCTCAGGCTGCCCCTTCATATTGCTTTAATTGATGGAGTGATTTTCTTTTCTGTGTTGACTTTCCTGATCCATCGTCACCTCCACCTCTGCTTTTATCTGCCTCATTTTCCAAAAGCCCATCAATAATCTTCTCTCTAAATTTTAACATCCATTTTTTGTCCATAATTGTTGTATAATACCCATGAATTTACTATACATGTTCCGAGTAAAAGTTCAATTGCCACTTTCTTATACCATTTTAGCGACCTTCTAAGGGTTGTGTAATATGACATCTGATCTGAAACGTCAACACCTTTCTTAGCGCTGTTACACGCTATGACTGCTTGCAGCTTCAACTTACTTTCCCCTCTCCGTGACCGAGAAGAAACAAGCACATCTGTATGCTCTGGGTTGGTAGTGATCATCATCGCGGGTCTTTTATCTTGCTACTTGATCACTCGCACACCTTTCTCATTTTCTTTTGAAATCACTTGACCTTTTTGGAGTTTATGGGCACAAACAACTTTTGGGGTTCCGCGACGATTTTTCCTCAGGGTTCCACGAACATAAGTCTTCTTCTTCAATAGGTCTTCACAAAGGGCCACACTCGTGTAGAAATTATCGGCAAACAATGTCCTTCCTTCATCTAAAAGTCACGCCATCAATTCCAAAACAACCTGATGAGCGTGTCCAACTCCACTTATTCCTGCACTGTCACTTTTGTCAGCATAGATTTTCATGCTGTATGTGTATGCTTCCGGTGTGCACAATTTATAACACTTCACTCCATGCCTGTGAGCTTTCCCGGGGAGATACTGTCTAAAATAAAGTCTCCCCCTCCAAGGCACCATTCATCTATAACAATATTTTCACCTGGAGAAACTGTTGTTTGGAATTTTCCGCAAATTAGGTCAAGAAGGGGCTTTATTTTCGAGAGTCTACTGATATTTGCTGATAAATCAGAATTATTGTTGAAATGAAAGCATTTCAACAATAATTCAAATCTCTCACGCTTCATCGTGCCTCGAATGAGATCATTACGGTACAGTGCCTTGTTGGACCAATATAATCTGATTCTTGGTAAGTGGTTTATACCCATGGCAATTAGTACTGCAAGTGTTATTTCCATTTGTGTCCCTCCAATCATGGAACGTTTGCTGAGTTCATGCGAATTTACGAACTGATTCGCATACCTATTGGTCTCATGCAACCAAAAGAGAAAAACAACACGTGCTGCAGTTTTCTATGTCGTGGGTCACGAAAAACAGCATTGGAAAGTCCAAAAGTCGCCTTGGTAGAAATTCACGTTGAGAGAACCGCAACGTTCCTCACGTGCAAAGGGACTATAGGGAAGGGAACCTGAGCGTGTGCCTGGGGAAGGGGGAAGATGCAACCATACAATAAACATCGGTCAAATACTTGAGCAGCAGCTCAAACGGAGTGGAGAGGGTCTTACTAAGCTAGCTATTGTTCGGGACTTAAGGGAAAGAAAACCATCGCGCACTGAAGTTTTACAACCGGAAAATCTGCTGGCGGTTCATTATGTAAGAATTTTTTGACATTTCATTTTATTCCAGAATAAATATTTATAATTTACATATATATTTGTAGAATAAATCTACTACACTTTTCTAAAAATTTCTGAATATATATCTCATCAGAAAACGTTTACATAAATGTAAATAATGATTGTGAAATAACTTATAATCCATGAAATGTGACTTTCCGCTGCAAGGTAAAGTTGGTCATAAAGTCCTATTATAAATGATTTTCTTAACATAGAAATTTAAATACGTGTTTTTAATTATCAAAATATCATATTTATTCATTATCACATAAAAATTTTTTTTTTCGATTTTACGCCCCCAGGGAAAGAGCGAAAATTGCTTACGTCGCGAACGTGTAATAACTCAATGATTTACATTTACTTCTGCCCTCGAGAGCATTTTATTCGGTCCGATAGCCAATGATGAAAAAGCGATCTGTGAAATTGAACGTGGAAAATTACATATTTTTCATTGAAATTATAGTCAAGAAATCATTAACCTCGATATTATGACGTTTAAAATGTGATTGGATATGAATTTCACTTGTATGATACCACATAATATTTCGGAATCTTCCAATATAAACTCATACGAGGACCATGAAATCATTCTTAAGTCCCAATACATGTTAGCAGGGCCGGCTTCAGACGGTAAGCAAGAGAGGCAGCCGCCTCAGGGAGCACAGTCAAGGTGGCGGCGGCGCCAAGTCCCTACCGGGAAATTCAACTCGTGTAGGATTCCGCCTAAGCAGAGCCGCCCCAAGAGGGGCGGCCGAATGAGAGGGTGGCATAAGACCGCTATTAACCTTTATCCGCCGATCGGCACGCCGGTGTGCCAGCAAATATGTGGGGCTATCTGCCGAACGGGCCACCGGTGGCACGCTTCCTTACGACGCCGCTCACCGACGTCGTTTTTGTCATAGAATCTAGATGTATAGATGAGACCAAAGACCAGACCCCTCTTACCCTCCTCCTCTCCTAAAGCCGAGGGTCTTAACCTTCTACTACTATAGTTATTTCTCGATCACGTAAACTACTATCGTGGGGTCTAATATGACCCGATTTTTCAGAATTGAAAAAAAATAGAAAATTTTAACTTTTCTATCAATAATGTCCATACAGAGTGATATTATGGAATCCTTGAAATGTGAAGACATAATTGATGGGTCAATATGTTAACAAAATAATCCATACAAGGCAATGAATTTTCCTTGGCGATTTATTTTCCGACGGTGAATTTTCCGTGGCGGTGAATTTTTCTCTTTCTCTATCTTCACATTTGTGATGTCTTATGCACTCACACATATAAGTTAAAATTTCCATAATTTCACTCGATGAGGATATTAAAGGGATATAGGTGGAGACTGGAAATACATGAGACTGATCAGGAATCTATACGTGAATCAAGTTGTAAAGGTTGGAGAATGCGGACACCAGCGGAGTACATATCGGTAGAGGAGTAAGACAGGGCTGTGCTCTATCGTCGATCCTATTCAATATATATGGAGAGAGGCTAATGCAAGAAGCGTTAGAAGGCACGGGAGATTTCAAAATTGGAGGAAGGATTATAAGGACAGTGAAATACGCGGATGATCAAGTACTTCTAGCAAGAAAGGAAAAGGAACTCCAGAAAATGATAAATAGACTAGTGATAACAGGTAGAAAATACAATATGGAAATAAATATATAAAAATCCAAGGTCATGCGAATATCAAGTATAGAAGAAGAAAATTTGAACATGAGTATTGGAGGAAAGCCATTAGAACAAGTTTCACACTATAAATACCTTGGAAGCATCATAACGAGAGAAGCACCGATTAAATCAAGACTAGAATAACGAAAGCAAAAGCCGCATTCAGAAGAAAGAAACTCCTACTAACGGGGAATATAAAGGAGGATATCCGCAAGAAGTTGATAAAATGCTATGTATGGGGCAGAAACATGGACGCTAAGGAAAATTGATACTAAATACTTGGAAAGCTTCGAAATGTGGACATGGGGAAGAATGCTGAAGATAAAATGGACAGATAGGGTGAAAAACGAGGAAGTACTACGAAGAATAGGATAGGAGCGAACGATTATACAGACTATAAGAAAGAGAAAGGCGAACTGGATTGGGCATTACCTGAGAAGTGAGAGCATGATTAAAGAAGTGCTAGAAGGGAATTGGATGAAAAAAAGAAAGAGGTAGGAAGAGGTTAAATGGGAAAGAGAGCTATCAAGACATGAAGACTGCAGAAAATAGGAGTATATGGAGAATCAGCTTTAACCACGAATAATCACGGACCTGTCTGTGGGAAGACTACCCATGATGATGATGAGAGAGAGTATTCGGAGATGGCTGCAAGTGTATAATTGACCCGCAGATTAACCACGTGGCTTATGTCTGTTTGGGTATTAATTTTGAAAGGAAATTTCTTTTCCCGAATATAATTTAGGGTACAGAGCCGAATTTCAGTCGTATATCATCGCTGCCGGATAATTTTTACTTTAATAGTGAAAAATATTTCCAAGTTCTAAGGCTCTATTTCGTGCTATAATACAACAAAGCTAATGTGAAATGCAAAATTCGATAACATAATCTTTTATTTAAGTTTATGATTCTAGGATGTCCTTTTATCTATGCTTGCGTAAAAAGGAAATCTATAAAAAATCTTGGCAGTCGGCCTTGATATACGCATACGCTTGGCTTCTGGGTTTGCTTCCTTGCGTATGTATCATTGATAAAGTGTTATG
Source organism: Uropetala carovei (assembly GCA_036926305.1). Lineage (NCBI taxonomy): Eukaryota > Metazoa > Arthropoda > Insecta > Odonata > Petaluridae > Uropetala > Uropetala carovei. The sequence goes on from JAXCHB010000210.1 coordinate 1,526,265, forward strand.
ATCACGATAGATGTCCATCCCGAAATTTTAAGAGAGAAGTACTTTTTAGGAGTGCTAGAGTTCTAAAAAGAGGGCCTTTGTAATAACGTTTGTCTGTTAACTTCTCCAGGCCCAAATGGACTATCGGAATTCGTCCTATTTTTTAGAAATGAAAGCTTACATTGTGGTCCTTTTAAGTATATGCGAATACGGAGCCGATCACGATCGATATTGATAGTTCGATCCATGAGAGAGGACACAAATAATTTGAATTATAGACCGTTAGACTTATAAAATCAGAGTACAGAAGCACGGAGAAGGAAAATCTCGAGTGATCAAAAAGTAGATTTATAAAATTCTACTTTTGATGGATTTCGAGGTATAAATGGAATTTTTTGAAAACTGCGCCGAAAATGTCGATAGAATTTTGAAAAATTTAGGATTGTGATTTATGCGAAAATTCTTACGGTAAATGTTCGGGAAGCAGCAGTAGACGTATCACACAGAGATACCGTTTAATCCACATTGCGTGTGGTGGCACCGGATAAAGGCGTGTTGCCCGAGAAAACAACCCTTAGCAACGTATTTTGAAAGCATGCTATGCTGAGGATTGGCGTGCTTTCAGATATGTAAAAGTTGGCGCAATTTATTCCGCTACGATTTATTTAAAAACTTTTGCGCCGCATCTCTGCTCCTATGATTGGTTTCCTTCCCAATGCAGTGACCTTATTCCGCACTTTCACTGCGTCTCCTGGTCGAGAGAAGAGATGAATGGAAGTTATGCGGGAATTGCGATGACAGCTGGGTCCCAAGAAATATTGCCTTTTTAGGAAGAGTGGTGGGGACGGAAAAGAGACGACAGGGCTCGCTTTAAATCTGGGGGGAATTTGATTCAAATCCCTCACGTGCCGGGCGCTAGGAGAAGAATATAAGGAGAGAGAAAAAAAGAGAGAGAGAGAAACAAGTAAGAATTTAAAAAAATTCAAAAATAAAATCTTTTTGCTTTATAAAATAGGCGGCCTTAAAAGGATAAAACAAGAAAAATTTCATATTATTTGCTCGTTATAAAAGATTTTCGTGTTATATTATTTTCATTACTGTTGCTTTACATATCATTTACGTAATCATTTCGTTTTGATAGGTTTTCAAGGTTGAGCTTCATTTAAAAAGAATGTGTTTTGCTATTAACTTTATATTCAAAATCCATTTACTCTACCTTATGGAATGAGATTATTACGTAAATGATATGTAAAGTTATAGTTAATGACATGGAAATGACACCAGAGAGAAAGATAATGGATTTCGGATGGAATGAAAATGGGAAAACATTTTTAGCAGAAAGTTTTTTTCCTTTTCCATCATATATTTGGATTGAAAGAGGATACCGAAGCAAAATAAGATAAAACTTTTCATAATTTAATTTCCAAAATAGGGGAAATAAAATAATTATTTCAAAAATTTCCTTGGCATTGTATCTCCAGTAGATCAATTTAATTTCCCGTCAGAATCTTAAAAATTTTAATTATGGACTTTTTCTATTTGATGTGGAAGTTTGATTCCTGTAATTTTAACTGGTTTATATTTGACGTATTGTGATCTATACGACTCAGGATTTGGCAGCGCGTCAAGTTTTATCCAGCAATTTAATCTCCGCCATTGTGTTTTTCTATGAAAATATTGTCGTAAATTGCATCACAGTTTAGGGTGGCCAGACGTCCAGGGTTTTTACTGTACACTCCTGGAGTTTGGCAGGCATTTGATGAAATTCTTATTTTGTGAGATTGTAAAACTTTCCGTCGATCATTTAAGGAAACGACATTCAGGCTGGGAAAATGATGCTTATTTAACAGTTGACCATATATGAATGAGCAAAAGTCTGAAAATGGCGTACTTTACCACATTTCATTAATAGAATATGGTCATGTAGTTTATTTTACGAGTACCCGCCTTTTAATACAACTTGAGACGTCCTGCAGTCAACAGATTTTGTTGCGTATACCGAATGTTAAAAAGCTGAACAAAAAAAAACGGTTGGAAAACATATATAGCCATGATTTGTCGTAATATTTCTAGCCGTTCAGGACTGGCAGTTTATCCATATTTGTTGCCTAGCCTTCCGCCTCAGTTGGCAATTTATTTTTTCGGTTTTCTGGGAAAAATAATGTAAGCATTTTGAAAACCCATCTTTTTCTCTTGATCGATACCTATTTCCATCGACATTGCGGTTGCCCGAAACATCGGCGTGGACAGTGAAGTGTGTGACGTAATATGACGGCCGCGAATCGAGAGAGCCATCTATACGCACTGAAGGGAAAGTATTTTCGGATGCACGGTTTTAAAAATAAATATCCGAATCTCTCGCTTTTGCCGTACACGCTTTATGGCTGTCAAATTCGTACGCTGGTTCGCACATCTGTTTCAGATTGATTTATGCGTAAGGAGGGATTAAATTGACATTTTTCGTTTCGATGGAAAAATATTTTTTGGTTTGACTATGGCGTCATGAGTATAGGGATTAATCGAAAGAATTCTTTTTACTTTCGTTTGCTCTTAGCTTCAGATTCATAAATTAGGAATGCACAGGTTTAAACAAAAGTGATAAATCCATTATTAAGATAGAATAATATTAAGTTGTATCTTCAAGATATTTCAGGATTCAGATTTCATGTCTATCCTCTTAGTTTATCAAATGTACCTTTTGATATTGTTAGAAATTATTCCGATCCGATGCTATAGTTCAAAATAGTCTAAGGAAGTGGTATGTTCACCAAAGAGAAAATATTTGATTGTGTCACTTTCCTGAAGAATTTCCTTTATGTAGAGATTAACATGCCATTGTATCATATAATGCTCACAAAGACGTACGTGTAGATACGAGCAGCTAGTTTTGGGGTTTGGCGTTTAAGTCTTAGGATTGTTGCCGCGAATAAAATGCACTGAACCGGAAGACCGGTTTATACAGTTATCAACGAGGAAATAATTTATATCGCCAAATTGGGTTGCGTTGCTTTCCCTTGCTCATACTAAAATTCGCACCTTGCACTTAATTTCACTGGTTCGTTAAAGAATGCACTTCAGAGACGAAACTTTTAAGCGACGGTGTAAATGCAGCAGCAAAGAAATGCTTTAATCCTTCTGGCATGGAAGAAACAGATACGTAATCGCTAACTTGCCGCAGAGAATAGGAAATAGGAAAGTTAGCCAAGGCACGATCCGTGAAATATACATGTGAATAACACAAATCTCAATATAGAAAAAATGAAAGGCTAGTATTTTTTAGGAAAATGTTTATGCAAAATACTTTAAAAATACTATTAAAAGTTGGAATACGTTCATTTTGGATTTACCATTATGCTAATCACTGTAATATGTTCCCAACCTGATAGGTTTGATTTATAAAGGCCAAAATAATGGCAACATAGATATTTTCGTTGAGCAAAACATCGATCGCTGAGGATCATTTATTATCTTTAAATTATTGTCTCCTTAAAGGAGAAATTGCGGCAAGTGTGAAACAAAATTACATTTAATAAATTTTTCCGTAAATGTATGGTAGGTACCCGGAAAATGCTGTTATATTTCTTTAATCGTTTTAAAGATAATCATGGTGAATCTTAAATAAATGTAAATGTGCCGCCGAAATACAATGGTTAGATTTTTATATCAATCGAAAGGTATGTTATCATGAGTTAATCTTTAGCTTTATGACTTTAAAAACATTTACGCGAATAAAAAGGCTTATACATTTATCTCCCAAAAATGATCCTCAATGTTACCGTTGCTAAGAATATTTGGAATCGATGAAAAAAATGTTTGATTAGCTTTTACATGTTCATACGCCCTCGTGGTATATACAAAAAGAAAGTACACTACAACATGTACTCGGCAAGTTATTTTTGGGGATGAGATTCGACCTGGTGGCCAGCGACGTGGCCCCATATGACAACCAATAAAACCTAGGCGGTGCCCGAGAGATTTGTTTTTACGGCCGGGGCAAAAGCAGATAAGCTTGTGAGTAATACCAGATTTTTTGTGAAAAAATAACAGCAAGCTCTCTTTAAAAAACTAGAATTTCGTTTTTTTTAGCACCATCGATTCTGCCCTCTCGTAATTCCGCCGCGGAGATCGCGTCAAAACCCTTGATATATCTCGCCCTTTGACCCCGACAAATTCGGTCAAAAATCTCGACCCTGGATCTCGAGCTATTAAAAAAAAAATACTGCGACTAAATCACGTGAGAGAAAGAGACGGTTTGATTTTTATGCTCCATTTCAAGGCTACTAAAATATTTTCAATAATTTGTCCTCAAAAGTTGTCTACCTAAATGACGAAGGTTGCCTCAGAGTCTGTAGGATTTCGTAATCCTAGCAAATACTGACGCGAAAAAACCCCTGCCTAAAGCAGGATTCGAACCCGCGATTTGATATTCAAAAAGAAGACGCTTTACATAGTTCTCCAATAAGTCAGGCGATGACATCACATTAATAACTTGGGAGCCTCATTTGCTGACGCAATATGAAAAAGCTCGTTTTACTTATTGAGGTTTGTTTAGAATTGTAAGCTTGAAATTCTTTATGAATTTAGTAAAAAAATTAGATAACATAAAGTAATCTATTCAATGGTTAATTAAAATTTTAACTTTATATCTATAACCATTTGCTCAGAATCTTAATTTGACAATTTTGAAGATCCTCTCTGCCGCCCATCGATTTTTCAAAAACATTTCTTCTCCAGTGTTATAGATAGCATTAAAGGTCAAACAAACCGAAAATTTTTAACTTTGTATCTATAACGCAGGATGCGACGAATTTTCTCGTTTCACTCAACAGCCATATGCGTAAAGGAGCACTTTTATCTAATTGTAAGAACGATTGAATTTTTCTCAATTAAATGAAAAACTACAGAATTTATAGAAATAAAACAGAATTGCACATTTTCATCAGGTGTAGCCAACTAAATCCCTAGAAGGAATCAGAATTTACCAATATATCTACGTTGCTAAGAACCCACTGTAATATGCAATGATGAGATATGTATATATGATCTCTAGAGGAGCAATTGCATTTCCGTCTTCTGCATCTTACCTGGCAAGTGAAAAAATATATTTCTTTCAAAACAATTTTCAAGAGTGCGTTTAGTCCGGTATATCTTCTTTCGGCACGCTTACTTTTTTATTACAAATTAAGTATACGGTGTTATCTATTGAAATGAGGCTTTTCAAGGAGACGCACATTAAAATCTGAAGAACCGCCTGCGGCTTCCACAGGATTAGAACATTTTATAATTACCGAAGGAAGCTTACACCAGGATGGGAGTTGATATTTCAATGTGCTAAGTGTTCCAATGTATTAAAAAATGAAGAACTGTATATATATATATATATATATATATATATATATATATATATATATATATATATATATATAATAGTAATCATCTTTTTAAAGCAACCGTAAGATTTCAGTGTATTAAGTATTTCAGAGTATTCTGTAGTAGGAACTGACAATGTGAGTGAAAGAATCTTTTCGTGGAACCATAATGCGTTTTAGTCAGCGGGAGTTGTTTTTTTTTCTCTCTCACCTGGAAAAGCTTCCGCCTCTTGACTTGCGCCGCCCTCATTGCGCGGAAGAGTAGAACGTTGAGGACGACGAGTGCCGCGCAGGGTATTGTGTGCACAAAGAGTACGCGGAAGGCGAAGTACGCCGTGTAGTATGCATCCACGGTGATCGCCTCCACCCACGCTGCCGCTCGACCCCGACACACCTGAAAGAAAAGTGTAATGGAGAGTTAGACCAGGTCACAAAACGAGAAGATGAAATTTCCATTTCACCTTACGGCTAGTATGCAATAAGGATATTCATACGCATAATAGTCGACGCAGTCTTACTTGGGTTCTGAGAGCTAAGAAAAAAGTTAAAGCGTGGAAGCTCTAGAAAAATAGATCCAGACAATCACTGGACGGCAGCGCTGCCATAAAGTGAACGGTCATATTTCCACTCGGTCACTTTTTTGTGTGATTTGGCAACGGCGTTCCCTTCAGAGCTCAAGTTAGATTAAGCGGACTATAGTTGGAAGTTGCGAGTAGGTCGGTGGGATAGATTTTGCATCGAACGTTATTTAAGGTATTTGTGCCATCAAGCCTAAATATTTTTTATAGTAAAATATTAAATTGCTCGACACATTTATGATAGCTTTTATTAAGGGATCCCAGACTGCGTTTCCGTAACCCTACATAGGCAGGTTTTTTTTTTAATTTCAGCGAAACCGATTAAGACAGATGGTTCCTCATCAGGAGTCAACAGGAAATGTTTCTTTAATGAATTTAGCAAAAGATAAATAGAATAAAAGTCCGAAATTTGAAGCGAACGCTCTAGACCAGGGATTCGCAACCTGGTGCTCGCGAGCACCGCGGTGCTCTTTAAGTCTTTCCGTATACTTTTGCGAAGCTAAAAAGCGCCTTTCTTAGTACCATTTGCTCGCCTGTTATCTTTCTAAACGTAGGAAAGGACATTTTCATTCACTTTGACGTTCATTTGATTTTATTAATGATCATTCTAACTTTAACAATGGTATAGCTGTGTTCGGTGGGTGCTCTAAAATGTAACTTGGTGCTCGCCACATTGAAAAGTTTGCGGGCCCGTGCTCTAGACTATAATTTCATAATATGGATGTTTGTTGTATATTTTAAAACGAGCAGTTTTGTGTATTAATGGATTTTCTCATCGTACTCTGTTAATTTTGTCAACTTTTAAAAATAAAAGGCCGCTATATTTCTGAAGATCACATTTAAATTGAAGGAACTCTTATACCACTTTCCAATAATATAAGGTTAAAATTTTGATTTTGTGACCTCAACATTATAATCCCTTAGCAATTCCTGGATACTCGGGGCTTATCTGCAAATATATTTACGTAGTTGTATGCATAGTCATTTGCAAAATTACCGATGAAGATTTACATACAATGTTTATAGAAAGTTATATCTCCAAACTTAAAGAAACTTAGTGAAAATATTATCAGGAAAGTAATCTCCAAAGGAACCGACGTAATCGCCCATAAAATAATCCGCTAAGCGAAATACAAATCCGCGTGGTTACCTAAACCATAATTCTCGAGGAGCTAACGCATAAAAGTTATTTTTAAAAACATATCGGCCTTATTTGAGACGCCATTTGCTCCACTCTGCGGAGCTTATAACTCCGAAGCTTATGACATATGCGGTTTAATGGGGCCAGTGAACCGAGAATAACGAGTTTTGAGCCGAATGAAAAATGGCACATAAAAATGTCAATGCTTGTGAGCGGTATATTCGAACCCAGAACCGGATGGAACATCGGAAGCTCCAGAATCCCGCACCCGCATTTACCCGCCCCCTTTCCCAACCCTCTCCCTCAATTCCTCTCCCCCTTCTCTTCCATCACCCCCGCAAAAATTCCTCCATTGTTGCAACAACAAGGGGAGGAAACGAGGTCATATCATTTTGCACGATGGCAGTTTTACGACGGGAGCAAATGACCGTCCTCCGCGATGCGTCTTTCTTTTTCTCTACTTTGGTGGAACGTGCGGTCACAGGGAAGAATAAAAGAAATGGCAATTGAAGCCTTCCTAGTTTTTTCGGCGAACCAGATGTTTTTCCCCCAGGATTAGATCAAAGGAAACTCTTATATGTAATAAAATGTAGTAAGCGGTCAGTGATCGTGCTGGTGAGGGAGATTTCGTGGGTAACAAAAAAGTAAGGGGATTTATGGTAGAGCTTTGTTTAAGAAATTGGGTTTCAAAGCACGGGAAGGAAAAATTCAGCCAAGGTTATTTTGCACAGTCAAATTCTCTTATTGTTAGAGAAAATCAACGTACATCGCAACATCCCATCCATGCCCGAAGCGGGATTCGAACCCGCGACCTTTGGGTTAAGAAGGAGTTAAGAAGGCAGGCGCATTGCCTACCAGTCCAACCCGGCGGGCACAAAATTAAACGAAAAATACGTATTTACCCAATGAAAAAGGTAGATGAAATCCTAAGGACAGGTTTTAAGAGGAAAGAAAGAGAAATACGAATGTGAGAAACGGTAGGCTTTATAGTTTATACGGTTCGAGACGAGATGAAGAGAATGGATTCGAGCGAAGATGGTTTCTAGGGTCGGAAAATGGTCGTACCGTCGGTGTTTACCTTTAAAATAAAAGGGCGTATTATAAAAGCGAGCCCGGTTCCACCAAATATCATTCCGGCCGTATGTGACGTCGCTCCGTCCGTTCCGTCGCTTTTCGAGATGCGTTTGGATTTTGCGACGTTGGCGATCGGCACACTTCTACTCGAACGCAATCTGGCTCCGTTGGTCCATTCGGAGAGGAAAAAAAGAAAATGATCGCTGGAACGCAAAATACGAGGCGAAGAGAAAAAAAATGACTATAAGGGACTCATCAGTTTTCGGACCACGCCTTTCGCGCATCGCCTTTTTTACTTTTCCATCATCTCCTCCCTCCATTTCTCCCCGCTCTCCCCCTCCCCCCTTCCATTTCTCTCTATCCTTTCTCCCGTTATGTCCGTTTTAAACGTGGCGTCCCAACACAACGTGCGCGCTACGGACTTCATTGTTTGCTCGACTTGGCGTGAGTTAGTACACCGTGGCGGAGAGGGAGAGGGAGAGAGAAAATGGGTTGTTTTGTGCTGCATCGCCAACTTAACTTCCGCTTTCTCTATCTCTTCTTCCAACTCCCTCCCTACACACACACACACATATATACATACATCCATACATATATATATATATACACACACACACACACACACATACATACATACATATATATATATATATATATATATATATATATATATATATATATATATATATATATATATCTCTGCCGCACTCTCCCTCTTTCTCCGACTGTCACATTTCTCTTCCTCTGTCTTCCTTTCTCCTTCTCTCTCTCACTTTAATCTTTCTCTCTCTCACTTTAATCTTTTCCGCCCCACCTTTTCCAGTTTCTACTTTTCCGTTCTACACTTCTTTTTCTGTCCCACTTCTCCGTTTTCTCCTTTCTCCTTTATTTATTCTCTTTGTCTCGTCTTTCTCTTCTTCTTTTTCACGCCTTTCTTTCCGTGTTTTACTCTACTCCCGCACTTACTATCATCCTTTTTTCCATCTTCCTAATGTCATATTTTCCTCCCTCTCCTTTTTCTCCTTCCCACTCAAATTTACCTGTTCTACATTTATCTCCCCGTTTCTATTTTTCTTTTATATCCTTTTTCCCTGTCTTACTTTCTCTGTTATCTCCTTTCTCTCCTCCCTCCCTTTATTCTCCTCTTTCCCGTCACATTTTCCCCATCTCTCCGTGTCTTCCACTCCTTCTGTCATCCATTTTCCTTGTGTAATTTCATCTTTCTCTTTTCCTCTCTCCCTTTCCTCTTCCCCTCCCCTTTCTTCTAGTCTATACCTCGGATAATTTTCCTCGTATTTCTATCGCCGTATCTCACTCCATCTCCTCTCCATGTCTTTTCCCTCCTTTTTTCCTCTTTCTCTCCTATTTTTATCTCGTTTCTCTTATTTCTCACCATTTTACCTCTCTCGTCCTCTATATATCTTTCTCTCATTTCCTTCCCCCTCTTTTCTCTATCCTCTTTCTTTCTCCATACTCCCTGCGTCTCCTTTTCCTCCCGCTTCTCTCCACTCTCCCTTTCCACCATCTCGCCCTTCCCCACTCCCTCCCTCCATCTTTTTACGTATTTCAACGTGGGCAAAGCCCGTCCGTTCTTCCCGGCTGACGCTATCTGATTGTGTGTTTTCCATGCGGAAGAGGAGCGGAAAGGAGAGAGAGGGTGAAAGGAGACGGGGCGTGATGGAAGTAGGGAAACACCTATGTGCTCTGTTCTCTCGCGGATACCCGAGGCGTGCCACGAGTTTCGCCCCTTGCTTCCGCCCTTACTTCCCACTTCTCTCCCTACACGCGCGGCCATTTTGCTGCCTCCTCCAACCAACCCCTCTGATATATCTACCATATCTCTTTCCTACCCCTTCCACCCGTCCGCCATCTCACCTGTCTTCCTACCTTCCTGCCAAACATACTCTCCGGTTCATTTCAATTCCAAAGCAAATTGCCCCTTTCCGTTCCTATTTCGTAGAGAGCGCACCCTTTTTGAGCCACTCTGGTCTCTTTAACTCTAAACCTCTGTCTTCCTTTCCAGTCCAGATCTTTCGGTAACGTCACACGCGGTCAGTTTCGGTATAATTTGATTGCTTTAATTAATTAGAACCGAGAACGGCTAATTATATCTCAATAGCTCATTGACCCCATGGCTTCCTTGACTTTTATATTAAACTAGCGACTTATGGGCACCATGTGCCCAGCGTTATAATACATTCTCAATCTAACGTTTAGACAAAATAAAAATCAGATTAAAAATAGTTAAATAAAATTTAATTTAAAAAAGTCGTGAAATTACATCTGTAATAACAACGTTTTTCATTTTGTCTTCTTTGCTGGGCAGTATTCTTAGGCGATCATGTCGTCGTACTCTTGATAAACCGACGTAAAGTTGCCCATGGGCAAATATTTGTTTCCTACATAGTCAGAAGTTTTCCCCTGACTCTTATTTATTGTCATTGCAAACGACAGTGTTATAGGAAATTGTCTTTGTTTCATTTCGAATGGTAATTCGCATTCTGTCATTGTAACGTCAATTTTTGGTAGCAACACTGAATTTCCTTAACACTGAATTTCCTTTGTTACTGCCAGTCGCAATTTTACATTCAATAGTGTTTTTTCCCAACTTCTTAAATATTAGGCGGGTTCCATTACAAAGTCCTCTTTTTACATTGATATTTCTTAGTAGCATTACCATAGCTCCAACTCTTAATCTTAATTTATGCGGTGGCATTCCTTGTGGTGTGAGTGAATATAAAAACTCAACCGGAAAATTTGCCTTTTCTTCTTCATTACAATTAATTAACTTGTCCGCACTTGTATATACTACTTCGCTTTCATCCACATCAATGACCACTCGATTTTATATTTCATTATTTATTTCTAAGCAATCAGCATTTGTAGATGCTAATATAACTTTTCCGTATAGTTCTTCTTTCCGAATATTTCATCTATTAAATTACCACTGCTTTTACATTCCTTTGGTAACTCTATGTAGCCACCAGAATCCTTTTGAATACTTCCATTTCCTATTTTTAACAAATAATCAGTTCAATTGCTATTATTATTAGTATCAGCTTCAACTCTCATATTTTCAGTCAACGTAAACTTTTCAAATTCCTTCCATAATTTAGACTTATTTATGCAAGCGTCATAGCATTCGTTGCGGGCGTTACTCAGCTAAATTAACTTTTGTTTATTTACTGGTTGTAGATATCAACGTAGTAATTGCGAAATTAACCTTTGTTTATTTACTGGTTGTAGATAGCAACGTAGTAATGTTAACATACTTACATATAAAAATATATACATATATCATAAGCGCTTTATATAATAGATAATAAACAAGTAAATAATTTGGATAACTCGATAGTTTTAAAAGTATTTTTCGTTTTTTAAAAGTAATGTAACTCTAGTTTTCCTATATTTACCTATCACTTTCACTCGAACTTTTTCTCTCTTCTTCTCCTGCCTTTCATTATTAAATAACTTTTTATGTAATTTTTCTGAAAAATATTTCCGAAGTTTAACTTGTGACTTTTTAGGTAGTCACTAAACGAGACTTGGTAGCGCTTTATCTTTCGACATTTTCACTCTTCGATCAAAACGATTAAGTTGTTATAGGAAAAGACTTGTTTTCGAGCAAATCATTTGGTAATCTGTCCACATATTTTCTAATGTGAGCTTGGTTTTATCCTAATTTACTTTTTAAAATGTCACCATCTTATTTAAAATCGTTTATTCTTAGCTTTGGGCCGGTTATAAATGAAGAAATTGACGAAGATAGGGTAAATAAGTCTTTTTATTTTATCCTTGCATGACGTGTTTTAAATAAAGATATAACTTTATAATCGAAAGTGTGATATTTAAAAAAATTCAATCAAAATACATTTGATTACCACATAATTTTTTCCCTTAGCCAGTCGAATATTTCACTTTATGTTAAATTGATCTGAAATATATGGACAGGAAAAACTCCAGTGAAGGAAATTCTCGCGTTTCATTTTAAAGCAAGTTAAAACAAGTACGAACTGGGGAAGTGTCTACGCGATTGGTTAAAAGAGTATAGCGTGTCTTTATTTCAGAGTTCATTGAACTCCGTCCCGGATGAACCCAAACTCTGGCCCAGAATTCGAAGTAGTGCACATTTCCATGCCCGATAACGAAAAACGTAATTACCATGCCTACGGCGCACAATGCAGACACGTTTGAGTCCGCTCATTAAATTGGTGCATTGCTGTTCGCATTCATAAACTGTACGAGAACACGCTCCTCAAGGAGTTGATTATCATGTGGAACTACACGAGGTCGATGATAAGAATGCGGCCATTTTAATTAAAAATTTATTTTTTTGCAAGTTTTTTTTACTAAGATATCGTTTCTGGTTCCGGACCTCCGTCATTCGTGCACATATTAGACTCGAAACTATGGATCAAACGTGAAGCTCAGAATGGTAAAATTTTCGGTGTACATGGACGTAATTGTGCCATCAGTTATAGGTAGAGTCAGTTTCTTTCAGTGTGTCCATCCGTTATACTTTTACTAAGGTTGATGTTGTGATTTAATTATAACGTTTCGAAGATGAAAACGTCGGAGTAGGGCATTTTAAATCATTCTCTGCCACTACCAAAAATGAATGGAAGGATTGATTAATTAGATTCCTAATCCGATTTTTTTCACGGTAGAATTCTTGTTTTCCAAACGGTATCACTTGTATATCGCGTGACATCGTTGTTTAATAATGCTAATCTCCTCCTTAAGATTTTCAAGTCTTTTAAATCTCTATATACACTTCATCTTTCCTATCCCCACGCTCGAAATACACCCTCTTTACAATGTTGCCCTTTTCCTCCTCTCTCTCTTAATGTCATTCTACGCTCATTCCGACCTCGCCTCGCCCCTGTATTCTCCATTTTCCAAGTCCCATTCTCCCCTACCTTTCTACCCTCCTTTTCCAACCTTCCCCTTTCATCTCTACCTTCCGGTCCTCTCTACTTCGTGCCCTCCCTCTCTACCTCCCTTTCTCCATCCCTCCTATCCCCACTTTTATCTCTCCCTCTCTCTCTCTTTCTGTATCCCTCCTCCACTGTCTCTGAAACACTCCCTTTTCCCCCCCGTCTCGACTAATTTAGTGTAGTGCTGGGCACCGCCTCTCTTTTTCCACTTTCTCTATCTCCTCTTCCTCCCTCTCGCGAGATTTATTGGGTCAGCAGGCCCCTCCCTTCCTATATTTGCGTAAAGCTACTTCCCTCTCACTCCAACTCATCTCCCTTGTCCTCGTCTCACTCCATTCTCCACCTCCTCTCTCTCTCTCTCTTTTCTATTTACTGCGTCTCCATTTTCCCGAAACGCATCGTTTACGTTATCCTTCGTTTCGTTGCTACTCTCTCTTTATCTCTCTTCTTCCTCACCTTAGCTCTCTCTTTTTTTACTCATCGTCTCTGTCTCTCTCTGTTCATCTCCTTTGGGATGTTAATTTGGTCGTCTTGATTCGCTCCGGAACAGTTTTAAATAGGATCTCCATGTGGTAAAGAGAGCCTTTCGTATTAACGAGGTACGAAAGAGAGGGAAGGAGACAGCATGAGCGTGCGTAGAAAAAATTTGTCCTTTCGAAAAAGAGACGTGCGTTGCGGATGTTTTCGTGTGGTATTAGGCGTGTCCAGCGATCGAACACGTTTATTTATTTCGGAAAAGCTGTTCGAGCTAATGAGACGAGAGATTACTAAATCGTGTTTCACGAGCAATGATCGCATTCCCTATCTCTCTTAACAGTATATGAGGGCACTTTAGTTATTTAACATTCCGGTTGCAGAGTGAGAGGGAGGAGAAAGTAAAAGCCAGCCGTTCTTTTTCGCGAGAAAGTGAACGAGCCTTTCTTTTTTTGGCATCTTCCCTAGAAGATTTGGTCATTTTTTTACTTTTATAAATTCCTCGTTTTAGCTACTAGGGTGTCTGCCTTTTGGAGTTCGTATCCTATCGTGACAATTGAAGCTCTTGTTGCTTTTTAAAGGCCACGAGCTATGTTTGTGAGTATGCGATAAAAGTAAATACACCAGTAATCAAGTAACTATAAATAAACAGAAACAAAGTTTTCATTGAATGATTTATTTTCACTCTTGTTAATAGTATAATGAACAATTTTAGTAACTCTAGAAGATTAGCATAAATTATACGCGTTCCTCGTAGAATATTTAGGATTTTAATTTAGATTTTTGTTTACAGTTAAGAGGCAGCTCTAACTTAGATACAAGATTAAAATACGCTCTTATTTAAGTAATTGTAAAGCATTTTTTAGGAATACGAAAATCAATGAAGTTGTATAGGTTACAGAGGATACCTAATATTGCAAACGGTATTTCCCGTAGTGTGGCAACTGGCAACCCTGATTGAATGATATGACCATGAAATTTCATTCCATTGCAGTTGAATTAGCAAGTGCATTCTTGCATATTTCAGAATGATAAAAACTTCGGAGTGATCTTTGATTCTGTGCTAAAATTACTGTCAGGGCCGGAGCGCTGAAGAATGGCGCCTGAGGCGAGAGAAAGAATCGCCACCCCCCAAAATATAAGAAAGAAAAAAAATGAAAAATGCCACCCTAGAAAAATGCCGCCTGAAGCCGTTGCGGCTCACCCCTGCCGCCGCTTCTGATTACCGCAAAAAATTGAGTTGGTATTTTACAAATTTACTTTCCGATCTAGTAGCTCCGATGATCTTCTTCAATGGATTTTACTCCAATACCGAACTGCTGCTTTCGAATTTGGTTTGATGCACCTTTAAACGCGAAACGACTTGTTTCCACAATCAAGTTTTTCTCGGCGATTGTTAAATATCGCACGCAGTTGTTCTAATATAAGACTGTTATGTGATATTAAGTGGCTCCTCTCTGGTATCTATTCTCTTCCTTTATTTACCTGCCATTTTTAATTTCTCATATAGGTACGAAGTATATTGAGAAAGTATTGTAATCGCGAAAAAAATCGACCTCGAGATTTTGACGGAAATATACGTTTTAGGTGTAGCTGAGTCCGAAAAAGTCGTTTTCGCAATGCCGTCTATCTGTCTGTCACTGGCTCTAGAGCCTAAACGGTAGAGAGAAAATGAATGAAATCTCGTATTTAGGCATTTTTCCATACAGAGCAGAAGCAATGGCGGATCCAAGCCAGGGGGGAGCGATGGAGGCGATCGCCCCCTCTGTGGATAACTCCATTGCACTCCACTGGGCGCTTACTTAAATTCATTCCGCGCAAAAATCCTCAATTATACGCCGCAGATTAGGTCTGTATAGCAAGGGAAAGAAGGATTCTGATAGAGGTAGGGATTTTCAAAATATAGGGCAGTTGGCAGGGGCGATCGCCCCCCCCCCCCCCCCCAGAAGTTTCTGGATCCGCCCCAGAGCAGAGGCTATGAAGAAATGGTTGACATTGCTCAATAATTAAGGGAAGTTTATTCTAGGCAACTTTAACAATAATTTGATTTTCTCAAAAACGTCTCTAACGATTTTGATAAAATTTCGTACAGTTACTTAAGTCTGAAATAATACTACATTTTTCATTTTTGTCAATGAATGAATATAAGACTAGTTTATTCTTGGCTAACTTTAATAACAAGTTCGGAAAGTGTACAACGGATCACTCGTGCAATGGAGTATTAGAAAGAAATGATCTACATCTACATGATACCCTGCAAATCACCAGACTGGTGGGTGGCAGGGGGTGCAAATAACGTCCCTCGTGGGAATCACTCTCTTGTTATGATCCCGTATGGTCCTTGGGAAAAACGAGCTCTGATATCGCTCGGTCCTACAGTCGATCTCACGTATTTTATTCTCGTGATCGTGCCTGCCCATGTACGTAGGTGCCTCTAATATTCCTGAGACCTCCTCTAAGAGAACTTTCGACCTAAATTTCTCCAGAAGCCTTAACCTAGCGCTAATTCTACGATCCTCTAGCGATATCCAATTCAACTCCTTCAAGAGTGATGTGACTCTTAATTTTTGCTCATATTTTTGCTTTACGAATCTGGCTGCTCTGCGTTGGATTCTTTCTAACTCAAGTATTTGTCCCTTTTCGTACGGATCCCATATGCTGGAAGCGTATTCGACCTGAGATCTGACCAATGATAAATAACACGTTTCTCGTACCTGTTCTGTGATACTCCTTAATATTCTGCCTACGAAGCCCAATTTCTTATTAGCTGCGCCTACGATCCTTCGAATATGCATATTCCACGATAGATCACGACAAATGGTTACTCCTAAATATTTAACGTACTCCGCAGATTGGATATTCAATCTATCAATTCTGTACTCGGAGTCTAATTCATTGTTCTTACTCTTCCAGAAACTCAATAGGGAACATTTGCTGTGATTAACTTCGATTTTCCAATCTTGACACCATGCTGAAAGGGCGTTTAAATCTTCCTGGAGCGATTTTTGGTCATCCTGACTCGTTATCTCCTTATATAAAACGGTGTCATCTGCAAAAAGTCTTATTTTGCAGCGAACTACCGAGCAGATATCGTTTATATATATCAGGAATAGTAGTGGGCCTATGACACTTCCCTGTGGAACACCTGATGCGACTTTTACCGGGTATGAAGATTTCCCATCAATAACTACTATCTGTTTTCTGTTGGAGAGGAAGTCTTTTACCCAACTCACGATATTAGGGTTTATGCCGTACTTTCCTAGTTTTCCTATTAATTTATTATGGGGTACTTTGTCAAACGCTTTTTTAAAATCAATGAAAATGGCATCAACCTGAGTGTTTTTCTCTCCGCATTGTAACAAATCGTTTACGAACAGGGCGAGCTGCGTTTCGCATGACCTACCTTTCCGAAACCCCTGTTGGTTTTTGCTTAGCGAAGAACGACCATCTAAATAACGCAAAACAGAGCTAACGATTATATGTTCTAGAATCTTACACGATAATGACGTCAAGGAAATCGGTCTATAATTTTCGGGGTTCTCTTTATCACCGCCTTTGTGGATGGGCGTTACGTATGCTAGCTTCCAGTCTTTTGGAACGGTACCATGTGCAACGGATTTTTCGAATATTATTTTCAAGTAAGGTGCGAATACCGAGGCTAGCTCTTTCAACACGCGCGGGTAAATGATATACCTGTACGTAAGGGAAATAGCGTTTTAAAGTTCTTTTCTTCATCATAAATAATCCATTTTCTTCCTATTTAAAAATATTGCATGCACACGTAAGGAAATTAAACGGTTGTTTGGGAGATTGTTTATGTTAGCAACAATGAAGAAGTAACCATGCAAGAAATTTTCTGTTCAACTCGATTTAAGACATTCTTGTTCGATTTTCTAGATAACGGCTACTCCTACGATAAAAATGTATAGGAAAAGAAATACTCTAATTTATTAGTTCTACAAGTTTTATTTGAAAAATATTTTGATATGAGCAATACTTGACGAGATATGACGGAAAGTTGATTTTTTGTCACCAGTAAAGTGGTACCCCTGATTGTCGTACGTGATTCATTTTTGCGATTTTCGTATTATATTTGATTATAAGTCCTTAATATCAAATTTCATGAAAATCTGTTTGGTAGAAGCCGAGAACGAACATGCGGACAGACGGACCGACGATAATAGGCGCTCACGCTGTAAGCTAAACGCGCCTAAAAAATTGGATTTCTAAAAACCGTCTGATGCGATTTTCATTTTCTAAAGATTACTAAACGACGCATTAGTATATGAGAAAGTTTGTACAATGTATGTTGTACCGATTTTTTCCTTCTTGCTTCACCTCCAGTATATTTTTTGTATAGGTATACATTTTTTTAATTTGTCCACCTTTCAACTGTGTCTGTTTTGTATTTTCTCCTCTGCAAAGATATAATTTCTCGTTGAAACTTCATCCCAACCTTGACATTTTTCTCATCCATATTCGTCCGTAAACAACTAGCAGCTATTTAATCTTTCCTTTCCTTAGCACAGAGGCTTTGTTTTTCTGTGATCATTGTTGTTCTGTCACCGTGCTTCTGTTATGCCTTTGTTACTGTTTAAATAACTTAATGAAAATTCGCAGCTACTACTGAGTGGTATGGCCTCGATAAGCTATTTTTGTCCTTCATTAAGTAGAAGCCTCGCATTTAATATGTGAAAATGGATTTATTCATACGAAATAAATATACAGTTGAGAATTTAGGATGGCTATTTTAAAAAAGTGCGCATTCTATAAAAAATGCATGCAACGGCAATTTTTTATTTTAGTCTTCTCTAATACATTGGTAGAGAAATTATTTTCTTGGGTTAATATTTCATTTTTTGTTTTCGATTTGGCCTTCACCTTTGAAATGAGTGTTAAATACCAAGTACCATCGAAATACTTCAATTGTTAAAGCACATGGCATAGATAGGCAAACAGAATTCATCTTAAAAACGCTCATAATACGAGATAGTGCTCTTTTTAGCCTCAGTACAGCCTAATAAAGGGGCATACGTTGACGTAGAGAGGGGAATAGATAAGAGAATGTTGGCGATGTAGGAAGGAGAAATTAAATGTTCTTGATTCAAAGACGGGGGCATGAAATGTCTGGGACAAGTTTTAGAGAGGGAAAGGAATGCGTAGGAGGAGGTTATCCGAGATAACATGCTAGAAAAGTGACAAAATGGAAGGAAGAGAATGGATGTTCCGAGCAGTGAGAAAGGGAGTGGCGGTTAGAGGTGGAGTGGAATCAAGGGCTCGGAATAGAGATAGTTGGACCCTTGGACTTAGCGAAAGACGAAAAAAAAAACTTCCGAAACGCTCGTTGGAGTCAAACCAACGGAAACTTCTCTTGAACTTCCCTTTAGTCAAAAATTAGTTCTTACCAGACTTGAACAAACATCTTATAACTCATAAAACCTACCAAGATGGCGGTGACGTACGTATGTATATAGACATAAAAACTCATTGGTATTTTTTAAAACATTCTTTATATATCTTTTTATGTGATGAATAAGTACTTTTGATAAAGGTGCTCATAGGTTACTCTCAAAATATTAAGTTAAATTTTTATTTTATTGATCAATCACAGTGATTAAACTATCGTGCAGCAGCTATTTATAGAGAAAGTGGAAGAAAAAGGTAATCTTGTGTGTGATGCTGCAGAATTTAATGTTGACGAGACATTACCATATCTCAGTTCGAGCATTAATTCTGTATCCCACAATACAAACACAATGGAAGTTTCTGCTTAAAGCTGTTGGAAATATAACAGCTGAAGTCTTTGAATGGCCGCCTTTAGGAGTTGGGTTTATCTGCGCGGGACCATATGGCACTGTAATTGTGTTATGTTTCCCATTGCCTGTACTTAAATTAGCACGCGTTTGCGGAGTTGTTTTAATTTAGGAATGAACGAGTGATAATAAAATAAAACAACCATCTTAAGAAGTTCTGCCTTCATTTGCATCCTGTTTTTAAATAGTCATATTATTACCTATTTACTTTGTTTCAACTGTCATGTAGTGTCTATCGTTTGCAGTTAGACCTAGAGTCTAACTGCGTTGCAAATGAAATAAAATTAATTACCATTGCGGTGTACATATAGTTGCCTAACATGGAAATTGAGCTTAAAAAGATGCATTTTACGTACATCAATCGATATTTATTCTTCATTGGGATACACTGACATCATCGGAGGTTCAAAACTATGTAACGTTTAGTTTTTTAGTTATATTTCTTGTTTTCACTTTGTGAATACAGATATTAGTTTCAGCCGTCTGTATGTATGTTTACATAGTAGAAAAATTGTTCGCTGAGTATTTTTAAGGGAAGGAAAACTAACTAAATTGATCTAATTTCAGTAGAACCCTCGCTGGGATATTCTCGGCACCCCTGCTAACAGTCTGTGCGACGAAGACGCTTACATTTTATTCTGTCGCGACAACTCCTGCCGCTTGTCAAGACATGTTTTGTTCGGGAGAAAATGTCTTCCGTCCAATAAATGTTTTATCAGGGGTGACATTAAGAGAGGAGGTGGTGAAACTTTTCTCGTGTCAATCGACCAAAATCAAAGCCCGAAGTTTTCTACTGGGTAAAAGTTTACGAAACTTGCGAAAAAGATTGCTTTTCTTTGCCAAAGGTGTCTCCGAGGCCGATTAATTAGTGTCCTAGCTGGATTTACTGGTTTGGTGCCAGGCGATTAGTAAGCTTCACCGACCGGAGTTTTCGTAAAATTGTCAATGGGGCCGTAAGATTTAATTTCCTGAAACGCTAACATTTTATGTTTTATACGTCATTGCACGTAATTCATCAGAAATAAATAATCATAGATATAAAAATATATTTTTTGGAAATTTCTATGTCGGTTCATTCGGACTTTTGTTATCTTTAATTAAAGGTAGAATTTTTTGATATATATTAAACACGTTTTACGATTCATCTTAAGAATTTTCGTGGTCGTTATTCGGAGTTTTAAAACTATTACCGGTATATTTATTTTAATTAAGGAATAATTCATCATTCGCTGTTAAGCACGTTTAAAAATTTGAGTCTTTTACGCGTATTATCAATGCATCTTACCTTGCAAAATCTGGAAGGGTAATTCTCCATTAATAAAAATTTTAAAAATACACGCGCGGTGCCTCGGTTGTTTAACCAAACTAAAAAAAGCTATTAATCACGGAAAATGATTATATTTAAATATTTTATAGCGACATCGATCGCCGCCTTCCCGAAAATAAATCCTTCTCTATGGTGCCAAGAGATATATCTCCGTATCGTATTAAGGTGCGCTATTAAAGTCATTCCGAGATGAAATGGGTTCGAGGAAAGAGTATTTAAATCTCGTGTGACTGACAGCGTAATTAAATATAAATTAAGACCGAAGGGGGGGGGGGGGAAAGGTTTTAGGGTAATCTGGTGAATATATCCTCCGCAATTGAACATATACGAGGTTTATGAACTCGGGTTCGGTCATGAAACTCCCGTGTCGACACGTATATCACGCAACAAAACCCCTTCCAGAAAAATTAAAGATAGGGTTTTCCCATTCGGGTTGGGTCAAAAATAGGATTTTGGATCTCGTTTCCGAGATAAATCTATACGACGCTCGGCTTGCAGATTAACGCTAGATTTCGCGTTTCATCGACCATTAACCATTTCCGCGCGGTTTGAAATGTAGGAGGGAAACCGTTGCGTTGTGGGAAACGACGACGGCGCGAAACGTAGATACGGGGCTATTTAAACGGCTTACACCCGTTCCTGGGAAGAACCGGAACGCGTTTTATTTACCGAAATTCACTCACCCGTGTACGTGTTTATGTATATGTGGGTGTGTTTATACACATAAAACATTTATATAATTAAAAAAGCAACGTTAATATCCATCCGAAAAATGTGGCTAGTTACCAAATGGAGTGGTGATATTTTAGTCTCTCTAAGACTTGCTTCCAAAGCGGGGTGCCGCAAAAAAATTTGTTAAGCAAACAAATCAACGAGTTTCAGACGTTGGTAGGTAATAAGGGCGACAATTTTTATTTCGATAAATTGATAATTATACACTATTGGCAAATCAGTGTATCCAAACGTTGTGAATCCCGTGCGTAGAAATAATAGTCTTGGTTCCCGGTTGGGGTTCTTTGAAAGAGCGCCACGCCCACAAAGGGTTTGGGAACCTCTGCTCTAAAGAGTAAGCGGTGGAGCTTTGTGAGGAGTTATCGTTTAGATGAAACTGTACATCTGCGTGTTACATTTTATCCTGCAATTCGCTGGATAGCTGGGGGTGCAATGCGCCAATTTTCTCTCACAGGTTTCACACCACAATTACGATCTCTAATTGTGCTGGAAAAAATAAACCTCTATAACGCTGTCCTCAAATCTCACGTTTATAATTCACAGTTTTGGCGTAACTCTGAGGTATAAATCCATGACAAAAGAGAGAAATACAGCAATGTTAAAATTACACTTCAATTAACATTGTTATTTTTTTGTTTTATCACAGATCTCACTTGTTTTAATTTAGTAGAGCATAGTGAAAAACGAATTACGCGAGGAGAGAATATAGTAAAACATTGAGCCTAGATTAACATAAAGGGGGAAATTAAGTAAGCGAAAAAGAATATTGTGGCAACAGTCTGTGTTGTGGTGCAGCACAGAGGAATGGGAAAAACCAACCTCAGATCGATTCCGTCCATTTAAAATGGAGTGGAGAAATCTTTAAGTTTTTGAAATCCTTACCTCTGAAAAATTGGGCGAAAATTCGAAGGAACGTAATTCGCCTTATGATAAAAGAATCGTACTAGTGACTCGGTTGGGCAGAAATGAAAGAAGCCGAAGGTGCAATTGGGACATTTTGGGGTTGGTCAGGGCTGCGTTGGACTACACAATTCGAAGATTTACAATAGCACAGGTGAAAGGATGATTTCAGAAATATGCAAAAAATATCAGTGAGATAGAGAGACCAACACAGGCTTTGCCCATTTTGGTGGCAGACACGTTGCCTTCACCTTTTAACATAGGCTGTTAACTCACCTTTAAAATTAAACAATCAGGAAGAAGCTGTGACATTTATTAAATTAAAACGCGTGATAAAAAGTGATAGAATTAAATATAGGAAACCTTGGATGGATAAGAGTGTTATTTCTGATACCATTGTTGTTTAAGGAAAACATTACTTTAAATAGCGGTTTACGTAACGGAAGGGAAAGAGCAGGAGCGCCTTTCAGTTGCCTTTTGTCTGCTACCCAAACCTTCCTATTGTTCTAATTTTCAAAGGAGAGTGTCTTCTTAATGAATGGTGCCCGAAACGGATGGGATAGGAGCGCCATTCCCGGGCTCCTGAACCCAATTTTCTCGTTTCTTTCTTTACCACCTGAAAGGTTTTCGTAGTGAGTGGTCGTATTTTTGGATAAATAGAAATTATCTGAGACAGACTGTTGTTGTGAATATGAAAACATTTTAGTGTAGGTTGTAGACTCTCTTTGATTTCAAAATATAGGTTTTCTAGGAATTTCGTATTTCTAAATTAATGCGAATATTTCTGTACCACTTTATAGCTCCGTATGTACCATCCAGGGATACTCATGCCCCCCTCCTCCCCCGTTTGAAAACGTCTCTACATATAGAATCGGGTTTAACAAACAGTTGGTCTGAATACCCTTTGTGGGCGTGCATGTTTAAAATAACGTGTAACTACTAATATGAGTTAAGAAAACGTATTCATTAGCGTCTCGCGAATACGAGGAAGTTTTAGAAGCTGATTTTGCGCCGATTTCTATGTTGCGTAGGATTGCAAAGTTAAGCTATCACTTTTTGTATTTAAGTAAAATATTTTCATGCGGTGTTCCTATTTTTTGTTTTATACATATTATCGCTTTATGAGTCTCGTTTTCCTCCGTGGAAACCTTTTTCTAATTTAGTTGCTGGAAGATATTTTAACATCGGTTCGTTGTTGTTCCTTGTTGCCATAGCAGCATACCGTTGGTATCATAAAGCGATTCTCGATGCGCCGTGCAAGTGTTTCTCGCGGGGGACTCACGCAATTCCTGCGGGCCATAAAGCGCTGAAACCGTTAATCTTTCCGATAGTCAGATCTTTGGCAGCAATGGGGAGTCTAAACTAATGGGAATTGGCAGGTGAGACGCTATTTATAGGCGAAAGCGGGATTTTAGTCCTATGGTAATAAAAAGTCGTTCAGAATGGGTGGAGCGGAGTGAATGGGAGGATTCTTTACCCCAGAAGTAGTTATTTCGAAACGTTTGCCGGAATTCATCCTCTATTTATGGTTTATGACTATCGTGAAAATTGAAAATAACTTAATACAGGAAACATTCTTGACAATATGGTTCACTATAGATGTTTTGCAATCTAAATGGTTGGGTTTTGGTTGTAGGAATTGGTATTATGCTTAAGCTGTTTTGGTTTTTCCTATTCCAAAACCTCAAATTTTGTCATTTTTTCTTAGCAGGATTTATAAATTTTATTTCCATGTCGTCCTATTGGTGCCATTTCGGGAATAAAATTAAATGAACGCACCGTTAGGCAAATGAAGAATCAAAATTCACGTTATTTGTTTTCATTCGAGTAATTACTGTAGTAAGAACATTTTACTAGAGAAGCCAAAAATGTTCAGCTTTCTAGTCGGTAAAAGAGCTATTTGCTAAAAGGATAATTTTTGATCATCGATACGAATTTCGTGGATGCATTTATTAGGATTTCCCTATAGACGTTCCTCCATTTATTTTCATTGTTTATTTAAAGCAAAATCATAACAGTATATAAATCGCGATGGGCGGATAGAGCTCTACAATACAAAGGAGTGTATTAAAATCGATATAAGCTTTAACTACACCTAACCATAACCCACTTTCGTATACAATTCCAATACAAAGGACTCAAATATAATTAATAGAATAGAGGATACACTCGCACACCTATCTAAAAACAGTGATCTAGTTAATATTTTGTCATCCTTATTCATTACCCTCTCCTTTTCACCACTCAGCGCCTCATCCTATTACCAAGGTGATTACGTTGTTATCACTATCCTTTTAATCGTCAATCGTGATAATTAATTGTTCAATGGTCCGACCCAGTCCCTTTAAATTAGAAGTTTTAATCACTCTTCCAATATCCGTCTGACTCTCCATCTCCTCTCCCATCTGCTCATTTACTTTCATATGTCAAACGCTGTACCTGTTGAATTACTTGAAGACTTTGAAAGTATAATTAAAATCTCTGTGAATTAGCAAACTTAAAATATTTGCTTTTGTGACCTTTAAACTTGGTTATACTAACAGCTTGTGTCGTATTTAATATTAATAGTTCCATCGCACCTCTCCTCTTTCCTTCTTGTTCAAAATAACGGAGTAGCCTCGTATTTCATCATTTTATGTAGATCACTTAAAATTGCTATTTGATGATCATGAAAACTGTAAGCAGATTATGACTGCATATACATAATGTCACTCAAAGTCAACAGTATAATGAATCTATTCTACTATTATCATTTCTGTTTGAAGTTTTTGTCGTTCGAAAACTGGCGTTTATAGACGTGTTATTAATTTTTGGCGTAGAGCCAAATTCTGCCGTTTGGGATTCATTTGCTTCGAAAATCTAAATTTCGCGTGAATTTTTAACCTTAAGACGGAATGTGGATTGTTGCGAGCGGGGGGAGGGGGGGGGGGGTGGCTAGAAATTTTAGGGGTGGTGGGGACGGGGGAGGGAAGGAGAGTAGAGGATGGTGGACGGAATGATTGATGAGAAGGGCCTGATGAGTTAGACGAGGGGGACGTTTATTTCGGAAGGACATGGTGGTATGGGACAAGCCAAGAAAAACTTGGCCGGGGCGAGTGAATGAGGCATTGTGTGCGAGAGATTGGAATAATAAGGGACTGAGACGGAGGAAGGGGGAGATGGAGGGAGACAAATGGGGGGGGGGGAAGGATGGAGGTGAAGGCAAGGAGATGGAGGTAGGGAGATGGAGGGAGGCAGAGAGAGAGAGATAGAGAGGGGGTCAGAGAGAAGGGTGGGAGGGAGATTTTGAGGAGCAGGAGAGAGCTAGAGAAAATGAGAAAAATAAAGAAAGGGTGATGAAAGGTGGAGAGATAAGGGAGGGGAGAGAAAGAGAGAGAGAGGGAAGCAGAGGAAGGGAGAAAGCGTGTACGGAGCATGCATAGAAATGATAGATTCGGATCTTTTTTTAAATATTTTTTATGGGAAGAGAAAGAAAGGGACCAGCGAGATGAAGGTATGTAAAGATATAACGAAATGGCGCCCTTCACATCTTTCATTACAATTTTTTTAAACTCCGGTTTCTTTTACAGGGACAGGACACTTTTTTAATTCCCGTAGTTTTTAGGAAGGGTAGGGTGGGCTGCAATAAATAAATAAACTGATTGAGGCAAGATATTATTTAGCTTGAGAGTTGGGCATTTCTTCGGGAAGTTTTGTTATAGAATGCTTTGAAATGATTACTTGGTCTTTCTGCGCTAATTCAATTTCTTCTATTTTGTAATTATTTTTAAAAAAATGTTGTGAGGTGCAAATATAAGAAATTTGTTACTTTTAAAACTTGACTAATGGTTAACATTTTCCCGGTTGTAGTGTTGTTTATTTGCTTGGTCGTTAAATATTTTTGCTCTTTGGCAAATTTCGCGGATTCCTAATATAATCGACGAGTATTAACTCCATACGATAGTTCATATATTTTTCTGAGAGGTCCTGGTTGCAGAAATATTTAAAATCTTTGACATTTTATCTTATTACTACACTTCCAGTCTAAAGACTCCACTTAGAAACATGTTGACGCGGACAAGTCTTTACAAATTCATGGTACATGTCATGAATGGAGAAATCGTTCTATTTCTTAAGTGTCTAATTTTGTCTTTGAGATGCGTTGCGTCGCAGAAAACCTGCCAGGGAGGCGTGTTTTTTTCCATCGGTACACCTACGAAATATTTTAAAATTTAATTTCTTTTGCTTACTCGCGTACATACTTCATTTTTCATTTGCATTTTTAGGCGGTTTTTAATTCGCCAATAAACAGTAAATCTCTTGTCACGCATCAAAGGCACAAAAAAATAAATTGAAAATCAATTGTAATTTTCGGGAGGCTAATATCTGTTTTTATCCTTTCGTATATTTTTCATATTTTCAAAGAAATGCATTATTCCTCACCACGAAAAAAAGCATTATTAAGCATTAAGAAAAAGAATAAGTTGATAACACGTAAAACTCACCTTTTTGGTTCGAAGGCTTTCATTATTTTGCTCTTTAAAATATCTTAAAATTAAATTACTGACACAAAATTTGGGCTAAAACACGCCAAAATGAATGAGGATTCTTATTCTTACCGTCGAATATTCAATCTCATTCGAATTCGCTCATATTTTGAATTTATACTCGAGTTTTGGTAAATCTTTTAACATTTCAATAATAAGATTCGATATTTACCGTTATTGTTGTCCTCGGTAATTACATGCGTATGCACTTAAAGAAAGGCTTAAAGATCGAAAATAAGATTAAAACCTGCTCGAAATGACCGAAGATATGAATTTAATGCAAATAAATCGGACACGGTATTCATGTTATTTATATATTTTTATCAATATTACTAAAATCCTATTTCTGGTTGTCTGTCTCTCTCTTTAACGCTCTATACCTCAGCTATTTTTAATCTCCGGGAATTTCAGCCCTCTTAAGTTTATTTTTTATCGAGTTATTCAACTAATTTTCTTAATTTGTTATTAGAAACCAAACATACATCCCTTATAAAATATATTCATTAAACTCATATTCAAAACATATTCCCGTTAAAGTAATCTAAATCCAATAGGTACGTGGTAGGAACGAAGAAACAGCGAGCAAAGGGGGGAAGAGGGGGTGAGGGTTGGCGAGCGTCAGCGAGCAGGGGGCTTGCCCCCTAGTATTTAAAAAAATCGTATTCTACTCTTTGTTCATTATATGGATCCGAACTAAAACAAAATTTTGAATTAATAATCGATTTAATATAGTGTTACTAATGTGCTTTGATGTTTTGTGTGAATGCGATTCAATTGTAATTTTCTATAGCCTATAGTCAAAGGGATGGTTATGTTTTCCAAGTTATTGGTAATTCTTTTTAAGGTTTTTACAATCAGTTGTTTGAGCTCTCTATCTAGTTGCATTGAAATATCAATAAGAGGAGCTTAATTAAGATTATAGTTACCATATTATTTTAATCAGTCGCGTTTTCCTCTTTCCACGGATAAAAAACATTTAATGGAATGACTATAGCGAGAAATATACGTAGTTGAAATACTATTAGTTTAAAATGAATGTTATATCTCCCATTTTGAAACACATACACTTTGAACGAGCTGTTTATCAGTTTAGTGCCGTGCTCTTAATTTTACGAACACAATTTTTATTTCTTAAACTACCACAACTGTTATTATGTATTCGGCTCATCCGTCTTTGTTCGTGTACAAAATTCCTCAAAACTGACTTAAGTCACAACACCGAAATTGCAGATAATTCTACATTAATGCTACACATGGTATAAATGTGGTGTCTTTTAATCCTATTACGTAAGTATACAACGCGTCCCAATTGCTGTAGAGGAAACCGCTCATCTAATTATCACAGCGACACTGTCCTCAAAATCACTCACCTGAGTTTTGTGGCCATTCCACAGTATGTCCGTTGATGTATACTGGGTGTCGAGGAACCTCGTGGATTGGTGAAGCGCCGCGGCCGCTGCTATAGCCACTACTCCCCTCCTCGCGGTCGTCATGGTGCACCACGACCTCGCCGTGGCCGCATGACACACGCATATGTACCGCTGGGCAGCCAATGCCAAGGTCAGCCAGACGGAAGCCGTGTGGAACAAAGCGGGGACGACCTGTTAAAGAGAACAGGGAAGGGATTAAACGTTATCCGATAGGATTTTGACGATCTCAAAGTTGTTGAGATTAGGTCATTGCATTCTCTAAAAGACAAAAAAACTATTTATTGGCCAAATTCCCGCTTAACGTTTCGTAATTACGTCATCAAGGTATCAGGTTCGAGAATTTAGAAGATAATGACTAATCTACATTTTATTGCAATTAAATTTCTAGGCAGCGAAAGATAAAATTCGGAAGTAACAAGAACTCTAATTACAAAAAATACATTCGTTTTATTTGCATGAGATAAAGATGGATTCCTTCAGCAATGCCTTATGGAAAACATCTACTGCCGGAATTTAATATTTTTGTCGTATTTTTCGCGTTATTGTATTCACTCGCATGCAGACCTCACCCATAGTTTCTGCTTGAAAAATTATATATTTTTATTTTCCGCGGAATACATTAAATATGTACATATATTTTAAGAGAATTAATTTGACGTGAATACGTAGTTATTAATTGGCCATTAGTTACTAAATTTATCTTCTGGCTTGCGGTGAGCTACCAGCATATAATGAATGGAGACGTCATTCAATTCCTGAAATTCACTTTATTGGATTTATCGTCTGATAGCTACAGCATTATCTCAAAACTAACAAATGCCATCGAAATGGCGGTTACCGTCGCATTTTCGCGTTAAATTCAGCGAAAAAAGCTGAACGACAGGGAATGGCTCATTTATGTAAAAATCTCGATTCTTAATGCTTCTGCATTCGTATGTTATTTTATAAGTAAATAATGTGACGTGATTTCATTTTTCTACTTCCTAAAACAAGGTAGTTAGAATCATCCCAAAATAGAAATTATGCCAGAAAATATATTGGCCCGTATTTTATTAAGAGAAAGAATTGACAATCTTTTTAAATAGCTTTGAAGTCCTAAACCAGGGGCGTCCAACCTACGGCCCGCAAGAGTATTTTATGAGGCCCGCGAAGTTATGGTCTGTGATATTCATTACAGATAATTTTGTACATTTTAAGTTCGATTGTTGCCGTGACACATTGTCTGGCGAAGATTTTACGCTAAAAATTTTAAAAACTTTATTATTAATTTTACTTCTTATACGGCTCGCCAAAGCACTCAAATGTATGAATGCCACGTAAAAAGGTTGCACGACCCTGTCCTAAACAGCCGATCAAAAATTGAGATGATATATTATCATTATCTGCGGTTTAAATCGACGATTCCTGTTAAGCTCTTTGTTTTTAACGATTTACTACGGATTTCCACAAATATTTTTGCCGTTTGAAATTTAAATGCATTGTGTGGTATCTCGTTATTTATCAAAACAAAACGCAAGGGATTTATGGTGTTAAATTCAGTATACGGTTAAAAGTTTAGCGTCGGAGATGACGAAAAATTTTCACCTGCCCAAAAGACTAAAAATTACGAATGCGGGACGGGATTAAACGACGCAAAACTATTTACCGCCTCGCTCAAACCTATCGCATGACACGGCTTCATCCTTTGAAACGCTCTTCAAAGAGGCAACCTTTTGGTGCTTTATTTATTGTGTATACCCAAAGCGGTTCAACGCCGGGATCCGGATTGCGGTTAATTATAGAGACAAGGTCGCTCCCTGTGTTAGGGACTCGATACAAGGCAATGAAAACGAAATTGTTTTTTTTTTACTCCCCCTCCTCCACGCGTCTATTTCAGGGAGGTTCTCGCGTTTTTATTATTTCCACGAAACGGCTTTTCCTACAAGCGAGGGGTTCTCTCTTGCACAAAGATTTTTTTTATAAACTCCTCCCGTTTTTTCCAACGCCTCGGGAGGTTTTTATAGGCGGACTATTACCGAGGCTGCAATTAGAAGAGCAAATAAACAAGAAAAGGGAGCAGAAATAATGCGCATGGTCACGGTTTGGTAGATGATCACACAGGGATTACTGGATTTTTTCCTTTCCCTCCCATTCTCCCCTAAAATAGAAACAGATTATACGATCTCTCCTAAATTAACAGTCTCTGGCAGTCTTTTTCAAGTCTATCGAAAGAGATATCATGAATAACCTCAGCGCCGTTTTTTAAAAATTTATTTGCACGCACGTATGTATGTTACTCCGCCAAGTTGTGCAGTCAATGAAAATGGTTCCAGTCCATTATTTCGCGTAGTTAATAAGAGATTGCTTTTTTCTTTCTAAACTGGGATAAATCTCTCCTTCGAGTTTGCCGACTCGTTCCGCTTCGCTCTGTAAATTTAAGGGGAATTCGTTGCGTGAGTTTCTCCGCCAGATTATCGAGCGTTGCAATTAAAAGTAAAATAAGCGGTCCCTTCTGATAAAATGCTATTAAGGTTCATTCGAAGGGATAAACCTCGCGCCGCGTAACATTTCCATCTCTGGAGAAGGTTATGGAGAGGCTGATAGGCCGGTAATGTCAAAGCGGTGAAAACATCCGGTGGTGATAGGAGGTGGGTAGAAAATTAGTTGAATAATTCGATTTCTTTTCCGAAACATGTTCAGTCATTCATTCAGATTCACGGATATTTCAGTGTTTGATGTAGAAATTTTGCCTTTATTTAAATCATTAAATGAAATTAAAGGGAGGCTTTGAACGTAGTGTTGTGAAAACTTTGATTAATCTTCTCTGATGCATTTCTGGGCGTCAAGCTCTTCGGAGGGGAGGTCGTTAGTACGCATTATTATGCATCTAACACTTTTTTGGCGTCATATTTCCAATTAAGTGTATCCATTACAAGAAATATCTTTAAGATTCCTTAAAATAATTTTTAAAATGTTATCTTTATGAAATGCCTGTTGCATTACAGTTATAATGGGAATATAAAATTTTGACCGTGAAAGTTGAACAAATTAACTTTAGGTTAATTAAAAATTTTATTTAACATGATACAAATGATGGAAGCTATAATAAATTCAACGTATATTCATGTAAACATTAAGCAGAAATGGTTTTGAATGGCGTATTTAACAAAAAAATACTAAAATGAAATTTTTGAAAATCATCAACAATTTTCTTCAAGTTTTTTTTGCATCCATTTTACTTTCTCCATAGGAGAAAGTATTGCATTCCTGAAAAAATCGAATTCGAGATTTCACTAGTGTAAATGCCGATCGTTATTCTTAGGACGCTGATGTCGTGAGCAATCATATTCATTATTCTGTATGGAGGAAGTCATGGGCTGGATACATCAGAATTTTTTCTAGAAAATGATTAATGACTGAAGATAATAGTTAAAATTTAACCATGCGAGTGCACATATATACATTATTCCTGGAATTCTGTAAAATCATAGACGACAGAGATTAATGAAAGTAAAACATTTCCTGAATAAACGACGCTGGTTCGATTCGAGTTACGTTCCTTTTTACTTTCTCCATACGTAGTAATGGGAAAGTATTGTATTCATGAAAAAAATCGACTTCGAGATTTCAACGGAAATACATGTTTTGAGGTCCCTAGAACACGTTTAGTCTATTTTCGGAATGATGTCTGTGTGTGTGTGTGTGTGGTGTATGTCATTGTGGGCGCTCTAACTCAAAAAGTACGTGCCATATCGTTACCAAACTTCATATATAACACTTTAGCATGAGTACAAAGAACTGATTAGTTTTTGGACAATAACGGTTAACCGGAAGTCGAGGTTTATTCGAAACCCGATTCGGTTTTTGCGATATTTCTTCGTTAGAACATCATTATTGTATATACAATTCTATACAAAAGTTATAGAGAATGTAATTTCCTACAGTTTTTATTTGAAACAATTTTCTATAGGAGTTATTGTTTAGGAGTTATTTATAAATAACCGGTTTTTCAGTTTCCGTTAAATATCTCCTTAAAAACATCGTTATTGGTAATCTTCGTAAGGACCAAAGTTGTAGAGAATAATATTTCTTCCAAGTTTTGTTTGAAACTAATTTTCGTAGAAGCATCCATTTCGGATATATTTCGCTTTATCTTAATACCAGTAAACAGCGCCAACACCATGTAGCGGAGAATTCTGTAAACATTCAAAATATACGTAATTTACGGCAACAAGGACGATGGTATTCTTTTACGATTCGAAATAATAATTTTGCCTTATAATGCTATTCATAATAATTTAAATATATGGAGAATATGGAGAAAGTCATGTGTTGGCCACATCAGATTTTTTCATTTAACGAATGTGACGTTTTTGTTTTTAATTTTCTAAATATTTGTAATCAAGCTAAAGTTCACTTTTACTGCTAACAGCACTCAAAGGTTTTGCAATTTAGACTTAGTTTTGACTAAGAAAAAAACTGAAATTTCAATCTGTAGAATTATGGTTCTTGCACAAGTATATAGAGCTAATTATAGCATTGATTTTTATTTTAACCCATAGGACAAGATACTGGTGTAAAAGCGCGTCCATATTTGCTGAGGTACGGACAGGAAGCGGAGCATTGGAATGATGTCATGAAGTTCCGGCTTCAATTCAGGTAATGCCCATTTTTCTATTTCTTGTGTGTGTGTGTATATATACACACATATATATATACATATATATATACATATATATACATACATACATACATACATACATATATACATATATATATATACACATACATATATATACACACACATATACATATATATATGTGTGTGTGTGTGTGTGTGTGTGTGTGTGTATGTTCACAAAATTTCAGTTTTAAGCAAAATATTTAAGAAAAACTAAAATTTGACGAGTAAACCGCTACTTCCGGTTGACCGATTGTTATCAGTCTTTTCAAATCTTAAGAATATATATAAAATCACAAATATAAAATTTCATCCTGATATGATGAATAGTTTTTGAGTTAGAATGCACGCAAAAGTTGTCACACATACGGACACACAGACATAATTGAGAAAACGGTCAAAACATGTTCACGGGACCTCAAAACGTGTATTTCCGTTGAAATCTGGAGTTCGTTTTTTTCCACGAATACAATACTTTCTCTATACTACGTATATGGAGAAAGTAAAAAGGGCTGACAAACAAAATGTTCAAAAGAATTTTTTTCTAGCATTTATGAGAAGAGCATTAAACATCAAAATTAATTTTTTATCAACTTTTAATTCCAGAAAAACGTTCGTAAAGCTTAAAAATAAATAATCGATCTTATTATTGTGGCATTTCGATATGGTTTGCGTGGGATGTCCCGGCCAAATCGCTCCGAAGAATTTCTTGCTCAGAACTGGATTAAGGATTCACTCAACGATACAGTTGTCTACTGTAGGTCAAACTTGTGATTCACCTATGCATCCTTATGCATAAAGGTTGAGGAATGACGGTCCGGTTCGACGATGCAAAAGTAGGGCGTAGTTTGATTAATAGCCACGAGGGGATCGTAAGGAGTTTCTCCGCAATTGGGGCATGCCTTGGAACGTTCATCCATCAGCTTCGAGAGACGAAAATAGGTTATTTATCACGTATAAAAATTTTCTCGGCTGAAAAAATTATGGATAAGAAAAGGCCCCAAGGAATCAAAAAATTATCATCGTCGCAAGCTTTCTTCTATCACGAAGTCAACGGTTCAACGCCTCCGAATTTTTCCATTCAAGGTTCATAGCCTTTAATAAATCTTAGCGCCATTTTCCTACCATCACAAAGCTTTCGGAACAATTACTTCTCTATTGTTTATTATCTGCAGCGTTATCATTACGCCTTTTTCCGTTCATTTTTATCTGTTCGGGAATTTTTTTCTCTTTGTGAATTTTCCAAAATTTCTTTTTATGTTACACAAATCGTAACATGTTATTAATTTTATTATATTCGATTTTTCAGAGTAATCAATATTTTTTCGACTGGATTTGTAGATTTGTTGGAAAATAAATTATTTGGTAATAAATTTCAATGCTAGAGGAATCATAATTTTGAAGGTCAGGGGTCGGCAACTTGCGGCTCTATAATCCAACTTCTCCTTAAGCCTAAGACGAATTTGCGATTTCAACTTCAATTACCGAAGGTTTACTTTTAATAATAATAAATTTATGAATCACGAAATGAATTTTTGAAAATAAGAAATGTCTTATTTACCATTACTACGGCTCTTCTTGTGAATTTTTTTTGCCTACCCCAGGTTTAAACCGTCTACCAATCTATTTCTAAGATAAAGAGGAAAAATACAATCCTTGGCAATTTCATAAACGATGCATAGGACTTCTAAAGTGAATATACTAAAAATAATCGTGACTTAGTATTATTGCACCATGCTTCAGCCTCATCAATAATTTCATTTTTCATCGTGATGGCATACTTTATTCTTTCCTATTAAATATCAGTACGAAATGGTAAATCATTATCTTTAGTTACATTCAATGTTTCTACTCCCTTTATGATATCACCTTAGCATTCCATAATGTTTTCTATGCCATACAATACGGCAGTTATCTTTTAATCTACGTAAATCCCTTTTCCATAATATGCCAATTTTTACGTTCAATAAAAATTGCATTACGAATCAGAGCATCCATTTTAGGCGCGTTCCGCTTCCAGCGTGAGCGCCTATTAGCGTCGGTCTGACGGTCCGTCCGCATGTTCGTTCTCGGCTTCTACCCAACGGATTTTCATGGCCATTGATATTAAGGACACAGTCAAAGGTAATAAAAAAAATCACATAAATGAATCACGTACGACAATCACACCACTTTACTGGTGACAAAAAATGTACTTTCCGTCGTATCTCGTAAAGTATTAGTCATATCAAAATAGTTTTCAAATAAAACTTGTAGAACTAGTAATGTGCAGTACTTCTTTTTCCATACATTTTTATCGTCGGACTAGCCGTTATCAAGAAAATCAAACGAGAATGTCTTAATGCCATGGAAGAATAATAGGAAGCGCAGCTCCCAAGGACAATGGTAATACGTTGACGGCAGAGCGATCTAGCGGTCAATACGAGCTGAAGCGCGCCTAATTTAAACTCAAGCGGCAGACCAGGTTTTGGCAGTACATTTGAATTAAGAAGCTAGATGACGTATTTAACATAAGTTTAGGGCTTAAATTAAAACAAAACAACTGGGTGCAAGATTTTTTATTTACTCACGTAAAGAATAACAATACAACATTTATAATAACACAACATTCTTTTCCGGATAGAAATACATTCATAAATAACAATAATATTTGTTCCGGCGACTCGTTGGTAAAGGCAAGTGGACAGTATAAATTAATAAATGCTAAAATTTTCTAAAACTAACCAAGGTGGTTTGATGTTCAGTGAGCTTTGGGAGAATGTAAAACATCCTCAGAATCCCTCGACTCATCTAAAAGAATTAGAATACGATAGGATTAAGTTAACGAAATTCGAAAAACCGATATATAATAAAATCGAAGTTTCACTGTATACCATGTATAATACTCAAACTTTTTTTCATACCTTCAAATACACTAGGAACGGCATTCGCTATTAGGAGAGGCCGAGGGAATCTGCTGCGGAAATCATCATCTGTAAAATGATCACTGCAGACCCTATACTTCTTCATACAGTTGATATCCGCAGACATTATATCCTCCCTCGCAAAATTTTGCCCTAAATTATAAAGCAGAAATGGGCATCAAGACTAATAACAAAAACACGTAATTCTCAACTTAACACAAGTATTCCGTTTTATGCGGTATCTCTTCTTTAAGCTCACCTCGAAATATCCTTCGGAAATCCGAAAAACGAAATCTTCTTGTCTACCCTGCAACCGTTAAAATTGTTGCACCGATATGCTGCACAATAAGCATTCCGTGCCATTTCAACAATTAGAAAAACACGACGCTGGAAAACCCCACCTTTCCCGCGCGATTTCCAACGAACTGGTTTGAACAGTTTGAATCATGGAAAAATAATTAATTATTATTATTATTAATTAATTATTTCTTCCATGGTTTGAATAATGAGTGTGAAATGGGCATTTTTAGACTCATATTGACCGATAGGATCCCTGCAGGCGCAACCATCAGAGACATCTATAGGTATTCGGGAAAAGATCGAAGCTGCACTTCCTATTATTTCTTCCATGTTAATTCCAGTTGAACTTAGAAAATTTCTTGCATGGTTACTTCTTCATTGTTGCTAACAAAAACAATCTCACAGAAATACGCTTAATTTCCTTACGTGTGCTAGAAATATTTTTAAATAGGAAGAAAATGGATTATTTATGACGAAGAAAAGAACTTTAAAAGCCTTACGTACACACACATAATTTCTTTCAAATACTCCATTGCACGAAACGCGCCCATTTGTGATACGCTGTACACTTTCCTAACTTGTTTCTTCCTCTCGTTTATTATTCTGTCATTTGTGGCTGTGATTTCTGTTGAAA
Source organism: Uropetala carovei (assembly GCA_036926305.1). Classification (NCBI taxonomy): domain Eukaryota; kingdom Metazoa; phylum Arthropoda; class Insecta; order Odonata; family Petaluridae; genus Uropetala; species Uropetala carovei. Next base: position 1,563,042 of record JAXCHB010000210.1, read on the forward strand.
CTTCTACTGCTCTTTGTGATGACCATTCATTAAAAACCTAAAATGATACCCCAGTGATTCCCTTTCCTCAGGATAGTATTGCTCTGACCTTTGCTTGATGCTCTTGGATTCTCAATACGAAGTCAAATTTTTATCACCATACCACGATAGTCACAAAAATAGCATTTAAATCATGTATAAAGTAATAGTTGTCTCTATAAAAAGGTCTAAGGATATTCAGCAGAGTGAAAAATTATCATTTTCCTGAATGAGTTAGTTTTATTACGTGGCTTATCTAATTGTTTTCTATCAAATTTAATTCTATTCCAAGTTTTTGTATCATTAAATTTGAATGAAAGTGGGCGTAATTAGATCTTGGACAGGAGCAGTTACGGAATAGGATTGTGAAATATGGCGGATTTGCTAATAATTAAGAATATTTTAATGGTGGTATTCATACTCATGCAAATTTAATCAGTTTCTAGGACAAAATTCTGTGAGTGCTTTTCCACACTTTTGGAATCTAGTGTGTGGTCCGGGAAATGTTTATCCCGCATCTACGTGTTTTCGAGCGTTTCTGGAGTTGGAAGTTGTTTTCGTGCAGGTTTTATCTTCATTTCAGAGACATGTACTTCAGATCGACACAATAGAACTTGGCCAGAAAGTATCGCACATAGGAACCCTGTGACGCTCTTGCTCTTATCATTACCTTCACGTCCATAGACAATCTCTCTGTCCAAACAAGGACACTTTATTGGTTTTACCCAAGATACCGCTTCTCACAAGTCGGAAACTTCGTTGAAACTAAAAAGGAAATATTTTTTTTTTCCTTCAGTCACTTTGAAAACTGGAACTTATCTTGACAAGACGCAGTTGTTGAAAAGATGCTAGCATGTTGAAAACTTCTAACTAGGCGATGCAGTAAACAAGTTTTTCATATTAGGAAGGTGAACTGTGTATGCCATTCTGATGTGTGCATATATATATATATATGTGTATAAATACATACATAGGTGTATATATACGTACACAGACATTCCCCTAGAATTATATTTTGAATTCCTAATAGAACATATAATTACATTTATTGATGAATATAAAACGTCATAACAATACTCAGATTCCAATAAATTTACATCAGTTTCATCTTTACCAAATTATTTTCGAATGCCTCTAGCTTTCCTTTTTTTCGCGGAATTTGCGTATACATTCAACCCCGTCGCTTCTAAGGAGAATCACACTTGAAAAATGAATTCTCTCAGAGCCACACTGGGACGCGTGAGCTGTAACATGATGGATGGTGGATGTTACACGTATAAAAAAAAAGTAACTCCCCGCCGAACATCTCGGCACGTGGTCGTGAAACATCGATCGACGCCCTCTTCACAGGAGACCGCGCGCGCGGCAGAAATCTTTTGATGAATTCGCGCGCCCCTTTGGGATTTTTCATCACCCGCGCAACATGTCGGCGTCGGTGCGGTCTGTGGATTTCCATTGTAAAAGGAGTGGTCTTTTGTTTCTTTATTTTCTCAATTTTTTTCCAGCCCTCCGCGCAGGTTGAGACCTTTCTTTTATCGATCCTCTCTGTCGTTTCCTGCGTCTCCTTCCATCTTTCTTTCTTCGACTTTCTCTATTTCTCTTACCTGTCGCTTTTTCGTATTCCTTTCTTCCTCTCTCACTCAACCATTTTCCTGTCTATTTACGGATGTATTTTATCTTTCTCTCTGTTTATTTCTCTATTTTTCTCTTTGTTATTAATCTTCCTCTTTTTCTCTGTTTTGTGGCCGTTCCTCTAATTCTTTCTTTTTTCGTTCTTTTGTTTTCTCTACATTTCTTTCTATATTTATTCCTCTGTATATATTCCTTTATCTCTCGCTTTCTTTTTTATGTCTGTTCTCTTATGTGTCTTGTTTTTAACCTCGTACTTCCTCTCCTCCGATATCTCTTCTTATATTCTTCTTTTTACTTTCTCTCCATTATTTCTCCATTTATAGCTTCCTTTTTCTCGCTCACTTAGTATTTCCCTAATCTACTCCGGCTTTGTTTTTTCTCCTTTTCCGTCCCACATTCTTTCTCGATTATTTTCTCTCTTTTTCCCTTTCTTTTTCCTTCTACCTCTATTTTCTCTTTTCCTTTTCCCCTTCTGACTTACTCTACCTCCTCCTTTCTTTCACCCTCCATTCTTCCTCTTTTCCCTTCCTTTCGCTTCCGCCTCTCTTTTCTTGACACACTGGCGATAAAAAAAACTTGTCCCTTGTTGTCACGACTCATTACTCTTCCAATATAGGAACAAACATGTATCGATATCGTCCGGCGATTGCATTTCACGGAGGGATGGGATTATTAAGATTATTAATGGGCGTGCTCGTGGAATCGTTAAAAAAAAAAGAAATGCGCGTTGGAAACAAGAGAAAACTCGAGTAGTTATTTGTTCCTCGTGGGGAATCGAATTTCTCGATTAGAGTTCGAATTTTTTTGTGGTCGAAGGGATTTTTTTCAGAACCCAGTTTCCGAAAGAGGGCGGATATGATTAAAAAGCTTTAAATTCTTCTCGTTTTCGTTCCAAATTCGGCGAGATTGTGCCCCAATCACATTTCCAGAATGAAAGGAAACTTATTTATTTTTGACGATTCAATTATTCTTTCTCCTCAAATTAAGTAGAGATTGATGTTCCGGACAATTCCGTTTATTTTATTAATTGAATCATTCCTCGTTCGGTTTAAATAAAAACATTTGGTCAATGTTTGGAAAATTAATTTTGAAATAAGTCGAGCGCATAGGACAGGGGTGGCCAAGATTCCTGGATCTTGAAAAGTATGGGAGAACCCGTCTTTTCATGTAAAATATCACATTTATTTAACAGTATAATACATACAAGCATATATCTAAGCCTCTTGTCATAGAACTAGTGGACTTGTGAGTTTCCATTCTGGTAGTAAGAACCGATAAGGTCATTAACATGTATCTGAGAGATGGATCCCTCGATAGTGTGGCGAGAAACAGAAATTTGCCCCATTTGTCGGTGAGTTTGGGTGTTGCTAGGATCTAAAAATTAAACTACTTCAGCAATAATATTCGTAAGAAAGTTTCCATCAGAATATTGAAGTTTAGCTCGAGTAATATTCCACGGCATAGCAAAACTACTTTCGGTTGTTGTGTCAGCTTCTTTACGGAACGATGCGTAATGCTGATTATTTAGGCTCAGCTTTTATGAGATTGGTTTCGTGGATATATCCGTAAGAGTAATTTTTGTAATTCGTTTCATAGGGATTTTTCAAAAATCCTTGCTCCTAGAATACTTTTGAAGACTCATTCCCACAAATCTCGTAATTGAAACGCCCGCTGCACTCTGCAAGTAAATGTAAATATATAATAATGAAAATAATATTGTTAACGTAGATGTTTACATCATGAAGATGCAAAGATACCTAATTGAAATATAATAGAAAAGTTTTAGTTAACAGATACTTACAAGAAAAATAGAATTACAATTCCGCGTAAACCTTGAAAGGATATGCACTGTTGCATGAATTATCGTATTTACCCGAATCTAAGATGATGATTTTTTCCAAACCTTAGCCCGCAGTACGAAGTAAAATTTGATTTTTACCGAAAGAAAAAGTCAAAAATCGAAAATTTATACCAAACCATTTCAATGAAATAATTATACATATACTGAATACTTGTGTACGAACTATAAACCACATACGATGAATTAGAAAACTACCGACTTTATTTTTGAACGATTCCGTTCAGACAAGTATTAGTTCGCTAACGATTCTCAAAAGTTAACTAAACTCCCCATCTCAAGTTGCTAATGGTATTTCGCAGAAATGAAAATAAAGTACGCGCGTAATTCATAGTGATTACTCCAACAGTGTGTCATAAATTCTCTGATTGTGATTCTTTCTTATATTCGTTTTAAATACGTCACCCTTGACATTAAAATGGCAGATAATATAGAGATAAGAAGTACAACTGCAAAGGGAATGATATCAAAAGGAATCAGGCATAGTTATTATGCAAATTTTAAAACTAATAGTGATAAAGTACGTAGAAAAAACTAATAACTGTGAATCCAGTATAAATGTGCGTAGAAAACAGTAACGTGAATGTGCTAAATGTAATCAGAAATCCTTCAGTGGTCCAAAATGTGGTCGTTTTCATGACGTAGAAAAACAAGTGGTTGAGTTTGTACGTACTCAGAGACAAAGCGGAATGCCAGTTTCATGTGAAATGATTAAACTCAAAGCACAAGAAATTGAAAGAGCACCAATGACAGGAATTCAAGGCCAGTAATGGTTGATGTGTGCGAATGATGAGACGAAATTGGTTTTTCTAACACCGAAGAACTTCACTGTGCCAAAAATTGCCTGCAGACTTCAGTGAGAAACTTTTTGCCTATCAGAAACATATAACTGGACTTAGAAAAACTGACAATTATATTTTGAGCCAAATAGGCAATGCCGATGAAACTTCGGTTTTCTTCGACGTGCCATCTAATTACACTGTTAATGAAAAAAGTGTGAAATCTGTGATAATAAGAACGACAGGTAAGAAAAAAATGCGAGTTACAGTAATGTTGGCTGTTTTGGCAGATGGAACAAAATTACCGCCGTATGTTATCCTGAAAGAAAAAAATAATACCCAAGGAAGAACTGCCTAATGGAATTATAGTTAGATGTAATAAAAAGGGATGGATGTCAGAAGAACTTATGAGAGACTGGTTGCACGTCATCTCTACTAGAAGACCAGGTGTACTATTAAGAAAAAGAGGGATGCTTGTACTATATGCGTCCAGAGGACACATAACACTTGAAGTTAAAGATTCAATTAGGGCAATGAATACTGACCTTGTAATAATACCGGGAGGAATGATAATACAACTTCAAGTTCTCAATGTTGCTGACAACAAGCCTTTTAAAGATAATTTAAAGCGTTTATATTCTGAGTGGTTAGTAAGTGGAGACCACCTAACACCAAAGGGAAACATAAAGAAATCTGATGTTGCAGTTCTCTGCCAATGGATCAAGACATCATGGGAACAGACACATCCAGAAGTAATAGTGAAGACATTTAAGAAGTGCTGCTTTTCGAGTGCCATGGATGGAAGTGAGGATGATGTTTTGGGGGGAGTATGGATGAAATTGGAAGTGATGAAGATAGTGAGAATGAGGAAAATCTTGACGAGAGTAAGGAGAGTGATGATGATTGATAAAATAAGACATGATATTCGAGAAAAATTATGGGAAAGTTTTGGCTTTGTAGATTATTTTAATTTTTGTAGGAATGACATGCAATTAGGTAAATAAAATATTTTTTCTGTTTGATATTCAACAAAATTATGGGACTATAAAAATGTATGCCAGTTTTTTAGATTTCAAAATTGTTTTGCATGAATCAAATGTAATTAGGTCATAAAATCTTTTTTTTTCTGTTTTAACAATCCTCTAATAGGGGGGATCATCTTAGATTCGAGGTCGTCTTGGATTCGGGTAAATACGGTATACTGTCGTAACAGATGAATTACAGAAAGACGGAGATCCGCAGAATGCCAGAAACACATACTAACTTGTAATCCAACATTAAGAACAAAACTATACTTTCCCATTTATTAATGTCGTAATCACAAAAATACTTGCCACCACCCAATATTGGAGTTATACGCAACCGATAATTTCCGTGCATGTGCACTTAAATAAAGGCTTAAAGATCGAAAATAAGATTAAAACTTGCTCGAAATGACCGAAGATATGAATTTAATGCAAATAAATTGGACAGTATTTATGTTATTTATATATTTCTATCTATATTACTAAAATCCTATTTCTGGTTGTCTATCTCTCTCTTTAACGCTCTATACCTCAGCTATTTTTAATCTCCGGGAATTTCAGCCCTCTAAGTTTATTTTTTATCAAGTTATTCAACTAATTTTCTTAATTTGTTATTAGAAACCAAACATACATTCCTTATAAAATATATTCATTAAACTCATATTCAAAACATATTCTCGTTAAAGTAATCTAAATCTAATAGGTACATGGTAGGAAGGAAGAAACAGCGATCAAAGGGGGGAGGAGGGGGGGAGGGTTGGCAAGCGTCAGCGAGCAGGGGGCTTGCTCCCTAGTAATTACCTAATCTCACAATTAGTGTGGTTGTTGTAAAAATAGCAGTGAGATGATTCAGAGGAGCAAGAAGCAGAGAATTAAGGAGGCAAATCTTACAATTATAGCGACGGCAAAGGTTTATGTGAATATGAAGGTTTATGTTAACCTTTCTAAGAATTTAGTAAAAACTTTTTTCACACTTTTAAATGTAATTTATCTGTTTTATCTTGAATTCAACCTTTGAAACTTGGGGTGCTTGTTATATTCGGGCACGTATAGTAATTGCTACGCCGGGGTTCTCCCGATGTATGATTGGATTGGGTTAAATGCAATGTGTACAAATAAATAATGATAAAGATAACCTGCACTTAAGCATCGGGCCATATAAAGAACAGGTATACGTTTAATATGTGCAACACACTGTGTGTTGCGTAGATAACAATATCGCCAAATGCTTATTTAAAGAAAAAGAGCAGCCCGTGAAAAGCGAGCCGCATTTTGAGCATGAAAGAGCGATTAGTGGTTTAGCCATCCATGACATAGGATTAAATATTTAGTAATTTGATTTGGTTCGATATCGACAAGGAAAAACTGTCTCAGAGGCGGTCATGCAGTTAAAAAAATTAAACTAATTTACCACGTCTTCATTCAAAAATAATTTTCAATTAATAAAACTCCAAACATGGGTCCTTTTATTCATATCCGATTGTAGTTAAAAAAAACTTTGAGATATTTGGTATGATTCTCCAGATAATTAATTTTGCCCTTAGTTAATTTAATTTTCTACTACTAGACGCAATTGAGTGTTTGATAGTCGTACAGAACTGGAGAATTCCTAGTACAGTCCGTTTTTTGTTTTATTTTTAATTTACGGTGAATATGAGTGGTGCTGTTCCCAATTAGATGGAGAAGTCTTGCTCTCTCTTTCACAAACGCAGGCACCAAGTGAGCGAATGGATGTATTCATTTCATATTCATCATTCCACTACAGTTTTCTCTCATTTTTTAAAATACACATTGCAAAATATTCCGAGAAATTTCTGCCGTCCAGCAAAATGAAAAGAAAATAGAGAAAAGTACGTTATAATTGGGTTTTAATTCGCGTGTATTTAACCGTTCCGAGGTAAAATGAAATTCGAGCGTATTCATTCCGGAAATTTGGGGGAAACCAAGTCGTAATGTTCTTTAAGCGAGGTTACCGTAAGAGTTTCGTATAAAAAAAAACATTCGAACTTTGAGTGACCTTTAACGTCTGGGCGTTCGACGACTTTCAAACCAAAGCACGACACGATAAAAAAAGCTTTTTTATTTACGTTCGCCGCAGTATCGTCAAATCGCTTACAGTAACAATTTCACTTCCCGCAAAAATGATACCGGGCACCATCTACAAAGTTCGAGAGACAGTCCAAAAAAAAAAGACGGGCGAAAGTCTCTAGGGTTCCTCGCAATACTTTTCGTGCGTATGGATAAGATTCCTCCCCACTAGGAGAAAAAAGAAAATATTCTTCGGAAAGTTTTCTTTGAGAGAAATCCGTCGCAAACTTTCACTTCCTCCGCGGACGCCTTTTTAAACACCGTAAACTATTATCGATATTTTATTACACTGTTGGCCGACCTGTTTGGAAGTCCGTTACTACTTTTCCGGACCGTAGGATGTTTACTCCGCGGCGATTTTGCATCGTAAAGCATGTCGTGTCCTTTTTGCGGAGATGCGTTTCTTTGTGCGACCGTGCGTTAAATTTCCTAAACGTCTTCTGCTTTAATGCGATGTCTACACCGCAAGGAAGATATCATATCGTTGCATTCTGTCGAGTGAAAAAGTCGGATTTCTCGGATCCAAGGATTATGGTTAAGTCTAACGGAAGAGATTTTATTCATTGCTTCGTTTGTGTCTTTCCCTTTGTAGATAGTAAACTTTTTAGGCACTCGAATGAATTCAGTACAAACTGCCATTTATTTAAAAAATTATTAGTATTTAAAAATATGATACTTTCATATTCATTTTTCTGTTAATGCATATAATAATTTCGATGCATAAATTCGCAACATTTTATGATAGTACCGATTACATGAATAAATTTAAGCATATCCAGTGTACAGTGCGAGACTTCCTTATAATGCATATAAAAACGTCTCATAAATGTTAAAACAACATACTATATAGGTAGTCCAAACAATTATAGATTTTATTTGGGAAGGTAAAAAGTTGCTTATGTATTTTTAAAGTTGAGCAATAATACGCAGCCGCATATTTTATAAAAGAAACATTTTTTATCTATCTCCAAAACGAAAATTGTCGAAGGAAAGGGTTTTCGATAAATTATATTTAAAAACGAAAAAATAATACAAAGCTGCTCTAATAACTTTAAATAGATGTGCCGAGGGAAGTATTTATATGTATTAATAGTGATGTATCAATAGAGATGGATAACCGCCAGGGATATTAATGCTCATTAACCATATAAAAAAAGCTGGTTAAATGAAATGCAAAATGCCGTAGGTTATTCTTGAATATTAATGAAGATTTACCTCGTTACACTGCACAAACAGCGTTTTGCGTAGAAGTAATGTTTTTAAATAGCCTGAAAGAATAGTAAGATGGTTATTGCTAGCGTCCGTTATTAACGTTTCGAGTTTTTTCAACGAATAGCTATGTATTCATCTATTCTTCTAACAAACCGTCTAAAATTATTATATATCCGCTTAATTACTTTTTAACTCATGATCTCAACCAAAAATTTCCATAGTTACAGTCCATTAATTTTCTGTCTGCGTAATTCTTATTTTTATATCATGTCAGTGAAACTCTGATACTCAAAGCGAGTAATTTATGTTAGGTTAGAAGTTTTCAATGGGCTGATTTGAGATATGGGTTATTAAATATCGTTTATTAAATGGAGTTCGTAATTAGGGCTGAGATCACTTATGACCATTCGGAATAAGAAAGAAGCGCTCATGTTTCTTATCCTTGAAATGGATTTATTTTATTTAACTGATTATTTAACTGAAAAATTTGCTTTTTATATCCGTTATTCGTAATTCATTGGAAGAGTAAAGGCCTAAACCTTACTACGTAGGTGATGTATTTTTAAATTCATGATTTGTTAAAATACACATTTAATTAAATTAATCGATTTAAACAATCTCATCTTCAGAATTCGATTTAATACTCAACAGTTATTTTGGTTTTCGAATGCTGATAGCAGAAACTCAGTTACAATCCTGAGGTTAAATTTATTCATTAATACTTACTCAAGGCTTCATATATTTATTTTCTTGTTTTAGCAGTGATAAAGGACGTCATATTCGTGAAATATTATATTGCACCGTTACTGTTCCGAACGTCAGACTTTGAAATTCTCGATGTAACCGTCGCTTCTCAATATTCGTGATCGTTATAAGTGGAATACTTCGTATTTTTAAAAGAAGAATTTATATTTATTTTATTTTAAAACATTTTATCGTATTCACGGTGCTAGCCGTGACAAGCAATGTTTAGGCCATCAGTCAGTGTAATAAAGAAAGAAAACAGGTCGACTTGCCTCGTTCATAAGGTGCCAGGCGTAGCAAGCAGCTACGGGAAACAAAGGTCTCCAGTGGTTTCCGAACGTGTACATGTAGATTAGCCATGGTGCTGGAAATAGGAGCGTCAGCATGTCACACAGGGCCATTGCCATGAGGAGGGTGTTCGTGGGTGTGCGCATGTGCCTCTTCGACAACACGACTACAATGAGCGTGTTCGCCACCACAGTAACTGCTAGGAGCGCTGGCATAGCGTAGCCGTACATAGCCTGAAATAAAAATGCAATACATTAGTGTTACTTTCCTTAATGAGCATTCCCAATCTCATTCTGGAATTCTGTTCGGCGAAAGCAATTATTTCTGCATTTTAAGTTGCCAGAATATGAGGTAGAAAATATCTGCGCAGGAGCTAACTTTTGTCGCAGATATTTCGCATTAATAATATAAGAATCGTTTGGATTTAATTGTAAAATGAAGCATTTGCAGATTAGAAAAAGTTGTTCTGTTATTTGGAGAAAAATTAAAGGTTATAGTCTGAATTAAATAGGAACTAAGTTGAAAATATGCCAATCAAATTCATTTTAGAGTATCCAATTGAATAATTAAATTCAGATTAATAATAATTACCCATAAACCGACTAAACAACATAATCCACCAGTTACTACGTATTATAATACTACTACTATTATTTTTACTTTTCTTTTAATAATTTTTCAGTTGATAATATATTTTTATTTCCTGAAAAGGATATTACATTTTCTTAATTCCACGACGCAAAAATTATGTGAAAAATGATAGTTAAGTTTCAAAACTCTATGCCAACAACTTTTATTAATTAGCGTGCACCTGGGATGAAATTGAATGCGTCCTCTGTGCTGAATGCCTATGTCGTCATTAGTTGGTAAATACGAGTCGTTACGAAAGCTTATTGAAACTTGCGCGAATTTTCAGTTGAAATTCTCTGATTTTTTGCCTTGATTCCTAAATATATAGCGAGTGGCCCTCGTTAAAAAAGAGAACGGCGTTAAAAATTATTAAATGAGGCGGAAGCGTTGGCAGATTAGCGCCGGAACTAACTCCCGCCCATTAACACATCAGCACCAAAGTTGTCGAGTTTTCTTGTGCCATTAACACGCGATTAATCATATTTTTAATGGGTAATTTGGCGCGCCACTCGACAAGAAATTTGGAGTAGTTGTTGTGGAAACACAACCTATCCGTAGACCTTTTATTATTTTTTTTAACTCCCAAAAATGAATTTATTTCGTTCAACTTTTTTTCGCCTCCCGTTATACAAATTAAGCCATAAAATTTCCAACTCCTACTTGAGTGGAATACGCTGACGTGCATGAGTTGCTCATTTTACGGAATCAGTCATCTAATGAGCGCCATCACGCAACAACGGTGTTATGATCATAATTATTAAATAAAAAAGTTATAAAGCGCTGCACTGTTACAAAAAAGTGAACACAAAATTAGAATAAAACCCATATTTAAATAATTATGCTGGAAAATGAGTAACTAAAATCCCGTAACAGATTTTAAAAAATTTATCAAGTTTTATTCTATATGCAAAAGCTTAATTAAGTTAGCATACCGACTCTTTAAAAAATAAACTTCTAGAAGTTGTATAATTATAAGTAATGTTCTAAAAATTGATTTTCATTTAAAAACGTATGTTTTGAATTAAAAAGCAACGTAAAATTGAATTGGGCACCTCCAAAATGTTTATCGTTAATTCCACATTAATTCATCAGTTAATCCGCTCCATTAAAAGGGGCGTTTTATCGAAACTCACGTACGCGAGCTACGAGGCCGGCGCCAGACGTGGAAATTTCTCTCAAACGGATCGCGAGGAAATAAACTTTGAAAGCGCTAAATTTTCGGACCAACTCCTCCTGCCGCGGACGGAATGCGCCCTGCCGTGATTTCCACGCGCAGAGGTTCCGCGTTAACGGAACGCACTGTGTTCAGACTAAAGGAGCTCCCTCCGGCTAAACAGCACACTGAACTTTCAATGATGAAGTCCTCGCGATTCTTCCGCTCATGTGTGAGCACGTCCATTCCGCCTCCGGAGTTTAGGCGGAATTTCCGCGAGCCTAGCGCCGGCTTAATGCATTATCTTCGCGTCATGACTGAATTTCAGCAACAAAGTGAAAATTAATCTAGATAGTTTACCATACTTTAAGGTCTTAACAAAATACTCATTTTTTTAGATTTTAGACTAATTTTTGGGAGTAACGAGGACGGTATTAGGCGAACCATTCGGTAAAGATATCCCTCATCACTGCTATCTGTACTGCAAAATCTCCACCTCGTATTTCGTTTCATTGGCTTAAAATTACAGTTACACTGTTTAAAATGAATTTTAATGGGTGAAATGATTCATAGTGAATCGTTTTTTCAGGAAATTTTTAGAAAAATATGATCATTTGAGTCAAATTTTAAACGATCGGTATTAGAATAATTTTTCTGATACACATCTTTAGAGAGATTTAACGATTTTCATACAGGTAGGCAAGGAAATAAATACAAAGCCTAGTTTAACTCAGGAGAGAATTATATACCTCACCTTATGAATGAGATCAAATTGATAAACAGTTTTGTCCAGTAACCATAAAGAGGTATGTAAAACCAGATCGGCTGCAAAGTAGCCTTCATCAGTGGTGATTCACTCAAAATAGATTACAAAAAGAACCACCACTGACAGCGGATACCTTGTAACCAAAATGCGCATCTGTTATTCCCGACATACTTATGGCTATTGGAGAAAGATTTTAGTAAATAGTTGTTTTTTATGGTCTCGAAAGAGTCATTGAGGTTGAGAATCGGGGGAAAGGAACGCATTCGTTATATAAAAAAAAAACAAAATAGCGGAGCCAAGATAGTCGGGAAAAATATCGAAGGGTCAAGGAAGGAAGAAGACTGTGGATAGTACATTTAAAACTTGGCTGCGGCAAGTTCTTGGAACTCCTCCTCTTGGTTAAGGGGTTTAATCTTGAAGTCACACGGTCCGACGGAGGTCCAGCCTCCTCGATGTGGTTGGTGGCGCCGATTCCGCGTAAAAAAGTAACTTGCGGGCATCGGAATGTCTTCGCCCGGTAACACGAGAGAAAATAGAGCACGGCGAAAGATGCAGCGGTTATATGGATGGGAATAAAGAGTTTTCAAAACGCACCGAAGTTGAGATCACTCTACGAGTTTATGAATTTATGGATTGTTAAGAATTGTAGGGGGTGAGAAAGATGGGGTGGAAGAAGGTTGCCGCGTACTAGAACGAGCCGACATTATTTTCGGTAATGCGCGAAAATTTGTTTGAATCGTTCAGTGCGAAGAAATTCCGTCGTAAAAATTTGTGCATTTTCAGCGAGGCGATCAGGCTAAAAATTCCCCTTTACAACGTGTCATTAAAATAGTTTTATGCACGCCGTATGTAATCAGAAATTTATTGGGCGAGGAACACATGAATTTTGAAAAAGCAATTGAAGTTACGACTACGCTTTCGAGAACAGTCGAGTTAAATTTATCGGTTTCTTTTTTTAAAATAACCTTCGTGTAAGTTTCCTAAAGAAGTGCGTTTGTCATAGGTGAATTTAAGAACAACCATTAATTCAAAAATATTTTTCAGAGCCGAGTTAAATTAAGGATAATATGAAATAGGAGTACGTGAAATACTGTTTACAGGGTTAAAATATCACGTAATGAAGTTGTTTTAGCTATCGTGTAAAAAAAATCTTACTGATTAATTATTCATCACTTGGGTAATTAGGGTTTACTCCAATTTTAAAAGCAAATATTTATTTTCCATAATGATATTCGTTCTCTAATAAATCTTAATTTCATATTATAAGGCATTGAAGCTTTATACTAAATGGGTATAATGCAGTTAATTGCTCACTACGGGCCATGATGCTTCCCGCTGGCGACTAAGTAGATCATATATATAATGCGCATATATCTCATAGTTCATTAAAATAGTAAAGCTCCACAATAAATAACTGGCATACCTGGGGAATGTAGAATGCGTTATACCCTAAAATTCCTCTAATTTTCACTACCATACGAATATTCGATTTGAAAACATCAAAATAGGTTCCTAATCTATTTTTAAAATGCATAAGACGCTCGTTCGAGTTCATAACAACTTTAACCATGTTATACAACTCATATATCTCACAAAAACACCGAGTCACATTTGCTGGCGTGTTTAATTGCTTTCCCTACCCAGTTAAAAAATTTACCTCATTAAGGGTCCTTAATGTGACAATTTTGAGCTCTCCTCCTGCCGAATTTAATCTATCTCCTGTAAATTCATATCCAAAGAATTTCATAAATATCAAAATGTCAACGTTCAATTTGGCATTCGTTTGAATTCAGACAAACAAAGCGACGTTATAAATGGCTGCGAGAGAGAGAGAAAATTTTTTAATCGAAAAAGCATGATGAAGCGTCTGTTAATGGGATTTGTTTGACAATAATCCTCTCTCCTCTTATCGCTTTGATGGTGTCCCTCGTTTGTCGGAACTCTCAAATTTTCCTTGGAGTACATACCTTGAAAACTGAAAACTGATTTCCGAACTCGCCTAACTTGAAGCATTAAAAAACCCTTTGTCGAACAAAGGACGAAGTTGATAACTTGGATATAGTTTTTCAAGGATTATATCCTAATTATAATATGGTTTTGTTGGAAAGAAAGGCGGTGAGATTAGAAGTCGTGATACTGGTGATGGTACCTCATAAATAAAGTCGCGAGTAACCCATCGGGCTAGGAATTGATTGTTTCGCCTTGAACCGTCTATCATTATGTCTTTAAGTCAGTAGTAGAGTTAGAGAAATAAAAATCGGTACAATATACATTGCTCACTCTTTTTACTTTTTCATGCATATTGAGAAAGTACTGTAATCGAGAAAAAATTAGATCTCGAGGTATTTGATGGAAATATACGTTTTAGGTGTAACTGAGCCCGAAAAAGTGGTTTTCGCAATGCCGTCTGACTGTGAATCTGTCTGTTCGCGGCTCTAGAGCTTAATCGGTAGAGCTAAAATGAATGAAATCTCATATTTGGGCATTTAATCACACAGAATAGAAACTATGAAGAAATGGTTGAAATTTTACAATAATTATGGGCAGTTTATCCGGTGCCAGACAAATGAGCAAGTCCCAAAAGAGACATAAGAGCGAGGGACTTGCTCTTTCCTCCCTCGCTCTTATGTCGCTTGCTCTTTTGGGACTTGCTCTTTTGTCGTACACTCAGTTTATCCTAGGCAACATTAACAACAATTTGATTTTATCAAAAACGGCTCAAAAGATTTTTATCAAATCCCGTACATGTATTTGAGCTTACGTCAGCAATAATACTATGTGGTTCATGTTTCTCAAAAAATGAATGTAAGGCTAGTTCTATTCTAGGCAGCTTTAATAACAATTTGATTTTCTCAAAAACGGCTCATACGATTTTCATCAAATTTCGTAAAGTTATTTGAGTTTACGTCTACAATAATACTACATAGTTCATATTTTTTAAAAGATAACTAAACGCATTAATATATGAGAAAATTTGTACGATGTATATTGTACCGATTTTCAGCACTCTTTCCTGACTGGGTATACTACAGTTACAATAACGACAAAACCACGAAAAATATTTTTTGCACGTAAATGTTATTAATACATTGATAACCTCATATATGACTAAATATTACCTGTTAATTAGTTATACCATACATAAATTACAATTAATATATGGATTGACGAAGGCACATAGGTGGGGAAGTATTATTTATTGCTAGACTAAGGTTGTTGAGTGACGTCAGGGGTCTGGACAGAGCTGAACGGTAGCTGGGCGTAAAATACAAACAGTGTCGTACTTTTTTATATTTTCTTAATGCTATGTTTAAGCAGTGTAGAAACATTTCCTTGTATTGTACTTTTGTATTATGCGTTTTAAATGTTAAGCATAAATTCAATTGTCCCAACGACCCATTTTTATACCCCGGAATTCGTATTAAGCATTGAATTTTTAATACCTGCCAGCTGACGTGCGTTGCCCAAATAATACGAGAAAACTCCATACTAAGATTTTTTCGCGTCTTTTTCTCAACCTTTTCTCTCCTATCCCATGAAACCCATTAAGGATTTTTTCTTCTCCACTTTTCGAAATAACATCCTGGATCGGCGTTTTATTCTTCTTTTTCCGGTGCTGCAGTAAGCTATTGGCTCACCTTAGACCCATTCCATTTATAAATATCCATATCTGGGGTAGAGTGTGCAGTTCCTAAATTTTTACGTGTCACTATTTTGTTTGTTTAAAATTGAGTTCTCTATCGTATAAATCTATCGCTTATTAGTTCCCTCAAACATGAGTGGTTTGCATAGAACAGCGAAGAAACGAAAAGAGTTTTACGTAGTTTATTGAGGGTGGTAAAAGAAATTGATGGCGGACAAAATAAAGTAATTACCGCGGGAGAATTATAACATCGGCCGATGATGTGTAGTATTATTTCGAAATCTATTTTAAAACAATATAACATGATTTTTGTTAATGCTGTGGAAATGCTAATCCTGGGGTTCCAATTTTAAAAAATCTCGTGCAATAATATCTGCATCGCAGAGACTATAACGAGATATTATGCATAAGCGTATAGAAGAATCCTAGGGTTTCGCAAAGCTTGATGTTGTTCCGTAAGAGACTAAAACTTATTTCCTTAATCCTCGGATAACCACTCCTTGGTTAGGATAACCTGGCTTGATGTAGCCGAAGGAGGGAAAACGCTTGAAATCTATACATCCAACATGTTAACATATCATCACCATGATTTTTTGTTTACACATCTAAATATTTCCATTTTTTATTTACACTTTTTGAGCCCGGTTTTTTAATTTTATCGCGATCAAGCTTCGGTGTATGTAACCGTTCAACATGAATTTTTGTTAACTTTACGAAATTCCATAGACTCTTCGTAAGGAATATTAAATATATTTTGAGGCGTAAACCCTTTCCCTTTGGTTCCCGATTGAATCCTTTGAGCCGCGAAGGTCAACATCAGTTCTAACATTAAGCATTGAACATGTCTGCTCGTTCGGCAAACAAGTTTGAAACGTTCCACAGTGGAAAACGGAATATTTGACCTTTTGTTGCTAGCGCTCGTATTGTAGCGCATCTCGGAATACAAAAAATGACCTTTGACCTTGAATATTCCCGGGGAACAATCGGAGACCGAGGAAGGCCGAGTTTTCCACGGGTCGAATTATTTATGTGATGTGGAAGTCGAAGGTTTATTGTTCATTGGAGGAAGCATGAATTCTTTAATGAAAAAAGGTTTAAATAAATAACTTTTGTTGAGAAATAACTGAATATTGGCATTCTCGAACGATTCCTTTCCAACTGATGAAATAGCAAGGCACACCTTTCAACATAATGTAATGATAAAGAGATGTGTGCGTGAATAGAATATTAAGTTATATTTTGATATGGTAAATAATATGGAATAAATTAGAAATCCTGGCGTAAAATAATGATTGGAAGCTTCATGTACAATTTAATTTGTGCATAAAGACCTATTACGCTTTGATACTAAACTAGAGTTAATCCGCTAGAGTTTTAACATTTTCTTAAGATTTGCCTTTGAAGAAGTTGCACTATGAAATCCTCAGTGTAAAATTTTTATACCTTACAAAAAAAAATCATTAATTTCATTTTTTGCAGAATACATATTTTATAGTCTGATTTGTTCTTACAATAATTACAAGTATTTTTTAAATTCTTCGGTTTACTCTTTCCATTGTTTTCTTCGCGTCCTCAATTAATTGTTGACCGTTGTCTTTTGCTGTGGCCGACGTATTTTCCATCTTTTTTCCTCCTTGACTCCTTCAGTTTTCCATAGAGGAAGTCTATTCTGTCCCGATTCCGCAGTTACTTCACACTTTCTTTTCTCCCGCTTTTCTCTCGATTTTGTGATTTCCTACTAATATTTTTGTTCAATTTTCGATGCGTTGTCCTAATCTCTCCATTTTTTTGTATTATAAATCCCATTTTGGCACTCTCTGCCTTTATACCGTTTTTTAGTTTAAACAACACGTCACGACCATCAAATTGTGGTCGAGTCAGCATCTGCCTCCGGAAAATATGAGTTCAAAACACGATTCATATATATTTTTCCGGTCATTGTATAATTAATGTGATATCTTTATGCCTACCGGCATTTTCCAAATATGTCTTAGCCTATTTTGATGCTCATTCCGCGTATTAGTTACCACTAACTTTTTTCTTTTAATAAAAATCTGCCATTTTCTGCCCTCTTACATTTCTCCTTCCCAAGTCAAATTCTTCGACCTCGCAATCGTCGTTGTCTTGCCTCATACCAATCTCCCAGGACCTACAAATTCTCTTTAGCTTTTACTTTTGCAGTAAGTTATATAAAAGTTATACATTCTTGAGAAGAATACGGTTTTTTGAACGCGTGTTTTGTAATTATGGCAAAATGTTTTATTCGCGAAAGTTTTCAATATTTACGTTTTGCTTGTCCACGCATTTTTTACTCCCCAGCTGCTCCTGTATGCATTTGATCATGCTTTGAAAGGGGCTTATGTTGATGTCGAATAAATCTTAACCTATCGAGAAATCTAGGTTTAAAGTAAAATTAATCTATGGAATTGTGATTTTGTCAATCGTCTTAATTCATAAAATCACCCTTGCAAAATTTCCGAAAATTGAAATTTTTTTCATCGATTTTACATACCACTCTTTAAAGGTCATTGATATCTCGTTTCAAGGGCACTCGTTCCTTTATTTGTACAATAGAATTTTTTGTTATCAATCGTCAAAGAAGCAGCATTCACCCAAGGCAAAAAATTCGCTTTGAATACGTATGTGAAAAGAGTTTTCCATTTAAAAAAATAGAACCAGGCTCTCCCTCGGAGGGTTCAAATCGTTGTTCCACTAAAGAATTTGTCAAACCAGAGATATTATTGCAACGATTTGATGGGGAGGTAACAAAGAAAATAAATAGAATCATGGGGCTTCTCTAGCAACAATCAAGAGAGGAAGACAAAGGACTATTGTTTGATTTTTTTAGAATTGGGTGTCTAAGGAATCATTGTCCTCAATTCTCATCATCGAAGATATACTTGGAATATTATTCTCGAAGAGTTTTCGTCCCGGCCAAAAAATAAGTTTCTTTTCCATTAAAAAATTGACAATCCGTTGGAAAAAAGAAAATTTCTCTTCGAGCCACTTCAAAATGGGAGATTGGATGAGTTCCAAAACATCTCCACAGTGGCGGAGAAAGTGAACAAAATGTCTTCTTTCTGGATCAATCAAACTTCGAACTCAGATAGCGTGGGATTACCTCAGGGAAAGTGGTGGAGTTAGTTTTTTTCGAAGCACGTTACAGCAGAACCTTTAAGGAGATTGCGTCAAACTATATCATTGCCTATCGATACCGCAAACTTCTTCAGGAATGGTTTAAATGACCGAGTTCGTTAGCATTAAAGAGAAAATTCGACAATCGTTTATACCTGTTTTAGACGCACATGTTCGCCTCTAACGAAAATTTGACGAACTACTGCTCGTATAGTGCTATTTTTCTGCTGGAGTTATTATATCTGAAAAAATATGTCGACGTTAATCAAGTATAATATTGTCTCTTGCTCAATGCGGTGTTCATGTTCTTAGATATGACTGCCTGGGAAAAAACCGTATTGCGCAAAATTTATACTTTATATTTAATTATATATTAAATGATGCGTGTTCGTATAGATTACGAGATACTTAATATATATTTGTGAAATGTGGTGCGCTCCCAATTCATAACACGTGTAATTAAATTTTATAGGTTTTGGGCTAAATAAAGTCACGTTTATTTTACCTCCTTTAATCAAATCCGCGTTAGATAAGGATTTACTATAGATGTCTCTTCAGGGTTTGATGAAAAAAGCTAATATTTTCTGTCGATACATCGCCTTGCTTTTATTTACCTATATTTGATTTAATTAAGGGATTTAACTATGCATTTTTCTAACTTTTTATTTTTTAAGAATTCAGGAATCTGTTTTGAACATCATTAATTAATTTAAAGGAAGCGTCTTCTTTATTACAAACGAACACAAACAGCCGTCAAATTTTTCTTCAGCTATGAAAAACTTTGGAATTCATACGAGTGTAAGAAATGTGGACATTTGGTTTTATTATCACTATCAAAAAATGACTTTCGTCACACTCAAATCCTTTCTTGGATAGGGTTTGAAATAGAAAGAAATGTTCGATGCTTGTTTTCCAACTTTTATTCCCGTTTTCGGAATTATTTTTCTCACTTAGAAAGTGGCATAAAAAACCGAAAGTGCTGTAGGGGTGATATTTGGTTTGACATTGAAATGAAGAGGCAAATTGTTTGGGCTACAAACCTGTGGGCCATCCGTCATCGTCATGGCAACACCCCAGTTTCCCATTGTTATTTGGAAAACTGATTAACTGTGGGCCAGCCATGCTCTCGATGCGGAAACGCTTCGAAACCTCTCATCCATTTTGGAATATGAAGAGAGTAAGAGAATATAAAAGCATGGTGACATTTAAAATACTGGCCGTGGGTCAAGAACCGAAACAAAACACACGCGAAATACAAACGAAGTGCTTCGCCAAACGCGTGGAGTGAAAGAAATGGCATAAATTTTGACGGGTGACGATTTTTCCTTCACGATAAAGGTTTTAAAAATGATTAAAAGATGTACATAGCGTTACGAGTAATCAATTCATCATTCTTTGATTGGTTTTAATGCCTTTGACATGACAGATTTCGATAGACTTGACGGAAAATATTTTTTTAATGTGCGACTTGAAAATTTTATGTCAAAATAGTAGGACAGGGGTTTTCAAGCGGTGGTACGCGTACCCATAGGGGTTCGTCAAGAGTTTTGAAGGGGTACACGAAAGTGTTAAAAGTCATAATTTTTCTTCGTACTGTGTCTATGACGACTAAGAATAATGTCATAAACCAGAAAAATATGCCAAAACAGTGAATGTTAACGTTATAAACATGAGTTGTCCATCTTAATGCAGGTGCCATTCATTTCATTATCACTGGAAATGTACTTGGATTACGCGACCATAAAAAAACTACTCTAATGGATACGCGACAAATATAAATAGCTCTAAGCGGTACACGAGTAAAAAAAGGCTGAAAACCCGTGTTAACCTAATTCACAAAATATGAGTTAAAATTATAATTTTGGGATGTATAAATTATACGTTTTTGTATGTATATCACATGAAAAAATATAAAAATTAGATTTTACTTGTTTCTTTAAAGGGCAATGGAGGAATGCACATAAAAGTTTAGGCTCGCATTTACAAATCAAAAAATGTTATCATTTGCATTCAGAAAACAGAGACAAAAAGGTTGCTTAATCATGTTCCTGTATGACTTGGAAAGCTTTAAACTTTGAATGAACCCAATTTGACTCATATTTATCAGTTTATGTAATTATGTATTTTCAATGTAGAAATGGTTGTTATATTATACGAATTTTGCTTTTAACTATTTATAAATGCGATTTTTGTCCATTTAAAGATTAAAATTGTCTCATAGAATGTTGGATTTAACAAAATTCGCCGTCCTCGTCCAAGTAGCTTTAATGGGGAGGTAGTGAACTGAAGAGTTTATAGGATATAAGAGTTCTTAAAGAAGAAACGTCGCCATACCGAAAAGAACTAACCACATTCCATAAAGAGGAAAGACTACGACCGAGGCGTTCAGTTGTTTTTCGTCCAAGGAGAAGAAACACGCTGGCCGAATACAGAGGCCGTACAAAAGCCTCACGCGACCCGATGAAACATTGAAAGAAACATGTTGGGAGCAATCCCTTGAGAGAGAGAGATAGAAAAAAAGGTACGAATAGGTCAATACAACGTTTTGTGATTGAGTGAAGAAACTGAAATGCCAATGGACCGGATATATTGCCGAGGAGAACTGATCTCCGGCGGACAAAGGAAATATTGGATTTGATCCCGAGAGAAAATGGAAAAAATAATAAGGAAAGTTTTTGAGGCTTTGTGGAAGGAGGGAGCCCAAGAAAAAGAATGCGAAAGAAAATCTTGAATAGGCCTTTGTCCAGTAGTGTGCAGAAGAGAATATTATCTTGCACCTGCTATATATTTACTTATGGCTTTCGAGATACTTAAGAAAAGTTCCCCATTGTTCTAGAATTTGAAAACTTATTCATATATTTGTGAATGTCGAAATAACCCGAATAAACTGGCGAATACTCGTTAATTATCGAAGCTTTAATCGAAATATCAAAATAAAAGCATTCAACTTGAAATTGACGCTTATTTGAGATACACAGTCGAGGCCTCCAAGTTTTGTTTATTATTATGAAAGCAATAAGATTCGTTCTTTGACACATGATGATTTTATAAAACGATATTAGCCAAATCTACGTGACTGATGTGTCGTAGATATTAGCCAAAATTCGGAAATTAATCTTTACAAGTTACTACACACAGGTAGAAAAGTTACATATTCTTCTCTCCTTCTTTCTTATAACTTGTTATCATCCATCTTCCAAGGAGCCTCATCCGTTAAAAGGAATTTTTATTATCTCTTCCTGATAGTTCATCTGTCTTGCCTCATAAATCCAAATTCAATCGCTTAGCTGCTCAAAATTTTTTCGCCAGTTTTATATTTTGTCTTTACAGAAAAGAGAAACTACTTCAATCTCATTATTTTGTTATGAATAACGTTGAATAGTTACGATGAGTCTTAGGCAGGGAAACGTACCATTGATCGAACTGTTTTTATAATATATTTTTCTAATCTTCCAGAGATAATATTCCAGCCGATCGATTTTAAGGGATAGAAATTTATTGGAGACAGTGTAGCGGTTCCCATTAACAGAATATAGTATATAGTATCTTCCTGATTCATAGTTTATTTATTTGGTTATTCTTGGAAGAAAAAATACCATCAGTTAAATAGATACCCATTTTCGATTAAACATTATAGCATTGAATACGTAATGAACTTTGGGAGTATAGCGAAAGTATTTATTTTATCAGAAATTATTTTTAAAAATTAGTTTTTTGCGGATGAATTTGTCTCAACGATTCATAAATAGTTTCAACAATTCCATGTTCGTTATAGTATAATGAGAAATATTAATAATACTTCACTTTCAGAGGAGGAATTAGTTAGTGCTTGATTAAAACAAAACAGTCATTCGGTTTCGGTAAGGTCTTTGGTATCTAAAACACGACATTCCCAGGAGCTTAATTCTTTTGCCGTATTCATCATAGCCGGGCGTAAAATTAACCGCTCGTGAAAGCTCCGATGAATCTGCCAGGGAATTATAGTTCCAAAGGACTAACCTAATTGCTTTAGCAAATAACCGGAACTTATGCCGGAATTCACGACCATTAAGGTAGGATACGTGAGATCGACAGTAGGGCGGAGTGATGTAAAGATTCATCTTTCTCTTAGGTCATAAGAGAACTAAGCCAGTGAATGAGAATCGTTGATGAGAGTTGGCGCAGTGCACCACCTCACATCCACCTATCCTGTGAATTGTAGTAGATTCAGAGGAATCCATTAGTAGTCACGTGTTCGCCAAACTTGCGGCGATCCGGTCGTCACATTCGCCACATGGTATTTTCCCAATCATCTTATCTACGCAATTTGTGCATTCTTTTTTAATTTCATTTTTATGGCTTAATTTTGTTTTTTTACTTGTTGTCTTTTTGTAACTTACAGTTAGTTCAAATTCTATATCAATTGAAATGTTAGGTTAGATGACAGGGCTTAACCTCGCCACAAAAGTGTCCAATCAATACATCTGCATATGGGATAAATTCAGAATATGGTTAATGTTGGACTCAAAATTTTTTATTATGGATTACATTTCCCAAACACCAAAAATAGCGTAAAATTGAAATATTGCTTCTAAATTAGAGGGAAAAAATAACTGCGGAAGGGAATTAACTCGCCACATGTATGTGGTCGATTAACCACTTGTTCCTAGTGGCGTACATCCCTACAGTGGAGAAACTTTCAGACATCCACGCCGCAGTTACTAAACTATCAAGACAAGTGTAGAAAGAATCCATTTACCTGTGCGTATTCCATGGGCAACTCCCTCGTGACGTTTAGGTAGTCGGTGGAAGGAGGCGGAGTGGACGGCTGAGTCTTTTGTGGCGACGGCGGTTCTTGCGTGAAGAGTAAAGGATGTTCCGCGTCTGCCGTGGCATTTCCGCCCCCGCCCCCCTTGTCGAGGGGCGGACCCGTCGCCTCCCCCGAATCCACTCCGCGACTTCCGGTACTCTGCGTGGGCGGGGGTTGCCTGTGTACCACGTGACCCCTTCCTCCTCCTGCCCCTTCCCCCCCTCTGTCGAGGCTTTCGTTCCAGCTGGATAAAAGCAGCAGGTAGTGTCCAGCAACGGACATCGCTTTAAAAACCCTCCTCCAGTGGGTTGGTGGGGCTTTTTGAGCTCCGGAGAGGAAGAAGGAAAAAAAACGACGGTCGAGAGATGGGGATTTTGGAGGGGTTGTCCTGGAAAGATTCCAGAAAGAGAAGTCGGATTAGACGGTGGATTTCGAGATGGAACAAAAGGATAAAACAAGGGTGGTGGGGATTGGATCTGTTCCACTGGGGAAAAGATCGATTGCGTGGGAAAAGGGTGCAAAAAAAGGGCAACGTTCGAGGAAAAAGGTGTGAAGTTTGCACCTACTGGCGGTATTCTGAGTGTTTGTGAGGGAAAAAATATATCGTTCTGAAATTCGATTGAATGCCCCGAACCTTTGCGTCATGCGTTCTGTTCCTATTATTTTTTGTTTTAAGCGATGTAAATCTTCACGGAAGATAGCGGGGCCACATTGCGGTAAAACAATTTAAATAACAAAAACTTTGTAAAATTACACCCAAGGCATTTTTATTAATGCAACCTAGGTGACCAGATACTTCATATATCATAGCGAAATATAAGTTAATTTATAAAAAAAATTGAAGGCTGCAATTTTGAAAAAAGAAATTTGTTGTTTTATTAGCTTGTTCGTTACGAAATTCCCACTGAAGGATAAAATGCGGCAATTTTGGAAGAAAATAACGCTATTTTTTGGAATATATCCATAACTGAAGAACTTCTGCCATGATTTCTTGAAGTAGTGTGTGTTAAGGGTATTTTCAGGTAATCCGAGTGTTAAGGGCTGATTAAGGTTATGGATGAGGCCAACAAGGTCGAAGCTACGCATTAAATTTGATAGCCACGCTATTTATTTGTGGCTTGTAGGCAGTTGGCGTGTAATTTTTGTGAAGGTTAATGTATATTACTATAATTTTACTTAATCTGGATTTGAATACTTTGTATGCAAAATTGCAGAACTTATCATTATCAAGCATAAATAAAATAGTAGGATGTTACATTCTCGTAAGTTTTTCCTGTTTGATATTATTTTTATCCGGCGAGCTGAAAATAAGCGATTCTTGTTTTGTTTGGCCCCTTCCTGTACGATTTTAACGTTGATTTATTAACAGATGATGATATTCAGTGATGTTTATCATATTTTTAAACCTATTATAAACACTTATACGGTATTGATATCGGTTCATTGATATTCGACGCAACTTTCAGCTTTTAAAGAACTTAAATTGAACAGATTAGACAGAGAACAAAAATTAATATTTCAATGAGAAAAAGAGAGAAAAAAGTTTCTTAGAAATTAAAAGTAAGTATACTTAAATGGAAGGTTTACTTCATACCATACTGTTAATACATTTTCTTCTCGTGTATTTCGGGATATAATACATAGTGGACATAATTCATTTTGCTACTGAAAGCGTAACTCGTTTTGCGAAGGCTTCCCCAAAGATTAACCTCCTGGGCATATTTAGCCACTTCCGGGTTGTAAAACACACCTGCGAATTCGGTGCCTTGCATCACGGTGATAAAGTGTGACCTAGCTAGGGAAATATGTGCTGCCAGATCGTTTCGTAGCGTTTATTTAGAGGTTCTTGGTCCTTTCCCCAGCGTCGTGTTTAGTGAAGACATAAATTATGTGACAGAGGTTGCTTTATAAATAAATAAAGACATTTCATCACTGAATATGATAGTTTCTTTGCGCAGCCTAATCCCTTTAGCTCCTACGTCCGTTAATCGAGTTTCCTATTACTTGATATGTTGTCCTGCGCTTAGTTCGAGTAATGGAGGTCCGAAGATTGTTATATTATATGTTTTTAAAGGAATTTTAATTTGAGGATGAAGATAATTTGACGAATCTTATTGAAATACAATCATCGTTCATTGAACGAAATTTACATGGAAGTTATTTATATTATCGTTAAAGATCGTTTGTATCAATTCCAATAAGCCCCTTTAGAGGAGCATGTTACCTTTTATATTTGATTTCCTTCCTCTAATCAGATAGTATCGGAATGGTCCCTGGTTCACGCTGTTAGTTCTCCAATTAGAATCAACTGTCGATTATACCTAATTTGGGACTTTCTTTTTAGCAGGAATGGGCAGTTGGCTTTTCCAACATTTTTTGACTCTTTAAATTATTAATCGAATTGAAAACTCAAGAAGATCTTGATATATTTTTTTGTTAGATCAGTTTGGTTTTATCTGCTTATTATAGGTTACGAATATTTAGTTTAAATTCATTGAAATTATTTTGAGAAAAATTATACCTATTCAGTGTCGCTCCTCCTTAACGCTTTTTTCTAAAACAATTACATAAGTCACATGAGCCAAATTTCCAATACATGTAGTTTTTTATCAAAGCTACATATGGTATAAATTTGGTGGATCAAAAATCAGTAGCTGGGGAGAAAATGGTTAAAGAACATATTTTATTAAAACGTCGAAAAAAGCGCCATATGCTAATTGCTCTGCAATTCTTTCATCACTTGTTTGGACTTATCTTTATTTCTACATTAAGTTTATGTTAAACTGTATGACGAGAAATTGCCCTGTTTGTTATAAGATTTTTGCGTAAAATGTTCTAGTGATTTCTTTCCCTTTCTTCTTTTAAATTTCCTTTAAAGTTTTTTGATTTCGTTTATGTTAAAAGAATATTAGACGTCTCCTCTTTATCGCCTACGTTTTAACTCGGAAATTACGCAGATTATATTTTGCTTAAGTTTTATTGGTCGTTATTATCACAACGGGACCTACATAAAGTACGTTGTATATTTCTTCTAACAAAATTTTCAAGGTCTCGTAAAAGTATTTCGGTATTCGGATTCTTTAATTGATTATTTGAACATTTTTAGTGTGAAAACGAAAAATTCGACCATTAAGTCTCGTGACATAAAAAAGATATAAAAGTTTTAGGGGGCCATTGTTTTCTTAATTTCTTTGCTCTACCATACATGAAATTATTTAAGCCGAAATGAAATTGAAATTAATCGTTCATAAGTCGCTCGCTAACGAATCGCTTTGTTACAAAAGCAAGGAAACATTGTAATACTTCTGGAAAAAATGACAATATAATTGTAGATTAGATTTAAATGCATAAGTGACTAAAATATGAGGCTATAAATTCTTAGGCAATCGCTGAAATCATTGGACTTAACATAGGAATTTATTGCGTAGCCTTTTCCATAGATAATTTAAACTATTCCGCATAGCCTCCTGTTTCGGGATGTTTTTGGGTTTTAAAATTATAATTTCATTTGAGTACTTTCATAGTTACGCAAAAAGAAACGTGACTGACGAAAATAGAATTTTTCAAAGAGAATCCGCTTTTTAGGCGAAGTAAAATAACATACAGTTCAGTATTTGTCGTATTAATAATTATTTGTTTAAAATAGGCCGTCGTGTAATGATATAATCATGGAAGTTGACATATAATGCGCGGTGCGTTGCTATGAAGAATATGATAACGCAACCCTTAAAAAAATATGCGCGAGTCTCTATTAGGTAACCACATGTTGCGTATATACATATTTGCTCGGCCGAAACTGGTGCATTTGCGAGAGGCCAGCGTCATCGATCCTTTGTTGATACAGGGCGCAAAATTATGCCGACGTAAGTTATACGTGTTTTTTCAAAAGGATTTTTATAGGGCGCTAGGAAAAGATATACTGTCTTATGGAGAAAGTTAATTTTAGCTCGCGGCGAAAATAGCGCGTATCTCGTCCATCTTGAGCGAAAGTTGTCCATCCTCAAAGAGGTGGTCGAAAGAGAGAGAGAGAGAGAGCGAGAGAGAGAGAGAGAGGGAGAGAGATGGAAGATGTTAATATCGCATTCAAAAGATCTTAATGTTGAAGAGTTAAAAAGCGTCCTCCCTCCTTTGTGTGCGTTACCCCTTAGCGACCCAACATCCTCACGCCCTTGCACTTACCCCCTTCCTCCACTCCACCCCCACCCCGTCCTCATTCTCCACCCCCTCTGTACTCCTAGCACGCTCTCTTCCCTGCTTATAAAACCCCACCCACTTTGATTAATGGCGAGGCTAGGAAGTTTCGCTTTTGAATGAAACATCTTGGCAACAAGACCCCTCCCCCTCTCTCTCCCCCAAAAATTCGCTAAATTTAGTGTAGGAGTTTTCGTGGAAAACATTCCGTATCGGCCAATCAGAATGGGTTCTTACGACGCCCGTCCGTTTCGAAACACTCTCTCATGGGGTTCATTTCTCACTGCTACCAGCGTATACGTCCTTGTCCCGCTACTCCACCCACAACCTCTACATTCGTTGCACCCTATCTCTTTTCTCTCATCCATTTAACCTCATCTCCCTTTCTCTTTTTCTTCCCTCTTTTATCCCTATCCATCTGTCGCATTCGTTACTCTCTTTATCTTCCAATCTTCTCAATTTCCTCCGCCTTTTCTTTCTAGCCCTCTCCCTCTCTCTCCCCTTCTGCCATTTTCTCACTTCCTCTCCCTTCATTACTCATTGGCTCTCTTCGTTCTTCTCGTCTCGTTCGCATTTTACTTCTCCGTCTTTTTTTTTACTTTCTCCATACGTAGTAATGGGAATTGTGATCACGAAAAATATCGACTTCGAGATTTTAACGGAAATACACGTTTTGAGGTCCCTAGAACACGTTTAGACTATTTTCGGAATGATGTCTGTGAATGTCTGTGTATGTGATTGTGGGCGCTCTAACTCAAAAAGTACCTGCCATATCGTTACCAAACTTCATATATAATACTTTAACATGAGCGCAAAGAACTGATTAGTTTTTGAACAATACCGGTTAACCGGAAGTCGAGGTTTATTCGAAACCCGATTCGGTTTCTGTGATATTTCTCCGTTAAAACATCATTATTGTGGATACAATTCTATACAAAGGTTATAGAGAATATAATTTCCTACAACTTTCATTTGAAACAATTTTCCTTAGCAGTTATTGTTTCGGAAGTATTTATAAATAATCGGTTTTTTCGGTTTCCGTCAAATATCTCCTTAAAAACGTCGTTATTGGTAATCTTCGTGAGAACCAAAGTTGTAGGGAATAATATTTCTTCCAAGTTTTGCTTGAAACAGATTTTCGTAGGACCATCCATTTCGGAGATATTTTGCTTATTCGTAAATTTCTAGTATACAGCGCCACCTCCATGTAGCGGTGAATTCTGTAAACATATTCAAAATATACCTAATTTACGGCAATAAGGACGACTGTATTCTTTTACGATACGAAATGATAATTTTGCCTCATAATGCTATTCATAATAATTTAAATATCTATGTCCCAAATATGGAGAAAGTCATGTGTTGGCCACATCAGATTTTTATCTTTATATTCCTGTTTGCAATATCCTCACTGCTTTTGTCAAACTTTTCGTATTTCTTTTGGTCTTTATCTCTCACTTCCTCTTTTTCTTCTCCCTTGCCTCTATCTCTGTCCTGTCCTCCTCTCTTACACCTATCTTCTTCTCTCGGGTGTTTTCCGTAATGGGACTTTTGTGTTAAAATAGCTGAAAGTTTTTTTCAACGCATGTATCTAACATTCTTCTATAGTATCTCTATATTTTCTACTAACCACATATGTAAATAATATGTATTTTATTCCATACATGATAAAAGGGTTACATTTTGGAGAGGACTATGTAGTCTCAATGCTGCCCTTATATAGGAAAGTCGTTTGCCTGAATCTTCCCTTCTTCCTCTCTCTTTCCTTCTCTTTTCCTCCCTCTTTTTCTCTTCGTCTCTCTTTCCCCATCTCTCTTCCTCCATCTCTTCCTCTCCCTTCGCAGTTCCTCTATCTCCTTATCATTCCCTCCCATTTTATCTTCTTCCTTTTCCCCCTTTTGCTCAGTTACTAAATTCATCCATCTAATATTCTTTTGATCTATTAATTTCAGCGTTTTTCTATTTCATCTTTTCTTTTTACCTCTTTATATCTACTTTTCCCTCTCGCTTTCTCCTCTTTCTCTGCCTTCGATTCAACTTTCTCCCGGTCTCTTATTCTCTTTACTCTCATTTAGTCTTAACCCTCGTCCCTCCTCTCCTCTCTCTGTCTCTCGCCTTCAACTCCTTTTCAGAATCCTTTTCATTGCTTACGCACACGCACACACACGCACGCCTACTCATCCCATGGTGAAGCCCTCTTTCTCCCGACAGAACCCCCGTCAGTGCCTCCCATAAACAATTTTTGTTCGCAAAAAAATTTAAGACCGTTTCCCCCTTCGCTCTTTTCGACCTATATATCTCGACACCAAGAGCATTGCCGTTGCTGCTCATCCTAAAGAACTGCTCCTTCCACACTCCATCTCCCGAGAGTATGTCCACATTATCGCCCTCTCCGAAAATTGGCTTAAACCCTCTCTCGGCCTCTGGAAATCTCACGGCTTTCACCATTATCGTAAAATGTCCTTGGTGACGGAGGAGGTGTTGGAGTGAGTGATAATTTACGTTCGGGAAGGTTTAAGCCAATAAATTCATAGCCGAAAAGTGAAGATTTTTGTTCCGTTATCTAAATTCGCGAAAGATGTTGCAGAAGCGGGGAAATTTATAGTTGGTCTTATTTAATTTTCGTAATGGGTGAAGGTCTTATTCTAAAAGTAGAAATCTTTGATATATGGTGCGACTCATGAATGTGAAAACCTTGGCACACTTGGCTTGTTGATTTAACTCAAAGCGGGCTACAGTTCTATGTAATCGTCGTTTGGTTGTTTATAAATTATATAGAACCAGATTGATTTCTTCGAATAGGAATATTATGACGTTATGACCGAGGATGTTCTAATGTGCATAAGTTATCTTATCAGAAACACTTATGATTCACCAGAATATCTCTAGGTGCAATCTATAAACTGATGCCAAACAAGGAAAAACGTGTGTTTACTTGGTGAGCAAGGTATAAGTCTTGTGTCCATAAAAGGGATAAGTAAACCGTAGCTTGCACTTACAGATTTCGTCTCTTGGTATATGGTAGCTTAATTTTGATTTCGGATCCTTTCTTAAGCTCGAATTGACATTTTTGTTGTCTGTTTTGGAAAAGAAAATCGACAATTTCGGGGAAAAAAGTTTTTCATTTATTGCTATATCTTATGCTGTTTTATATTTGGGCGAAATTGCTGAAAAGAGTTCAGTTCGTTGAACTGGAGGCGGCAGAATTACTTTAAAAATTAATTAACGTGCTCCCGCTTTGGCTTAAATACACCACGATCAAAGAAACGCGTTTCTATAGCAGTTTACTCAGCCATTGCATGACAACCTTGATGAACAATTGGATTAAGGTATTCAAATAAGATCGCTAATTGATCTTTATGTTATTCGTTTTTGAATTTATATTCTTTGCTGATAATTGTGTTAATAGACATTATGGATATTTAACTCTTTTCTTATTTTCTCAACGGCCAAATCTTCTTTCTAAAGGTGATATCGTTATTTTTTAACCTTCTGATTTGTACTTGATCCAAAACAAGGGAAGAATTTTGGAGCGATTCTTTTTTTTAAACTAAAGTTCGTGACATTTTCACGCAAGATTAAAAAAATAAAACCATCTCAGCCGATATCAAACTTAAAAAAAGAGTCGTTCTCCTCTTGTGAAGGTCTTTTTCCCTCACTACTTCTTGCACATCTGGTATATGAAAAGGTCTCCGTTTCTTCGTCGAGTTCGTCTCTCTCGACTCACTAAATGCCAGTTATTCCACTTCACGTATTCCATCATTAAAAATGAGTGCAGATATGAAGCCTTGTGAAAAACACACAATCGAAGATAAAATAAAAATTTTCACCGCGTGTTGTGAAAAGGCTTTCATTTCATGATTGCTGACTCGGTGGCGATTACTTGGCTGACGACGGATAATTAAAACGACAGTTTTAAGGATTTGATGGAAACTCAATAATTCCTTTTGACAGA
This sequence comes from Uropetala carovei, assembly GCA_036926305.1. Taxonomy (NCBI): domain Eukaryota; kingdom Metazoa; phylum Arthropoda; class Insecta; order Odonata; family Petaluridae; genus Uropetala; species Uropetala carovei. Next base: position 1,594,948 of record JAXCHB010000210.1, read on the forward strand.
CTTACGTTGATGGTGATTAATGAAATTTTAAATTGTTCTTAACCGTGAGGAATGTGACCGTCCCGTTTGGGATGTTGCATTTTTAAAAAGAAACGCTTTCATTACAATTTATCTGCTCTTTTGTAACAGTTAAAAACTTTTGCCTTATGATAACTACCCAAATTTTTTGTTATATTTTCGTTCACGTAAAAATTTGATGATCCACAACGAAAGAGACATATTAATGCTTTTCTGAAAGTAGCTAACCTTTACTTGCAATTCGCGAAAATCTTACGATTTTTTTAACAGTAGTGGAAAACTGCAAATGACTTTTAGTATTCATCTTATGGGTTTTATGACTATTGCCTAGTTGATAATTATCAGAATATATTTGAATTATCAGCAAATGCCGAGGAGTGGAAAAATAATAGGTTTTGATTATGTCCTTTTATTTTTCAAATAATTTTTTTATTACCAGGTGTGGGTAATTATTCAGGGTTTTATTTCCACGTGTTAATTTTAATTATTATCGAAAGAAGCATCCTGAACGAACTCAACTGATAAAATTTTTTACCATACTTCCATCATAGGCGTTAATTCGCTTAGCGTTTATAGCATACCCCTTTCGCTCTGTTTGGTGACAAATTTAATCAGTGTGTGATATTGGCAATTTAGTAAACCATAAGCGTCTGACGAATTATATGTTACTTTACGTATTGGAAAAAACCGAAAATACTTGTAAAGGTCCTACGAGCAGGGCCGCCCCTAGGGCATGGCGAATCGGGGCGATCGCCCCTGGCCCCGCGCTTCTATATTACCGCAAGGAAAGCTTAAATTTAATTTGGCGGTTAACGATAACGGGGCCCCGCGATTTTTCATCATAAAATTTAACAACAAACGAGATTCGAGAAATATTATTATTGACATAGTGTTGGAATTCCAGGAAGAATTAACGAGCTCACCTTATGGCTGAAATGATATTTGAAAAAACATATCCGTTGGAGAAACTTGTTTTTCAACATATTGGAAGTTTTTTAATAAAGAAAACGCTCTAATAACTCCTACTTCTCCGGGAGTAATTTCAATTTTTTTATGGCGTCTTCCATATATGTTTCAAACAAAAGAAATAACATATAGCAAACAGCGTGCGCTCGATGTCGAAATTTGATCTCCTATCTTTCCCACACGCTCTTTTATCTTCTGTATATATTTTTTTCTTCTATTCTTTCTCTTCCAAACCTTTCTTCCCGCTTTCTTTCAACCAGTATTTTTCGCCGTATCATTATTTCCACCCATTTCTTCGTTGTGAATTTATGAAAGGTGTTTGATATTGGACGCATATTGGTTCGAATCTGCAGTACGTTTCGCGCAGCTTTATGAAGTGATTCTTTGGCACGCCTTACGCTGAAACCACAATATTCTACGGGTTTGGTTGCGCCTGACAATGGATGGAAACCATATCAAGTACGATCGCAATTTTAGTCTGTTTCTTTCCATATATATTCTTTTCGCAGTAACTCTTTCCGTTATGCCCTGCTGCTTCCTCTCTTCTTTTCAACTTTTCTTTCTTTCTCTCTTTACGACGCATATTCTTTCTCATTTCATTGTTTTCTTTATACGAAGTTATTGGTATTTTCTTTTCCGCTCTGTTTCTCATTTTATTCGCCTTGCCGCCTTTCCATTTATCCAATTTTCCAATACTTTCATTTTCTCTCGTACTCAATTAATTTTTTCTGCTCTTCACCGTGTTTTCTGTAATATTTTGGTATAATGAAAGGCCATACAAAATTTTAAATAAATTATTACAGGAACAGTTGTCAATTTATGAGATAGCTCCACAAACTCGAGCGATTCCAGCAAAAGGATCAAGAAAGCTCTTTCTGTTGCGCTTTAAATGTTGAAGACGTCATGCTTGCATGTCTCTCAGTTTAATTATTGTGTTATAACTATAAGAAAGATGATTTTGGATCTCATTATCAATCACATTTTCACTTTCTCCATACATATATGGGGAAAGTATTGTGATCACGAATCTCCTTAAAAACGTCGTTATTGGTAATCTTGGTGAGGACCAAAGTTGTAGGGAATAATATTTCTTCCAAGTTTTGCTTGAAACAGATTTTCGTAGAACCATCCATTTCGGAGATATTTTGCTTATTCGTAATTTTCCAGTATACAGCGCCACCTCCCTGTAGCGGTGAATTCTGTAAACATATTCAAAATATACCTAATTTACGGCAATAAGGACGACTGTATTCTTTTACGATACGAAATAATAATTTTGCCTTATAATGCTATTCATAATAATTTAAATATCTCTACCCCAAATATGGAGAAAGTCATGTGTTGGCCACATCAGATTTTTTTCTTTTTGTGTTATTGTCCTTTCACTTTCTTTCTTTGCAGTAATTCATTTATTTCTACGTTTCTCCATCTCGTAATTTTTTTTGCCAATTTCCGTTTTCACTTTCCTTAATTTCTTCCTCCTTTATATATATGTATATTCTTACATTTATTTTTATCCCATTAGCTTTTTAATTTACTTTCTACAAAATTCTTTATCTATTATCTTTATTCTTTCTCTTCTCTTTTTTCGTTCTCTGTCTCTTTCAATTTCTCCTCTCCCATTAACTTCCTTTCTCTTTCTCTCCCCTTTGATTTATTTCTTCCGTAACTGCCTCTCTCATCCTTTACCGCCTTTCTCTCAATCTCCCCATTTCCTGTCACTCTTCCCTCGCCTTTTTTCACCCCTCAAACCTCGTTTTTTTGCACCTCCCTTTCTCTTTTCTATCTCTCCCATTTATCTCCTTCTATCCATCAATCGGTGGGCTTTTGTGGCCCTTCCGAGGGCTTTCGGATGTCTGCCTTTTGGCCACGCAGTCGCATAGTTCCTAAAAATTTTCCGAAAGCGATGTTAAATGGACTTTGAGTTTTAAATGATCCATCAACCCATAGTATTTTCTCTGACCACTCTTTTTACCTCGAGTCCGCCGTGATTTCCATTTTTTTTTTCTCCGAGACCATTCTTGCGCCTATCACCTTCTGTTCCTTCGTGAAATCTATCGCTTTTTCTCGATTTTTTTGTTTCCCCCCCTTTTTTCCCTCTTTTATGTCCATTCCCGTGCTGTGTACTGTCTTATCCGTTTCCACTGTCGATTCGCGTCTTTCATTGTTGGTATGTACGGCGTAATTATGCATATTCAGCATTTTCATTATAACATAAAGGGAATTTTATTGTTTAAATTACAGTTTCGTGACAACTATCCACCGAAAACAAATTTTATGCGCTTTACTGACTTAATTTTTATGTATATTTTCATGTATTCGATATTAATTTTTAACGCTCTTTGATCGCTGTGTCATTTCAACTAAAAGGACGATTTTAAAATCTGCATTGCTGCAATTCCCAAACTTCAAAATATTAAAATACGAAATCCGGTCATACTTAACCTTTCAATAATTCATCTTGATATATAAAGGCTTATCACCCTCCCTCGTCTGTTTTCGTTTTCTCTCGCCTATTTCCACTTTCTCTTTCTCGTTTTTCGTAGCACGGATCTATCCTCATCTTCCCCTAACCTTTTTTCCATTCCCCGCCATCACTCTCGGAGCCATCCCTTAACTTCCCAGTATTCATCAATTTTGCTCAGTTTATTGCCCAATTGTTGGAAAGCGTTTGAAAAGGCAGTTCGAAAGTAAATGGAATAACTTGTGCAGGAGCAAGAGGTAGCAGCATGCTTTATACGATTTGTGGCTAAAATGATCAGCAAACTATTTAATATCAATGTAAGTTTGTTTCGGCTGCTCTTAATTTTCTGAAAAAATCATGCTTGGGAACGCCAAAATAGTAGTTTATGTGTATTCTTAAGAAATAATATATATACCCTTATGAAAGTATAAAAATGTATGTATTCTTCTTTTACCGTCGTAAAAGACTGATAAAATTTCCATTACCAAAGGTACATTATGTGGCCCGGTTGATAGTTCGGCCCTTTGCCCGAAGATTCACTGTTTTTATCTCGTAGCTAATTTTTCCTCCCCTTTAATCGTTCCCCGGTGATCTTTATCGACCGTTGGGTTGGGCCTTTAAGATCTACTGTATGAATAAATACACGCCGCCCCTCCTATCTTTACCCTCTCCGACACTACCTCGTTAATCTGACTTATTTATCTCCATTCCAACTTCCCCTTTTATCCATTCTCCCCTTCCCCTTTATTTGCCGTTCAATCATCTCCCTTTCTACTGTTTCCTCTCGTTCTTGCAACCCGGTTCGTTGCAATCGCCTTACCATGTCTATTTTCGTATTGCAGATTACACGAGATATTTTTTTTACACGCTTCGACATTTAGACGTTTTTTTTATGAAGCAAAAAGGCGAATTTTGAATTTTTTACGACGGAAAAAGTAATAGTTCAAGTCAGATACGACTCATTTGAGAATTTAAGCTAAAGACCCCTGTATTAGTGATATTCATTTAAAAATTAAAACAATCAAGTTAATTCTTTCGCGATATAATTTCATGTATTCCCTTTCTTTTTCTTTTTATCCTCCATTTCACTAATAAAGGCAAAAAGAAAAAGGATTTTAAGACAATTAAATAGTCAAATAATAAGCTGAACATATAACTGTGCCAAATTTCAAGCTCATCTGTTATAGCTGGAGCTCGGTTCTCTTAAAAATACCGCAGGGACGCAAATAAAAATATATTTTGGTGTAGTTTTTCACAGGGAATACGAATAATTCATCAGGAAATACATATCTTGATCGATTATTGTGAAAAAAATTGAGGCAGTCTTCTTTGTCCTGAAATCATACCTCCTGCTGAGAGGGTTGCCTTCGATCCGAGCAAAGGTTCGAAACTCTCGCCGCGAGTATCTATTGCGCTTCAAAAACTCTTGCTTGCCCCACAGAGAAGGGATTAAGCCGATATATCTGGATGTGCACAAATAGTCCCATTTCTGCATTCCTGAAGCGTTACAAACCTAGCCTTTTATATATAAGAGTAATAGTCGTTTACGTCACTATGACGGCATAAGTTTTTGACAGAATGACGTCGAAGTCTTGTATAATATAATATAGATTATTTTTATCATTCTCGAAAAAAGATGGAATTTTCCATGTTTGTTTCTTTCGTTTGACTGTGCTGTTTTTTTTTCGAGGAAAGAAGGATATGCGTGAAAGTTGTTGAATGTGTGCGCGTTTGCTTGTTTGATATGGTCATTTATCTTTTCCATATTTTTTTGCTTTTACTTCAGTTTCGAAGGCTCAAATACGCTTTCTACCTTAAACCATTGCTACATCATTACTTTCTTTTCTTTGAAACTAAACATAATTCTTAATGATTTTTTCGTGGTAATTCCGCTTTAGAAACTTTCGTCCAACTTAATCTTGCTCTTTCTTCCCAACTCATTGAATTTGCCTATCTGTCACTTATATCCAGTCCTTCCTTCGTTATTTTTTTCTGTGTAACAATGCATGCCATTCATATACTACAACGCAGCAGTGTATCATTAGCATATTATTTACCCATAATTTTGATCTTCATATGCAATTTTTAAATCTCATCTCATTCGATGCTACTTTCCTTATCAAACTTTTGACTAGTGTGATTCTTTGAGAAGTTTCTTCAAACCCCTAGTGTCTTTTTATTTTCCTTCATAAAACACTTTTGACTTTATATGTAGAAATTATCCCTCGCCACTAAAATAATTAAAACAAGTTAGGATACTGCACAGTGTGTCACAAATAGATGCATTTCGTGCGGTGGAGTGTTTGAAACTAAACGATATAGTTTTTAATGAACGTACACCATAAAACAGCGAAGCACCATGACCCGACTCTCCAAAGTTGGTGCGGTAATAAAAGTATTGACGTAATTTTAGTTTAATGAATTAATACTGCAAAGCTATGTATCAGAAATGATGGCAGGGAAATGTTAAATTTATATTTTAAGATTTAGGTATTTTGCATTCAATTGTAATTAGTCAAATAATCGAAAACTATTTCAAACATACCTGATTTGAGATAATTAGCTGTAATAATTACGTTTACGATATTTTCTTCGCTTTAGATGATCAGTTTATTTCCGCTTACAAAATGCTGCATGCACATGGAAGGCAATTAAATGTGTTTTCGTGATTATAGCAGATCGTATTTACTTTTATCACTACGAAGATTGTTTCGCTGGAAATAGTTAAGTAACTATGCATGCATTTTTCTAGGTATATAAGTAACAGCAATTGCGTAGTTAAACTTTAGGAAAATTAGACGTACAAATTAATTCATCTGCATATTTGTATAAATAAATTAATTCAGAGTGGAATTCCATCAAATATTGCCTTCTAACATAGATTATAATAGATGAGCAAATTTTGTTAGATCTTAAAAAAAAACCCACAACAGGCTGTTTAAATAAAAAATATTCTAGTGAAAAAGCAGATACAACATGTGCTTTACTCGCTTGAGATCATTAATATGCGCCGCTGAGGAGTTTCACTAGCCTTACACGACACACCATAATTCAAAGCCCCGATTCGGGACTCGCAAGCGTACGTATTAAATATTGACAAGCTCGAGTAAATACTGGGTTATGTTTGGAAAGGGCAGGATTATTTGCTCCGATCAAACAACTCTTCTTCCCCCCGAATTCTTTTCTCGCCTCCCTCCTAGTCAAACTTTCCCGTGGCATTTAGTTAGATACGAGAGACCGTACTTCACACGACATGCTCAGAACGAATGAAAAAAGGGTAAAGATTTATCTTCATCCGACCTTATCGCCCGCTTCATATATGCCCCATTCTTTATCTCTACCTTCTTCAACGCACGGAGAGAGAGAGAGAGATCTTGGAGTCTTAGTTCCCGGTTAGGAGCAAAAGATCCTCGCGGGATCCTTTTTCAGGATCATAAATCGCCGCTCACCTGTTTTAAGCGTGCTGTGGCGAGAGAAGATTTTCAACGCCGGAATAATTAATCAAGAAATAAAAAAAGGGGGGGCCGGAGATGAAGGGTGATAAAGATGAAGGGAGAGGAAACACCTGGCTCAGGTGGGAGAAACAACGGACTTCTTCCAGTTCGACATAATAACGAGATCGAGGAAAGAAAAGCTCCTTCGATACGAAGAAGCTACTACAAAAGGAGCGCTCTCCCTTATACCCCATACGCCTTCTCTTTCTCCACCTCATCTCCTCTCCTTATCCCCACACCCTTTTCTCCGACACCTCTCTTCCCCTTTCCCCCACACTCCTGCTCTTCTCACTCCCTCCCTTTCTCCTATCTCTGTTTCCTTTTCGTCTTACCTCCTATTATTCTTCCATCCCCTTTCCTTATCGTCCATCATTAATCCCTCGCTATTAATCCCTTAAAACACGCTCGAACTTTTATTCTTTTTTTTTCAAAGCACGCACCCTCCCCTTATTTTTCTTTCAATCGTAAATCTTCCCCGTCGACGACACTTCGGACAAATCTTTATCTCTCTCTCTCTCTTCCCACACAATACGTGTTCTTTTTCTACTTTTATCTCTCGCTTTTTCCTCCCGCTTCCTCTTTTTTTTTTCATAGCGTTTGAATTTTCCCTTATTTTCGCTCTCTATTTATCCCTCTTCGCTGATTTAATTTCCCTCTTCTTTATTCTTATTAGTTTTCTCCCCCTCTGCTCTGTATTTCTCCATTTCTTTCCTCTTTCCTTAATTTCTCTTCTAAACTCACCATCGATGTAAACATTTGTTTATTTCCTCCCCCTTTCCTGCCCTATCCTCTTCTCTCATTTCCATCACTCTCTGTATATCTCTCTTTCTTATTTATTTCTCAGGTTTTTTATCTTTCCCTTTTTTCTCTCTCTCCCATTTACTCACCCCTTTCTCTTTTAATCCCTTCTTTTTTATCTTTTCCGATTCTTTTCTCCGACCTACCCTTCGATAACATACCTCTTTAATCCTCTCCTTTCTTCCCGCCTTATCGCTCGCTTTCTGTCCAACTCATACATTACTTCTCCAGTGCGATTCCAAAATGGGATTAGCTGATATCAATGGGGCATTACTAAACGGCATTCATATTAACTTTTTCCAATATATCCTTGGCTGAATGTATGTATACATGACATGTACATAATAACACGTGCCCATATATACATACATAAATATATACTTATCACCTTGTTTTGACAATAGGACAGTTGTCGTAGTAATAGTAAAAATATGAAACGTTTTGTAAAACATGAAATTGGACAGGAGAGAGGCATTAGATCAAACCTAACTTCACTGTATTAGTTTTTAATTCCTATCAATATAGAACTATTGATGATAGATGAATTTTTCTAAATGATGATGATTGTGTGTAGTGAGTCATTTTCATGTGATGGGAGGCTTAGCTCACCAATTGATTTGGGAATGAAAATTAAAAAATGACAAAGTTGGTCAATCTTGGCTTAATTTGTTAGCTTTGTTGCCACAGCTTTTACGTATGTGTCTGGATTCGGCTATTTCTTCCGCGTATCTACTCTTCTATACAGTATTTCCTCAACTTAATTTAAACTTAAAGTGATATAGGGAAACGAATCCGTATAAACGTAAACCGAACCCCGGAGACTCCCGTTCGCGTCCCACCTACCTCGTTAATGTCGGAAAGGAGGCTAGCGGAAATTTGAGACGAGTTCATTGTGACTCTATGACATCAATCCACCTTCCCTTCTCGAAACTCCATTGTGTCGATAAGAGTCCTTCAAGAGGGGGAGGATATAATATATCAATCAATCTGTCTTATCTCTCTCTTCCATCCCTCGGCCATTTCTCTCTTGAACTGGACGTAAGGAGGGCGTCGAGTGGTCTTCTCTTTTTCCTGTCCTGTTCCGCATCCAGGGATTATCTCTTAATTTTTTCCCCTATCTTTCCTTTTCCATCCTTTTATTCGTTGGCTCTTTCGTGGAAGTTTTTCCCTTTACCGCAATTATTTTTCTTTTCAGATTAAAATCTTCGCCTCCTAAAAATTTATGTGCACTCGATAAGCAGGGTTACTAGTGTAAAATAACAGCGCAAAATGCGACTTTAGCAGGGGTTAATACAATAAAACGCGATATATACGTGTATGTATGTACCTATAAAACCTAGGAGACGCTTAGACAAATTATCTGGCAAGGCAAATTAATCTTTCATATTTTGTGAACGGTAAACGATAAGATGCTCAAATAATTTTTTTAGAAAACATACTGATTGCTAGGATTATTTTAGATATTTTTTTCTGAAAATTAAGAATTCGTCTCGGCAAGAAGGAAATGTCTTGCTTTGGCTGTTCGTACAAGTGTTAGATAAGATATTTATTCTGGCATTCAAGTGAAAAATTATGTCTCAAATATCTTTTTTCATTGTTTATGTAAATATTATTAAATAATTAGTGTTTTTTAAATTTAAAGATGATTGCTACACCGTGACTGTCATCGGAATCTGGAAAACCGCAACAGAGGTCATGCTGGTACAAGGACCATCAAAGGTTTATAGGTTTCGCCGATGGAATAAATTTTCCCTAAGGTCAGTAATTAATCAACGCAGATGGCTCTTCCAACGATGGACGACGGACGATGCTCCGGCCTCAGCAAAGGGTAGAAGAAAAGTTTTTGGTGCGACTAACGTTTGACTAACAAGTAACTAATGTAGAATTAGAGTACGGCTGAAGCAACAGAACAGCTGTTAGCATCAGACTCCGTATTCCATGTTTTGTACGCGCGAATTTTTTTCGTGTTAGGTATGTTAGGCATTGATATTTGGGGAAATTTAAGCGCGTTAAATTTAGTTCATTTCGGTTATCTTAAGTTTATTAAGCAGTAACATTTTACTAACATCTGCATGCATTATGTAATTAACTTTTTCCCATCAAGAGCATTTATCCTGGCCCACCTCGTGTGGGAATGATTTGTCAGGGCCATTGCGCATTGGAAGAAGAAGAAAGGTAATTACCCCTATTGGTATGTTTGTATGGAATCTATTTTCCATATTTTCCCTAAAATGTCTAACGAACCTTTCCAAATTTCATTTTTCAGTAGCCCTTTCTAAAATTGCGTAACCATGATTGTTCACGAGTTCTGCTTCGATCTGAGCCGGAACTTTTGTCTATGATGGATGATTTGGATGATAGGTGAGTTCTGTAAATTTTATCTTATTTTTAGATTCATGGAAGTAGTGTTTCATGTCCCTCCTATTTTGATCCAAAATTATTTTATTATGATTAAGCACTTTCTCATTATTAATGCCGGACAATGTGTGTTCGCAATTCGAGTCCGGCCAGCTGGCCACAATTTTCCAATCCCTGTCCAAAAGAGTATATTGATGTATTCGGGCGTATTACTTATGAGTTCCATAGCCCCCGGTCATAGCTCGGACTAATCATCATTAGCAGTCTTAATAGTTGAACTACCGAGATATCTTTCTACGTAAAATGTCAACATGAGACGTAATAAATCATAAAGAAACATTAAATAACAATTTCGATCGATTAAAAAAAGTATTAGCTACATTATCCAATTAAATAAAGTATCTTCAGTAAAACAAGTTCAATTAATATACAAGTGAGGGAAGAATTGCAGAGCAAATTACCTAAGGCGGTTTTTTGTTTTAGGATTATGGCGTCATCGCAACATTACATCTTTGTTTGAGATCGACGGCCTCATGGTCTATATATTCCCTTTAAAATCATTATGTCAATGCTAATATAATATGTTTCCCTTTTAAAAGCATTGGGCTCGTTGCTATGGTAGTTTTATTTCTCATCGCTAAAAGTAGGAAAATTTTCCCACATTTTTTGGTTCAAAAGCAATTTTTCGCTTTCGTTCGACGCGGATTTCAATCCTGTTTTAAAAATTATAAACCTTAGTCGTTCACTTATAGAATCAAACTCCTATATTAATTTTAACTAATGTAAAAATTCAATTTTATAATGCCCTGCACCGATTTCATGCTTTTCTTATGGGGCTTAGAAATGTAACAAAGGGGTTGGAAAAAGAATGCAATTACTCCTCAGCCGCCGAGCCTAGATCCACCAAATTTCTACCGTATAGCCCTAATTCAGACCACGCTATCTTAAAAATTAGGCTTCTCCAAGTTTAAGAATTTTAGAGATATTGTTCGGACGGACAAACCGAATCCATAAGCGATGTTTACTTTTTCCATATATGTACATAGTATAGAGAAAGTATTGTTTTCATGAAAAAAATCGAATTCGAGATTTCAACGGAAATACACGTTTTGAGGTCACCTGAACACGTTTTAACCGTTTTCTCGATGGTGTCTGTGTGTGTCCGTATGTGTGTGACAGAAATTTTGCGTGCGCTCTAACTCAAAAACTATTCATCAGATCAGCATGAAATTCTATATTTGTGATTTTATATATATTCTTAAGATTTGAAAGGATTTTGATAACAATCGGCCAACAGGAAGTAGCGGTTTACTCTTGTAAAATTTTATTTCTTCTTAAATATTTCGCTTAAAATTGAATTTTTGTTAACACATATATATATAAAGGTAGCAACAAGGTGTTGGAGGAAGCCCAGTGGACACTTACCTAGATTGAAGAGCCGTTGGGGGTGCTGAGGACACACGAAAAACACAAAAAAACAAAAACGACAAAAATATGGAGCTTTCGCGCTGACGCCCTTCTTCAGAGACGGAGAGACATATACTGTTTAAAGTGACACACTGGGGAGTATATGGGGAGGGGAAGAGGGGTGATGAGAAGAGGGACGGCCAATAGGGTTATCGGAGGTTAAGACCAGGTGAGGAGAAACAGTCAAGGAGAAAGATGTAGGCTAACTCCCACTGTCGAGGTAGGGGGGCGGGAGTGTCATCCGGTAGGGCGCGGATAATCCTTACAGTAAAGCAGTTATTAAAAGTGGCCTGGTGTAAATTGGCTTGAGAAGCCACCGTAAGGGGACGGTTTGTATTTACGCTGTTCTGGTTGCCATTAATTCTAATGTTGAGGGGGTTACTGGTGAGGCCAACATAAAAAGCAGGACAGAGGGTGCAGGTGAGGAGGTAAATGACGTTCCTCGTGGTGCAATTACTTCTGGAGGGGATGGGGTACGTGATGTTGGAGGAGGGGCTGCTGAATGAAAATGAGGGTGGGTGGATGGGGCATGTGAGGCAACGGGCTTAGCCGCAGGGTTGAGATCCTGCAGCGGATGGAGGGTTGGTAGTGGGTAGTTCTTTCTTCCACAAGATATTTCCCAAATTGGGAGGCCGGCGGAAAGAAAGAATGGGGGAATTAGTAAAGGGGGATTGGTGGGAGGTGGAAGTAAGAATTGGGTGGGCAGCATGAAGGATTTCTTTGAGGATTTCGTGGATCCCGGGGTGGAAGAGGGTAGTAAGGGAAAGGGAAGGGGTAGAATCAGGAATAGGAGGAGTGTGAGGGTGGTGTGTAGTGGTTACCTGTGTGATTGCCCTCCGGATCTGGTCACGGATCAGGCCCGGTGGGTAACCGCGTTTTAGAAGGGCATCTTCGAGGATGGAGTAATATAGTGAGAGAGACCTCCTGTCTGAGCAAATCCTCCATCCTCGGCAGGCTAGGGGAATCGAGGTTTTGGTGTGTAGGGGATGGCAGCTTTCAAAGTGGAGGTATTGAGGGCTATTAGTGGGTTTAATATGGACGCCGGTGCGGATTTTTCCCTCTTGGATGGAAAGGTCGACGTCCAGAAAGGTGATGTTAGTGGTGGAGGTATTGTAGGTGAAGGAAAGCGTGGGGTGAGAGGAGAGGCGTAACAAAAAGGATTGGAGGTCCAGATGAGAAAGATATCGTCAATGAATCTCAGCCACAATAGTGGTTTGAGAGATGCGATGAGGAAATGAGTCTCCCATTCCCCTAGTTAGCAAATAGCATAAGAGGGCGCCATTCGAGTGCCCATTGCTGTACCCTTATAATTTGGAGATAATGGTGCACTTCGAAAGAGAAGTTGTTCTTTTTCATCACCATTTCTGCCAAGTGCAATAGAAAATGGGAGGAGGGTCTTTTGTCGGAGATTCATTGACGATATCTTTCTCATCTGGACCAATGGACATTTACCGCCCCACCTGCACCCTCTGTCCTGCTTTTTCTGTTGGCCTCACCAGTAACCTCCTCAACATTAGAATTAATGGCCACCGGAACAGCGTAAATACTAACCGTCCCCTTACGGTGGCTTCTCAGGTCAATTTACACCAGGCCACTCTTAATAACTGCTTTACTGTAAGGATTATCCGCGCCCTACCGGATGACACCCCCGCCCCCCTACTTCGACAGTGGGAGTTAGCCTACATCTTTCTCCTTGACTGTTTCTCCTCACCTGGTCTTAACCTCCGATAACCCTATTGGCTGTCCCTCTTCTCATCACCCCTCTTCCCCTCCCCATATACTCCCCAGTGTGTCACTTTAAACAGTATATGTCTCTCCGTCTCTGAAGAAGGGCGTCAGCGCGAAAGCTCCATATTTTTGTCGTTTTTGTTTTTTTGTGTTTTTCGTGTGTCCTCAGCACCCCCAACGGCTCTTCAATCTAGGTAAGTGTCCACTGGGCTTCCTCCAACACCTTGTTGCCACCTTTATATATATATATTTATTTAGGACAACTAGGTGTTGAAGGAAACCCAGTGAACACTTACCGGAAGGAGAGCCGCGGGGGTGTTGGAGAGACACATTTGTGTCTCTCTTATGCTGACGAAGGGATCATCCCGAAAGCTCTAACCTCTACAAATGTGTCTCTCCAACACTCCAGCGGCTCTCCTTCCGGTAAGTGTTCACAGGGTTTCCTTCAACACCTAGTTACCCTAAATATCCTTACTTACCTTTCCTCTTCCGTAGTATATATATATATATATATATATATATGTGTGTGTGTGTGTGTGTGTGTGTATGTATATATATATATGTATGTATATATGTATATATATATATATATATATAAAAGTGTAGGTATTATTTTTTTCTACCACTTTTGTTTGAACTAAATTTTCATATGAGGAATATTTCAAGAGATGTTCAATTTTCTTCGAAATTGACGGTTAGTGGGCAGCTCGCGCGAGTGGTAGTGACAACAATTGAATCGCTTGCGCTGAAGCATATAAGTTGGAATATTCCTATCGCTGTATTTATTTGATTTTAGTGGACAACTTTCATATGGAGAAAGTCATGTGTTGGACACATGAATTTATTTTCCTAAGATTTGGAAAGCTTTTGATAACAATCGGTCAACCGGAAGTAGAGATTTACTCCTGACAAATTTTAGTTTTTCTTAAAAATTCGCTTAAAACTGAATTTCTGTTAACATATATATATATATATATATATATATATATATATATATATATATATATATATATATATATATAAGTTGTAGATATTATTTTTTCTACAACTCTTGTTTGAACTATATTTTCATATGAGGAATATTTCAAGAGATATTCAATTTTCTTCGAAATTGACGGTTAGTGGGCAGCTCGCGCGCGTGATAGTGACAACAATTGAATCGCTAGCGCTGAAGCGTGTATGTGGAACTGTTCCTATCACTATATTAATTTGATTTTAGTTGACCACTTATATATGGAGAAAGTCATGTGTTGGACACATCAATTTATTTTCAAAGTGCTATAAAACTCTTCACGCAGTATTTCCCAAATAACACATTATTTTATTTTCAGTGCAGTTGCTAATTCCGCATTAAGTACACCACACTTTCGTCATGCGTTATAGTTTGCATGGATACAGACAGACCGCGAGGTAGATAGTCGTATCTGGAAAACAAGATTGTTTCTCTATGGTCTGTACCAAACTTAATGATCGCTGGGAGGCGGGGTTAAAATGTGTGGAAAGGGAACCTTGTTGCCGAATCAGTCCACAAACGTGGACCAATTATAGTGCTTCGCAAGTGGGCAGAGACGCTGGATGGTTAAGAGTTTGTAGGAGTGGGGTCAGACAGGCGAACATCAGTAAACGAAATTATAAAAATGTTGAAAACTTTAATATTTAAAGCTACATAAAATGAAATTACTAGTATTTACGTTTGGTAATATTATCGTAGTAACTACGAATATATTACTTCCTCCTTTGTCTTTCATAAGTAGACATAAAACATTTTCCACGTTATTGGGTACCTATTTTATATGATTGTCATTTAAACAATATAGAATATTCTCTGCTTAAATGGCAAATAAGAGAAAAGGATGTTATATTTTACATTTTTCAGAATGCATAGAGAAAACGAAGCAGGAAGACTATTTGGTACGCGAATGGCAAAGGTCGGAGCAGGTAGTATAATAAACACGAGGGAAAAGAATGGTGTGGGATTTCTAAGGGACCACATGTATGACCACAACATATGTTCCTTTCACACAGTTATTTGCTTCTCCTTTCAAGCAGCTGTTAAGTATATAACGGCAGAACTGCGTAGAACCATCTCGTAACATTTCTGCCAAATGAAGATACTGCCATGTTTTCCTTATCCTATCTCGTATTGCCGAAAATACGGAAATTTTACTAATATGCTGTAAAGATGCAGCATTCTAAAAGTTTAGGTCAAAATCTTATTGAACTATTAATTTAAAAAAAACAAGTAGTACAATATTCATCATGAAAGGGAAGAGGGTGCGGAGTAGGAATAAATACACAATATTTAATTTCATCTATTTATTTTTATTATTAACAATCAACTCTATATAATTGCAAATAGTTATATAATAGATCACATCAAGAAGAAGAGCAAAATATTCTTAAAGGTAGCAGTTGGATTACGGAAGAATTACATTTCGAGTACTTTCTTACTTCTATTGTTACTAATATTTTAAATATAACAAATGCATTACACGGACTAAAGCAAACACACAAGTTAATAATTATCATATTATTAGGAAATCATGATTGGATAAAAGAATAAAAATAACGCTTCTCATTGAGTAGGTACTTTTACTTATTCCAAAGACAATAAACCATTACATATTATATACACTGTGATTCAGAGTAAACGCTTCCACGAATATGGGAATATTAAAGAAATTCAAAGTAGTAAAATTACTTAATATATTTAAAACTGCACACAAATTGAACATTTTTACAGGGAAAAACCAGTAAGGCAAAAACCCCATTTGCAGAAAAACGGCCACAAGAAGAGAGACGTGAAAAAACTGCGAAACCTACTGAGGTAAACTAAGATATAGAGAGCTGTAAAAGTAGCAATGATTAGAAAACATAACAATAAACACGATTAAATTGTGCACATAAATAGTAAGATCAACACTAGAATAAAATAACCGTTTTTGTCAGCATATTATTATTACTGAATTTCATAAAAAGAAGAAAGTAATATAACTTCCTGAAAACCAAAACTTTATTATGAACAAACTGGGTTAAAACATTTACTGTCGTCATTACATTAGGATGAAAAGTATTTCAAATCCCAGATCATTCAAAATAAATTATTGGCTTCTCAAAAGTTATGAAATTATCTCTTTTTCAAATATTCTAATATTAAATTTATCCTGAGAAAACATATGACATTAGATTAATCATAGCCACATCAATGTCACTATTGAAATATAATGATAGGTACAGAGACAGAGTGAATTAAAAATAGAGTAGCTACATATAAAATTTAGGTTATTTGTAAATAGATGAAGTAAAAATAAGAGAATCAATTTTAGGATATAAAATAAACAGAAATGGAATTATATACTAAGCATGAACAGTAAGTAATAAAGTGGAAATGTATAATAATGAGAAAAGTTAAGACAAAAATACTTTTGAAATAATCACTTATCTTCACCTGCCTTAAAGTTATTTAAATCCGTCATTATCATGTACACACAGGCGCTGACACTGACACTATACAAATAGATTGCAATTTAAACTTTAATAAGCTAAGTCATAAAGAAGAAGAAGCACTTACATGCTTTGAGCATGAAATATAAAAACTATAGCACTAAAAAGGGAAAAGCACTGTGGGATAGAGGGAGAAACACATTCACACTTCAGGGATTTCAAGTAGACACTGACCCTATACAAATAAATTACAATTTACACTTTAATTAGGATAATAGGGAGAACCACATTTGGTAGAAAAGGCACTGAATAAGTTAACCATTATAAAGAATATCCAAAGCTGAAGCACACACGATTTGAGCGTGAAATGGCAAGACTATAGCACTAAAAATGGGAGTAAAAGCACTGTGGGATAGATGGATGAACACACACTACAGGGATTTTAAGTAGGCACTGATACATGCAAATAAATTGTTGCACATTTGAAGTGTAGGGATTACAGCAAGCCATGGAAGAATTCAAAACTGCACCAAAGAGATAACTTAGGAATGTAACAGAATCATATACTTTTCTTGCAGGAAAGAGTGAAAATTTTTTAAAAAATGAAAGGTTTTTCACCATATAAAATTAATTAATATGTCTTAATTAATTGATGAAGGTTTTAGTTATATCATTACAGATTATTTTTATTATTAGCATTGCCTTAACTTATAACTTATGAATTAATACTTATAATCAAACTTAAGTATGAACATTGGTTGGAATTAACTGGTTCTGCAAAAAAGAGAGGAATAGCATAATGAATTTCAAAACACTCATTCAATAGTGTGGTAATGTAATACTCCAATATACTTACCTTGTGGAACTTAATTAGCAGCTGAAAATTTGGGCAAAGGCACCATGGAGGAACTGATCAACTTGGCATAGACTGAAAATTTAACTTGTTAATAAGAAGTCAAGAGGAAATTATAACTCATCATTCACCTCACCTTCTTACCTAGTAAAACATTAAGATATATTTAAATCAGGAGAGAAATTGTTGACTGATTGACAGTGTTCAATTGAAGCTGTTCAAAAAAAGAGATATTTGTATGAGTAAATGGCAAAACAATACAGCATATTAGTAATTATCTAATTTTACACTTAATTTTTTAAACAAAGAGTAATTATTCAATCAATACCTACCTTCCATAGTATTTAAACAGAATGAAACAAATATAAATAATTTCTATAATTTTTAATATTTTTATAGTTACCTTCTACAAAGGTGAAACTCCTAATTCTTCCAGTCCAACGTTATCTTCGCTAATATTGACATCACTGCTAGTATTCGAATCCGAACTTGAGGTCAATGCTATTATAATTTCTTGAATTCCCTCTTCCAATATTCCTTCTTTAATCCAAGCCTCCTCGATAACTTTCTTTGTGTGTTCTACTACGGTTTTCCTGAGAATACTTCTCGTTGGTTATTCTTCTGACTGTAGCCGTTCCCAAGTTAAGGGCAGCAGCTGATCTTTTTACAGCCTTCGAAATAGCATGTAACGATCCACCATTACTTTTCTCCCTCTCGAAGTAATTTCGTACACTTAAAACTAAATTCCGCGCGGAACTCTGAAGAACACGTCTCACAGATTTTCGCTCAGACATCTTTCACACAATACACATCCGCCGCAAGCAAAAGACGCTACGCATCTTTGTGTGTGAGACAGAGAGAGGTAACTCCCCTGATTGTGAGAGAGAGAGAGAGCGCGCGGTAAAATCCCTGAGTAGGAAACAAACAGACGGCAACGCCGGATGCCTCTGATTTGTTGACGAAGGGAACGCCCTCATTTTTGGGGGCCTGGCCAGCGATCATTAAGTTTGGTACGTAGTATAGTAAAATTCGATAAAAATGAAAAATTTCTTTAAAATTTTAACCTTAAAGTAAATCAGTTTTTAAAGTTTACAGAAAGAATAAAAGATGACGGGTATGTGTAACTATTAACATTTATGCGAAACTATACGTTTATATTATACAACGAAGAAACTCGAAGCCGTTTCAAAATATTGTTTACATGAAATATTCAGGTCTATGTACTTAGGAATTGCATGCAAGAAAAATATTAATTTATTAATGCTAACAATTTTCGAGAGCAACATTTTTTGTAAATACTCGTTTGTGGATTGTTAACGGTTAGGTGGGAGAAGGAGCTATGTAGCTACAACGTCACCTTTTAAAGTGTAACTAAATAAATAAACGAATAAGTAATTACTTTTAAAATCTCTTTAATATCAAATCCTTGTATTAAAATCATTATGGTAAATAGATCCTCTTGCAGTCTCTAGAGTCCATTTTATCTCTTTGCTTAGCAACATCCGCTAAATCTCCCATCCCTCTCTCTGTATCATTCCATTTGTGTTTCCTCTTTTATCCGTTTGGTGCCCCTCGTCTTAATTCTAACCTCTCAGCACCCACTAAACCATTGTCACCTCGTTTACCTTTCCATTGCTATTGCTGTGCTTGTTGTCATCAATCTTCCTCTTTCTCTCTCTCTCGTAGATCGGAGAGCAGCCCTACCGTTTTAGTCGCATTTTCCGTGATTCCCTTTTCACTTTGTCGTTATTCTGTACTTATTGCCATATTACCATTGTAATGGTGTCAGAACTTATTTTAAGTTAATTATAGTTTTGCAGTCTGGCACTTTTCACATGCATAAATATTATTCATGTGGCGGTTTCCATTTTAAACTCGAAATAATGCCTCCGAATATTTCAATAGTTCGGCATTTTTCTAACCAGTAGATATTCATTCAAATTAACGATTTAAATTCTGTCGTTTCTAGAGAGAGTAAATAAATATGTTTGATGGCTACATCATAGTTAAAATGTTCGAAATCATTGGCACTATGTATGACTGCATTTATTAACTTTCAGACTTCCTTTATAGCAGTTTATCGTTGAAAAAATCTTATTAAAAGAAGAATTTGCAGAGAATAATTAACGTTGAATGTTGAATCGGGACCTTGTTACTTCAAACAACGACCAGCGCTAGTAGGCCTCTCAGTCTAAATCACAAAGCAAGCGAGGAGAGAAATCCGGTGCCGGCATTAACCTACTCCTAACGAGAAGCACCAAGGGAACCAACAGACTCACGTCCCTTCCGAAGGACGGAGCGCTGATTCGCGTGCTCTCCTCTAAACACACAAATAGCGGACCGCAAGAACTCTTGAAAAAATCCTAATTCCGAAGGATTCGTACCCGGGTCGCACCGGGTATCCTCAGCGTAGCAGGCCAGCGCCCTCGCCACGGCACCCCCAGAATAATTAACAAGTTAGGAAAGTGTACAGCGTATCACAAATGAGTGCGTTTCGTGCAATTGAGTATTAGAAAGAAATGATATAACTGTAGTACGTAAGGGAAATTGCGTTTTAAAGTTCTTTTCTTCATCATAAATAATCCATTTTCTTCTTATTTAAAAATATTGCATGTACACGTAAGGAAATTAAAAGTTTGTTTGTGGGATTGTTTATGTTAGCAACAATGAAGAAGTAACCATGCAAGAAGTTCAACTCGAATTATGACATTCTTGTTTGATTTTCTTGATAACGGCTAGTCCGACGATAAAAATGTATATAAAAAAATACTCTTCTTTACTAGTTCTACAAGTTTTATTTTAATAACATTTTGATATGAGCAGTACTTTACGAGATATGACGGAAAATTCATTTTTGTCACCAGTAAAGTCGTACCCCTGATTGCCTTACGTGATTCATTTTTGCGATTTTCTTATTATCTTTAATATCAAATTTCATGAAAATCCGTTCGGTAGAAGCCGAGAACGAACATGAAGGCGGACGGACGGGCAGACAGACAGACAGACGGACGGACAGACCGACGACAATAGGCGCTCACGCTGGAAGCGAAACGCGCCTAAAAATGACGTTTCCAGGGCTAAATTAATCAAAATTTCATGAGAGAGAGAGTGTGTGTGTGTGTATATATATATATTTTAGAAAAAATTAAATAGAAAATTTCTACCTATTTATGTTCTTTATTTATTATTAATATTTAAAATCCATGTTTCATCTTGTAATAAATAGTTCTTCCTTTAAAACTATTCAGAATCTCATCTCTCTTTCAACCTCGTTGCGTCTTTCCTAGTCTCGTCCATCATACGACTTCCTCCAAGAGTCCGTTTTCCCTCAAAATTTAACCTCTCTTCTTAATTATTCCAATTAAGCTTCGTTCTCCTCCTATCATGTTTAATACATCCTCATTTGTTTTCTTCCCAGACTAACTAACTGTCTCTGGTTTACGTCAGGAAAACATCTCTCAAAAGCTTCCAATCTGCTCACATCTTCTCTCCTCAGAGTTCGCTAATTAGGAGAGATTATTTTGGGGAAATCACTGCAACTTTCAAGTGTCTTTTTAAGCCAACTTTTATGCAACCTAATTTAAAATTAAAATTTTGGGAATTATTTTAGACTAAAATACAAAAAAAATTCTGTCGGAATTATTTTTCCAATCTCGGTTTATTGATTATAATTACCATTTACTTTTTTCCATTAATATTTTTCGAAGTATTTCTTCGGCGGCCGAAGAAAATATTCATATTTATTCGACCTTACTATGGAGACCATATTCTGTTCATGCAAATTTTGCTCGAGCATAGCAGTTTTTGCGACGCTTTCCCTCAAAAAAGCGTATAAATGTAATATTTGGCGTTATAATTCCGCCAGGATGTTTCCGTAGGAGGCGAGCTTTCATCGCGTCCCTTGAGGTGGCCTTGTTACGCGTTCCCTCCGCCCTACCCTCTTCGCCTTGCTGACAATCATCTTCCTTTTCTTTCGTCGCTCGCACGTCGACTCACCCTATTTCCTTTCTTCCTATCTCATTACTTTATCATCTCTTCCTTTGATGTCCTTGTTGCCTTCTTTCCTCAGACTCCGAAAGAATATATTTTTAAAGTTAAATTTACGCCACATTCACTTATCAAAAATCCCTCAATTAAATTAAGTTCTCCGTTTAGCCGTTTAGGTGGCCTTATTGCTGTGTTGTTTCATAAACTACTGCATTTAGTTATCGGTTCTTTATATTTTTAAACGTTTTATTCTATTCACACTTCTTATTTTTACAGCTTTGACGTCCTGTTTTAATCTCACGAGTTCGTTGGTCGTTGTTTTTAGTATTTCTTATGAATCCTGTTATTATTTTTACGGTTAAGTAATGTAGAGGTATTAGTTTTAGTGGTTAGAGAAGGAACTTATTTTTAGACTCTTGCGAATATAGCTGAAAACTCAAATGAACTGAAATTATATTTTGAGAACTTCTGAAAGAGTTCCCAAGAATCATAAGACCTTTAAAGTCTGATGGAAAGGATGGCTCACTTCCTCTAAGGAGGCAGGAGGAGGCTTAACTTAGTACTTAAAACAATGTTCGAACGTTTTATTTCTTCTGCCTTAATTTCAGTATATTGTTAAAAGATATAAATCTATTATCACTTCAACAAGTAAAAATCTTTCTCGTTAAAAAAGTATGTATACTACATATTTTTAGGTAAAATACGAATAAAATGAGTGAGTGTAGAAATCTTTTCGATTCAAATGGGTCTCATTTGTATATCACCAGGTATCAGATATACATATATTGACATTGCGAGAAGTTACGTTCGAGAAAGGTATAATAAGACCTACATGATAAAAATTGAGTCCAAATTTCTACTAAAACTTGTTTTTCACGCAGTTATAATAGTTGTTTCTCTTTCATTAAGGGAGAGGAAGGAGAAATTGAAGAGACAAATCTTGGATAGGACAGATAGGTGTATAGGTTGTGATCCAAAAAGTATACCGAAACGAAAGAAAAGAAAAACTGTAAAAATATTTTCGTTATTGGGCCGCTTACGGCGCCATTCTATTTCACAATAACCCAAAAAATACTGATGTCAGCCAGAGAAAACTGGCGGAATGGTGACTTTAAGACGTTTTCATTTCTTTCTCCTTTATGTATGTATGTATATGTGTGTGTATGTATATTTATATGTGTGTGTGTGTGTGTGTGTGTGTGTGTGTGTGTAGAGGTGGCAACAGGGTGTTGGAGGAAGCCCAGTGGACACTTACCTAGATTCGGAGAGCCACTGGGGGTGCTGAGGAAACACGAAAAATACAAAAACACAAATATGGAGCTTTCGGGCTGACGACCTTCTTCAGCGACGGAGGTATATATATATATATATATATATATATATATATATATATATATATATATATATATATATATATATACACATACATATATATATATATATATATATATATATATATATATATATATATATATATATATACACATACATATATACACACACACATTACAATTATATATTATATATATTACAATTCCTACGAATTGCCACAAAAACACTGGAAAGTTCGAAGCTGGAAATTCTGCCAAGGTTCGAACCCAGGCCAACTGTTTGGACGCCGCACAAAAACATTGTTTCCTGCTTCCGTCTTTCCTGGTATTTGCTGGCCATCTTACTTGATCAATCTCATCCATTTATCAGTGACTCGCTGACAGATCTAACTGCCCTTGACGACTAGTGTTTCGACACAAACAGATAATTCATCAGATCCAGTAACCGGTGACCTTGGCATTTCCACCCAGCAAACAAAAGGCCAAAACTGTAAACATTTTGTATTTTTAAATGTGTTTTCTTAGGTAATTTTGTTTCTAAACGAAATTTGTACGATATATTTTTTTTACGCTTGGTTAAAATGTAATGAATGGATTTAAAAAGAATATCTTTCAAAAGTTCTATTCTATATCTTTAAATTTAGGAATTTTTGTTATTTTTATTCAACATTCATTTATTACCACCCCACGACAATAATTGTTTACCTTTTAATAATACGCCAGTATGTAATCAAGTTAGGTAAAATGGCTCAAAGGTGGAACTTTTGTTTGGAATTTTTAAATCTCAATTAATCCTTAATTATATTTTATCCAAGAATTGTCTGATTATAAATACCCCGTATTAATTTTGTTATTTTAGAAAAATATGAGCATTTAACAATTTATCTTTGAGCTTTATTTGAGTCGAAAATAAATTTTTTAAAGATTTTGCAACCCATGGGACTCACACCTGTATAAAATATCTCGCGCATAAATCTCTTTATGGCAAACAATCTGTCGAATTTCTAGCGTGTTTACAAACACTCGCCGTGGGTGTTCTCCAGCCGCTTCCAATTAGGTCATTTTTTTTGTTTTGGCTTGGTTTCATCACAAACGTGTCTTCATCAAATTTATACTTGGCTTCTACGAGATATTTATTTCAAATTTGGAATCAAGTTGCAGTAAAGCGCATTAATTGAGCATTTGCGCGTTATTACTTACTTAAGCCCACGAGCTAATTGGGATGCGCGTTACAGAAAGGAATTTCTTCATCTACTCTTCCGCTGTCGAGTAAAAGCTCGTTTATCCCTAGCTTTCAACCGTTTCCTTTTTCTCACTCCCTACGTCACTTCCTTTTGCTTTTACATCTCAGTTCTCCGTTTTCCCCTACTCCCCTCTTTCCGTCTTGTTTCTCTTCCCACACGTATTTCAAATTTAATTAAATTAATGCATTTACTCAGAGTGAACATATTCAAATTCGTGCAGACGTAACGAAATTTCATGTCGCATTTTCACAAATCCTGGATTTAATTCGACCGTAGCATGTTGCTTCATCTTTATTAAAAAGTCGTATAATTAAGAGATTTTATACGAATGGAAATCATTTAAAATTCTTACACTTAATATAATGTTGAAAATAAAACCTTCACTTTTTAAATTTGATATTCCTAAATAATTAAGTAAAACTAATTCATGAAGTTATTTTTAACAATTGAGAGGAATCCTAAAAAATACTATTCCTATATAGTCTTCAACATAAGTCGCTTCTTGGTTAATGTATACCTCATATGATGAGTGGTCATCGCGATAAGTATTTATATTCAGACTGGAGCTTATTGTAAGGTTTAATATTTCCAAGCTACATTTGTATAAACAAACGTCTATATACATTCGGGCTTTTGCGGAATTCACCGTAGCGTAATATTTGGTCCCGTGTTTGCATACTTATATTTGCAGCAATACACAAACAAAAACTGTTCATAAGCATTAAGGATTTATACCTGCACTTCGTTTTTTATAGAGGTTCATATTATGCTCCTTTTAATAGCTCTCGAATTCACTCATTTTAAAAATGAAATTTGAACGTTATTCATGAGAAACAATACACGACGCCCTTCTCTGGTGCCAAATTTTGTTAATTATTCTAACATTCCGGCCTGGTATTAAGTTTTTTTTGCATTGTTTAAAAATCTTTGAGAATTTTCATTCTTCCCCATCTTCAGAGGCGCTACTCGGAGTTGGGTTTTTATGACGAGATGGTGTATGTTCATCAAAAGTTTTCCCAGTACTTTAATTATTTATGTATTTCAAGACTTCAGTAGACACGCAAAAATGCTTTCTTTCATCTTCGTTTGAGGACCGCAGTCAAAAACAGAAGAAGGTTCCAAATATCAAAATAGGTTATAACAGGGACATAATAGTATCTAATGGTTATAGTGTTCCTTTTACAGAACTTTCTCATAATATTGATGAGTGAATTCGAGAAAGAACATTTATAACAGGGACAATACAAAAATGAAGAAACGAGCTCACTTTGTCTCGAATCTAATAAAAGATATATCGAAATTCTTACAACTATCGAAATGGTTGAGTAAACCGGATGAGTATTTTAAAACATAGCTATCTTCTGTTGTAATGCACGGGTCGAATTTTCAGAATCAGCCATCTATGAATTTGCACTGGCTATTCTTTTAACGAGTGTGCCACTTATTAACTGAAGCGTTTCATGGCTACAGGTGTAACCTCGGTCTTCTACTGCAATAATTATTTACTATTACCCTTCAGTTCTTCGGTAGCCGTTAACTGAAGTGAACGCAATGCAGGTTTATTTTCTCATCATTTGACATGCAGGATCTAAGGCTTAGTCGCCGTGGATGAGTAATTTTTCCTTTTTGGCTAAAATAAAACACGCGCCAACTTCCGAACCTCTATTAACGTAACGATCTACTCTCGAGGGGAATCTTTTCTCGCTTACATAATTATTAACTCGGGATTGAAGCTCTGTGACACGAATTTTCCATTTTTCAGATTTTCTTTGCTTTTGATTAGTCGATATTTGGATGTAGTATTTCGACATACTAAGGTCGCGGCTTCGAATATTTACGTCCGTTCGACCGTAGTTGCTATTGGAACTGATTAAGAGAGAGGCTCATCCGCGTGAAATTTATTCGTTATTGGTTACGATAAGTAAAAGTTACGGTTTCGAAAACAAAATAATAGAGTGAACAGCTTTAATTAACGACCAGGTTTCGTTGCATTGCAACATCAAAGGTTTCAGCGGAGTAGGTAGCTTTTGTTTCTGGCCGTAATCTCCGTGCAAATGACGTTGAAGTACTGTGTAGGAACTACTAAATTAAACATAAAGGTAAATTGCAAGTGCGTGTCTGAGAATTATCGGTGTTTATTTGGCATGTGCACGTGTATGGCGGCAGCTTAGATGGAAGAAAATACTTCTTAGTCTTTAAATCTCCAGGAAGGAGAAAATTATCTATCTAGGTCTTTGGTCTCTTGCATTCCTTTTCTTTCTTTTTTCTCTCTTTTCATCCATAGTTATCTCTCACGGTTTCGTCTTCCCGTTCTCTCTTCTCCTCTCCCAGATCCGACCCACACTTTTTCTACCTCTTTCCTCGCTTCTCCACACTCTTATCTCTTTCACCTCATCTTCGCTCCCTATCCATCACTCCCTCCCTTCTCCTCCTTTCTATCCTTCTCTTCTCCCTCCTCCTACCTCCCTCATACCTCCTTCCTTACGAGAGATCGTCCTCGTGCGAACTCCGTTTTAACTCTCCCCTTAACGACTCCCACCCTATTTACGGAGCAGCTGATTAGTTGGTTCATCTCATCCACGTAAGAGGGACATAGTGGTAGCCTCCTTTTTCTTCCCCCGTTCCCGCCGGTATTGCCCAATCGTTTCCGATGCGGAGGAATTTCGCGTCGCCGTATCTAAGATGGCGGCGCAATTAAGACGTGGCCGGTGTCCTCAAATACACGTGTATTTCTTTTTTACTCCGAGGCGGGCGATTTGGAAGAAACAGGCGGGTCTGTTTATTTATTTTTCTTAAGGCCTTTTCATAGTCTCGCCACGAAAAAATCCTTCTAGCGCTGGAGTCGTTTGAAGTCACGTGGTCCTCCAATTGGGCAATTGGGTGGTTTGTTTTATTTTGGAGCGTCCTGAAATCTAGAAATTTTGATTGGAGTCGAAGGACGGCGTAGCTTTGATTGCACAAATATATCCAAACAGTTCCGTTTCCAGTGGTCGCAGTTACTTTCTTTTACGCAATAGTGCGAAACTTTTTCACGAAACGAACTGAAAAATTTCTAAAAATCGCACATTTTCGTATTTGGCAAAGAACTTTTACTTTTACTGACACACTCATAAAATTTCCTTCAAATTCTAACGCTGGTAACAGCGAGAAAAACTTTCACGTGAGTGTGTATGCACGCTGCTGACTTCTATTGAGCTCTGAGAGAATTTTTAGTTAATAAAAGGATATTTTATGTAGCAAAACCCAAAATGGCTCAGAAAATCGATGAAATATAAAGTTGTAAGATATGTAATCTCGTCTGCGGAGGATATGCCTAATTCGATCTGTAGGGTTCAAAAATATACTAATCCATGCCCAGAAAATTATTTAAATAATTCAAAAGTCATTGAAACTTCAAATAATCTTTGAATATACCTATCTGTTATAAATGACAATGTATTTAATATACTTTTATAGTTAAGTTGCGTTATTTTTTGTTTCACCCTGACAAAAACTAACAGTACCTACAGCAAAATTCATTTTATACGGCATGTTCGGGACCATGGAGGTGCCGGTTGCAGGCCCGCGCTTGGAATATAGACTACCTTCGTGCTTTAGAAACGACCGTTCCAGAAGAAAGGTCTGATTAACACAATATTTAAAAACTTTACACTAAATATTTTTTTTGTTTTTTAATAAAATTCACCAAATACTAATTACAAAACAAAACTGTTTTGTTTCTAATTTCCAGTTATTATTACCGATATGCTTTGAAACGTAAAAAATACTGTGATATAATAATTTCTGTTGCAGAAGGCTCAATATTAAATTCCGACATTATAGAATTGCGACTAATACTACGAGCTAATTTATTAGAAATATCGATATTTGTGATAATGTTAATAAAATTCACCTTTTCTTCATTTCCTGGCTTGTATAAGGACTTTTATTTGACGCCATTACAAAATAAGTAAAATATTTTACACAGCATTGAAAATACTTGCACGTGTAAACACAGTAGTATAGAATTGATTCACAGCGCAGCATACACGATACTGCGTCTTCCGTTCGCTACGTATCTCGCAGATACATATTACCACATTTGCCTGAAAAAATTCAATCGTATTTGCATTGCTGCTAAAGTCTTTAATACTCGTGTTTTTACATGAATATTTACTTTAGTACCAAAAGTACAAGCAGTCAATTAATATTTCATTGAATACGTAACTCTCTCCGACAAAACGCTCAAATTTATGGGATAATGTAGTAAAGGAAATAACCGGGAGGAAAAAGGACGCATCTCTGAGATGCAGTGTCTACATTTAAGATTCACGCGTGAAAATGCAATAGTACCTATAAGTTGCTAAGCCCTAAGCCTGGAGCGGTCTCGGTTCACACTCAGTATTGTAAGACTCACTACTCAGCTATTCCTTTAGCTGTAATATCCCAAATCGAGAATTGAAGTTCATAATTGGTTTATGTAACAGTCGAGAGAGACTAGGGTTCAATTCTTGGTCAAGCTCAGAATTTTGACCTTTGTCTGCGTTGAACTGTATGAAACTTTCAGTTAAAGTAATTTTGGATTACCTCTCCGCAACGCACATTTCCTTTTCGCGAACTGATCATTTTCACTAGTCCCTAAAACTTCTTTGTTAATCGATTTCAATCCCATTTTCTCGAGTTTTAGAACTCGATTCGTCCATTTTTATGAATGGGACCCGAGCGTATTTATCCCACTTAAAGGTCATTAACGGCGTAGGGGAAAAGTGCTGACTCCGTCGTTTCAGGGTAGGTATCAATTATTAGGGACAGTTAAAGACTCCATTATTCATCGGCGTTAAGGAATTGCTGCGACTAATCATTAAGAATCCTCCTTCCATTTGGCACTCCTAACTCCCTGAAAGGTTTCCTATTCTTCGTTGCAACTTGAGCCAAGAGCTGTTGGCACCGAAGGCAGTTCCTAACGATTACGACTGAGTCTTTTCGCTCCGAAGTAAAGTCCGAGTTACCGAGTTGTTCTAATAAATTAATCACGCTATATCTCCTCTTGCTCTTTTATATAGTGTCTGAGCTTTGCTCTGATTGCAATACCTGCGGTTTTGAATTCATATAGATGATTGGATTTCATTCTGGAAAATTTCACGTTATGTATAGATATACTTTTCGCAAAAACTTTGGAAACAATTTGAGTGATAAGTATATATTGAGGTTTTAAGTCAGCTCGAATAGAATTGGTTGCCACGAAACAATATGAAAAATGCTCTCCTATTTACGTAAGATGTTTTTTAATTCAATGGAAATATTGTTTGTTGTGAACTTAATTGGATTTTTTTTCTGATTATTTCTAAGTCACACGGAGTTTTTTTGGTCTTATGTTCATCAGCTGACTAATTAGGTAAAAGAAAATTGCTTTATGAAAAACAACAGAATTACTTATGTTGCCTCAACAGCTACATTCATCTTTCTAGATTGCGGAATAACATAATATTTGTTCGCGCAGTAGTTCTTAAAGTGTAGTTTCAACTTTATTATACCTATCTATTAAGTGACCGCGCTCGCAAGACTTCGGGAAAGACAAATGTGTTTGGCCGATATTCAAGTAGTTTCCTGCTGTAACTATTTTGGAGGTTTGCAGAAGTATTGTTTTTGCTAGATAGGATTTAATTTCTCATAGTTTCCCTCGCATCTGTGGCCATATTTTCGAAATTATTTCGAGAAGGAGAGTACAGCCCTCAATCTTTATTGCTTGTTTACTTTTTATAAAATCGTATCTGCTCTAAAGGAAAAAGAAACGAAAATTTATTGTGCCGTATAGAACTTTTAATTTGACCTAAAATTCAAATAAAATAAAATGTACATTACAGAAATAGATAATTAAGCGATTAAAACTATGTGGCGTCTTTAAATTCAGATAAGAGAATACTTGAGCTATAAAGAAGTAACAATTAGGTAATGATAATATATATTTAGTTCGTTTTGTCAGTGTGTCAGCAATAGAAAAAACAAAATGAAAAAGAAATCTCCCGATTTTCTTCGTTTTTGCTTTATTCGACGGTTAAAACTATACTATCTTATACTTGCGATGTTTACCTGTTACACAACGCAATTCTTTTCGAAATTTTGTAGATTTTTTGTACTTTTTCCGGGCGTTGCCAAGCCGACCGTTATTATTACCTCCGATTCAATTAACATCATGGAAGCCTTCAAATAGACGAAATAATAGCGTTATTCACTTAACACTATAGTTTAAGCAACGAAATTATCGTTATCAATCTTTATAAATACCATCGTAAATAAGTACATACTGATAATTATTCAGGAAATTGCGTGTGGGAAGAGTTTATAATGCTTGACGCAAGTAATTGAACCTACTTTCGTCTAATGAATACTTATTCTTACGTTTTTTGTAAGTAAAATGTTTATATTCTACATTTCTAATGTTTATTAACGCAAATAGACCCACGCATACCTATATTGTACGTTTACCAGAGGCAGTGTTCAGTCATGGACAACTATACGTTGCCTTTTCACGGGCTTCTTGCTTACAAGACATAAAAGTAAACATTACAGAAAGGCATAATTACGCAAGAAATGAAGCTGAATTTGACGAAAGTGATAGTATGACAGGAAATAAAATTATCGTTATATTTTAATGAAATACGCTTGGAAACGGATTGTTTTCAAACAAATTTGGTTAATTGTTAAAAAAGCTAAGTGGAAAAGTATTTTTCAATTTTTCCTAGACTAAAACGTTTTTGTATATCTCACACACGCCCTAGAATTGGCAGCGAAAGTAGATTCACTAAATTCGTCCAAATTCAACGGGACTTACACTAGTTATTATTAGGATTGTATTATTGAATTAAAGACTAGTAACAACAAATATAAAGTTGTTACTTAAATTTTTATCTACCTATCTCTGACAAATGTTTTTCGAAACATGGTAATTATTGAAGATATTGGAGAAGTTTTTTATGCTGACAGGCATAATCCGGACACCAAGAGCTACGAAAAAGCAGGGAAAAATTGTGCTTTGACTGGGAATCAAACCCGGGCTTTTCACTTGCCGAGTGGATATTTAACCTCTCCCCCTTTTCTCCCCCTCTCCTCCTTCTCCCTCCACTCCGCGTCCTCCCCTCCACCCCACCCCCCACTCCGCGTCCTCCCCTCCATACCACCCCCCCACTCCGCGTCCTCCCATCCACCCCAAGCCCCCACTCCGCGTCCTCCCCTCCACCCCACCCACCCACTACGCGTCCTCCCCTCCACCCCACCCACCCACTACGCGTCCTCCCCTCCACCCCACCCACCCACTACGCGTCCCCCCCCGCACACTCCGCGTCCTCCCCTCCACCCCCCACTTCGCGTCCCCCCTCCATCCCCCACTCCGAGTCCTCCCATCCACCCCACTCCGCGTCCTCCCCTCCACCCCACCCCCCCACTCCGCGTCCTCCCCTCCATACCACCCCCCCACTCCGCGTCCTCCCATCCACCCCAAGCCCCCACTCCGCGTCCTCCCCTCCACCCCACCCACCCACTACGCGTCCTCCCCTCCACCCCACCCACTACGCGTCCTCCCCTCCACCCCCCACTTCGCGTCCCCCCTCCATCCCCCACTCCGCGTCTCACTCCGTCCCCCACGACTCCCCCCACCACCACTCCGCCCCTCCACTCCTTCCCCTCAATCCGCGTCCCCCCTCTACCACCTCCCTCCATCCCTCCTACTCCGCGTCCCCCCTCCGCACCACCCCACTCCTCCCCACAATTCCATCCCCTTCTCTGCCCTCTTTTGAGAGGTGGAATGGATGGAATATCCGCCTGGTAAGTGGAGGACCCTGATTCGATTCCCTTTGAACGCAGAATGTTTTTTTCATGGGAAATATTCTTTTCTTTTATCATGTAATTAGGCAATTATTTTTTGATTTTCGAGCTTATAGCAACCTAGAACCACTGAGTTGTTTAGATAGGGAGGCCTGCGAACAATTCATATTACGTAATTAAAAGAAATATGTATTTACATAAAAAGATATTTCAGTGGAGATTCACGCGAGCAAGTAACTTATTTTTATAAAACACTAGTGCCCGTTGAATTTAAACGGATTTAGTGAATCTACTTTCGCTGCCAATTCTAGGGCGTGTGTGAGATATACAAAAACGTTTTAGTTTAGGAAAAATTGAAAAATACTTTTCCACTTATCTTTTTTTAACAATTAAACAAATTTGTTTGAAAACAATCCGTTTCCAAGCGTATTTCATTAAAATATAACGATAATTTTATTTCCTGTCATACTATCACTTTCGTCAAATTCAGCTTCATTTCTTGCGTAATTATGCCTTTCTTAAATGTTTACTTTTGTCTTGTAAGTAACCCGTGAAAAGGCAGTGTTGTCCATGATTGAACACTGGCTTTGCTACAACGACAATTTCGTTGCTTAAACAAAAGCGCGAAGAGAATAACAGTATTATTTCATCTATTTGAAGGCTTCATTGACGCTAATTGAATCGGAGGTAACAATGGTGGTCGGTTTAGCAACGCCCTGGAAAAGTACGGAAATTCCACAAAATTTCGAAAAAAATTGCGTATTTCTGAATACTTAGACCGTGTAACATGTAAACATAGCAAGAATAACATAGTACACAGGTGTAACACTCAAATAAAGCAAAAGAGAAGAAAATTTACCCATTTAGATGAACGAAGGAAGAAAATCTTGCACATTGAAAAATCGAAAATTACATGTAAACTTATGGGGAAATAATTATTGAATTAAGCATCCCCCAAATTTTTATCGCCATATAGCCTATGTTACCCTCAGGGTAAAATTGTATACCTTTGCGAAGATTCGTGACGATATCTTCAAATGTGTGAATTTGTATAGCGGACAAACAAAATCTGAATTTCACTTTTATCCATCAAGATTTTAATAAAATATTTCACATGGAAAAACAAAGTAGATAGAGGCGGGAAATAAAATCAGGAGCAGGACGTCAATCTGCATCTTCTATAACATCCAGAAGTTAATCATCGAACACCTTCAATGGTTGGAACCCAGATGATAATCATAATTACTACCATCGCAATAAAATGCTTTTTCGAACCATGTGTGCATCGTGGTAACAAAACAGACAGAAGCAGAAAGTCGTCTTCGTCAGTAATGTAAATGGTCGTTTAAATGTTTCTTCTCCGGCTTTTGGCCGTACCGACCTATATTTTAAGTATTTCAGCACTGTTCGAAAATTCATCGGTAAGAGGAAATTTCCGGCTTAAGAGGAGATATAGCGGAGAGGCGTTCGGTCTCATCTTTCGTGTTTGGCGATGCCGGAGTGTATCGACTATTTGGCTCAGCTGCTTCGGGCCTTGGGGAAGAATTATTCAGAAACCCTGCCAAGTCCCAAAAAGCCCTTTTCTTTGAAGGAACTCATTTGAGGTTCCGAACCCTCCCACTAAGGGAGAGTTTGGAAAGGGGATGGAGAATAAGGGAGGAAGAATCTCTCACTCCCCGTCCAAAGACGATAAACAGCCAATTCGAGAAGAACAATTTATTTCCGTTTAATGGCTGTAATTCATTTTCAAACCAAGTTTTACGACCCGCGGACCAACAAAACGCGCTGGGTGGGGGCCTATTTATTCCACGCCTGGAAGCGATTTTGGCCAAACCAGCTAGCTTGATAGCATTAAAACCAATTTTTTTTTTCGAGAAAAGCTTTCGAGGAATTATGTTTGTTTTCCGAGTTGAAATCTCATACTTTTTGCGTCTGAGAATTTACTTTCGTTGTTTTTTTTCTCAGCGATAATCTTTTGAAGTAGCGACGTTTATAAAGCTATTAAACCTTTCTTCGGCTATGCTCAGATTCAACTCAAAGATGATTGTTTTTGCCTCCAGATGGAAATACCACGTAAACTGTCGTGTTCATGGCCAGTTTTTGTAAACCCAGACGTTATTTCCAAACTTATCTCGGAAGAAAATTAGGGTTTTCATATTTGTGCCTCGTGCGTTAAACTTAAAAAAAAATACTGGGTGAGGTTAGCATTTCGACTGCTTAAATTGTTTTCAGTTTTTCAGGCACAAACTTGTAAAGATAAAATAAATCAGGCAAATTAAGAAACAAACGAGAGACTGTTTAATGCAATCTACTGCAAATAGAGCGGGCATCTTAAGCCACTATGCATGTTTTTTCATAAATTATTGCAGATTAATAAAATTAAAATAAATTTACGCTCTTGGTAGACGAAAACTTGTAATGTTTCGCACAGTGAAAATGAATTTTTAGCGTGTGAATGGGCCATTAATAAGTATGTTTAATATTGGCCATTTTTATTACATCAGTTAACAAATAAATGCATTAGAGCCAAGTTATTAATTACTAACGAGAAACTGAGTGCTCTTTAGGCATTAATATTAAGATTGAGGAACTAGTGACATTTCCCGAGAATACTAGAAAAAAGTACATTTATAAGTATTATACAGGCACTCCTCGATTTATTCGACAGTTCTGTTCCAAAAAAAAGTCGCATAGGGTTAAATCTCATAAATCGAACATAATTTATCCATAAGAATCAATGAAAATGTCCGAGATCTGCTACATAAAGCATTAAAATATTCTTGCTGTAGCTTAAACTGATAGTCCAGTACAGTACATCCTTTTTCTTATTTTAATAATAAATATGTCATTTTGGTATGATTAAATTGTGTTTATGATTATTTAGTTTGAAAAAGAACGCTAGACACTGATATGAAATTTTGAGTAAAACATGGTGTTGACCGCCAGCGAAGTCTGCGCTAGAAGCCGAGAGAACACGTTCTCTCTCACTCGGAAGGAAGGAAAGAAAACGGTGGATTCGAACGACTGGAGGTGGGGAGACCTCACACCGAGAGTAAACAGAAAATTCGCAATTCTCATTAAAGCGAGTGCTATCAATTGAAATCGGTCTAAATTAGTTGAGCGCATTAAAATGAAATCGCAATTTTAGAACTCGCATATAACGTGGAGTACCTGTATCTACATGCATGTTTTTCATTTACCGCGCGTGTCCTTTTTCAGAGTACATCTACCTTGGTATGTTAGTCTTGCTTGGGGATATAATGTGCGTTTAATTAAAAAAATCCGCGAGAACTTAAATGTTGTTTTGATGCCGTTTAACCAAAAGAGAGCGAGGTTACAGAAGAGAAATGTTAAATTTCCCACCAAGACAAGTTTATTGTTTTTCAAGCACCATTATGATCGAAAAAAATTACCGAAGTAGACTTTTGTTTACACATTTCTTTTCACTTAAGTCTTTGAATATTTTGTGATTTTAAAATTAAAACATAAACGTAGTTTAATTTACTAGAATTATTTGATTTTTATCAACAAAATCAGTTTGTTACATTTGCTGCTCCTACTCCACTGTTTGCTCTGGAATTACGAGTCAAGTGACACAGAATGCTTCTTTCCGCTCTACATTTACGCTATCACTTCTCACTCCGTTCTATCAACAAGTTCCCTTCCACTCTTTTCCTCAACTACTGCTAAAAAATTAATAATACGGCTGTCATAACATGCCCACATTCTGCGCTAGCTAAAATTCATTCCGCCTCTCAAATAAATTATAAATCCTCAGTAGAAAAATTAAATGACTAAAGAAATGCATTATTTTGCGTAATATATTACGAAAAATTATCGCTTTAATTTAATCCATTATGAAAGTCGATGATCATACGTCGTCATCTTAGTGAATTTTTTTTAGTTTTTGAGTGCTTAAGTTAATAGAATTTGAATTTATGTGAATTTTTAATGACACATTTTCTATTATGAAATTACGAGTTTATGTATGATTAATTAACATACAAAAACGAACATTTTACATTTTATTTATGTTGAGGTACAGAGAAAGACTTTAATTTACTTTTAAACGGTGTATAAGCTTTTACACACATTCTTTTTATGTTCGAAACGCAAATTTATACGTAATAGGAACAAGCATGCGAATCATGGAAAAGTATCATTTTTTAGCGAGTCTTATAATGTTTAAGAAAATGTTGACACTTTTTCAGAAAACTTATCAAATTTGTAATATTTTTAGAATTAAAATCATTTAATAACTCAACCTATAGGAAAACAACTTTCACCATGGATCGTATAATTTTATTCATTCCCGTTTAAATTTTTTAAATATATGGGCAAAAAACCGTTCCTGAAACTAATAATATTTAAATGAATGTTTAATGTTTAGCATCTATTAGAATCAATATTACGTAATTATCAGTAATGCGAGGTATTTAAGATTAGCATGCACAACAAAAGAATTCGAAGGAAAAGACGAACCTCTATGACATAAGCTTCAAGGAAACACAGGAAAATTTAATCAAATGAAATAATTAATAGTACGCAGGAGATAAATGAAAATAAGCTTATATTCAAATGACCTACAATCGAAAGTATAAACAGGGTTAGTATATGATTGTTCAAGTGCACGCTATTAAATTATTTATGAGGAAAAATGCAAGTTCTCTTTTCATTAAGAATATCATTTGATTAAATCTTCCTCCATGATGCATTTTTAAAAGCGTTGGTTCTCTGACACAAAAGGAGGACGACACATTTTCGTAACCTAGGAAACCAGCGTGAATATCTTTATTATATTGATGGGTTATTTCTGACGCTGACCTCATCGTGCCCATAAAATCTCCCTCTCTATTCCACCTAACGCGCATTTCGGTTCGTTTCTGTTTGTAAACAAAAAGACAGTCGCCGCCAAAATAGAACGCGGAAAAGACACGCCACCTTTCGTTTCGTGGCGCGATAAATGCCACGTACCAGGGGAAGAAAGATACATAATTTATACGGGATGCATTTTGTTTTCATTTCCGACCGGATCCCAGACGTCTTTACTTATTTAGTCTCATTTTTAATGCGACAAGGATGTTGAACTGTCTCATAAAGGAAAGAAAAAAAACCTTACCATTCTAAATTGAGACCGGAATAAGAAGAGAGAGAAAAAAAGAAAAGTGAAACTGTCCTGGTAAAACAAATGAAAAGCGACTTCGTGAGTCGTAGACGGTGGAAGATGATCGCCTGGGCGTGAAAGGTAATTTCGTCAGTAAAATATTCGGCTGAGTTATGGAAGGATATTAGGTTAGGAAAAGTTCCTGTCTCAAGTGGAACACTTTCCAGATGTCACACGCGGATTTTAATGGGGTTTTAAGGGTATCTATGGATCGTATGGAGGGACGAAAAAATTTAGGGATCCCGTGAAGTCGTACTATCTTATTTTTCCATCGGTGTTAATGTGCGACCGTTGACCAGAATCATAAGACAAATGAAAAATTCTGCAAATAATTGTCACGTGGTTCAAAATCATTCAATTTACGCACAGTTTGAAACGCCCAATTTTTTATTTCTCTCTGACGAAGTTTGTTTTTTGTATTAATTAAAAATTTATAACAGTTTACTTCCAGTTTATTAGCACCACATTTTATATTAATAATAATGTTAAAATATAGCATTACCGATGACCACACATTTTGACAGTTTTTTCTCTTCGATATAACAAACAATATAATTCGGAAACTGATCCAAATTGTTCAGTTTAGAATCAATGACAGACATTCAGATCAATTTCTCTTTAAAAACACTCGGTTAATTGAAATGTTGGTTCTAAAATGCATCTTTATTCGATCTAAATTTAATCAGAGTAGTTATACAGTCCTTACAAAGAAGATTCTTTTTGGAGAACCCTACCCCACTCGTACGCGAGTAAATCTTGGCATCAAGTGTATTGAGTTCACTTCACCAAGGTCAGACAAGGCGCATTCATGGTGTCAGTTATAAAATTTCCTCGACCTTCAGTTTTCACGCTTTTGAATCGTTTGAAAGGAGAAATTTTATGAGCCCAAGAATTGTGTACGTCGTTTTCCGAGGAATAAAATCGTCGTTGCTCTCGTCAGCTTTGGTGAAGTTATTGCATGCAGTGTTTCCGTTAATGAGATTTAAAATTAGCCAGTCATAAATAGACAGCGGAATGTTCCTGAAAATTCAATCAGTTGTTTGTGAGATTTATTGCAACAAGCGAGAGTTCATAAGAAAATGTATTCAGTATGTACGAGGAATGTTTTCTATGTCCTTTTCCAGTTCAACATATAATAAGCAAGTTTTTTTTCATTTAAAATGTAAATGAATTGCCGAGCTTGACATGTTGTATCTGTCCAATAGAGTTAATTCTGCATTAGCAATTGGCGCGCTATTGTTAAGGAAGTTAAATTTGTTAATGATTTTTTTCGACCATTTTATGAATACAGAAGTTCTATTATCATCTCATAAAACCGACTTAATTTGGAGGAAATTTTTTTGTGACATATTCACCGGAGAACTTCAAGAAATGAAATACATAGAAAGAAACTTGTTACCAATCGGCAATTATAGAAAATTTCATAATCCTCTCTTTCTAATCTCATGTATTAGTGTAACGGTATTGTCATAATCAACGTTAATGCCAAGATATTCTCGTTGACTTGAATTTAGGTTAAACTTAGTAAATGCTCGTGTTAAAGCGTGTTAGCGATGACAACGGGACGTATTTCATTTAACGTAAAAACTTATCAATGGTTTCAGAAGGGAAAGACAGCAGAAGTAGAATTTTAAACGGATATTTAGATAAACATGTTAAAAGGCAGTTGTATATGGTGTATAACTTATAAAATTGCATTCGTTAGAAATGATAAACTATTTATAAAAACCACGATATAAATCTAGAAAGCCCTAAATTCTTCCTTAGAATTAAATTAATGCTTTTACCGAAAATTTAGATAATTAGTAATGTGAATGCATATCATTCAAATGTAAACAATGCGCCTCTACATAGATACAATTTCTTTGTAGCTCTTTCTAATGACAACTTATTGGAAACGTTGTACGAAAAATATCAGAAATAGTGCTGCGTGATTGCGTTTTATATTAAGTAGTAGCCTTTCTGCATGTGCAATTCGTAATATTCGTAAGAATAAGAATTGTTTAAAAATAAAAGCTCAAGGCAAATGATTACGCGAAGTTTTCTGGTTGTGAATTAAGAATTTCACAAAAAAAGTTTACCTCTTCGTCCCTAAGGAAAGCTTAAAAAAGAGGACGCGAACACAAGAAAGGCTAAGCAGAAAAATAAACACCGATATTCCCGTAAAATTATTTCTTATAAAAAAATAAAGTAATACAAATACGAAAGAAACGAGGTCATCAAGTCTTATAATACAAAGCAAGAAAATCACCATGCAAAAAAATATTTTAGCAATACTTCGCGAATTCCGCTCATGTTTTTCTTTCGAGCGATTAATCATGACGGGCTTCTATCCTCTTTGATTTCAACCTTTGCCGAAATATAAAACGCGTGTGGGCTACTTTATTCATTAGCTCGCGACATTCATGAAATTGAACCCGGCGATAGACGAGACGCATGCGCACGAATTTGTTTTAGCTTTTACGATATGGATCGTATCTTTCCGTATATATTTTATAGCGTAATGAGGAACTTTTTTAATAGTGCCGTTTTTCAGATGTGCGTTTGTTTCAAAGTAAAACTACAGCTCGTATTGGAGCAGCCACGTTTCTTACATTTAATTGCT
This sequence comes from Uropetala carovei, assembly GCA_036926305.1. Taxonomy (NCBI): domain Eukaryota; kingdom Metazoa; phylum Arthropoda; class Insecta; order Odonata; family Petaluridae; genus Uropetala; species Uropetala carovei. The sequence continues at coordinate 1,634,669 of JAXCHB010000210.1, forward strand.
TGGAAAAAGGACCAACTTCACCGCAGAATAGTTTTATGGAGTACCTCGACGTTTCTGAAGTCTTTCACCCGCGACACGTCTCTCCCAAAGATATTTCACCCATGCCTTTTCACCCGTAGGTTTTTCGCCCAGCGGTCACTTCATCCCATGAAACGTTTCGCCCAAAGTGAAATTTCGCAAAAACTTCTATTTCGAAGTTATTTATACTTATCGTAAGAAAAATGTATTCCGGAATGAATATTGGGTTTCTTTTAGAATATGCTATCGGTAAAGCGCTGCTGATGACGGCTGCTTTGCAGCTGAAATGCTCATCTGGTTTTCCGACAGTTTTATGGCTATTGGAGATGGTTTTTTTTCAACTGGGTTTAAGCCATAAGATGAACTCGATAGTTATTTCTAGAATTTCAAGTCCTAAAAAAAAAATCAGGTTCGTCTGATTGTGAACATTTTTGGTCTCACACACTGGTTGTAATTTACACGGCAGTGCTTCTTACTCCATGGTGATGTTCTAGATTTTTACAGGTTCCATTCTTAAAACGCAGAATGAACTGCGAGAGGTTATAAAACCGAGCATTCAGGCGATTTCTTAATACGGTATTATTCATCTCACCCGTATAGTCTCATTCGTTCAAAACTGTCGTAAAAATCGTTTTGAGATAACTTACGAGAAACTTCTGAAATCCACTCAGTATAGTTTTACGCAATGTCTTAGGTCCCAAGGGATTTTAAGAGGTGGACGCATAATGATGCTAACATCTACATAAGACACTTAATCTTTTTTACTGCTTTGCTCTTATGCGCTGCGAATGATGAATGAATAATTCATAGCTGAGGACGGACGGGATATGAACCCGTAACCCTGAATGGATTATACCTCGAATTTTCTCCTTTAATGCTCGAGTTATCGTTTGAATACGTAATATATTGTTGGATTTACGACGCTAAGGTGTGTCTATGAAGTCGTTGCACAAATGGTTTCGCAGTTATAGTTTGTTACACAGGGTCGAAAGGTTTATGAGGAAATTTAATATAGTATTTTACCGGGAAGGGAATACGATAACTGAATAATTTTACTGTATTTGTTAAAATTTACTTTGGTTTTTTGAATTCGGGAAGACGTTGCAAGAAATGCTCAATACGTCTTCGTAAAAATGTCCAAAATTTGATAAATCACAAATAATTCATCACCAATATCTATGCAATTTTGGAATATATTATTTAACCTGATTTGGGAAACGCTGAGATATATTCGATATTTTTCTGAAACAGAAATATTTATAGATCAATAATTTTGTGAACCTTTTACATTGGGTGACATTGGATCATAAGTAAAACCTAAGGTCGATTAGATTAGAGAAAGTTGACATTTAAATTCATAACCACCACTTTGTTCCCTCTAATTTTTTCATCCATGGGCGGAATGAATATCGCTGTGCGCGCCTACGTGACGCTAATGCGCGGATGTGCGCCCGGGTTGGCGCGGCTCTGTTGGAATATATCCTAGCCTAGGGGGAAGCACGCTTATGGACACAACGATTGACAATTTGGACTTTTAAATGTATCGTTTTATATTATTAAAAATATTTTATTTTACTTCTTCATTGTTAATAAACTACTGTTTTGAGAGGTAAAATTGCGTACTGTACGTATGCTTTCGTTAGGAAGACAGCATAATTTTCAAACCTTGTCTAAGGCGCAAAAATAGTGGGCGTAACTTTAAAACCTTGCCTAGAACGCAAAAATATCATACCCCGGCTCTGTGTAGATGCATAGGACGTATTATTTGGAAGTTCCACCGGGCAGAAGAGACACCTTCAACGCATTATCGAGCAGCAAAAAAATTAAAATTCCCATGTTTGTCGTTGAATCCGCAATATAGATTTCCGCTCACGAAAGAGTTCTAGGGCAAACAAATGTCCCGAGATATTTTTCATCGAGCCGGAGTTTACCGAATCCTTTTGGGGACCTTATCGGATTCATGCGTGGCAGTAAACGACCATCCTCTTCCCTCCTCCCCCCCTCTCTCTCTCTTTCGAGAGAGAGAGAGGGAGGAAGAGGGTAGGGTATTTGGTCGAAAGCAAAAGCGATTTACTTAACATTTTGGAAGTTCAGTGTGAAACCTTGATTATCAAAGACATACCGCTATGATAAAAGTTAATATAATAGCTGTTATGCGCTGATAGAGGCGGTTATTAAGTGGTACACATTTTAAATTCTTTCGATGGATCATTTTTATCTTTATATGTCAGTCGCTTAATTCTTTAAATAAATAATGCTCGCTTATTTTCAATTTTTAAAAACACTTTTTCTTACGTGGGGCTTCCAATTTCAGCGACCTATAGCCGCTGAAAAGGCACGGAAATTCCTGCATTTTGTTGGGGTAATCCTTAAAAAAAAAAGAGTAAAAGTAAAACGTCTAACAATTCCGAAAGGAAAGGAAATTCGATCAATTTATTTCGTACGAGAGAAATCTCCTTTTTAAGTCCGGCGTTATCTCTTGAGCGCACCGTAATGAAAAGTGGTGTTGACGGGAAAAATCGTGCCTTATTAAAACATCCGAGGTCAACCCTTTCGCCTCTCACCCTTCATGTTTTTGTGATCATCCGGCTCGGTCACGTACCTATCACTTTAGAGGGCGACCCCTGGCTTTTTTTTCTCCCATACGCAAGGTCATCCCTATCGGTTATATATATTTTTTTCCTTTCAATTTAAACCTTTGAAATGATCCGAACCTCAAATCTGTCCCGAACCTCGCATGGGCTTATGCCGTAATAAGGGGATGCCGTCGAGTTTTAAGCGTAGGTAGGATTTCGTAGCCGGAGAAAAAGATACCGGGATGAAAAGTTGGAGGGAGATAGAGGGAAAGGGGAGCAGGGAGGTAGGGGGGGGGGGAGAGAGAGGAGATGATGCAAACCAATCCGATTTGAATTGAAAATCGATAGTCCATAGAGTAAGGAAAAATCATAGAGGATGGAATTTCGTTAGCCATGGGGGGGATTTTTTTGCAACCGTTTATGTCCCGAACCCTCCGATGCGTAACCGAGGATTTGGTGACAGTTTTTAACATTCCGAGAGAACGCATATATAGATATATATGTAGATGCATATGTACACGCAGAAACTTATATGTACATGCATGTAAATGCAGTATATAAAAATCGGTGTTCACTCCCTGAACCGTGAAATTAGGAAACGGACTTCTTTTCATCGAAGGAACAGTATATATTTTTTAAACTAAGCATGTGTTTTCACGTGATATTGCGTAGTACGCACGAAACTGAACGACTATGCCTTTGGAGTGGAATTGCGAATTTAAAAAAAATATTAACCGAATTTAATTTTTAAAATTTGAATGCGTAAATCTAATATTTATTCGTTGTATCCATTTTTTCACTTATTATCTCGTAGTAGAGGTAGCAAAGGAGTCTTGATATGCCAATTTGTTGAGTTATTTATTTACTATGCCAACTGATATAACAGTTTTAAGAAAAAATAAAAGAACGCGGTGAATGGACGTGTGATGATAAAATCGGCATCGATTGTTAGATATATCTTTATTGGTAGTACTTATTTTTAATTAGATCGTGAGCAAAAATTCTCAGAATTTTTCTATCAGTTCATCAAGAATACAAAAATGAGGACAAACGATAAGATGAAATTTAATCAGAATTGTTTTAATTGTTAATTACTGGATTGTTTCTAGGAATAAGAAATGTAAAGCCTAATTCCATTTATTTGCGGTTTATTTTTTGATTAAGTTGATCTTAATAAAATTTTACTTATTGCATAAATATGGCAATATAATTAGGGAGCTACTGTAGCAATATAATTTCTGAATATATTCGGAGCTGCGGCAGGCTCTTTAATCAACCAATAAATTGGATTAATTCAAGTTTTAAAGTTAAATGTGCCATTTAATTTTGTTCTCTTCATCGGCACGAAAGCAAAGAATATAACTGACTTTATTCTATAACCGACATTATTTTCAAGTATTTCATCTTTTGTAAATAGAAAATATTTCATTTTATCTTTTCTAATTAAAAAATAATTCAAACCCCTTATTTTACCGAGAGAATCGAATTATTTCCGCGGCCTAAAAGTTCATATGCGAGGATATGGAAACTTACGAACCTGTTGAAAAGCCATTAAGAGATGGCTCGGAATAATAACAGAAACTCGAACAACAGGATCGAGAATTCGATTTGTCCCTTATTCTCGGAAGTTGTTGGAAGCGAAAGACCGAATGCCAATTAGGCATTGGCACCGAACTTAATTTAGGTCTGAAGAGAGAAAACTGGGCGAATAACCTCGCGTAACAGTGTTAAAGTTCGCTCCATTCTGTCCATATAGCTCACGAAGTAAAGAAACCCCAACATTAATGTTGACTTCTCTCTCTCTCTTCCACTCGAACTTGGAGGGAAAATTCCTATTTAGAACCAGTTTACAGTTCGGGCGCTAGTTGTAACTCTCCTTTCGCTTCCCACGCATTGTTTACGGGATGTCTAGAGCCTCATCCGCGGATAGCTCCGTCCTCACTAGTGAAGCGAGTATATCGCGTTTTGTGCGATTCTCTCGTAGCGTACCGAACTACGCAATTTTCCCTCTTGGAGACTGGCACTGTGTGGATTCGACGCGGAATTCTGCGTGAGTTGATTCCTATGTTGTTAACAAGGAAATAGGATGTGTGTTCGATGTATCTTCGACTTGCTCGAACCGTCTGCGAAAATAGGTGAATTTAGACGGAATATCTGCTCATACGTATCTGTTGTCGCGCCGAAGGATTGTTTCCTTGTTTACCTATGAATATTATGTGCAAAGTTTTCCTTGTTATGAAAGCTTCGTTGTTTGAAGAGGGACATTTTTTTAATGCTGCAGTAAATGCGTTTCACTGGGTTGGAAGCAAAAATTCTTGAGGCAGAATTTCCTCTATAGTATTTATTTCTTTTTAAAAAGTCACATTTTATTTTATGCAATAAATTCCGTTCAATATTTATGAAAGTGATAAAATTCCATGGATTGTGAGAAGTTTATTTATTAGAAATAACGATAAGTAAAATAATACAGATAACACTTTCTTATAATAATAATAATAATAATGGGTGATGACTAAAATAATCTGCTAGAAAGAGTAAACTCCAAAGCCATAATAATAGTGTCAGACTTTCTGATAGTGTGTGTTGAAAAAGGCTAATTTGTATTGTGATAGTGACCTATATCGCCTAAATAAATACATCGAGTATTGTTTTGACATAAAATGACTCAAAACATTTCGTTGGAATAATAAAATCAAATAATTTCATCCTTAATGTGGCGGATATAATGTCATTGAGGGAAAAGTGCCGGTTATGGCAAGCTTTTATTGTTAGATTTGAAATTTATTCATCCTTCGTTTATTTTTGGGAGATCTGAAATTTAGAAAAAAAAAGATCGCAAGCTATACATATTCATTTCGCAAAAGGTTAACGCACGACGAAAAACGAGCAATGTCGCTTCATGCGTATTTTAAGTTGTGGGAACTATCTCGCGTGAAAGAGTCATTCTGGTGCACATAATTGATAATTGATGAAGATTCGCCGTAAAACTGAACGTTATAAAGCTAAATGCCGCGCATTCAGCTGTCGTCAACGTTTAATTAAGTGCGTAGCGACCTGCTTTAATTTACTGCTAATAAAACATAACTTTATTCCATTTTTTCCTCCTCTCAGATATTATGAAATAACTGAGGCTCAGTCGAGGCGAATTTGCATGGTTATTTTTTTCGTTCCTATTTTCGGGTCGCGAAATAAAAAGAACACTTCGCCAGATGTCGTAAATTTAATACTTTCACTCCTCTCAAAAATGAAGAAAGGGGCAGCGTAGATATTATTCCCCATTCGCTTTCGCTCTCTCACTTAGCTTATAAATTCGACTTTTTTTTGACTTCGCAAGGACATGAAGTGGGATACAAGCAGACATTTGGCGCATAAATTTCCATCCCTAGTCCTCTTCTTTACTTTCGTCATATCAAAAAATTTTCTCCCTCTCTCTCTCTCTTCTGATGACTCCATTTTTATCCATTCCTTCCATCTTAATACTCTTATCTGCTACGCGCATTCATCCCGCGAGAATTTTTTTAGAATTCCTTCGGGAGTGCGACTTCCCTGGCCGTTTCAAAGACACCTTTTTACGACCTTATCCGAGCCTTTGGGAGAGTTTGGCTACAACACATCCGTTTTTTGTATTGTGGCTGCTCTATGCAAAAACGCGTTATCTCCAAAAGTTAGGTTTTTAATGGAAGTTCTCTTGGGTTAAGTCGATACACTGCGTAGAAATTATGATTTCTTATGAGAGCTCTTATCTCTCACTATACTGAATATTGAATAAATCGAAACTCCAGGTAAATTTTTACTAACAAATTTATAATATCAATAGAATGAGAGTTTATACTGGCTTTCGGTTGAAAAAAGGAGCTTTTTCGCAGAATCCGGAGTTGAAATTTTCTGCCAGAGTAATATTGACGACTTTGAGGAAAGAAACTTGGCACGAGTATTTTTGAGAGTTCCATCGGTAAACAAATCATTGATTTTATGCGACCCCGCTAGGGATTACCTATAAAAATACATAGTTAAGCCTTTTATGAGAAGTTAATAGATGTTGAAGATGCTAAACGAAATTTTTATAGCCATCACAGTCCGATACTGTATTCTTACCCGACGTGCCCTATTTATAAACTTCTATCTCTTCATCTCAAACAGTCTTTCCGACTAAACTGTAAAAAACTATTTTATGAAGTTTTGAACTTATTGCTTAAAGCAGCGCATTTACGGTCGTTTAATAGTTTAGTCGACCTGTGAAATAAAAAAAGAGCTACGTTACGCTAATTTTGTCCAGTAGCGTAGGATGTGTACAAATTAAGACAAAGTTAACCACTTTTATACTATATACGCTGGTTGAGAAACAAACAAAAAGGAAAGAAAACGGGAAATAAAAAGAATACAATCCCGCAGATCCAAACACACTCGAGTTTACAAGTAATTAATAACATCGCTCCAGAAACCATCTCTCACACGCACGGGTTTTGGGGAATTTTCCCCTCGCCAGAGACCTGTAAAAGAAGGGTCACTTGTTCCGATTCAATTGGTAAATTTTCATTTATATATTTTCTGCAACCAATATGCCATTCTCAGTAGGATTTGCAAAAGCTGTTGAGGGGTAGCCTTTATATACCGTCGTGTGTTTGGTGGCAGTTATCGGAATTAAAGAAGATAGTACCGTTATTCATTACAGTTTATTTTGAAAAACATAAAATTTCGTATGCGTGTAATTTATTTTCATTTTAACGTGTTTAAGTAATTTTAATTCGTGTGTAGTGATAGGGCGTGTCGTGTTCTCTTATCTGTTTTGCTGCTTTGTTGTATGTACCCAATCTACCACGTTTGATGAGAACCAAGTGTTCGTTTAATTATATTTTTGTCTGACCAATGCTTATCTCATCACATTGACTGCATTTTATTAATAACTTTTATATTAACCTCACTCGAAATATATATATATATATTTATGTATATATAGGTATATATAGCGGTTTGTAACCACTTTGGAAAGATGCAACATTGAGGCACTTCCAGATGTGCTAGAAACTTGAAATTTGGTAGGATTATAGGTTTTTGGTCACAGCTGAAGGAAAAAATCCGAAACTTTCGAAATTCCCACTTTGAGAGGCTATTTTGGCCCCTTTTTGCCCCATTTTTGGCCCATAAGAAAACGTAAATTGGTGTAGAGGTTTTTATATTTTCACTTTAAAATTATTTCCCGTCAAGATACGAACTTAAGACTTAAACTATCGGATAGGATATAAATTGTAGTTTCTTATTTTTGAAGACAGAATTTCAATCCGAGTAGAATTGGCGTAAATTTATAGTTTTTATCGGAAAAAAGTGGTAATTTTTCTGGGTCCAACAATCAGCTACCTAGGAAACAGGCTTAATGCTTTCATATGGGTAAGCTTTTAATGGGAATCAGAGTCTTATATTTCTCCTTTAAAACCTTACTAGCGTAATGCCCATTGAAATATCAACGGGAGTAAAGATTCGATCGTTCAAGCTATTTATGGAGATCAAATTGGCATCAGAAACATTAATTGTATTAAAAGTCATTTCCCTCTCTCACCCTCCCTCCCTTTGTCCCCTCCCTCCCTCTCTCTCTCTCTCGTATTAGAAGCAATCAAAGCACGTTTACGCCCATAATGATTGTGTAATAGTACTTATTACTTACCTTTGATATTACTTGTATTTCGCTTCGTTGATTTGTATACGACAAGAAATGTCTTCAGCCTTGATATCCAGATTAATTGAATATAACACCGCCTCCACCAGTAAAAGGTAACTTATGCAGGTAATTTCACCAAATTTGAAGTAACGAGTATAATAAATGTTAAAATATAAAAGTTATTTATAAAAATTTATTTTTATACTCATTACTTATTTGTCATATCCCTAGTTTTTCATGTCGGGGTGTGTCGTCCTCCGAGAGATTTGTGAAATGACATTTTTGCTCACGTGTTTTGTTTCATCTTCTAAAAATTTATGTGGCTGGAAATTACCGGTAACAGAGTAATCGAATCCGTTTGAAAAATTGATTTTCCGTATTGGCAAATTGTTTGTGACAGAGTGGATTATATAAGTCGCGAATAGATGTTACAAAACTCACTTCTGCATGAAAAACTGCGAATTGTTAGAAGTAGGTTTCAAATTTAAGTTCCCATCGTATCTTATTTGTATAAGTTGCGCATAACCATTTAGCCGGTGTCGCCAAGGTGTGAAAAAGGCATCTCCTACAGTCTCCGTGATGGCCAAACTTCGTGGGACCGGACATTAAGCTCCGCCCAATGGACCATACCGACGATAAGAATCTTGATGCGAGACTATTCGACTGCCCAAACGACCGCGCAAGCCCTTGACCACACCGGTCATGGGTTATTGCTTCCCCCTAAAAGAAAAACATCTTAAGTCTTCCTCCCTGAACGCCTTCTTACACGAGAGCAAAAGGGATGGATAGAAGTTAGAAGAAATCCATTCGAAGGGAGGAAAAAAATATACGAGTTCACTCCGCCCCTTTCCGTTCTTTGCACTGCTTCCTCACCGTGCTAATATCTCTTCCCTTTCCATCCCCCTATCTCCCCCTACATCCCTATTACCCTCTTTCTTACTCTCTATCCTTCTCTCACACAGACCTTCATCCCCTCTGAACCATCTAAACACTCCATCTTCCGCCCTCACCCTCTCTGTCTCATCCTCCTTCTCAACCAATATCTCTCCCTCTCTTTCTCTCCAAAACACTTTCTTTCTCACCATCTCCCTTCTTCGTTCTTTCCCCCTCTCTTTATCCGTATTTCCCTCACTCCATCTTACAGTCCTTTCCTTCTGCCCCCCCTCCCCCTCTCTCCGTTTTCTCTTCTCTATCTTCAAATTGCCTTACTTCCATCTGTCGTTCCTTGTTTTTCCGTTTTATTTCAATTCTTTATTGGAAAATAACCCTTTCTTTAAATTAAAATAAGAAGTAGGAATATTTCTTCAGCATCTCGTTTCCATTTTCATTTCTCGAACATTTAACAACTTTTAAACCGATTGTCAATGTATGTGTCATTGTATGTACTTTACAATCTTATATGAATTCTGTGTTTCTCAATCTTCTTGTATCGTTTTCCCCGTGTGAGATTATTTTCTAAGGTACATTCACGCGTTTTTCGTAGCAAATACATTGACATTTTCATTTTCACCTGCGTTACTTTTGTTTATTGTGCGTATTATATTGTACATTTTGTAATGACAATGGTTTAGATAAGTTATTTCCCAATAGGTTCGTCACGGGTCACAGGCGGCGAATCGGTAATATATATTTGGCGAATCGTTGCTGTTCACCAGTCTCACGTTTTATTCTAATTTCGAAGCAACGTTCGAAATTTTGTATTTTTCGTAATTGGATAATGTTCTCAAAATAGTTAACATGGAGTTAATCATGCGTTGTTGGAGGTACGAGGAGGAGAAAAATATGTCATTTCAAAACTCGTAGACTGTTTTCAAAACACTGCACGCCCTATTTATTAACACACATATTTTGTCATATGGCGAGTGTGATGACTTGATCGCCATAAGGTTAGCGAGCGTCGGAATCCAATGAGGTACCTCCGATTTACATAGAAGACGACTGTCTAGTCTCGATATCGCACAAATGCGGAATTTCTATCTATTCATTTATCCCACCTATCTCTCATTGTCGCACCTTCCCACATCCTTCCTCTCTTCCTAATCCTCCATCCGTACCTTCCTTTCACCCCATGTCCCGAGCCCCCTTCCTCCTTCTCGTCACTTCTCCCTCTCTTTCACCCTTTTCCTCCCACGCACTACCTCTTTACCTCTCACTCTCTTTGTCCCTCTAACCCTTTGTCCTTCTTCACTCTCCCTTCCCACCCTTATCTCACCTCAGAAGCCATTTCAAACGCAACTCTCCGCTCTTTGCCTTCACGTCCACGCTCAACACAGAGACCGCCATTCTTCTCCAAACCCCATTCCCCATTTTCACACCCCCATCCCCCGCTCTTAAGCGTTTTGCCGCTGAGGTTGGGATGAGAGCGGTTAAACAGTGGTGACGGGAGGGGAAGAGGAGTGGAGAGAAGGATAGAGGGAGAGAGAGACAGAGAGAGACCAGTTGCCACCCCCAGCTGCCGCCTGGTTTCCTTTAGGAGTGGGCGTACGCTCTCTCTCTTCCTTCCTTGCCTCCACCTCCATAATTTTCAGGGGCGAACGTTTGGATGTTGGAGACCCATTTAAGTATCTCCGTGGAAATAACAGTCGGAGCTAAACTTAGAGAGAGGGGGGGGGGATAGAGAGAGATAGGGGGAGAGAAAAAGAGGGAGAAGGAGGAATAGATATAGAAGGAGGAGGAGGAAGAGAGAGGAAGAGAAAGGGGAATAGAGAGAGAGGAAGAGAAAGGGGAATAGAGAGAGAGGAATATAGTGTAGGAAAGAGACAGAGAAAGAGAAGAATAGAGAGATATAGGGAGAAATTTTTGGACAAAAGGAGTGAGAGGGGGGAGTGAGAGAGAAAGAGGGGGGGTGAAGGGTTAATGTGCGAGAGAGTGAAAGAGAAAGAGGGAAGGAGAGAGAGAGAGAGGAAGTGAGTTAGAGAGAGAGGGATAGAATGAAAGAGGAAGTGAGAGAGAGATAGGGAGAGTGGGACAGATAAAGGAAGAGAGAGAGAATGGAAGCGAGAAAGAGAGAAAGGAGAGAGAGAGAGTGTGTGTGGGTGAGAGGGAGAGAGTGTGACGGCCATCATCTCTTTCCGATGCTTCTGTTGCTGCCTTCCTGTGTGCGCCTGCGTCTGCTGCAATACTCCTGAAAACTAGGAGAGGGGTCGAAATATATAGCGTTGTGGGAGGAAGGGATTTGGGTTGTGTGTGAGGAGCGAATTAGGAAGTTAAGAAAGAGAGAGGAAGAGCGAAATGAAGATTAGCCAGGAGGAGGGAGAGGGATGGGAAGAGGAGGAGGCAGAAAGAGGAAAAAATTGGCTGCTCAGCTGGGGGTAAAGAGATAAAAATTAAGAGTGGATGAAATGGGTAAGGAAGAGGGTGAGAGGGAGAAATGGAAGAGATAAGAAGATAGATTAATGGAGCGATGCGAATAGAGGGTGAGAGAGACGGGAGGAAAGGAGAAATGCTAAGGATGGATAAGAAGGCGTAAGATGGCAGTAATGACGGTAGATGAGGGAAAAGGAAATGTGAAAGAGGAATTAGGAAAAGACACGGATTGGAAGAAATGGATGGAAACGATAACAGAAATTGGAGGAATGTGTGGATGATGGATAGAAAAAAAGAAGAGAGAAAAGTGGCATTAGAATGGAGGAAAGTGGAAGAGGCAAGGAGAGAGGGAGAATGAGAGAGAGATAGCAAAACGGCGAAAAAAGAATATGAAAAAAGGGAAAACGTCGCAAAACTAATATATGGGTGTGGGGATAATAAGATAATAAAACAGGAAGCGTAAAAAGGGAAAGTAATAGGGTAATAAAAATAAGTAGCGAGATAATGTAATCGAGAAAGATTCTACGGGAGAAAAAGAGAATCCGGGATAAAAACAGTGTAAGAAAGTGTGAAGAGGTTATGATAAACTCATAAATGAAATGCCGACTATTAGGAGATTGAGAATTGCGTGGCGGTGGATAATTCTTGGAAGTTTTGATAGAAAAGATGATAGAAAAGAACTTGCTGAGGATAGAAGAATCTGGATGGGATTGTAGATAGAAATAGAGGAAAGACAGGAGGTTAGAAAGATGCAGAGAGCGAGGGATCGAGGATTGAGAAATACCGCTGGGGATGGTCTTCGAGTAAGGATTCCGTAGGTCTCTCTCCGTTTCATTCATTTCTTTCCTCCACTTTCTCTTCCTTCCTTCTCCTCCTCTTCCTCTTTTAATCTCCCATCGAGTTCTCCCTCGAGTAAACATCCCGAGGGAAGTGAACGCTCTGCTCAATGTCAGATTTTTTTCCTTCATCATTGAAACTATGACGTCTTTCCGACTTTCCCCTCGAGTTATTATTTTTAACGCTTCGCTATTAAATGCGGGGATAAATAAAAATATTAAATATTATTTCAAGATTCGAATGTATTTTTAAAATCCATTCCTTTCGCTAAAAATAAATCAATACAATGATTCAAAAGGGGAAGGAAAGCGATTTTATATTTTGGGAAGCCGAGTAGTTGGCGTTAGGTTATAGGTTGATAATCAATATAAATACAATAGCTTCAAAACGGTTGTGAGAACAGATGCGCGTTAAGGGCACGAAGAAATCCTCCCTAGTGGTGATTCAATTATGGCCGATTCAATAGAAAACTTATACATGTTTTCAGCATGAAAACGTCAAATGTTTATTTTATCTGCGAAGGAAGTATGCTATCAAAATTTTTGATTTGGTTAACTTTCGTATATATTTTGTTTCGAAGCTCATTGAAATCGTTAAAATGTATGTAACACATCGATTTCATTAATTCTGAAATTGTTTCATTACGGCTTAGCTGTGTATTGAGATATTTCTCCTACGAAGTAACTCAAGTTCTAGAGTATATTCTTGCTGAATTTATGACTCGTTTCATATTATGTACCATAACACTATAAAATTAAGAAATTCATATTTTATAGAATATGAGAACATTTAATGTTCTACAAGAATATATCAATTTATCTGTTTAAATGTCTCCTACTTTTAAATAATTACGAGGTTTGATGTGCTCCATAAGTTCTAAAAATTTAAAATTTGACGCAGTAAAATTTACCGCAAAGATAGGATTCTAGCCAATATTTTCTGGAAGATTCTCTGTCAGTTTGGGTAATGCGTTAATGGAATTAATTGAGTGACTACTACGGCATTATTTGTAAACCGCGTTGAAGTGCTGTATTTAGAAATGAAATGTAAGTATATAACAATTAAATATGTTTATTCTTCAGAGTGAAATTTTTAGCGCATTCAATGTTATATCTCTCATTGGGATTGTTTTTTACGCTTTAAACTACCTTCTCAGTTTAAAAGATATTTTTTCTATCGAAATCCAGTCTCTTTAAACGAAAAGTAAATGTAGAAGTGCTGTTAAAATCTTGTCTAGTCGCGCGATAACTCAAACATTTCCTGAAATACAACTTATCCTCATATTAAATCGCATGCCATGTTGTTATTGCATTATTTATTGGGGAAATAATAGGCCCAAAGGAAAAAACTGTTATCAAGCTGGACTGGAATTCCAATCTATAATGGTGAAAAAGTCTTACGAAGAGAAATTTATGGAAAAAGATTTTTCTGGCGCTTGTATTTCAAACGAGGAGTTTTCGCGGCGTAAATATACGTGCGTCGAGAATTAGTAATACGCTTCCATGTGAATTTATCCGATGTTCAAGATAATGTAGATGATTCGTAAGATTCAAGCAAATATTTTTTTATTCCTCCGAAAGTTTTAAGCCGTAATTATTTTTTCGGATTTATCGGCGCGAAAGAAAAATTAAAAATCCCCTTTTGCCAGATCGAGTTATGACTCCAGAAATAGTCACGTGTTTGTGGTTTAAGGCCCAAAAAGCTGTAATTCCCGGGGACGGTTGCCACAGCAGCGCCTTTTTCTTTCCGCCCTAGCGATTATTTCTCTTTTATTCGGGGAAAATGCATGATTTTTGCGTGGATTTTTTATGTGAAGCACGGCGAGGTTGCTAGCGGAAAAAACCGCGCCATTAATCTCCGAAACGCAGGGATAGGCACACGCGACACGTGCGGGAGTAACGAGAAAATAACGCGTATTCCTTCGTTCATCCTTCGTCCCTTTTTGAAAGCAGACAGTCCGTGCATTTCAATTCGGTTTGACATACAAAAAGGCGCAAGAGGAAAATTTTCATTACCAGGAGTAATTTTCCATTTTAATCGGAAGTTTAAAGAAGTCCAAATGAAATATTTCTGAAAACGCTTTTTCGAGTTGCGGAAGATAAATTTACGAATTTTCGTCATGCAGTGACAAAAATGACCATTTGTTTATTCGGTCTAAATTAGTAAAAATGACATTTTTCCTCTTAAAAAAACTAAAGGCGAGAAATATTTTCGAATGAATATTAAAATTCAGAATAGATTTATTTTCTACTTCTGACGGTAGAAAATTTTTTCTAGGAATGTATACAAATGTCCTATGATTAAAGTTCTACAAGAAGAGTATTATGAAAAAAACATTTAATTTATACTTATTTATGATGAATGTATAGAACCAACGACAAACAAAATTATTTTAAAATATAGAAACACGGAATTATTAAATACGATAAGAACCAATAATTCATTCTATATATTTCTTAAAGAAATTTCCCTTAAAAATTTTCATTTTTAAGTAAACCATTGTGAAATTTGTCACACTATGTTACAGGGTTATTGATAGTTATAAACAAAATATAGGTAGTTATAAAACATTATCGATAGTTATAAAAAATATCGGTAGTTATAAACAAATTATCGATGGTTATAAACAAAATATCTGTAATTATAAACAAAGCCGGAAGGAACATATTTTAAGCATGGAAATTAGCGAGGAAAATGAAATTAATTCGCAGGTAAATGAATCAAATGATAAAGTTATACGTTCACTTAAAAGAAAAATAACCATTAACGATGAAAATGAAATTAATTTTCAGGAAAATGAATCCAATGATTCACAGATCCGAACACTTAAGAGAAGAATAAACATTACCGATGAAAAAGTCCAAATATTTCAAATTATGAGAAGAGAATGTGAGGTCTCTTAATGCTTAAGAATATAATATTTATGGAATAGTCACAACTTGCTGTGAATCAAATTTAAGCGAGATGTGGCGTGTCTCCAGGAAGTAATTATGTTAATCATATGGAAATTCATGTCTTGTACAATACTTAATTAATGGTTAGATTAGAGATGAAAAATTTTATTTGATGGAAAATAAATTGTAAATACGATAGAAAAAGGCCATAAAAGTGTAATCACATCATAATTAAATTCTGAAAAGAATTCCGAGCTGAATTTGAAGTATTGGGAAATGAAAATATTTGAGCACATGACAAATTGTGTCTCATAGCGTCGAATTGTTCTTATAATTCCGTGAGATCCGATTTTCTAATGTAATGAAGGTCGATGCAATAGAAAACTCATTTCAATCGATTTATGTCATTCAACGATATTAAGCACAGGAAACACTAGCATACATGTTACAAACTTTAACTCGATTGAGGGTGAATTCAATTTCCACGAAAACATAAAGAGGTTGAAGTTTGTAGGTTAAACCAGAGGCTTATCTACTGCTTACGTTATTTCCCTCGGTTGCGATAAAGGGCAACTTACTATATTTTGTCGTAAAATAAAATTAAAACTGAGAAATTGATTCACATTTCATTTTAGTGTGTTTTTTAAGTGCAAATATTTTCACTTTGATCTCCCCCTCTGTATAGTTGCTTAAATTGAAATTGTTACAAAACCGTTAAAGATAGAGAACTGAAACTTAAAGTGTATATTTCTCTACTGCTGCCATATGTTTTTCATTAGATTTGAATTTTGAGAAATATACAGGGTCGGGTAGGAGTCCATTTCATTCTTTTAAATAAAAGCTGAAATTAAATGGATCCCTATCCGTCCTTGTATATTTTTCCAAGCCCGAATCTAAAGAAAGCAAATGGCAGCAGCACAGATATCTATACTACAGATTTTTTCAGCTCGCTATCGCTTACGATTTTTTCACAATTTCAGTTTAAGTATGTGCAGGGACGGACAGACAGACGCCAATACGTAATTATAAGCGCATTTTTTAACGCGCTAAAAAAACCCCGAGCGTTTGAATGCAGCGTCGCCTAGGCTCACATAAACAGTAATTGTACCCGAGGTTGATTAAGTTTTCGCTCCATTCGAATTCCTTCTTTTATTGAGACTCCCTTCTGTCTATCTCGTAAGGAAATCGACCCAGCGTTCTCTTCCGATATTAGAAAGGGCTCGGAGATCCTGTGGTCCTAAAACGTGCGGACACATTCACACGCAGCACACACACAACAGTATGGGAGCTTTTGTCGGGGACTATCCGCAAGTAAACACGGAGAGTGAGGTCTTCAGAGCTCTGCTTTCCCAAGGGCGAAAGGTTGCACTCCAAATAAGCCGCGCTTCCTATAGCCTCAAACCCTATCTTCGCATGCCTATGGTGGAAATGCCTGCTCGGCATAAGGACGCCGCTGCTAATTGCTCCATTACGGCGAAAATCTCTCTCTCTCCCTCACACTCATCCTGACTGCCTGCAGTGACGGGGAGCGTGGCATAATATCACGTTATCGGAAAGGAGAACGCCTCATAAAAGATTGAAGAGGGGTGGTCAGCTCGTGTGGCGGGTTCGCATCCTGACGTATGTTAGTTTTCATCATAAGGATTGTAACAAATTTAATCGAGAGAAACTGCTCGTGCTAAATACATTATCATTCTTAGTACACGCACTATATACCTTGAATAGATAAAAGAAAAATTAATGAGGCATTTGTTTTGTACAAAATTTACACTTTGTTTTATTAGGATGCAAATATATTTTAAAATCGATATTTTCGTCATTATAACATTTGCGTGGCATATTTTCGAATGGATTTCAATGAGAAGAATAATTTATAGATTAATTTTCGTATGGATTGCAGCGTTTAAATGATAAGATGCAAACATTTTCTATTTGAAAATCATTTGGAAAAATTTAGAGCAAACTATAAGAAGTTTTTCTCCATTCCTTTTATCAATTTTAATGAAGTTTTTTTTTAGTGCTTGAAAACTCACTTTGGCCAATGTTTCTGAAATCCAGAAATTCATTAGCGAAACGAAAATATCAGTGACAGGCACCGATCCACATGCTAATTTAAACCCAGTTTTGGAGCGCTTTATGGCTGCGTTTTGTTTCCTAATGTGCGTCGTCATGGATTTTTTTATTTGAGATATTTACCTTTAGCAAAAATGTGCCATGGGGCTTTATTGTTTCCAAAATTAGGTATTTTGGAAAAGAGGCATGGAATTATATGGCGTTCTAAAGCTTCCCCTTTTCGAAGGCACGTTTCAGTGCTCCAAAGGCTAAAAGAGAGCTTAATGATTAAAATCAAAGCGGGTACAACTATCTTACTTGTAGCTGGATATTCGTTATTGGACAGCGAAGGGAGAGAGAGAGAGAGAGAGAGATTTTAAAGAGAATAAAAAACAAACTCCGTCTCCTGACGGAAGCCTTGAAGAGAGTACATACGTACGCGATACGTTGATTGTTTCAAGAGGGTTCCACGAAAAGCACTCGAGATGAAGTCAGAAAAAAAGAGGAATCGTGTTATTTAGATACGTCAGGAACGCTTCCGCTTAAGTTTCCGCTTAAATCCCTCTCGAGATTTCGTACGACTTTTTACCCTTCTCCCTTTTTTCGAGAGAGAAAGAGAGGGAGTGAGAACCAGAGTGGGAGGGAGGGAGAGAGAGAGAGTGGGAGAAACCTCGCTAGTACAAATCGCAATCGATTTAAAATTCCCCGGCGCAAGTTTCCGCCGACCTTTAGTGTCTATAACCCTTAAAGAGAGATAAATAATTTTTGGCACCAGGAAAGTTTTGTAGAAGGTGGAAACGGAAATTGGATTCTGCCTTTATACATCTAGGAGAGACAATGAGGACGGAAGGAAGTGGTGGGGGTGGAAGAGGGTCCATTATTCGCCGGGAAGGGTTTCCACCACGTGTGGCACAAAGTGATTCTTTTGTTAAAAAGGTATTTAATTTTTGGCGTTTTTTTTTTTAAGTTTCATCTCTAGAAGGTTTCTCATTTATAATGAAGCATTGAATTAAAATATAGCAAATGCAGATATCTGATTTGGAAATGGTCGATTTTATATGCCGCGAATGCCAAATCCGTGAGCACAAAACTTTCCTGCGAATAATCAAAACCGCGAAAGTTGAGAGTTTACTTATTGCTTTTAAAGAGCACAGTTCATTCTTTACATGATTTCTACGGCGACCGTATTGTAAAATAACATCGTATTATTTATCATAGTATTCCGAAATTATTATGTATTTGAGTTAAAAATGTTGTTGACTCTTTAAAAGTTTGTAGAAATCATTTTACAGCAGTGTTTTGTTGAAATGACGTTTTCGAAAAGAACCGAAGCAAAAATGAGTTTTCAAAATTGATTTTTCGTCATTGGGGATACGACGCAACTGGGTAGTAACACTGTCAGAACTAACGTTACGATTGATGTGAATACGAAAGCGTAAAATATTTTGTGAAATTAAATATATGGGAACGGATATAGAGAAAGAAGAAAAATATTTATTCCGCGATAATTTCCAAAAAATCGGTAGAAGGAGATTTATGTACCGGGCGAGTATTGAACTCCCAGATAGCGAGGTAGCGTTATAGCTCATTTCCCTTCTGCTAGATCGAGATGTATCGATTCCTACCAGCCAATCACAGTGCTTAGTGAATTTGTAATGCACCGGGCATACGAAACTTGTATTATTATTAGTGCTTTTTTCCTGGGGGAACGCGGGGGCACGCCGTACCCCCAACTTTTTTTATAAAGATAAAAATTGTATTACTATTGTTATGGTAATGCGAAAGTGCTAAGAGCAATCTTCAGAAAAGGAAAGGAATTTGTTAATCATTATTAAATCACAATCCCGTTACTCCTCAGAGGTAGGACGTATGCGAACGAATCGCTCAAGTTGAACTACTTTATATCCTTCACTTGAGATTTATGACTCAATTGCTCACTGAACTAAAGGATCTAAAGATTCAAATCAAAGGTGAATCGATTTAGTAGCTTATGCATTAGGACACTAGGCGTTCGCCGTTGAAATAGCAAGTTCAGTCCATTAAGTGGACGATATTTCTTTTTGTCGATCAACCGTTTCAAAGGATTCGATTGTGTTGAATCGTTCTCCCGCCACCACTGTGCTTCATTGTCTCAGTTTGTTTAGATTTGGAGTGTAGATTTGGCTGTCGGCATTCCTCCCCTCCCTCCCCCACCCCCCGATCAGCAAAATTGTTGACAGTAAGAAAAGGGTACTCATCCACAACTGAGTAACCCCACCTATATTACCAGAAAAATAGCACTGATTATTATAGATTACTGTAATAGCCCTTCGAGTGAATCGTATCGATTAAATGTTAAATGAATTTAGGAATCTGCGGTGACTTTTGACTGACACCCTACAGAGAAAATCAAACGGGGTGATTTACGACCGCGGTCGGCGTTCGTCTATTCCCTACTCGTCCTCTGCACCGGAAGCGCCTGTGACCTGCAAAACTCCTTCGGGATAGAACAGGAGTATCGCCGCGGGATTATTCGAGGTCTCGGTTAATCCGCCCCAGAGACCGCAAACTGCCGCAGTAGGGTAATGCAGGCGGCTCAAGGTGTCTCTTCAAACGGGGAGGCAACGACGGATCGACCGAGGTCGTGCATGAAACCTTGGCAACCAGTACAATTTCGGTCAGCCGCGAACTTTTGACCTGTGTCTCATTCCGTTGCTGTCTTCGTAGTCACTAACGGAGGGCCGATAACGGTAGTGAAATCTGTGTCCGAGTTATCTCTCGATGTATGCACGCTACGCAGGGATACCGTCTTTTGTTCAAGGGTATTACTCACCCTGCTGAAATGACTGCCTCGCCTAGGGTTGAGTTGAAACACCAAAGGTTTGAATTTTCCATAGCCATTGTCAGGTATTCAATTAAATTAGGAGTTTTAACGAAAATATATATCCAGAAGTATTAAATAAACGTGTCTATGTAATTTTATCCAGTTTTCTTCTTTTTATTACAAAAAATAGCCAACAGTTGTTTCCATGGAAATAAAATTTGTATGTTTATAAATGATTACATATTTTATATATCTTCGACTAGGCGATTCGTTGTAGGTACGTGCGACGTGTATTTTTAAAAATCATTCCTATCCATTGGCGTTTTTCTTCTTTTATTAAAATTTTTGCCTTTTGAAATATATATTTTATGGACATGGACTTTTCAGGGAGTAATTTTTACTTTTCATCTTCAGGGAATACATTATCTAATAGGAGACGCAAAAATAATCATTGAGAAATATCTTTTGATTATATTTCAGTTCAAAATCCAGTCATTTTTTTAAATCGAGAACTTCACGTTGATTTTTTTTAAGAATGGGAAAATTTATCTCTATAAAAGTATTTGGCAATAAAATTACTGAAAACTCTTTGTATATTTTTTGTCGCAAAATTTGAGCTATTTATTTCAAGCGGATTGCGGTTTTCCTGCTCGCTTGTCAAAGAAATAAATGTATTGATATTCTTCCGTCGTTTCTTTTTTGATGGAAATTTAACGTATTCATCGAATTTGATGTCGACTTTTTGAGTTCATTTCGCGAATATTTCTTTAGTTTTCATTGCTATCTGACATTTATCATAACTGAATATTTTGGCTTTATTTTAGAGTATTGGAGCTTTTTCATTTTTAATGCGAGTGCGGTATTGTTTCGATGCTCATTTTCCTTAGCCAAACATCTGGCTGTCGCTTAACTTTTCGGCTCGCTGTACACATACGTTGGGAATGTAATTAAAGAATAATTTAAGGAAACAAAAGACTTAAGTAGGAAGTTTAAATGACCTGATTGTTTTAAATATATTTATTTGTTGTTGGTCCGACCATCTGTCCATAAGAGAAATATATCTGTAGTCCTACTTGGAGATTTATTGGACTCTACGAGAGTTAGATATGGTATAAATTTGGTGGACTTAAAATCAGCTTCTGGGTAGTAATCGGAAAACATCGCTGAAAGGAACATGCTACTACATATGTAGGCAACCAAAAATACATCGCATCTGCGATCCTTTACCCTGATGGAAAGGTAGCATTTGGTGAAAAAACGCGCTTTGTGTGTTTTTCACTGCGATTTTTCCCTCATTGTTTAATTTAAGCCTACTCGTGGGTTGTTAAGAGAGGTTTTTAGCGGTTTTTTACAATTCGCTTGTGTATTCACTTTGTCTGTCTGCCCGTCCGTCCGTCTGTCTTCCCGTCCGTCCGTCTGTTTGTCCGTCTGTGCAGGCGACATCTCTGAAACGGTTCAACCTAGAGAAGCCAAATTTTCAGGCTAAGTTACTTCATATGAGAGTTACATGTGGTCATCCGAATTTGTTAAAATTCGAATTTTCAGGGGTTAATTTTGACCAATTATTGCCCCGTAAGTAAAGCGCGTAAATCGGTGATGAGGTTTATATATTTGCTTTTAAAAATTATTTTCCGTCAAGATTCGAACTCTGGAATTGAACTATCGGAAAATTTAGTAATTGTAGTTTCTTATTTTTGGAGACGGAATTTAAATCCCAGTAGATTCAGCGTACATTTTTAGTTTTTATCGAAAAAAGTGGGTTTTTCTGGGTTTAAACTAAGGAAATAACTACCATGGCAACGAGCTCAATGCTTTTATTTGTACAGTGTACCTTCTTAATAGGAGGAAATTTTTGCAAAATGGAGATGACTCCATACCAGACTAAGTGTTTTCCTGGGATATCTCGAGAACCATATCCTTGTTATAATAGATCTCGAAATGTGAAATTTTTATTTTGAAAATACTTAAAATTTGAATCTTACAATTAGATTTTTTGTAAAAAAAATCACTTTATAATATCTGCTTTCTCAGTACTTTCCTAACTTGTTATTTGAGCTTGTGACTTCCCGAGGTAATTTCCGGCAATCGCAGAATTCTTTATCCTTTGGTTACGAATGCATCGCGTATTTTCACGTGCCAGAATAGCGTCTTATTCTCAGTATTTAATTCGAGTGTTTTCACCGAACGGGCGATAAGCAAATTACAGAATTAAAGGAAGCCAACGTAAATGCACCATCTAACTGTAGTGAAAAAGTAGCCTTCATTACACTGTGTTGAGAGAAACTTGGGTTCTTTATCGCACGACAACAGTATTTTCGTACTACTTACACTTATGAATAGGTCTGTCTCATGTGAATAGTTGGGCAAATAATTTCCGATTGGCGAACGCTATATGCAATAAAAATCTTTAATGATGATTGGACTTTGGAGGCGAGCTTCTCCGTTGAAATAAAAGAAAAACGCGTTGCACAATACCTCGAATGTCATAAATCACATTTTATGATATATTAATATTAATGTCAGCACTCATTTTCCTACTCACGAACTGTAAATAACACGTATCGATAGCGACGAAGAGAGATCTTTTTACCGCTATTTAAAGATGTGAAAATGAGATTTATTGCTTAAATTTCTTGGGCGGCTACGTGGGAGGGGGGGGGGGGGGAGTTTCATTTTTTCGCCATCTGTAGAGAAAAGGGCAAATGAATTATGTCTCCCTCCTTCTACGACAGGATTGAAGAAAAGGGAAAGGGACTTTGGGAAGGGAAGGTTGAGGTAGGGAAGGAGTGGTGGAAAGGAGAGAGGAGACGGAGAGAGGGCACGGTTGTATAGGGATTGGAAAGGGAGAGAGAGAGTAAAGGTAGAGAAGTGGAAAAAGATTAAAGATGTTCACGCCCTAAAAGCAATTCATTATTTTTAATCTCCTACGTACCATTTGGGACTCCGCGGCACAATTTAAACGATAACGTTGTATTTATCTTCAGCGCCGCCTATAAATCAAACTACTTTTTTTTATATGGGAAATGGGTAGCGCATTCGCCGCTTTCTTTTTTCCCGCGATATAATGTGTTTTTTTTTAAAGTGTGATCTATTCTCGCGTTCCGGGAGTTTTTATTTTAAGAATCTCGGATTCGCGTTTTTTCCGGAAACTATCGCAGGTATTTTTCGATTCGTCGTTTTTTAAAATTAATATTCCATTCCGCAAGTAATGACGATTTTGAAGAATAGGGGGATATATTTTCGCGTTTAGACGAGGGCATTTCTTTAATTTTGCATTCTTTGTTTTATTTAGCATAATATTGATTTATTATTGAATTTATCCATAGAAACAAAACATAGAAATGGCATGCATATACACAATTACGGTGGCAAAATTACAAAACTAGTTTCAATCTGTTGTTTATTTTGTATATTTCTTGATGACTTATTCTTAGGAAATCTTTGACCTTTACTCGATCTAACATGATCTGGTTAATTATATTTTATATTCAATCACATTTTTGTGACAATGGTTGGAAAACGAAAATTTGAAAGTTGATTAAAGAAGAAACTCAATTTGCGTGGCTACGCAACTTTAGTATTTCGTAGGGGCCCACCGTTCGAAGGAGGCTCGATTGAAACTAGGACTATTAAAATCTCTAAAAGTGTGATATTTCCATTTAAAAATTCAGAAAAGTAACATTTCATTCATTCTTGCGATGTAAAAAAGATATTTAATATCATCACGGGTTTTCTCGCAATAATTACATTTTAAAATAGTTATGGCACCGGGACTCAAAGAGTAGTACCTGCGCTATTGCTAATTGTATTACTAATTGTAAATTGCAATAAAACAGACAAGATCTGATAATAATATAATGACAGTTACTGAAAATCCGCACTCGTTTTGTGCCATAAAGTTGCTTAAACTCGGAGTACATAAAACATATTATTAGTTTCTCTAGTGGCAATAATTACGCACGCTTATTTTATTAATTTCTTATGTTAAAGTTCATTTATTATGCAATATAGGCCTGTAGCTTAATTTTTTATTATATTATGGAAATATAAGTATCTCTTAATTGACATTACTATACGTTGAATAGATTTGTATTATTAGTATTTTATTGTTGGAAATATTTCTGTTTTTCATTTGATTTCGAGTTTTATAAGTTTGGTGGTCTGTATCAGAAATCCTAAACTCTTGAGTTTACTGTATTTTATTTTACTACCAACATTCTTTTATTCGCGTTTTTCCGTTCCCATTGACTAATTAATTAAACCAAGTGATGGTGCCTGAAGGGTTCAGTGTGCTTCTGAATTAGAGGCCGTATAAAACAACATTTGTTTCGTTGAATTCGTTTTTTAAACTTCCTAAAAGAATTCGACCCAAATTAGATTAGTCGCTTGACATGGATTGCCGTAGCTTTGTAAAATTATTGTTTTAAATCGAAATTTTGAAAAGAGCGGGAAGCACTGCGCGAGAGGGAGGTAGCAATTGAGAAAAAAAAAACAAACGAAAGCGAACGCTTTTGTTGTGCGCTGCGAATTAGCTTCCTACTTGAAGGGGACGGCCCTTCGGCAAGTTGAGTGGGAGAATCTATTGTAACGGCGATTATTTTTTTTGTATTTTTCCGTCTGGCGATGATTAATGAAAAACAATTACCAGAGTCAACTTCTGTTGAAAAAGATTCCATCGCAACGCCCACGATGACGTGATACAAAACCGTTGATCGCATTTTTTGGGAATGAATTAGGTGGGGTGGAAATGTCTCGAACAGTAAATTGATTTAACATAGGGGGAGGAGGGGGAGACATTTATTTCGATCTATTGGTTTTTCCTTCGGGTGAATCGATTCTCGCTGTGTAATTATTGAGCTTTACTCAGTCTTTTATTTTGCGCGACAGCAATAGGTGTCTGCAAAAGATGTGAATGTGAGTTTTGATGAGACGTCAGACAGTCTGAAAAAGAATGTACGCGATTTTAAACATCACCGATAATCGGAAAGCTATCGAAATAATTCTATTATGACTTTTTCATCTAACAATAAGCCTCTTTGGATACGGCGATTTATTGTCCATTGGTGCAATTTTTTTGCGCACATTCATATTTTGTTATTTTTTCGATTTTTTTTAATTATACAAAGTCGCAGCGAATAATGTTCGCAAATTAAATAAAGCCGCGCACTACATCCAATAAAACCTTCTGTTTTTCAAAAGGTAAGCTTTAACGGGGTTTGAATATAGGAGATTTTTTTATGAGTAGTGATCGTCGTTATAAAGGACGATATGATTTATTCTGAAAGCAAAATTAAATTTCAGACCATCACCGATTTTTTCAAGTATACTAGTAATTGTATTGAATTTTCAGATTTAGCACTGTTTTAACTAAAGTTTACATTTTCTTGCTGAGGTCAGATGAGGTGTTTGATTTATATTGAACGTTTAAAAAGGAACAAATATATATGTCTCGATATTGAGTTTCTAAGTATATTTTTATTCGTCATCATCATAGGCAGTCTGTCCGTAGACAGTTCCGTGATTATTCATGGTTAAACTTGGTCCTCCATATGCTCCTATTTTCCGCAGCCTTCTTCATGTCTTGGTAGCCCTCTTTCAAAACGTCTATCACCTGAAACCTCTTCCTACCTCTTTCTCCTTTTCATCCAGTTTTCCTTCTAGCACTTCTTTAATAATGCTCTCTCTTCTCAGGTAATGTCAAATCCAGTTCGCCTTTCTCTTTTTGATAGTCTTATAATCGTTCGCTTTTCTCCTATTCTTCGTAGTACTTCCACGTTTTTCACCCTATCTGTCCATTTTACCTTCACCATTCTTCTTTATGGTGGACATTTCGAAGCTTTCCAACTATTTAATATCATTTCCATGTTTCTGCCCCATACAAAGCTATACTCCACACAGCATTTTATCGACTTCTTGCGGAAATCCTCCTTTTATTCCCCGTTAGTATGAGTTTCTTTCTTCTGAAACCGGTTTTTGCTTTCGTTATTCTAGTCCTGATTTCATAGGTACATTTTGCTTCTCTCGTTATGATGCTTCCAAGGTATTCATATGCATACTTTATTTAAACCTCTTATATTTTAACTCCTACAGTTTGATGTTAGAATTTAGAGGTTATCTTGATCACGATTCTACACTTTCTTCTTAGTTTCCTCAATTACATTTTAATTGGCTTTCCAAATGCTCAATTAATTCACTTTTCCAACGCAACGGAAAGATCCATAAAATATTACGTCAATAATTTATATAATTCTGTTATTACCGTCACAACAAAGAAATGTCTCTTGTGAAAGCGCCGGATGATCCAAGTGGTTTATTGTTCGCAGCCTTTCAAGTCGAATTTTGAGACAAGTATAATACATGGCAATTATGAAAGTCTCGAGGGTGCTCATTTTATAAGCTTTATTTCTCAGCATCCCGCACGGGATGTGATATTTCACTCACGTCACGACTGCTTCCGACGAGTTCTCATTCTTGTGCCTCATTGTGACACCGGTATATCCTGATCTTTTTCCGGTATGATTTGAACATCGGAAAGGCATCGTCCTATCTTCTCTTTCTAGAGACACATATAAGGGGCCTTTTTCGACATCTCCCTTTTTTCTGACGCTCACAGCCGGTATAATAAATACATTTACCCTTCCCGTCCGTGGCAATTTGTCTTCGATTCTGAAGAGAATGTGTCTCGGAACGCTTTTATTCCCGTGCATTGTGAGTCAGATATTGGTTTATGCGCGTTCGTTAGTCCTTGACGCGTCCCTTCGCATTCGGCTAGAATTCGATACTAGATACGTCTCTTCCTCTCCGATGACAAATTGAAGATTCCGAATTGATTCTGAGGGGTCCACGTAGCTGTCTGGTAATCAGAAGATTGACTTATCCGTCGCTCGGGACCTCTCAGTCCCCCACTTCATTTATCTTGGGAGAGTATAGAAGCTGATGGAAGGCATATTTTTTTCGCTATTGATTTTTTCTTGTTTCGGATGATCTCATCTCCCGGCTAATCATCGCCTACAAATATTGCACTAAATAGTTCCGGAGGATGTTTGTGCACGTATGGCATTTTTAAGTTTGATTTATTTTAGAAACCTACGAGTAAATCGCTTCTACGTTGGCAAACGAGTGAATTAAACGAGAAATTAAATTAATCACGTCTCATAGTTCGGTATTCTATATAAAGCACAGGTCCTCAATTGGGTTGTCATCTCAAATTTGTTAATGACCTGGAGATTTCCTAATCTGACCCGGAGATTTCCTTATTTAAACCGAAGATTCTAATGGGTGAAGAAATTGAAGTGTATTTTATTGTTTTTAAATGTTTAACAAAAAAGTGATATTAGTTTTTACAGAAATTCGAAGAGCATTTATTTATTTATATATTCCACAGAAAAATATTCAACATATAGCAAAAATGCAAGATTTAACAATGCTTAGAAAATACTAAATTTAAAGTATTAATTAAAAATACATATCACACATAAAGGTTAATTATCTGTTTTACAATAAATGTAATAATTTACGCATACAAAGGAACTAGCAGCGACTGGGTATAAATGCAGTTGCGACAAATCGTTTGCAACCGTTCGTAAAAGTGGGTTCATTTCTGTAAACTCTTCATACATTATATATATATATATATATATATATACATACATATGTATACACAGGGCCGTGCCGATGGGTGAGGCGGTGAGGCAACCGCCTCAGGCGCCTCTCGAAGGGGGGCGCCAAATTTGACAAAAATGAAAACCTATCAAAAGAAATTCATAAGGCCAGCGAGGCCAGGGGCGCCATATTATATCTCGCCTCAGACGGCCCTGTGTGTGTATGTATATATATATATATATACACACACACACATACAGTGCTCGAAATGGAAAAAATTACGAAACGGAACGCTTGGGAAAAAAATATTACTATTCGGAACTAATCGCCGATATTTTTGATGTGCGGTCTGGGTTCGTTCCGGCCCATTCCAAGCACTGCATTTATTACATTAAAATACGGGACATTTGGTTACCCTAATTGTATCTTAATTCAATATATCTATTTTCTTCAAAAATACGAGACAAAGTGCGTCCCGTATTGATTTTACACGGGACGCGGGACATTTTAGGAAAAATTGGTCGAAAAAAATGGGACGTCCCGTAAAATACGAGTGTCACTTTACTACTTTTTTATGGGAAATGGGTAGGACATTCATTACTTTCTTTTTCCCGCGTTATAATGTGGCTTTTAAAAAGTGTGATCTATTCTCGCGTGTATATTCTCCGTGTATATTGTTGACCCGGTGAATTTTACCCTTTACCTGGAGACTATAGTCCCAAAACCCAGAGAGATGGCAATACAGGTCCTCAAATGACGGGTCGCTCGCCATATCCGATCCGAACATTATTTCAATTTTTAAGGCGAGATTATTTGTACATTTGCCTTCGGGAGAGGCCATTAGATATCATTTATGAAGTCTAAACAATATTTTTCGAGCACGTGGATTCAATATAATTTAGTGTAGGCATATGACGCATAACACAATAAAGAAATTCTCAAAACTAGCTCTATAAAGGTTAACATGCAAAAGGTCGTATGTGTCCCGCACAGCTAGATATAAAGTCTCATGTTGTACTTTACTAAAAGGATCTAAACTAGCTAATCTCACCATAAATAAGCTCCCATGAATGCTTACATCGCTTTTTTGTATTAGGTTAAGATGACAAAAGTTACCTTTGATAAACTTAGATTAACTCTGTTTTCATCAAAGTCCAAACTTAATAGTTTGCATAAATTCACCAAAACAAGACGGAACAAAATTGAAATTATAATTTGCGTTTTAAGAAAGGTCAGGTGTCATTTTCTTCTGACAGAAATGTGGTGTATAAAAGAAATAGCTGAGAAATGTAAGTAAAAGAAAGACCAGCTGCGCATTTCGACTACCAGTCAGCCGTCATCAGTGTCATTCACTAATATAAGATTCTTGAAGAACAAATATGGCGTATTTTCTGTTAAAAAATAAATTTCTTGGATGTTCGAAATGCACATATGATTCATTCAAAACTTTTTGTGGTTTTTTGAGTTACCTAAGGTAAGTTCCAATTTTTTAAATTTTTAAGTGTATAGTTTCGAGTTTATTAAAAAAACTTTTGGAGTTATTTTCCAGCAAAATCTAAAAGGTTGTTTTATGTATAGTCGATTTACATAAATTACTCTGTGCGTTTGTAGTTGAAAAAGTCGAGTGAGAGACGAATATCATTGTGCACCTGCGATCGTAGACGATAATTGTTCTTTAGATAGTTATATTCTTTTATGCTCTGCAAGTCCAATGTTGTAGGAAACATCTGTCCGCTTTGGCTTTTAGCAAACTAACGTACTCGAGTTTTAAAACTAGTCCTTTAGCTCTGATGGCTCTCAGCACGTTAAAAAGTGTTGAAACCACATTAAATTTTCGCACTGATTGCGCTGCTAATCGTTCTCTGGTGCAGTTAAAAGTTCTCCGGATTTCCGGTTGAGTTTACGTATACTCGTCTCTTATATAAAATATTGTTACGAAGGAAGTGCATGAGTCTCAAGAAATAGTACTTTTCCACTTTTCTCGTGTTTGAAACAATCAAGTGAGTTTTTCAACGTTCTGAGGAATAGAAAGGGTATTTCAGCGTTTTCAGAAGTGTTTTTACTGAGAATAAGACTGATTTATCGTTCTTATAAAAGTGCAAAAGGAATAGTTAAGTGGATAAACAGCCCTTCTACCCTAAAGACGGACACTCAGCCGCACGGGTACTCGAAGTTTAAAACTTTAATGTAATGCGATGGCTGAGATAAAATCGCATTCGAGTCGCTTGCGTCTGTGTATGAATTCGCTTGTTTTAGTCAATGAACATACTTTTCTGCATGACGTTATAAAAACTGTTACAGCGAGGCGTAATTTTAATTAAGTTATAAAGAGAAATTAGGAGTGGAGTTTTATAGTTTCCATTTGTGTTGCGTACTTTCTGGTTTTATCTTTCTTTACTCGTCATTGTAATAATCGGGAAATTTACAGATCGAAAATGACAATTAGAGTGCAGAATCTGACACGATTTTCTTCATTTCTCTCACAACTGTGGACAGCTAACAGTTAAAAGGTGTAATGGGGACGAGTAACAGTTTGAATCACTCTAATATTGTAAGCGATAAAAGAGGTTATGACGTGTTTTATGCGTTCTGTTTTTTACGATCACTAAAAGCAAAAAACTGTTTCAGCCAATATATGTCCTAAGCTAAAATAACGGGTGATTTATATCCTTGGAAATGGTAAAAAAATCAATCTGGTTTAGGATTTATTATCTGTAAATATAGGCGTCGTTTTTGCATTACATTACTCAAATTATAATTGGAATTGACTCAGACGTTTACCAAAGGGATGAAATTTTTTGATTGGTTCTTTAAAAATGTACAAACTTGTACTCCGAAAGAAGAAAAATTAGCTGGGAAATTACATTTATTTTCGAAATTCCCACAAAATCTGTAATAATAAGTTCCTCCATATTCTCCGAGGCTACATTCTTGGAAAATAACTCGAGCGTAAAAACTGCGAATATAGATATTAAAAGGTTATGGGATAGCTTATACGGTTAGGTGAATTAACTGTTATCCCTCTTCTTGCACTTTCCTCAGAACTCATTGCAATTCCTTTGCGTTTTGAGGCCATGGTTTCATCACATTGTTCTATGTAACTGCAAAAAGATGGTAAAAATTACTAGATAAAGACACACTGAGAGGATAGGATCATAGCACATCACTTACCACTCCTCCATGCCGTCCTACGCGTGCATCACAGCGCCCCTTATTATGTGCTGTTTACTATTTTGTTTTCGAGAAGAAATTGCGCGGTATTTCATGAGCATTGGAGAGAAAGCAGTACGTGCTGCGGCCAGCGGGCATGAATAACTGAAATTTATTTTTCGCGAATATTGGAAGTTGCTACAAAAATTTCAGCGCGAAAGCGTGAAACCGCGAAAATCGTGGGGCTACTGTACTCGTTTCACATGGGCAGTCTAATGCAGCCTAATACACCAAGATGTATCATTAGTAAATTTCGCAGTTAAACGCATTATAAATGAATATTGATTGTTTTATTTATCGATCAAAACAAGAAATGATATACTGAAAGATGAGTTTAATCACAAACTTCTTAACGCTTTGCAGTGATAAGTGTGTCGCATGCAGTCAGGTAAAGAATGAATAACAGTTTTTCAATGTTCTTGAGGTCAAAACATCTGGGCTTTTAAATCTTTACTATTCACCATAATATGGTATTGATTAGTTCGGGAAGGCATTTTATGTTAATTATTGGAATCGGAAGCTTTGAATGACGTGATTTGTTGTCTCATCTGGATAGGGTATATAAGATAGAGCGGCCATAAAAAGATTTCTTTTAGATGTGTAAAGCGATTGGATTTAATCTCAAATTGGATAAAAAGAGAAATATCTGTGACACTCCTACGTAGAACCATCAAAATAAGATTAAAGTCTGAAATTTTATACTTCACAAAAGTACGATATCCTGATAATGGACTATACCAAAATTCGGTAGAAATTTTAGGAAGGTTTCATTCGTAACCGCATTCCCTTGACATTTACGGAACAGTTGCTTTTGTGCAATTAAAAAAGTTTTCAATGCCGAAAAAAACATGACGAAGCTTTAAAAATCGTCTGAAATTCCATACCGATGGAAATATTATTAATGTTGACATTCTGAACAAAATTAAACCCGCGAATTTCTTGCTAATCTTAGACATAAAGTCTTGTCTCTCGGACAAAGAGGAAATTAATTGAAAAGTGAGTCAATTATCGCAAGACTCCTCTTCTTGAAGACTAATTAAATTTTGCGTCGGAAGATTTTATGTGAGCTCACGTGGGTGGACAGCGTGAGGAAGTTTCTTTTCCTTTCGATTGGGACTTAATTAGACATCGAAATGGCTTCTTTATTAAGTCTGGAGACATTGTTTCTTCCGAGACGACGATAAATGAAAAACAGACGGGAAGGGTAAAATTATTTTAATATGTTGCTCTGCGGGATTTAATTTTCGAATCGCCCATATATGGCTTTACATCATTTTCCATCCATATAAACACTAAGGGAGGTTGGTTTCCATTAGCTCAAGGGCGCCCATTCCGTTTTTTTTAGCAAAAGCCGTTCCGTCGAGATACGCTGAAAAATACTAGGAAAAGTTGCTAGATTGCTTTCCAAAAAAGTAATAATGAGGTGAAAATTGAGTTGTTAGGTAAATTTGTAATTCAGATAGAACTTTTTTGACTTCTTTTGGTCAACGAGTTTTAATGAAGACGAGGAAAATGTTCATATAACATGAATATTTAAACAACGGCATTTTTCTGTTAGCAATATTCATTAGTGACTGACAGAATTTTATGTAGGTTTTTGAAAATAATATGCGAAATTTAAACATTTAATTAAATGTTACTAATTCTAATTGGTACAGAAAGTAAGTTATCACTTCGTACTAATTTTCATTATTATCTGTTGAAATTTCCATAATTGTTGCACATCAATGTTGATAGTACCATGGATATCACTTTCGTTATATAGTTCTGCAATTCGCTTTCGATTTTTCACAAATTTCATTAATTCTAAGGTATAAGAAATCCAAAAATAATTAATTACCTTAAATTAAAGTAATGTGATGTCCAGTTGTGTAGCTTAGGCGGCTAACACACCTGGAAAAACGAGAGAAAAGTGTTGTTATTAGCAAAAATTAAAAGGATATGAATGTTTGGGTGTGAGCACACATACATAAAAATAACTTTAAAATTATGTCAATATTATAATTTACTATACAGGTCAATATCTGGTGTAAATACCTAATAATGAAAGGGACGGATACATTTTAACTAAAAAATAGAGATATAGGAAAGAGGAGAGAGATATTGCTTGTGGAGATCAATAAACATGCGTATTGTTAATGTAAAATACCTTGACATTAAGACTGACATAACGCTATTGACAAAGCTAAAAAGAATAGCTGTACAATGTAAGTTTCTCTGTTAATAAATGCTTGGTGATCAGTAATAAAGTGTATATATATATATATATATATATATACTTGCGGAAGAGGAAAGGTAAATAAGGATATAGGGCTACTAGGTGTTGAAGGGAACCCAGTGAGCACTTCCCGGAAGGAGAGCCGCTGGGGTGTCGGAGAGACACATTTGTAGACGTTGTTGGAGCTTTCGGGATGATCCCTTCGTCAGCACAAGAGAGACAACAATCTAGTTGCCATACACACACAGGGTGTCACAATTATATATAAACAATTTAAATAGCCATATTTTGTTGACATTATGACCAATTTCAATAAAATGTACATTTTAAAGATAAAATAAACAATTATGTATTAAAATATTGTTTATTTGAATAAAATAACAAAATAACAATTGCTTAACAATATCTTGAAGACTAATTGGTGACCCATTGACATGGAGTGTTTATACATAATTTTGACTCGCCCTATATATATTTGTGTTTGTGTGTATTTATCATGTAAATAATTTTATCAACGGGAGCATTTTCCTGCCTCAATCCATAATCAGGTGAAACGATGTAAATTTCATCCGTAGTTATGAAAATAATCTCTTGGGAAGCACGCGAGTTTCTTTTAATTTATAAATTTCCGGCTTTCAGACATGTATTTCGTAAAAATTCGATTCATTATTTCATGCATGCAAAAAAATTCGAAAATCGTATATTAATCCAGTTAATAAACCTGTTCCGGAATAAATTTGAACTCACCGAAATGCAAATTTCCTTTGCTTTTACGGGAGACTTAATGGAAAGTTATCATTCCATTTTGTGTCATGAATAAAGGACTGATTGCTATTTGGATTCATTTGCTTTGCAGGACGTTCAAAAATTTAACCTCGAAAAAGGACTCCTTTTTAAAATGTTGAAACTCGATATTTTTAAAGAAGTTATTACATTTGAAATCCATCATTGGGAAAATAATCCATACCTTCTTCGAATGCTAACGAAGGAAGGAAATGGCTGGAACAGAATACACCCAACCAGCGCTCCCAACCTTAACCTCGTACATCCTCGCAATCGCAATAACCCTCTTCCGGCCTATCCGCCGGATAAATGCCGGAAGTTTGCTACGTTCGATGCATTTATTGAGTTTTCGTCATAAACCAATTACATATAACCCTCGAGACGGTTGTCAAACTCTCGAAACGTATCACATCAGGAAGGAACGGAATGGAAGGACTCTTTGGAGACTGGCATATGAGAGGGTTTTGATGAGGAAAAGGTTGTCGGTTTGTGTATTAGGTATATATTTATGTATGTATGTATGTGTGTATGTATGTATGTGTGTATGTATGTGTGTATGTATGTGTGTGTGTGTATAGAGAGAGAGAGGGGAGGGGAGCACGCGGGGTGGAAAGTTCGGTTTTAGGAGTTTGCCGGGGTCGGATAAAGAAGGAAGATGGATGTGAGAAGAATGTCAAGGGGGTGGATGGGATAAGTGAGCTGTATACAGGAGGAAGAGAGAAGGGATGAAGGATAGGGGACGTGGTGTTTGCGGGAGAAAAGGGGCAGGAGAGATTGGAAGAGGAGTGGATTGGGTGAAGAGGGTGCAGGCGGCGGAGGGATAAAGGAGAGGGAGAGAGAGTTGGGATGAGATGAAAAAGGATAGGGAAGCGAGCTTGTGATGGAA
The DNA here is from genome assembly GCA_036926305.1 of Uropetala carovei. NCBI lineage: Eukaryota > Metazoa > Arthropoda > Insecta > Odonata > Petaluridae > Uropetala > Uropetala carovei. Next base: position 1,669,507 of record JAXCHB010000210.1, read on the forward strand.
ATGGTGATAGGATGAGGTGAGTGCGACAGAGGGAGGAGGGAGAGAGGGAAGAGAGAGAGAGAGGCGTGAGGGAAATGAAAATGTAGGAGACTGAGGGAGGGAGGGGGCGGGGGAGAGGGAGATAAGGAGATAAAGAGAGGGAGTGTGGGAGTGATGGTGCTCCGCACGAGCTTGCCTGAAGATAAATAATAGAAAACTCGTTAAATTTTAAGTGATATTGGGTCGTTATATTTATATACATATACACCAGGGACTCTCCCACTGGTCATATGCGAGACCCAACCCCGTCTCACGGCTCCCTTCACTGGCCTTTTGTTTTCAAAATAATTTAACATTTATTTAATATATATATTTGAAATATGACATACACTGTTGTTTCTTGATTTATACCACCAAATAAAAGTGGTTGTTTTTTTTTTAATATGTAAGATGTTTCGTGTGTTAGGATTGGGTCCCCATTGTTTGTTTACGTAGTTCTAACCCTTGAAATCTGTAAGAGATAAAATAAGGTAATAGAGAAAAATATAAAATAAGAAAACGTTAACAAGGCGCATAATTAATCGCTAAATTTCGCTCGAAAAAGTTTCTCTTTTGGACATATATTTGAAGCGTCTTTTGCCAATTATAATTAAAAATATTTAAGCCTTTCATTGTTTACTTGAAATACGGATTATGGACGATAACCGCCACATCTCTTACCCGCCGTTAGATTGTAGAATTATTCTTCCATGAGGTTAATGTAATAAAGTGATATCATGTTAGCTATGAAATTTTGTTACTGGGGACAAAAGGTAATCTTTAGTTTCGTTTCGAAATTACACGAAATCCGCAAATTTACGACTGATGCGTGTACTAAAACGTACCTGGGGCGATATATCATTTTGTGCGCGAAACCGTCAGCAAACATTATGCGCCCCCTCAAAGCGGCGGATACGCCGAAGCGGCCATTTCGGGAAACGACCCACGCAAGGACGACGCGGGTGAATGAATATGGAGAGAAAGAGAGCGACGGAAGGACGGGAGAATAACGTAAACGAATGCGGTTTGGGATGAAATCCGTCCAGAAGGAGAAAGATTGACTGAAAAGAGGCAAAGGAAATGAGCGGAATGAGAAATTAGGTCGGGAGAGTGCGGGATGGAGGATTAATTGCGATCGCAACGTTTTAATAAAAATCGGGGAAAGGGTAGAAAGGAAAACTCGAGAATGAAAAGTAATTTTCAGATAAAAAAATGAAAGAAAAGTTTTTTTTAGCTGCCTCTTACATCTAAACCCGACGATCACGTAAATGGAATTTAATTAAAAAAGATGGAATTTCGGATAGAAATCTGCGCACCTTTTGCAGCCACGTAATCTCGGGGGAGGGGGGGGGGGATTTTGTTCAAAGGATAACAAAAATGGATACTTATTGTGTCTAGTAAGCTGATTCTGATATCTGAACTTGGAAGTCAAGCAATTAGTATTTAGTATTGAATTTAGGAAAATATAGAATCTTCTACAAGACATCAGAAAGTACTTATGCAGATATTAATGATAAGAATCTAAAACGAGAGAGAATAAATAAGCGTGATTATTGTTAATGTTTTACATAACTAGTGTACTGCATTGTAGGAAAATAACTGTAGATCGAGGCTGAACCCATAGTCGACTTTTCTATTACTCTTTTTATCATGTCTCCGTAACATATATTTGCCTACAAAATTATGCAGCCATTACATCTGTTGATTTATAAAGTATTTAATTGGTACTTTAGATAGTTCCAGTAATCATCAGAAGGTTGCAAAAAAGAATTTTTATTATTGCTACAGATACCTATTCTATTATTATATTAAATTCCAGACAGTGAGCTCGGCTCAGTAATTCTCAGCTGAATTCGCAAAGGCTTGCTTGCAAACATACCTTTCGAATTCAAATGTAAATTTACTTTTGAAAGGTGGAGCTGTATGTTTGGAGCTAGATAACGCTGCAAAACATGAATTGGAAGGTAATTAATGCAAACTTCTATTAAACTAATAAAGAAAAACGGTTTATTCTCTTGAAATTGAGCCTTACAGTTCTGCCTATAGCATCATTCGGAGGTTAAAGAACAGAGCAAAAATTACGGAACGCTTTCAGAGGGCATTTATAAGGAAGAAACCAGAAAGAAACAGATTGAAATCATAAATCACACGAAGAAAAACACAAATTCGTGCCGCAATATATGAGAGGAACAACCCCAAGTTATTTCTGAGAAAAAACGACGAAATCACCCTCTAGGGGACGCGGAGGAGGGTGAATCGGTCGGAGTGAAGGGTAGAAAAGGGGGGGGAGGGGAGGGGGCGAGAGGGAGGAAAAAAGAGAGAGATGTGAACGAAAGAAGATAAGGCATTAAGTATGTCAGCGGGGAGTAAAAGGGCAAGTGGAAATACTTGGGTATTAAGATTGGCAAAGGAATAGGTGTGGGGTAGGGCGTTATATTCTGCGGAGAGACGAAAGGTGGAGCGGAGGCGATGAAGAAGAAAGCAGCTGCCTGGAAAATGAGGAGAGGGAAGGAGGATTAGAAGTCAAAGTACGTAAAAGGGAAATAAGACGGGAGTGTTGGCAGGAAGGGAAGGAGGGAAGGAAACAAGCGAGAGGTAGGTTTGAGGAAGGGGATACGACACGAAGCGAAAAGGCGACGGAGAGAGAGAGAAGGATGAAGGAGGTTTTGGGCGGAGAAGAAGGATTGAAAGCTCGAGTAGGGAGGACAGGGGGAATGAAAGATTAGGGTTGTGAGGTGCGTGCACGGAGGAATAACGAGGCGATCTTGTAGAGGAGGGGAGGAGAAAGAGAGAGAGAGAGGCGTTAAGAAGTGAGGAGGGGGGAGGGAGAGCAAGCCGAAGCGAGGAAGAAGACTTCTATTTTCTTCTTTTTTTTTTGAAAGGAGTGGGACGCCGAAAGATTGAAGGAGGGTGTCACGATGAGAAGAGGGTGGTTTAGAGACGAGGCAAAGGGTTTTCCGTGGGAGCGGGAGAGAAAAATTGTTCCCTTTTTGCGGTGTTTTATTTTTAAATTTTTTTTCTCTCTCTCTCTCTGTCTTCCTCAGAAGAGCGGAGGGTTAAGAATTGAGGGCGAAAGAATTGGAGTTAAAAGATATTTATGGGGCGCGGCTTCGGGTTTTTTTCCCGTCGCTAGTTTCTTTGGGCGTTTTGTTTTTGTTTTTTCCCCCCTCCTCGCTCTCCCTTTAAAAAAAAATCGCGAGGTAATTCGGGAGTACGTCACTTCCGATGGTCGTTTGTGTGAACCGTGGTGGGAAACGGTTGACAGTCGAGGGGGGATTGAAGGAGCTGTCGGGAAGGACAGAAATGGAGGGATTTAGGAGTCTTAAGTTAATTGATTGCGAGCCTTTTGTTCGTGGTATGCCCTTATTAAACGTGAAGTGGATATTCTCAAATCTCTCTGCGGGCGGTGTAATAAAGACACGCTGAGGGAATTCTAAAACGTCTCCGTTAATACTCCGTTTAAGTCTACCATTAACATGAACAGGGGCAGTGCAAAAGGAATAGCTGAACGTTGATGAATTATAAATGCTATACGGAGGATGGTTTTTGATTAGGATGCGAAAACATCATATGTAGTAGCAGTTTATATAGTACGTCCTCCAGAATTTATCATTAAATGTTTCGCAATAATTACAGTCAACCTATTATGATATAATTAGAATTACCCGTCAGATATGACGGGGGTAAATAATGTGCTTTATCATTGGGAAGTATCCATGTGTAAACGTGATTATTTAACGTGAAAATATTCGTTTTAGATTTTCTAAACCTTCTTACTACTTCCCTTCAAATACTTAAATTTTTAGCAAATCTCAAGAAACGGTTCTCGTAGGCTGCAAATGTCAATATTTCATAGGAATTATATATCTTTTAAATAACTAAAGTAGCTAAACTTTTAAGAAAATTATCCAAACACGTTAAAATGGCATCGTGTTGAAGGTAAGTTTGGATCAAATTCTTAACTACTTCGAGAAAGTTACAGTATTTCTCGAGATAAACCGTACAATCCAGCCAATATGTCAGAATTTTCTTCGAAAAATATCCATTAATTGCTTGATTTAATTCGGTTTTGTTAACTGTAATTGTGGAGGGAAAAAATATTTTTTCGAGTACAGTCAAAAAAATCTTTCGCAACACATTCATATTTTTGGGTATGGCTCCAATTTAAGTCGTTCTTATCGTAAAATATGACAAATTCATCGTGTAGTTACACCATAAACAAATTTTGACTGTGAAACATCAAAATATCGTATATAAAATCCTCGATTAAGAGTAAAGGTTAAAGAAAACATTTTTATGATCATTGCTAAATATAAGTGTAATTTACATTTTATAGTAATAAATCCTTCGTTATATTTCTTGCCGTGAAAAATGCGCCTTGAAACTTCCTTTCGAGGAACACATTTCTCTGGAGATAGCGTCATGAGCAGCGTAACCGCAGTGGGAGATATCGCCTTGAGAAAATATGGGTTACTAAGGCATGCAAAAAATGCAGAGCATGAGTAATGTAACGTTACGATAATGTAAATTACTTCAGAATTTAATTTCCTTTCATGTTGCCCGAAAATCTTTAGCAACTCATTCATTTTTTTTTAGATACGGCTCCATTTTAAGTCGTTCTTATCGTAAAATATGATAAATTCATCGCGTGGTTACACCACAAACAAATTTTGACTGTAAAACATCAAAATATCGTATTTTAAATCCTCGATTAAGAGTAAAGGTTAATGAAAATATAGAATATAAACTGAATGCACAATTTCTTGCATATGAATGCCAGTATGTAAATGTGTGTTTTGTGTGTGCTTCGTAAATAATTCTCTGATTAATAAGTTCCACGAGTTAAAAATTTCCGGATATTTTTCCCCTCTCAGAATTTTTTTAAAACTATCCAGTTCGGGGGATGAAAATCCACCTTTCTTTGTAAGGTGTCAACGAAAAATGTGGTGTCTGGGGAGGATTATCATAGTTCGTATTTTCGCGAACGGCTCTTATAAAAGATGGTAGCACCAATTTCTTCTACGAAGATATATATCGCTTGATGTACTTTTTTCGCACCTTCCTCATCGTACCCAAGAAATAATTCGGTTGGTTAGCCCCTAAAGTCGCGTAGCCACCGCAGTGTATAAGATGTAAAATTTTCTATCCTCCGTAACATCGGAGATGAAGAAATTAACCATATTTAAACAAAAAATAAAGCGACGGAAACAGTTGGATATTATTTTCATGCATTTTTAGGCGCGTTTCGCTTACAGCGTGAGCGCCTATTATCGGCGGTCGGTCCGTCCGTCCGCCCGTATGTTCGTTCTCGCCTTCTACCGTACGGACTTTCATGAAATTTGGGATTAAGAACTTACAATCAAATATAATCATAAAATCGCAAAAACGAATCTCGTACGCCAATCAGGGATACCACTTTACTGGTGACAAAAAATTAAATTTTCGTCATATCTCGTAAAATATTGCTCATATCAAAATATTTTTCAAATAAAACTTGTAGAACTGGTAAAGAAAAGTATTTCCTTTCCTATACATTTTTATCGTAGAAGTAGCCGTTATCGAGAAAATCAAACAAAAACGTCTTAAATCGAGTTGAAAGTCTCTTGCGTGGTTACTTCTTCATTGTTGCTAACATAAACAATCTCACAAACAAACGTTTAATTTACTTACGTGTGCATGCAATGTTTTTAAATAGGAAGAAAATGGATTATTTATGATGAAGAAAAGAACTTTAAAACGCTATTTCTCTTACGTACAGGTATATAATTTCTTTCTAATACTCCATTGCACGAAACGCGCCCATTTGTGATACGTCGTACACTTTCCCAACTTGTTTAATCTTTCAAAGTCCTCCACAAAGACACTGCAGGAAAAATGGTCCCCAAAACATTAAGGCAACGACTACAAAATGTCAAAAAAAATGTATATAGCGGAGAGTAACAAATGTTCCGCTGTTACGAGCAAGATTAGAGAAGCAGGAAAGAGCGAGCAGGTGGATCTGTCGGTTAATTGTAAGAGTTGAGAAATGCTGAGATTTTAGGGAAAGAAAACGGCGAGATTTTTGAGACGCCGAAGATTTTTTTCGCCTTGATGAAATGCGAGAAAAATGTGCGGCACAGAGAGAGAAAAAGACGATGGAGAAAATGAGTGGGAGAGGAAGATCGTGGAAGCGACTGGCGTGATGGGAAACAATACGGCAAAAAACGTATACAATACATCATTAGGGCGTTGCAAACTTATCTCTCCGAAGGTATCCGAGAAATTATGACGAAAATGTTCCCACGATGCGATGATGGCGATTAATAATATCGCGATGGAATAATCCGACTCTAACTCGCGCGGGAGGTTGTTACGGGGATCGCGTGCGCTTGAAACAAATTATTCCGCGGGGGATTCCATGTTGTTGCGGAATATTCTTGGCCAGTTAAGGCATTCGAGGATGGATTGATTGATTATCATCAAAAGTTATCTCATTCATCGCAGCGAGTGGCGTCAGATGACGCGAAGGTTTTGCTTCTTTCATCCGTAGTGTTTCGCGGTTTTCCACTCGAAAGAGAAAGATTGATATCGCGGGATAATCTGAGTTATGCTTTCGTCTTTAGGTGTGACATTTGACGTTGATGGGGAGTTTAGTTTTCAAGCGTGGGGGACGTTAGGCGCGGGTGTCATATACCGAGATAGCCTCCGTGATAAATAAATAGATAAACGCGTCGTGTAAATGTTAAGAAAATATGACAATTGAACAGAAAGTTGATGAATGGATGCCGTAGCTAAGAGTCTCACGTTGGCTGGTAAGGACGTCGCCGCCTCGTTAGATTGGCAGATTCATTAGGAAGTCTATGTATCCTAAGGCAGTGCTCTCCGACCTTTTTTGCTCCACGGCACATCTAATGCATGTTTAAAAAACATCGCGGCACACCAAACCGCCCCTAATTAATTTCACTGCGTAAATACACATTTTTAAAGAAAAAACTAGCATAAAACAACTATAATTCGCAATTATATTAGATTATTGTGATTGATAAAGTAATATCCAAATGATTGGATAATTTATTGTAAATTAAGTACATAAATAATTCATCGTGTAAAAATGTTATGTTCTTCGACGGAAAATTTAGGCTTGCCTTTTTGATACAAAGACGCTTTATATTTGGCTCAATAGTAGAAAGAGCTACAAGAACTTCTTCTTTTGATATTTTTAATATGGGCCGTTGACGAACAACTAAATTCGCATAAATACGTTGTTGAATTTGGAACGTCATATCGATGGTATATTCAGATATTGAAGGATATTCATCTTTAACTTTTAGACAAAATACATCTAAAGGTAGCATACTAATTTTAAGTAGTATGATCGTTGCTAAGGTCTATCAATTCTTCTTGTATTTCAGGATAAATTCCTTGGATGATAAAATGTATGCGAATTTGCTTGTTCCAAACGCTTTTGTGAAAATTAAATAGTGTGCGGCACACTAGTGCCTTCCTTGCGGCACACTAATGCGCCGCGGCACACCGGTTGGGGAGCACTGTCCTAAGGGAACATCTTGCTATTAGGTAAGGTAAAGAGACAAAGGCGGATCGCGAATTATTCATTCGGAGAGATTAGAGAGTGGAGCGAACGCCATTCCATTTTCAAAGGATAGAAAATTAAGATAAAATATCGATCGTATTTAGCCTTCTGCGCGATCAAAAAAACTCATTTGGATGATTTTGGGCAATTAGGATGTGTTCTGATGCTAAAAGTTTGAAGCAAATCAGAAGACCCTTTTTAGGGAATTGAAGTTTTAAAACGTAAAAATTCACGATAGATTGGCTAAAAGTTATTAAGCATTCACGCGTATGAAATTAAAATGAATGAAAATGAGAGAAATTTTTAAGTTGTTGCTCTTAAGAGAATGCATAAAATGTTTTACAGAAGAAAGGAATTTTCGCAACTTGAGCGCCTGTTTGTCGACATTGAATAAAATAAACGTAATTGGTTGATTTTTGGAAATACATAACTAGTGTCTTAAAATGCAACCTATGCGAGGATAAAACAATTATTTTAGTCGCATGCAGCTCAAAGCGCAGAATAACCTGAAACTTTGGTATGAACATATTTACAATGCTCTGTAATTACATTCTGTATTAATTATTTCATTTAACAAAAAACAAATACGCGCTATTACCTTATTTTTAAAGTACCGTGAAATTGATATATATATATATCGTTGTATGAAGCAATAGGTCTTAAGAAATAAGTCGCTCATTTCCAGCGAATTCATTGCCTACGTCAGTGTTGGGTAAGGAAAGGAATGGTGGAAATAATTCGGAGGAAAAGGGAAGGAATGATAAAGATGAGGAAGATCCCAAGTTTCGGAGGGCGTAAAATGAAAAGAGTCGGGGGAAGAGGAATTTATTGAAATGTGAAGGGTCATCGACATTCTGAATGGATCTCGATATTAGAGAGAAATACGAAGGGATATTAATACCCGGAGTTTTAAAAAACCACCGAAAAAAGATTACTCAAACATTTCTGATTAAATGACACTATTATACTATGAGCGTAGCAGCGATATTAGTTTCTGCTAGATTATAGTATAGATTACCAAATTATTTACTTAAATTTTTACTCAGATGGTATGTAAAATTTTCTGAACTATATTTTCAATGGTGTGTGTGTATATATATATATATATATATAAATACTAAGGAAGAGGAAAGGTAAGTAAGGATATTTTGGGCAACTAGGTGTTGAAGGAAACCCAGTGAACACTTACCTAGATCGGAGAGCCGCTAGGGGTGCTGAGGACATACGAAAAACACAAAAACAACACATATATCGAGCTTTCGGGCTGACGCCCTTCTTCAGCGACGGAGAGACGTACTTTTTGAAGCGACACACTGGGGAGGATATGGGGGGGGTGGGGGGACGATGGGGTAATGAGGAGTTCCGGGATAGGATGAGGCGGGGAGGGGGGAGTGCCAATAGGGTTATCGGAGGTTGAGACCGGGGGAGAAAGAGTCAAGGAGAAAGATATATATATATCTTAACTTTATTGAGTCAATTTGATATGAATTTCATGAATGCAAGCGATATTGCAGTAAGTCGGCTCGTGGGATCAGATGTGGCAACAGTGGGTGAAGTAATCAGGGTAATTAAATTTCTTTTTACCGAAGATGAAGAATGTGCATTTTTTGCTTTAACTTATACGCTTTTAGAATTATTTCAAAAGCGTTATAATGGTCTCAGCAAAGATAAAGTACTAAATTCTCATAAATTATTTTCAAGGCGGTTCAATAATTTCATCAAAGATAAAGTACTGAATTCTTATGAATTAACGTGTGTTCCGATACTGAACAATTATATCGGTTTTTTTTGTAGAATATCTATCTATATTATAAAAGGCGTATGCTTCTTGTTTTCTTGTTTACACACTTTTGAAGTCACTATTTAGACGCGATTTAAGATAATTTCCGAATAGGTACGAGTTTGAAATTTGGCAGGAATGCACGAATCACGCATTAAAAGGCGACGACGAAAAAAATCCCGAAAAAGGACTCGGATTCGACTCCAGGAGACAATTTCTGTTTCCCGTAAGAAAACATGTAAAATACGACATTTCGACGTGCAGGCTTTCACTCTTTTGCAAATAAAATAATTAGAAAAAATTGACCTACAATCACCGTATGTAGACTGTTTTAAAGAAGAATGTACAAGGTTTCTTATTCTTATCGTCGATTTACGCCTTTACGTTCGAAATTACTCACATTTAACGAATATGTGACAGCTTTGGACCAAATATCGCGCTTGTATCGATAATTTTCCTTGACAACGAATGTCATTGACGAGACTCGAGATTCCTATTATTGCCTCAGTATTCATACGCCATACGATAGAAATACGAAGCATTTACGTAGATGTATCAAGCGAGAGGGAGGGAGGGAGGAGAGAGAGAGGGAGGGGGATACGGCAATATAATTTTCTTTCCCGTCATATTGACGGGCATTTCCGCGAAGTACCAAGTATTGTAGATATGAAATTTAAAAGAAGAATATTCAATAAAATTCCAAGCTTCTCTGTTTATTATTAAAAATGCTGGCAACATTTTAAATTTGAAATGCAGGCTTCTCTGGTCAATAATAACATATAAACATGTAGTAATAATACTAAATTAGCAAACAAACAAGGTTTATTGTTAGTTTGAAATTCGTCGATCCTCTTCTGCCGCCTAATGAATGGAATTGACATAGTCACACCATCGTGATATATTGTTGTCGTAGAGAAGAATCTTAACGATGACGTGAAAATGTAGTCTTTTGAAACGACTTCAAAATGTCGAACTAGTTTTGGAAGTTAGGATACGAACTTGGACGAGCACAACGCAAGGACCATTTTTGATATGAAGCTTCAAATCTCATGCGACGGCAAATAAAAAAACTAAAGAAAGGACAAAAAACGCATTAGGGATCACTGGATTCTATCGCGTCTCATGGTGAGAATTAGGACTTGCTGTTAATGGCGTCTAGGTCATTGTTAAATCGACGCTCATCTCAAATGTCGTAGTGACGATGCGAGGTAATCCTCATGACGTGGATTCCAGTGTTTTTATTCCGGACTTTGCACTGTCGGACAAGGGTTAAGGCAAGAGAGGGATTTAACGTGAAAATACAGAGGATCAGCAGTTGAATAAAGCATTCCCACCGACGACGATATTCATATAATTCAGAAGAGAGAAGTTGCGGGATATAGAAACGCTTACTGTGCGATACCTTTGAAATTCGTCACATTTTTTACGAGGCGCCACCGATGAAAATTTCATCGAAGCGTGAATCGCGTTTATTCCCTGGAATCCTTTTTAAATCTAGTTTCATTATTTTATACAAAAGCCTATAAATATTCGATGCAAATTTAATTCTTTATTTTGAGAGGACAGAGCCAAATAGATTACAGGCATCAAATTGGCTTTCCAGAAGCATCTCTCAAACTCATAATACCGTTATTTCCTTGGTTATATTTATTTTTAAAAATCTTTCAAGTGGATTTTATCACATGTCCGAAAAGATCCTCAAAGAACCTTCCGCGATACCCCTAGTAGGCGCCATTTTTTGTAAACAGACGATGGAGTGAAGGATTTGAAATTCGAATTCGGGGGTAAGAAAAAGAAGCAAACAACACGGATCCGAAGGATTACGCCGTTAAGCACGCTCGCGAAATAAACGGCGGATGAGTCAAAAAAGCATTCTGGAAAAATTAGTGCATTTATCACGATTAAACAGAGGTTCATTCATTTTTTCCGTGATGGTTTTTTGTTCGCGAGTTGTGTAGTTGATAAGAAAAGATGACCGGAAAAATATTTTATATATATTTTTAAAATTATAGAGAATGGCATATTTAGTCGATCCGGTAGCAAGTAAAAATATGTTTCAGATATTGGATACAAACCCGTCCTCATTAGGGATGATTCTTTGTAAGCAGTTTCTAAAGACAGAATCAGCATCGATGAGGCCTTAATTATAGTACTTAGGTTTTCTGAACCTTTTAGGGACAGGACTTACCTAGTTTATCAGTCTGGACGGAATATGAAAGAATTACTGTTATATACTTTTATATTTCGTATTATTTTTACCTTGCCTTTAAGTATAATTGACTCTTTTGAGCGAATTTACTAAAGATATTTTCCATAATTGTCCAATTTAAACGGCATTTATGCCTATTGGAATACCAATTCCTCGTGAAAACATTGAATTTAACGATTCTTCTTTATGTACTTCTGAAAATATCCGTTATACGAATTATGGGATTCGTAATAAGTCATAAGCATTATCGGTAATCTGTCCGTCAACAGGTTCGTGATTATTCTTTGCAAAACCTGGTTCTCCACATACTCCTGATTTCCTCAATCGTCTTCATTTCTTGGTAGCTCTTTTTCCCTTCCAAGTTGTCTATCAGCCGAAACGTTTATCGTACTCTATTTCCTTCCAGTTTTTCTTCTAACACGCCTTCAATCATGCTCTGTCTCTCTCCTCAGGTAATGTCTGATCCAGTTCGTCTTCCCCTTTCTTATAGTCTGTATAATCATTCCATTTTCTGCTATTCTACTTAGTATTTCCTCGTTTTTCATCCCATTTGCCCCTTTTGACTTCAGCATTCTTCTCCAAGCACATATTTCGTAGGTAACGGGTACTATTACGATGAAATATCAGATAGGTCTGAGACAAAGAACCTTGTCAAAATCGGCGATGGTTGAATTATCATCGAATACAATTTTCTGCTTTAAAAACATTTGAATTATTACAGGAATTACCTCTATTATTTATGAGATGTAATCGTTGGGATTAGGTCGTTTATTCGGAAATGTTCATCGGAAAAAAATGATTACAGCTATTTCGGTTAGAAGGTTCCACCTCCATCACTGTAGTCTAATCGCGTTTTACGCCTTCGCACGCAACGATAATTCAGGAAAGCCTTTTGTCAGGCGCGGATGAAAAAATGTGGATTTGGTGGATATTTTTAAATTTAAAACATTATTCATGGCGCAACTGCTTTGTGACTTTCGCTTTTTTTTCCTATGAAACAGGTTTTTTGGGGGAAGACGTGAAAGATTTTTTTTGCATCAACTTTAATACGGCGCTATTTATCAACACACTTCCATCAACATATCACCCCACGGATTATTCCCCCGTAAAAAAAGGACCATGAAAAAACGTTGGCCCCGTTGGAGTTTAAAAAAAATATTTTAAAGCTTTATAAATTAACGCCTCAGCTCATCTTCATTTAACGCGACTCCTGATTTTTTCCTTAACTCTTAAATATTTTTTCTTTTTTTGGCTGTTAATCCCGAATGCTAAATTTAAGGCGCCGCCGCCGGTTTCGTTCTAATCCGTGGGCAAATTTCGCCCGTCATTTGGTTTTTTCCTTTGCGAAACGCTATGCAATCGATTTCTTTTTATTCCTCTCTCTCTCTCAAACCAAAGAACTCTCTTGTTTCAGCGAAGTATAAAATTGCTTACTGGGATTAAAAAATCCGAAAATTAAAATTTCGAGAAAAGTTTTATTTTTTTAAATTGCTGCACGGAAATGACGTAAGGAGATTGAGATTCAAAGGAAAGACCAAATTCTTTTTGTATTTTTTCCCCGGCTTTTGATGAATCGAACAGCTGTTAATGTTATGACTTATGGTAATTGCATCGTACGACTCACACCGACCCTGTTTTTTTTATCCCAACGAAATAGTTGGAAGTGAACATTCAGTGCTTGAGTGCATTTGACTCGCTCCGCTTTGACTTCATAACGCAGATTATCTGTGTATGTGTACGAGTTCCCGCAAGCGCGATCGCGTTTGTGAATTAATTACTTTAGTCGGGATAAATTATCGTCGCGGCCTCCTATTAATAGCAGTAGAAACGATCTCTATAATGCATGACTAATATCGCTTGAATTTGATGAAACTGAGCTCTGTGGTAGAATTGCGTTTGAGTAAATCTGTTCCGTTGCTTGTGATGTTTCATGATCAAAATTTCATAAACTCCCATTAATTTATATGTTTTGCCAATAGCATTAGGATCATAAATGACTTAATCGTTGGGAGTTTTCATCCGAAAAAATACATATATTCCTGAATTTTCCACTTTAAAGGAATCGGCGTTTTAAAAAGTTTCGAGGGAAAACAAATACTTTCGTCGACTTGCCGTTTTGAGTTGAGTTTTGGGACGAAACCCAGAATTTCGTTTTTTTTTAAACGCACTGATAACAAGGCGGAAAACTCGGAGATACTACTTGCCAAGCATAAAAATCATTCGCCCCGCTCCCGACTTCGGATGCGACGAACGATAAAACCATCATTTATGGGAGGTCGAATTTGTCGTGGAATAGAGGTAGCGCGTCGTCTGAATAACACGCGGCTCCTTTTTCTTATCGCTCCATCATCAAATTCCTCTGATTACCTCAGAAAAGGGCTGTCATAAAAAAAATGGAATTCAAGAACTTCCCGGAGAGCAGTATTTCTCACACCGTAATCATTTTTCTTCTTCCTCTCTCTCTCTCTATCTCTGTATCTCTCTCACTATCACTCAATCTTGCCACATCTCTCTCCTGTTTTCCTTTCCGCCATGTGCGTTGATTCTTCTGCGTCTTCCTCGCCACATCTCTCACTCGCTCCCTTTCTCCACTGTCATTCCCTCATTCCGTATGTCTTTCCCTTATTTTCTCTTTATTCCTCTCTACTTACTTTGCTTTTTCAAAAACTGTTTCATTGTTTTAAAAAAAAAGGCTTTGTATTGTGTACCTTAGCGTGCTTTCAATTGTATGTGTGTATATATGTATGTACATATGTATGTACTTGTATATATGTATATGTATTATTGTATGTATGATTAAGTATCCAATTATGTATGTATATAATGTGTTCTTTTAATCATTCTTGTTTTTTACTTGTATTTCTTTTATTTAAAATTGTACGTTTTTAATTTTTTTGTAAATGACAATGGGTTAGATGGTGGAAGAGTCTCATTGTCAATCTTGCCCAGATATAAAGCCGATTAGTTACGTACTTACTTACTCCTCTCTCATTCTCGCGCGCCATCTCATTCCCTCTTCCTTCCTATTTCCTCTCTTCCTTTCTCCCTCTCAAATTCCACTTTTCTTTCTCCCTATCTCTACCTCCCTCATATCCTCTTTATCGCTCTCCACATTCCCTTTTCACTCTTTCCGTTTCTCTCTCTCTCTCTCTCACTGGCTTCCTCTCTTCCTCAAACTCTCCGTCATCGCTCTTCACGTCTTTCTCTCTCTCTTACTCCCAATCTATGCCCCTCCCATCTTCTACTATATCTCGCTTTCTCCATCCACTGTCTCTGTCCATCATCCTCTCAATCTCCCGCCCCCTCCTATCTCTCTGCCTCCTCCTCCACCCCCTCCCCTTTCCGCACCCTCGCGGGGCTATTCCATATTTTATCTCCGTCCTTCTGCCCTTTCTCTTTTCTCCTCCCTCCTCTCTATCTCCCTCCCACCGTCTCCCGATCCCCCTCTCGCTCTCTCCTTTTTTCCCATTCCAAGAATTCCAACACTCCGCACCCATACTTAATCCCACCCACGCAGGACGTTATTAACACTCCTTCTCTTACCCTCCCCTCACTTCCTTCTCATTCCCCCTCCATATCCCTCCATCTCTCTCTATATCTTTTTCCCTCTTGGAACCTCGCACTCAAACCAGAGACCCTTTTAAACCAGCACTCCATCTTATCCCTTAACGTTAGCAGCCTCCTTAAAAGGAGCTAGGCCACCGTGAACCGTAATGGACGTGTAGCAGGGGTCGAATAGATTTTTAACTCGGTGTGAAAATATTTGGGAATTCTTCACGCAAGGGACGTCCCATTTCCTCGGAAAAATTAAAATGGTCGGCATTATCTACCGATGGAGTTATTTCCCCCGAAAAAATGGACGTTTTTCTTTCTCTTCTTTTCTTCGATTGTTTCTATTCGAACCGTAAAGTTACTTGCTCATTTGCACTCCATCCTTCGTGTCGGAATGACTGCAAAATGTTTTCTCGCTTTCGATTTTTTATGCGCGATAATTGGAGTTTAGCGAAAATTATTATGCAGCACTGTTGGAAAACTCGTTTGCAATTTGCAGATTTTTAATTGATGTTTAACTTTATGTCGTTGATAGAAATTTATTCGAAATTAATTTTTAAAATGTCTGTTTCCGCTTTACTACCCAAGTATGATATGTATGATTCTGTTTTTCCATAAAATGTACACTCATACACACGCAAGCATGCACGTACACGCATACATAAATTCAATATGGACTTATATTTGAATTTACGTATGTAAATTTTAGGGTGATACAGCTCAGCATAAAAATAATATAATTTATATTTGGCATATCAGTGTTGAATAGACATTTAAATTTTGCATTCTACAAATACAGCTGTCACCAGTAACGTTACCGATGAAAGAATTAGTAAAATATATATTTCGAAATTATACTCCACGCCACTTTCCAAAGTATGCTAGTTGAATTATTTTTAGATTGTAGGATTTTGTAGCGGATAGCGGTGGCCGATGGTGTTTTCGGAAGTGACTGCATGGTGTGAATTGCAAATTATCTAGCTCAAATTGCCCTAAATAAATTGGGTAAACAAGATGCGCATTTCGGCTGCAAAGCATATTTGATCTGCGGTTATTCGTTGATAGTGGTTTCTAGGAAATCCCATTGAATCAATTGAGCTTATATTTGCGGAAACGATTAGGTGGTTACAATTTTTGCTGGCAACTTTTTTAGTCCCTCTGAGAGTCGGTGGCTATAAGAGTAAACGGTAAAGGATAATAATTAATTCATCTTGACTTCCAATTTCGTCCAGAGTGTCTTGTTATTGGCTACATCTCGCCGAATTCGTTCCCCCTACTAGTAAGCGCGATACACAGAGCTGCCCGCAGTGTAGAGGGAGGTCGAGACAGAAAAAAAACAACAGTCGATAGAAAAAATAAAATAAAGAAAAACGTCTTTTGTGCCACTCCCTTGGGGACAGAAACATCGAGAAATCAGTCAAGCAGTCCCATCTCGATGCCTTACTCCTTCTACCATTAAATTTTTCCAAATCCAGCCGCAACTCCTTTCTCTCCCCTCATCCTTCCCACATTCCTTCCCTCAATACCGCACTTTCACCCTTAAATTTCATTCTGATTCCTCCGTCACTTCATCAGCTACTCTCTCAATCCTTTCTCCAAACCCAACCTCGTCGCATTTCCTTCTCGACTATCTTGCCTACTATTTCAGTCGACCTGTTGTTGAATCTGTTGCTATTGACAGGCTCCTATGTTTTTCGTCCCTTTTTATATCTTTATTAAATATTCCCCAATGGTTTTTTTTCATTCCTTCCCTATTGTCATTCCCTAGTTCATCAGCAAGACCATCAACTACACCAATCGTTACATCAAGACATTATTTCCAAATTCACTCCGTGTCACGTCTTGCTTCACTCCCATCGTAACCGGTTACATCACTTCCTACCTCACGTGGCGCCTTTCCCATTCCCTTAATATTAATAAACCCCTGACTCAGCGCTATGTAACTTGCTACTTCACTATAAACCTTGTTCCTCGGAGCAATCCGCGCACATCTCCCAGCCTTTCTGCCCCATACTCCGCATCACTCTCGGTCACTCTGCATCACCTCCCGAATTAACTCCTACACCGCTATCACTCCCGCAAGCTTATTCGATCTTTATACCTATTCTTACTCTTCTTCCTTCCCTATCTTTGTTACTCTGCGTTTAAACCTCGCTCTCACTCTCATTATCTTTCCCCTTCTCTTCATCATCTCTACTCTTCCTTCAACCATATATTACTACATTTGTTACGATGGACAGTGTACATCTTTAATATTATAAATTACGTACCTTCAAACACTCGTACCACAAACACCTCCTATCCCATTCCCTTTCATAACCTCGAACTAACAAACGATTATTTTCTCTTAAAGGTCGTCGACAATATTTAAATATCTATAGGTATATGTATGTGTAAATTTGTATTAGTATGCTTCTCTGAGTTTTTAAATCCTTTATAATCCTCTCAAACTTTGAATAATGCTACCAGTAGGTTTATCAGGTTTTTCACACACTCCTTGCGTGGGCGTTGTCTTGCAGTGGGGTTTTTCGTAGGGTATAGTAACTTAATTATCGTTAGTTTTCCCCACAATTATCCAACGGTTTTTAATTTCCAGCTATGCTTACATGGCGTTGTATTTATGTAGCATTTTATTTTATTTTTATTTGTAACTTTCTTCCTCTTGTTGACAATAACTTAGATGGAAGAAGAGACTGTGTAGTCTCAACCTCGCCCAAATCAAGACGTTTATCTATATATCTATTTATATATTAAGTCGTATTCTTGACTAAGTATTGATGGATGGCAGGGCAACTATTCTGCATTTTCCAGGCTGCTATTCTACCTCTAAATTATCGAGGCAGGTTAGTTATACCGTTTTCGAGAATGGATATTCAATAGTTTAATGATAATAGTATCTTCTCGGAAAACAGAACACCCGGGTTCGACGTCTGGATAAGGCAGAAACTTTCCACCTGCTATCAAGTCTTCCAATCTGTCCATACCCTAAAACTCTCCATCATTCTTCCATTCCTCCATCGTTAGAGTTTTCTTTTTGGTGTCCTACAATATCTCACTCCATTCCATCAATAACTCCGTCCTTTCCTCTCAAAACTCCCTCACTCTTTCACTCCCCTCTCATTTCGCGCCCCGCCATCTTGCTTCCCATTCCCCATTACTTTCGTTCACTTCCTGTTCCTTCTGCTGCCCACTTTCTCTCACTCTCTCTCTTATTCCTCCCGCAACCTTCCACCGCCCCTATCATTTATCCGGGAAAAGCAATAAAAAATGAGGGGCGACGCTGGCGTCAAATTCCGTTCGGTAAAACGACGCGCGGAATGATCCATTTAAACGTCATTTTTTGCCCTCTCTCTCTTTCTCTCTCTCGCTTTATCTCTCTCTTTCTTTCCCTTCTTAAAAAAAATCGCCGTCGACCAAAAAAAAAAGAATAACGCGGGATGGGTATTTTTCCAATCGAAATTCATCGGTGCGGACACAAAAAATGGAGAATCTTCCACTTCCGGAGAGAGAGAGAGAAAAAAAATCGCAAGGGAGAAAGAAAACTCTCGGGTGATTTACAACCGCATTCGCTTGCGCGGGCCCTCGGCGCTTTTCGCGATTCTTAGGGGTAAAAAAGAAGAGAGAGAGAGAGATACCTCTCTCCTCGAAAGTTATGAATCTTTCCTTTTTTTTATCAATTTCCTTTCTTTCCAACCTTTTATTTTAATGCTCTCGAGGGTTATGCACACACAGACACACAGGGCCACATTGGCGAACTAATTTTCATGAAGCATTTGTGTGCCCTCGTGGACGGATTTTTAATAACCTACGAATAGAACAAAGGGGTTATAAATTTCGAAAAGAATGGAACGAATTCATGAGAAAAAAACGAACAATTCTGTAGTTTTCTCGGAAGAAAAGTTTGCAGCAATTCGCAAAAAAATTCTTTGCAAGACAATTCAACACCGCAACCCAACCCAAATTATTTTTAACTCGTTTAAACGGTATAATAATATTTGGGACTTTTTCACAGTATTTCCCATAGCGTTATTCATTAAATGACGTATATTATATTTTAATTATTTCTCAAGTTAAGGAATCTTAATTTTAAAAGGATTATTTTTTATTATTTTCAAACATTTTAAAGTTTAAGGCTTACTTTATTGCTTTTCAGTAAATAATTTGTTCGAAGAATTGCTTTTTTACTTTCTCATTCACGAAGTATACTGAGAAGTATTGTTATCGCGAAAAAATTTGACCTCGAGATTTTTACGGAAATATACGTTTTAGGTGTCGCTGAATCCGAAAAAGCGGTTTTCGCAATGCCGTCTGTCTGTTACTGGCTCTGGAGCCTAAACGGTAGAGCGAAAATGTATGAAACCTCGTAATTAGGCATATTATCATACTGAGCAAAGTACATGAAGAAATGGTTTTCATTGCTCAGTAATTAAGAGTAGTTTATTCTACGCATTTTTAACAACAATTCGATTTTCTCAAAAACGGCTCTAATGATTTTGATAAAATTTCGTACAGTTACTTGAGTGTACGTCTACAATAATACTACATATTAATTTTTCTCAATGAATGAATATAAGGCTAGTTTATTCTTGGGCAGCTTTAAGAAAAATTGGATTTTCTAAAAACCGGCTGATACGATTTTCATTTTCTAAAGATAACTAAACGACGCATTAGTAGGTGTATGAGAAAGTTTGAACAATGTATGTTGTACCGATTTTTATAGAATTGATTTTAGAGGAATATTTTGCGTGGCATCGCTTTTTCGAGGAATTGGTTTTTCGAATAATTAAAAAATGTATTTCTTTACCCCACAGTAATTTGGTTAGTTATTGTATAGGGTGCTCCTCTTTTTGAAGAGAGTTTTTGGAAGTTTGCGAAAAAACGAGTATGCTTATTTTCTATAGCGAGTTCATCTCTTTATTGCTGTGAAATTAATAAATAAAATGCATATACTCAATAGAGTGAAATTCATTATACTTGCGACATATTTTATCAAAAAATTCTGTAAACATATAGGACTGTATGTTTTATTTGTCTTTCTTCTGCTATTTTTAATAATGTCGTACATAGCTGTTTTTCAAGGTAGAGACTTAGTTTGGTCATGAAGATGTTCAAAAATATATATTATTATATTTTCAAATGAATCAAAATAAGTACACAAACTCTTATCTTATGCACATTTTTAGCTATATTTTATTGGTATATAAAACTTGAAACAATCCAATCCAAATTAATTTTATCTGACAATGAGTAACGCGGATAAGAAATGATAGCGATAAAAATATTATAAGTTAATATTTATCATGAATTCCGAGGAATTGTGGCGGTATAGGGAAGTTCTGCAAAAGAAAAATTTTACCCGAGTCTTGAAAAGTTTCACCAAAACTTTAGATTATGATGACAACTTCCATCTAATCTCCCCAAAAATATTTTATATATTCACAGCTTCTGGAACTTGCTGCATCATGATTTCTTTCAAATGCCTTCCGCACGCTTTATTTGAAAAAAAATCTCTCCAGGGAGTAAACAGTCGTGCTGCGGAATATCCAACCATTAGGTTTTTCTTTCGAGGAAAAAAAAAAGATACGGGGGCGATGCATGTTTGAATGCGTCGTAAAAAAAACAGATTTATCAAGCGATCGGAAGAACGGATGATCGGTCGTATCGGGATCGATTTCGCATTATCCTCTCTTTTTTCACTCAAAGTCTCCCAGGAAAAAAGTTTTTCAAAAATTCGTTTTCCTCGGAGTTTCCTTCGACTCTTTGCTCACTTCTTTTTTTTTTGTCGGAACCTTTCGGATCGGGATTTGCAAACGTGGCGTGCGAATGGCCAATCGCTTCGCAGTCGACCCGGAAAAAAAAGGTTTTAAATCGTTAGAATACTATTGGTTTGTAGTGTAATTAAGGGAATGCGGTATCGAAGGCGAAAATTGCATACCAGGATTAAAGTTGAATTTTTGCCACAATTTACTATGGAGAGAGATTAAAAATGAATTTAATAGAATATTTTCGTTGCTTAACTTTAATACTTGACGTTTTTGTGAATATAATTAATTTTCCGAAACGTGCAAGTAAAATGCTTCTGGAAAAAAAACCGATTTTTTTGTTTCTCAGTTTTCTAAGAAATGATGTTAAACCTTATTTGGAGAATAAATGAATGTCACACTGGTACTTTTTCCACTGATTAAATCAGTGGAAAAATTACCAGTGTGACATTAATTTATTCTCCAAATATGGATATATTCCACACAGTTACGCCTAAAACTACGGATTTTATGTTAAACCTTCCTGAAAATTTTAGAGTTTCGGAATCCTTGAAAGGGTTTCTAGGAAATATCATTATTATTTAATGGGCGCCACTAACGAAAGGAATATGAACTAACTGGAAATTTTTGGTAGAAGGGGAATGGATATTTTATAACGGCCATAGATCTCTTTAAAAATATAAGGAAGAATGCTCTGGAACACGAGCATGAGGACGAATTCGTATGACAAATGCATTTTTTAAAGCAAACGTTACGAAAAAAAATCTCCATAGCTCGTGGTTTCATTTTGTGTCGGTGATCCAAATTGTCCAAGGTAGAGCGACATGAAAATTGGACGGTGGACTTTATGAATGGCCTCCGAAACAAAAATTTCAAAAAAAATGCACTGTGAAAGGGAGGGAGAGAGGTGGCGTTGTTTGCGCACGGAGAGAAACAAGCAGACGGACATGGAGAGGCCATTAATGGCTCAACCGCATTGCAGCGAACGCCCTTTAAAAAAACATCAAGTTACCTTTCATAAACCATCGACGTTATCGATGGACGTTACTTCAAAATCGATTTCGGGGAGAGAAAAAGAGCCGTTTTTTTTGACGTAATTTTACTCGATAACGACAACGGTCGTCACTCAAACACCCATTGTCGGACCTAAACGTTCCGTAAAATTCCGGCCGTCTCTTCTCGAAAATATTTTAAAAGCTCACGTGAAACACCTGCAAATGGCCCTTTAACAGCGGCCAGGATACCGAGCGAATGTTCTTTGTCAGCGTTAAAATACCGTGCGAGCTTTAAGGAGGCAGAAAAAAAGTAGAGTAGAGGGTTCTTCCAGTTCGAGGATCGTTTAGCATGAGTTGAGGCAAAAGTCCCGTTTCCAGGAGCGGGAAAATCTCCGACGTAACACTGGAGCGCTCTTGTTCTAGCTCTTAAGGAATAGGCTTCGCGAAAGGAAGACGTAGTAAGGATCGGCATAAAGAAACTTTCCGGCTAGGTAGACGGGAATTTGTAGAATTTTATAGTGGGATTTATTTTAAGGGGGATTTACTTAGGCAACTACGTCTTTTGCTTCGAACTTGCCGCTCTGATCTCTGAATACTCGTAACGATTTCTCAAAACCCATTTTGTCCGTAAACGTGTACGTAAATTAAATTTGCTGATATTTTCGTTACATTTTATTAGAGTTTGAGGAAGGACATGAATACCACAATTAACTTGTTAATTTTAAATATTAAAATACTTCTGTCCACATGAAAAAATTAGCTTCTTAAACGAATAGTTTACGTATGTTGTCAAGTGTTAATTTCGATTAGAATAACGTGTTTATTTCATTTTAATAGAGTATAAGCAATCATTTTGAAATAAAAATCCTGTTCTCCAATTTCGCGTATATCTGGTTACTTGTTTGGTATTTTTCTCGTTATTAAAAACATTTATTCGTTTTATAAAGTCAATATTTCTTAGGTTAACTTTTGATAGGCATTTTATAAAAAAATGATAACCTCAATTTCATTGACAGAACCTCAGTAAAAAAACTTATTATTAAAAACGTAACACTGGAGCGCTCTTGTTCTAGCTCTTAAGGAATAGGCTTCGCGAAAGGAATACGTAGTAATAATAAGTTTTTAACCAACTTTTCTATCCTATTAACCGTGTCATGGAAGTTACATACCTGGAAAGTTGAATAGTACATTATATATATATATATATATATCTTTTTAGCAATCTTTTGAAATGACAGTGACAAAAATTCAGTCTATTAGACTTGATGACTCGGCGAACTTTGAGCTAATGTTTCTTTTACGTGATCGTGTTTGTGAACCAGATTTGATCGCTTGAAGTAATAGATAAGTTTGGCGTAGAATGCAAGTAGAAAATCATAATTTAACTAAGGACATGAGATATATATCTTGAAATGTGCTTTCAGACTTCTTATTAATCATGTTGTATAAAGAACTCTAAATTTTTATCAGCAACATTTATTCTTTTTGAGTTGTTTTAACTAAAGTAATGTTGCTAATATGTATAACAAGCAAAGCAAATTTGGTGAATGTATTTCGAGAATCAATGTCATGTTGTAATCGTGGTGCTATGATAACAGCATTAATATTTCTCTAATGTCTTTGTCTTTAATAAATGCCCTTTTAAACAAGCGAATTTTTCATGCTCAAGCAGTCATTTTCCATTAGGCTATGAAGGGATCACCAAGAAAATAAGGGGCGGAGGCTGCTGAAGCATATAACTTTTTTTTTAACGAAGCGTCACTGGCGCAGAGACAACCGAAATTATGACCTTTGTAAACACGATCCGTCGCTTTTGCACATGCCCCGTCGTAGAATCTAGCGTTATCTTCCATGTCGGATTCTAGCTGAAAGGTGGTACACGTCTCGTTAGCGTCCCGTCGCTGACGTGATATCCTTGAGGCGGAAGTGCTGAGGCCTTCGGTGAAATTCGTTCCATCGGATATCGCCGAATTTTCAGAAAAGACAAGCGACGTACGGGAATTGATAGAGAAGGCGGAAACCGTTAATCATTGGCCCTTTGGACAGGTATAGCTGAAACTTTCAATGGAAAAGCAAGCTAAATCAGCACATGAGAAAATTAAGCTGTCATTTCTCAATATTTGAAACATTAAAAAAAAACATAAAGAGATATTTTAAAATCAAATTTTTCGATGAAATTCAAATCATATATGTGTCAAAGAAAGTAGTTTTAAATGTAAAACCTTATGTGTTACATAGCAAGCAAATACAGCGCTTAATTCCTAAATACGTTTAATCTCGTGGGTTATAGGGAATAGGAGTTAAAGAGACGGGAAAGATGTAATAGCTAAAAGAACCATGAATGTTACTTATACAATGCACAATCTCATAGGCATTTTGGCAAAAAAAGAGAACGTATTTTTACTATGACTTTAAACGTAAAATAAAGATCGATTTGCAGCATGTCCTAAGTAGAATATTAATTTCTGAACATTGATTGAACAACAGGTGGAAAACCTTCCTGGAGTAAGAGAATACACGTCTTCTATAAAAGAAATGAAATATTTAATTTCGTGGATAATAGAGATTTTCCAAGGCTAAATGATAATGGAAAGCTTTCTAAAAACTTGATTGGATTTTTATCAAACTTTATGATGCATCGAATCTGGTAGTTTCTCCTCTTGAATTAGTTGTCCAGATAAAAATAAATGTGTGATAAAGTCCCATGGAAGTGTAAATTTGAACAGAGTGAATTAATTTAATTTGTAACTTTTAGAATGGGTATTCGTTTTCATCGCCCTATTCATAGTAATTTATTTTGACAGCCATATATGTATTTTTCTTATCGTTTATTTGGAATATGGTTGAAAAAGTATCTTCCGGCATATTCATATTTGCCACAAGTAATGCGTAACAATCTCTTGAGACTTATTTGCATATTTTTTATGTTAGGCAAATTTATAAATTTATCTCAATATTTAAATCGGTTTTGCGGTTTTCATGGACATACGTACCTATCTCCCGAATATGTTTGACAAACAACAGACAGAATTTCACGCTTTGAGGTGGCTCCGGTCTAATAATTTATCCACTAGCCCTGTATCCGTTGCTATGGTTGCGAATTCATGTGTAGAATATATTTTTTTGACATAAAAACACCATGACCACTCCTATTCAGATGACCATAATCTGCTCCTTAATAGTCACGGCTATTCACGGCTACATTTGAATATTTACGCCCGCTTTTAAGGATTCATTCCAAGTTCTAGGAAAGGAAGAGGGGAAAACGAAGTTCTCGAACTTCTAATTTGCACCGGGGTCGAATTCTCCACGATGTTTCAAACTTTGGCTGTCAGGATTACTTCGGTATCTCTGGAGAAGCGGATTAAATATTCAGTGACCCGTGAGAGAAAGAGAAGTAGTCGGATTGCAGAGGAGTAGAAAAATAAAAAAGCTAGAACAAGTGACTGGGGATGGTGAAATAAAACGCGATCTGAAAGTAAATGCTATATCAATCAACCGGAGGAATGATAGTATAAAGAATGCATGTATTTCTAAAACGAATAGGAATGGAAAGGCTGAGGTTTATCTGAGAAGAGAGTGAGAAATTAAATGTCGTAGAATTGAACTGCCGCAGCATCCGCAGGAAAATTTCCGATTTTGAGCATATCATTCGCAGTCTACACGCCGATGTCGTGATCGGTACTGAGAGTTGGCTCACGGAGATTGGAAGTCAGGAAATATTCTCTCAAGAATATCGAGTCTTTAGAAAAGATCGTAGCATCCGGTCGGGAGGTGGAGTACGATATATGTATATAGCAGTCAGCAAAGCATACGAATGTTTTACACTACGGATTAGCGACGTCGAAGTAGAAAGTGTTTGGTGTAGTGTTAGAGAAACGACTCTACAATAGTAAATATATGCGCATTTTATAGGCCTCCCAATTCAAGTTTAGAAATTATTCATAATCTAGAGAAACAAGGAGCAATGTTAATATCGAAAAATGAAGAAGTGGGCCATTATAATTGGAGGAGACTTCAACCTACCCTCTATAGACTGGAATCATAATTGCTTTGTTCCCGGTGGTAGAGAGCGTGAATCATGAGAAGCACTGATAAAAAAAATCCAACGTAGAGAAGCCAGATTCATAAAGCAAAAATATGATCACAAATTAAGCGTCACATCTCTCTTGAAGGAATTGAATTGGATGCCGCTAGAGGACCGCAGACTTAACACTAGGTTAGGCTTCTGGAGAAATTTAGGTCGGAAGTTCTATTAGAGGAGGTTTCAGGAATATTAGAGGCACCTACTTACATGGGTAGGCACGATCACGAGGATAGAATACGAGAGATCGACTGTAGGACAGAGCGATATAAGGGTTCGTTTTTCTCAAGGACCATACGAGATCATAACAGGAGAGTAATTCCCGCGAGATAAGTTGTTATGTAGGCTTTGGTGCGCTGCACCCCCTGCCACCCACCAATCTGGCGATTTTCAGGGTATTATGTAGATGTTGCGTTTTCGAATTTACGGCGCAATTACACCCATGCGTTGCAGAATACGCGTACATTTTTAAGTTTCTTCTTGGAAGCGTTTGTGAATGATACTGTACGCTTAACTTAAAGGAAATTGTTGATGTTAAATTCTATTCACATAGGAAGATGCAGGTACTGGAGGAAATTCTGGGAAACTGGAGAAAAATTATTCCTTGATCGGTAATCGAACCTGTCTTTCACTTGCCGGGAGGCTATTCCCCGATTGAATTAATGAGGCAGTCTAATGCTCATGCCTCATGGCTAGTTAAACGCATAATATTAAGTTCTGTGCATGCAGATATATGGTGGACTAGAACAGTGTTTTTCAACCTTTAGTAGACCGGGGAGCACCTACAGGTATCCATTCATTTACTAGGAGCACTAGAACAAACTTTTCAGGGAAACATTTGTTAGGTGTAATGTCCATCATAGTACACTTGTCATTACAAAAACGATCTAGGAAAAAAACGAATGAATGAACTAAAAAAATCGAAATGAAATTAAAGACGATATCTCACATATTATATATTGGTTATTTAATTTAAAAAATAAATCCATGCAAAATGGTGAAGGATGAAAAGGTTGCGGAGCACCTATCTAATGGTTATGGAGCACCAGTGCTCCACGGAGCACCGGTTGAGAAACACTAGACTAGAACAATGTTTTTCAAAGTAGGGGTCGCGACCCTGTACTGGGTCGCGAGGAGCATCCGAGCACTAAATGCATAACCAGCTGAAATGTTTCAAAAATGACAAGGAATTAAATGCTCTTATTATATAAATGCCAATATTTTAGTATGAGTTACTTTTTATCGAGAATTAATGAAAACTCATTTAAGAAGTATTTTTCTCCTTGTTGCCTTCTCTTCGACTGGGTTGCGAGACATTCCACTGGGTCGCGATAGAAAAAGTTTGAAAAACATTGGTCTAGAAGAAATTTTGTGAACGTTGAGTTCGGTAGGTCAGTGGAATTGGTATAATATCCGCCCGACAAATGGATTACACGTGTTCGATTCCCGGTCAGAGTAGATTTTTTCGCTACTGTGATAAGTCATCGATCATTGATTTCAAGGGAATCTAAGAATTTTTGTGAAATTTTTCTGATTTTTTTCTTTGACTCGTTTTGCTATACGCTGTTATCACAAACAGTTTTGTTTTACATTGCATAACTAAATTTCCAATTGATAGCTCATTTGAAAATTTTTATACATATTTTAATGAAGTGAGTGTAAATTTGTTGAATAATCTCCCTTTGGGCTGTGACAGAAAGCCGTTTTAATATTTTGAGGGCGTTCTAAAAGATGAATTCGTTCTCGTAGGTAATTTGGTCGATAAAGGCAACAGGTTGGGACTAACATCCAGTGAATGAAGTTAAAATTACTTCTTTATAAAGCTTTCCTTGAGGGAGGATGAAGTTAGGCAATTTAAGAAATATAGAAGCCTAAAAATTAATATTCTACAGTTGTTTTCGGTAGTTGAAAGTTTCATCACAGCCAGCGTTATTAAAAAATAAAATCTTTCTGAATTGTAATTTCTACTGTGCGATAAAAGTCAATATAATCATAATATACAAAAATCCTAAAATAGGATGATAATATGACAAATATAAGAATTCTTTCAATAAAGTTGTAATTATACCAATGTAACAAAGATATGTTTAGTTAAATAAATGTTCTGAAATAATTCAAAGTATCTATTCGAACATTAACCCCAGCACATGTTTTAACCTAGATATTATGCGACCCGGAAAATATTTGCTGTACGTATTTATTATTTGTTTTTATAGTTCGAATTCGATTTTTCAAAGACAAATAGAATTTCACAGCACCCCAGCATTGAAGCAAGGTTTTTATATAGTTGCATACGTGTATTACTACTTTCACACGGATTTGTAAGTACTACACCATAAGCGATTTATTAGGGAAGTAATTATTTCCCTAGCTACTTGTAAACACATCCGAACTGTTGATTTATTTAACTAAACTAAGTTATTCGCGGCACATATAAAAGTAATAATACTCAGATTGAGTACCACTACCTTGGAAAAATGAAAGATTTTTTAAAATGTGTTCTGAGAAAAAATATCTATTTACAACTGAATAAAAAATCTCAGTTTACCACTTTCATGTATTAAATTGTATTGGTACTATTTTTACAACCCTTTCGTGGGTGTAGGAATTTCCCAATTAATTTTAAAGGCATTCTTGCAAAGTTAAATCATGTGAATGGCGAAAAATTTCTCCTCGCATAGGAGGATCAGTTGATTCGATTTCCCTCACCCCATTCTCTCTACGTTTTATATGTCAACTCCCACGCTCGAACCGGTGTTCAGCGGATAGAATTACGGCTTCACAAGAAATACCGAAACCTGATTAACGCCCGCGCTTACCTTTTGCCTAACTTTTAGATGCGGAATCCTGACAACTTGAGTTTGGAAGTGCGGTGGGAAGGAAGAAGGTGGTTTTAAGCCCTATCTTTAGCTCTCAGCGAACGCAGTCCCATAGTGGCACGAATTTTGTTTCTCTGGTCTTAGTGCATGTAATCTTTCTCAGAGGAAATTTGCATTAGTTAATCTCGCCCATTGTTATCGGGTAAGTAAGGTAAGGCTGCTTCAAGCTTCGCGTCCTCTAAGAATTTTAAACTCCGTTTTAAAATGTTATTCATATGGTTCATTTTCCCTGATTTTTGTAAAAATTCTCTAAAAATTTGGTGTATACAAGATTTTAATATTCTTTAATGGTGCTGTTAAAAAGAATGTTTTACGATCAGAAGCTACGATCTTTACCGTTAATTTACGGTTTAATGAAAATAACGTGATATCTGTAAAATATCTGCATTTTCCTAGAAAACGTGTTCTAGACAATATGAGCACGTGCAATTAAAATTCTTATGTGTGATCATATGACACAAAGGTTGATCGCGAGTGGTAACTAAAACTAATTGTTAATTTTGTCTATGAAGTTCTTCTGAAAAGTAAAATTCCTAATACTAAGTTGCGTTAAAGTTTGGTGATAGTGTTTTTATTTACTTGATAAAATATGAAATTGCATGACTAATTTCATTAGGACAGGTGTGTATTATCGCATTTGGGATTCGGGCATTTATTTTTAGGGCATTCGCGATTCAGGCAAGTGAATATTAGGGATTTTGAGATTCGAACATTTTTAGGGCATTCGCGATTAGGGCAAGTGAATATTAGGGCTTTTGGGATTCGGGCATTTATTTTTCGGGAATTTGCGATTAGGGCGAGTATTAGGGCGTGCGAGTATTAGGGCAAATGAGTATTAGGGCCAGTAATTATTAGGGCATTTGCGATTTACATTTACATTAATACCCTGCAAGCCGCCAGAAGCGTTTGGCAGGGGGTGTCACAGCACCAAATGAACTCTAACTCTGTTGGTCTTATCTCGTCTGGGAAAAAAGATCTGTAGTATTTCTCGGTTCTAGCGATTGTTTCGACATTTTCTCGTACTCTCTGATTTAACGTTACTTTCACTAACACCGATGGATACAACTATGCCGCGTACGTCTTCAACGAATTCGGAGCTTTTAAACTTTTCAAATAGTTTTCTTTTGTACTCAATTTTTCTACTCTTCAACGTCTGCCATTTCAGGTCCCCCAAGATCTCTGATACATTCGATATTCTCCCTTTACAAATCTAGCCGCTCTACGCTGAACCACTTCGAGCTCCCTTGTTAGGCCTTCCTCGAAAGGGTCCCAGACGGCGCAACAGTATTCCACGACGGGTCGTATTAGGGAAAAGTATGCGATTTCCTTCACATTCGAGGGGCATCCCCGCAGGACTCCAGAGCAGTTTTTCTTAAACTTTTTGAGATCACGGAGCACAAGACAATATTTTCTTTATGCGGAACCCCCATGAAAATTTTCTTCAAAAAAGAAGGGTAGACAAAACATGACAACAAACGGCAACATATACAGTAAAGCAAAACATAATGAAATAATTTAATTAGGTACAATAGCAATCAGGAAGTAACATTGTATCTGATTTTAATAACAGAAAATATAAGAATACTATCAGTACATGAATCTTAATGGGATGGATGAGCTTGCATGTGAATGCATATATTATCAATGTCTGTAGTAAGATTTGTTAAAGATAGTCTTTTGTTAGTGTCGGCGTCAAATTCAATTTACTTTCGAGAAATCGCATTATTGAGCTACCAATAATGTGCTCAAAAACCTTACAGAAGATTGACGTCAACGATATAGGGCGGTAGTTCTCCACTTTTAATCTGACTGATTTCCATATCAAAGGAACTACTCCCTCATCTAAAGATTTTGTGAATACGATCTTAAGGTACGGAGCTAATTCATTCGCTAGCGAGTTTACAATGAACGCAGGTATGGCTTCCGTCCCTGGCGATTTTCTTTTATGGACCTAATTTAGTAATTTAGCGATACCGCTTTCGGATATTTCTATGTCGCTCATATTTGAATCTATACGATTATGTATATCAATGAAATGACCGCTGTCGATTGTGAAGCAATTTTCGAAGAACCGATTTAGCAAGTAGATGAGATACTGTGGACTGATCTCCTCGAACTTCTCGCACGTACGACCAAAATTCTTTCTAGTCGTTTTTGAGTGAAGCTGAGAGTATCGTGGATCGGTAGGCGTCAAATTCCTTACGCGCTTCGTCTCTTGCAGACTTTCGACTGTTTATGTATATTAAATACTCGTTTGCGTGATCCCTACCAACTTGTTTGAGATGCTTTATGCGCGTGTGATGCCGTCTTTGTTTCTTTAGCGAGGCGGGAAGCTTCGGTTTCATCCACCGCGGGTCCTTGCGATCACGAACGGGTTTGGTTGGGACAAAGGTTTTTAGGCCTTCGCGAATGATGCGCAAAATTTCCTACCAAGAATCATCTACGCTGTTATTATTCGGAAAATTGATAAAAGTCGTTATTTTATTTGTAACATAAGTTTTGAAACCTGAGAGATCCGCTTTACTGAAGATATAGACTAATCGCGTTGGCTTAGGGCAAGTGAGTGATAGGGCATGTGGGATTAGGGCAAGTGGGTTAAAGGTCATGTGGCATTAGGACATATGAATTAGGGCAAGTGGGACTAAGCCGATAAAATTATTTAGTAAAGAACCGCAGCTTCCAAAAAGTATTTGAAGCGAATTAATCTCACGCAGAGCACGATAGTGGCTCATCGGAAATTTCATCGGAAAAATATGTCTATGAAACCTTTGCGGATGTTGGATGCTCCTTTCCCCCCATAAATTCGCTCCCTATCGACGAGAAAGAAGATGATAGGGAGATTGAATTACCTATTGTCTGTTATCGTGCCCTACTTCTCCGTTAGTTTTCCCATACCTCCAAGATGAGGGAGGAAAAGGAGAGAGGGGAATGAAAAGGAAGAGGAAGTCATCGGAAAGCTTCACTTTATATGCTTCTATTTCTCTCTCATGACTTAATTCACTTTAAAAATATATTTTCCCATCTTTTTCACATTCCTGTATGTCATTTCCATAGCGACGCGGCGTCTGCGGAAATGAAGCCTTTGAAACAGGTTATCGTGCCCTTCTACCATATCGATTTCCCCTTATTTCATTTTTTAGATTTTTTCTGTTGATATCCTTGCTAGCACGTGTTCGAAATATTTAATTAAAAAATATAATTTAAAATGATATTGTTGGAAGCACTGTAAAATATCTCTTTATAGTTTAATTCGTGTTCTGGTTGTCCTGCATTAGCTCTCTACCTGCAAAATACCTTCCCAAACCGGATTTGGTCAGAAATGATGTGTGTACATGTACATTTTTTATAAAATTATTCAACACTAAGTCTTTTCGTGTAACGATAATACAGAATATGTATCTTTCAAATTTCTATTTTGGAAGGATAAATATTTAACTGTCAAGTCCATAAAGTTTCTTTTAGCTTCATGCTGTTACATATTTGTCGCACCTTCAGTAAAAACAATGTGGTTTAGCAAATATCTGTCATATTGAAAATCTCTTCTGTGTGGCAGATTTTTAAGCACATAACATTACAATGCAAGAGCATTAAATATATTTAAAACGATATAATTCGTAACCAATCATTTCTATGGAATAAATAGGTCATTTATTAGCATTTGCTAAAGCTAGAGTTATCAATTACAAATATAGGTAATTAAATTAAATATAAATTAATTAAAATATAAGTGGTGAATTTGGGATAGGTATATTTTTAATTATGATAATTCCCAATTTTTATAAATCCTCTGTTTTGTAACTATAAAATATTGTTGTTGCTGAGGGATTAATTATGCAAGGAAGAAGGTTATTGGAGGGTTTTCGATGCAAATAAATCCCGTTGAGAATTATTCACATTATCAAAAAATACGAAAAACATCGGGCGTCCCCAGGCCGTAGAATGCTATGGTAAAAAGCTGAATAAAATACCAGTAAACTAATTTCCAATAAAATCGCATGCAAAAGTCGAAATAAAATTTTCATCAACGTGCTGTATCGATTATTGTCTCGAGAGAACGGTGTGCATTCACATTGGATTCCATTACTTCGTTTCGGCATGTTTGCCATCGCGATTTCTGATCGCTGCCGCCGCCGCACGGAACCGACATCCGGCATGCGCGTTTCGAGGAAATCGGCAGAAGTGTCAGTCAAGACGTTCAGTATTATATCTACGGGAGGGAGACTTCCGATTTGCAAACTGACAAGGTATCCTCCGTATCAAGTGTATGATTCGGAAATACACGGCTGACTCAGCAGGAAAATTTTGATTCGATTTCGTCTTTTCCGATTGCAGCTGCAGATCTGCATTGAAATGTATTTCGAAAACGCAGTTTTTCCTATATCTTTTTCTTTCATCGTCATTATCAAATTTAAACTTTTGGAGTTAAATATGAGAATAGGAAAATAAAAATCCTTGTAGTAAAACTTCACGTTCATTAAAAGATTAATATCCAATGCGATAGATTAGCTTATAATAACAATATCCATTTTTGGACTGAACCATAAATATACACCGCCTTTGGAAAGACTCAGAAAATCGCCCAATAAAATAGAAAAAATTTCTAATAAATTAAAACTTTCTTAGTTTAGATCTCCAGCGCTGCAAACTGCTGCAATCGTGAATTTAATTTCGTGTCGTCTTCGAGCGAACTAAGGAAACAATGTCATTTCTTAATTCACTCTAATGCCCTTTCCTGCAAGCATTTTAAGGAACCCCGAATTTTTTAAAAACCTACTGGTTGTACAACTTTTGGAAAGCTATTGTTCCTGCTAAGATACGATTAAAAGCCTTTAATAATTTTTTTTTATAGGACTGAAGGGAAATTTATTTTCTGAATTTAAAATTAACTTTAGCCTCTTTTATATCGTTTCTTTGCGTCATATTTTATTATGCCTTTTTATTATGAAGCAATTTGCTCTTTGTAACAGAAAGTTTTATTTATTGTCATATTTATGTGTTTATACTTTTCAATAAAAATCACAACAGATGTTCAACTCTCTTTGAATATAAGAAATTGATAAATTATTTTATGATGCCTTTTTTGATCAGTATTCATAATATTCATAAAGAAGTATAATGGTGCATAAACACAATACATGAAATCATCCATATTTTAGTTTTTATGTGACTACAAAGGGAATCAGTTAACTTTTTATTACAAAGGAATAACTTGCATCAGTAGTTGACGAAAAAATCCTCGTAATTATATTTTGTATAAAAATAATAATAAACAAAGACGATTGAAACGAGTAAACATAGGCAGGAGCAGAAGATAAAAAAAAACAAACAGCGGCATTGAAAAAAATATGAGGATATAGTCCTCTGAGGAAAAAAAAACTCGGGTTACATTTTATTTTCGCGTATCCCTTCCTCTGGAGAATTTTCGAAGGTCTGATTGGCTGCGCGTGTGTGCAGTCGTGACGTAGAATAAACCAATATAACCCGGCGCTTCCCTCTCTTCCTCCCTCAAACCTCCCCCTCCCCCCTCTCCCATCCCCCCTAAAAAAAGCGACGCTATGTTATAAGCTCCAAGGGCAATATCTGTCCTAAGCTTTTCATTTTTCCCACATTTTTGCCGGACTCGCTCGGCTGTTGGCGCTTTGATACAGTTGGTCTCCTCTTTGCCCTTTGGCACACAATTTCTTTCTCTCTCTCTCTCTCTCACACTTTCCACCTCGTATCTCTCCATCTAGTTCACTCTTTTTCTTTCCCTCACCCTCATTCTCTTACTGACCATCTCCCCACCTCTCTCTCTTACTCTCGGTATCTCTCTATTTCTCTATCATGTACCCGTCCCAACTCTCACTATCACTATATTGCCCAGACTTTTTCTTTCTTAATATCTATCTCTCTCCTCTCTCGCTCTCCTCTCACTCACCTATCTCACCGCCACTTCTCTCTATTCCATTCTCTTTCATCTCCTTCTGCTACATCTCCCCTCTCTCTCCCTTTCTGTTCTCTTCCTCTCTCTTCTCTCCCTCTCTTTCCTCTCTCTTCTACCGGGGAGTATCCTCCATACATGTAGAGTTTTCACAGAACATCAGTTCAAAAGGGCCCACATGTGCTAATATTTTACACCATCACGTGGTGCGTATGCACAATGAACGTCTTGCGCTAGCATTTCTGTCATTCTTATTATGTGTATATATATATATATATATATATATATATATATATATATATATATGCTTAAGGAAAAGGAAAGGTAATAATAAAGGTAGCAACAAGGTGTTGGAGGAAGCCCAGTGGACACTTACCTAGATTGAAGAGCCGCTGGGGGTGCTGAGGACACACGAAAAACACAAAAGAACAAAAACGACACAAAAATGGAGCTTTCGGGCTGACGCCCTTCTTCAGCGACGGGGAGACATATACTGTTTAAAGTGACACACTGGGCGTTTTTCATCTGGACCAATGGACCTGACTCCCTCCAATCCTTTTTGTTACGCCTCTCCTCTCACCCCACGCTTTCCTTCACCTACAATACCTCCACCACTAACATCACCTTTCTGGATGTCGACCTTTCCATCCAAGACGGAAAAATCCGCACCGGCTTCCACATTAAACCCACTAATAGCCTTCAATACCTCCACTTTGAAAGCTTCCATCCCCTACACACCAAAACCTCCATTCCATATGCCCTAGCACGCCGAGGATGGAGGATTTGCTCAGACAGGAGGTCTCTCTCAATATATTACTCCATCCTCGAAGATGCCCTTCTAAAACGCGGTTACCCACCGGGCCTGATCCGTAACCAGATCCGGAGGGCAATCACACCGGTAACCACTAAACGCCACCCTCACACTCCTCCTATTCCCGATTTTACCCCTTCCCTTACCCTTACTACCCTCTTCCACCCCGGGATCCACGAGGTCCTCAAGAAAATCCTTCATGCTGCCCACCCAATTCTTACTTCCACCTCCCACCAATCCCCCTTTACTAATTCCCCCATTCTTTCCTTCCGCCGTCCTCCCAATTTGAGAAATATCCTGTGGAAGAAAGAACTACCCACTCCCAACCCTCCATCCGCTGCAGGATCTCAACCCTGTGGCAAACCCCGTTGCCTCACATGCCCCATCCACCCACCCTCATTTTCTTTCACCAGCCCCTCCTCCAACATCACCTACCCCATCCCCTTCAGAAGTAATTGCACTACGAGGAACGTCATTTACCTCCTCACCTGCACACTCTGTCCTGCTTTTTATGTTGGCCTCACCAGTAACCCCCTCAACATTAGAATTAATGGCCACCGGAACAGCGTAAATACTAACCGTCCCCTTCCGGTGGCTTCTCACGCCAATTTACACCAGGCCACGTTTAATAATTGTTTTACTGTAAGGATTATCCTCGCCCTACCGGATGATTCGACTGTGGGAGTTAGCCTACATCTTTCTCCTTGACTCTTTCTCCCCACCTGGTCTTAACCTCCGATAACCCTATTGGCAGTCCCTCCTATCCCCGAACTCCTCTCATTACCCCTTTCCCCCTCCCCATATCCCCCCCAGTGTGTCACTTTAAACAGGATATGTCTCTCCGTCGCTGAAGAAGGGCGTCAGCCCGAAAACTCCATTTTTGTGTCGTTTTTGTTCTTTTGTGTTTTTCGTGTGTCCTCAGCACTCCCAGCGGCTCTTCAATCTTGGTAAGTGTCCACTGGGCTTCCTCCAACACCCTACCTTTATTATATATATATATATATATATATATATATATATATATATATATATATATATATATATATATATATATATATATATATATATATATATATATATATATATAAAGAATAGATTATGTTCCGGGATTTTTTAAGATCCCAGACACGTGATTCTTGCACTCGGACCCATTGAATCCATAATCCAGTATATGCCACTACTCTCACTTTCTCTTCCTCATTCTTCCCTCTAGTTTGTCCACCCATTCCCTCCATCCTCTCACACTCTTTTCTCTCCCTCTATTCTCTCTCTTTCTCTCTCATTTCCTTCTCACTTCTCTTCCTCCTCTCCATCTCTTTTCTTCCTCTCTCTTGCAACCACTCATATCCGATATCATCATCAATATAAAAAAAAGAGCCGTTCATCACCCGCACGCTCGCGCGCGCACACACTACTTTCTCCCCCTACACCCCCGCGCACACGCATCGGAACGCAATCACGCAAGCAGTACATACGTATGACATTCCGCCTTCAATTTTCACATGCCGATATCGTTATTCATTTCCAGTTATCACGTTTCATTTTTCCAGCTCGAATTCAATGCTACGTTTGAGTGCCTCGACATGGAGGAGAAGTAGGAAAAAAATAACGGCGCGAGGTTTTTTTTCCTGCTTGCGCGCGTTCGATGAAGTGAAGGCGGCAAAGAGGGAACGGGGTCTTGTTCTCTAAATGGGGCAAAACGAGTCGGTTCGACACGACCGCGCAATTTCTGTTTGATGCTCTATATAGCCGAGTTCTGCTTTTCTCTCGATTAGTTTTGTTTTTAGCGTGTGCGGTCATCTGCAATTTATTATACCATTTCAACGGTTCGGTGGCTTTTTTGCGAGACTTCTTTATTGCGCGAAAAAATCTGGCGGGCATTATCAGAGTTCCGTTTGATAGAAAATTCTCATCACGTTTTAACCTTTGTAGTTGAGAACGGAATGCGGCGGCTATAATATCGAAACGAACCCGATTTTCTATTAACTTGTGTTGTGTAAGTGAACTATCCAGAGGATGGACAATTTATTGCGAAATGTCACTGACGAAAATTGCAAAATTCTTTTCCTTTGTAAACATGCAGTCAAGTTTATCATCGAAATTGCCTTTCTTTCGCATAATGTACTCGTGGAAAAGGTAGGTCCCAGATAAAATAAAAAAACATAAATTCTGATAGATTAATAGCGTTTAATATGATGTATTTTATGTATGGTGATCATTTATCAGACTGGAAAGTTTTCTGCTGTATTTCGTGTAACAGTTTTATGTCACAATTATCTACGAATCGATGAGCGTTAGACAGAACTTACGCTCCTGTCATTCTTGCTAGATACGAACATCAGAATGCGGAGTCATGCTTTCAAACTCTCTCGAACGATCACACTCATACGCACGTGCGCGTCCCATCTCGCATGCACGCACAGCCATAGCGGCGTACACAATCTAGCATGCTCACTCTATCTCTTTCTCATGCACGCACGTTTGCGCTCATCTCCTCCCTCTTTCTTGCGCATGCGCGCACACTGTAATAAGGGCGGCTTCGGTGCTTTGATCCATTGGTTGATTTCCTTGATCAAAGTTCATCAACAACGAAATACTATGTAGATATTATATAAAATTTTCATAAGTCCTGAATACATGAACATCAATTGAAAAATATGTTTTATTACTTATCGTCACAAATATTTTAAATTTATTTATATGAATAAAATGAACGAGAAATTTATTTTATTCCCTCTTATCCGACCAGCGAGGAATCAAAGGTTTTTCAAGGGAAAATGTTCCGCGACTTCAAACTCAACCTGCATCGCTGCCATCTATCGATTGATTGCCGAATCACCTTTCGAGATTCGTCAATAACTTGGCATCGGCGCTAACTTAAAATTTCGTTTCTTTGAAGTCGGAGCCTAAGCGTGTAGAAAGGTATGGTATTTGATTTGCTCATTTTTCTTTGAGGCGATCAAAAGTTTATATAAAAATAGAGTTTATATATGCGCGCGAAAAGGATAGAGTAAGTTGAAAAAACTGATATTTTTTATGGAATCATTTTGTAGAAAGGTATGGTATTTGATTTACTCATTTTTCTTTGAGGCGACCAAAAATTTATATGAAAATAGAGTTTACATATGCCCGCGAAAAGGATAGAATTAGTTGAAAAAAACTGATGTTTTTTATGGAATCATTTCGTTTGTTCGGAGAGAGGAAATAATGTTTTCGCGACGCTAGGTGGCGTTTTTAAAAACTATTTATCCCACTAGCACACCTGTTCGAGGCACGATATTTTCCGTATGTTACCTTGAGAACGATAGCACCTAAACTTTTTCGATAAATAAACAAATCCTGCTTCCAAGTTGACCGAAAAAAATCAAAAGCGTTTAAAAAATGGGAAAATTTTCGTTGCACGGATTTTAGTTTTGTAGGAAATAGGCATCGCAAGTGTTGCTGCGGTAACTCTCCTTGGTGTCGTGGAAAAAGACAAAATTGAGGCATTTAAATCCACATGGTACCATCTAGTAATTTAAAAAAACTACGCAAATACAATCTATAATATAGTCGTAAAGTAAAAATAAAGTATTATCGACCGAAATAGGAGCATTTATTTATACTGTAATTAGTTAAACAAGAAGATGATTTTTTTTAACCGAATGATACTTATATACCATATAGCATTTCTACCATATTCTCAGAAAATATTGATGAAAGCTGTTTTTTAGCGGAGATTTTCTAAGCTTTGATAAACATTTTTGACTTTACATAGGCTTTTAATCGAGCAATGTTAAGTTTTATTTACACATTTATTTTTATCGTTGCTAATTATATCCCGTATATTATGAAAAGTGAAAGGATTAAAAAATATATTATAATTCGTGTCTTTGACTCACCATTATGACGGAATTATCACTGTGCTCCTAATGCGAAATGTTTAATCACGCTATAAATGAAAGAGCACAATCGGATAGTAATAAAATAAATTTCATTTCCGGCAGGATTGAATACGTTCATATCATTTATTTATACACCAGGATGTCGGGCTTGGCTAGCGTAACCATGCAGCTGTTTATCGATAAAGTCGAATGGACGCGACTGCTACACTCGCAGTGAATGTATATATTCCCTTACTGGAACTATTTTAAGAAACCGGTGGACGGAAACATAAAAATCATGGTGGCAGGGATGGCGCGACTCGTGATTCTCTTATAACTTTAGAATCTTCTCCCGCACGCAGTTAACATATCGCTGAAATCCGCAACATACGTGTGATGTTCAGTTCCTATAAAGAAGTTACTGAATACAAGGAAGTAGTAAATATCTCTTTATATAATAAGCTAAGAAATTCGGTCACGCTATACGGAGTTAGATGGGAGAATAAGGAAAACTGCCCATAACTAAAAAGGTTTTCAGTCTCTTTCGCCGTGTACATACATTGTAGTCCTGGGCATATCTTTTTTCCATTGAATAAAAGGGGCAGAGCTGAAGAATTTTAAAATATCTTAAAAATGAGAAATCGACGCGGGATTTTCACAGTTATGCCGAGAAAACTAAGGAGATTAATTTCCATATCGTATAAATTCAAATCTCATTCGAAAAAGGCCGAAAATTACGTTTTACGACGATTTTTTCGTGATTTTTACGCATTTATTCAGTTCATCGCCATGACAACTGCAATTGTTAAAGTCTGTTGTTGACTCGATCCTAATGCGTAAGAAATGTATAAGAATTGTGAAAAAAAATCGTATTAAAACAGTATTTGGGGATTTTCGGATGATATTTGAATTTCTACTATATGGAAATTAATCTTTATCATTTTCTTCGAATGACTGCACAAGTTTGGCGTTAAATCGTATTTCTGAGATATTTGAAAATGTTAACGAAATAATGTATCTACAAGTGGGTTGATGCTTTCGGGAGGCACTGCGTGGACGGCGTTACTGCTCTCGACGTTTCGCCTTCGATGCTGAAGGCTTCTTCAGGAGTGAAGGGGATCCCAGGTTTTATTCAGGGGGAACCCTCTGTCCCTATTGAAATTGTTCTTGTTTAGTTTGATTTCGATGGCCTCCCTAACAAGACTGTCCCAAAATCCACTAGAGTTCGCCACTACTCTTGCCTCTGGAAAATTGAGGCAGTGTTCGGCCACCGCTGACTTTTCAGGTTGAAAGAACCTGATGGACCTGGCGTGTTCTTTGATTCGGGTTTCCACTGTCCGCCCCGTCTGTCCTATGTATTCCTTCCCACAGGAGCAAGGAATCCTGTAAAAGCCTGCCGATCGCCCACCCAAAGCTGACCCCCCGAGGAAAAAGGAGAAACCCGTCTCCACTGCAGTTATCCCCTACGTCTCCACCATCTCGGGGAAAATTTCAAGGATTTTAAATAAAAAATGGATTAGAACGATCCAGAAACCCCACAAAAAGATTAAGAACTTCCTTCCCCAGGTCAAGGATGATCCTGGTTTAAAGACAGCAGGCGTTTACAGGGTACCTAGATATTATTCTAAGGTGCCATTTTAGTGAAAATCAAGTCTAAATGAGATTTTTATGGTAAAAGTTCTAATGCCAAAAGTTTTATTATAAAAATTTCATAAAAATGTATGAATTTATGTGTTAAATTTTTCGGATTGCTTTTCCATCATGGCTTCGCGGGACGCATAAAAACCCTTCGAGGGCCACATCCGGCCCGCGGGCCGTAGGTTGGGCACCACTGGTGCACGCGGAATTAATGCAAGCTTGCCTTTTCTCATAGAAAGAAACATTTTCGAATGAGTAACATATGTATTCGCGCGAATTACAGCGATGTAAATTCGTTTACATAGTGCGCGTCGCTAAGCTGACGTGCATATTGTGAACAGGTTCGTAGTAGTAGTAATTAGGTTTTTTAGGTGCGTCAACAGCTAAAGTTATTTTGCACCGTCAAATTCTCTTAGAGAAAATCAACATACATCACAACATCCATGCCCGAAGCGGGATTCGAACCCGCGACCTTTGGGTTAGAAGGCAGGCGCACTGCTTACCATTCTAACCCGGCCGGCGTGAACAGGTTCGTTATGGAAGAGATGTTGTTCAGCTCCACCAATCGTTGCTTAAAGGGATCTTTTGACAAAGTCTTTATGGCAAATTATTCATTCTCGGAAATGAAGGGAAGGTTGACTTTGAATCTAAAAGGCAAAGAGAAATTTCCGAGCAATCAAAGCGTTCGTTTTTCCAAGGAATAGCTGAAGATTCGATAATCTGAAGTAGATTTCTTTGAAGGGAACGTATTGCTTAAAAGGGTGTGAAAATGTTTAACTCGAGAGAGTGCCTTTTAACCTTTGCTATTAAGCTTCTTAATTAGAATAATTAGACATTTTCGTGAAACAAAGTACGTGATGATGCCATTAATTATGAGGTAAGAATAATTTTCTCTAGAGTTTTCTCTTTGAGGCTATATTTTTTAAATCATCTCAACTGAATATATTCTCAAAATCATCCCTATTAACTTTTCAGTATACTTACAAATAATATAAGGTGGCAAATAAAATAACTTTGTGACGTATATACAAAAGGGAACTGGAAAATTGTCTTATAGAAATACACGTATCGTGCAAATAACCAATCCAATTTATGTTGAATCATATCTTTTTCATCTTACTATTTTATGTTTTATTGCCAGAAACCTTTATTCGTCTTTCCACTTATAAGTGCAGCTCATATTTTGTTTTTATTTAAAGTGAAAAAATGGACTTTCCATATTCCTAAAAAGAAGAGGGACCTGTATAAGAGAGATATTTACCGTATTTCTGCTAAAAAATGTTTATCACTTGAAAAATCGCTGATTTTTTAGCTTCCTATAATATGAAATAATGAATAGCTTATCAAAGTAATGAATTTTCGTCTCGTTTAGCTTTTGATGAAATCAGGTAGCATTTTTTAAAATATTGTCAGTAAGATAATAGGTCTTGTCAAGTATTATCATTTTGCTCTTGTCTAAGCAAAATTGAAATTAGAAGAAAAGTTTATAACCTTTTTCACGAATCGAAGAATAATTGAATCATTAGAAGTGAAGAAGCAGTAAACGTATTTATTGGCTTTTTATTTATTAGTAGTATTTTTGAAAATTTGATGACTTGTTATTGCATATAAACACAAGCTATGGAGAAAGTTCACACATATTAGCATGTAAAAACTGTAATTTGCCCAGGATATCGCGCTCAGTGTAACCGCTGGATATATGCTAGTTTACTGTATAAAACGGCCTCCAGCAATATGGAATTAAAAAAACTGAATTTACACAAAACTTTCCGTTAAAACATTTTATTATGAATATCAAAAACGCCTGTTTTTAAATAGTAAACTTACTGGCGGAAAAACTTAACCGATTAAACACGAAAATCCATCCATCATTAACATATCCGCGGCCAAATTACCGTCAAAACTTCTTGATAAATACTTCTTCGACCAACTCGGAAGTGCGAGTAATCAATCAAACCGAGACCGCGTCTCGCGCCTCTCGAGAGGTCTTGATTTCCGTCGCTTGGAAATGCTGATAATGTTACAGGAAATTCCAGGTCACCGCAAATATGGAACGGTAAAATTCGGGTCTGAGATCTCCTTAGACGTATTCTATTTTTAGCCACGCGACTAATATCTGTCTAAGTTTATCCGAAATGTTTTAAAGTTAAAATTTTTTAAGAAAGAAAAAATATGTAAGTTAATAGGCACTGCTCACCTTTAGAAGATGCGTAATATAATTATGTTAGTAAAAAACGCATTTTAGTGTTATGCAGACGTTGTCAATTTAGTTTCTCGATCACAACTAATCCAGTAATTAAGCGTGAACGAGACCTTGGAGACTACGTAGATTGTTCCAAGCGGAATAGGTGGTTTAAAAAAAACTGGAAATTGAATTACTCCCGCAGTAACCGCATTATTAAAAAAAATGAGAGAAACGTTTTGGTTGGAAAATTAACGCCCTAAAGGAATAAACCTCGGGTGATCCGAGTGGCTGAGTTTCTATTTTTTTAATCACTTTTAAACTCGTCCCGGATCTCATCATACATGGAATAATTACGTCGATGGAAGGGGGAAGGAAAGCAAAAAAAAAAATGAACGTGGGAAAAAATTTACGAACCTTCGAAAGAAATGCCTCTGCGAAAGATTTTTCCCGTGGTTACCTGCCGTTCACTATGGGACAAGTCTGATTTAGGGATGGGGGTAGGTGGAAGGTGAGATTGGTAGGGGGGAGGGAGGGGATGCTGAGCATTTCAGTAGAGGGAGGAGATTAATAACATTCCGCGAGGACACCGGCATCTCTCTCTCTCTTCTCTCGAGGGCTCGATACTTCCGGGTCATTAAGGGTTGTCCTTCCTCCCGACTCTTCTCCCACCCTCGTGCATCATACGTTCATTAATCCCACGGGAACGTTAAGAGGCACAGGTCACCAGGCATCCAGCAAGCTAGTTTGCTTCCCCTCGCTGGGTTCCCCTTTCCCCTCATGCCTAACATCTAAGCGCCTATCTATCCGTCGCAATCGAACCCTTTTCCGAACCAATCCACACGTCATACCTTACCTTCTCCAGACTGTGTTGCCCTTCCTCACTCTCCCTCCCACCTCTCCCTCCCTCCCTCTCTCACTTCATTTATCTCCTTGCCTCTATTTCGCTATTACAATCTTCCCATCTCTATATTCCCTTCTTCTATCCCTTATCTTCTCTCTTTCCCTCCATAACCAATTTCTTCCTCTTCTTCTCTTCGTCTCGATCCCCCCTTCCACCCTCTTCTTCCATCTCCCCTCTCCATCTTCTACTCCCTCCTCTTCCACCCACCTCTCACACCACTCTCTCACTCCCTCCCCCTTTCTCTCTCCATCTCTCACTTCCTGTTTCACTCCTTATCTTTATCCCCCCTTCAATTCTTCCTCCTTTTCTCACTCCCCCCTTTCATCTCTCCTCATTTACTTCCATCTCATTCCCTTCCCTCTCCCCCTCATTTCCTTCCCATTTCACTCACTTACCCTATCACTCCTTCCAACTCTCACTCCTTCCCCCTCCAATTACTACCCTCTGTTTTTCTCTT
The DNA here is from genome assembly GCA_036926305.1 of Uropetala carovei. Taxonomy (NCBI): domain Eukaryota; kingdom Metazoa; phylum Arthropoda; class Insecta; order Odonata; family Petaluridae; genus Uropetala; species Uropetala carovei. Next base: position 1,714,131 of record JAXCHB010000210.1, read on the forward strand.
TTCTCCTTCTGCCTCTTTCTTCCTCTCATTCTCTCTCCCCCCGCTTTCACTCCCTCTCTTTCGCCTTCCCTCCCTCTCTTTACTCTTTATTTTTTCCTCCTTTTATCAATCCTTTTTTGTCCTCTTCCGCTCTCTCCCACTTCCTCTCATTTCCGTCCCATCTCACTCCCTTCCCCTCTCACTCTTTCCCCCTTCCACTTCCCTCTATCTCTCATTCTCCCTCCTGTTGCTATTCCTCTCTCCTTCTGTCTCTCCCTCATGATTCCATCCTTTTCTCCTTCTGCCTATCTCCTATTGCCTCTATCCTTTTCACTCTTCTTCTACTCTTCTCCGTCTCAAACGAAGTATCCCAGGAGATTGCTCGTATTCCTACCCTGAAGATTGGCGATGTTTGACGGCGTGGTACAGATAAAGAGATGCTTACTATGCTCACCCCAAGGGGGGTGAAGAAGAGGTATGGTAGATGGGTCGTGTCAGGCCTGTCTCCCGGTACGGGACGCTGGAGAATGCGCTGGTCCCATGCGGCTAGGACCTTTTTAATGGCCCTTCACGCCCCCGTGCTTCCCGTTTCGCCTCATGGGAAGGGATACGAGAGAGAAACCGCCTCCGCGAACCTCTTCCTCTCTCTCTCTCGCTTCCCATCTCTGTGGCCGAAGTCCCTTTGTTGAATTATTCACCTGAGCTGTCTGTTGCACCCCAACAGTTTAAAGGGTCCATGTAGTTAATTTCAACCCTGTTGGAGTGCCCGGGAGTATTTTAATAGCGGGGCGATCAGGAGTTCCGGTTGATGGGATGGTTCCGGGGAAATGGAGGACACACATGCATTCCATCCACTACGAACGCAAACAGTGGACTCGCCGTGAAATAGCCTGTTTCAAGGTTTTTGGGGTAAAATGGCGCCGTTATCCGACTCAAACCGCGTCGTTTCAGCCGATTTGTCCCGAATTTCGGCGTTGTCTCACGTTGTTTTCGTTTAGTTGCCTGGTTTGGACTGCTCGGTGATGATGCTTTATTGATGCAGTTCTTCAAAGAAAGGCGTTTTGTAAATGACCATGGAAATAAAAATATAATTACTCCTCTATAAGTGTTTTGTATACAGATTAAACACAAGAAAGCGTGATGTATGTAGGTGTGTGTGTGTGTGTATGTATATTAGCCTCCTCTTTGTCTTCAAAAATGAAGTTTTGATAATAGAATCGAAAATATTCTGGAATATTGCCGAATTTTTACCTCAGTGCTATAGAAATTTCTCTATGTTAGAGAAAAACTTTTTCCGGTTTACAATGGATGATTGAGCGAAAAATGATGAGGAATTTGGTTTTACTTTCGTCAATACCAGCAAAATATGAATTAAGTAAATTGTGGTGAATAATATGAAATACCTACTTCGGTAAAATTGTGCATATATTTGAAAAGAACTGAAATGGATTCAAATTTAGAATGACAATTAATTTAATAATTAACATAAAAAATAATAAACAATAATGGTGTTTTAGCAAAAATTTAAATTTATCGCCCTAAATATAAAATGTTTGTTAATTTTTTTGTTTCGATGGAATTTTCTACTTTGCACTGTGACCAAGTATAAAAGTTGAACTAATCATATTTTTATATTTTTCAGTACTGTTTAATAATTTATGACCATTGAAGAGCAACTAGCTGAACCCGCGCAATATTTGCGTTTTTTCAATTAATTTATAAAAAAATAAGGGGTGTAAAAAAATTTGATCTCAATAATTCACATTTAACTATACTAATAATGTATTTTCCAGGTATTGCTAAGGTTCGCGGGTTCGAATCTCGCTGAGGGCACGGCTGTGTGTGCGTATTGACAATTTATTATGCGAAGTCAGTCAGAAATCTACATTTTAAATTTTATTTTAGAGAGGAAAGTATTGCTACGCAGTAATTAATTGCGAACTTTTCCATTTCCCATAAAATAACACTTAAAAATGGAATTCTCGATCTGCAGGCTTTCATTCCTTTTGAGATAAAAATGATGAAGTACTGACCTACAATCTTCGGTTATGAATCATTTTGAATAAAACATTATAAAGTTTCTTATTCTGTTCATCATTTTCCGCCTACAGTTCGAAATAGTTCAATTTAAACGTTTAATGCATGTAATACTGGCATTCAAGTGGAAAATAAAATGGTAATTGAAAAGGTAAGATCAATTTATAGAGGAATGTAAACAATGAATAAGACAACTCCACAGAGGTATATTGTTCCACTTCCATTATCTCAATGAAGAGAAGATAACCATGTAATGTATCAAAATAATAACGTATGTCCATATTCTCATCTAATTTGAAATTTATGCCTGAGACTATTTGCGTTAATAAGCATTATAGATGTATAATATACTGGTTCTACTTACTAAAATGTAAGATTCAAGCATTCAAACCTGCTTTGAATAAATCATTAGAAACGCTTCCCATACGCAGTTAAGTGAATAATTATCCGTAAATATTTACGTTTCTATGTATACTAAAGTTTAAATTATTCTTTTTAGTAACTAATTTTATCGGACTATACACTCAAGTCGTATGATCATATATTTCAATTCAATTCCTTCCGCTAGAGGTTTCTTTAAGTAAAGGGGCTCTGCGCCTTACCGCTGTCCGGTTTACACCCGTGAGATTGGTGGCAAAAATAGAGCATACCTTTCTGGCTCTGTTTAAGAGCTTGTATGTTAAGTCTTCCGTCTATTTTCCACATCCATTCTGGAGAATAACCCATAAGTCAGTCAGAAATCTGCATTTTAAGTCATATTAGAGAGGACATTAATGCTACACAGTAATTGATCACGAATATTTATGTTTATAATTTTCTTTGTTTCTTATTATTGAATAATATGTCCTTTCTTTTTTATATAACAATCAATGCAACCGTTTATTTAGATTAGCTACGAAGAGACGATAACCGTGTAACTTTCAATATGTTTAAAAAAATATCGTACTCCCTATTCTCATCTAATTTTAAATTTATGCGTGAGCCTATTTGCGTTAATAAGCATTACAGCTGTATAATATAATAATTTTACTTACGAAAAGGTAAGATTACAGCATTAAAACGATGAAATGATGATTCAGTTGCTTCGATTAAATCGTTAGAAACGTTTCCCATATGCAGTCAACAAAATAATTATCCGTAAATATTTATGTTGCTATGTATCATTAATTTCGATGCTTAAACAAAAGGGCGAGGCGAATAACGCTTTTATTTCACCTATATGAGGATTTAATTGGCATTAATTGATTAGGAGGCAACAATGTCGGCCGACTTGGCAACGCACGGAAAGAGTACGAAATATCCGCTAAATTTCGATAACAATTGCGTATTTCTGAAAATCTCGACCTTTTAACATGCAAACATCGAAGAATAAGATAGTATAGAGTTTTAGCCTTCGAAGAAAGGAAAAACGAAGAAAATCGGTACCTATTTACGTGTTTTAATGAATGAAGGAAAGAAACCCTGCATCTGAAAAATCGAAAATCCCGTGTAAACTTATGGGAACATATCATTGTCTCCTGGATTCGAACCCGGTACGTTATGAAAATATGAATAGTTTTCTAGGGACCTCCTAGCTTGTAGAAACAAAACGCAGTTTACTGCATATCTCTACGACAAACAGCTTTCGAGATAGAGGGGGGACGAACGGATGGACACTTCCAAAATTATATACAGGTATCCCTCGCCCTTCGCGGGGGTTACGTTCCCGAAGACTCCGCGAACGGCAAATGCATAAACTAATTGAAGAATGGGATTCCGTTCCTACATCCGCGTCCTAAGTGATTATTTACTTTACCTTACTGACGACTGTAGGCCAGAGAAACAAATAGTAAGCTTAAAATATGAAAGGAAAACCAAACCGACGAACGTTTATATTTTGGAAAACTAAGAAAACCGAAGTTTATTAACTCACCGGGAATTATGTAGAGTATACGTAGGATATTGACAATGGAGGTGTTTCGGAAGAGCGTTACACCATTTTATTTTTGAGGTTTTGTAAAAATTAAATTTATTTTACTCATAATCCGTATTTGGAGATGGAAGAGGAAGATGAGGGACTTGGCTTCAGGAATTCTGTGATTTGGAGCTGTTTCTCGTTTGTTTTGATTTTTCTATAAATTTCGTCATAGGGAGATATTGCAGAGTCAATTATTCTCTTAAAATTGATGCTCCTTTCCACAGATGGATCAGCCTGCATTACTTTCTCTTTCAACTCTTTAGCCATATTTAAAATTTCTGCTAAGGTCTTCGCTGAAAACTGTTTTATCGTAGGCTCTACATCTTCTTCTTTGTTTTCGCTCTCACTTGATTGTGCAAATTCTTCAAGTTCCTCATTTGCTAATTCTTCTTTTTGAAAGTTGAGCAATTCCTCCACTTCTTCCTCTTTTAGATCTTCAAAACCCTCTCCACCTACATTTCTAGCCATTTCGATGATCTCTTCAACTTCTTCGCGAATGCTGGGATAAACTTTGGAACGAACAGCTTCGGGTCAAAGTTTCTGCCAACATGCATTTATTGTCGATTGCTTTACTTCGTCCCATGATTCTTTTATCATATGAATGGCTGTTCGAATGTTGAATGAACTCCAACATTCACGAACAGAAATCGAAGAATTGGTGTCCATTTGTTGTAAAATATGTTTGAAAGTTCGGCGAATATAATAAGATTTGAAGGTCGCAATGATTCCTTGGTCCATCGGCTGTAAGAGTGGTGTTGTGTTTGGTGATAGGAATACAACTTCTACGTCAGAATAGACTTCTGCAAGAGAAACTGGATGAACCGAAGCGTTATCCAATACGAGAAGCACTTTAAATGGCAAATTCGTCTGCCTCAGGTAGATCTTCACCTGCTGGACGAAGCAGTTGGCAAACCAATCTTCGAACAGTTTACAAGTAACCCATGCCTTCTTATTAGACCTACAAAAGACAGGTAGATCTGATTTAATCTTCCCTTTTAGAGCACGAGGATTTTCTGAACGGAAAATTACCATTGGTTCGCATTTAAAATCTCCCGAAGCGTTTCCACATAATATTACAGTGAATCGATCTTTTGCAGCCTTAAAACCTGGAGCAGTACGTTCCTCTTTGGAAATAAAGGTTCTATTTGGCATTCTTTTCCAATATAAACTGGTTTCATCGACATTGAAAATTTGTTCTGGCTTATAACCTTTCTCCTCGATAAGCTTCAAAAATTCACCGGGGAATTCCATCGCTGCCTCTTGATCAGCTGATGCAGCTTCTCTTGATAGCTTAATGTTATGCAAATTTAAACGCTTCTTTAAATTATCAAACCAGCCCTTACTCTCTAAAAAACAGGTAGAAGAATTCTCTTCATCATCGTCTTCAGTTCCACTCTTTAAATGTTCATAAAGGTTAAGTGCTTTATTTCTTATTAACTCCGTGCTAAGGGGAGCATTTTTCTGATGTTTTATCCTCTATCCACACACTTAAAGAGTTTTTCCATTTTTTCTAACATAGGGTCACGTCTACTTACAAAGGAAACTTTAGCACTAGATGGAGTAGAAGCCATTACACTACTTCGTATTTTGTCTTCGACCCATTTTATAGAACGTATGGTTGATTCATTTACTCCATATTCTCTACCAATGGAAGCATAACTAGCTCCACTTTGTAACTTATCTAATATCATGATCTTTTCCCTCAAAGTCATGACTTTACGCTGGCTCTTAGCTAATGCGTCCCTTCCACTTATATTAACACGTTTAGATGCCATAATAATTAAAAGAATGGGTTAATTAAAAAAATTAAAAATGTTTATAAAAGCACTCTACTATAATACAATGCCAACGTCACTAAGCGTAGTCCTGCCTAATTTAAAATGAGAGAATAAAATGAAACATCACATTAATACCACAAACACATCAAGGATATCAAGTCTTGTTGTTTGCGGCACTATAGAACAGAAACTGATATAAATGTGGAAAACGGAAACTTGCGAAGGTCCCCCCATATTCCCCTAAAAGTCCCTTTTTCAACAAGCCGCGTGTCTTTTAGTCCGATGGCCATATTTATTCTGCGTAAAAACAAGCAGACTTAATACTGTTTACACAGGTGGCGAGAAAAATAAATAGAACATAGAGTGGAGCAAACTGGGAGATTTTCCCGTTCAGTATTCTATGGATCCTTCAGGAAACGGGAAGATTTCCCCGTTCGGTACGACAAAAAAATGAGTAATGGGTATGGCTGAGAAACCGCGAATAAGCAAAACCGCGAACCCGCGAACCCGCGAATACCTGTATATGATATTTTGTGAGTGCTACACGAGACAAAATGTACGACAAATTTTGACAAAGCAATTTTTGGTCGGGGTGCCCCTAAGGAATATCTGATTGAAATGTTCGCCTGAAAAGCTCAAGGCTCGACGAAGATGTCTATTAGAGAACATTAATTTTTTTAGTTTTGCCTTAAAATATTAAAAATATCCAGCGAAATTTAGAGTATGTCTTGACATAAATTGCTCATTTCTGTGCAGGCATTCATTGCACATCAGAAATTTATAAATATAAAATATTTTACATAATTGAGCATATTTTTGTCATTAGAATTTTATGCGCCAAGTTGCCAGAATTAACTTATGTTAATATTCCTATCAAAACTTTTTTTATTTTTTAAAGTAGAAGGCTACTAATGATTTTTTATTTCATTACTAACGTATAAGGCCGAACATTGGAAGTTATTTTCATTTATCTATATATTGGAGTTTCGTACAAGCTTTGCTTGTGAATTTCAGCATTTGATTATACAGAAATCCCTTAACGGATAAATTTAGAAAAATAATCACTAATTCGATTAAAATATTGTGAGAAAATGCTATTATTAATAATCTTTTGATTCAGTTAAATTTCATTATACCAATTAAATTTAATTAAACACCATTAAATGGATATTTGCTATGGGTTAGGGGCGTATCAACGATCCAAGGTATTAGCGATCAGAAAGATAGGAAATATAGGGAAATTCCCCGCTGAAAGACTATTTGCATGATTTCTCGACGCGTGATTAATACATTTTTAATATGCGTCATTAATTTTATCCGCTCGAGATTGATGCGATTAAATTAAAACAAAGAAAAGGCGACAATCGATGAGCGTGATTACTTGTCATCAACGAATCGGCGAGGAGGTAAATGAGGAGGAAAAAGCCGCTTCGGGGCTTGGAATTCGATACGCCCTTTGGGGATTCGGGAAAATTTCGATAGAATCTCCGGAGGTGAAAGTACTGCCTCGCGGCACCAAATGTGAATAACTCCTCGGGGCGGAAATTACAGCCCAGGGGGCGATAAAAGATTGGTTTTCAGATTATCACGCATCCCTCACGCGAGAGCCATCCATTAAGAATCATCCGGTTAAGGAGGTGGATCCAGGGTTTCGCATGATTATGTAGTCAAGGTTAGAGGGAAAGAAAGAAAGAGAAGGGTTTTTTCCCCGTGATATGGGATGCCCTTGTCTAAGCTTTGAGTTTGCAGTCGTAAATTACCACCCGCGCAGCAGATTGGGAAAGAGGAATGCGGCAGGGAGAGAGGAATTAATCTCAGCATTTGCAAATTACTAACCCCGACAGAGATCCGAGTGTAATGAATGGTATTACATTATCGATATGACGGGACATGCGCATCTGGTAGGGTAACCTCCCTATAATTAAATTTATCTATCTTGATAAGAAATGTTGAAATGTTATTTTTATATTATTAGGATTGTCATGTGAGTTATTCGATTTATGTTGATAATGCATTTATTCAGTAGAGTTTTTATGCATACAGGAACTTCGAGAATTATTTATAGTTGTATAGTTTACAACTCAAAGCGGTAGTTATTCTAAACCATCAAACTTACGGGTACTAATAAACTGTGAAGGGAATTTGTTAATCTCTATGCATACCAACAGAGAAAACTGTAGCAAAATTTGGAATTTATCTCTTACGTACGGCGTACTTTATGTTCCGTGATTATTTTCCTGTTAGTCTTTCAATAAAGTAGTCCGATACGTTTTGCATAAGCTTTGGAATTACTGACACGGGATTGGATTTCTCTAACCAGATATAATGGCTCATGTTTCAAGTAAAAACTCCGAATCGCGTAATTTACCCTTAAGTTTTTGTGAAATTAATTAATTCGAACAGTAAAGTGTTTAACTTATTAGGTATCCGTTAAAACTAATTTAATCTCCCCTTCGTGTTAGCTAGGTGCTCCGAAATTCATAGAAGCTGGAAAGGTTAATTAAGGAGCTTGAGGATTAATAACTTACGGCGCATGTTGTAGTTTCGTCACCGTAAAAATCCAAAACAGCATTATAATTATTCTTTGCTACATGTCTGCAATAGAAGTTACTTTCTTGTGAGGTACATATATTTTCAATATAAATATGCGCAATCCTATATATTTCACCATCAATATTAGTAATCTGTCCGTAGGCATGCCCGTTATTACAAATAAAATTTCTATATACACGTTTTACTGTTCTTTGCAACCTTCTTCATTTCTTTATTGCTATATTTTCCTCCAAAGTCGTCAATCACTGAATCCTTTTACTTCCGACATCTTTTTGCCCTCAAGTATTCCTCCAATCGCACCCTATGCATGTACATATATACATTTACATACATAAATGCAGAGCCGTAGTGAGGGCGGGGCAACCGGGACAGGTGCCCAGGGCACAGCTTCTAAAGGGGGCGCCAAATGGAAGTCTTATTATACACTTGACAAAATGTGGTTACAGTTTCGATCTCTTCGCAACGGCCAACCTGAGGTTCAGCTGAAGGACAATGACTGCACCAAGTCATAGGTTAATGTGTGCAAAATTAATTGACTGCTTCTACTCTTTACGCCCTGAATGTAATTTCTTTTATTTATCCTCGTCTCCAAAAAAGTGTACGCCCTATCGCATTACATTAGTCACGCAGAATTTTCATCCAAGTCGTCGATAAAAAGGTAATTATTGAGGAGGACTTTATTGATTTTATTGCTATCAAATCAAAAATATCGGTATAATATACCAAAAATGACCTACGGTCATCAATGAATCAAGAGAGACTTTCTGGTCTAGCCATCTTATCTGTTGAATATGACACTGCTAAAAATATAGATTCCAACGACATAATCAATATTTTTGCTGCAAATAAAGCCCAAAAAATAAATCTGTAAAGAAACGATTGTTTATTTTAGTTTAATACCCCTTTTAAAATAGGCATCATTTTATTCGATTATCTTGGGGCGACAAAAAATCCTCTGCCCAGGGCGCCAAAAGTGGTCACTACGGCCCTGCATGTATGCATATAAATATTCACAGACATGCAAATACACATCCATAAACATACACAACACACACATCTACATTTCTGTTTGTGATCTTATGTACCTATTTACAGAACTTTTCTCTTCTCGATTGAAGAAAAATACCAAAAGGAAGAGTTTTCCCCATAAAATACTATAAGGGAGCCTTTGAAACAATTTCAGCAATAGTTACGAAAATATGAAGAAAAGAGGAAAGTTCCTCTGAAAAAAATCTCAATCAAGAAAGAATTCCGGAGACAATTCTCGCCAACGCACGACTCTACCTAATTTTTTTCCCTCCCTACGTAATTCATCTCTCCGTTCCTCGTTTTTCCCTCATCGTCGTTGTCTCATTGAAATTCGGCGCGGCGCGTTCAGTTTTCGGTCTTTCGGGTCCTCGTACGTGTTTGTGAATGGAAGTCCGCACGAGAGATATCGACCTAAGATTTACGGGGGATTCTGAAAGCCGCAAAAACCGAATCCTAAGAAAAATAACTGCCGTCTTTTTTTGTCTCAGCCTTCTCGCGGTGCCGTTATTTATCGGAAAGATTTACGATTCAATTTTGAGTAGGTACTCGTTTGTTACTTTGGTTCCATTCCGCTACTCTTAGCTTATCTATGAACGTTTAATGGGAATCATCGGATGTGTCCGTCTGTTATTTATTTGTTGCGTTTACTCGTACTGTGAAATGTAATTGGTTTGAATTATTATTCCTCGTTATCGTGCGGTCGTTGCCAGGTTTCATTCATTTGTATTCTCCACGAGTGGGGACACAAGCGGTTGCCTTTTGTGATTTCACGGCGCGGTCAAAATCTCGTAAAAAACCGACGTTTTACGCAACATGCTGTTCGGGCGATTTATACCTCTAGAATTATAAGGTTCGACCATGCAAAAACGTTTTCGGTATAATGCTCATAAAACTTGTCGTCCCACGCGCTACGGACCAGTTTAGTTCCCCAGTCGACAAGAAGTCAACCCACGCATTTAATTCGCCTATTCTGAATTTTGTTTGCTAAAATATTACTCGATTAGTTCGGTGAAAGGAAAAAAATTGAGTAATCCGTTAAAAGGACAAACTGTTTTTTATTTCGTCTGCATATTTTTATTTCGTATTTGTCGAAAACTGAATCGTTGTTCATTGTATAAATTTCTCTTCAATGTGGTAGAGTTAGTAATAATCCTCTATAAATATTCATGGCTTTATTTCCCTATTTTGAATGAATTCTTAGTTTGAATTGGAGATTCTCTTTGCTTGACAATCACGTTTGTTCGCTTCGCATTCTTATTGGATATTTTTAAGGAAAATCCCGATGAAGAATTGTTCCGAGACTGAGAGAATCGATCAACATTTTTGCGTAATATATCACACAATGGATTCATTTTGCGTTCAATCCTGAAGTCGCATACGTATATAGAGCTAAGTTTCGGTCTTTATGTAATGATTCTTCTGCATCAATCGCATTCCTTCATCCGACTCAAAAATTATTTTTACATTACTACATCCCTAAAACATTTTTCTACATCAAAATTCCTTCCGAAAGAACCATATTCGATATTTTAAGATTGATGTAACTAAGTTATACGAATTCAAATATCAAATTCTTTACCTTGAGTCAGTCCTCCGAGTGTGTGAAGCGCTCGATTCCATGATACAATCACATGCAAATTGATTCACCGGGGAAGAGTGGAATGATTGGATCAAAATCCCATTCCCTTCTTGTCACATTGGAAACATTTTCTTCGGAAGTAATCAAGGTCGGATGATGAGACATTTTATTCATCCGTATTTCCCGTACTCTGCGCTCAAATAATCATGCGAAAAATGCTTTGGTCTTCGATGTGTGCGAACGATTTTAGTAAGGAAACAAACAGCACTTTGTCAAGGATGTTCGTCAGAAATGAATACCCGATCGCCATAAAGATATTTGGTATTTCATTTCACTCAAATAAGTTTTTGCAGTAGTGGGTAAATGAATTACAGTCAACCCACCTATATTCCTCCTCTCTCGCTTTGTGTCAATGAAATTATGAAAAATCTTCCATCAAAACTCAGCCTCTCTATAACGCCGATGCTAACTATTATATTGCGCCACATTTTTTAGTTTTCGGATTCAATATTATATTTTCTGCCATTCTTACGTAGGAAAACGTTCATTTTAGTGATTTACATGCCATTTCCCATTGACATCTCACAATCAGTGCTAGTTTTTTTAGTTCACTAAAAATGCCATCCCAAAAAAATAAAAATTATCTCCCTCCTTTATGTAATTTACAATTTCAGTATTCTCCTTTTAAAAATTTTATTTTTCCTAAGTCCCATTTATGTTATATTTCATAACTTTGGTGATAACATATTTCCCACATAATTTTAACAACTTCTACATCATTCTCAAGTTATGATTTGAAAATAAAATTTATAGTTTGTTACTTAATATTATTTTCACTATCATTGGGAAAGAAACTCTTATGACCGTAAAATTCTTGGTTATGGATTTTGGCATGAAACTTGGATTCGATTTCATGTAAAGTATGATCGAGATGTTTCATAACTGCATGGGCTTTATATTGGGCTAAACGAGATTAGTTTAATTTGCTGAATATTCTGAGCCAATATTTAAACTTTCTATGTTTAAAGTAGTGTAATGCCCGTTGAAATATCGACAGAAGAATTACAGATAGATAGATAGATTATTATTATTTTCATTTAAAATAATTAATATCCCACTTTCACATATGAAATATTTTGTCATATACAACATATCTAGTGAATATTCTGCTGTTGACGGGCCATCTTTAGTTAAACTTAAAATAGATGCCTCTCTTTCCCTCCCTTTCACACCCTCTATCTCCCTCCTCCTCCTCATTTCTACCCCTCCCTCTTCTCCCCCTCTTTCCCCCTTCCCCTCTACTTCCCTCTCTCCCCCTCCCTCTCACTCCCTCCTCTACCTCTCTCTCCCCCCCTCTCTCTCGTATTAAAAGCATACAAAGCACGCTTACACCCATAAGGATTGATACAACAATAGGATTTTGAGGTCTAAAAATATAATTGGTAGCCACGACAACATTCCGTTAAAATGGCAATATTTCAACAAAATATGTGAATTAAACGTATAACATGAGCGATTTCGAATTGTATGCGGAAAAAGATGAACAGAATAAGAAACTTTGTAATTTTTTCTTCAAAATGGTTCAGTTCCGAAGATCGTAGATTAATTCCTTCTAATTTTAATTTCCAAAACAATAAAAGCCTGCATATCAAAAAATAGATTTTTACATGTTACCTTACGGAAAATGGAAATGTCTTCCTTGGAGTCGAACCCAGGACTTTTTTGGAGATTTATTTTCGTCATTACCTTAAGATATGTTAATCAAGCATCCTTGCAAAATTTCAATCTTATTCGGGAAGTTTGTTAAAACACTCTATATCGGCCATCGTGAAAGCGTGACCAACCCAACCAACCAACAGACCTGGGCTATTATAGTATTAATACCAAACACGTAAATCGTTAATGAATACCAAACTCAGATTTCCATTTTGATAAACATTTTATTTTTAATATCTATATTCAAGGGAATTTTCGCAAAATGAATGGAATTTTTGCCTGAAAAATTTCCGTTTTTCTGACGTTTTATTCATGGCGTAAAGAACGAATTTATTTCGGTCAAACTTTCACATAACATTTTTATAGGAAAAATCAAGAAACGGTTAAATTTATTGCTAAAATTTATTTGAAGGAATGCTGTTTAAAATATGTCATAAATAACATAAACAAGGAAAATATTGAATCTTTTTAACTACACTTTTTTGTTAATGTATTAATATTTTTCTGCTTTTGATAATATTCAAAATATAAAGTATTCTACGTTTTATGAAGGATAAAGTTTTATATGCTGCAAGGAAAATTCTGACAAATTTCAATTTTCTGCTTCGATTACCAATTTGTCACGCCTCATTGATTGACTATTAACAAAAAAAACGTTTAGTTCATGGAAAAAGATGATTATGGCAAGGTGAATTAAGTTGATCGATGGAGCGTGGCATCATAGATCCATTGGTTAATACTTCACCCAATTACGCGTATCCAAGGTTTGCTTCATTTACGATGAAATTCAAAAACAAATTCAAAATCCCCTTTATCATCTCTACCGTGCAAAGCCCATCTAATGGTTCGTTATCACGGCATCGTGCTCAGCGTTCAGGCTCTGACCTTTGATCTATATTATCCTATAATATTACAATTCTAATCGTACGTACGTGAAGCAGTACAGCGGCGTATTTCTCGAGTACCGTTCGTCGTACAGATATGCGGTAAACGGCGTTTTGTTTTTACTAGCCATGAGGTCCCTGGAAAAATATTTTCGTTTGTTAAAGTGTCCCGTGTTCGAATCCAGGAGACTTATATTTTCCTATAAGTTTACACGGGATTTTCGATTTTTCAGACTGCAAGGTTTTTTTCCTCCATTCGTCAAAATACGTAAATATGGACCGATTTTCTTTGTTTTTGCTTTATTCGATGACTTGAGAGCGTAGTCCGATTATATTAGCTACTAAAAAGGATATTCCTGAAGAATTAAAGTAAGATTTCATTTCCGCTGCTATCGAGACTCTGCTGTAATTTGCTTTGATTTCCATTAAGCTCTCTGCTTTTCAGTCTAAAAGGTGAGAAAAAAATTACCTTAAGCTGCCTTATGTTGAGGCCCATTTTGAATTCTAACCTGTCCGCATGTTTAAAACCTCTGAAATAAGAAAATACGGAAAATAGGGTAACCTTTAGAAATCGTGTTTTGTCTATCCCTTTAACAACATTAATGACGTTGTCAGATGTTTCTTTCTGTCTGTTAGTCTGAAAATGTTTTTAAAGGGAGGGTTTTGACCTCCCACTCGGATAGGTAACATATTGGAGTCCCTAGGCGTGAAATGTAGGTTAGGAGGGTGAAGTCCTAAGACTCGTAGGATCGCATCCAGAAGAAGGACTATTGCTCGGAGTACTCATTTCGTATGCAAATGACGTAATGAGTCTTTGCCGGAGAGACAGAGGAGATAGAAGAGGATAGAGAGGGAGAGATACAGAATCAGACAAGTGACTTTGGTCTCCCACTGAGCGGCAGAAAGTGTAGTTAAATCGAGACGCCTCGTGAGAAAATGAATGCATCGGACAGGCAACAAAGCACAGTTCTTTCGATTTCCTAAGTCTGTCTCAAATTATCTCCACGTTTTGATGCGACGAAGATAAATTGACTTAAAGGGATCCAGTTCTTATGTGTATAAAATCCTAAAATTGTATGAAAAAAAGTTTGTAAAACCTTACTAGCAGATTGAGTATGCTACCTAGGTATATACAGATAGATAGAGATAATATTCCATTGCCGAATTCATCATTATTCATCAACTCACCTTAGTTAAAAAGAAATTCAGAATTTTCATCTAGATTACAGTTGCTCTATGAATAACGATATATAAATATTAAACTTGTTGGATATCTACGAGGCCGGACGTTTTATAAAGAAATAAAATTTTTATGATGACATCTCCATCGCTAGCCAATTACTTTTTGTAGAAGAGTTAGTATAGTTAAACGCTACTTAAATTCAAATTAATTAAAAATCAATTGCTGTTTCTTGTTCGCTGATATCATTATAATTGACGTTTTTCAACTATATCTTATCATGAATTATTCCGAATACTAAGAATGTATTAGGTCTGCTGCGAAAAAAAGGAAAAGAGACCCTTTCTGTGAATTAAAATATATTAGCTTAAAAACAGTGATAGTAATATAAAAGCTTTAAATAGTTTTACGTCATTAAAATAACTGTACAGCTTGTAAATATTATTTGTTTTAATAAATTCTCGACGAGATGTTTTACTCGCTGCATAAATTGATATAATTATTTGGACATGCAATCGGATTCGGACGTTGAATCATTCATTACTTTTGATTTTTCTACTTCTGCAATAATTTATTCATAAAAAATAAATGTTTCATTGCAAAAAATATGAAACTGGGATGTTATTAGCTGTAATTAGAGATTTGGATCGCTGTAAAGTGGTGCAGAAAACAGATACTTCGACGCTTCATTAGCAGATAGTAGTAATTAGCTTTTTTTTAGGTGCGTCGACGGCTAAGGTCATTTTGCACCATCAAATTCTGTTAGAGAAAATCAACATACGTCACAACATCCATGCCCGAAGCGGGATTTGAACCCGCGACTTTTGGGTTAGATGCCTACCAGTCTAACCCGGCCGGCTCATTAGCAGATTGTTCAATCAATTCATACAATGGAGAGATGCTTAAAACGCCACGGGGCAAATGGCGAAGCGTATTTCCATTTTCCAAAACAAGAAAAATGATTTTTTTCTACATCCTCGCGAAAAAAAACGCGATATTTACGAAGATTAGTTAAATATTGGCTTAATTTAGATCCCGTTAAAAACAAGAGAATCGACTTTCCAGATTTTCGCTCGTTGCGAAGCGGCGTGCAGAGTTATGACAACGAGCAATAGGGATATAAATATTCAGCTGATTCTTCTATTTACGTTTTCCAACATGACCAACCTTTCATGAATATTTACCGGACGCGTGTATCAAATCTACATTTCTGAATAACCCGTTTTACGAATCGAATTATCTTTGGAAATTAAAAAAAAAATGCGAAGAATAAAAGTACAAACAAGATTCCGTCAGATTTTGCACCCGTAGGATAAAAAAAGCGAAAAACATTCGCTTCTTGGAACGGCAATATAAGAGCCAGGGCGTCATAAGAAATAAGGGGATTGGGGTATCCAACTTAATTCTCTCGATTAAGTAGCTTAAAAAAAAACAAAATACCCTATGAGGAGAGCAGAGACTACATCGAGTAAATTTCATTAATTGATTGGAGCAAGAATAAAATTTCCTCCGCCCTCTTTTGCAGCTGAGTATTTTTTTCTTTCTTTTTAAAGAGCCTGCTTTGTAGTCGTGGATTAATTAGAGTGGCTGCTTTGAGATTAAAAATAACGACAAAATTAATTTTTATTCCTCCTGTCTACACGGAGATGTACTTTAGCACAGATTCCGCTGGACCAATTTCGACAAATTTATCGTCGAATTTCCTGAAGCAAAATTAATTAGCGAAATCGAATTTCCGTCCAGATCGGATAGTTTTGATCGCCGATTTATGCAGAACACACGATTTGGAATTGTGGAGCATCGCTTTCGTGGCAGAGCGGATTTCGATTGGATATGTACCGTCGAGCTCTTGCGTCGATGCATACAAAAGGGTTAAATTAAACCGATTTGATGTAAAATGTTTAGTGACCAACGAACAACAACATTTTGATAGGATTCAGTATAAACAGCGTCGTAGCTGTAAGTTTTGCCGTCTATGGTAATATTTAAGCAGACGCCTTACAAAAAAGCTTTCTATGAAATATTATTTTTCTTCCGCTGTAATAAAGGAAAATTTAATTCTAGCTGAAACGATTCTGCTGTCGAAGCATCAAATATTTTTTGTACGATAAGATATTTTTTCGCATGCTAGCCTATGCCTCTGGCAAATGTTTCCTTACTCACGTCCTAGTTACGTAGTAGCAATAATGAATGCAAAAAGCCAACACATGCTGCGAAACATGCCTGATTTGTAAAGGCAAAACTCGGTATTTATCCTAAATCTTGTTTTCTTCGCTCGGGGTTAAGGCTTAAGTATAAGAAACTTTACGATTGCTTGAATAAAAGATAAAAAAAAAATCCTTATGCTGATTACCAAGCGAGTTATCTGATGCTGATTTATGTGCGTAGAGCAGTTTTATTTTAGAAATAAAATAATCCACAAAAACATAATTCTTTTCGCATCCAAAATATCTTGCATTGGCGATATCATAATCAATCCTTTCCTGTCCACTCCTAATCAGGAGTGTACAGTGAACGGACGTAATTTATGCAATCAATCTATCATCCTCCCTATCGATCCACTTCACGATATTGGAATGGAAATGAGGATAGGTTGGAATTACTCCAAAAAAGGGGACCATTGTTGTAGTTCGCCTGGCGTGAGCTTTTCTTTGGTCATCAATAGTTTTCGTCCCGAAGTAAAAAAAACGCTCGTCGACTTTCAATACCTCACCAGAAAATAACTCGATGATCATTTCCTGCAACCTTTCTCCCAGGAGGCAAATAACATGACTCAGCAACATTCCACCTTTTTATTTTGATATGGTTCGCTAAAGCCTTTGCCAGACTTGAGGCAACAAATTAAATTCTTAAAGTAAAAGTATATCAACCAGCTCTACTTGTGCCTTGCAGCTAAAGAATAGTGAAAAGAGAACTGTGAAAATAATCTCTCTACCGGATGATGTAGTTGAGTACATATTTTACATCCTAACGATTTTATTGCACATAAGTATGCCTTTTAGTTTCTCATATACGAAGTATATTGAGCAAGTATTGTTATCGCGAAAAAATTCGACCTCGAGATTTTGATGGAAAAATACGTTTTAGGTGTACCTGAGTCCGAAAAAGTGATTTTCGCAATGCCGTCTGTTTGTCTGTGGGTCTGTCTGTTCGAGAACGATTTTGATAAAATTTCGTACCGTTACTTGAGTATACGTCTTCAATAATACTACATACTTCATATTTCCCAAAAATGAATATAAGGCTAGTTTATTCTTGGGAAACTTTAACACCAATTGGATTTTCTAAAAAAAAAGGCTAATGGTACGATTTTCATCAAATTTCGTATAGTTATTTAAGTTGATGTTTATGACGATTCTACGTAGTTCATATTTTTAAAAATATAACTAAACGACGCATTAGTATATGAGAAAGTTTGTACAATGTATGTTGTGCCGATTTTTTTCTTATCTTAAAAGTCATAGTTTTTCTTTTGTGAATGAATATTATTGACTTATCCAAGAAATTTAGTTAATCTATTTCAACGGATTATTTTAAAAGCATCTGACAGTAGTTGATCTCTCGAACTTAGTAACCAGTTAAATGTTTATAAATTTATCAGTTGAAAATATTTAATCCTTTAATTTTATTACATAATTTTTACTACGGCGAATGAAAACGTGAAATAGATGTCATTGGTGATTTATCATTGTTAAAAACATCGTAGGGATGAAAGTCTCTCTTAGATTTGAATAAGTCCGATTGTAAAAAAAAAACGCATTTCAACTGACAAGGCCAATGCGTGGTGAAATGGTTTTTGCCTTTCTCTCAGTCATTCAAGTGAACGGAACATTGTTTGCATACAAAAGAGGAATTGGGGCTCTCGATAGTTTTTTTTCTTTCTGGAAACTGCGTATTTATCGAAATCCGCCATTCAGCTTTCACTCATTCACTTGAATGCATATTTGCCTACGCTTTCCATTTCAAAAATCAGATTTTTCGCAGTTGCATGGTGTTGACATGGCGTCAAATATGAAGCATCTACCGTTCCCCAAAAATGTCTGATAATGCGTGCAACTCAAAAGAAAAGGTACAATTATTTTTCAAATAGTCTATTCCTCACTAAGTAGTTTACGACCTGAGAATGCAGTGATTTGATTTAGCTTTTTCCTTGGTAATTTTTCTGTTCTAGCAAATACACGTATGAATGGCATAGATTTGCGCTTTAAGATACTCCTAGAATGCGGTACAATTATTTAATATAAAGAAATGTAGAATATACGAAAATTGGTCTATTGTATGTACTACGCATATGATTGTGATTTACAAAGAAAAAGAGTTATTAAATCTGTAAACGCCAATAAAATTTTTTGTGATTACGTTTCAAATTAATTAGGAAAACAATTTTTAAATGATTAAATTTTCGTCATAAAATAATTAAATGCGAAAAAAACTTTGAAAGTGGATAGTTTTTCTCTGATTTTATTTGAATAGCCACGGCTGCGAAAATTGTTGGTATTTGCATTGCGTGTGAGGAGATAAACGGATCAAATTCGCCATTGTAAGCGCATGGAGATTCAACGGTTAAGAGGTTAAATCACATCATTCCAACAGAATAAGACGACATTACCTCGCCAACTAAACAATGTTTAATATCAGAATAAAACGTCATCCAATTAAATTATATTCTAAATTTGGTGAGGCATCATCTCGTTTAGCATTCTGGCAAGCCTCTTCCCCTTAGGTTATTTTTTTCTCCTACATCTTTTGAATAATTAATGCCAAGGGCGTTTCCATGACAGCCCAGTAATTAATGCGTGAGCGTAGGGAAACTTCCAAATGAAACTGTAAATGCGCGCACGGTTAGGTACAGGAGGAAAAAATTTAAGGTATACATCCATTATGCTCGGTGAACATCCGGCCCAATTATATTTTTCTACAAAAATAATAAAAAATATAAATATAAACCCGTGTCTCTTTTCCTTAATCCATTATAAGCGGGTGAAAAGTTAAGGACGTTCCTTTAATGTTCATTTTAAAGCGACTGCTTAGCGTTGCCGCTCTTTTCTCCGAAGGAGAGTTGGCTCCATCCGAATACGGGCAGTCAGAAAGATAGAGAGAGAGGGTGGATAGTGTTAATGGCCTACTCGACACCCTTTACTCAGTTCCTAACCCCGACGCACTTCCACTCTTGCAAATTAGGTCAGGAAAGTGAAAGGGAAAATGGTTTTCCGAGGGGGATGGGGAAAAAGCGAGAGAGAGAGAGAGAAATAGAGCTTCCGCAATTTAATCGGTTGAAGTGACTGGCCAAAACCGACTTGATCTTATACACGGTGTGGCAGAGAGAAAGATCCATTTTAAACAATGCATAGAATTAGAATAGCGCGCCACGGATTATGGAATTGCGGGGGAGCGTGTGTGTGTTGGAGTGGAATTTTAACACTTCCTTCAGGGTAAGGTGGGATGCACTCGCTTTATTAAATTTGAGCGAGTCAGTCACAGTATAATCTAAGCGACTGCGTCTAATCCGGGTTTTACACTCTCTTGCAAACCTTTGATGCTAAAAAGGTTGTATGATCTACGGATCAACCTGCTTGTTTTCTCTATGAGAATGTATTTTTCGAGGAGAAAATAAACCTTATTGTATGCGCACAAAAGATGAGGTTTTCTCTTTTTAGGGGCGTTTCACTTACAGCGTGAGCGCCTATTATCGTCGGTCTGTCCGTCCGTCCGTCCGCATGTTCGTTCTCGGCTTGTACCAAACGGATTTTCGTGAAATTTGATAATGACTTTCAATAAAATATAATAAGAAAATCGCAAAAGTGAATCACGTACGCCAATCAGGGGTACCATTTTACTGAGGACAAAAAATTAAATTTTCGTCATATCTCGTAAAGTATTGCTCATATCAAAATATTTTTCAAATAAAAGTTGTAGAACTAGTAAAGCAGAGTATTTCCTTTCCTATATAATTTTATCGTATTAGTAGCCGTTATTGATAAAATCAAACAAGAATGTCTTAATTCGAGTTGAACTTTCTTGCATGGTTACTTCTTCATTGTTGCTAACATAAACAATTTCACAAACAAATGTTTAATTTCCTTACGTGCGCATGCAATATTTTTAAATCGGAAGAAAATTGATTAGTTATGACGAAGAAAAAACTTTAAAACGCTGTTTCTCTTACGTACAGGTATATAATTTCTTTCTAATACTCCTTTGCACGAAACGCGCCCATTTGTGATACGTTGTACACTTTCCTAACTTGTTTATTCCTATCAAAAGTTGGAGGTCCTCGCGAACAAAAAAAGACAAATATTTTTTAAAAAATGAGTGCCTAATCCAGCATGTTATAAACCACATTTTTCTTTGTTCCTACAATGTCGTGATAACAGATGTTAGAAATTTAAACGAAAGTTACTCCAATAAAATTGTTTAATTTATTTGTTTCAGAATTCCTTATGAAATGCCATTTTTCTCTAAATAAGTTCCTGCAAAGAGGGGGTCGTCTTATAGTCGGATAAATATGGTAGTTTTACTGGGAAATTTCAGTAACGAGTTTATCTGACAGAAAATAAGGCGATGCTATCATTAACGCAGTTTTTTGTCCATGAGTTTCAAAGATATATACAAACTGCAACAAATTATTAAAATATATGCACTAGAAATACATATTTAGTGTATATTGTATTTTTTTAAATATCCAAAATCCTCTAACCTTTCTTTTCACACATATGCCTCGTTTTAATGGAAAACGTGTTTTTCTGCTTGCATTACCTCACCACTGACTATGTTTTTTGGCTCAACAAGCAAAGTGAGATGTGTTAGTTCAACATTTTAGTATTCAAATAGAGAATATTTGAGAAATTTCAATTTAAAATTTCATTTGATAGGCGATTTTTTATTACGTCCTTCTATGCTTTATGAAAAGCTGCCACAAACCTGTTTACAAATGCAAGAAGACCATAACCCCGGTTAAAATATCTGAGTGTAATTGGAATCGCTTTATTTATTGCCTGATGGAAAGTGATAGTGTTTGTTTTACAGTCGGCTAAAAAGCATACTTATGGCTGAGTCACACAGGAGATTGATTGAAAGGATCGATATTTTGCTCGTGGTTGGCAACTTAATATAGGTATTTTTCAATAAAACTAATGTAATCCTTTGATGTTTGCTGTATACAGTTTGAAATATAGAATTTTATCGGCGAAAAGGACGAGTTTGAATCACTGAAGGTAATTTAAGGTTGAATATTTTTCCACAAAATTGTAATACCTGTGATTTATATAAAAAGAAAGAAAAATGTCTTTATGGTCGAGGCTAAATAACTCTCTCTTCCACCTATTAATGGTTACAGAAATATGTAGGTTAGAAAAACATTTATGCATTTCCAGTGTAATTTATTGAATTTTTCATAACGGAAATATATGCTGTAAATGGATAAAATATTACAATTATCACAAGGGCATTGCTTTATTTTCTGACGGATTTTTCGCATCTTTATTCCTGATTTTAATCATTCTTTCGTAATGTTGCGCACCCGCCATTACATTAGTGTCGGTATAATTGGATCTCCAGTTTGATGCGAAAATTATCCATCGGACGGTGTCAAATGTCCCAAGGAATGTTAGG
This sequence comes from Uropetala carovei, assembly GCA_036926305.1. Classification (NCBI taxonomy): domain Eukaryota; kingdom Metazoa; phylum Arthropoda; class Insecta; order Odonata; family Petaluridae; genus Uropetala; species Uropetala carovei. The sequence goes on from JAXCHB010000210.1 coordinate 1,736,434, forward strand.
GTCTAGAGCGGCGGACGTCCTGTTAACTGTAATTTCGATCGTGTTCGTTGTCCGATCCCTAGCAGTTATGCAACCCAAACGGTTTTGTGTCGAGCCACGGCGTTTTGATTAACGCGATAGGCAATTCTGCATTGCGTAATCTCTCCGTTGGAGTGATGCTTGCAGCAGTACAAATTTATACGTTTCCTGCCAAATGAGGAAAATGTAATACGCTGAGATAAAAAAATCGATCTATTTAACATTAAAATTTTTTTATACAAATGTTAAAACTTTTTGCATAAAATTATTATGTTATTTGAATCCTACTTGTCAAATTACTAGTTTTTGAAGAGAAAAGGTATGTAGTTATATAAGCAATGATAAAAATTTAGTGATAAGAATGAATACGTATTGTAAGATTTTATTTGATAGCATTACGATGGCTACTCTGTATAAAGTTATGGGCGTATTTGATGTTGTCTGGTAGTATTTAATTATCTTGTTAAATTGTTTCGGTAGTTGCTTACTCGCATATATTTGGATTAGTAAATACAAAATAATATTCTTTTACAGGCCACACATTTAATAATATAAATATATATATACCACCCAATTTTCGAGTAGTCTTATAAAAGAAAGATCTAATTTGAAGAAATCATTTGCAGATAAATTACACCAACATTCTCATTTTATTTATGTGTCTTTTAATTTCTTTAATTATCACCCATTACCTGAGCGGAAAGTTAAATATAAATTTATATTAAGTTTAATTGAATTTATCCAGTTTCTTATTGTCGTCTTACCAAATAGATATAATTGTCTTCTTAAAAATGCATATTCCTGAGGTATTTTCAACCAAAATGTCGTTAAGTAGTCAACATATTATTTTATTTAAAACGCATAACTAAATTCTCAAATTTACTCTGTAATGTGCTTGATGAATTCGTATTTATGTTATCGTAGCTGACAATTTAATATAAATATTATTACAGACGAGCCCATAAAGAGAAAAAGTATTCTAAAAGGCGAATTTTAAAAATAAATATTGATTTAACTATCGACGCGAAATAAGCTGAATTTAATCTTGCGAATAATAATTATTAGTTTGAACGGTTGGATTTTTACAGGGGAAGTAGGAACAGGAAATATTTCTGTGAAAAGTTTGAAAAATGACGCGTAAACAGGTATTATATTTTCAAATAAAATCGCGCATAAAGACCCCTTATCGTGCTGGGACAGCTTCCTTAACTTCATCTGACGGCGGCACCAAACGAAAACCTGCAATCGCGCGCGTGCGACTTGACGTCGGAAGCAGCGCATGTAAAAATGTTTGAAAGTGTCTCGCGGCATATTTTCGATTCGCCGAAAGAATTCTGCTGCTCCGTTGAGATAAAAAGGAACTCAGCCTGGTTTTATTTTATTCGGGAGAATCATAGAAAAGAATGCGCGGATGCTTTCTCAATTTTAGTGGATGAATATCGCTCCCGCTATTCATGTCGTGTTCCTCTCTCTTGCATGGCGACGTAAAAATTTCAGAATACAGCTTTGGATTTTTTATTAAAGGTATGTTTTTCGGGCATCGAATCTCTCGTGATGTTCGTCGGGTATCATTTCCAAAAAGAGAAAAATCATTCTCGGAGTCTTCCATTTTTGCTGTCATTGAAAATCTATGGATTCGGAAGAGAGATACAGTGAAATAAAGAAAATTTCAACGTAGATATAGCTAGACTTGGACTAGGTGCGCGAATTTCAATAGAATATACTTATTACTGAGTACCAATCTGGATAAATTTCAAAATTCCGATTATTAGGTTTATTTTTTCCAAGCTTCAAACGTTAATTAAGAATTAGTAGAATCTATTTTTCTGTCTCATATATACACACGCACGCGCGCGCGCGCACACACACACACACATATATATCATCGTCATCATAGGTAGTCTGTCCGTTGACAGGTCCGTGATTATTCTAGGTTAAACTTGGTTCTCCATATCGTATATATATATATATCTATATATATATATATATATATATCGTATCGTATATATATATATATATATACGATATGGAGAACCAAGTTTAACCTAGAATAATCACGGACCTGTCAACGGACAGACTACCTATGATGACGATGATATATATGTATGTAAAAATGGTCTAAATGTGAAGATCAGCTTTGTCTCAATGTAGTCAGAAGTGGGGCATTTTAGCTTTTGAAGGCCTTGGGCGGTAGTCATATCCTTGGCCTCTTCACCTTATTAGGCATTACATTTAAGGTTCGCTTTCTTTCTCTCCAAACTATAGCGACGTACAAAAATATACACTGGCTAATGTGTTTCACATTATATCATATTTAATCTAGGGAAGGTTAATAATTTTTCATTTAATTAATTTTTGAAAAAATCTTCTTATCCTTTTTGGTATCCCATAGTTTTAGTTTCTTAGTTTAAAATTGGTGTGCAATTCCAGAAATTACGCGCAAGAGTAGCAAAATATAAACATTTTTACCTTTCGTGATTGTGAATTCTTTGTAAATTAAATCGACTACTAATTTGATAACACTAATATAATCATTTTAGAAATAGAATGTGCGATAAGTATTAACTTTCCACTAGTTCGCCTTTTTCGTAAACCTCATAAGAGATCCCACTGACATACAGTTATAACACTCCTCCGAGTTGTTCGTTGGGTAATTTTTATTTATTTTCTAAAAATTATTTATAATATACTCTTAAATAATTTGTAACTTTGTGTGTATATATAGACTAAGCTCAAGGTTCACGTGTATATATATATACACGTGAACCTTGAGCTTAGTCTCAAAAGGAGATAGGTTGTAAATTGTGGTTGGACAATAAGTAGACGTGGAAGTGGATTCATGTGTAGTAATCCGTTCCTTTGCGATTTCATCTTCTCGTACGTCCGTCAGAGCGTAAAGAAATTTTCCGTAGCGTGACCTATTTGTCCACGGTCCAAAAAAATAATCCTAGCCGCAGCTACGAACGGGATTTAAAAAAAAAGACTTAAAACCTCACGCAAATCCTCTTTCATTAGTTTTAAAGTATTTTTCTGTTTCTAAAACTATGAGGGATTTCGCGAAATTGTTTTTTGTAATGTAGCGTCCCGAGATAAAATATTCATACACATGAAGCTTTTGTCTGATTTTACGCAAATTCTGATGTTTCTAGCTTGCGTTTCGTTTTTGAGAGGTTTCTTTTTTTAAATGGGTTGAGGAAGTACTTAAATATTTAACTTTTCAATTTAACACGGAATTAGGAGCATTAAAGCGTGCTTGTTTACATCCTTATATGGACTCGTTATCTCTTCAACATAGTGGCTTATTTTTCGTTTTGAAAATGAGGAGAAGAATTTTAATCAAGGATCTAATAACGTGATTACTCGGAAAACACAATTTAATCTTCAAGTAAGGCATTACATTCACGTGTGGACTAATAACTTCCTCGCGCACACTAGACAGTTAAGTTTAAGATGTTTAAATAGCAAAAGCGAATTTCGACAGGATTTCTCTACATGAATTCAAACAACGAAAGGAACGAGGATTTAAGTCTTGTCTCTATACTCTAGCACTTCTTTTTAAATGCAAATTTCAAATTTTAATAAAAAAATTACTAAATTATTTTAATCACTTTAGCTAAATAACATATTAAAGTAATGTGAACATTTTATATTGAGGCCGATTATATGGTAATATTTGCTGTTTGCTCATTTGATTTGATCTATTTTTATCATTTATCTATTCTTATTTAAATTAAAGATTGGCTTTATGTGATAATGCTAGTGTTTTCATTGAGATATCTGCCAATCAATCTAATCAACATATTGAAAGCATTGCCATTTTATGAAGTAGGATCGCAACTTGGAGTTTTAGATAGATAGTACCCATTCAATTGACTACAACATCATCTATGTATAGAAATCACGTCATGACGACGGGAAACATGAAATACGAGGAAAAAGCTCTTCTAGGGAGTTGGGTGCTTTTTCTTCCTGAGATCAAGCGATCGACTTGTCAGTTTTTGAGGGCAGCTATGATGGCCTTTTCCATCAATTCTGACGGACAGCTGCGTGCACGAAAGGTAATTGAGTTCGGATCTGAATAAGGGTTCATTCAATCATGCACAAAGTTATCTACCATGCCCGTGGCGGGAAGAGTGATGAATCAACCAAAATTTGTGATGTATTGGCAGTGTACACACGATAGTTGCTTGGAGATCAATGAGAGAACACACACCTGCCAAAAAAAAAAATCGAGTTCTCACATTTTTTTACTCGAAAATTTAAAATGGAGTGGAAAGAAAAGGACGATGAAGTTGCCTCTGAAGTTACTGAAAAAATATTTTGTGGTGGTGACTTCGTTAAGTGAGCGTTTTTTGGGTAGATATTTTTTAAAAGGCAATTAGTTTACTGTCTCTGGAACGTTCGTTACTTTAAATAATTTACTGAAAGAATAATGTACGTGGATTGGATTACCCAAAAAGGATAAGATGGTATAATTTAATTTTTGCCTTACATCACATTCTATATAGAAAATATGGCAAAACCTACCGATCTTCATAGTTGAGTATGTTAATATTTATAAGCTCAAGATTAGCAAGACATGCGCAGCTTGTATAAAAAATTAGATAAATATATATAGTCTGTGTTCAAACTCAGAGAGGATGTATTTCTCAAATCACATTCCGTTGTTTTTATGTCGAACGATGTTTCCACCTGACTGATTCGGACTAGTTTGTTTCCTGGAAGCTTAAGGACCATATTTTATGTTAAAAGACGTGCGGATACGTATTATAAATGACGAATCATGTAAAATAAACAAAAGTAAAACGACTCGAAATGACTATTTCATTGCCTTAGGTAAACCAATTTCTAAACCTTAATATTATTGGATACATTCGATAACTACTCGTTTAAACAAAGATTATTGTTACTGATGCTTCTAAAGGGAAGTTTACCAAGCATGAAGTAATTTTTTTATAGTAAAGGAACAGTTTTTAAATCATTTGAGCGATTTATTCTTAGAAAATCTCATTTGAAAAGTGAAAAGATATAAATACAACGTTACTTACAAAATTGAACTTATATAAGGCAGTTAAAAGAATTGAGTAAAAGTTTTTTAATGACCTCCACAAATTCAATTAAATTTTTAATAAAATATAATTATAAGATATAATAAAAATATGATTGATAATATAAAATTAATTAAAAATTAAACGATTTCCAGGAGGGAAAAATACAATTCAAAATGTAGGACGTTGTAGGAGCGGGATAGCTAAAAAAAACTACGTAATTAAATATATTTTCGTATGACGACGAAAAAAGTGGCCTTTTTTTCCTACCAGCGAGAGTGAATTTGCCTTCGCTAATTTGACATTTAAATTTCACCGAGGAAGTACAAAGTTACGTGAAATGAGCCGGCGGAATCCTAAATTTTCTATAAAATGAAACGGAAGTGAATTTCCGGGTTATTTATTCAAAATGACTCATTAATGAGTGGGTCACCGAATCAATTACGGACGATAACAAATATTCAACACGATATTGAAAATTCGATTCTCATTTATTTTTTCCGTTATTATCGATCGCCTGGATCGATTAAAAACTTGTGATCGGAATCCTATGCGTGTAATTAAATTTTAAATTAGGGCTTGTCCTCGCACGTACGGAAGAGCTTAAAAAAAAAACTAAAATAAAACTTTGGGAAATCCGAGCCTCTAGAACTTTTCTTAACTCGTTCTAAGAAGTCTAATAGGTTATTCTGGAGACTAGGTAGTAACAGTAAAAATAATCCAGGAAAACGGTGATGGGATGATATGGCTGGAATCCAATTGCCATATTGTAAAAGTTTTTTTCCCTAATTTTCTTTTTGGAAGGCGCAGCATTAGATCCTCTCAGGTGTAATGCGGAAAGCACTAAGTAGAATCCTGTAGTCGTTGGAGATTTATTTTTTTACCTACGACTTTTTCCCTTAGCTCCCGATAAACATGGCATTGCCTCTGTAGCTAACATTTTGAATGGACTTATGAAGTTTTATTTCAGTTTTTTAATTGAGTTGTATTTGCGGTTGCTACCCGATGATTTACCCCGCAAGTAGCGTTTATTCATCAATCTCTCTCTCTCTTTCTTTTTTTGAAAATTTATATTCTCTACTGCGCTAAACATTTCAGCGCCTTGCAAGAAGATGCAAATATTTGCAATGTGTTTTGAATTTTTATTTTAAAATCTATTTAGATGTGAGTTATGAATTCGGATTTCGGACATTCATTAATCCGAAGCTTTAAAGTTCCTTTTTTCAGCTGATATGCATTATTAAACGTGTGCCTTATACCGAACAAGTTAGAAAAGTGTTCAGCGTATCACAAATGGGCGCGTTTCGTGCAATTAAGTATTTGAAAGAAATGATATACCTGTACGTAAGGGAAACAGCGTTTTAAAGTTTTTTCTTTGTCATAACTAATCAATTTTCTTCCGATTTAAAAATATTGCATGCGCACGTAAGGAAATTAAACATTTGTTTGTGAAATTGTTTATGTTAGCAACAATGAAGAAGTAACCATGCAAGAAAGTTCAACTCGAATTGAGACATTCTTATTTGATTTTATCAATAACGGCTGCTCATACGATAAAATTATGTAGGAAAGGAAATACTCTGCTTTACTAGTTCTACAACTTTTATTTGATAAATATTTTTATATGACTAATACTTTACGAGATATGACGGAAAGTTAATTTTTTAGCACCAGTAAAGTAATACCCCTGATTGGCATACGTGATTCATTTTTGCGATTTTCTTATTATCTTTGATTGCAAGTCCTTAATATCAAATTTCATGAAAATCCGTTTTGGTAGAAGCCGAGAACGAACATGCGGACGGACGGACAGATAGACGATAATAAGCGCTCATGCTGTAAGCGAAACGCGCGTTAAAACAGTTTAGGATCCGGAAATTTAATATTTTTAAGAAATTCAGCGATGATAGATTTAATAATCGTGACAACCTCGGACACTGCTGTTTTACTTTGGCAACCTTCATTTAATATATTAAATTTTGTTTTATAATTCATTAAAATATAGATAAAAATAAATTTAAGTTAATTTATAACCCATTTAAAAATTTATAGATTAATTGTGATTGAATTGTTTACTAAAATTGTAATCACGCTCAGGACTTCTATTTAAATTATTGATCGCTGCAAAAGCTTTATATTGAGGGTGCGTTTTGTTGAGAATATATGTTCCTGTTTTGACCTTTTCCATTGTTAAGTAAAAAACATCTTTAAGTATTTTCTTTAGTAAACCGAAAGCTTTTTTAAATTCCCAATGCATGCGTTTCTAACTTCCATCGAAATGCCATAAAAAAAGTTCCAGCCGTAATTAATCGCCTTTTCGTCCGGGACGCGACGTGGGAAAGAGGCGGAAAAAGTAACATCGGTGGGAAACTCGCGAAAATCTAACGGAAGTAATTCGACTCTATTTCCCGTCCAATCTAACCCTATCGACCCGCCTCGCAATTGTTGCCACTTCGCCTCACTTCCTTCTAAAATCCCTCTCTCCCTCTTTCCTCCCTTTCTAGTGCGTCTTTCCACGGTCTTTTATTATCCCCTTAGCATCTGCTCGACCCCGTTTCGTTCATCTTAACGTCCTTTCCGCCGCCGCCGCCATTTGTTATCAACTCCACCCAACAATTCCTCCATCCACTGATGAGTGGTTTTTAAGGTATTTAGGTCACGGACTCGCCCATCTATGACTGCTTTCCGGAAAATTCTCGTCACGAATCGAACTAGCGTTTCTATGATTCCAGTTGGTCTTATTTTTGCGTGCTAAAAGGGCTGGGAATGAATTGAGTAAGCTGTATGCGTATCGGAAGTTTAGACTAACGGGGATGAATACGTTTCGAGGTGATTCGATAAGGTGCAGTACCACTCAACTCGGAGTAAATAGACAGAGCATGGGTAAAGGGAGGTAAAACAGATGAATTGCAAAATCGATGTGCAATTTTTTATTTAAAAATTGGAAATGTCGGTATATATTTATCACTACAAAAGCATACCTATATCGAAAATAATTTTTTATCCGACACTAAAATTGTTTTTCAACGTGTTTCTTATATTTTTATTTATTGATTATTTATTGTTTATTTATTGTTTATTTATCTTTTATTTATCTTTTATTTATTGTTTATTTTATTTGTTTTTCACTAGCACATATACAGCACTTTTTGTCCTCATACAATTATCGGAATAACAATAACAAGGACGAAATACATACGGCCATGCCCTCGGCAGGATTCGAACTCGCGACCTCAGCATTGGGAGCTAGACCCGCTAACCATCCCTCCGCCAAGGTCGGCATATATTGAAATTATGATATTTTTGGAGTTGGTTTTTTGTTGAAAATATCGAAGATTTTAGGAATAAACGACGAACCTGTTTTAAGCTTTTATCAATTTGCCTTTTTCAGTTAATTTCATCAAAATTTAACATGATTTTCAATTTAATATTTCTTATTTTTTCTTGTCATCAAAATCAAGCACTTGCTTCATTTTAAATGAGCGTCATGAATCGCTACGCTTAGAGTACGTCATTCAGTCATAGGTAAAATATCCCTTCTTTGAAATGGATAATGAGGCATTCAAGTAAATTAGAAATTATTATTCTTAAAGTAAGTAATGTTGGGAATATTGAATTTAGAATAATCACGTGATTAAATTAAACATACTTATATAATGTAAATTTCCATTAATCCGTGTTAGCTACCTACATTTTAGCATTTTAATTAACATTCCTTTCATAATCGAAAAATTAAAAGCCAAAAACATATATGAATTCCCGTATTAATATGCTTCGCATTTTTACGTGTACTTCTTTTATCACATATAAATTACCATGCTAAAATTATGCTGATTTTACGGCCTAGAAACTAACAAGAGGTATTTAAACAATCTTACATTTCGGGAAGATAAGTTTTCGATTTTCCACTGTCTGCTTAGGCGTTAAGGGCTGAAACGCTATAAGAGCCTTAACTACCGCACTTAAGCTGACAGCCTTCCCATCCACTCAAAAGGAAAATAAATTCTTATGCCTTTTTTCTCCCTGCCTCGAGTAATAACACGATCTCCTCATCCATCCTTTTTCTTCCCTCTTCTCTATCTATAGATTTCGTCCACGTATTTGCCAACCTATTCTCTCTTTCACGCTTCAGGCGATCGCATCTTCGTCGATTTTTTCTGCTTCGTTTCTTTCTGGTGATAATGTAAATATGTTTTGGAGACATTTATCGAGCGAAAAACTGCTGCTTAATTCTTAGGATGATTTTGATTACTGTTTTAAGGAAGGATCTGATCTTAACGATGGGAATATTTTAGTTTTAGGACCGGTATTGTTTAGAATCTGTAAATAAATTATAACGATTAGCATATTTGACTGTTGGCAGACATCATATAGACAAAAATTGTTATTTTTTGTCCTTTTATAAACTAGTGAATTTTTATTAAACCTATACCGGAATCGGTTAATAATTCCATTTATTATTTGCAAAAGCAAAATTTCCTGAATATACAGTAACTGTTCAATTGTAATGGAAATGCAGCTTTGAAACTATTAGAATTATGATAATTTTTCCTTCGCCTAATTTTTTGGCCGCAACCAAAATTCCGGCCGCAATGACCAATATCCTCCAATAGTTCACTTGTGATAAATGATTAAATAAATAGGAATTAAATAAGTAAATGAATTTAAGCTCTCAAGTCATTAAAATTGAACAAGTTGTTAGAAGCAATGGCATATTTGGGTATTGACAGCCAAGGAAGACCTTTGAAGATCCACCCAAGATAGCTTGGCAATCAAATTATAGGTTGTTAACAAGGGATTAAGAACCATTGTCCTAGTCTCTCCTTAATTCACTATCAAAATTTCAGTACATATATATTACCTTTATCTTTGGACACATACATCACACTTCTTCCACTATTGTTTTCTCCTACCTTTTGCGCCATTATCTTCCTCTTTCCGGCTTGTTTCTCATCCATCGTCTCTATTTTTATCTCCGATTCTCCTTCTCGTCCTGTACTTTGCCTCACTCCATCTCCATTTCATCCTCCTACTCATCTATGATTCAATTCCCTTTCACTCACACTTATTCGAAGTTTCAAAATTTCTATTCACGTTCTTATCCCATCGCTTGAGCTGAATTCGACCTTTTTTTTTTAGAAATGTCCATCCCAAGTTTGCGTCACGTCATATCCGAAAACTTTTCTTTCGCAATCTCTAACAGGCCTGCTCTGAATTTCCCCGATTCTCCCTCTCTGATTCACTTCCTCATTCTCTGTCCTCTCCATTCATCTCTCTATCTCTCTCCCAGCTTTGTTTACGCAAGATTTCGCTCCTTCTCCAACCCTTTCATTCCTAAAATATTCCGCCAACTTGTGTATAATCCGTCCGCCGAAAGAATAGCCCTGTGTTGTTTTTGGTAGGGGAGAATACGGCGTTGCCAAGTATCGCTGGATGTTAAATAAATGTCCCCATTCTAATAATTCCATCTTCTCTTTGAGCTCAAATTGAAGGCTGTGTGTTGTCGTTTTCATGGAGGCAGAACTAACTGCGGAGATTCTGATTGTATCAGTCACGTAGCTAACAGCATTTGGTCATTCCGTTGGAAGGATGGACTATGTTATTCTTCGTCCCCGTTATGTTTCAGGTTCCGTTTTCGTTCTTTGTCCTTCCATCACGTCTATTGTCAGTTGGATTTTTCTGGATTTCTCCATCTTTTCCCTTTCTTCCGCCTCCTGTCCTATCTTTTCTCTTTCCGCATCACTCCCTCCGTCTAATCTTTCGATGCGCGTAACATTTTTGCCATCTTCGTGTCGCTTCTTCGTATTTTTTCCTTTTATCCGTCATCTTTTTCTCACGTTCTGTTCTCTCTCCGTCTCTGTTCCTCACAAACTGTTCTCCCTACATATCGTCTGTGTGTATTTGTTGTCTCTCCCGAACAATCTTCCCATTTCCCTTTTCATTCCCTCTTCAATTTTCAATCCATCAGATCCCCCGTCCGTTCTTTTACCCGTCACTCAAAAGCCGTCCATGCCATCGTAACGTTACTTTTTTCACATCCTCGCGTCTTCTTCTCCATCCTGCACAAATTCAAGGTTCGCTCTTTCCTTCTCATTCACATCTTCTCCCCCGGTTCCTTTCCATCCCTTACCGGCTCCTCTTCCCTCGCTGCATACTCTATTCTTCTCGCGTACTCTTCCCTCTCCCACCCTCCTCTCCCCGTTCTAACTTCCAATTTCCAACCCTTCCTCTATCTTGCTCATCTTTCCAGCGTCTCCCTCTTAGCATCCCTTCAATTTTCTTCCCTTATTATTTTCCCACTCTGCCTATTTCGCTCATCTTCCTCGCCCACCACACTTACCAAAACGGGAACTTTCAATCTCGCCCTCCTCTCCCACCCCTCATCTCCCTCCCTCCTTTCCTTTCATCCTCACCCACGCTCGACTCTCTCATTCTCCCAACTCCCTGCCTCTGTATCCTCTCTCCCTCCTCCCTCTTTGTCCCTCCCTCCCTCTCTCTCCATCTCCCCCTTCCTCTCTCTCTCCCTCCCTCTCTCCCTCCCTCTCTCCCTCCGTCTCTCCCTCCCTCTCTCTGCCTCCTTTCTCTCTCTCTCAACCGTCTTTTCTTTCTTTCACTCACAATCACCCTTGATTCCCCTCTCTCTCTCTCCCTCTCTCTCCATCTCCCCCTTCTTCTCTCCCTCCCTCTCTCTGCCTCCTTTCTCTCTCTCTCTGCCTCCTTTCTCTCTCTCTCAACCGTCTTTTCTTTCTTTCACTCACAATCACCCTTGATTCCTCTCCCTCTCTCTCTCTCCCTCCCTCTCTCTCCCTCCCTCCCTCTCTCTCCCTCCCTCCCTCTCTCTCCATCTCCCCCTTCTCTCCCTCCCTCTCTCTGCCTCCTTTCTCTCTCTCTCAACCGTCTTTTCTTTCTTTCACTCACAATCACCCTTGATTCCACGCTTTCCCCTACCTTCTCTCCCTTTTTCCCTTCCCTTCTTCCAACTACCGCTCTCTCTCTCTCTCCCGCCTTCCCACTCTTTTCCTGTCCACGCATTTCTTCCTGCTCTTCTCTCTCATCCTTCCCTCTTTCTCCCTTTCCCCCTCTCCCATCCTCCACCGCCAGTCAAAGAACACCCTCGATGTGAACGATAGGACACCTACGGAGATAATCGAATTAAAAACCAACTCAATTACTCACCTCCCCTTTTGTCTTCTCATTTCAAGCCTTTTCCCTCCACCGTCACTACATCTCCCCCACCCACTCCTATCTCGCCTTCAAGGACTACGCTATCCTCCTGCCCCTCCTCCAATCTCCCCATGCCCCATCTCTCGACTCGACTCAATCTACGAAACGCTCCCTTCCCTCCTCACGTATCGGCGAGTCCTTCCTCCTTCCTCCTCCTCCTCTCTGTCACCACCGCGTGTGTTGAAAGGAGAGGTAAGATGGCGCCTTGCCAGCACTTCCAACCCATTCTCTCCCTCCTACATCCCCATCCACCTAAACTCCTATCCCACTCTTTTTACTATTCTCCTGATTTGCATTCTGAAGGCACTGAATTCGATATTCCAATGGTTGCCAGCACTTCTTACAACGCTTCGCGCTCTTTTTTCCCTTTTTCTTCTCCGTTCCGCGCTTGCCTGGTCCTATCTTTTTTTTCCGCGAACATTTCTCGGCTATACGTGTCTCTAGAGTAGTGTCCTAATCTTCCGCTTCGGTCGGACGGGTTCATTCGGCGCTGGAGTCGCCGTGAGGAAAGTTTTCCGGTGAAGAACCTAAGGTCAAAATTTACGATTTTTGGGTCTGATGAAAGTTCCGATTTATGGAATATGTAGTTACGGAATGCACGTTAGGGACGGTTTACACTTTGCCCTCATTAAATCCTAAACATGGGACTGCGTTTCGAAGCAATGTTTTGGAAGCATTCTCTAAGAAAAAAGAATTTGGTCGAATATTTTTGAAAACCAAAAATTTTGGTTAAAGGTATCATATCTTCTCCTGGCCAGTTGATACGAATGCCTCCCGTGTCTACTGCTGGGAAACATTAAAGGGGATAAGTCAAAGGCAGAGAAGCGGATTCCCTATGATACTAAAGTTCTCCATTGTTTTCTTTTACTATCCGAAACTTCTTATAGATTGTCTGTTTCCTTTTCTGAAGTAATTTCGGGATTACTTTGTTAAATAACTGGTTTGATAAGTATACGAACCTTTATTAATAGCTTTAATAAGTATAAACGGAAGTTTTTGATCAAAAACGTTCTTAGATGCATTAAATTACACTCATTTCCATCTTATAATGATACCAAATGCGTCCACATCGACATTGCTCGTTTGTGTCAAAACGAAGAATCAGAAAAGCAAATCCCTTGAATTGTTAAGCGACAATAGTAGTACCGCTATATGGTTGCCTTAGGTTTCAAGGATTCCAGTTCCCATAGAAATGAGGTTTATTTTTCCTTTAGTGAAATCTAATCCTTTTAGGAAAAATAACTCATCGGATGGAATCAGGTAATGGAGACTTGATTTTTTTAAGCTTTCGGCTCGTGCGTTCCCTGTGTCGTGTATGAGTCTTTGCTTTTGATCCGTAAGTGCTCGTATGCACTCCAAGTAATTGAATAAAATATGTATCGCTAGATGGAGTCGACGCAGCTTAGTTTCTCTGACTTCTATAGTTCTGCATCAAAGCACTCCTTACATTTTTATAGTTATTTGATACTATAAAGTCATTCTGATATTGTAGGAAAATCACTCATATCTTTGGGGTTTTTTCCCGCAACAACAGTATGCCCATAATAATGCAATTATAAAATATTTTTCGATGACCAATTATTCTCTCATAAAATACAGATAAAACTCCTAAAACTATTCTACGAAGAATTCGCCAGTTAACTATCAAAAGCGGTTAATATTTATAAGAGCTTTATTATCGCTATTATAAGTACGTTGAGCTCATCAATGATTTCCTCTCGTCTAGTTTCTAGCTAATTTCCCGGTATGTGACCATAGGGGGGCGGGGGGGGGGGTTCATATTTTAAGTACTTAAAAATAATTCAACTGTACCATTGGAGATAGATAATGATAAGCTTTTATGGACTCTCTTTCTAGGTATGTGTATGCATACATCTCATTACAGCAAAAACTATTAACAGTTTAAAACTTGAAGATCGTTTTATTTAAACAAATGAAATATCATTATTTTCCCAGCTATTTATTTCCAACGTATTTCATAAGACTAAAATGTTACTGTTCGTTGTTTTACTTTTTCTCGTGACATGCCCGCTCAGAGATCTCGGTCCTTTTCAATCTCGTAATCCAGTTCCACTTCTTTCGTTAACTCGCAAAGGAAGAATAAAAAAAAGAAAATGCGGAGGTCTCGTAGACACTAATACTGCAAAGTGACCGTGAGGTACAGTAGCCGTTAAGTGGCCTGCAGAGTATGGCTTCTGTTTCCCTTGGCTGGAATTCTGTTTTAACTCCAGACCAAAAAAACTCCAGTGCGTGTTATTTTTTAAAAAAAAGAGAAATTATCGCACTTCCAACAAGAAAATGCTGAAACTTTGTTGCTGGATTTGAAGTTTAAAGTAAAAGAAGCAAGAATAAATTTGGAAAATTTGTATATTTCTGGAAATTGTTGAGTTAAATCAAAGAATTTATTTGAATTAGAAAAAGGAGATATGATATTAAATCAGAATTAGTGACATCTCATTTTGATATCGGTATTTATAAACTTTATTATTACTTATATGAAACTTTATATCGGCAGCTTATTCTTATTTACTTTTTGTTGTGATTTGTGGGACCTTGTGACTTCAAACGACTCTAGCGCTATTAGGCTTCTCAATCTAATTCACAAAGCAATGGAGGAGAGAAGCAATAAGGGGAGCAACGGCTCTACGTACCTTCCGAAGGACAGAGCGCTGATTTGCGTGTTCTCCTCTAAACACAGGGATAGGGGGCCGCTAAACCTCTGAAAAAATCCCATTTATGCAGTTGGCGTAGCAAGCCATGGCCTCCCCACTACGTCACGGCACTCCCCGCCAAAATATTCAGAATTCTCGTTTATGATTCTATTATATATCACGTACCATATCGGGATATATACTGTTATCATTTTCAAAAGTTACCAGTCAACCTTAATGATTTCAATACCAATCTGTTTATGATTGCAATGGAATTTTATAGATTAATATCCTGTCAAATTAAAAAAAGAGACACATCATCACATGTCGGAATCATGAGGCTGTATTGAGAATAAGCTAAAGAAAATTTTTATTTGAGTATTTATAGTATTAAGGTCCCTGCGTTTTTATTAATGTTTATTGCCAAATAGACGGTACAGTAATCACTCAATGTTAGCGACAACACGAGATATATGGTTCTATAAGATTATTTGTCTATAAAACGTGTATAATTGCCTTACGCGGGTCTTTTAATTAAGTCGTCTAAAATTTAAAACTTCTTTTACTCGTTCTGAGAAAGGTATAATTGGCGGAACGACATCATGAATGAATGCCATCATTCAATTGTCGGCACCATATTCCCAACCAGCTCACAGATAATCTGTGTTGCTGAGGCAGACATCCGCTTGCATGTAAATTGGATCATAAATACCATTAAAGGATTTATTCGGCTCGTTTTGCTTCCAACGAAGCGATAAAACCCTCGAGATGGCAGGAAAAAGTTATAAACCGTAGTAAATCTTTCGTTACTTCAAGAACTTCGCACGAATTAAATATATCCGAGAAAATTAAGATCCCATTACCGTGCCGCGGAGGACGTTTGAGCCCAGGATGGATGATAAATGGATCTGTTTATGTCAATGTGTGTTGGGGTTTCCCCTGTCCCATGCATTTCTCCGTCATCCATAGTGATGAGTTAATCATTGGCGGGTTTAACCGTTATATACGGAAGTGATGTTAGACTGACGAATATTTTGGACGCAGCATTTCGTGGCTTTAAAGGGAGTTGGGACAGCGACGCCGATGTGGAGAGTAATAATCCTCGTTCGGATCGAATTAAACGTATTTCGTAAATCAAGTTGACGTTAAATTTTCGAAAAGTATGCATATATGTTATCAGGCAGAAAATCAAGGCTGCATAACGTTCAGGGGCATGTGTAGTTGGTGTTGTCTAACACAAAGGATTACGAATGTTAAATTCCTGTAAAATAATATTGTTATAATATTCTTATTTTCATGCATTGTAAAAACCTTTTGGTTAATAATTAGTTGAATTGTGTTTTGTGATTTCACACGAAGATCCAATGAGAGCAGCTTACAATTGTTGTTGTATTTGATATATTTTATTTTACAGTACGAATATGTGCCTACTGTTTAAAAGATATCTTCGTGCTGATACAATGAAGTATAGATTTTAAAACAAGGCGTAATTCGAAAAAAATACTAAAGGTGTTGTTAAATTTCAAATTAAAGACAAAAATGAAAAATCCTGGAGCATGAAATAAATCACAGTAAATTATCATTGAGAACAAGCTTTGCTAATACTCTGACTTAAACCTTACGATACAAACACAAAAGCTAAAGTGACAAATTATCATAGGTGCTGCTTCTGCCTTTAATTACCTTATTATATTATTAATACAAGTTGGAGTACCCGGCGTTTCTCAGGAGCAGATGGAGGAAAACAGCCTCCCCTCAATTTTTGTATCGCCATATAACCCATGTTACTCGCAGGGTAAAATTATATAACTATGCGAAGTTTCGTGACGATATATTCAAAGGTGTGGATTTGTATAGCGGAAAAACGGACAGATTCAGATTTATAGATGTACATTATATGTAATATTACTAATGCCTTCAACCAGAGGCGTACCTTGGCGCTTATGGAAACATTTTAGGAAACGCCATAGTTAAGTAGAATGTAATTTTTTCTTAGTTTTAATAAATAATAACAGCGTCTTAATTATAAATAAATCAACGTTTGAGTATTAAGAATAACACTTATTTATAGGAAAATTAACTTTTCGCACTTTTGGCTAGAACGTTTAGCGCCTTTTGCAAGCGGCGCCTATGGCAAATGCCACCTTCGTCATACCCTAATTACGGCACTGCCCCCAACTAATTTCAATCTATAAAACATATTTCTAGATCCGATGGAAATGATGTTAACTCATTTCGCTCATGCTGTTCCTGATATCCTTATTTTATTTCGCGAATTCGAGTAGAAAACTTGATTTATAAATTTATTAAAATCTGAGAGAAGAACATTCGTTTCAATTGATACCGCCTAATGTATATAATTTTGTGTTATTCTTAATTCTTTGGACTACTTAATTTTGTATTAGTTTCAATCTTTCCTTTGCCGTGCTGTATTGATTTAGGAGAAAGGCTGCATAATCATTATACATTGTCACTCCTTCCACAGTTATAATGTTAAGTTCTAAGCTCTAAGCCTTAGAGAAGATTGACGGAAGCGTAGCACAAACTCATTGATCCCTTAAACACGTCAACTCCTTGTTGTGAAGGATTCAGTTGGTCCGCCGAATGGCCATGACGTAACGTAACCTCAGGCACCCTCGTCACCGCCGATGGCCGCTTCATGACGTCACCGAGTTTCGATCCCTTATTTTTATCGGGATCCGAGCTTATAAGATGTGTCGCTACGATTGATACAAACCTTTTATTAGGTCATCAAGACGACAGGGATTTGTGATCTTGGATGGGAAAATCAACAGGAAGCCTCTTTTAGGGGACTAGTCTGAACGTGATATCATTTTACGTCAAGAAAAACTCGACACTGCGAGCATCGAACCACTGCTCACACAAATCCTGTTTTATTTGTCTGGTAAAGGGATAATTCCTACCTGATGTGTTAACTTTCCAGCGTGCGTTGAGTGGGTGAAAACTTTTCATCTCCGATGACGTCAGTCCTGTCTATTGATGCCAGTACACGAGGGTTAGGCGATCGATAAGATCGCTCGTGTGAGCGATAAGTGTAATAGCCTAGATTTGGAGATTGTGATATAAGGCCGCGACACTTTCCCCAAACGTCTCAATCGAACTGGAACTATAATCGAAGCTTCGCCATTACCGCGGGAACTGTGCCTCAGTCTGTGTAGGCGAATTCCGGAAATTGTTGTGATACAGGAAACCTATATTGCCCAGGCCGTGTGAATTTTGAGAGGTATCGGAGATCACTTCAACGATAGTTTGATAAAACGTTTCAATGACGGAATTATTTCACTTCTGAACTATCTACTTTAACTGCTACGCCACCGTTTTTTCCAAATAATTAACAAAATCTAATTTTGAAATTGTTAAAACATTGCAACGATAGAATTCCGCGGTAGTAGCGAATTGAGTTTTTTGTGCACCTGTGGCTATATGCAGTTAAATTATCGAAATTCATTTCTGGCTTTTAATGAAAGCAATCGTGGGAATTTAATGTCGCTTCATTGCTGCGCTGGATTGATCGTGTCAGTGACATGGAGCAGTTTTAATTAAATTCCTTCCGTGGGCACGCAGTAACGGGTTTCCCAGAAGATCCTTTACCACCATGTTTTAAGATTGAGTAGCAATAATAAAACGCATATTTTATATTTAGTTGTTATATTTAGTTTAATATTTATTTTCATAATTTGTTGGTAATTTTTTATACGTTATTTAGCCGTCAAAATATTTATATTGATGAAGTACGTCCCTTTACCTTTGGTGTAGTGAGCTATAATTGCGATTGGGTGTTTTTCTTTAAATTGAGGAGTGTTTTATTCTTGCTACTCAATTTAGGGGTTGAGAGAAATGGTACACTGTGTGGGTCGTAGGTCTGTTAGAATAAGGTTCTTTTTGGAATTCCATCAGAGCAGTGGTCAATTAAATTGGTTACCCGTCTGTCGCTCATACGCATTATGTGCCACCATAATAACATTGGTCTGAATTGTTGACGGCTGAAGAATTATAAGATAAAGTTGTCATTTAAACAT
This sequence comes from Uropetala carovei, assembly GCA_036926305.1. NCBI lineage: Eukaryota > Metazoa > Arthropoda > Insecta > Odonata > Petaluridae > Uropetala > Uropetala carovei. Next base: position 1,755,415 of record JAXCHB010000210.1, read on the forward strand.
ATATTTCTATTGTTTTTATATAGATTCCTATCGTATGTCAATCGGTATGAAATCCAACAAGAATATCTATGCCGAAATTTTTTGTTTCTGTTAGAATTCTATTAAAAGGAAAATAATCATAACTACTGGTGGAGTAAAAATTTTATATCGATGTCTTATGTGTACGTATTTATCTAGTACGATTTTTGATCGATTTATTAATATCAAAGGAAAACCCAGATTACATTGTCAATTTGCGGTGGTTGAATTGATCAGACCATAAAACATACATTTTTCAAGACTCCATGCCCCTCTTGTGAAGATTTTTTTCAACTTCGCAAATATGGCGGAGGCCGTAAAAAAATTGAAGCTCATCATCTTCACTGCCTTTTTTTTAATATTTTTTTCTTCTCTTTCTCTCATCCGCCAAGAAAATAAATCCTTTCCCACCGTCTCCGTGTCACGGGCCGCCTCTTGTTTTATTTACTTCTTTAAGAAATCCAAGTTTGCCCTCCCCATACTCCCTGCCGTAATCTCCCTCTCCTCTTTCGGATCCCAAATCCGACCCCCTGCTGCACCTCTCATCCGCTTCATAGAACCGCCTTATCCATCGTATCAACAATTCGAATCCTTCCGTTGCTAAAGAGATCCGTCTTCTAAAACAGTTTTTTTCCCCCTTTAATAAAAAAAATCCCTTCCTCTCATTTCATTTCTGTTTCCCTTCACTACCTCTGAGCTTCATTTCCCCACTTCCTCTACCTCCTCTTTCCCTCCTTCTGTCTTTATCTTTCCCACCCTTCTCCCTTTGCCTCTCAAACCTTATCTCCCTCTCTACCTCTCCCACTCCTATTTTTCTCCTTCCTTTCTCATTTCCTACGTCATCCTCACGCTCTGACCCCTCTCTCTCTCTCCCCTCCTTCCTCCGTAACTCTCCTCTCCATCCCTCGTATCTGTATACTCCTCCCTCTCTCCCTTCTCTCTCTCTCTCCATCCCTCACCGACGAAACCTTCCCTTTTCCTGCCGCTTTATGTCATTTCCTTTCCATTGCCCTCTCTCCCACTTCCTTCCTTTAAAAAAACGGTCCACGCCATATCCCCCCTCTTTTCCTCCCTCCGTATTCCTACTTACCCATCCCTACTTCCCCCCTCCCTCTCCGCATATCTCTCTCTCTCTCTGCTATGCCGCAGAATCAGTCTCTTCATCCTTAACCCGGTAGCACACACACACACACACCTCTCTCTCTCTCTGCTCCATATCCCATACCGCTACATTTCCATCACATACCTCCGTGAGAGAACCATTTCCCATAAAACCACATCTTCCCCGCAACCGCCTTCGTCGTCTCGCAGTAGGCGACCCCATCCCGGCATGATTTTGCATGTCCCCACTGCATGGTCGGTTTTTTTTTATTCCTCGGCTACGCCGCTCACCCGACAAGACCTGACAACTCGGCCGACAGCCTTTATTTTCGGCGAGATTAAAGCTAGGTACTGCTTTGGAAATGTTATCTATCGATTCGCAAGCGTGTTCATCTGTCGGAACACTTTTTCAGTAGGTATGAATACAGATGGTAATATACACGTGCAGTCAGGCGTACATATATTCGTATACGCACATAATCATTAACACATACATATATTGGTACGATCTCGCACAAAAATAATACAATGGTCCGTACGTACTGCTATATATATATATTAATATTATTTCGATTTACATTTTCCATCGGACAAAAGGATCGGATAGGGTTGATATTTCATTACTAAGAATATTTCCTCGAATAGGTAATAGGATTTTATCCAGATGTTCTAAAGGACTTGATATTAAATGCCGTATAAATGATACTTCTGTATATAAAATATTCGGGAATGAATGGTAGAAATAATAAATATTTTCAATTCAATAAAAGAGATAATGTGAAAGTCGTTTTACCAATATTTTTTTCAAATCGGTTTGGATTCTTTGATACAGAGTCGGCTAAAATGTAAAATATTTTCAATATGTCATATTTTTTATTTTTAGGTTAAAAAATGAGCTGCAAACACGAAAAACAATACTTTTATTTGACTTTCTTCGATTATTCGAGTTATATATTAACCCCGGCACGGAAACCTAAATAGTATTGCTCAACCTTTAAAATGATCTTTATATATCCAACCAATATAGTGTGACATATTTTGAAAAAAACTACCGTTTTTATAAATTAATAATGCTGAGGAATAATAAACAGTATTTTTATAATAAAGTTACATAAGATATCGAAATGCAATAAAAATACGACTTATACTCTACGCAATGCATGCCACAACATATTTCGAGTAATTTATCCCGATCTATTCCGTTTCGTAGAACAAGCCTTGAAAAAAATTTTGAAGGTGGAATTTCCAGGGTGAGATCATGCATTGCTTTCGTATGCCACAGCAAGAGTATAATGTTGATAGATAAGCGTTGTCATTTGTAATGCTATATTTTTCCACCCATGGGACTAATAGAGTGGAGGGTTTATCAGGCTTGGCCACTCGTGAACTTGGCGTTGACCCATCCCTCTGTTTCTTGATGCCTAGGAAAACGTTACCTCTAAAAATTCCTGTAAATGAACATACGGATAGATGCTTTGTGGAAAATATATATTTGTATAGTTTTTTTATCTTGTTTTAAAACATCCGAAATGCTGAATAATGCCTTTAATCCCGAAGTTTTCAAATTACATAAATTTAAAATTTTGCTAAACACATGATTGATGCTGTTTTCATGCAACCGTTCGTTTATTCGGAATATGGGATTGAAAGTACTAATAAGAATAATCGATTATATATACTTTGAATCTTGATTTGAGCAGGTAAAAATGTAGTTAGCAGACTGTTACTTGGTAATAATTTGCAACAATAGTCCTAGATATCTTGAGTTTAATAATTTTTGAATCTATCATTTCTTTATGGGTAAATAGTAAAATTAAATTCGAGAATATCCTTGTCATTTGAGCAGCGTAAATGGATTTTGGATTGTTACTGGAAAACTGAGAGTGTGAGTGCGGTGCAAAAACGTTGGAGATGAATACGAAACTGATCCATCATCACTCATAAACTAACTGCTGTGACAATGCGCCATCACCCATTTGCTTTACACATGAATATTTAGGTGAATACTGTGTTCATTTTTCGGGACTTGTATATAATTCACATTTATACGGTCTCTTATGCGGGAGTGGATATCGGCCTTGTCTAGTCTGAGAAAACCTATGATCTAATATGATCCATTCTGAACCAAAAAAAGCGTAGAAATGTCATTATTGAAAATTCTATTATATCATGTAGTACTTATTTCTGGGCCGGTGATACGAAGTTCATGAACTTTAATGACAGTCACTTGAAAGAGTGGGGTACAGCAACTTTGGCGTATGGTTTTAGGAAATTTCGAAGATAATGCTTGTTATTTCAATGGCGCTTCTGATAATGAAGTATCGCATAGTGACGAGGGTGTGACGAGGGCACTGCTTTCAAATTATCGTTTCGGAGGAAAAAAGATTTTTTTACTTTGAGAGCAAATATGTATAAAACCGTATCGCCTGTTGCTTAGGGGATTAAAGCTACCTGCCACCATCTCGTCTAAGCTATTGTTTACGCTTACTTTCAAACTGTCAGGATTTTCATCTATGCTTTCGTCATGCCGAGTTTTTAACATGCTTGGGATAACAGTTTACTCACATCTTCAGAGTACATACTTCAAAACAGAGATGAGAGAGTACTATACGCTTGATATCCATAACTTTGTTATATCTCCACCGACAAAATAGTGGTATATTTTGTCCGAATATACTTTGAAATTTAGTTCTTTTTTATTTCTTTATCGTTAGAAATTTTTTTTTGAAAAAAAGATGCGTCGATAATATTACATTTTTCTTCCTCGTGGGGGAGCAATTTATCTAACACCTACGCTGAATGCCCTTGTGGCCTATTCTATTGTGTAGCAAGAGCGTTTTTGTGTTATACGGTTGTAGTAATTGCTCCGAGTATTTTGAATTGCCTGGAAGTGAATAGTCAGATTGTAATGCGCCGTTAAACATTTTAATTTACGGTTTTTAGTCGACGTAGCAAAATAATGTACTCCGCACATGATCACCTCTCCCCTAAAGGTCAACAGACATACTTTAGTACGGTCAACGTAACGTCTTTACACTTACGTATGAGGCGGCTAAACAAAGTGAACATGTCTCTTAAAAAAAAGATTGTTTAGGAATAGTGAAAGGCTACGATTACCCGGCGAACTTTTCCTTCCGAGGAAAACTCCACCCAAAACAGCAAAGAAAAAAAACGACGCTTGCCTAGGCGTCGTATCGATCTTTTCCATATTCAATACGCACCCAAAAATACTCCGGTACTTCGAATATATTACGGTTCTAGCTGCAGACTATTTTGATAACACCCGCTTACGAAATCATTTTTATGGCATTTTTAAGAAAAAATAAAGAAACCTCTAACGTTACGACGGGACCTTTTTTTTTAAAACGATATCACGGTTCCTCTCTCCTCTATGGCTTATTGTTTCCGGGGAACTGTTATGTACATTTTATATGCCTCTCCTCTCACCTCACTCTTTTATCTTCTTAACAACCTAATACACACCGGGTTATCTCGCCAACCATCTATTAACCCTCCCTCCTGAACCATTCTCACTTTACCTCTCCCTCTCTCACACTCTCTCTCTCTCTCTTCCCTGTCCTTTCCTCTTAACCATATCTGATATTCCGCCTCTTCCCTTGGTTTTCTTCCGTCCTTCATTTTCACTCTTTCACTTTCCCTCTCTATTCTCCTGCACCATTTCTCCTTTCATATCTTGCTTCTTGTCTCTCTCTCTCACTCTCTGCTCCGAGCCCGTCAACACCCACTTATTCAATTACACCCTCCTCCGTAAAAGTATGAGGGCACGTGTCACTTAAGATTACTAGGGACCCGCTTCATCGATTGCCTGTTATATGGGGAGTAGGGATATCTTCTCTCCCTCTTGCGCTGGTTGCAAAGCTTTTCCTCAGCCTTCATCCAACACCTCTCTCACTGGTTGGAGGATTCAGCATTGGGTTTATCATATTATTTGATATAAAGGATTCCGCAATCGAATGAATTAGCGGTATATATTTATAGTATATCAATTCCTACATCGGATTGTTTTGTCGAGCAGGAAATATTAGACGATCTCTGGGGAGATTTTTCGGCAATGCTGGAGCGCCTGTTAAAATTGCAAATTCTCTCACCACCGCCTTTCACTTGGCGCATTAATTCTGGAATATAAGTTAATCATAGCATAAGAAAATGACAGGAACGGGACCAACGAATTCTAATTTTTTTCTTTTTAAATTTGTATAAATAGATATCCGAGTACTAAATATTACGCAAAACTACGGAAAAGAGTATGAAGTCTGTCCTTCCTTTCCATTTTATAAGGAAAGTTTATAAAATTATCTTTAATAAGCATAAGATTTCTTTATTTTTCCGAATTTTCGCTTTGGTAATATCTCTTACTAAAGCAACTTCATATTGTTCCCGATTTTGATCCCTGATACTGGAAAGAGCGTTATCGTAATCTGTTCATTAATTTTATAAATTCTTTTTCCGAGCCTCATGTGATTATTTTAAATAGCATGTCTTTCAATGAATTTTATGGAAAGCTTGGGGTCACAGATATTCAGTAATTCCATGAGTTTTAATAGTAATTTAAAATTAATAAAATCTAAGGTTGAAATCCCCTATAAACAACCAAATATTTATTACTTAGCCAAAAATAATGCCTAAGGACCGGCCCACGTAACTGTGTTTGTACAAATTAAAATTACAGTATGCTGTCATTGGATAGAAATTTAACGATTTAGAGATGGAAAATTTTTCAAAGAATTATTTTAATATACCTTCTTTTGTTGAAGTCATATGCGTTATAGTTGTTATTTATTTAAATATTTACTTGAATTAAACAGAACACTTAACGAGTAAAATAAGGCTAAAGTATAATTGGCCTTAATTTAAAACTGAATTCTACTTAAAACTTTTTGAAACAACTATATTTTATTGACATCATCGTAGTTTCGTCATACAAATTATAATGATATTTAAACTTTACTATGAATCTACACTAAATGTGTATATATCCACATCGAAGCTTTTTTTCGAGGCGACTAATATTATATTCGCCAAAGCCTTGAAATTTCGTCAGCCCTGGAAAAAGCTTTGTGGCATCAAACATCCAAAACTACTTGTGGTCGCCCTCGGTATTTCACTAATTTAACTTTCGTGTAAGGACGAAAGACTTGAAAATGTGTAGTATAGAGGACATTCGTCTCTAATTTGTGGGGTCCTAAAGTTTCCTCCCTTTCGCTTTTAGGAGAGGAGGGCTCATTGCCGGGAAAATTCAATTAGCTCAGAGGTCTACCGACGTTATCACGAAATCATCACGCCCCGGTTGTCGGGGAAATTTTATTCATAGACGGTAAAAGAGTGGATTTATTGAACGCGCGAGAAATCGCAGATTAGTTCCGAACGGCGACGAATTTCATAGCAGATTTTGGTGTTGTGGCGTACGTGCAATGAATATTAGGTCGGTATAGCAAGTTTGAAACTAATGCCGTCAGATGACTGATCCTTTCACCCCGGACGAGAAAATAACGTTAGAAATATTTTTTCATTTAATGACGCTAAAGTAAAAGGTTTTTAGTAAATTTGTAGAAAATATTAATAAATAGGCCGGGAATGATACGACTAAATTGACGGATTCCAGGTAATGGGATGGGAAATATATATAAGAATGTAAAAATATAATTTTGTAAAAATGCAAGAATTTTTTGTTCAAAATATATGTATACCCAGACGAGTATTGATCACAAATATTACTTTATTTGCATTAATTTAACCCCTCAACGCCGAGCGACGTGTCCTGCACGTCCGAGGTAGTGCTTGCTTTCTTTACTGTTTAACTCACTTAATATTTCATACATCTATAAAACCATAATATATTTTGAAAGAGAAAGCTTTGACCTTTCTAGTAATGCATATCTTATAATTTTAATTTAGTTTTTATAATCTACTTGAAAGTTTGCGGTGAAATTTTCGTTTTTGCCCCGAAAATTCGCTAATTACGCAAGGGACTTCGTCAATCTGAATAATCTATACATATTTTGATAGAGAAAGCTTTCGTCTCTTCAATAATGCACGTCCTGTAATTTTACTATTGTTACTGTATTTTATAATCTAGGTGAAAGTTTGCGTTGAAATTTTCGTTTTTGCCCCGAAAATTCAGTGCACCAACACATTCTTTTGTCTAATTACGTAAGGCAGATTCGTTAATCTGAATAAGCTATACGTATTTTGATAGAGGAAGCTTTGGCCTCTTCAGTAATGCCCGTCCTGTAATTTTACTATTGTTATTGTATTTTATAATCTAGGTTAAAATTTGTGTTGAAATTCTCATTTTCCCAAAATATTACCGTTTCCGCTTCTAAAAATCGCTTTTCAATGCACGAGGAATGATTTCTTTGGCTTTTGAAGTTGGACCGTCTCAAAGAAGATATATAATCTTTTCCCTACCACATCTTTTTATCTTTGTTGAGCCTTTGCAATGACTGAATTTCTCAGGAACTTATGCAATTTTTAATGAAAAAATTGTCATCTGATTTTTATTTCTGTTGTGAGACTGTTTCAGGAGAAGGCATACGTAAAAATTCAGCTTTTTTGTTTGAAGGCATTCATTCTTTAAAATATCTTAAAATTAAGTTATCGACAAGAAATTTGCGCTGAAACATGCCAAAATGAATGAGGATTCTTATTCTTACCGTCGAATGCTCAATCTCATTCGAATTCGCTCATATTTTGAATTTATACTCGAGTTTTGGTAAATTTTTTAACATTTCAATAATAAGATCCGTGGTTACCGGTATTGTTGGCCTCGGTGATTTCCGTGCATATGGACTTAAATAAAGCCTTAAAGATAGAAAATACGATTAAAACTTGCTCGAAATGACCGAAGATACGAATTTAATGCAAATAAATCGAACGCAGTATTCATCTTATTTATATATTTTTTATCTATATTACTGAAATCCTATTTCTGGTTGTCTCTCTGTCTCTCTTTAACGCTTTATACCTCAGCCATTTTTAATCTCCGGGAATTTCAGCCCTCTTAAGTTTATTTTTTATCGAGTTATTCAACTAATTTTCTTAATTTGTTATTAAAAACCAAACATACATCCCTTATAAAATATATTCATTAAACTCATATTCAAAACATATTATTCCCGTTAAACTAATCTAAATCCAATAGGTTCATGGTAGGAAAGAAGAAACAGCGAGCAAAGGGGGGGGGGGGGGGGGGGGGGGGGGGGCTTGGCGAGCAGTATCATACATATATGCATGCTCCAATATGTATATATAACAAAGCAGATAAAAGGAATTTTACTGGGAAAGACCAAAAGGAAAGAAGATCACAGAGATTCTGGATAAGTGGAAAGATGAAAGAGGCCTTTGAATGAGGCTACTTATAGGTTTTGAGATGCGGTCAGATCAAAAGGCAGCAAATTCGTTCCAAGCTCCTCCGATAGATTGCCAGAGGCCTTCACTCAATCTGTCCTTTGACTCTCTCTCGAGTCATTCGATTATGTTGGAACCATTCATTCAAGCTTCGGTCGTCATTCCCCGAAAAATGGCCGACATTTACTTTGCCGATTCCGAAATCATTCTTTTATTTATGTCGCGAACCCTAGTCTTTCCCGCAACGTGTCATTTCGGAAAAAATCCCAATATTTTCGAGGCCGCTGGATATTTTTGTTTCAGGATCCCACCGCCACGTGCGTTTTCTGGGATGAAATAAGGCACAAGTGGTATGAGATAGATCCTAGAATTAAGTCCGACGGGCGTTCCATTCCATCCTCTTTTGCTTTCTTAAAGGAGGCATCCGTCTTACGTCTCTCAAAGAGACGATGCGCATTTTGTACCTTACTTCTTTCTCATATCTCATATCCAGCGGTCACTTTAAAATGGAGGATTTTTTTCTTGGCATATTAACTTCTAACGATGACGAAATTCGGATTTTTCCGTACCGTCACCTATTCGTCACTTTATTATAGGCACCGACTCCTGTTTGTACTGATGTACGTATATACACAATTTTTTGTTAACTTGTAATACATACGTATTCGTTTCCGTTTATTTATCTATGTGACTCCCAATCATTCATTTATTCATTAACTTCCGGCTGGTTTAGGCACACCCAACTCTAACTGTGCTATCCTAGGCCGCTATCTCCAATTTCTTTGAATGCGTCTAATTTCCATTTCTTCTTTCTAACTCTTTGCCTCTTTCCTCCCTTCTGACTTCTTTCAGCAGATCGTAACCTTTCAAAATATGACTAACATATTTCTTCTGTCTATCCCTTATTACTCTAATTAAGTTCCTCTATTGTTCTGCTGCATTCAAAACTCCCTCACTTGTTTTTCTCTCTGCCCAGCTAATTTTCTCTAGTCCACGCCATACCCACATTTCGAACGCCTCTAATCTTCTCACATCCTCGTTTCTCATTGTCCATATGATATATGTATATCAGTATTTTTTCACTCTTTTAAAAACATACCCAATCACATTTTTGTTTTTTTTTCACGCGTGGCAACATTGCCTAATTATTTTCTTTTAAAAACCATTGTGGCTTTGAATTATTCACATTCTTATCTGACGAATTTGTTTTTCCTCTTTTATACCCAACCGTGGTTCCCTCTTTCCCTTTCCCTATAAACATCATCTATCTCCGATCTCTCTCTCTTCCTTTCTCCATCCCCTTCTCTCTCTCTCTCTCTCTCTCTCCTTTTTATCTCCCTCTTTTTGCCAGAACCCTTTCCTCGTTCCGCCGAGATTTATCCTACCCGTCTCATCTTTCCACAATGCATAATCTCAAAACCCGTCCTCAACATCTTCCTTCCCATGGCGTAATATCATATCTTTCAAAGGATTTCGCGGTTTTCATTTCGTTGCCTTTCTCTAAGGCAGGGTTTATCACTTCCCAACGACGTTTTATGAAATGTTCATGTCGTCGTTATTTATCCCCGAAAAATCTTCAGTGTTTATCGCGTGTGTGACGGCCATCTTAGGTGAGGCACGCTCTTCTCCTACGACTTTTATATGGCGCTTGGCACGCCGAAATGAATGACGTCAATAACATGTCTTTACGCGATTATCTGCGTTCGAGCAATATCATGTGAGATTGAAGGAATTAAAAATGCATCGATATGAAAATTTTAGTTCGATTTATCGAATTCTTTTTTAATTGAACTCGCGGAAAAGAAGACGATGACGATATTGCAGCTTTAATTTAACATATGCTTCGTTCTCTCGTGTTTTATAATAACCTTATGTTCCGATGTAAGAATAATTGTAATAAGAATAATGTAGTGTCAGCAATTAAAGAAAAAATTAAAACATAATTGAAGGTTTATTTGAGATTTTAATATTCAGACACATATAAATTACGTCGAGTATGTTTATTTTCGACTCAAGTAAACATAACTAGGTTTATCACCTTATAGAATATGCCTTCCTAATTACTATTTGGAATTATCATATTTACCAATTTCGTTTCGTAGGGTTAATATCAACGAATTAATCCTTTATCACATAAATGTATATAATCTAGGTATGACAATATATCTTTATATATATATATATATATATATATATATATATATATATATATATATATATATATATCTTTATATACACACACACACATTTAGATGGACGCCCGGGTAAAATTCTTATGCTACCAGATAACATCGCCCCCTTAAAATTACACAATGCCCTTTTTATGAGACAAGTGGATGATTTAATTTTGTGTAAACGAATTCTCGCTTTTAATCCACGAATAGACTATATTTAATTTTCTATTCTCAAAACGCAAGTTTACCGTAATTCTAATCTTCTCCCAGTTTGTCCCGTCGGCGTCGTTTCAAAAGCATACCGGATCCAAAGTTTGAGAAAATCAGAAAATAAGTATTTAGGTTATTTGTATTTTTTCCTCCGCCAATCTTTGTTACTCGCCTTGTTTCACTCCACGTAATGATAAAATATTTCCAAGTAGTTCGGTGCTACATTTTATCACGAGGAGCCAGCCAATTTAAATGAAAATTGTGCAGACGCATTTTCGGTGCCTAAGCTGTGATGAAAGGACAATAATAGTAATTTGCTCTGATGACGGGATAGGATTAAAGACTGACTTTTTTCTTCTCCTCTGAAACGCATACAAGTTTTATAACCCTTATACGAAGCTATGGAATTCCTAAAGTCTAAAAAACCGTTCAAGTTATATTTTCTATGAATTTTTTCTCTCTCCGTTGGTGTTTCTTTTCTTGGCTTATTGGCTAGTTTCCATTATTTGTGCTAGAATAATTGAACGTACTTTATAATTTTGAAGTTTTTTCTATTTCATGGATTTGAAGGATAATCTTTGCAAATAGAAAATTCATTTCGCGTTGTTTTTTTTGCAGTTTAAAAAATAAATCTCGAATTTTATATGATCCTACATAAAGAATTCAAAGTTATCAAATACACACACACGTACGTGCCTGTGGATTTTAAAAGACATGACAAAGGAATATGTTGCAGAAGAGTTCAAAATTTAAAGCTAGAATTTAATATTAAATAAAAAGGAAAAAACACTAAACGCACAAATTTCATAAATATGTATGGAGTAGGATGGACGAAATTAAATTTACTTATTGAATACAAAATTTAACTGATGGTTTAAAAAATTCTCTCTCTCTCTCTCTAAATATTCGTTAATTTACAACGGTGTAATCGAATTTATTGCCACTTTTTCTTAAATTAAGGTGGTTAGTTTCTAAAAGGAAATTTCCTGTAAGTAGTTGGTCGTAATGCCGGATTTATTATATATCCATCATTTGTCGGTGGTCTGAAGTAAATCGGCGATTCTTAAGCCTAGTGACGACTGATAAATCTTGCAATGATGGGGTAATATTACGAATATTTTTAACTACGTAAATATTTGAAGAAATTCGAATTATATCATCACACTACTTATTCCATCACAAAAGCAAAAATTTACACAATTTTAAAAATTATTTTATTTATTTTATTGCGTATATTTGATTTTTTGTTGTGTGTATTCACTGCTACATATCGCTGCCAAAATAGTATGGTATTAATTTTTAAATAAATTTAAGAAAGATATTTGTTCTAATCTTTGACCTATAAAAGTCCGGAAAAAATATTTTTCCTTGCTTAAATCTCGACTTTTTCAATGGAAATGAAATATTTTTCTATTTCATTACTCGCAAGTTAATCACCATATTAATGAATGACGAATCTACCGCATACCTCATTTAATGCTTATTCAGTTCGCTGCCTATGTTTATATTAGGGTATGTACTTACGTCCGTTAATTTTTACTAGAAGGGGTTATTATGAAAACAGTATATGTTTAGATATGTACTTTGCTAATTTAGTCTAATGTATTGCTGATTGCTTTTAGTAATTGCTAAGTTTATTTTTCACCTAATTACGGAGACTTATGGAGCAATTTTTGCTTCGAAATATACAATCCAAGATGAGGAAATCGTCATTTTATATTAAAGAAACTTCCATTTTCCTTATATTACGGTTGAGCTACTGAAGTGACATCATTCTGGAATTCTTTGTTCATGGCACATTTAACAATTAGTGCAGGGTGTTCCTCGAAATTTAAGATAGGAGGAAGTTTTGGACGCGCCTGTTTCCATTCCCTGCGCTCGCATCCATTACCAAAGCGTCCAATCTCTCATCCCGACAGACTTATCGACTAATGGAACGCTTTTATTTTTCTTCTTCTCTCTGGACCACATAGGGCGTGTTGCGGCTGGGTATCCTCGCCGATCTTTACCAGAGAGTAATCTAATAATAGAGTTCCATCCATAGAGCATGTCACTGTTGTCCTTTTACTCAATCATTCATACGTTCCGGTTTCACTGGGACATGGGGCGTGGAATCCGTAAACACCGCATGACGTTTAGGTCCTTATTTAGGTATTTTTCTTAATTAAATCTCTGACCGCGTGTTATCGGATTATATATAAAACACTCGCTTAAACGGCTACTTGTTTACTGTTATAGATCACTTTAAACCTTGCAAAAACATGCTGAATTTATCAATCCTCTCGTAAATGTAAAAATATCTCAATCTTTAAGCATACACATTTGTACAGCCCATTGCCTATTTAATGATATCACTTTCGAAGTTTTATTCCAATTAGAAAATGTCATTGGTGCAAGAAACTTTACTTTCTACTCTGATTAGTAATCTATATAGATACCAAAATTTGTATCTAAGTATGGTTTAAAAACCGAATCTGCATCTGTATAAAAATTTTGTGATAACTTTATAAGCATTAAAGTCAATTTTTATCATATAATATATATATTATATTAAGGCACCCTGGTAGTGGCATGTCTGTATATTATTTTTACCTTTTTATTTATTAAGTATTGCTTTCTCTAATGGAACTTCCTATTTTTGCCTTTTTATCCCCCTAGAGTTGAAACGATCGAAAGAAGTTATTTTCCTCTGTCATACTTAAAATTTGAAATCTCTAAACATGGGGGCATACATTACTGACAGCTGTGCGAGTTTAATCACGTTGTCACTGAGACGAAATACATCGCAACGTAGATCATGCTAATTCTTACCTTTTCGTAAAACAGCGGTATTCAACATTATTTAGTCTATACCAAGTAATTTTTCTCATTTTATTTATCTAGTCAACTGAATTACAGCAGAAAATGATGTGGATAAATATTTCGATGTGCTGCTTCTTATCCAGTTCTGCAGTATTTCTGCGGATTCTTATCGAATGAAAAAATCTTTCCTTTATTGTAATTTATGGAAGATTAAGGTAATTTATTGCAAAGTAACGGCATATATATGTATACTTACGTAGGATAAATTGTTTGTTTTTCTTAAAAACAATTAAAACCCAATTATTTTGTATACTCAATTTAGAAAACTCATAAGAAGTTTCTTCGCTGTAGTATTGAGACTTGAACCCTTGCCAAACTTGAGTCAAAGATAACACTTTATATAAGATGAGAAAGACGATCAAATCCTCATTTTCGCTCAGTATAACATTCGGATCGAACGGCTTCGTGCACGGGATTCTTTCCACAAATACGTATACGTGACCTTAATGTTGGTATCCCTCTGGTGATCCCTTATCGCGAGGGTCCACGTTTTGGGTCTGCTCTATCTTCAGATTCTTTCTTCCGCTTATCTACTCAAAATATTTCTCTATCCGACCACCTGCTTCTTCCCCGAACTCAGCGATTTCCTTCTTCTGAAAGAGTTTCGGGTGAAAACATTTTAGACGCCAATCAAATCTTCCGTGTTTAGTTGAAGTTTTCGTCCTTCCGCTTAGCCCACTTAAAATTCCGCAACGCAACAGGTACTATAGATCTCTCGCTCGGGAAATGAAAGAACACGTTTCCGTGAGAATTAATTTCAAATGTTTGATTCGCTATATGTAATGATCTTTTTGATTATTTTAAAATCAATTTTTTTAGCATCTCCCATTTATTTTTAATTTGGGGGTTGATTAAAATGGTTTAGCTGATCTATTTTATAATTAATTTTATGCTTTTCATGTTGAACGTAGATATTTGCTTTTTTATTTCGATGTCTGCAGAAATTTTAAGTTAATATTTATTTATTGTGATCGATATCACTCGGAAATACTTTTAGAACTCCATTTTATATAAATTTATTTATATAATAGCACAATTTTTATAAAATATTTTGAGTAAATTACAAGAGTTTTAAAATAATGATTGTATTTTTATTCAAATAAATCTATTTTTATCTTTTTAAATCCTAAGTAGGAATTAGTCTATTATCGGATAAATTTGTAAGATGTTTTCCTAATTTTCCATTTAAAATATCTCTCTAATAGTCATAAAAAAGGATTCAAAATAGTATATAAATGATGACGGATACACTGAAACCGAAACGTACGTCCAATTATCGCAAATTGTTTACTTCTGTTGGAAAGATATAGTCTGTCAATTTGATTTCAACCATAAGCCGAGCTCAATAATTCTCTCCGGAATTTTGCTGAAAAACAACTTTTGTGATAAAAATATTCTTGGGCATCGGTTTATTCAAAGCAAATACAGATAAATAACTGGAAACCTTTTGGAACTATCTTAAAAAAGTTTCCGGAGAAAGTTGCCCTAGTCTGTAGATTTCTTAAAAAGTCTTTTCGTGGTTTCGAATTAATTGGTCTCCGTTGTTGAAATTTTATGTTGTATATCCAGGTTTTCAACTTTACAAATTGGATTCTTTTGTGGAACGACAGAAAATACTTTCTGAGTTCTAACAAAATTTGTTATATTCTTTTAAAACACGGTGGAAAACTTTCGAAAACTTAATTTATTCAGCGATCGCTCGGTGAAATTACATTTCCATTCTTTTATACAAAATTACGTGAAAGTTGTCGGGAATTGTCGCGCTAATTGCGGCGAAATAAACAGTCTTTTGTTTTCGCCTCGAAAATGGTTGGAATGAATTTTAAAAGACTCCCGTCCTCCATATCAATTTCCTGTCCCGAGATTTCCATGATAACGAATTCTTGGAAACAGGGTCTTTATATTCTGTAGGAGCAGATTTTAATGTGATTAGGGAAATTAGAAGGAAAACTGCTGGGCTTAGGGGGTTGCTTTGTTCCAACCTCCTTTCTGCCATTCCCTTCGAGAGTCTGGAGGCGTAAAGAGATGTTTTTGTGGGTTCCTATAATTTATATGGCGATATTCAAGGCCAGACCGTTTCGAAAGAGAATAGTTTAGCATCCTCGCATTTCGCGCTGTGATTGACTTAAAAGTAAGGATACTTAATGAAAAAAACGAGTGACCTTAATTGTCTGCTGGCCTCGATTATTCAAAAATTATTACAGTTCCGTCGATTTATGGCGCCGAAATTGGCTGATTACATTTTTTTGTTGGCTGAAATACGTAATATGTACTTAAATAAGTCATTCTTGTGCGAATTAATATACGGAAAATTTATTTTCGAATTAAAATTTGAAATATATTGCTGATACGATAATAGACGAATGTATCATACGAAAAATCAAATTTAGTTAATTTTAAAGATTCTATCCATTAAGAAAACGATTTTTTGAAAATTCTGCGTAAACTTGGTGACGAATATACTCATAGCAAAAACGTAGTTGTATTTTTATATATTTTAGAAAGTGTAAAGTCGCGTATATTTATTGAATGCGTATTAAAATCCTGATTTACTGAATGCCTTTTCCATGTAATCGAATATTCCGTTTTATCGATATGCCAATTTATACGTACCATTATATGCACAAATGAACCATTAGCTGAATATTAAGATACTAGAGAATTACTTAAAAACAGTTATGGAAGGTTACAGGTCAAGTGATATTGTACTATGTGTGAACACCTCTTTTATGCATAGGAGAAACTGCTAATATGCACGACGTACGTAAAATAACATTAAAAATTCTAGTTACGTCTTCAGAATTCCGGTAACCTAAAATCCAGTTCTTTGCAACTCCGTTTAATCGGGAGTGACCATAACTCGAAATATTGTTTTTTTGACGTACTTAATGAGTCACAGTTGCATTCCATTAGCCGATTCCTTTCTACCTCTTTCAATTGTATCCGAGTAATCGTGCTCTTCCACTTCAATGCCGCTTGTATCTTCCAACAAAAAGTCCTTTTAAAAGGAACGACGTAAAAACTAAATCTTTCGCGCGGGCTCACTTCAATAAAATTCAAACGCAGTCTTTCTCGCTGTTGCGAAACGAGGGATAATTACTATTTAAGAAAAAATCCGGAATTATTGTAAGAGAGGTAGACTCAACTCGAAAACGCCGGAGCGCGCTAGAGTAACCGGACGGGTGTAATGCAATCCATACCGCTCAATTGGGCCCCACAATGGGTTAATTTGGCGGAGTATAACCCTCCCCCTCCCTTTCCCCTTTATCCAAAAGCGGAGGAAACCAATCGAGTTATTGGATACGGATTGGATAGGGGGAGGGTTGAGAGGGGGAGGGAGAGAAAGGGATCGCGTGACGAATAAGGAGTTGTCACGTGTTTGTTCCGCTCATCAAATCCAGAACCCCTAAGCTATTAGATTTCACTTTATGTGTGATCAACCCGGTTATAATAAGCTAATTAATTCCGGCGCTTCAAGTTCTACCCATTCCATGCAAGCGTTACAAACATTCATTCACCCTTACGAACAGCTATGTGTGTTTGTGTGTGTGTATGTGTGTGTGTGTAAATGCTTGAAGAAAAGGAAAGGTAATAATAAGGTGGCAACAAGATGCTGGAGGGACATGTACGTCTCTCCGTCGCTGAAGAAGGGCGTCAGCCCGAAAGCTCCTAATTTGTGTTGTTTTTGTGTTTTTCGTATGTCTTCAGCACCCCCAGCGGCTCTCCAATTTAAGTAAGTATCCACTGAGCTCCCTCCAACATCTTGTTGTATATAAAGGCAACAAGGTGTTGGAGGGATCCCAGTGGACACTTACCTAAGTTGGAGAGCCACCGGGAGTGCTAAAGACACAGGAAAACAGAAACACACAAAAATAACAAAAGTTCGAAAGCTTTTCGGGCCGAAGCCCTTCGTCAGCGGCGAAGAGATACATACTGTACGTACGTTTCTGTTTTTCCTGTCTTCAGCGGCTCTCCGTATATCGTAAGTGTCCACTGGCTCTCTCCAACATCTTATTGTCACCTTTACACGCACATTCACACACACACACACACACACACACACACGAGAAACTGGCTAACTCGAGATTTTGGTAAAAATAATTGCCGCCAAGTTACCCGAGACATATTCATTCATTTGTTTTGTGGAAATTGGAATAAAGTTACAAGTGATTGCCAACCCATTTTGACCTTTACAGCGGTGATTTGTGAGTTAATTGGATTTTCAAGGCGAAACGCGACGAACAGTAGCATCAAGAACGACGTTCATAAAGGAAAAATGACAGGTTTGGGATTATTTTCATGAATAGGGTTTCCAGGTTAACGCTTTCGATCAGTTTTATTCTTCCTTCCATTAAATAAAACCGCGAGAAGATCGTAATAAGGTTTAAATATATTGGATTGATACGTGTTTCACTCATTATTTCAGTGATCGTCGTATTACTAATGAGAAATGATTAAGGTTCGTTTGATGTAGAATTTTTAAATAAATGATATATTTAAGACAGGTTTTAATAGAAAGTTACTTTTAAATAGTAAGGTGAAACTATTACATACAACAGCCGTTTTTGTCCAATCTACATTTTGATTACTATCTTAGTTTAAACCATGAATACATAAACAATAAAATTCTTACTTAAATCTCAAGGTATGACCATAATTATGAAATTTTAACAAATATGAATTGGAGAAACATATAGTATTAAAATAAATACGGTTTACAGGATAACTGTACAAAAATAAAATATTTTTCATTGTAAAATTATAACAAAGCATTTGTCTTGAAAAAAATAAAGTTGAAAATAAAAATTCCGTGAAATGCACCGTATCTATTAGTGTATTTAACTATTTTTAGCATACAAGATCATAAAATTAATTTGTTTTCATTGTTATACATTTTAAATTATTTGAGGTGGGTTGAGGTTATTTTAAGTAATTGTGAAAGATACGGAGATTGATATATGTATTTCCGGAATTAATTGGATATTTTTCCATAAATAGGTAACGGAGGCTTTTTTGCATAACTGAAATAATTTGAGTACGTTTAGCGATCAGTAAGAATAAATTAATAGTACAAATAGGGATATAATTATAGTTTGGCTGTTGAAACACGAAAATAAAAATCTAAAAGGAAATATGGTCCCGAAATAGGGGAATATTCAAATCTAAAAAAAGATCCTGTGATACCATAACTTCACGGTATTAGACCTTCAATGGTCGGATTATAAAACTCCTTTCATTGAAAATTATTGCTTGTCTGAATGCATAATCGATATAAATGACGTAGTTAGATGCCTCCCGACCAACGTGCAAAAGTATCTTGAGGGACGAATAAAAATTTATCGACCATCACCGAGCTCTCGCAATACCCGTTACCAGTTCAAATTAACGGCGCAGCTTTAAATTTTCCACGTGTTAGTGAGCATGCTCTATTTCAGAAGGCAACTAAGCATACTTCGCAGATTATCCAGTTATTCTTCTTCTTCACTTCACATTTTAGGCTAATCAGCCTATTCCGGGACCCATCTCTTCCTCGGTCTTTCTATGTCTCTTCTTCCTTTGGTGTTGCGTGTTTTTACTACCCGTGGTATTCTTTCTTCTGTCATCATTTCCAGCTCGTCGCACCATATTCTTTTATAAGCTTTAATTTTCTCGTTTGTCGTATATCTTTAATTCATTTCTAATATCATCATTCTTCGCCTTTTCTAATCTAGTGCATCTTTTAACACATCAGAAGTTTAAATATTAATTGGGCATGTAGATAAAAATTTTAAGAGTTGTAAAAATTTTAAGCTTGTACAAATTTACGAGCAGAAAATTGGACTGGTTTCCTAGTGATTGGTCAGCTTTTTTTTTGCGTTAGAAGCACTCACAACACGTTGCACTGGCGCTAATGCCTTATGAGTAAAGAGATTATCGAAAACTCATTGAAATTCTTTATTCTCAAAAGAAGGAGACATCTTAATTCTTCTTATATTATAATACTAGAAAAACGATATAAATAATTCACACTTACCCTCAATGCACTCTAGTTTATGCGTGGTTCCTGGAGCAGCACGCCCAGAAAAATCTGCGAAAAATAAACGATAACATTAGTACGCAAAAGTTTTAAATTTAAAAAAATAAATTAGGATATTAATTGATGCAGATGTTTGTTATTTTTAACTTTAATAGGTGGGGAATAGGAAGCATTATTAGAATAAAAATTTGTATAATCATAAACTGAATAATGTCATCTAATTTCGAAGCTAAGGTTATTGGTAGGTTTATACGTCATAGTATTTAGATCGGCATGTTACGTGATACGCTATTTACGTTGAATATAATACACCTGGACTGCAGATGGGTCTATCGAACACATTAGGCACCAAATGTTTATGGTATTCAGTGTGACCGCCTAAAAGCATGTGTGTGTGCGTGAATGCGTGAGCGTGTGTGTTGCATTCCCTTCCTCTCTCAGCATTCCATATTGGATTTGGAAAATGTTCCACTGCTCATACTAAAGCCTTAATTCAGTATCATAATTTTAAATTTTTAGAGATTAAATACAATTTCTTTTAAGTTGCACGAACATAAAGTGCCCTTGTTTATATCGAGGAAATTAACGCAGGCTACCGTGCCTTCCCGCCGCTATAACCAGGGACCACTGTACTCTCTATTGGAAATTAGACACGAACTTTTTCCTTGAACTCGCAAAATATTCATATAGAAAAACTTTTCGGGTAAGTTATGGATCGCAAAAAATACGAAAAATCACTAACTGTATACTTTATAACTTGATAGGACTTTAAATTTGTGGAAATTGTCATAATAAAATAATTTATATTATATTTTCAATTTCATATGTGTGTCGTGCCCTCGTTTTGGAGTTGAATATTCTGAGCTTTTGTGGAAACGTGTGTCGGCCATATCGCTAAATTCAATTTGTTGGAAACAGCTTAAATCTTCATCTCCTAAATTGTATAATTTAATGTGGTGTTTAGAAATTTTAAAGTGTGATATCTACCATTTATCAGACCTTTCATCACACTAAAAGAACTGAAATCTCGGTGGATAAATTTACTGATAGCAGCGCTCTTATCGTATCTCATGCTTCAAGCCATCCTGACTCGCACTTGTTCTTCTCTGCGCGAGCCATGTTCATCAATCTGACGCTCCCTTTATCCATCCTAGTCCTTGCACCTCAACATCACGTTGCGACATACCATTGCGGTACTCGATGATGTTCGATGCTTAGCTCTATACGAAATGTTTTCAGCGATCGTGATGATCTTCAATAATTCTCGTCGTTGTAATTCGCGGAAAAAGGAGCGTCGATAGTGTGTCCGTCGTCGAACCCTGCATAAAATCGAGGTATGAGCTCGGAAGCTTTTCCGAACCCCAATCGATCCGACTCCATCGCGAAGCGCCTCGCCGGCTAATAATGGACTTCAAAGCCATTAATAATCGAGGTTGATTTTTTTTTCCTTTCGCTTTTAATGGACGGATCCAAATTCCGGCGGGGAATTATCGAGCCAACAAACAATCTCAACGCGTTGGATGGACGAAAAAGCGGCTCGCTCCGGAATATTTAACCCTCGCGAGTTAGGTGACGTCATTTTTTTTCATTCGGGAGGTAAGAAATAGAGAGGGTTTGGTTTGGTCGCTCAACCTGATTTTAGATCTCCCTCTACTTCTTCCTATATTCCTCTCCATTTCCGCCTTTCTCGCTATATCAACGGGTTTTCTTACACGAGGTCGTTTTGCCAGGAGCGAATTAATCAAGTAAGTTCGAGAATTAGGGTTTCCAGCTGTCCATCCAGCGATTACTTAATGCATATTTAAACTACAAGACCAAATATAAAAAAATATATATATATAACTATATTCTAGGACGGGGGTTCCCAAACCTTTTGAAGCCATGGAACCCTTATATTCAAAGATTTTTTCTCCCGGAACCCTAACTAAGAGGTGGTAAGCCAAATAGTAATCAAATTTATTTTATAATCACTGTAATTGTTACTATTTACACAATGTATGTATCTTACATTACCTATACAGTTTACAAGTGAAGTTCAAGTTTCCTGTTGTAAATAAGATAAGGAAGAACGTGTCGAGTCTCTTCCTCTGTTTATCGCGGAACACAGTTTGAAGGCCTATGCTCTAGGAGATATATTAATGTATTTGCCAATATAATTCATCTATGCATAAATAATAAACCGAATAAATATATAAATAAACAAAGAATTTTATAGTGGTTGGAAGATCGTAGGCAATAGCCCTAAAATAACAATAATTTAAACATTATGACACAGTGAAAAACGTCAATCTTATGTGTTAAATTCATCTTTACATAATTATTAAACCGAATACATATATAGATAAGCGAAATTATTCTATAACGATTGGAAAAGCGTAGGAATTATCCGGTAGATCACATAATAATTCAAACAATATAACAAAATTTTTCAAAATATCAATCGTACGACGGAGGCATAAATGTTACACGGTTATTTTCGCTTCGTACCACTTATGATAAGCCTTGCGGTAAGGGTTAAAATTGGGAACTATGTGATTCTGAAACGTATCTACCTGGATGCGTTAGAGCAGATTCCCGGATAGTTTCTCAGCTCCCCCTTGTGCTCGGGAGACCGAAGGAGTCTTGCAATTCCCGGATACTTCGGGTCATTCCGTGAGGGTTAGTAACCCCACATGGAATCCAGAACGTGTCTCGAAATCTTTGATGTGTCCCTCGCAGAGAGATGAAAACTTTTTTTTTTGAATCCTCGAATATCTCAAGCGATTCGTCACCCGTTGCCATAAATAGAAACGTGGAGCATTTGTTTAAGAAGGCTTGCGACAGCCTAAAAATAGCGTATATAAATAATCTTTGCAAAATTTATGAAAGTTGGTTGGTATTTTATACTGGCGGTCTTTTTATTGTTTTTATTGTTATCGCGAAAAAATTCGACCTCGAGATTTTTACGGAAATATACGTTTTAGGAGTCGCTGAATCAGTGGAAGTGGTTTTCGCAATGCCGTCTGTCTGTCTGTTACTGGCTCTGGAGCCTAGACGGTAGAGCGAAAATGAATGAAATCCCGTACTTAGGCATTTTATCATACTGAGCAGAGTATATATAGAAATGGTTGACATTGCTCAATAATTAAGAGTAGTTTATTCTACGCATTTTTAACAACAATTCGATGTTCTCAAAAACGGCTCTAACGATTTTGATAAAATTTCGTACAGTTACTTGAGTTCACGTCTTCAATAATATTACATATTTCGTTTTTCTCAATGAATGAATATAAGGCTAGTTTATTCTTGGGCAACTATAACAAAAATTGGATTTTCTAAAAACAGGCTCATACGATTTTCATTTTCTAAAGATAATTAAACGACGCATTAGTACCTATATAGGAGAAATTTTGTACAATGTATGTTGTACCGATTTTTTACTTTATTTGTGCACTGTACAGAGACAGTTTCGTTTTCGTGAAACAATCTAATTCAAGATTTCAATGGAAATTCATGTTTTAAGAATCTTTGAATACGTTTTCACTATTTTCTCGATTATGTCTGTGTACCTGTCTGTCAGTTTGATAGTAATTGTGAGCGCTCTAACTCAAAAAATAATAATCAGTTCATCACAAAATGTGTGTTTAAGATTTTTATTAAAAAAGCAATTAAAGATTTTAGATGCGATTAGTCAACCGGAAATGAGCTTTACTCTGATCACTTCTCCGTTTTCGCCAAATATCTCCTTCCGGGCGCTACTCGTCATTATCAAAGTTGTAGACAATGTAATTTTGTAAACGTTTTCTTTGAAACATTATAACGGATTATTTCCGAGAAATTAAAATTTTCCCTCTCAATTTGTGTTCATTACATTGAATGTCGATAGATGACAGCTTTGAAATTGAAATTTTCGAATTATTAATAGCAAACCAACGCTATCTACGGTAATCAATATTTTGTTATTCATGGCAACAAATATTTTAAATTTAAATTATCCCTCTCAATTTGTGTTCATTACATTGATGACAGCTTTGAAATTTTCGAATTACTAATAGCAAACCAACACTACCTACGGTAATCAATATTTTGTTATTCATGGCAACAAATAATATTGTTTACTTAACGTTTTTCAATGCAGAATTGTTCCACTGTGAAAAGTATTCAAAGTGTTTAAAAACTATTCACAACTACAATTGCCGATAGTTATTCTTGAGAGCGTTGTTGTCGATATAAACTTGCAAGCATCATGTGCTGGATATATCAGATTTTTAAGGAAATATTCCTTTCCTGAACGAATAAATGTCGAAGAATCGTAACTGTATAAGATATAGAATTTAGAAGTTAAACAGCTAATTACATTTTCCTGCATATAAATTTACTAATGTAAAACGTGAATAAGCAAGTAATTAGCTTTTTACTAAAACTCATTCGAGGATCTGTGTGGCAAAATTTTTCTTCAATCTCACGCACGAATATTAAATATATCGTAGACAGATTAGTTATGCGAATAATTTTTTTCACTTATGATAACATAAGCATTGCGGTTCTCTTAATCCTCGAATCATCATTTAGATAACGAAGAATACATCAAATTTTGTGACGGCCATACGCACTCTAGCGAATTGCACACCTACGTTCGAAAGTATTAACCATTTCAAGGACAACTACAATTCTGTGATTGCATAAATGGATCCTTTCCTTATCCGACAAGACGAACGAGTCAAAACGCGTAAGTAATAAATGCCTTTGATAAATTTACATTCGGATTTACGCTTTCCGTAATTCCATTCGGCGTTGAGAAGGGGACGTCGAGTTAGTTAGACCTTCGGAGGCATTGTGACGGGAGTTATTTGTCCGCATCATAAGCGGCAGCTAAAAGAGCCTTTCACCTCATCGCAACTCAAGTCTCATGTCCGCTTCACCTCGAGGAAAGGGAAAGCGCGTTAGGGAAGAGGAGGAGGCTTCTCTCCCACACTATCAATGCTAATTGCGCCCACCCCCACCCCACCTCCCCTCTGCCCAACCCCGTCTTTTCTCTGACCCGACGCCCATCCTTTTGCATCCAGGCCGACACCATTGAGAGCTCCGGGGGCGGAAGCGCCACTCCGCCACCTCCAAAAACCCATAGCCCACCCTCGAATTGTGACGGGGGCGAGGAGGTTGAGACGAAGGGACGGGAGGGGGCAGTGATCTTTAGATGCCTTAACACTACCGACTCCGTCCCCCCCCCCCTCCCCTCCCACAGCCCCCTCTCTCTATATCCCTCCGTCTCATGCCAGACCCGGAACGCGGCCACCCTTCTCCGTCTCTCTCGCAAAAGGTTATCCAAGCGCATGCGCTCAGACCTGGAATTCTCTCGTCCTATTCTCTACTTACCCTTCTCCGCTTCCCAGGAACTCCTCATCCCTTCCTTTGTATAAGGGGTTAGAGAGGGATCCCCCAAACCCACGCTCTCCGTTCCCTTCAATCTCCTCTTTACTTTCATCTCTCTCTCTCCTTCTCTCCCTCTCACTCCCCTCCATCGCGCGGTTCTTCCTCTCTCTCTCTTGTGACACCGCAGGCTGATAACCGTGTCTGAAGCATGGTGGGAAATAAGTTTCACCAAGGGGGATCGTGTATTAAGAACGTTCTCTCTCTCCCTCTCTCTCTTTACCCATCCCCTCTCTGCTTTTATCCCCACCAACCTTTTTATATTCCCCATCCCATCATCGTACGCATCCCATCGTCCTCTTTTTCCTCCCTGATTCCCCCTTCTCTAACTCTCTCTCCCTCTCTCTGTCTCTCTCTCTCCCTCTCTCTCTCCCTCCCTCCCTCCCTCCCTCTCTCTCTCTCCCTCCCTCTCTCTCTCTCTCTCTCTCTCTCTCTCCCCCTCTCTCTCCCCCTCTCTCTCTCCCTCTCTCTCTCCCTCTCTCGCTCTATCTGGAACAAGTTGTTGAGGCGTATATGGGATAGGTTTTGATGGGGGAGGAGGGTTTTGTGGGACGGAAGAGTGGTTGAGGGAAAAGGAGGGAGGGGGTGAATGAGACGGGATAGTGAGGGATGGACGCGCAGATAGAGAGGGAGAGAGAGTTGGTTTTCTCTCCTTCCTCATATAGTTGGTTAGAGAGGCGAAAAGAGTGGTTTATTTTTTACTTGCGGGATGTGTTTTATGTGGGTGGGTGGAAAAAGGAAAAACTATGGGGTTAAGTTGCATCGGTTGTTTTTTGTATTAAGAGAGAGGGAGAGAGAGAGGAAAAGGGTTAAAAGAGAGAGGGTGAGGTAAAAGTTAAAAAGAAAGAAAAGAAGGAAGGAAGGGAAAGGAAAATATTTTAATAGGAACTCTCCTGCGTGGGTGTGTGTACGAGGGACGTAAGAGGGTTAGATTTATTCGTTTTCTTTTTTTTCCTTTCTCTCTTTCTCTCGGTTTTTTTTTGTTTTGCGGCGGTCCTGGTTAATAAGGGGTACGCGGAACCGCCGGTGAGTGTGTGTACGCACCAACCAGCGATCCTCGAAGAATGTACTGGGTACACTCGGGTGTTTTTAAAAGATTTGTTTTCTCTTCTTTTGTTTTCAAGATTAAATTTTTAAAACGCGATTTTTGGCCTCGTTATAGAAAGTGAGGCGGTTGCTACTTTTGAGATGTCTTTTTTAGTTGATGTTGTAATTGAAAGTGATTCCTTTGATTGGTAAAAGTAATTAATTAAACGAGGGCGGGTTTCTCAACTTGACGTTTACGTAAAAAGCGAGCGAATACCATTAAGTTATTGGGTAAAATATCCTTTAAAAATGTGGTTGACTATGGATAAATATATACCTTCACGTAATTCGGTTCAAAAGCTTGTCATTATTAGGGTTGAGTAGTAAGTGAACCGACCCAAGATGCGGAAATAACGAGTTTATTGATCTGAAAGGGATTTACAGTTAGGTTACCGCTAGCGAGTCCCGAAAAGTGACCGAAACGAACGAACTCTCTCTCCGGCCATATTGGCTTGGGAGCCCCCTAACTAATTTTTTATGGCCAATAACCGATACTGCTTGCTTCGTTCATTTTTTTCTGGTCTACGAAAATAAAAACAAGAGTACTAAAAACATTAATAAAACGAAACTATATAGTTAACGGGCCTCAATAAGTTTTGTTACAATAAAATAATCCTCGAATATTCATATGTGATGATAATATAGAGTATTTACACACATGTGACAATATCTGACCGCATTAAAGTGACAACCTATTTCCGTTCTTTTCCTTAAAAAAGTTTCATTGAAACATACGTAGAATTGAATCTTTATTGCACTATATTTATGGTTTATTAGAGTCATCATAGTCATTATACCTTCTAGTAGAAGTAATATATTATCATGTTTACAAATTGAACGTGAATTTTGTATCTATCCCGAAATCACTGCGCACATATCGGTCGAATGGATCTTGTAATTTGGTGTTTCAGTAAGAAATGATGAAACAGAAACAAGGAATCTTTTATTTTATTTATATCTATTATTAAAAGCTAATTGACAGCATTTTCCGGTCTTTTAAAGTGAATGTAATAGAAATAACAAAGACGATCACATACAGTCACGCCTTCGGTAGAATTCGAAACCGCGACCCTAACAGTGGGAGCCAGACAACAACTCCTCTACCAACGCAATGAGCAATATAATCGAAATTATTAAAAACTTCCCCGAGGTAACGCGTCTTAATTAATTAATAATTAATTAGAAAAGCTAAAAATTCTCATTTGGAAATTTTTCATCTCACGGTTCTTTGATACACAATCGAAAGCTTTTGATCGAGGCTTAATTTAAATTTTCCTTGAATCCCCTTTTAAAACAAAATTTCCGGGTTATGATTTCTGCCTCCGTTTATTTATTCCTCGCTTAACCTATTAATTAAGACCGATTTTAAACGACAAAATTCTCGCTCACCTGAAAATTGTCTCGTAAATGCTTTAATAGAAGGGGCCGTAATTATTTTCACAAACCAATTCCAAAAAAAAGCCACGTTCAAAAGAGAAGGCGAAAGAAAGTTTTTCGATAAGAGGCTGTATTGCCCGAAGAAAGTTCCTAAACTTTTCGATAGGGCTTCGAGTTCGAACGTAAAGGATTTAGAACTCTAGAAGGCAATAAAGTATGTAGAGAAAAGAATAGATCTGGAGGAGTTTGAAAGAGAGAGGTAGAGTGAGGGTGGGATGAATATTGAAAGAGGTTGCATGCGTGAGAGACATTGAGGAAAAGATAGAGGAAGAGAGAGAGGAGGGAGGAGAAAGAGAGAGAGGGGAGAAAGTGAGAGGGAGATTGAGAGTGTTAGAGGGGGAGAGTTAAAGAGAGAGAGAGGGGGGGGGCTAGAGGGAGGGAGAGTGAAAGGGGGAGAATTAGGAGGGAGAGAGAGTTGGAGGAAGAGGGAGAGAGAGGGGGGCTAGAGGGAGGGAGAGTGAAAGGGAGAGAATTAGGAGGGAGAAAGGGAGAGGGAGAGAGAGTTAGAGCGAGAGAAGGATGGCTGAGAGAGAATGTGGGTAGATTTTGAGATAGGTGGGATAGAAAGAGGGAACGATAAAGAGAATGGGAGAGAAAAAGGAGAAAGAGAAGGGGAGAGAGAAGGGAAGATAAGATGAGTGAGGGAAGGGAGAAGGAATGAAAGTGAAAGAGAGAGAGAGAGAGAGGAAGTTAGGGAGTAAAGAGGAAGGAGGGGATGCGTAACGTGTGTAAGGGGAGAGGTTATTGAGCCGAAATGGTGCGTGTTTGAGTTAATCCGGAAAGGTTTTACACTCCCAATATCCTCTTAAGTCCAAATTACATACCCGTCGCTCGGTGCCATCTTCCCCCGTTAAATCACGTGGCGATCGAAATGATGGATGATTTTTGTTGGCTTATAACCCGTGGGTCAGAGGAGATAGGCTCTCTCGGAAACTTATTTCACTTCTCGGCAACGTCCGGGGCAAACGTTTTTTCTTTTTCTTTTTCGAGGTCAAAACGTTTGGAGTTGATTAAAAAACCGTTTCCGGTGAATTTAACGTAATCCATTTGCTCTGGAGGGCGATTTTTACCTTCCGATTCGATACATACGCTTCGTTTGCTTTAAGAGCCTAAAAGTCGACATTGATCGGGGTATTTCTCGTTCAAGCGTAAGTTTTGTTACCGAAGCTGATGTTAAGGTTTTTTGGCCTCAAGGTTAGAGATTTCTCTTGGTAGAGTATCACGTGTGCTCAAACCTTTTCGAAGTATTGGATCCAGTGCTTTTTCGGTACAAGACTTGCTGGCAAAATAAAGAAAAAGTTGTATTTTGATGGAAAGGATCGAAAGGTCATGGCCGCTCGTCCATTACTTGTGCAACTGGTAAAAAAATAAACACGGTCTCCGTTAATGGTTCCAGCGCAAGAAAATTATCCATTTTCTATTACTGTGGAATATATCAATCGGTTTTAAAGGAGTGGGAAAATTTTTAATCAATTTGAAGATAAAATTTAGGATTATATATTTCATACAAAAATTCCGTAAAATTGCGATATAAAAAAATTATTAAGTGCATATAAATATTTTTTGGCCTCGAATCAAGTATTTTACTTTGCTATGATACATTGTATGCATTTGTAAAACAGTTCTTAGCGAATCTATTAACCCTAGACTCTTCTTTTCGGACATTAATGATACTGTGGGTGAATATTCACCCAACCTCAAATTCTGCAGCTCAGTCATATCTTACCGTAATTTAAACGTTATATTGACATCACCAAGGAATAATAAATTGATAAAAAGTAAAAAGGAAGATTTAATTAAATAAAACATCCACAAATTATGGTAACATATTTATGAAAATAAACCAAACAAATTAAGCAAAGCAAAAGAATAAATGTAATATTGATAGATAAGACCTTTCTCGGCCATTTTAATAACCTGTAATAGAATAAAAATAATTGAAATTATTAGCAAAATCAATCACTGAACAGTTTGTGTTGTAAAAATAAATTGCAACGTTATGATAAAACCTTAATGCTTCATTTACTAATAAACTCACGAAAAACTCTTAGTTTACGTTATAATGACTTTTATACCAATTTTTCGTTAAAAACTTTATTTACTACATCTTTCATGCTTATTATACACTTAGATTTAACGTCGTTAATTGTCTTCTATTTGAATTAAAATTTAAAGGAAATCTTTTATGTAACCGTTACAAATGTTACTTTTTGTTAAGTTTAATATTTAAACAATATTCTTATGCATTCGATACATATCTAATTAAATTGCGTGAAAGCGAGAACATAAGTTATTAAATAAACATAAGGATAACTTCTCTATAGCTAGTTTACAAACTTACATTCCTTTAACTTCGTAAGTGAATCCATAGCGCATCCGCAGGCACATTTTCTCACCAGATTTTTGAAGCCATATCTCCCCCATTAAAGAATCAATCACGTGAAAAATGGAAAACAATTTTGAATCGCCATTCGCGTTGAAAATCGTCTTTCAGCTCTGAAGAAGAGGTATCTCTCCCTGGGAGACATGATTAGGATGAGAAATATGGAACCAAAGAATGTCAAAGGAGAGAAAGAAGCTTTTCGTTTTCGCCAATTCAAAAGAATTTTCCCCGTAGACTCTTCCTCCTCCTTATCAATGATTTCTGCGGATTACTCGACGCCAGCAGGTCCTGCTTAGAAAAAATATTTTTTCTCGCTCCCGGAAACTAATTTGCCATGCATACAATTTAGTTATATATACACGCACGCACGCTCGCGCGCACACATACTCTATGGCTAGAGAAGGCTTAAGGTAAAACTACTAACAATAAGTGAGTTTGATCTCCTTGAAACGGCTTATTTGAGATGCGTAGAATTGTTAAGCTATTTTCAAAGAAATATCTATTAATGGATCACCGACGGTTACAATTAAAAATGTTCGTTTAGAGGAGTGGCCGTGGATTAGGGGGAAGAATTGCATTTCTCTAATGTGGTTCGTTCTGAGAAAATTTGGTCGCTCAGTAGCAGTGGTTTTACTGTATGTCTGATTTGTCTTATAAAATTTGCTGCCGATTTTAATTTCTAACATTTTTGTTCAAATTCCCTTTAACCTAAACTGAAAAATCAACCTCGCTGTAATATTTCCTATGTACCGTTATATTCTAGTCCACATTCCAAAATATCCTCAATCGAAGCAGTAAAAGCCACCTCGTGTTAAAATTTTCATTTTTTTTAGTATACCCAAGTTCCCCTTCCTGCCAGATTTTTGCCTACAATTCCATCTGCATTCATTGCCTTTTTATACCGATATTTGTAGTTTGTACTCGTATTATGCCAAAAACTAATGCTGTGCAATCTACGACGATGCCGCAATTATAAACCTAAATTCCAACCATCTTTTTAAAGGTCTGAATGTCATTAAGTGGAAAATCCAAGTTTAAGAGTTGTTAATGTCCGATGAGTCACATATTTATACGTATTTAATAGTTAAAAAGAACAATAAATGCAATAGTTCACGTAAGTTGAAAGAAATTTTATGAAAGGATACTGTGTAATGTGGAATATACCTACCAGCGAAAGAATAGGCGTTCGTTGTAATTGCATGTTTAAAAAAATAATTACAAATATTTTAAGAAAATTGGTGATGCTCCAATGTCTTATAGTATGATTTTAGTGCAACATTTGATTTATATCTTCATTGATAATATTTGAGTAGGAATATACCTTACTATAAATGCTAATTGAAATGAAAATCAACCTCCAGCTTTATTTTCTTTTGTCCATGGCAAGCTCGAATTACACTCAAAGTAGGATTTTTAACACGAGAGTAAAAGTGTTTTAAAGGTAAAAAGTTCATCCAGTTACAACTCAATAAACCACTGCATAAAGTCAAGCGAAGGTAAATGTCTTGTTGAAAGTAAAAGTTATTTTGGAACGACTTGACCTTTACATCTATTTGTAAGCCATCTGCTCCCGCAGTGCCATAAATCCCGGCTATCAATGGGAACAGAGTTTTTTCCTCCCTCGTCGAAAAGTTTAAAACCCGAATGGCGTGTGTTTCTTCGTTCGTTCGCTGTTTTCATTAAAATTTGCTCTCTCCCCGTCTCGTTTAAAAAAAAATACGAAGAAAAAAGGCTTAATTAACAAAAATAACTTCCTTGTTCTCTATCTCTCCTCTTACCGAACAATTCTGTGTAATGATGCTGAATTTATTTTTATAGAAGTTACAAGATCATTCCATACATTTGAACTTTAATTGGTGTTTCTCGTTAAGAGTAGGCTAATGCCGGCACCGGGTTTCTCTCCTCCCTTGCTTTGTGATTTAGACAGAAACCTTCTAGCGCTGTAGTCGTTTGAAGTCACAAGATTGATTGATTTTACCTGATGATGACTAGATATTAGTCGAAACCGGTCGTTTTTTCCTGTTAATAAAAGTGGAACTTTTACTAAGTTATCCTTCTCATTTTTTTATGTAGAGTTTGAAATTATTATTATGCCTGAGGTTATAGTGAAAGAATCTTGTTTTTTTAGAATATTCGGAGGTTTGTTTTTAAGGGTTTTTGAGGGTTACAAATTCGGAGGGATTTAGTCACCTCTTTACCTTTAGTGTACCAACTCTTGCCTGCTCGAAACATGACTCTTCTAGAGGCTGTCTTCTCTCAGAATTGCCTTTTTTGAGTAATATATGTAATTAATTTGAACACATCATTTTCCATAGTGTAATACATTGTTGTAGAAATATGAGAGAGATCATTCTAATTAATGTGGTTCATTCTATTTGTATTCATTAATAACTAATAATATTACACGTTTCAAAATAATAACATTCATTTAGTATATTGATTATTATAACGCGAGGATATGTTGAGAAATATTTAAATGCTTATAAAAATCAACAGTTCCGCATCTCGGGTTAAAACTTCAATTTTATGCGTAAGGATTAGAAATTTAACGTGGTATAACAGCTAAATGCAAAATCATTACATAATTGGATGTTCTTAGACTGATATTTTTACGTTTTGTTATGCAGAGGATCGCAGAGATCATGGTTAAATGGCAGGTTTCATAATAATGCTTCCACTTATGTCTAAATCATTTCTATACTTGTATCATTACTTGCTCATTTCACGAGAAACATTAATTTTGTTTTCAAATGTTGAAATCTTTCGTTAGGCCAGCTATAATGATTATATAATTATTTTTCAGTTTATTTGTAATCGCACGAATAATAGTAACTTTGGTTATGTATAAACCTCAGAAATGTAAATTTGTGTCCGGGCACTTTTAATTGGCGAAATTAGCATAAAAGCGTCCCATTCATCAAATGAATCGGAAATACAAAGTTACCTCCCATTTAAAATCACAATAGTTTCCTTACTGTTCGTTATTAATAAATACTAGTATAACAGTCCGTCAATATGACGGGCTAACTTTAGATAAGTTTAAAATAGTTACCTCTCTCCCTCCCTCTCTCACTACCTTCCTCTTCCTCTCTCTCCCTCACTCCCTCTCTTTCCATCCCTCTCCTCCCTTTCCCTCCCTATCTCTCTCCCTCACTCTCACTCCCTTTCTCTCTCTCTCTTTCTCTCTCTCCCTCTCCCTCCCTTCCTCTCCCTACTTTCTCTCCATCCCTTTCCATTCCTCTCCATCCCTCCCTATCCTCCCTCCATCTCCCTCCCTCCCTCTCCTCACTATTTCATTAAGTGAATTTTATAGCCACGTAAT
Source organism: Uropetala carovei (assembly GCA_036926305.1). Taxonomy (NCBI): domain Eukaryota; kingdom Metazoa; phylum Arthropoda; class Insecta; order Odonata; family Petaluridae; genus Uropetala; species Uropetala carovei. The sequence continues at coordinate 1,788,801 of JAXCHB010000210.1, forward strand.
TTCACTTATCTTTCCTTCGGCGAGATAGCTATTCAGAAGCGACATAGGAATCTAACTCAATAACCTCAATAATAAGATACATTCTGTAAACAAATTTTCAACAGGAATAGGAACAAATAAGGACGTAATGTTTACCGCTGTGTAAATTCTCTAATTCAATGAATAATTTAATATTATATAAGCTCGATATTCACAAACACTGTGATTTGTATTTTTTTAATGAAAATTACACGCTCAGTTATCATTAAGACAGTTTTTCGTGTAAAGCATTGCGACCAACTTTTAATTGATATCCATTAATCAATTAATTTGCATGGCAGGTATTCAAATCCTATAGATGCGTGCCTAAATTTTATTCGACAAAGCAAAGTTAGAACAAAAACATTTTTTATATTGATTCGTAAACTGCATAACATCTTATGGTATCATCTAAAATTGCGCTCACGAATTATCTAGGTAAACAGCCAGTCCAGCCTTAACATTCCATACGCGTAACAAATGTTTACCCTTTCAGTAAAACTAAATTTCCGCATAGTGTCGCTTATCGTGCGCAAGAGAACGCATCGCACGCGATACGATGGGTTGGGGAAACCGATTAATCAATTAGGATCATTTGGCAGATGGCTTTAATAAATCGATCTAAAGTCCAATTAGCGAACACTTTCAGGTTATGAAATGAAAATTAGGCTCTCATACCCGGTTTCCAAGAAGGAAGAACGCTGTATTAACAGCTTCGTTAATTTTTCAGCGGATACCGCTCGCTTTAAAATTTCTCTTTTTTTCCCTCCCTCCCTCTCTCTCTCTCTTTCTTTCTTTCTCACTGTTATCCGTAACAACTAAGAACTACTGTGGATGAATAGATGAAACAGCGCCGGCAATCAACACCGCGGATGCGATTGTTGAATATTTCATTTGATGGGTCAACACGAAACCGCGAAAAGAACGTAGCGCGAGAATACCTTTAGGTTGATGGGAATAATTTCCGTTTACGTACTGACTCTCGTATATGCTTCGTTTATAATCAACCTCTCTCTCCCTCTCTCTCTCAGTCCATTTTAATGGTCCGATTCCTCTTGAGCGGGATGTTGAATATTAACAGAGGGAGCATGAAATATGAATCCATTTCCATTCAAACGAAACGCTGGGCTGAAATGTGTTCCTTTCGTTTGACCGCCGTGCAGTTTACCGAAAATCCGGTTCCTTTGTTCCCTTTTATTTTTGGACGTTACGAACCAGAAAAAGGTGTAACATTGCGGGAACGTGAGAACAAACAGGCCGAACGAGCTCGCGAAAAGCAAAAAGGAATTTAAAAACTGCAAGACTATTCCGGTAGCTATGAATTTATACCGTTATGAAAACAATGAGAATATATAGGGCTTGGTTCGTTTTTTTTTTTTTTTTGCATTCCCGTTAGTTGAGGTGCGTGGCCGTTAAGGGATCTCCGGTGTCGGCGGTGAGTGCCATTCATCAGCCCAGGCGAGCCTCATTAGCCATGGATTACCATTTTTTTCCACGATGGTTTCGCGTTTGTTCCGGAATTCATCCTGGCGAAACGACCCTTTTCCCAGAAAATACGCGGACGGGGACCAAGGTGCGGACGCTTCAGATTAACAAAAAAATATCTCGACAGAAAATAGACCAAGGAATTATGGCCATGGCGTTTAGGTACTTTTAGGAATATTTACAAATATTCACACCGATTTCGTGCGGTCGTTACCGAGCTGGATGAAGGATTTATCTTATATTTACCCGTATAATTTTCTTGGCCTTGTGTGTTACAGTCGCTATAGTTTCCCAAACATACGGCGAAAGTTTAGAAAAGGCTAATATACGATGTATCCGTGAACTTTTATATATATTATCTTCGGCGATATTCAGAAATGATATCAGTTAGTAGAATAGTAGCATATTATTGAAATTAATACTAAGAAATACATTAAACACTTAATTTCATCATATAAACATTTCCAGTTCAGGCATACCATACAAAAGCAAACATAATTATAATATAACATTAATAATGTCTTTCAACATTTTTCTCTTATTAACATTAATGTTTTTGGTTAACTATGTTATTGCAACGTTCCGAAAAGTAGTTTAAAATAAAGTTAATGATTTTACGCATACATCAATGATGAGGTGCTGTCGCTTTTTGCATACCGAAGACCGATGATATTTCAATGGCCGAAGAAACACTAACCAGTATAACGCGAAATTTATAGTTTTAATTATATGCATTAAGTTAACCTGATGGCCATGAAATATCAACTCCGAGGCTTTTATTGTAATATGGTGGTGTAACACATTTTGATAATGCTCCAAATTAGAAAGAGGTCTTACTTGGACTCAAACAAATTATGGATTCATTTTCCCTCTAAAGTAACTCAATCTCTCCAGAGCTCATTATAAAATTGCTCCGGCGGAATTTCTTTGCCGTGTATACTTTATTTAAAACCTTTAATGTTAGTATCGCTCTAAAGCATCATTAATTGCTGCCAATATGGCAGAAATTTTCGGGAGTAAATATTAAGCGTTAAGAGAATGTTTGATAGTAAAAATAATATTAAAGAAGCTTTAGATTTCCTTTTCGCTTTAAATGGCCAACTTAAGATTAAAAGTTCACCGTAAAAATTACAGATATCACAAAACTATCTACACATTAAAATACTAATTTGTCTCTGTTATTCATGGTTCTAATGAATTTTAGCCATCTGTTTTAACACCTTTCTAAAGTATTTTAATAAATAACGGTTAAAATTCTTAAAAGTGTTGACCATATTGCCACTAACTCAGTATACCACTATTACTAAAATATTAACTTTCAGGAAAGTTATGGAATGATATTAGCAAGATTACATAACCGCAGAGGAATTTTCAAGTTAACCATTCAACGCTCAACGTTAGACAAGTTTTGAAACTTTTTACCTCTCTTCTTGACAAGTACAGCTGAGTGACAATGATAAATTTCATAGCTACGGTTTGGCTTTCGATACGATAAACCCTCTTGGTGCGTAAAAAACTTCGAAACAGGAAAACGTAATGTAAAACGAGTTAACACATAAAAGAAAGTGTGACGCGTTTCATGTGAAACATGCGTCCGAGAGCGTGTCTTCCACAACTTCTTAATCACAGAAAAAAACTTCCCCGCTAGAGAACTTTTTTAAGAGGAGGGAATTTGGACGTTCGATCTTGTCAGGTGTCTGTTACTTGGGTCTTTAAAGAAAATAAACAAAAATAAAATATTCTCTTGCAACATTTTTATGGCCGGCGAGCGCACCATTTGCTATAACGTGAAAATGAAACGACACCGTCAGATCCAGTAAATCTAAAAAGAAAGAATACCGATAGTAAATACTCAACAAGTTACGAAAGTGTACAACGTATCACAAATGGGCGCGTTTCATGCAATGGAGTATTAGTAAAAAATTATATACATGTACGTAAGTGAAATAGTGTTTTAAAGTTTTTTCTTCGTCATAAATAATCCATTTTCTTCCTATTTAAAAATATTGCATGCACACGTAAGGAAATTAAACGTTTGTTTGTGAGAGTGTTTATGTTAGCAACAATGAAGAAGTAACTATGCAAGAAATTTTCTAAGTTCAACTCGATTTAAGACGTTTTTGTTTGATTTTCTCGATAACGGCTACTTCTACGATAAAAATGTATAGAAAGGAAATACTTTTCTTTACCAATTCTACAAGTTTTATTTGAAAAATATTTTGATATGAGCAGTACTTTACGAGATATGACGAAAATTTATTTTTTTGTCACCAGTAAAGTGGTACCCCTGATTGGCGTACGAGATTCGTTTTTTGGATTTTCTTCTTATTTTTGATTGTTAGTCCTTAATATCAAATTTCATAGAAATCCGTTCAGTAGAAGCCGAGAACGAACATGCGGACGGACCGACGATAATAGGCGCTCATGCTGCAAGCGAAACGCGCCTAAAAAGGGGACGCTGGAGAAATTCCATCCTCTGTGCAAAACAACTTTTTCTTCTGTCATTTTTCCCCGCGAGACAGTATTATTCGGTTGATTATAACTCAGGTTGGCATCATGACAGGTAAATGACTAACTAAAAATTTCTATCTCTATCCTATATTTGTATTTATGCACGTATATCCACGTTTATAAGCGAAATTATCTGCCCCACTACAATTTTCTGTTGTGTGGAGTTTTCTGACTCATTGCGATTCTCTAAGGTTTAACAAGAAAACATAGCGGAGCCTTCGTGTTTACGGATTTAATTAAATAAATCTTTCTACATGACGTTTGTTTGTGTGTATTGATCATTAGTTTTGATTTTATTTATGAACTTCAAAAGAAAAATCTTGATTTATGTACTTGGTAATGTATTTATCGTACCTGGTGACTTTTAAGAAAATCTGCTTAAAGTTTATCCGTATAGTTACAGATGTTTGTAAACAATGCTGGAGCCTGCGTCGAACTATGCAATAAATTTTTTTGTCATTGAATTAAAGTAAACAGTAGTAAACACAATTTGATAAAATATATTTGTTTTAATATCTTCTTTAGTGAAGTAGCAATAATAATTAAAATATAGGAAGTGACATTTCAAACACCCTGTATATAGGAGTATATAATAATACAAGCAGTTGAATTTCAACGGATTTAGTGAATCTAAAACTTTGACCGTGTAACATGTAAACATCGTAAGAATAAGATAGTACACAGTTTTAACCGTCGAATAAAGCAAAAATGAATGCTTTCGAGAACTCTATGCCACACTTTGCGTTTCTTTCTTCGCTACTTTAGTTTATAATAGGTATATATTATTTCTTTACTTAATACTAATACTCCAAGATATCCTGTTTATTAGCAATGCCATATTCCAGAACGCCAAATAATACGTTGTTATGTACTGCTATAGTTGTTCAAATTTTGTTTATTCAATTAATTATAATGAAAACGTAAAGAAAATTAGGTACTTTTCTGTTATGCCCCCCACTCGCTCAGTTTTTATTTCGCGCTTCAAACTGTCACTGGGTTTGGCAAACTCGGGTATGCGAGCGAAATAAATATTTGACGCGCGAAAGAAAAACTGCACGAGAATAAAAAGTCGTTTCATGTGATTACAATGAATTATTGAAGCCAATTCGGCACTGATTTTAGTTCTGCTTTCAAGAATAAGCAACTCTATTATTTTTTCTATATAACAGTTTTTGTCCCGAGTTCGTATGTTAATTTTAAGTAATTTAAAAAAGTATTTTGGTACTGGCTTGCACAGAAACCCGTGCTACTCTTATGGTCTATTGAAATTGGACAATGGGCTCAAAAATAACCCCATAAAAAAACGTTAGGTTGACCAAACCTTGACCAATCATTAAGTTAAGATGTAAGGAGGAATCCTACCAAATTTGGTTGTTCCAGCTTTTATCTTTTAGGAGGAGTTCCATGAACAAACCAACAAACACACCCTTCAAAATATATAAGAGATTATTATACTGATATACATGCACATTGTTATAAATATAGGACTTTCTGTTTGCCAAGGATCTCTTGCTTCAGTAGTTTTTTTAACTTCCTTTTATTATGACTAATTTTATTTAAACTTATAGTTTTCCATTGCATAATAAATATCTTCGGAGGATAGAATCATTATTCTAATAATTATACATCGGCAACAGAAAAGTAGAATACATAACGAATAAGAAAAACGCCCTCGGAAAGCTCTGAGATCTATCTTTTTTATAGTAGGGAGAGACATTTATGAGGTAAATGAGAAATAGGTCTAAAAAAATTTATAAATTCAATAAAAACATATCTCAGTCTAGCATCACCCGGAAGGCCATTTCTAAATCACTTAAGACGAGAGGAAGCGATTTTGGTTGCAAAATGGTCGTCGTTACCCGGAATCAGTAATTAAAAATTAGCCTTCGTACGTAGGTCGTTAGTTATACGGGCGTTCGTCCGAGTGATGTGATCATTCACGGACGCGGATAAAGGCATAGATTGATAGCTTGTAATAAGTGAGGGAGAAGCAATCAATTGCCTGAAAACGTTTCTTTTTTTAGCGGTGAAGTGTTGGGAAAAAATAAGGTTTCCTATCGAATTCATTGCGGTGCACGGAATTAACGACGGCTATTTGTAAAACCGCTTTCGTGGAATATCGAGGAAAAAAATCAAGCTATCATCTTTTGTTCACCGCCACGCCAGTTTCGCGAAATCTGCGAGGAATCTATACATCTACATCTACATCTACATGATACCCTGCAAATCACCAGACTGGTGGGTGGCAGGGGGTGCAGCACACCAAGCCCTACCTAATAACGTCCCTCGTGGGAATCACTCTCCTGTTATGATCCCGTATGGTCCTTGGAAAAAACGAGCTCTGATATCGCTCGGTCCTACAGTCGATCTCTCGTATTTTATTCTCGTGATCGTGCCTGCCCATGTACGTAGGTGCCTCTAATATTCCTGAGACCTCCTCTAAGAGAACTTCCGACCTAAATTTCTCCAGAAGCCTTAACCTAGCGCTAATTCTGCGATCCTCTAGCGATATCCAATTCAACTCCTTCAAGAGTGATGTGACGCTTAATTTTTGCTCATATTTTTGCTTAACGAATCTGGCTGCTCTGCGTTGGATTCTTTCTAACTCAAGTATCTGTCCCTTTTCGTACGGATCCCATATGCTGGAAGCGTATTCGACCTGAGATCTGACCAATGATAAATAACACGTTTCTCGTACCTGTTCTGTGCTACTTCTTACTATTCTGCCTACGAAGCCCAATTTCTTATTAGCTGCGCCTACGATCCTTCGAATATGCATATTCCACGATAGATCACGACAAATGGTGACTCCCAAATATTTAACGTACTCTGCAGATTGGATATTCAATCTATCAATTCTGTACTCCGAGTCTAATTCATTGTTCTTACTCTTCCAGAAACTCAATAGGGAACATTTGCTCTGATTAACTTCGATTTTCCAATGTTGACACCATGCTGAAAGGGCGTTTAAATCTTCCTGAAGCGATTTTTGGTCATCCTGACTCGTTATCTCCTTATATAAAACGGTATCATCTGCGAAAAGTCTTATTTTGCAGCGAACTACCGAGCAGATATCGTTTATATATATCAGGAATAGCAGTGGGCCAATAACACTTCCCTGTGGAACACCTGATGCGACTTTTACCGGGTATGAAGATTTCCCATCAATAACTACTATCTGTTTTCTGTTGGAGAGGAAGTCTTTTACCCAACTCACGATATTAGGGTTTATGCCGTACTTTCCTAGTTTTCCTATTAATTTATTATGGGGTACTTTGTCAAACGCTTTTTTAAAATCAATAAAAATTGCATCAACCTGACTGTTTTTCTCTCCGCATTGCAACAAATCGTTTACGAACAGGGCGAGTTGCGTTTCGCATGACCTACCTTTCCGAAACCCGTGTTGGTTTTTGCTTAGCGAAGAACGACCATCTAAATAACGCAGAACAGAGCTAACGATTATATGTTCTAGAATCTTACACGATAATGACGTCAAGGAAATCGGTCTATAATTTTCGGGGTTCTCTTTATCACCGCCTTTGTGGATGGGCGTTACGTACTGTGATATGATTACGAATCCGCTGGGATAATAACCCGCGTGAAATAGAAAATAATTGTGTAAGAAAATACGACTGTCTGCTTTTTCAATTAAAGCTTCCAATATCGGGTGATGATGGAAAAGGTTAAACTCACATTTATTTCTAGTTGCGAAAGCGATGAATAAAAAAGGTTTTGTGTTTCTTGTCAGTTGATATATTGTGATAGATGAACGGACGATAGCAGAAAAAAATTCGTTTAAACCTTATTTGCTGCGAAGGAATATATTTTGCGTTTTGATGTTTCATTTATCTTACTTTATTATTTTTCTTTACATCAATAGCTCGTCTGTCAAAAATATGATGGTTCAAAATCCCTTCTTTTTTAACTTCTCGCTATTGACATTTTTTCAAAATTTACCCATGGTATGTATTTTCCTTTAAGCTTTTTTTTGAGCCCACGATTGAATCGTCTAGAGTTAAAAGTCAATGTATGTTTTATTCATGCACTATAATTATAAATGTGTATTTATATTATCTGCTAATTATCCTTGAATATGTAACTGCAGACAAAAACTACCTTTATTCAAATTTAAGCTGAAAGATAAAATGATGATTTTCTTTAAAGCTGCTGTTAGTTCTCCAGATATATTTTGCTCGATTATATAGAAGAGACTCCAAAAAGTTTCAAAGATAAATTGAAAAACTAGAGTATAATGCTCAAGTTCGCCCTTTGTATGTACGTTGCCATTGGGAAAACAGTGAGACGCTTACGATGTGATTTTGATTGGATCTAGTGAAAACTTGGCGGTATTGATATTTAAATTATTATGAATAGCATTATAAGGCAAAATTATTATTTTGTATCGTAAAAGAATACAATCATCCTTATTGCCGTAAATTATATTTTGAATATGTTTACAGAATTCACCGCCAGACGGTGGCGCTGTATACTGAAAATTTACGAATAAATTAATTATCTACTAAATGGAAGGTTCTACGAAAATTTCTTTCAAATAAAACTTGGAAGAAATATTATTCCCTACAACTTAGGTCCTCACGAATATTACCAATAACGACGTTTTTAAGCATTTGTATCGAGTTGTATATACAATAATGATGTTTTAACGGAGATATTTTGCCAAAACCGAATCGGGTTTCGAATAAACCTCGACTTCCGGATAACCGCTATTGTCCAAAAACTAACCAGCTCTTTGTGCTGATACCAAAATGTTACATTTGTAATTTGGTAATGATATGGCAAGTACCTTTCGAGTTAGAGCGCTTACAATCACATACACACAGATATCATTCCGAAAGTAATGTGATCACGAAAAATATGGAGCAAGTCATGTGTTGGCCACATCAGATTTTTTTTACTTTTATTTCTTATTTCGACCCATGGATGTTCCTCTGGATATTATGTTGTAACTTCTGGAAAGGTGAAAGTTCGTGGCGTGTATCTTTAGGTATTTTTTTTTATATCCTCTCGGCGAGGTTCGCATTAGCAAAATGGAGCTAATAATGCGCGACATATGACGGTTCCTTTAATGTCATTCCCAACAGAGACCCCTTTCCTTATCGCTCACTTCCTCCTATCCGCCTCCGCAACCTGTGGCGGGGGTCAGACCACTCCCCTCTCCCTACCTTTCCCGCGGTCTATCAGTCAGGGCCTTTCGGGAGAAGACGTCAGTCAGTCCCCTCGGAGTGAGGTGGGTATTGTTGTCCCGCCCTAAGGGGAATATATAAATGTAATATACATGTGTGTGTAAATGGAGCATTATATTGTACGGGGAGGATACGTAGAGGATGGGGGAAAATGATACCAGACACTTGAATAGCTTGGTGTTGCAGACGTGGAAAGTAAGAAAGAGAATAAAATCGAGAAAAAAATGAGGAATAAAAGTACAGGTGCGGAATGAATGGCAATACAGCTGAGCTCCATCGGGAAATCCTGGCTTACATCGAATCGACCGGTTCTTTAAGAGAAAGCTTGAAGGAAAAAGGCGGAAATTGCTGAAACGGTCACTGGATCTCTCCAGGTATCTTTTGTTGGCGTTACCGCGCAGTATTAATCGTATTTTTTTTCAACAATATTGATCAGCCAAAGTAGGACGTGCTGATTTAAATTATCCGTATTTTTTATGCGTTCCATTAGGCTTTGAATATATTTACATCAAAATAACGAATGACCGCTTATCGAATAATCGGAACTGCGATCAACCCGATTTCTTTTATCCAGAATCTTTAAAACTCATAACTTATTATTTGAAAGTTTTCATGCTGCATAACGCACCTTCATATGTACTGTATCTATTTGTTCTGTATCTGATAAAGGTGTTAATATTTTCTCTAGAATTGCTTAACCTGCAATCTTACGGTAACATAAAATCAGATTTTTCTAGTCTTTCAAAATACTTTTTTTTTTCATCTGTTTGTGCCATGTTGTGTGTAATCAACCAACCGATGCCGTCGTGTGATATTGATAAACCTCAGTATCTGATTAACCCTAATTGACTCGCTCTCTAGAATTTCGATGAAAATTTTTCCGTGCGCAACTTAAATGTAGGAGAAAGTCTCGATATTCTTTGGGAGGTCGTTGACCGTCGAGGAGGGGAAGAAAATGTCAACCCTTCACAGTACTCTTCGAAGAAACATATCTCTCAAACGTCTCCGAAATCGCGTGGGCGTAGAGTAGGGTCTCCTTCTTTCTAAAAAGACTCGGACTGAGTCATTTCGGGGTTGAGGCGCTTTGGGACTTCGCTCAGGAAGTGGCGTAGACGGACGCCGTCGCCTCTAACTAACTGGGTTGGAAGTTTATTTCTCTAGTCAGAAAAAAATAACGCATTCGATAGGAAAAAGAGAAAAAATGCAGAGTGCCATTCTGTCTAATTTCGTCATTCTGTCATATACTCCCTATCGTTCTCTCTTACTCATTCTGTATATTTCTCCTTCTCCTCTATTCCACTCTTTCCTCTGCCGTGGTGGTATTTTTTCTCTGATTAACACGGCTGATTACAAATACTTTTCTGCCACAACATTTTCTAATCCCTAGCATAAGTTGAGATAATTTTTTTAACGTTCGAAGGGAATACACATTCCTTATATCGTTAAAAAATATAATTCAGTGGATAATTATCAAGCTCGTCGTATGACTAAAGAAAAAGTCACAATATTAATATGTACTTAAAAAATAAAATTGATGAAATAAGTACTTATTCGGGTATCTTCAGAAGACATCAAAAGGTTTAGGAAAGTCGTATTAGCATTTATTATAGAATCTACCACTGATGACGGCTGCCTGTTAGCATTTTCCATATATGGTTTTTCGTAACCTTTTTATGTCTATTGGAGACATAGGAGTCATTACTTATTTTATCAATTTTATTTTAAACATCTTTTTAACTAAAGTATAATAATTAAAATTCGATATTTTGAAATTGCACCACATATTTTCAAAATTTATTTATGTTGTAAATAATGTCCAATCTCCGTCAAATGAGGATAGTTTAAAGATGAGAGTAGATGCTTCTCAATTTCACCCTAATAAAGACTGCCTGTCTGCCTTTCTCTTAACTCTCTCCCTTCTTTCCTTTGCTCATTTATTTCCTCTTTTGCTCTCTTTTTTACTGTCCTTTCCTTCCTTTCTGCCATCTCATATCGTTTCCCAACTCTACTTCTATTTCTTTCTGTCCTAATTGTCTATCTTCGAACCAAGCGAACTTATAATTCGTATCTTTTTGGTGTTTCTACCCCTCCTCTCTATCTTTCTCTCTCTCTCTCTCTCCTTCCTCCTCACATTCCTTTCTCCATTTCTTTTTTCTCCCTTTATCCCCCGTCAGTACTACTTTCCCTTTCATCTCTCTGCTCTTTTTACTTTCTCATATACGAAGTACATTGAGAAAGTATTTATCGCGAAAAATTCGACCTCGAGATTTTTACGGAAATATACGTTTTAGGAGTCGCTGAATCAGTGGAAGTGGTTTTCGCAATGCCGTCTGTCTGTCTGTTACTGGCTCTGGAGCCTAAGCGGTATAGCGAAAATGAATGAAATCTCGTACTTAGGCATTTTATCATACTGAGCAGATTATATATAGAAATGGTTGACATTGCTTAATAAGTAAGGGGAGTTTATTCTACGCATTTTTAACAACAATTCGATTTTCTCAAAAACGGCTCTAACGATTTTGATCAAATTTCGTACAGTTACTTGAGTTCACGTCTTCAATAATATTACATATTTCGTTTTTCTCAATGAATGAATATAAGGCTAGTTTATTCTAGGCAACTTTAACAATAATTTGATTTTCTCAAAAACGGCTCTAACGATTTTGATAAAATTTCGTACAGTTGCTTGAGTATACTTCTGCAATAATACGACATATTTCATTTTTCTCAATGAATGAATATAAGGCTAGTTTATTCTTGGGCAACTATAACAAAGATTGGATTTTCTAAAAACTGGCTGACACGATTTTCATTTTCAAAAGATAAATAAAGACGCATTAATATATGAGAAAGTTTGTGCAATGTTTGTCGTACTGATTTTTTCAATGGCCCTCTTTACTCTCCTCCGATGCCCTATGGTTCCTCAGTCTTTACTCCCAATTTTCCTATCGCCACCCACTCAACCCCCTCTCCTCCCCCCTCCCCTAACTCTCTCTTCCACCCTCCTACATAACCTCCCCCAGATGTTTCGGGTCTTCCCAAAAGGGCTGTACAGTATTTATCCATCCCCAGGGTGCCTTTCATTCTAGTCGATTGCTTTCCCTCTCTCTCTTTTCCCTTTCTGGTGGCCGAGTGAGGTGGAGGAGAAAGCGAGTTGCAGAGGTAGGAGGTAAAGAGAGAGAGAGAGAGAGGGGGGGGGGGGGGAAGGAAAAAAAATATAATTCTCCCTTGAAAAAGGCCATGGTCATGAGATTGGGGGAAGGGAAGGGGGGGGAGGAGGGATGTATTGCCTTGAATATTCAAAACCCGATGCGGAAAAATCTTCTCGTAAGTCCTTGTATGTTTTGTTTATATTCAAAGCTTTTTTTCCTGGCCCTCGTCTCACGGAGCGGTGAGAGGATGCAGAAGAGGAGGAGGGTAAATTATCGTCTTTGTCCGTCCGACCTTCCGTATTAAAAAAACATGAAAGGCCGGTATCCATATAGGGGGAATTTTCGTGTTTATACCTTAATATTATCCAAAAAGCAAAACTCATTTATATTTGAGTTATATACACACACACACGCGCGCGCACACACAATATACATACGTGGGTGTGACTCCAGGAATATAAATTCCCTTTAATTTTTGGATGATATTTAGTTAAAAATACGAAAGTTTCCCCTATAATACACACACACCGTCAGGATTTTGCTCGGAAAATATTTCATATGCATAAAAAGTGCGTAATTAAAGGGGATTTTTTATGGCTCCAAATTTATACTTTTTGTACCCTTTCGGAAAAAATCGCAAAATGGGAGCAGATTGTTTTATTAGATGTTAATCTCTTTCTCTCTTCTGTCCCTTGAAACTTTAGTATCAGTCAGCTTAAGGGATCAAAAGTTATCAATGGCATTACATGCTTCGGAATTTCAGCATGAAAGCATTCGGTTCAATGCAATATTATAAGAAAAAACAAGACTGTCTCCATACGCTTTGTATTGTAAGAAGAACGAAAAATTCATTTTTGTTTTTTAAGTCTTCATTTTGAGAAAGTTGTACATATCAAGATCTTTGACGCTTTCGTGTCATGCGGACATAATTGTTCGTCGGCCATTTTATTTCATTATTTTAAGCGAATTAAGTGCGTTTTTTTAAAATGGATACAATGAAATGCATTCGTGTAAAAAAATAGGATTGTTGTATTAGCCATTTACTTTCTAAGAAGTAAAATATGAAGGTATTATTTCTTTATGTGACCGCGTATTTTGTCATTTAAGAGGAATCCATCTTTTTGATATATTGAACGGAATGAAGTTATCTAAAAATGGTGTTTTTTGTTCTATGCTACTTTTTTCATGGCAAAGAAGATCGCTGAACGATATTCCCATTCAGTCTTTGCTAGTTCTTCGAACTAAATCTCGACTTCCTTTCTATAAACCAACTTGCCTTTTGATAAAATAACGTAAGACAGTTTATTTCTACGGAGTTTTATTTTTTTAGAGGAAACCATTTAAGCTCCATTATGAAAGAAATACACGCAGACGCTGGTGCTGCTCCAATGTTGCGGGAGACGGCCATGAAACCGGATATTAAAAATGAAATTAACAGGATGTGTTCTTTACCTTGGATGAACTCTCGAGTTTTTGCAACAGCGAAAAAAATAACCTCAATTTTAAATGGAAAAGTTTAATATAAGGCCTGACCCCGTGAATAATGATATATTTTTATGTACTGGTATTAATGCTTGCTTCATCGCCGATGATTTATAAAGGTTTAAGAACTAACAAGAATTGCTTCAATGAGTTTAATGCTTTTTTTTGCAGAGAAAATCAGGAGCGCGCTCCGGAAAATGAACCTGCGACCTTGTCTATTATGGTTTTACATGATAGCAAACTACCAAAACAGTAGCCTTATAAAAATGCGTTTTTAAAATGTGTAGGCATTATAAGAAATGTTTATTATTCAAGTCTTATTGACACTGGCAGTTGTGCAGTCTTCATTTTAAATTACCTGATGCGTTGTAGTTGTACGCGTTCCGATGGGCTATACTTTTTTAGATGTTTTTTGTGCTGTATACCTATACGTTTTAATGTGTGTGCATGTATAAGAGAGAGAGCTTGCATAAACGCTCCTAGAAAACACATATATGCATATTCAGCTCACCGAATTAGGTCGAATGGCTCATAAAAAGCATCCTGCCTCATAGGAATCACCCCATGCATTATTAAATTTACCCTGTGTGTCTATCACCATCTTTTCTCTCCATTTTCTACATAATCTTTTTGAAAATACGTATATATATTCCAACAGAGGGATATTCTGTCCTAATTACTAATTGACCTGTATAATTTCATAAAAAAAGTCGGTCCCCGATGTTTTTTTGCGTCTTCGATTTCTGAATTTTTCACGCACTCGCTAAGGAGACACGTTTCTTTATGCCATGTGTTTATCGCATTAAGCACATCATTAACATTCAGTAATCGAGTCTCGTGAGAGAGAGAGAAGAAAGAGAGGGTGGAGGTAATGAAGGCGAACTTATATCTGGGACGACGTTTGCAAAATTCACGAATGAACGCGCGGAGTCGAAACGGAGAAATTTCCAGCTGAAAATGTCTTATATATTCATGGATTGTGTAATTTTGTCACCGTCATGTGCATTTTTAACGCTTTGGGTCGCAGGTAGTGTGCAGCAATTTCTCTCCAATTCATGTTGGGTCAATTCGCCTTCGCGTTTTCTAATTTTTGCAAACTTATTGCCACGTAATTTCCTCCAAATTGATAAAATATTTGGATGGAGGACGAATTTCTTAAATATTAACAGGTAGTGTGTGTGTGCGCGCGCGCGTATGTGATCTAACATACATAACGTTAGGGCTTATATTGCGCTCCGTTGTTCACATGGGTATGGAGACTTCATGTAATCCGAAATTTTCATCGTGCTCTCCTTACTTTATCGAAAGGGTCATTTTTACGACTTTTCCGAAAAAAAACTTCCTTTTTAGATTCGATCGTTCCCTGTTTGCCGGGCACGAGCAATTTTTTTTCCAGTTCTTGTAATAGCGGCTTTAATACGTCGCCCCTAAAGGATCCCCCGCTGCGTTTCCTTTGTTGCCTACTCCTCGGTACTTTTTTTTATGGTAACATTAATGGCGCAAAGAGCTTTCGCTTTTTTTCGAGTCCGGCGCCCATTGCTCCGAAATGATCCCTTGTTTTGACATCGTTTTAAAGCGCTGTAAAACAACTTTTGAAAGCTTTCGTCAATTTAATTCCCGCGCTACATTACTCCACTCTTTTTTTCTTCTCAGACAACAATTTTTCATCCCGTTATGGGGCAGAGATGCCAGGAAAATGATTTTCTTGCATAATAACACTATGGTTGGATATATGCGCAATATGAGGAGGGAAATAAAGATACTGAGATCACCTTCAGCATATATTTGATTAATTTCTTTAAAAAATTTTGTTTCTGTGTGTGTGCGTACACAAAAAAAACACACACACACATGTTCGAATTATATTATACTACGTGAATTATGTCTTTCTGAATGGGACTTTCAAATGAAAATTAACCACGCCACAAACCTAGACGTACGCAGGCTAATATACGTATACGGTCGCTATCAGGGTTATTGCGCGCTGGGAACGAAGCGAGGATTATTCGCGTTTATTCGCAGGAGATTTAAGAAAGGAAATTCCTATTTTTGCTTACGGTTATTATACAGCCCCGACAGTTATTTTATCCGAGCGTCTTGTTTTCTACCGTTAAAAGGATCTTGAACATAAAACTTTATCAAAATTTATATAGCGATCTAAGTGTCTGTAACGTGTTCAAACAGGTTGAAGAACAAACGGTCCCATCATAACACTGATTTTTTTCGATAACACGAATAAAATTTAGTTCGTTCTATTGCACATAAGTAGTTCCCCTACCAAAGGATATATTTTCAAGGTTTGCAATGTACCATTTAGTTCATGTATTGTGTTGCTTCTCCCATGTTCCGGACACTTTCTGTCTGGTTATTCGTTGTTTTAAATTTAGCGCAGTAAATATGTGGTTATACCAGGGGTCGGCAACCTGCGGCTCATGAGCCGCAAGTGGCTCTTTAAGGATTTGCGTGCGGCTCCCAACAGCAACTCTCGCTGAAAATACCTCCAAGAAAGAAATTGGCTTCGTAAATTATTTTAATAGAAAGTGCGGAAAACTAAAAACGTATGGACGCATTACGTAGAATAAACGTTTGGTTTACAGAGATAATTCCAAAAAGTAAAACAGCAAGGTTAAGGAGGTGAGAACCACCCCCCCCTCCCCCCGGTCAACGACTGCGGCTCTTCTTATTATGCGTTTTATGCATAATTTGAAAAAGTGGCTCTTCTTAGGAAAAAGGTTGCCGATCCCTGGGTTATACCGAAGGGTAACTCGTTGATTCCTTTTTCTATTACATTAGGTTTTTTATCGCATTGATCAAGATGCAAAACAATATATTCTGATGCATTGGCTTAACATCGGTGCCTCCCGTGGTCGTAATTTTTACGCATAGAAAGATTAGCTGTTCAAAGTGTGAACCATAGGAGCTGCATTTCGCCATTCATTTAGACTCCAAATCGCTTAAAGCTTATACGTTTAATATCGAGCGCCTGTTGAGAAGTTACTTACTTGATTTTCACTCTGTAGTGGACGCACAACTTGCTTTTGTATTTCCCGTGTGTTGGTGAATCAATTGGCTTCAAGGAGCGTCACGGAATGAGAGGTCGGTGCAGAAAGTGCTTTGAGACTCTCAAGTGCTCGGAAAATGGCACCTCATTGGTTGATTAACAGTGTTTTAACGGAATATGAAATAATACGACGCGGATGAAACTTGCGTAATCTCGGATACTTCGAATAATCATGTATTTGTGTGCGAGTGCTGAAGAGTTTTTGTTAATGTTCAAGACATAAATTTTGAAATTTTCTACTTAGTCAGTAATTACGGAAGCGATGAAAATCTGTTAACGGGGTTTACATACACTTGGTACATACTAATGGAAAGAAAAATATGCCTCGCTAATTGAGAGTTCATGCCAAAAATGATCGGAGAGACTTAAAAGGATATGAATATGAGATTTTGTTAAGTGTTTAAGAAAACACTGCATCAAGATTATACGAATAAGCCATCTTCGATAATACTTTTAACAGTCATTGATATTAAAGAAATAACAAATAACTATTCCTGAAACTTTAAAAATAAAATTGAATTTTTAAATCACACGGTTTTCTCAACATTTTCTAACGCTTTTTTATTCATTCCAGAAGTTTTCTGTGCCATCAAGTATATCTACATACATTTTGCGATCGTAGTATATTTGTCGGGTTAGTAACTGATGGGAAACTCAGTGAGCCCCAAATAGAGGGCCGGCCCGAGGTACGGGCGAGCCGGGCAGCTGCCCGGGGCGCCTAATTTTTGGGGGCGCTTGCAAATGAACAAATATTGGACACCAATTTATGTCGTGAAACAGGCTAGAATCATGATGAAATTCCTTTTATTTACAGAGCGTTTAATAAATTTACCTATATTCTGTAAATATCTCAAAAACTTACGGAGGGGGGCGCTGGTGTGCTACCTCGCCCGGGGCGCCAAAATTCCTCCGGTCGCTCCTGCCCACATACATGCTGAGTATCAAGTTGTGGTTCACTGTTTGATAGGCTTATTCCGCTAATCGATGACGTACGTGGATTTCACTCAGATTGAACTCCTGATCCATCGTGATAAAGATCATCTCTTTGACCTTCACTCAATAATTTCCATTCCTTTTTCACATAGAGTTAACTTCACATTCCTACAAAATGTATGTTGTTTGAACAATTTGAATTCACCGGAAGGGACGTAGGACTTTTGTTTAATGACGGTTCGCCAATTTTCAAAAAGAAACTTCATTCAGTGCATCATTATATCTTAGGAAACTAATATTAGTAGATTTTCAACTCTATTATGTTTACCATCGTTTTGCATTTATCGTGAGATGATTTTGTAAAGACATTTCCGTTAGCATTGACTTAATTAAACACCTGAGCAATGGAAATTACTGTTTATCAGAAACCTTGCACAAATAATGCTGGGATCACAAGCAAAAGTATAAGCACGTCCGCCGAAGGTTTTAATTTAATTTTTCGTCTGATATATCATAATTATTCTTGATAAAGTCTAACAGAATTGCAGAGATGCACTGTATAATAAGTAATGATGTTTTAATATATTTTACCTTAGAACGGGATTTATGAAAACGGTGCTAAGGCAAAAATTAATGAAGGTATATGTAAGTTAATTGGGACAAATAGAAATATTTTTAACTTTTATGATATAATATTTCAAGCGTGTGGCTGTTAAGTTAGAGGAAATGTGCCTATATGCACTATCAAATTTTGGAATTCAACAACTTGAATCCAAAAAGCACTGAAACGATCTCAACTTGGATTGATATGGGATAAAGTGGCAGAGCTCTAAAAGTAGTCATTGTTATTTAGATAAGGTCCATGCATCGATAAGAAAAAGCTAAATGGTTTTTTTTTCAAGTGAAGACATGAGAAATTATCATGCAGCAAAGAAGATGTTCACATTTTGGGAGTTTCCGCGATATG
The DNA here is from genome assembly GCA_036926305.1 of Uropetala carovei. Lineage (NCBI taxonomy): Eukaryota > Metazoa > Arthropoda > Insecta > Odonata > Petaluridae > Uropetala > Uropetala carovei. The sequence goes on from JAXCHB010000210.1 coordinate 1,807,614, forward strand.
GTTGCGTCAGAGGTTAAAGGAAATCAGTCGCAGTGAGGATAAAGCAAAAGCGAAAGTAATATGTTTGGAGGAAAAAGAAAAATAACGAGGTGATTAAAGAAACAGTTTAGAAATGTTTGCAAAGGATTTGAGAAGGAAGAGAACGTTGAAGACGGATATGGGATGGAATAACGTTAATTAATAGGCATAAGGGACGGAATATTGGTGGAATTCTGGAGAGTTTGAAGGGATGTGGACGATTACGATATGATAAAGGAAAAGGTTAATGGCGACAGTTGGGAGTTGAAAACCTTATAGTTCCCGAAAAGGTAGGAAACTTGGTGATGAATAATTTAAGCCGTTAATGTCCTCTCGAAAGTTTTCAGACAGAGAAAACACCATATGGCGCGTTGGCGTCGATGCGTATTAAGTGCGTTCGTAAGTTCTTATTGGCTTATGCCACTTCAATATTTTGTGAGATTGAGTTGTTCCTATGATAATGGGAAAGGAAGCTGTTTCTCAATTACGGGAACCAGTTTGTGTGCCGTTCATTCATAATCTTTAAATCTTCAGAAATAATCGCATCAAGAGGAGGAAAGAGCAACACGAGTCCGTTTTTTAAACAAAAGTTGTCTTAACGTCAAACATTTTTACTCGTTATTTGAACCGCTGTTTGACTTTACATACAGTTTCCTAAATTTTTTTACGAATGCGCGGGAACATTTTCGCTTTCACTATAGCTTCTGTAAATGCTTTCTCCTTTTGGATTTTGTTTACGATATTTTGATTTTTAGGAGAACCGAAGTTTATCGTAGTGGCAGTTTAATCGTGTAAACACATAAAGAGTTTTTTATTTTTATGATTTCTATTCTTCTAAGCGCGTGACGGACGGACATGTTGAAATTACCCGAATGTGGGTGTCAATAAATGATAGCTTTTCCGCGTGGTTCGAAATTTTTATCTCCTTAGGCAAAATTTCGGTAAGTTCGAGACTGACGTACTAAATTGGTAAATAAACCCTTTTTGAAAGTGAAATGAGCTCTAAAAATGGATAATTACGTTAATTTTAAAGTATTTAAAAAAGAAAATAATAATAATCGTGCTATGTTTCGAACGTAGCACTTAAAATATGAATAATTGAATACCTTATGACGAAGTTACGGAAAGTGCTATTCTCTATTATATTTTCCATTAAATAAAGGGTACCGAATCTGTAATATGCATGTAAAAGCAAGATCTCATATTTGAAATGCATGCGGAGAGAGATATATATGTAGAACGAGGTTGCCTTTGTATTAAACAAATGTTATAATCACAAGAGAATGCAGAATTAATCGATAGATGAAAAATTTGTAGTTGTAGAACCCAAAGGCATAAAAATATTGTATTGAAATGTATCTCCTTCGATTTAAGAACGTTCACAATTCTGTACAAGTATGTACGCTTGCACATACTATTTGAAAATGAATGAGACAAACGTATTAGCTAGAGCAAAACTAGAACTATATTACAGCGTATATTTATCTTATTACAATGCTGACGTTCATGTTTGTAGGTGCGCTTGAATATATACACATCTCAAGCCATCCAAATACAAACGGTCGACTCTGTGCGCGCTTCAATAGGTACAGACTTCATTAGAACCCCGTGGACGAACTTATTCGTCATTATTTCCCGTTTCATCCCTCCATCTAGATAAGGAGACTACTTTGTCTCGTGCCCGCAATGGGAAAAATACCACGTATCTATCTCCCTGCTCCACCCTCTCCGTCGGGAGAGAAGAAATTGGGAGAGAGAGAGAGAGAGATGATAGGAGAGAAAGAGAAACCACACCAAGGTCCCTCAAAAAAAAAACAACTCTCTCCCTGTTCGCAGAACTTCTTTTCGCAACACGTTTACACTCCTCTTCCTATCGCTTTTCGCCTCTCAATTTTTCTCGTGTTTTTCCCCTCCCTCCTTCCCTCCCTTCCTCCACTCCTTCCCCTCCCACGAAACACCACCTCTTCCACGTCCTTTTATCCCGATGCGCCCCTAGCCGCGTGATTGGGTTTTTCGGAGGCCGAATAGGAAGGAATGGAGTTTTGTGGGGAGGGGTGTGGGAGGGCGGGAGAGGAAATTTCGTTGCAATTTCCTCCCCCGATCCGGAGAGAGATAGAGGAGGGATGGAGAGAGAGAGAGAGAGAGAGAGAGAGAGAGAAATCGAGGGAAGAGCTTTCGTGAGGAGAGGTAAGGAAGGAAATGAGGGAAAGGGGGATAAGGTAAGGAGTAGGGGAGTAGAGGGAGGGAGGGAGAAGAGGTGAGGGGTGAGGGAGGATGCGATGGGGTGGTGTGCCATATCCGCTTTTTATCCCTTCCATTGTGTAGAGGAGAGGGATATCGATCTTAGTATAAGGGAAAGGGTTTTTTCCCTCAAGCATCATCGGATCCACCGAAGAATATGTATGTGCATATCTATGTGAAGGAACGTGTGGGGTGAATGTGTTTGTATGTGTGTGTGTGTTTCTATGTGTGTGTGTTTATGTATATATGATCATAGGCAGTCCATAGCTGCATGATTATTCATGGCTAAACCCGTTACTTCACAGACTCCTATTTTCTTTAGTCTAATTTTGAGGATTTTATTTTTAGTCAGATTCTTACTCGAAAAAAAGTTAGCAGACGTTCACAAACGATAAATTAAGTAGCATCATGTTCAAGTAAACGGTAGATTAAGTTTACTCTAAGATAAATAGACAAAACGATTGTTTTTTTTTGTTTTTCAGAATCCGCATTCCCCGCCCAGACGACATTGCCCTCCCCGATTCCAATGCCGGAGTTGACGGAAGAGGTCAAGAGTCTTTTGAGGTGAGTCTCTCCTTTAACCTCAAGACGGTCGTCGCTCGGATTTCGTAAAAGCCAAAGGTGCGACGCTTCGGCTTTGACGGTTGATTGGTCGTAAAAAAAACATCCCCCCGGTTTGAAACTCAGAATTTCCCAGTTAAGTTTTTGCCCTCTAAGCCATATAATACACTTGGGTGATACTTGAGCAACAAACTTCGTTAAGTAAGAGAATTCAAATTAAGATTTTTTTCGATACACCCTCGAAACCCAAGGCTCAGCATAGATTGAGAACCAACGTTGTTTTCAAACTACATCTTTAGCTAAAGTATCAAATCAAAACTTCAAAATGCAAATGCTAAAATTATCTATTAATCACTTGATTTTCTTTATTGGAACCTATCACGTCACTTGTTATGAAAGAGAAATAAAAGGCATTCCGCTTCACCTGTAGATGTAAATTGATGTTCGGTACACTTTAAATCTCCGAGAAGTTGCGTAGGGACTGAAATATTGGGATTAACCCCATGTTAACAATTTCTCATGTTAATGACTACAGTAAACTGATGTTCTCACTTTCCATTTTTTATTATAATAGTGATTATTTTTTATATCACCCGCTGCTTAGTAACAATAACTCTGTCGTCCTGTTTTCAGAATTATGTTGTATCTCTTTAAAGAGTTATTCAGAGCAATAAGTAATTCATAATGACTTCGAATTTGTTATGGCTCATTTCAATTGCTCAAAAATGATTCAGAAGTGCAGGTGAAATTTTTTATTTCAAGATTCATATATAATTTTTATACTAAGGAAGAACTTTTCTTTAGCATACTAGTATCAAATGTGATGATTTTAATTACATATAGGAGGGATAACCTTTTTAGAATATAAAGTGAATTCGTGCAACATTAAATTGTTGCGTCCAACACATGACTTTCTCCATACGTAAGTTGTCAACTAAAATCAAATAAATACGGCGATAGGAACAGTTCAACTTACACGCTTCGGCGCTATCGATTCAATTGTTTTATAAATTCATCTTTGTCGTCACTACCACGCGCGCGTGCTGCCCACTAACCGTCAATTTGGAAGAAAATTGAATCTCTCTTGAAATATTTCTCATATAAAAATTTATTTCAACCAAGAGTTGTAGGAAAAAATAATATCTACAACTTATATGTGTGTGTGTTAACAAAAATTCAGTTTTAGGCGAAATATTTAAGAAAAACTAAAATTTGACATGAGTAAACCGCTACTTCCGGCTGACCGATTGTTATCAAAATCTTCCCAAATCTTAAGAATATGTATACTATCCCAACTATAGAATTTCACGCTGATCTGATGAATAGTTTTTGAGTTAGAGCGCCCACAAAATTTCTGTCTCACACATACGGACATACAGTCACACAGACATCATCGAGAAAACGGTCAAAATGTCAAAACGTTCAAATCTAGAATTCGAATTTTTCATGAAAACAATATTTTCTCTATACTAAGTATATGGAGAAAGTAATGAGATGACAACTGTGCTATATAGATAGAACAAGTTCGAAAATCGTATTAGTTTTAATATTACAAAATACTTTCTGCAGTCCCAATGAGATCCATATGGCTTATGGTGGTATTTCCTTACAGAGTAGTCAACACTATTTTCTCTTCGATGGAGTTCTGTGACTCGTAGAATTGATAACTAAGTCTTTCAGTAATTTACGAACTATCTTTACCGAAATTTTAACGAGAAGTAGCCGAGGAAGTTACTGTCATTACGTCCCTGAGCCGCCCAAATATACGTTCCCATCATCCCTCATTCGTGCCACTTCATGATTGACGTTCAGCGTTGCTCTATTTTTAGAAGAAGGCCAGTCTGTATATCTCGCGAAAAGTTTAGCACGTCTGAGGATGGAGGACGTAGATCGTGCAAAAAATATTCCCCGTCAATAAGCAGCCATAAATATCCTCATTTCCGTTTCACTTGAACATTATGATGGATTAATAAAAAAAATCGCCTCCTTCTCCTCCATGTGATAAATACGCAATTGAAGCCAAGCGTTTGGTGCTTAAAATAGCCTATAACGTTGAAGTCAATTATAGTTGGGAAAATATATTCGCCTTCTGTTTATGCGAATCTGTCTGTTACGTAACTGCTTTACGTTGTTAGGTTCATTTCCCCCTTATTTCTGATCACTCCAAGAAATTAAGCGTTGATTGTCGTTTTTATCGTGATTTTTTGTCCTGTACGAAGAATGTAATGCTGTAATTCCAAAAGCGTGACTACGTAGGAAGCTGTTCATGTGAAAATACAAAATCATGACCTTTAATTCTATTTTAAAGTTAAATGAACGCGTTTATTTTTATATGGAATTTATTTAAAGGTAGAAATATTAATTTAGATGTTGGTAACATTATAACTTCTCTTTTGCTAGGCTAAAATTGTTACACAAAGATACACATTGCCGCTCCCAAAACATTTTTACGCAATCCTCATTTTTATACGTTCTAAATCAAGCCAAAAATTCGTAGACCTTTTTCGCAATTTTCATCCATTCCTATCGTAAAGGATTGCTAAGTTTGAGAATCACTAATTCAGGATTTTTTTCCACATTTAATTCTATGTGGTGTCAAAATCTTACAGAATTCCTTTCCAACAAAAAAGGCCATTTCAAAGACGTCCAAGTGTTTTCAGTGTAGCTTCTTAATAGTATTGGACAGTGTTCTGTCATACCACTTACATTACCTTGAACTGACTGACATTTTGGGGAAGTATGCAAGAGCAGTTTTTCTAAAAAATAGCCACATTCTTTTATATATCTCCTTACATCAGAGATATCCTAACTACGGCTTACGTATCTGGCCCGTTCAGTGACTATATATATATATATATATATATATATATATATGTAGTTTATCTCATAATACGGAGTGTTCAATTATTAACGTGACAGTGATCATTTCCATATACTTTTCCACAAAAGGTTTAATTAAGGTGTACTCAATATAAAATGTATGGACCGGGTTTTATGAAAGATATATAGGAATGTAAGCACACGACGCGATGCCTAATCCGATATTGCAACTATGCTTCGGTATTTTCTCGTATTTTATAGATAACTTGTTCCCTTGAAAATGTTAAACGAGTTTACATTTACATTAATACATTGCAAGCCTACAGAAGCGTTTGGCAAGGGGTGTGACAGCACCAATGAACTCTAATTCCTCTGTTGGACTGTCTTATCGCGCCTGGGAAAAAAGATCTGTAGTATTTCTCGGTTCTAGCGGTTGTTTAGACATATTTTCTTGTACGCTCTGATCTAACATTACGTTCACTAACACCGATGGGTACAACTATGCCGCGTACGTCTTCAACGAATTCGGAGCTTTTAAACTTTTCAAATTTTTTCCTTTTGTACTCAATTCTTCTACTCTTTGTACGACAACTTCCTCATCTTTCATCGATAATTTCCTACAGCGTTTGTAAATATTTAGAAATGCCAAAGCACTTAATATTCCGCAGTTTCGATAAACTGTTTTGTTCATTTTTTTCGGGCGTGGATAACATATTAGATTTTTTTTAACTGCTGGCTTCTTTTTGTGAGCTTTTTCATATCCTTAGCGTTATGCCTATTCGCTTACTTCCCATTGGGCATTTCATTCTTCGACCCATCTTCTTCTTGCTTTTATTGTCCTTTTAAAAACCAGAATGATTTCTTTCGGCGCACAAACCACGCACACGCACGCACATGCGCACTCACATATATTGTCCAGTCCAGTTTTCCCTTCTTTCCTTTTATGACCACTTGTCCTTGTCCTCTCTCTATCGCCCTGAAATGTCTTAAAAACTTCAACGTATCCCCGTCAGTATATCTTCGCTCTTATTTCATATAATCTCTCCCGTATGTTGTACATATATATTTTTGAGGTCTGAGGCAGTCTTTCATCCTGTGAAGATTTTCGGACTACCGGTTACTTTTAGTCTCTCTATAAACCAGACTTATCGGTAATCCGGTCTGGAAATACAAATAGTTGTTTTTTCTTAGCAGGTACAATGGAGAAAGTCTAATATCAGAGCGGGTGTTTTTATATCTCGAAGGCTCGCTTCGCACGTAAAACATGTAGAAATTAATAGAATTAAAAATGTTCGTCCTGCCGTATATTTTATTCAAAAGGGAGGGGGAAGGAGGACAGAGGAATGTATGACATGGCCGAGGAGAAATGTATCGAGGGAAACGAAAAAATCACCATGAATAAACGATTTCATTATTATGCCCTCGGTTTATTGAACTTTTTATTAATAATTCAACAATTTTTCGCTCTGTATGAATAAATGATGCGACCCTTTTTATTTTTGGTTTTCGTGCCAAAATTGAGACGGCTGTTTTCTCCTTGCATTAATAAATAAGGTCCGAGAAATGCTTGCCGAAATTCTTTTTTTCTGATTCATTCTAACTTTTTCTAATGAAACGAACGCGTGAATGTTGATCTTAACAGCTTCATTTTCATTAATACACTTACTCTGTAGAGAAGATTTCTCTCTTATGTGCAGAGAGACACTCAAGGTATGGACAAGAGATTACTATTCAGGTATATTTTTTAAGTGTGATGACTAATGATTAAAAATCATTAATAAGATTTAGTTGTACGGACGTTATGCAACAAACAAAGTTTCTATTAGAAAAAAGAAACGCTTAAAATATGAATTTATTTCTTAATTTCTTAGAGGATTCGGGTATTTTTGCAATACAAATGTTAATTTATTTAGCGCAAGCAGGTTTCCCCAATTACAGGTGTTATGAAAAATTAAGTTACGAGAACATACAACTACACCCTCTCATCATTGTTCTAATCCCGCGACCCTTGCAATGGCAGCTAGACACGCAGGCCACCACTTTTATCAATGCCCCCCCTAAACCAAAGGTTCTCACTCTATAATCCGTGGATTTCCTGCACTTTACCTGCCTTGGTAATTTAAAAATCAAATTCAAGGCTTGAAGCAACGGAGATGAAGATGAGGTTGTATTCGCGGTCCGAAAAGGTTAGAAGCAGGAAACTGGTTATAGACTCCAAATACTACAAAAATGTGATGGATGATGGTCTGTGGTTACATATTGCTCCAATTGATTGGTCGCATTAAGGTTGAAAGCTTCTGCCGTAGTGGAATTCATTTGGTATAGTTCACATATAGATTTTAGTGAGGCTAATTTTATCTTGGGCTCGCTATACTTATATGTGTGGTCCCCTCTCAAAATGCTACAAACATATTATTGTCATGACGACGTTGCCATCAGGACGGATCTATTTAATATTTTAATACTAATTACTTTTTTAAAATTAAGCTGTACTTTTTAGGGAAATTGTAATTTAAGAGTTTGCACGGGAAATTGCAATATATCCCATTTCAAATGTTATTATTGCAATATTTGAACTAATGGCAAAATAAAGTAGTATTAGGTTATAATTACAAATACAGGCTGGCGTTTTACTTATCAGGAATAAAAATTTAGGCAATAAAGACATTCAATCATTTTTTCGAGTGGAAGAAATACGACATTTTCGCGTTTTTCCCAATATTTTCTTAAGAAATTATTTCAACGAATAATTTATTAGGACTTCAATTAATTATTGAAGTTTAATGGATATTTCTTTGATTAGTCTTTAGAATTATATCATTAGAACAAAAATGTATTCTTTAATTTATCGATGAAATTTGTAATTTTATTTTTTCTCTCGTTTAACGGATATCCATAAAATTTTGATAGCGATTGATTTTTCCCAATGATTGCATTTTTTCCTAAAGCATAATATACTAAGCATCGGTCGTTTAAGCCCGAGCACAAATAAACCGAATGCCCATCCAACTGGCAGTAATTTTTTAAAACCAAATTAGCTCCTAGGCTATTCGGATACTTTAGTATTCTACAAAATAAAACGACGGGACGTATAACCGTGGGGATTCAATTTAAATCCGTCACACATAAAACTCGGGGGAACGACCGCTCCCAATACCTCAAACTTGATTAAAAACAGTGGAGACGGCGGGGGTTAAAGTAAAGGGGATATCCGATGGAGAAAGACAAGGGTTTTTGGAAGGGCAAAAGGTTTTAGATGGAGGTAATATAGTATATCCTTTCCTCTCCTCTGCCCCCCATCTCTCTTCTTTCCCCTCGACTCTCTGGCAGGTGTCCAAATGCAAAAGTGATTGGGTGGAGGAGGAGGAGATCTCTCCCCCTCCCCCCTCTCCCCCCTTCCCCTTCCATTAACCTACGGATTTCCCATCCTTCCCCCCCCCCGCCACCTCTCTCCACTCGCATCCTTCTAAACCATTCTTGCACACACCTCCCATCCACACGGAGGCGCCCTCAAATTAGTGGCTTCTGAACCCATGACTCAATTCTACGTCTCTCAGATGAGAGAGAAAGAGAAGACAGAGAGACAATGGACGCTGGGTTTCTCCACTCTCCATTTCATAGCAATGGACCGCCAATTATTCAAGGATGGATGCGAGGCGAGAGAGGGGGAAAAGGAGTGCGAAGAGTTTAGGGAATGGAGGAATGAAAGAAATCGATCTCGCGCGCGTATGTGAATAGATTTATTTCGTTCTTAATGGAGAAAACAAGAATGTGGGTGCGATTTATACTCTAGTACAACGCTAATCAAATTACGCCCTGCGGGCCACATATAACAAACGAGAGCATTTTCTGTGGTACGCTATGGCATTATGAAAAAGAACCGTGAGATTTAATACAGATAATTTCATATTTGTTGGCTCAAAGAAAGTCCGGGAAAACCTTTTCTAGAGAAGTTATGGAGATAAATATGTTTCGTTATTTATTTTTCACTAATAGGATCCTCCGTCATTCTCTCAAGTAACTAGTTAAGTGAACGTTAATGCTCCTTGTAAAAGTTTTCCCCTGCTCTAGTATAATGGCCTCGAAATAGTTTACTGACCCAAGAAAGGATTTTTTCGATAAAATTAATGTAAGATGTTCCGAAAGTTTCTTTTTCTGTCTTTCGGTTTAGCCCATTTCGTGATACCTATGGATGAAACTCACTTAATGGAGAATTGTGGATACAAGTTATTCGTTCAGAGAATCAAGTTTTGCCGTGAGATTGAATAAGATGTTTGTAATGGTAGATTCGTTTTATCATAGGGTGAAACCAATATCACCAAACTATTTTATGAAAATTTCTTGTATGCTTAATCTTAAATTTAAAATTAAATTATTCTAAAAGTTGCTAATTAACACCGGTTTGATAAAATAGAGGATGTAATTGACAAAGCGCTTTTGCTCAGCGTTTGTAATGGCGTTTTCTGATATGTTTATATAAAGATTTTTTTATCAATAGATGAGTGTAATTTTGAAAATTTCTACTGATGTTTAAGAACTTAAGATTTTCATTTAGTGCAAATGTATTTAATAGGCATTTAGTTATGCCGTTGTAGGTCAATGTTAAATACTAGAATAGTTAATAGTACGTATCTATACACATGCGTAAACTCCTATTTATCGATGCAGACAAATCAATGATGGTGTGTTTTTGGCATCTCTTTACTAAAGTTCAATTAACCTCCCAGCAATGTATTGAGGACCGTTAGCCCCCGAGGCAAGGCATAAGAACAACTCCCCAAACTTGAAAAATAACAAAAATTACTATATAACTATAGGCCAATTAATATAAATATTATTTTCATTTTCATAAATACACAAATTCCGATTCAATAACAATTTGTCCATATATTGACAGCATAAAATCGACTCGCGACCACCCAGTCCCTAGGCTTAGGTTCCCAGGACGGTCGATCCGCTAGCTTTTCCATTACTACGGTATTGGTTAAACCTCCCCGTGCTTCCTAAGAAAAAAAATTTAATGGAATCTTTAACTAACGGAATCATCCTTTAACCCTATCAACACATCTCCGAAAATCGGGTTTCTATAGGCAAAAGGGAAAATCCGAGAGTTATTTAGGGATTGAGCCTAGCCAAACACTTCCTCAGGGAGTGAGAGAGAGAGGAATATAGAGCAAGAGACTGATAGAAAATCGTTTACGCCGATGGAATCACGCCATTTTAACGCATTTAAAAAGGATGAGTAGGTGGAGGTTTTGGTGGTAATAGACATAACGTGTTTGAGATGGAATTGGAAGTTGGAAAGAGAGAGAGCTATTACGAAGTAGTGTAGGAAAGGAAAAGGTTGCCGATTAGAGGGTTAAAGGGGTTCGTAGAGGGAAGCAATTAAAACTTTTCGAGGCCCGTGCCTTTGGTCGACCGATGGGATGAGGCGGCTACCGAGAAAACTTCCTACCAGGCCGTGCAAAATTTGGCTTCGCGTGAGAATGGGATATCTGAGGGAGGGGGACGAGGGAGTTGGGAGGACGCGATGGTGTATGGCAGAGGGTATTTTCCCAAAGGGAAGGGTTTGGAGCCGAAGATGGATAAGCACGCGTGGCCCGACCTGCCTAGGAGCGGCGCGGGGGTTTTGTCGGTATCGGATGCTCTCGCAAACAACGGAAGGGTTCCGGGCGGAAAACACGTCTCACCCGTGTAAAGATGGTGTTTCTTTTTTTTTGTGGATGTATAGTTGGTGCGGGAAGGTTGGAGTGGGGGTGGGGACGGAGCGATAGCGGCTGCTGCGGTTCTCTTTGCCGCACCCCTGATATTTTCCCCCTTTCGCTGCTGGCATCTTATGTTTTTCCCATAAACTGAGTACATCGGAGCAATGCATCACGATCTCCCCGTCAGATATCTCCCAGCCGGCGTTTCCCCGCAAAATAGATTGTATCAGTTGTTATTTGCCGGTTTCCTCTTGCGTTTCTCTTTTCGTATTCGGGTAAAAAGCCTTTCTAAGACCTTATTCAAGTAGACAAAATATCTAGTATGGAGTAATAAGACTGTGATAACATTCATTGTATTATTTAATTGGGTTTCTTTTCCGGTTAGTTTTAATAGTTAAGTTGAAATAAAGACTGTAGTTTATCATTTTTATTTTTTCTGTGTTCCGCGAATCTGAGACAAGAATATTTCATTTTCACACCTCATTAAATGTTTTATTGCGATTTTACTTGTTTATCTAAATATCATTAATGCTATCTTATTTTTTCATTCAGCAGATTCTTTCGTTCTTTGTAAATACTAAAAAAATATTTTTCGATGTCTTGTTAAGAAAAATCAGAATCATTGTTTATAATACATCCAAAATATCGATGTAACGTTGGCAGTTATTTCCATACGACATTAATCCTTTCTAAACCTCGTCTGGGAATCATTCACATTACTTTCAAAATCAATTAACAGTAAATTAAACGCTTATTTCCCTTGACTGGTGGATTACAGCCAAAACGAGAGTAACAGTAATATCCACGGCTATCGATAAACTAATGCTATTTTGTTGTTTGTCTTCGTATTATTACGCTTATTATACTTCACATATAATTATGTTTTTCGAAAAGAGCACGCGTGATGGAAGAGCGGGGAAAAAATTCTTTCAGTATATTAGGCATTTACTTGTATTTTACAAAACTCTTGTCATTCAATCTAGTCCTCATCGAGCTTAAAAATGTTCTCTCGTCATTTTTTATGCTATACGATAAGCGTTTTTAAAGATGGCAATATATAGAAGTCCTTCCTATTTATATAGTAGGCTTACATCATACACTTCTTTCAATATGGAGGGGAAAATTCAAGTCTTACGGTTTGAGAACATTTTCGAGCTCGATCACTTCCGCGTTCTTGAATCAAGGAAAAGCCAACTCTAGATTCCGGGGAATTAATTATACTTGTCTCTCAAAATGCGTTGGTATACGGAGCGATATCGTAAAAACGGGATAAAAATAAATCCAAAGAATAATAGCGAAAGTTTACCGAAAACCTGTCTCCCGAATGCGTGGGATTCTATCCTTAATGCCAGCACTTGAGGAGACGAACACTCATCCCTTGAAGATCGCGAGTGGCGGAATGTGTTTGAGGTAAGAGGGAGCGAAAATATTTTACGAGAGGGAAGAAGGGAAGATGTTTGGAGTGACAGGATATCCGAGGGGGATATGGAACGGAGCAGGGACGAGGAAAAGAGCAATAAAGGAAAGTAGTCTAAAAAAGGGTGAAGGAAAGAGAAACAGAATACGTAAAGTGAGAATAATAAATATGTTTTAAAGGGTGGAAGTGGATCTAGGGAATGGTTGAAGATGGGCGAGGGAAAATGGGGAAAGAAGTTACAAGGAAAGTAAAGAGAAGTGTTGGGGGAGGGTATAGGGAGTGATAAACTGAGGAAAGAAGAAGAACGCGGAGATGCCGAAAGGAGTGAGAATGGACATGAAACGAAAATGATCTGAAGAACAAATAAAAATAGAAGAGATAGATAGGAAAGTGATAAAAATGGAAAGGAACGTAATATTAACGAATTAGAAACGACAAAGGAACGGAGGAATAGGAACGAAAATGAAAAGACAAAAGGACTGGGTAAGAACAGAAACGGGTCGGACAATGAACTGAATATGAAGGTAAAAGAAACCGTGTAGGTGCGACAAGGGAACGGAACAGGAACGATAAAAGAGCGGGATGGGGACGAAAAAGGATCGGACTAAGTACGACAAAGAACCGGAATGGGACCTAAAGAGGAACGGAATACCTAAGACCGACAAAGGGACTGAACTGGAACGGAAAAGGAGGCCCAGAATATTGGGAAAATAAAGAAAAAAACAACGAAAAACCAGCGAATGAGAACGGAAATGAAACGCACGAAGGGAACGGAATAAAAAAATCGACAGAAAGGAAATCGCAAAAGAACGAGAAAGAATCGAGAGGGAACGAAGGAAGAACGGAAACACGGAGTAGAGAAACGTAAATCAACGGAAGTGAAAGAGAGGGAGAATTATAAATGGGGAGAGAGAGAGAGAGAAAGAAGATAAAACGCCACGCAAGAAGACAGAGGAAGAATTATAAGAAGGCTTAGGAGATATCCAAAAAGGAATCGGCGGGAGGAAAGGGGAGACATTGGAATAAATAAGCCCGTTTGAAAACAATCGGGAGAATGGAAAAAGATGTCGGGAAATAAAGAGGGGAAAAAACAACACGTGGAAGGTGGAAGGAAAAACGGATGGATGCAGGGAGCAAAGAGGTGTGAGAGCATAATGCATAGGGGAAGCGACAAAGAGATGACAAGGCAAGGCGAGGAGTCAGAAAAGGAGGGGAAAAGACTTGAGTGAAGTAGAGATACACACACAGATATATATATATATATATATATATATATCGTATATGAGAAGTGAGAGACTATGGGATTGAGTGGAGGGTTTGTGTGTGAGGAATAGTAGGGGAAGGGGAGATAGCGGATCAAAGTAGGAGGGGTAGAGACAGAGAGAAAGAGAGAGAGGGAGTGATGCGACGGCTTGGGGTGGGTTGTCTTAGTCGATCGATGCGGCCCGGGCACCGCGACCTCCGCCGTTGTCCCCATGGGTCACCCTCTGGGGCGTGTGTAAACAAACTCCCGCTTATCCTCCCGCCTCACCCCTCCCCCTCGCCATTCTTACCCAAACCGGGGGAGGGGGGGAAGGGTGTGAAAAAAAGGTTTATTTTTTTCCATCCTTTCTTCCGCCACTGGATCGGCTAATGACTTGCGGCGTCTTGTCTCTCTCCCTCTTTCCCATTCTCTGTTTATATATATAGAGAGAAAAGGGGCAGAAACCGCGTGGGTCTCAAAAATCGTTGGGATGCTGCGTTGTAAGCGTTTAACCGTTTAGGTTTATCCTGGAAACTATTCGTCTTTGTAGTTTCCGGACCGTCCTCCCGTGTTATAAGGGCCCTGTAACAAAGCTGACGCGGGCGTGTTTCTCGGGTTGCCGAAGTTGAGGGGTCGGGCAGAGTTTTCTTACAAGGGTTCCTCCACGGTTTTTCTTTAAGTATTTTTTTTTTCGGGGTTTACTTTAGTTTTGCGATAGTTTTGAGATCAAAGAGAATCTCTCGTGGGAGGGATAGACAAAAAGAGGTAGATACCGAGGATTAAACTCCGGAGATGTTTCGTCTCGTGGAATTTTGAGGTGTTACGCGTGGTGCTTAAAGTGTCCCCGTTGTTTGCTAGATTAAGGGGCTCGGAATTTCTTCCTAGCGCCTTAAGGCCAATTAATCCTCACCTCTTGGGGTAATTTATTAGCGAAAGGGTTTTAAGACTGTCCTTGTTCAAACACGGGAACGATATGAAGTATGCAGCGACGTCGGAAATATAGTATCCTGCGTGAAAATCTGACTGCACAAACACGGAGTTTTTACTATGGAAAACGATAACGGAATTTTCGATCTGGGGACGCTTTCTTGGAAAGAATTACTTTTCTAAATTTGAAAAAAACTTTCTCTAAATATTTGCTTTCCCAACCACGCGGCTTGATGGCTTTAGTAGTTATCCATGCCTGTCTAATGGATAAAAAGTAAGTAGAGTTTGATAATTCATCTTTCTTTCAAATACTATTGAAAAACATTATTCAAAATATGTATTCAGGAAATTTTTCTAATATATTTCAGATAAACATATGTTAAAATTTGCGTGTCACATTTAAACAATGCGGTTCCCATGATGTAAATGTATTTACCAAATTAATGTTTTCTTTTCGTACCCGAGGAACAAAATTTAAGTAAACACACATGTTGTTAAATTATGTGGTCGTTTCCCTTAATGAACAATTTTTTTCGCCTAGTGAACTGATGTAACCCATTTAAGTTACAATGAAAAAGCTACATGGAAATATGGCTGATATTTCAGGATGTGAAATTCCTTTATTAACTATTAACTAAAAATAATTATAAACTTAGAAATCGCTTAATGCAATTTTAAGATGTCTTGATTTTCTGCTGTATAAGTCTCTAGCTAACAAGTTGCCTCGCATAAACATTAGCATGTAGGCTAGCGTGTTTTGTATTTTGAGGAATTTCGCCTGTTAATCATCATAAATCTTTCTTTTGATCATAGAAGCAAACGTGATAATAAATATTTCATAAAGTTCGAATCCGATAGTTTTAATTTATTTTCCAATTAATAATTTTGTTATGGAAATATTTCCTAGAAAATTATTGGCACGCGAATAAAAAAGCTAGACTGGCGAATTTTGTCTGCCGTATGACATGCATTCGCCGAAATTGATCATTCAACAGGCATTTAATTTTCAAAGTTGATGAAGACCTTTACTCTAGTGGGAATTGGGTCGTACTCAAATTCCTAGTTTTCGGAGCATTCCTAGAAAAGCTCGGAAATTTTAGCGGACGTTGTAGAAAATAAGGTGCCGTGTTTTTCGCAGAAGACATTTGATTACCTCTTTCCCAGCTTTTTCTTTACATCAGCAAAGATTTCTCGCTTCCCTGGATGGAACGCCACATCGGAAATGTTAAACAGCTAATCAAATTTTCGCCGAAGAAAAATAAACAAAAGAACGCCGATAATTAAAAGGAAAGAATCGATCCCGAGTGTGGGTTCCCTCCGGATACCTTAGCGAAACGACACGTAATCAACTTCTCTTTATATCCTTCCCATTTTACGATCCAAGAAGGTCTTCACTCGTCTACCTTGGAGACAATTACGCGCAGGGATCTGAGGACGCTTCACCGCGCGAATGCCACCCGACGGTGTTTCTCCACGCGTGTCTGTGCGTGCGTGTGCGTTTGCGAATTTCGCCACGCCAATTAGGAAATAAATAAACTTCCTGCAAAGATATCGAAGGAAGGAGTCCCGGGGGATGAAAAAAAGAAACTGAAAAGTGATTCCCGAAAGCATATCTCCTGTTGGCGGAAGAATACGGAACAAACCTTTTCGCCAGCCAATGAGAGAAAAGAGAGTGAGAGAGAGAGGAATAGAATGTGGGGATGAGAAAAAAGAAAGGATTAGGATTGGTCGATTACATTTCATTAGCCCGGCAGCACCAGATGGTCTGCGGAATTGAGTTTCCTGCGACGGTGTGACCTTAGGGTTTGCCCACTTTCTCATCCTTCTTTCTTTTCATCTTCCTCCGTCTTAATCCATCACCCCTCCCCCTCTATTTTCACCCCCTTCTTCTCTTCTTTACAGGGACCGTTCTTTGCCTTAAACATTACTCTTTTTTTTCTTTTTCATTCTCTCCATTCATTGTTCTCTCCTCTTTCTCTTGGTTTTATGCCCCTCTCCCTCTTTTGTTCTCTTTCTGAATGCTCTATCCTTTCCCGCCATAAAACTCTTATCGTTTCCCCTTATCTATCCCTCTTCTTCGTTTATTGTATTCTTCCTTATCTGCCAACCTATATACCGTTACTAGCGTGAAATACCCAGGTCTTATTTAACGTACTTTTATTATTGAAACGCGCGCACGTCTTTGCAATATATCTGTGTACGCGAACCATTCGTTAACTTTTCTGTCCTTTAAACCTTCTGCTCTCTCTGTCATTGTAATCTCTTCGTCCATCTAATCCTCTATCTAATTATCTTTTCGCTCATTTTCTGACTCCTGCACATAATCCTTTTACCTATTTAATCCCTCGGTCCGCCTTCCACTTCTCATCCTTGTCGCTTTTTCCATCTTCTCTTCCTCTATTTCAACCACTTAAATTCAACTCAATCCTTTTGCGTAGAATTATATTTCTGTATTATATATGCGTATTATTATTATTATTATTACACGAAGAATATTTTTTACAGGATTACCTTTATTTTCGAATTTTACTATACATCACAACGGGAAAAGATGGAAAAGATTTTTAATTCGATATAGATATATCGCGAATTTACCTCAAATAAAATTTCGAACTTTGCGTTCTGTTTTGCCAAATCTATTTTCTCATACTCGATATTTTTTTGGGAATTAAAAGTTTTTAGAAAGAATTCACTTGCCTATTCAAAACTTTATGTAGTTAACTTTGTCTGCAGATAAAATATTTTTTATAAGATCCAGTGTAGTCATTATAATTACAGAAGAACGTTTCAGTTATACAGCACTTTTGCTATGGATTAATACTTTCTATTCCGAAAATACCACGTTAACATATTTTGTGCAATTTTTTATTTGGAAGCTTAAAGATCACACTTGTTTAGTTATTTTCTCTTTCTCTGTTTCATCTAGTGCATGAGTTTGTTTTATTTTTCACGTCATTCTGTTTGTGAAAAATTTCTCTTTTTTCGCTTTTTTTATATCCTTTTTTCCGCATCGCTGCCCTACAATTCCCTCCATTATTCTCCACTTTCATTTCTAATCTGCATGTCTCTCTCGTTCATTAAATATGTATTTCACTGCCGCTTCACTCTTTGTTTACCTTCGATTCTCACAATTTCTTTCTCTCCGGTGGTCGCGCACTCTTCCACCTCCACACCACGAAGTGTTTTTACTTTCATTTTATTTTACGTAGTTTATATATGGTTTGAAATCACTTTTGTTTCCTGTCAGCGTTGCAAAATTATGTTGATTGAATTGAATTGAATACACTGATTATTAGTTAGTAATTTCCTTTGTCTGTCTTCAACACAACTGTTTAAAGCTTTGATTTCATTGAGAAATTAAGTTAATTCGCCTTGAGATCCTTTTTGGACAAATAACTTAAGTATTTCAAGTTGTCGCGATTGTTAAACGAGCTTTTTAACGATAGAAGAAATTACTTAATATTAATAAATGATCAAATTTCCGGAATGGAAAAATTAAAAACGTATTGGCATGTTATTTCAACTTAATAATGTGAACTGTTGCATCCACGTTTTCATTAAATAAACAGTATTGAGATACTTTGACTCACGAACGTCGTTTCCATTAATCCCAAAACTTGGGCTAGAGTGAATATTCAAGTTATGGAACCTCTAGGGCAGTGGTTCTCAACCGGGGTGACATCACACCTCAGGGTGACGCGACGGTTATTGAGGGGTAACGCGAATATTTGATAAATTCACAGTGTATTATATTCTGGCTTATACAAATAAATAAAACCACGAGAATAAACACTATTTAAATGCCAAAATTTCATCTTTATATGGTAGGGAAAGGCCAATTTATCTTTAAATGTGACTTGAAGATAATTGAACTGTAAACGGGGTGACGCATGACTCAATGACTTTAACTTAGGGTGACGCAGGCAAAAAAAGGCTCTAGGGTATAATTTTATCCGTGAAACGCAAGAATTACGGGTTCCTACCCTGAAAAATACTCACTACTTTTATGTTAATTACAACGGCTCTATATTTCTCGCCATCTTTATAGCCATCTCTCCGTGTCTCACGCACGTTTTCCACGAACCGTCGAATTTCCCTTTCACCTTCTCTCTCTCCCATTCTCACCTGTATCTCCTTCCTCTCACTCATATATCTCTTTCCATTTTCCCATTTTTCTTTCTCTATCTCGGTTTCTCCCCTCTCCCTCCCATCTCTCTCTTCCTCTTTCCCGTTATTTTTTTCATATTTTAAACGGCGGAATCGCGTAAATTAAAAAATAGACTCGTATAATGGGGTAGGTTGAAGAGAGGGCTTATTAGCCACAGTCTCGCCAAATGAAGGCGCGTTCCAATCTTCGCTCCCACTCTATTGAAGTAGAGTCTGTCTAACGTCAGTCTCTCCCTAATTAAGATTATTACACATCTATCTCCTTCTCAACCTCCTCTAGTCCCTTCTCTGCCTCCTCCTTGTCTAAATATCTCACTCTTTTTCTACTCACTTTCTATGTATCTAATACTAGCTGAAACGCCCGGCTTCGCTCGGGAAAGAGTGGCAAACGATTTTTATTGCTCGGGGCAAACGTTTCCCATTCCTTAATTACGCAAGCGATGCTTACATTAACATTTACTATTTTATGTATTGTATTGTACTCATTAACGTCTTACTTAATATTCGCATGGATAGATGCACCGAAGCCTTTAAAGCGGCAATAAAATTATGTGGATTATGTCAATACTACTAGCCAAAACGTAAACAATAAACAACATCTTGGTTACCGAACAAATGTAAGTAGATGTATCGATTTATGTTGCGATAAATCTTTCAGTGTTAATGGTAAAAGATAATGTTCTAATATTCCTTAAAAATCATTTGACTTTAAAAGTATTCATAGACTATATTTAGGCATATATTGGCTTTAGGTATTCTTCCTCTACGGCGTGCCACGTTGTGGATTTTCCTTGCATTAATCTTTACGTGTATATCTCCCTTTGAAGAGGACAACAATTAAGAAATTTAGCTTTGTTTCCGCCTGGAAAATAGACATCTAAACCGATAAATTTTGAGCTTAAAGGAAAATTTCGAGAGGTTTAGCATGTAATGCCACGAAACATGAACAGAATTAAAATATTCAGTCTTTATTGCGTAAAATAATCCATTTAATATTTAGGTATATTTATATCCACAGTGAAGGGCTGCATGGCATTTTGGGGTTTCTCCACACCATTTCCCATGAATTCTTATGGAAATAGTATTTTGTTGACCCCATGGGGTATAAGAGACCCCACGGTCTGCAAACCTAGACCAAGTTCTTCCTTTGGTCCATATGACGGCCCATGAAACTATTGAATTCGATAGCTTCGACGGTGTAAAAACGTATAAAGAACATACATACACACACACACAAAAATATGTATAAGATATCCACGCTATCTCACTTCCCTCTCCTCGATTCTCCCCTTTCTCTTCTTATATTCCATATCCCCGTACATCCGCCCCCCCTCTCTCTCTCCCTCTCTGGCACCATGCTATCTCCGTTTCCTTTTTGTCGAATGGCATAATAATTCTCCTGCTCACCTGCTTTATCCCCCACCGAGTTCTCTCTCGAGCGATGGGGTTTTGTAGTGAGTAGTTGAACGAAGCCTCGCTCATCACCCCTCCTCTTAGCTAGAGTGCGTACCCACACAATGCTTTGACTACCCATCCATCCGCACACGCCCGGGATCTTCAAGCATTTCAATCTCGAGAATATCGGCCCCAAAACAGCTCAAGTTTTGCGGGGCAGAAGGAAATATAGGAGGAGTGGAGAAAGTGAAAAGGGAGTACGAGAGATGGGAAGATTAATCGGTTGTAGTCATGTGCATGACGGAGTAAGCGACGTCGTATTCCGTTCTGGCAAATTATTTCCTACCGGAAGTCTTGAAAGATATTCGCAGGTTGTAGGTCGAAAAGGGGATCATTTGGGAAGCTGGAAACGGAGGTTAGTGTCTGCTCGACCGGGGGAGTGAAAAAGTTTACGTCACATTGTTCTGATTTTGTTTTATTTTATTTGTTTAATAAGATTTTGTTAAATTAGTTTATTTTGTTAACTTAGTTTGTGGGGTGTCCTTTGCATGAAGGTATGGCAAAATTTTTTGATTTATATTAAACTTGGTTCTTATAATGTTTCAATAAATATTCGGACAATTATACATCTAGAACGTTTTCCTGTTTTTATCTTTGTCGCAGAAATTATTGCATTGACCGTATGTTATTTTTCTCCACTTACTTGACCAATATTTTGAATTTTAAATCCGAAAATTAATTTCCGCTTATCAATATAATTAAGGACAAAAGAAATCATTCCGAATAGTAATTATCAGGTTACCTGTTTTGGTGATATTCAGAAGATCTGATAAAAGATTGGGAAGTACACGATAGTTCCCAGCGAGGTCACTTGCTACGCAAATTGAAATACACATCTGATTCCCTCGATGTTTTTGATAAAAGAGTGATCTATTTTTTTCTATCATTATTTGGTTTTTTAAGTCATAATGTAATGTTGTAAGAATGGAAAAGGGATTTATATAGTAATTTTATTAAAGAAGTTAAAGGTTTTAATGAAGCTATAATTATAAGAATACTTTATTTGTTCTGAGAGGTATTTGTGCAGTATACTGTTAGTTTATTATGAATTCCATTATTTATTACTCGTGCTAAGATGTTTGAAGCTATTTCTTTTGCTCTAGAGGATTTGATGTTACGAAATTTGAAAACATGGGAAACGAAGAATAAAATAATCGATTTATACCCTAGAATATTTTACATTAATTCTTCGTAGAAAAGTTCTCACGCATAAGGTGATATTAAATTTATAACTCGTATAATGAAATCTATGGACACTATGAAATTCCGTGTTGTTTTTTATTCTGATTTATTTTCCATTTCTCTTGGAAATTTATATCCCAAATATGAATTATTTTCCTATTTAATTATGATTATTCCTAAGATGAAGCGTTTCATGGTAAACATGGGTTGGAGATTCATTTTTATGTATGTAGTATGAAGAAAAAGTAATAATAGAGAAATATATTTCGAGTAATAGGGTATGCTCATATCTTACTCCAAATGCTGCTTTCGATGAAATTCAAATTCAAAATAAATTGCTTTATTATTTTGAAGATATATAAATGTTACAATATCTCTGCGTTTTCTGTGCAAGTACTTGTTCGATCGAAGATTTGTTTCTATGAAGTCATATTTGTTCAATTTGCATGTTGATTTCGATAGGAAAATTGAATAAAATAAATAATTATATACGTATTGTGGTGTTACGTGTTAATAAATTCTAATTTTAGCCGCTTTTCGAAGAAGTGAATTAATAAATTCTCCATCATTACATTGAAGTTGCAGGGACAAATTTTCTCCTGTACTGCACTTTAGAATAACTCGCATTTGAGAATGTGTGGTATCCGATAATATATACGGTCTCGAAAATATGGCAGTTAAACTATAGAGTTTTGTGAAGCTTTGTTCTCAAAGGATGGCTGTTTATTCCCTATCGAACTAAGACCAAATTCCTTGATAAGCTTTGCGAATATTTTTGGTCCACTGCGTCATGTTAACGAACGCAGAATCACAGAGTAATGTCTAATCGAGTTATTCAAGCCGAGAATTTAACATGCAATATTCCGATTCATAAATCCTGCATCAGTATTCATAACTGAATGCTACATTCACGACTGTAAGTTAAGTCATATTCTGGTGGGTAATTTGTCGGAAAATTTATTTAGAACCATCTGAAAAATAGTCCTCAATAAATTAATTTATTAATTAATAAAAAGCATGTGAATGTCTAAATTCTCTTCGCAATCTGTCATTTTAAACCTTCAGAAATAGTTTTCAGCGATGATTTAAATTTAAATCACTGGTACAATTAGGAATGGTAAAGTAAATTTTGTGAAGAAAAGTTTTATATGAAATTCAAAAATTGAAATGAACAGATTTGCTCAAAACACAAAAAATATATTTTTACACTATTGATAGGAGAAATTTTTACATTTATTAATATGTTGGGATATTTCTATTTTAGACGGAGCAGGCAAATTCCTAATTAGTGCTGTATTTATGATGGATGATATTTTCAAGTTTAAACAACAATAATAGAATGTCAATATATTTAACCTTATACCATTTTTTCTATCACAATGTCTGCGTCTGATTTAAATATTCAACAAATGGATTGTTGTTATTATAAACCCAGTTCTATCGTATTTTTATATTTATATTTAAGGATTTTATTTAACGAGTTATTTACTTTAATCTTAAATCCAAAATAGTCTTTTGCATAGTAATTACTTTTTTTGAAGCTTTTATTACAAGAGAACAGCTAACACAGTGAACGAACCGCGTCAAAAAATTTATTTTCCGACATTCTAACGTAAATAAAATTTAAAGATATGGCGAAATTCCCATTTATATTTTACTCATTCCTTTACATAAAAACTAAAATTTGATTCTGAAGCGAGCATTTAACAAAATCAGTTCCTATATATAGCTCGTGTAATTCACTTCAAACATCTCTTGAACGGATCCATCTTTCTATTGTAAGACAGAGACTATTTTAGAATGTTTTCGCGGTTGTTCTCCTCAAGTTGGGCGGCTAACGGTTTATTTTCAAAATTTGACGTATATAGTTATTTTTAATAAGTGCATATAAATACACACTCTCATTTGAAACAATGCGTGTATAGAGGAATTGAATAAGAGAATATACTCGAGTAGAGATTTAAAAAGATAACGCGTAAGGAAATTGATAATTAGATGAAAAGGAGATAAAAAGCGATGAGAGGAGAGATGGAGAATTGTGGAAATAGAATTTGAGAGGGGCATATAAATTGAGGGCAAAGTGTAATGGGAGATAGGGAAGAGAAAGTGGTAAAAGGAGAGAATGAATATGGAGGGTAGAGATAGTAGTAAATAGATGTTTTTAGGGCAGTGATAAACCAATTTTTTGTCACGCGATCCAATGGAAGGGAATACACAACGAAGGAACAATGGTGTGACTTATGTTTTCACTAACTCGCAATATAAATGCAGTATGTACCAGTGATGGAAAACGTTACGCGTAAAGTAACTAAATAACGAAATAATTTTTGATTAGCGTAACGAAAAACGTTAACGAAATGTCGGAAATTGCTGTAACGAAAAACGTAAAAACAAAAACCGTTATTTCGATATTTTCATGGAGTGGTTGCACACACGGCCGGTCCAATGCGTGAATGACAACTAATACTAAATCAATCCACCAAATAGTCAATTAATTCAATGCTACTATTAGTTTTTAATTAAAATTCATAATATTAATCCTTGAAATGAGATAGTGAACGACATAAACAATTTTTATTAAAATTGAAACCTTGAATTATTATCTTATTCCATTAAATATCTAGCCATATGGAAAACAAGAACATATAAATTTTAAGATGTTTCCTTAGCAAATAGAAAATTTTCCACCCTCATCAGCTTGGTGTGAATATTTTCTACATATTTTCATAATATGGGTCATGGCTACAATCAATTTATTTTCATGGCATGTTTCTAGCATCAAAATGTCCCGTAGAATCCTGTTATTATCACAACTTTTTATTTTTTATAAATACAACAAAATTAACATCTTCATCGTCGTATTTATATTGAAAATACGATACGATCAATGAAATTTAATATTTTATTAAAATGTAAAGAGATGATTAGTTTTTGGCTGAAAACGGTTTAGTGGAAGTAGTAGTTTATTTTTTTAATTATCTAACTTTTCAAATTTTTCTGTTAGTTTGAAATAGCGTAAATGTTTATCATTGTTAAATCATTAAAAATTGTATATTCTACAACTTCTCTGTAAATTTTGTCATGCAGTTCGTTCGATGTGCACAATCGACGATGAAACCCTATAATTAGAAATATTTTTATTTATTTTGCAGTTTGATATTTAAACTAGGCCAGTCATATGGAATGCCGGATGTGTGGGAGTTTATTCATGTCATTTCTGTTTTTGTCTAATATCACTTCCTAAGTGTTTTCTGTATCATTATTAATGTTGCAGAGCATATGTTTCTCCAGTCTTAAATATCTTTTTTTTAAACTACTTATCCGCAGTTTAATTTGATTACTATTTCTATAAATCCTTATGTAGGTTGCAAACATACATGATATTAAAAAAACGTATACACACACACACACACACAAGGGATGTTCAAATTTGACCTGGACTTGATTAATTATTATTATTAATTGAGAAATGTGGGCATGCATAAAGGAAGAGTCAAACAACTGGCCGCCATTTTGAATCAGACGGACACTAAAACACAGCGGTGACCTTCCCCTTAGTGCCTCCTGCAATCGTGCTAAATTTGGTCAGAGTCGATTTAGAAATGTTGGCGGGCGTAAGGTCACAGTCAGAGAACTAGCATATTTCATATTTTGCCTAAAAACTGCCAGGCATTCTATACAATGCCTAGGCATTCTCTATATTGCCTAGGCATTGTATAGAATGCCTGGATTATACACTTTTCCTGTAATATATATATATATATTAAAACGGAAATTAGCTGGATTTCATTAATGTGTACTAAAATTTTTCGTTAAACGTAACGGAAAACGAAATTTCGCTTTCAGTATAACGAAAAACAATATCGTATATATATTTTTACCGTGACGAAAAATATAACGAAACATTTTTTCGTTTGCCATCACTGTTATATACTAATAAGATGACATTCACCAAATAGGAGCATTCTCTTTCCCTGTCATTGTCGATAATATCAGTTGACTATACTGTGAGGGCTCACATTTTCGTTGAGCCTTTCGAGCGAGCATTGGGTGACGAGCCTTACTTTTAAATAGAAGGGTATATACAAAGTGTGGCAAGAAGATAGAACATATTTAAATATGGAATAATTCTGCGATAATGCAAAGTAATTAAGCATTATTAATTAATGCAAAGTAATTATGAGATTGCAGAATGGAGACTAGAAATAACCATTTTTTTTCTATAGATCCGAGGGGCACGGTTAACTAAACGTTTTATCCGCAAAACATATCATTTAGCTGGCATCAATTTAAAAAAAAACTAGTTTGCCGAAGTAATTCAATTGTCTATACATTTAAAATGCCAATGCATTTGAATATAGAACTTATATATTCAAAAGACAGCTCTATATCGAAAGTCTCCCATTTTTTTACCCGCACCCCATTGATATGGAAGAGAACGAGAGCTGAGAGAGGGAAGAAAGGAAACAGGGTTAGATGGAGAGGTGTAGAATGGGGCAAAGATAAGGAGGGATATAACGGGAGAGAGGGAAAAGAGAGATAGCAGAGTGAAGAGAGAGAGAGAGAGAGAGAGAAGGGGCAGAAGAAGAGTTCGAAATGAGATAGATGGAGAGTGTATGGAAAGAGTTCTTGGGTAGATAGGAATAAAACGAGGCCAGAGTAGTTTAGCTTACCCTCTCTCCTCCTCCCCTTCTTCTTAACCTTAAAACCGGCGGCGGAATTGCCATAATGAAATCACCGTTGGCGGAGGCGTGCGAAATTCTCCTCCGCTCAGTTAGCCCCGAATCCCTCACCTCCGGGATGTTTGAGGTTACGTCACTAAGTCTTTCAAAAGACTTTCCTTAGGGAACGGGAAAGGAACGCCTTAGGTCTTTCCCTCGGAAAAAATTATACGACCTTACCTTAAGGTTAGGTGCCTCGGAACTTCATCTGGTAATGTTTTCCACCGAGGTTTATAAACGTGTTGGTTATCCGAGAGAGGAATACATACGAGGTGTTCCCCGAGCGATTTCATTGGAATGCTCGATTGCTCGCATTTACATTTAAATGGGAACGGTGTGCAAATCTTGGTAGAAGTGCCGGTTAGGAGAATGAGGTCTGGGGTTGGATTGCGGGATGTCAGTAGAACACGGCCCTAAACTATGATCGGAAATGCCGATCAGTTCAGAGAAATATCGAGAGGCATTCATTGCGATCATGGCGTCGTAGAGAATCCTGTCTGTTTGCCTAAAGCCTTCAATTATTGTGTTCAGTTGAATAATTAATTTTAAAATAGAAAAAATTTCGGTTGGTTATTCGGTAACGTTGTGGAACTAAATGGGAATCAATGGGAAAGCGGGTAAGCGGAGGGCAACCTGTTTGAGGCACCAAATAGTTCAACATATACTCCACGTGTTCATTCATAGATTTTAAGTGTGCTCTTGTTACTACTTGAATCGATTCCAAATTAACACAGAAATGAGTTCTGAAGGTTTATTTTTTTTCCGCAGCCATTTTGTGCTTTATTTTCCTGATTGAATAGTGTTATGTTAGGAATATGTCTACGTTTTTGTTATTTTAACCCAGTTACAAATAAGTCGTCGATTTGTAGCACCTGGCGTGCAAATGGTTTTCGTAAAATTTGAGCAATAATAAAGTATAAACAGCTACAAAAAGCAAAGTTTTTTGGACATTTAAATCCTTAATGAATATTTTCCATCTATAATTGGTCTTAGGTTATTATTTTAAAGTATTTTTTCAGAAAATGAACTGGCAATGGATATTGACTTATAACCGTGGTAATAATGAGAAAAAACCTGTTTTTAAAACGGTATATTTTATGAGTCATTGCAAACATTTTCATATCATAAATCTTTTAATGTTTTACTTTCGAAACAATCGAGGCGAGTGCTTTTATCCCCAACGTAGCTCTATTTTAGTACGAAAGTTATTGGAATGGAGCTTTGGGAATCAATAAATCGGTTTTATTCCCTTGGGATGGCCAGGTGTTATTCCGCAGATGGAACATTACAATGAAAATGGCTTTAAGTAATTAACATTACATAAGAGGCATTATATTTTCGTTATCCTTTTCTTAATTTTATTTTACACTAATTTTCGAAACAATAAACGATAAAAATCGTGAATGGTGCAGAAGAGACTGGCGTACCAAAATTTTAAAAGGATTAAAGTGACATCTGATATCCGTTTCGTTTTAGTACGTGAAAGAAACGATGTATTTTTTTATTATTTGGTTAATTTACATTTAAATGCCATTTATCGTGTTATGTATCTTTCATAAATGAAAATTCCATATAAATTACTTTCTACACTATAAATACTACTTCAAATATAATGTATAATTTTGCTACGGAATAAAAAATAAGATATTTTTATATTTCAGCTAATTGTAAGGAGCTGAAATATCACCGAAATAATTTAGAATATAATTTTTATGTTTCACTGTCGTATAATTTTATTAATTCAGTTGTATTAAAAAAATGAAAATAATTGCCAATTAAAATACTTACCAAAGTAAATGCGCAAATATTTTCACATTGTACGTTCGAGTTAAAGTTAGACTTTTTGAACTGAGAGAACAAAGCCTGGTGGAAGAATTTCTACACAGGAGAGCTAGGTTCCAGGTACAGAATGAATTCTTTAAGGGAATTGCGAATCCCCAAGGCGCAGACTTAAATTTTCCCACAAGTCCATTCATTTCAGCCCCAAAATGAAACTCCCACATGCGCAGCGCGCTCAAGCGAATCGGGAGATTCTTTAACGAAGCAAAATCGGATGGAAAATCTCCTTTGGGTAATGGGACGTCAGTTCTAGAAAATATATATAAAGAATTGTATTCACAAAAATAAAAAAGTTTCGAAACTACCCGTTATCCTCTTGTTTCATCATTTCAATTTTACAACCTGTTTAAAATGTCACGATTACACTTTTGTGTTTTCCAACAAGCTCACGATTTACGCCGAATAACCTTGATTGAAATTAATTTTTGCTCCTCTGTGAAATATGCGACAGAGCGAAACTCTTTAGAGAGAGGGAACGGAGATTGGAAACAAACGCGAAGCGACAACGTTAACACCGAGACAGACGCGGAAAATAAAGAGCGAAATAATCAGCTCCATAATTCATAACAATATCTTCAACCTCGGATGTTTAAATATATATATATATAAGAAAACCTCCATAAAGGGAGAAAGCCATTATTTACCCTTAACAAATTAGACGATTTTTTTCCACGAAGAACTTTTAATAAAAATTTTTTTTAAGTCGAGATCTTCGCTAGATCCCAAAAGTATATATATTCCCCACTTTTTCCCCGACACCTACCCCAATCTCCTTTATTTTATCAAAAAATACTCCTGGAAAACCGTACCTATAGCGGAAAAATCCCTTTAAAAATAAAACGGAATGATAATATGTATATAAATATATATCCCGCTTCACTCGAAAACCACTCTCGACTCCTTTCCCTCCCTTTTCCTTCCCTTCAAAGGCCCAATGCCTGACTTACCTTCCTCCCGTACCCTTTTATTTAAGGCTCTCGTTCTAAAAGATACGCGCGTTGAAGTAAATGGTCCGCCGACACGTATAGCGTGATGGCGAAACTTTATTTTTCTTTCGACTCTCGCATGCAACAGCTTTTAGTACGGAGTAAAAAAAAAAAGGAAGGGGGTTAAAGGGTTGGAAATCCTTGGGTTTGGTTAAGTGTCTCGTGTTGGCGGAGGTCGTCGTAATACATATCTCGCCTCAGATCTTGGGCGGAGCCTTATTCGTTTGTATCGCATTTTTTATCGTACACGTAATTGCGTTTCCTCGGTGTCAAGTACACGGTTACGCCCGCGAGAAATTTTCGGCAGAATATCGCGCAAAAATATCATCCGTTATTTTCTTTTTATCGCTCATAATCTCGCCGTATTTATTTTATTCCGCCTAACCGTCCAAACAATCCGATTTCTTTTCCCTTTTCCCGCATTAACCTTGTTCTGTACGGCATAAAGCCGGGATAGTCTATCTGAGAGCGTCAGACAAATGAAGGCTCGGATTTATAAATGAATGTAGGGCACAGTGAGCTTGGTTAATTCGCGTTCAAAGATTTATTCCTCGGCTTCAGCTCTTACGGGTGTATCGACTGTTTTATATACTTCCTGTCCCAGTTTCTCACTTCGAGGAAATGAGGTTTTGAGTGCAGGTGACGTAATTAATTCCTCAAACCCGAAAAAGATTTCTTTCTTCGATAATTTGAGGAAAATTTCTAATTGAAACCTGCCCTCTTACCTGTATCAAAAGAAAAATATAATTACGTATGGATTAAGGTCCGGCGAAAAAAATATACAAATACCATATATAAGTACTATCAAAGGTTTTTTTAAATGCATTAATTAATTACCCTTTTCCGTTTTTTAAGTAGTCGCGACGTTCTGGAATTTGCGGGAGAAAATTAGGTTGCGCTGACGGCTCGGTAACTATGATAAACGGGCCGCGGTATCGTATCCTGTAATTTTTCGGAGAATTGTATAAATAATTCGACGTTAAAATTCGCTTTTTTTTTTTAAAGTGCGCCTTATCCGAAAGATATTCCACGGGGCTGTTAAACAGGTCAGTATGCGTATTTTCTTGGAGAGAGAAACGGGGGTAGGTGGCGAACGAGTACGAGATGTTATCTCAAGTGGTACGCGAGAAACCTGGAGGGAGAAAACGGTTGTTCTTTTTTTCCATCGTTGCGGCTTCGTATCTCAACGTTTCTATCGCTTTCCTTCTTAAGAGGAATGAACCTCGAATAAAGGTCTTTTCTTCTGAAGATGCTTGACCCAGTTTCTTTTTTAATGTGCTAAAATCCCGTTCGATTTTGAAGGCATAAATTCACTCGATCAACTACTTTAATTTAAACGTTTGTGTAATTACTGGAATAATTATGCGTGATATCTTGACTTCTAGCACGTTTAATATCGATGTGATTTATTGTAATTTTAATCGAACAATTTTTTATTATATTTTGAATACTTCCTCGCATCTGTCTAGAAGTTTTATATATACATATATATATATATATATATATATATATATATATATATATATATATATATATATTAATTGATAAAGAAAAATTCAGTTGGCATAAACGTCCTATGAAAACAATCGATTCATTACTGCTTTATCTTCGTCACCAATTAGGTTCCATCTTTTAAGCTGAGCTCTATAATTTATATTTAGAAATGTTTCGCCATTTTTTATTTAAAACTTATTATCGTATTCATATTTGTATTCGTCATTTCTCTGAGGAATGAACGACATTCGTGATTAATATGTCGGAAATGTATTTTTTTCGGAAGAAGCCCTCTTAGTAATTTGAAATCACCTGGCAAGTTTTAATGACTAAAGTAAGAGATAGGAAGAATGAGAGAGAAAGTGACAGAAAGAAGGAATGAGAGAAAAGAGCAAAGAGCGTGAAAGAAATAATAATTAGTATGAGAGAGAATGGAAGAAAGAAAGAAAGAGCGGCAGGAATTCAGCCTTCTCCTCCGCTGTCTTGCCTAGTTTTCATTAGGAATCACACACGCACACCTGATTTATTTACACGAGACTCAATTTTTATATTTCCGTAGAGGATAATCTCGCGTTACAACGATATTTCTTAGCGATGTTTGCGTCCTTTAAGATTTCAGGTGAATCATAATGACGAAATGCGTTTTACTCGTTTCTTTTTCGAAACGTGAAAAAATAAATGGCGCTGCAGCGCGATGCTATTCTATCTCTATTAGAGATTGTGTTCGAGAATTCTCGTCTCGAGAATTCTCGAGAAATTCCTATTTTTCAAATTCTCATTTCTCGAGGAATTTTTTTTTCTAATATTCGAGAATCTCGAGTCTCGAAAAAAATTTCTCGAGATTTCGAGATTCTCTGCAAGACAGGAATGAACCGTCCATTAGTAATGCACTGATAATTGTATTTTAATCTTGACCTTTCTAAGTCATATTACCTTTGCTTGTTATTGAGTTTCAATTAAACATCATCTAAAGACAAAATATGGTATTCATTTCGAAATTATTTCTGTTGTAATGCTAAAGAAAATAATTATCGAAAATAGTAAGTAGCTCACTTTCGTACGAGAAATATTAATTAAAATTAATTTTTTTAAATTCAGAATTATCATCTTCCATTGCCACTTTTTAAGGAAAAAATATTTTATGAAAATTTTTAGGAGCAATTGCTTTCGCACTCGAGATTTCTCGAGAATTCTCGAGACTGAAAATAAATTCTCGAGAAAAAAAATATTGGGAAAAAAGAGAAATCTCGAGAATGAAAAAAAGTCGAGAAATCACAATCTCTAATCTCTATCTCCTTGGCCTAAGATATCCGCTAATAAGGAAACTTTGAAAAAAATAAAAGGAAAACTCCTCAAAAGATATCGAGTTCCTCTTTTACGTCAATTTAAAGTGTGTTGCGTCATCGAAATAGGCGATCGCCATATGAAGTTTTTATATCATTTTTTTCTCTTTCATCGACGGATATTTGTTTGGAAAACTTTCACGAGTCGTAGCTGCTTTGGTAGCGCTTCGCGTCTCTTACTCGCGAGCGTTATTTTTCTCCCCCCTCATCTTCCCTCCATAGGAGATCAACGAAATCGAAAAAAAAAAGTGGTTCGCTACGCTTCTGAAGAGCGTCTTACAAACACTCCCCCGTCTCTCTAGCACGTCTATTGTTTTTTTGTTTTCAGTTTCTTTCCCGAGACACCCGAGAATAGCCGCGAAGGGCGTTGAAAAGGAGGCTTGGAGTTTGGTTTTGTGGAGGCGACGTGGAATATGGCGTCGTTTGCCTCGTGTCGCGATTTTTTTTTCGTTTCTTTTTTGCCTGGGCTTTAAAAACGAGCGTGCACGAGAGAATAACTTTTTGTATTCATTGATCGGTTTAGCTGTTTCGAGAAATAAATATCGTTTTCGGTATTTATAACGGTCTGTGACACGGCTGGTTTTTCATCTGTTGACATATGAAGCATATACCAAGGTACTCGTAACCCTAAATCTGTGATTCCCAAACAGGGCACCGCGGCACACTGGCGTGCCATAACTGTTTTTTTTTGGGTTTCGCGGAAAACTTTGTTTACTATATATTGTTCGATAATTGTTAATGTTGTAAGGTAGGGCACTGATTTTTTCTAATGTATTAATTGTGTTGCAATACCAACACATGAAAGAGTCTAAAGAGCATATGTAAAAGCTGGGATTCCGTGGAATTCTGTTTATCTTTGAAAGGATGCCACGTCTACAAATGTTTTAAGAAGCAGTGCCGTAAATGGGGTGACGATGAAAATGTTAATGATAGTGATAAGGACGGTTATATTTAAAGGTCATTGTCAAGCTTTTCGCTTTTATTTTAATCTCTTCCTTGCTTATATAATGTGGTTATTTCGTCGCAAATATTTTGCAAACAGCATTTTTGTAAACTTGGTCTGTAATACCATGAACGAAAGCCGCTAGAGGTAAGAAATAGATCAGGTTATATTGTTTCCAATATTAACAATGTTTGAATTAAGTTTATTGTAAAATAGTAAATAACTATGAAGCTATATAATTGCTTGAATTTTCAACAAAAAGAGCGACTTTCATCTCATCGGTAAATCAGCCTCCTTTGAAAATTTCAATTTACCCAGGAACATGAATTTAACTCCCCAAACCCCTCTCGATACGTTTATCCTAGAATATATTCCCCATTTTTCCATATAAACAAATTCCTCTGAGTCGATTTCTCTTTGAAAAACGTCTTTGATGCATAAAAAGGAAGATAAGCGGTTTACTTTAAGAAAACAATGGAGGGAGACTTTCTTGAAAAAATATTATGCTAAAAATTCGCCGATTCGGATCGAGGCAGTCTTCTTCATGCAACTGCTCTGTCAATTTTTTTTGCGCGAGCCTAAAAATAGTGACGACGAGAGAGCATCCGAGTTGAGAGGCGTAGAAACTATGAAAGTGTTACAAAACGTTAAGGGAAAGAAACCCGTGGGGAAAACCGTAATATGATATGACAAAGGCGGAGAGAAAGCTAATAATGCGTAGGCAGAGATCCCGACTTCAAAGGGAATGAAAAGTGCCGAAAAGCTGATATGTCTCGCGCGATTGAAAAGCGGTAGAATTTTTTAGTAATATTATCTCGTAATCGGTTAAGTGAATCCGTTATGTTTTTTTAAAGAACGATGTGAGTAAAGCGAATAATTTTTTTGAGCTCGAAATCAGTACAAGTAACGTTCCGTGAGCAAAAAAAAACCAATAAATTTGGAAATATTTGTATAAATGGGATCTTTATCTTCTATAATGCGTAGCATAAAACTCGCTACTCGAAAAATTAAATTATCCAAATTTCGTACGATCGATGAATTACTTAAATTACACTTAAATAGGTACTGCGATAGAGCTAAAATAAAAAATCGAGTTGTAAAATTACCGAGAAATGCTCTCGGCGGCCTCACCAAGGCAATTCAAGAAATAAGTAATTATTATACTCGTGAATCAGTAAAATAACATCAATAAAATCGTCAATATCAGTACGGTAGTGAATAAATCAGTACGGCCGATCACTTTAGCCATAACTAACGTTATTAGCCAATAAATACTTTTAATTTGAATACACAAACACTTTTTACCATAATGATTTTATCTAATTCTTTACCGCCTAACCGAATTTTCCCTTTTGAGTTTCTCAAGTCATTGTTCGAACATCTTTCTCATTGAAATAATCACAAAATCTCATAAGATCCGCACCCTACTCCCACGTTGCTAGGACAAATGCGTATCTTCCCAGAAGGTAAGATATTATGGAACGACATTTAGACTCCGTCGAAGTTCTTTAATTATTTTTTCTTAAATCTTCCTTAAAGAAAAAAGCCACCCGTACCGCAATTAATCTCCCATATCTCCCTTGATCTCTCCTGCGGTTACTCAAAAGCGGCTTCTTGGGATAGAGAGAAGGAAAATAACACGACGAAGAATTTTCTCTTGTGGTTTACTCGTGGAGGATATCTAGCTATTCAAACCAGCATTTCACCCATCTCGCTTCCCTCTCTCTCTCCGACTCTCAAAAATCTGTCTCCCGTAATTAAACCTCAGATCTTACTTTATATTTATGCTTCCGGAAAAGGCTTCTCCCAAAAGGATTTCTGAATACCTGGAGGATTTTAATACCTTGAAGGATTAGTTGATGCTGGAGATGTTCTGAGGAGAGAGACAGAGGGATAGAAATCCCGAGGATTTTCCGAGGTGGAAATTGAAGGAGACGGACTGAGATTGTTTTCATAAGAGATTTATTTTTTTTAGCAGTTCAGCCAAATCAGAAGTCCCAAGAGATGTACCGAGGGAATCAAGACTGGATTTGCGCTGCGAAAAATAAATCTCGCGTAGGAAAATATGAATTATACCGAAGGAGATTATTCATTTGTTTAGAAAAGTGGTATATTACTCGAAAAAATGGCCAGATTTATCGCCTAAGTTATTACTTAAGTAAACTTTGACTGCTACCGTGTTAAGCTGTTAGTTGTCATAATGATAATATTACAGTGTTCATTATTAAAAAGGTTTTACAAAATTATTTTCGTAAACTAAAGCTGGAGTTACTCTAACTCCGTTTAAGCTTGTTCCAAAATGGCAGTATTGCAATTTTTCTACACCGGAACAAGTTTTTCAGTTCATGAAACTACGTTTATAATAAATGAATCTATATACTAAATGTATATAGCGATTTATTCTTTTATCATTTTGTTTTCATTATGTGAAACTTCAGCATTATTTAACTGCTTTTGTAATACGCTTTGAATAATGCCAAAATGAATTAAATTCGACCACATCTTCCTCTCGGTGACAGATTGTACTGCAGAGTGCGAATGGATTTAAAGATGCATTTAGATAGTTAATTTATCAAGTACGTTTGCATTGAAGATAAAATCATAAAACGAATTTTGAAAACCTAATAATTCCTTAGGATATTTATGAATCAACTTGAATTCTTGCACTCTTTAAATATTTAAATGCAGATATATCTATCGCTATAATCCACATCTATGCATTTTATAAATAAAATTCATTTTATCACCCTAACTTGTTATTCATATTGTAATTCTATATCCCACGACATATGAGATATAGGTATATTGCATGATTCGATGTAATAAATTAAAACGCATTCAAAATCCTGCCTGATTTGCTTTACTGCCACGGTTTATTTGGATTAAAAATCCTTCATGCGAAAGGAAAGGAGAAGTATATATGACTTACCCCCGTGATTTATACGTTCTCAGGATCATATCCCGACATGAGAACATAAGCTATTAGCCCGTAGTTCAACAATCTATATGCGATACGTCCAGCATCCTGAACCACTCAAAATTACGAATAAAAATAGTCACCAAAACCCAAGCAATCCGTCAGTCAATCAAAAGGGAGCGCTGAGAGAAACAAAGGATGACGTGAAACGTAGCAACTGGCTTACAAATAGCTTCGCGTAAATGAAGGCTCATACGTTTTGGCTAGCATGGTGCATATGGGGGAAAAATAATAACCAACATCTATATTGAGAATGTTCTTGATAAACAAGCGAATAATCTAACGTAGATATTACTAATTGTAAGTAAACAAAACGCATAATGGTCTCCTCCTTCCTCGAAATTTAAAATTTTTTCGATAGCTTAGGAGGAAGTGAAATTTTATTCCTCCGTAAAATCGGAATTTCTAATTTGGAGTTTTAAATGTGAATTGGGCGTCCTCCTACTCTTTAATTAATGTCCGAATTCAAACTATTATCGTCGTAGTAATTTATGGATATCTAATAAACATGTAACGGGTTACCTACGATGTCTACAATATTTATTTGTGAAACGATAATTTTTGTCTACTTTACAATAATGAATATATTTCTTTTAAATTGTTAAATTTTCATGAAGTTACTTTACAAATGAACTCGCCCAATTTGAAAATATATAATCACTCCTTGGGAATTAATTTATGCAATTTTAAACAGTCCCCTCACGATTTTTGTTATTTTAATTCATCGATAGTTCTACGTTTGAACGCTGATAGTTTAATAATCATAAAATTAGTTGAAAGAAAAATTCTAAAATACTGTACTATATAAAAATATATATTATTTACCCTTATTTTATTATTAATGATTTTGTTTTTATGACCACATTTTAATGAATTATATCACATTTTTAAAGATGAGAGCAGAAAATTATTTTTTAAATTATTTACGATAAATTTTAAAGGAAAAATAATATAATTTCATATAGAGACAACTTGTAGCGGGGACGTTTATTATTATTCTGTTTGATATTAAATGAAATATGAGTTTTCATTATTAAATTTTGTTAATTTATCCAAAATTAACTTTTTTAAGCGTATTTCTACGTTTTTAAATTTACAAAATATGATTAAGGCCAAAGGGGGATAATGGATTTTTGGGGCCCTGGGCTAATATTTATCGTGGGCCCTTTTAGGGATAAGTGAAAATGTAATGTACCTTTACATATAATATATTTATATTTTATTATGTACTCAAAAAGATTTGACCTTAATAACACAAAAAGAAACTTAATTTTTTTTCCTTCCACTTTCGTATTTTCTTCCAAACATTTCGTTTCTGGGATATAAAAAATACGTCTCACGTTTAAAAAAATTAATAATGTTTAAAAAAAATTAATAATGCATATTTACATACCTGTAATTTTTATAGTCCTACGCATACACACCGTACACCAGCACACTTTTTGCACTGTAGTAAATTCGAATTCAAGACAGATTGATAATCACATGTACGAGTGATTAGAGCACTGTTTCCCAACAGGGGTGCCGCGAAGTGTTATGAAGGGTGCAGCAAAAAATATTCTGTTTTCCCATATTTAGCCTCATTTTGCATCGTCGGCTTTCAAAAATGCAAACCAGAGTTAAGTCGACCTTCATTTCGTCGCAAAGGCACTTCGAAATGAAAGGAGATATGGAAATTGGAGTTATTACTGATGGTGGATAGGGAGGGGTGCCGCCAAATTCTGAAAAGTCACTTAAGGGTGCCGCGACTCCAAAAAGGTTGGGAAACACTGGATTAGAGCGTGCGTATAGGACGTATAGACAGAAGTCGCTCCACTATCTGACAGAATCTGACTCGCTACGGCATTTGTTAATACCGTTATACGTTTCTTTTATGTTTTTGACGGTAGCATATGTATCTAATCGGAGAGGTCGTCATATATCGATAAATACATAGTTGCTGAGTGCCGTCGACGGACCGCAACGTTTCAATAGGCACGACGCACGGCTCCGTGCCGTTCGCGGATCGTAACATATGTTCCAATAGCTCCAACAGCTAAGTAAGTGCCGTCGGCGGACTGCAATGTGTTAATTTCTAATGAAATTTGAAAAAATTTACAGGGGCCCCGTGGGGGCCCCTGATACATGTGGGGCCCTGGACTGCAGCTCATATAGCCCATTTATTATCCGCCCCTGATTAGGGCCATAAAGTTTTGATCGGGTTTTACTTTCTATTAAACGAAACGCGATATTAATACGGCCTATATTTAAGCCATGCCTCATGTATCATTAATTGCTTGACTAGGAAAAACAAAAACATCGACACTCGCCAGTTGCTTAAGACCTGATTTACTCTGGGCGACGTAATGAACTCCGTATAGTCTTTCCCCGAGGCACCGATATTCCCCAAAGCACGAGGGATTGTTTATGATCTCCCGTTTTATAGTTACTTCCATATTGGAGTCGCTAGAGAATCTTGTTTGATGTTTGAAGTCCAGGGAATTTCAAAAACTTTTCTCATTTATTCCTGCTGTATCGGAGGTGTTAGCCCCGGGAAAGCCCAAGAATTTTGGAAAATACTAACTTTTCTCAAAGCTCTTTCGTTCCCTTTTGTGTTTGCCCTTCTCACACCCCATCAGCGATCAATTCTTCGGGAGTCGGTAATAAATGCGACGAACTGTACCGTATATTAAATCACGTTATTGCATTTGTTAAAAAAAAAACTCCTCTGCCGATACGAAATAATGATTCTAAGACGTTGTCCAGTCCCCAAATTCACCTCGGCGACTCTTCTGGGAAGAGGATTCTTTTTTGTGCGTCGGCCGTTATGGCTTTCTCGGAAAACAGTTTTGTACAGGAAATTCGAGCGATGCCTCAATGCCAAGGCCAAACTCTCGTATTTCTCTCTTTTAAAACAAGCATAAATTCCGGAGTAGAACGGAAAGAAATTTTTACATCGCCACGTAATGTATCAGATGAAGAAAATAAAAGTGGGGATTTTTAAAGTTTGTTCCAAATAACTTATAAAAATCTCGAAAATTACATTTGAGGAGTTATAGCATTGAAAAGCACGTTGACCGTGCCGTTATAGTGATTATTATGCCAGGTTGTAAAAGTGACTTTTCCTCCTATACAATTTACCACTATGTATGTAAAATTCAATTGTTTGGATTCATTAAGGTCATAAATGGGCGATTTTTAGTCACTGGATGAAATCATGACGCATAATTTAAAAATTAACGTTTCATATATTTCATTTTAATGAATCTTCCTTCACATGTCTACAATGGTTATTTATAAATTTATATTCGACAAATCCGGCATTTTCTCTGGTGCAAAAGTGCCGAGAGGCATACATTCATCCTACCCACATCCAAAAGTATTAGAGTTGACGTAAGTTTGCGCTACACCTACCATTAAATACGATAAATTACAAAGTTAAGGCTAGCACTACCCGACTTTAACGTTACTCTTCAGTATATCCTTTGTATAAAAAAGGGAGCTACCTAATGGTTTGGTGAAATCGCAAAAAAGTTTTAAGCAATAAACTTGTTTAGATCGATGAAATGGGTAAATATTATGACCACGAAAAGTTTGGGAAGATCGATTGGTTCTACCCAGTTACATCAATTAGATTGGTGTCTTAAGGCTATGTATTTTGAATGTCTTTTGTTTAGCTTACTTAAACGGAAACTCATATTTAGCACATACTAAATCATTGCTATTGCAGGAACTTTTATGAATAATGCAGTTAAAGATATTTTATTTTTAATTGAGAATTGATAAATAATACTAAAATTAAAAATATTAAACTAATTACTTTTTAAACATAATAATTCAAGTATGAGAATTATGAGTTAGATTTAACCTTACATGGCCTAGCCTTAAACATCAAAATTAATTATTTTGGTTGAATAAAAATCCACTCACAGAAAACTTCAGCTATTTATTCCTACCGTTGCTATATAGAGATACTGATGACATTATTTCTTCTAAACAGCCCTTCTAGGTAATAGCGTTTAGAAAGTACGTTGCGTTTTATTTTCTCTCCATTTTTTTTCGTTTTTACCGTTAAATGGCCGTCGGTGCAACTTAGAAGAATTAGGAGGTTTGTTTTTAACTTCCAAAGACATGCTTTCGGAGTTGGACGAGATTCTTTGTCCCCTTGCATCGCTTCCAGAGGAAACTGGAAATAACACGATTCTAGGAGATTCTGCAAAGTCAGCAATACTATTTTGAAACGAAGTTGTAGAATAGCGCTAATGCTTGGAGGAACTCCAATTGTGCGAAGCTTGTATGGTAGGGGCAATCAACGTATTTCAAATCCAATTGCTTTATTACTGTGGAGTGACCTCATCTTAAATCCTTCTGAGTAGCGAAGGGGTGCGCTTAGTTATAACCCAATCTTTTTTTTTAAAATAAGATTATATCTTAAATAATA
The DNA here is from genome assembly GCA_036926305.1 of Uropetala carovei. Lineage (NCBI taxonomy): Eukaryota > Metazoa > Arthropoda > Insecta > Odonata > Petaluridae > Uropetala > Uropetala carovei. Next base: position 1,848,073 of record JAXCHB010000210.1, read on the forward strand.
ATTATATTTGTTTCATTATGAACACGTGATTTTCCGCATATTTTTCATTATTAATAATTTTGATAACATATTTCGCTATATATCCGTTTACGGGTTCTAAACTGGCTCCTATTAAATACGATGGATTGTCAGATGTAAGACGCAGGGCTATATCATATACAATGTAATACTTATAGTCAAAGTGTAATAACTTGAGATCAGTAATTAATTTTTGAGCGAGTTTACGCTTCCATTGTTATAAATGCCATTACGAAATATGTTAATAAGAAGGATAACTAATGTTTCGGACTTTTAGGGTTTTCACATGATTTAACTTTAAAGTAAAAATTCGAAGATATGCAGCCAAACTGTAATAAATAAATCTCTTCGCGTGATAGTAATATAATGTCTTTGTTCCGTCGGTCTTATTTCAGAAATTATACGAGTGAATATATAATTAAACAACAACTATTATTACTTAGGATGATTTGGATCAAACAGCTTTTACATTTTATGAGCACAAGCACCCCACTTAATCGACAGCAATATCAACAGAATAAAAATCTATTCTTTTTAGCTTATGCATTCGGTCTTTCTGACTCTACGGGCAGTATCTCAGGAATCATCCATCCAGGGGAAGACAAATTGTTTGGTATATACTAGAGCAGTGATGGCGAACTTATGGCACGCAAGACGATTTTGGTTGGCACGCCAACGAAAGGCGAAAACCAATCAAAGCATATACCGTACTGATTTAGTGCGGCAAAAACATTTGTGTTATTTATTTAACTATTGTAAACATTGGTTTTATGGTTAAAAATTTCAGTCTTTTATGTCTTGATCACGAATTTAATTTAGTTGGCACGCAAAAAAAAATCCAAGACTTTTTTGTGGCACGCGAGGCGGAAAAAATTCGACAATTTCAGAAGGTTCGCCATCACTGGACTATAGCATTGCCTGGTGAAAATTTAGTGGAACTATTATCAGCTTCTCGGGAATAATCGAAACAAATCGCTACATGTTACTGTAAATGAAGGCAACCAACAATACATCGCATCTGCGATTCATTATATTTGATGGAAAGATAGCATTCGGTGAAAAAAAAGAGCCTTATATAATTTTCTCCGCAATTCTTCCCTCACTTCTCGTACTGTGGACGAATTCTCTTAAAGTTAACTATTCCTATATTGAATAACGCTCAAATAAGTTTTTCTCCGGTCATTAAAATTTACAAATGCTTTTACGTAAATATACCATAATGAGCCTTCCTGGAGCTTAGCTTCGACCCTATTATAAAATAAACTGACTTCAGATACATCTCGCGCTTCCGAAAAAAACAATAAATCGAACGAACTAATGCCACCAAAGCTAAGCTTTCTAGAATATTACCTCGGATTTTACGCCGTCGCAATAAAATACTCATTCCGACTCGAACGGTCGCAGAGGCTTTAGTCATACGTACCACTTTTTTTAATCCCTCTTTTTTCGGAATAAACAACCTTCAAGAATTTCTCGTAGATTTTTTTTTGTTTACGTCTCGGAAGCTTTGGTGGATGCATTCTTTCCCCCCTTCTCGGCAGAAAGGGAAAGAGGATAAGGAGCACGCGAAAAGGAATAAATCGTGTATTCTTTATTATTTCTCGAAGTGCATTACCCAGCCAGGCTCGTGATGGACTTTATGGTCGGCCCAGAGTCGATTCGGCTTTTGGGAGAATTTTTTTTTGTTTTTCTATATATACGTCGGTCTTGTTCCAGTTTAACGCCTCTTCGGAGGATGGTCTTGATAGCGGCGGCGGCGGACGGTAGACGATTCGGGAGAGAGATTCCGTCTTAGTTTGAGCCGTAAAAACCTCGCAGCAGATAAATGAAGTAGGGAAAGGTTTACTGATATTTTCCAACGTGGAGAGACATTTAGTGGGATTGTAAAGTCATTGCACATGCACGCTTACTCCACCTGTATTTGTGGGCTGGTTCTTTTCTCTCTCTCTATAACGTGTCGCTTTATTTTTCTCAGTGTTAGTTTCGTACACACATACACACCCTCTAACAAACATGCATGGGTTCCGACAGGAAATTTTCAAGGGGAACGAGCACCAGGGTTGGCTAAAGGCATGTAAAGTGGAGCGACTACCTACACCCCATAAATAGGGCGTTAAACTTAAATAATATCTATTGTTATGATTTATACCCGTTTCATGCTGTTGTGAATAATACGTAAGATTTTCGCCAGTTGTTCCAATAGGGAGGGTGGATAATGCCTGCGGACGCCCATCCGCATGAGTAGATATTTTAAAAGACTTATTAATGTGATACTTTTGGAAAGGACAAAAATAAAAAAACGGAAAAATCTGTCATTTAGGTATTTTAGCCGTAGAAAACAGTCTGTTGACAAATATTTTCTCTATCTGGATTCATTAAGCTATATTGAAGTTTTTTTTCTGGAGTTTTCTCTTCCGATCTGACTACCGAGAAGTTATTCGATACGACGCAACATTTTCCATCTATTCAATCTGATTCGCGTATTTTTCTTACTATTTAGTTAATTTCACGGGAATACTTTACGTAGTTTGATTGCCTATGATATGACGTACACTTGTTTTGGTATTATGCGACCTTTTTCGCTCCGTTTAAACTTTTCAAATTGTATTATATTTTGGTGTACATTTCAGGTGAAACTTTCTTTTCATAGAAACCGATCTTATTCTCGTGGGAAAGCTTGAAGAAGTAATTTATTCCAGAACGTTAGTAGTAATAATTCCGACTGAATTGTCACGAAAGCAAGATTACCTCTAAGTTTTTCGGCCGATTTTAGTCCATAAAAACTACCCATCCGTACTTGTGTGCCTCAGAAAAGAATGTATCACAATTAGGGTTGCCAACCTCCGGCTTTCGGGCTGAGATCTGCGGGTCATCGCCATAATCTCCGGTCTCCGGGTGAGTAGCACAAATCTTCGGTTCAATTTCGATTGCAGCGGAAAGCCCTTTTTATGACTTTTTTGTTTTTTTAATAAATGATTCGAATTAAGATAGTTTACGCTTTAATTTCCATTGTATTTTGTTTTATACAATAAATTTAATTGATGACGCTCTTACAATTTCGTTAATTAGCGATATTTAAAAAAATAAACAACGATTTTTAATCATATGTCCTAAAATCACGAGTGCCTTTGAGAATATTGACTATATTTATCATTACATTTAACTCCTCTTTGGTTTCTTCTAAAATATCCAGGTTTCAAGCAAACTCCGGTTCATGAATATCTTAAAGTAGGCAACCCGTAACAACCTCTGGTTCATGAAGATCTGCAAGTTGGCAGCCATGATCACAATACCTAGTAAAAATTACAAAATATGTTTAGGATACTCAAACAAACGAGCTTAAATATGTCTTGGAGTGCATCAATAGGTGGCGTTAAAGTTTTAATATCGTTCAAAAATTTCTTTAAAAGTAAACTATTAAAGTTTTATAGTTTCCCTCCGAGTTCTGAGATCATTGTCCCGGTTAACTACGGGTACGACTCTCACCGTTTCGAGGATATGTGGCGTTATATAAAAACTTGAGATAGGTCATTTTTATATCGCACGCTGACCTAATTTCCAAAACTGCATCTCGGTGGAATTGTTCAGTTTACTTCCATATCCTTGATCTTATGCACCCCGGACTACGCGCATTAATTATGTAGGTCACGCGAAATGTATCACGAGTCGTCCAAAATGTGCCGATGTAATTCAAGATTGCTCGTTATTGTTAGTTTCTAAGGTTGTTTTAATTTCGCCGAATTAGAAAATGCCTCACCTCTATTATCCTTACGATAACATTAGTAAAAAGTTTTAGGTCGACTTGAGAAAAAAACTGTCACGTAGATTTCAGACAGAAAAAAGGATTACCTATGAAACAGCAGCGCTTTATCTATTCTTTTTTCTCTGAAAACGTAATTCTCATAAACTTTTAAATTATTCACGTAATAATTTCTGGGTGCATTAGTTATCTCATCCTATGGAAAAGTTTTCTTTTGTCAGGTACTATCCCTGAACTTTTCTTATTGCACTTTTACAATTCCTCAACTTTTCTTATTAAAAAGTTCTTTAAACAGTTGATAAGCTTAGGTTTTATTTCAAATGACAAAAAGTCATTCTTTATAGTGAGGGGTTTTAAACTCTAATCAAACTTTACTTAATTTGCATTCTGTATGTGAAAGCAGGATTACATGCGAATACAGATTGGTTTCTTCTTCATTTAATTTTGCATATAAAATTCTGCGACGCGAGAAAAAAACACCGCGGGTAATTTTTACTGGAATTCACGCCTTCCGGACCCGCGCCAAACATAATTTAAAATATAGTTATAAATTCATTATCCTTTATTGTAAATCGAACGCAATACATCTACGCACATTTTACCGGAATTTAATATAATAAAAGTCGTCGTCTGTTGGTTGGTTGGTCACGCTATGCAAACGCTAATAACTCGAGAAATAATAATGATAGAAACTCGAAATTTGGTAGGGATTCTTGATTAACACTTATTCAGAGAATGACGAATTTAAATCGTGAAAAAATTCCTTGGTTCGTCTCCAAGAGAGGCATTTCCATTTCCCATTACTTAACATGTAAAACGCGATTTTTCGACTTGCAGGCTTTTATTCATTTGGAAATTAAAATTAGAAGAAATGAACAGACGAACTTCGGATTTGAACCATTTTGAAGAAAAATGTATAAAGTTTCTTATTCCGTTCCTCTTTTTTCGCCCACAGTTCGAAATATTCCATGTTAAACGTTTAATTTGCATATTTTGTGGAAATCTCTCCATTTTAACGTGATGTTGCTATGTCGATCATTATCATTGTTACACCTCAAATTACTATTATTGTATACATCCTTCTGGGAATAAGCATGCCTTGAGTGTTTCAATACGAGAGAGAGAGAGGGGGGAAGGAAGGGGAGAGATTGGCGTGTTTTGTGGAAAATAAGTATATTAACGTAAATATAAAAAATTTTAAGTATCAACAGTGTCATTTTAGAAAAATTATAAATAAAAAGCATTCTTAAATTAAATTCTTTGTAAACCATACGTGCTGACGAATTTATATTGTTATTCCTCGAATTAATTTCGTAACAATGGCCGAAGTTTGGAAACGAATATAAATTAAAATTCTTTTAAAATTAAAAGGACATTTAAAATTATTAACAGGCAATTTTCGAAGAAACAACGGTGGATCTTTTAATGAATTAATTTGTTTTTAGAAAAGGAATTTTGGTGCTTATTTAATACAGAGTAAGTTCTAAGGCTTATAATCCATTTAAATCTAATAACAGTGGCTATTATAGTTTAAATAAAGAACTTTATTTATTCACTTTACAAAATGAATTAATTTTAGGCTAGCATTGCCTATTATAAAAGGAGTTACTTTGGAAGTTGTACTGAATTGACTCAAGTGTATTTCAAAGCAAAAATCAATTTAAAACTATTGAAAGTTGTTGTTTCGGAAACTGAGAAGTCCAGAGTGGTGAGCGGACGCTAAACGATATTAAGGTACATTTTATTCCAAAATTTATTTATAGTATTATCAGAGGCAATTGAAGATTGAACAAATTTTTTTGTTATCGGAATTCTGTTTATTTCATGAAATTGAAATGCTAATGCATTCATCCATTTAAATCTGTTAAGAGTGGCTATTTTAATTTAAAGAAATATATGTACATGGTAGGTACTTTTATTCACTTTTCAGAATGAATGAATTCTAGGTTAACATTGCATATTATAAAAGGATTTTCGTTGGAATAAGAAGTTTGTTATTTGGTTATTTTAACTGAATTGAATCAAGTCCTCTTCTAAGTTTGAAATCCATTTAAAACTGGTGAAAGTGGTTGTTTCGGAAAATGAGAAGGCAAGAGTGCTGAGCAGACGATAAACGATATTGAAGTACATTATATTCCAAAATCTGTTTAAAGTATTATCAGAGGCAATTGAAGATTGAACCATTTTTTTGGAACCGGAATTCTACTTATTTAATGAAATTGAAATCCTAATGCTATAATCAATTTAAAACTAATAAGAATGGCTATTTTAGTAGAAAAAAATGTACTATTTTATTCACAAGGAATTTCTCTGAGATTTTAGTTAATTAATTAAAACAGACTTATAATATGGAAATATACGATGGTTAAAACAGTGCACAATTTTATTCTTGCGATTTTTACGTTGCATCGACGAAAATTTAGATTCATTAAACCCGTTGAAATTCAACGGGCACTTACGCTAGTCATTTCATAAAGGTAAATCACACGCTATATTAGTAGACGTATGAATAAACGTTCTCGGCGAAGAGCAGGATTCGAGATGAAATATGAAACTCTTCTCGCGACAGAACGCGGAGATTGTTTCATCTTTGATGAAAAAGAAATGTCGCGAACTTGTCCCGAAGGGTGAGCGAAACGAAGGAATCTAATTTCTCCTGGATTTGCTCCCAGTCGAGTGCACCAGCTCCGGGAGGAAAAAAAAAGAAAAGAGGGAACAAAAAACCGAGTGAAAGAAGGATAAAAGCGTGGGGAAGTCGCGAGGAGTTCCGCCCGCCCTCCGTGTATATATTTCTTTAATACCTTGGAAAACAAAGCACGGAGCAGATGGCATCTTTATATTCCCCACGCCATGCGATTGTGGGGTTTTTTTCCTTTTCAAAATACGCATCCAGCCTCCACACATCCCCTTAACTATTGACGTTAAAGACCTCTGGGGATAAATTGAAGGGTAGCGAAGGAAACCGTTGGGATTCTTCACAAAAATGCGCGTCGGATTTTTCCCATTCGCCTCTCTAACGTCCTTTTCTTTTTTTTCCCTATCCGTCTCCGTTCCTCCATTCTTCTATCTCCCCCCCCCCTTCCCCTCCATTTATTCCTTCCCTTCTTTCTACTCTCTGTTATTCTTTCGTCTCCTCCACTCTCTCTTCCTTTCGCTATCCGTCGCTTTCTACCTTTCTCTTTTTCTTTTTTCCCCTACCCCTTGCTCGGATATAAATGTTTGTTCTCTATTTTTCCTTTCTTCTCTCTCCCTCCTTTCTTCCTTTCCTGCCATCTCGTATCTTTATCACTGCTTCCTTCGCACTCCATTTATATATTTCTGTTTTTCATCACTGCATGTATCTCTTCTGTTTGATTTTTTATTTTCTCTTTTTCTTCCACCCGCTTCGCCCTCTCTCCTTTATTATTCCTCTCTCTTTTTATATCGTTCTCTCCCCTCCATCCGCTCCATCTCTATCTCTCTCGTCCTCTTTCTTTCTCTCTAGCATGCACGCATCCGAGCACTCTATTCTCTTTCTGTTTTTAGCACGGCAGGAGAATTCTACCCGTTTTGTCTGTGTGTGTGCGTATGTGTGTATAAAAGAATGAAGCATTCGAAATAGAAAGAGGAAAGTTGTTAAAGGTTGGAATAAAATGCAGTGCATGGTTTTTATCAACAGGATACGTGTTTTTTTGGACCGCTTTGCTGTTTCAGAAACGTTAATAGTAACGTGATATTCTTTTTTTCGGTGCCTGTTTCTTGCCTGAAAAACAGCATGACGCAATTTTTTTTGGCAAAGATGTTCTTGAAGACGTTTCTCGCATGGAGCTATCTATTGCAGTGCAGTGGATGAAATTCCGCGAAGATTTGTAAATGTTCGAGATGAATTTTAATATATATAGTATTCTGTATAAAACTTAAATATGTGCTTTTCTCAGGAATTCATTGAATCCACTTGGAATGACAACGGCACACTTTAAAATTCCAGAAATCTCTCCGAAAATGGCGCACTTTTGTTGTGTAGCGGGTTTGCTTTGTCCTTGTTATAGATGTCTATATTGTATCGGCTTCTAGTAAAAACTACAGCATTTAAAAAAAATAATTATCGACCTTATAATCTCGCTATTTCTCTTCCTGCGGCATAAATGGTATGTTATAAAATCGTTTTGTTTTGTGGAGCTTTGAATTAATCATTGGAGCAAAAATTACAACGATATTGTTGAGTTAGCAGTTAGTTCTACTCTTGACAATACCCGTAATAACTCTCGCATTAGACTGTAAACTACAGCTCAAAGAAGTTTTACAAGCTAAACTATGAACTATTGCTACTTGGTATTCACAAGAGCTATGAATAGCCTTCAAGAATTAATTAACATGCTAAAAGTTCTGTCGTGAATAATTAATTAGCTAAAAATATACATAAATTAATGTAATTTCCAGTGATTATAAAATTAAACTCCTTCAGGGATTATATTCATACATATTGTGTACCCATGTTGCGCTGCATCGTCACATAAAACATCTGATGTCACCATCTTTATAAAAATTACAGATTCCCCTTTTCGCCACTTATCTTTTCTCTTCTTTCACTAATTGCCTAATACTACTAATTTCGTGAAAGTTTACATTTTAATATTAATTTAAATAAATAAATTTATATAAAGTTTAAATTTAAATATTAAATAGCCCGACGTGCCATAGAAACAAACAAAATAAAGTTTACATTTAAATATTAAATATTGTTGTATTCTAATACTAAATTAATTTCCTAAAAACCCTCTACCATAACTCATGAATCAAGAATCTGATCATTCAAGTCAAGACGCACGAAAACGTCGAGACCGTAACGCTTATATGAGAGAATACATTATAAAACGACGTCGAACACAACGTGAACTTGAAGCTGGAGAACAAGCGGCTAAGCGTCGAACAGATAATGCAGAAAATGCTTAATTACTAACATGCGTACAGCTGGTCAGGTTTATTTTAACGAATGGGTGTTACAGTTGGGTAATGGTACGCTAACAAATGAGCATCAGGAACTTGATCCAGATCTTGATCATTGAATTACCTGAAGCTATGACTGAAAGCAACAATCTAATTTCATCAATTTACGGTGATCATATTGCAACCAACAGATGAAGAGATCATGCATGTGTCGAAAAAACAAATTATTTTAACGCCCAAAAATGTCACAGCGACTGAACTCAACTTCAATATTTTAAATTTGATAGACGGTGAAATGAAAGAGTATCGCAGCATTGACACCATGTCAAACGACGATCCAAACGATCAAATTGATTTTCCAGTCGAATTTTTGAACCAGCAATGTACACCGGGTATGCCACAACGTCACCTTCGTCTCAAAGTTGGAGCATTAGATCCAAGAAAAGGACTTCTTAATGGTACCCGATTGGTTGTAAAAAAAACTGCAAAATAACTTTATCGACGCATAAATTATTACGGGAAGTAACAATGGAGAACGGGTGTTTATTCCACGCATTAATTTGATAGCAAGTGACAGTAGTCATTTTGGATTTTGCAGTGGCAATTAATAAAGTTCAGGACCAAACATTTGATCATGTTGGTGAGTCTGAGTCTGTATTTGGACATGGTCAACTCTACGTGGCCCTCACAAGAGCAAGAAATTATAAAAATGTGAAAATCTTTATCAAGGAAATATTTTGATGAATGAAAAAACATTCACCAAGAATGTGGTGATTAAAGAGCTGTTAAAGTGATTTTTTCATCCTATCAAGATGAATTGTCTTCCCGTCATTTTTGACGGGTTTCCACTAGTATTTTAATATTTTAAAGGTAATAGTATATATTTCTGCCCTTCACTTTAACCTGAATATCAGTTAAGTCTTACTCCATGTAATTATTTGAAATTTTAATGCATATCACTTTATGCAGTGCATAATTTTATTTAACCTAATCAGTTGTCCATGTAACACGGAAAATATTTCTCGCTTCTCTTACTATATATTTAATTTAGTAAGTCATACTTCAGTCATGTACATTTTCTCACTGTCGAAGGAATTAATGCACTTATACATTGCACTAGTATACCTCGCAAATGGCATGACAGAGCTTGACATATATTTCAGGTATTAATTAACTCGAAATATTTCCCTAGAAAAATCTGCCATGTGATTCGCCGGAAACAATTTTGCGGTAAACGTGTCTTTCCTCATAGGCTTCCCATATTTAACGTTACCCTTTGATATAAGTGCTGAAAAGATCCAATTCCCAATGAATATATATATATATATAATAACTGTCAAAGTCAATTTAATTTCAACAGCGTGTTAGATTACGAAGAGACCTTTCATAGTTTGCCTAATCGTTTTTTGTTGTCTTTTTCCCTCTCACTCAAATTAGAGAACATCCACCGTACTAGATTGATTTACGCAAATTGTCACAACGCTTAAGCGTTACATTAGATTTAATATAAGATGAAACGTCAAATTCATTGTAGGGATTAACTGCTTGATTAAATAAAGTGGATATAATTATAAATACAAATGCTACAAATTAAGACGAGTAAGCAATTCTGTGCTATTGGTTCTCAACGTTCTGGGAGACGTATGTTTGATCTCATCAAAGTCTCTTCATAGCCTTTTCATGAATGTAATTATCGTTAAGTTCTGTTTGTTTGCTTCGTCTTTGTCTCTGTCTTTTGATAGCGCCTTATTCCCTTCTCAAAATTTGTCTTAATCATTTCCTTTCGGTTTGCTGTCAGCCGTGCTTATCCTTTCTTCTCATATTAAACCGTATAACTCCATATAATTCCATCTCTTATGCTCCTCCTTCACACCGTCAAATCGAAGCAATTACTCTTTTTCTCAGGTTCGTCTCATTCACAATTTACAGTAGAATTTATGGTTTTCCAACGGCAATAAAATTATATACAAATTACTGCTACAATGCAGCTATAATCAGTGGTTATTAACCAAAAGATGAATTAGTACTAACGAAGCCTATTTTGTGGATGAAATGCTAATCTAGTTTTCCCGCTCATTTCGCTGCTGTTGGAGAGAAATAGGTTGTCAATGTGACTTGATCCACATGGCGAACTCGTTAGTACTCATTTGAATCCATATCCAATGATATTTAACTATTACGCTTGATAACAAAGATTTTTAAAAATATCTTTCTCAATTTTTGATCCCTCACACTGACCATTAGCTAATGTCTTGAATGCATACCTTATGGCTATTCTTATTTCGATTTTTTCACATTTTCATATCATTGCGTCCGGAAACAATACATCAGCATATTTGACTTATCATCGAAATGATCCATTATTTTCTATAGACCTATTTTCTCGTTTGCTAATTCATAACTTTTGCTTATTCTTTATTTATAATCAAATAAACTTTTTCTGAGGTCTACTAGTCCACACAAAATATATTTTTAATAATAATCTTATATTTCTGCCATCGTGCTTACTTTAAATTGAAAAGGAAACTTTTGAACTACCAAATCGTTTTCCTTGTTTATTTTTCAAATTTGTTTAAGAATTTTTAAGTCAGTTCCTAATAGAAAAGATGCACTTGGACGTAGATTGCCGCTCCTTCTATTCAAAGTTACGCTTTCGTCGTAATTTCGAGGTAATAGCACTCGAAAAAAATCGATACATGTTGGCATCGCGCGAGATACAGAGCGGATGTTTGGCTCAACTGCTTCAAGCGAAAATTCATTTTGGAGAGGTCCCCGCCGTCATTTGACGAATATCACTCATCGAAAAAGAAAACGGCTTAAATCACTCAAGGGGTCGTGAATGGAAGGAGAGAGGGCGGAAACCGTCCGAAATGTTTCCGTCACGAGGAGAGGAGAAGGGGGAGAATTAAAGAGAGAAAGAAGGGGAAGTGCCAAAAAGGAAAATTTTTTAAAATATAATGTTTTTTTCATGACGTCACGGCTCAGGGTTTTTTCCCTCGCTGCTAGCTCGACTTAAGTGACGCGTTGGCATTTCTGCGAGGGGCCGAGGGAGGGCGCACCAGGTGCCGCGAAAGTCGAAGAAAAAAAACGGATGAAGGGGGTAACAGCTTTTAACAGGTAACAACCATCCCCTCAAGGGAATAGCCGGCTCTCGTCCTCTTTTTTTTATTATTATTTTTTACGGGAATAACGCGTCAAAAGTACTTAGGGAGAAAGGCAAGGAAAGAGAAAAGAGAGAGAGAAAGAAGAAAGAGGAAAACTAAGAGGTGAGATACACGAAGAATCAACGTAGGTGAGAGAGAGGGGTGATGCGCAACATACACACACACACTCTTGCGCCTTGGAGAAAATCGCTCTTCTTTTGTTCGGCGTTAATGACTCCGTTAAAAAACGAAAGGGAGGAAGGGTTTCAACGGAGCGATATATTTGTTTAATTTTCTCTTTTTTTTACTTTGGAGTAATTTGCGTGGAGTTAATTTCATTTTTGTTAACGGGGCGAAAAGGGGAAAATCATGCCTTTCGAAATGGTAGTAGTCTAAAAGTTTTTTTTATTTAACAAGAAAATTTTTCCTCTACTTTAGAGCGTGGGATATATTATTTTAATTTTACAGAATTTCCTTGCTGAAAATGTTAAGTGTGAGTAAATAAAGGGGGAAATGGTTTGAGGATTCTAAGGACATAGATAATTAAATTATTGCTCAAAAAAGTTTCCATAAATGAGATTCCAATGGAAAAACCTGTGGTAGTTTCTGAAAAGATAAATTTTAACTGAATTTTTGTACCGCCATGTGATTAATTTTCGACTTCTGCTGTAATAATAAGATTTTATGACATTTAACGTTGGATGTTCAAAATTATATTTACCTGTATGAAGTTATAAGCATAAGTCTTGAATAAAAAGTTCATGCGGTGAATGTTTGTCACACGTTACCATAAAGGAAAGCCTAACCCTCTACCAATTGGTGAAATAAAACCATATGCCTGTCTTTGGTAAAAGAAGTTGTCAAGTTCCCAATGATAGTTCGAAATCTACCTGCGAGAGCATGGTCCTATGTTTACGCATTTGTTTTAATTGGACTAGCATAAAAATCTGAGGTGTCCAGCTCATGACTTTCTCTATTCAGAGTAATGAATATGATTGCTCGACAACAGCATCCTCGAGAATAATTATCGGCAATTACACTTGTGAATAGTTTTGAAAACTGAATAATAATTTTCACAGTGAAAAACACTTGGAATCACTTTTCACATTGAAAAAAGTATAATTAAATAATATTGTTAGCTGCTGCTATGGATAATAAAATATCGATTCGAAATTTAAATGACCCTTTTCAGCGCTGGGATCGCTGTCATTTCTATTTGGAAGAAAATTTATTAACAAAATATGACGCTTGATGACATTGGGATAATTTTGACTGCAATTAAAACTTTCCTAGGCAGCGTAGGCAATGCTATCATCAATTAGAAAATGTTCGCATCATAGCGAGAGCTATCTAAAGTTTGGAATTTTTCGCATCGAAATCGTTTAAGCTCTAATAAAGTAGTATAGTCGCTTTACTTAAAATATCACGGGTCTATTAATCTCTCATATAAGTTATCTCTCATTTGAAGGATTAGAAATTTAATTTCTTGCGGATAGAATTTCCAGCCCTCAAGCGCACGAGTACAACACGAATTCTACCAATAGAACTCTTTAATACTTTAAATTAATTATTTCTAGGATAGCTGCAACGAAAAATATCTTAAACGTTGAAGTTTAGTTTTCATCGAAGAAGACATATTGCATTCCATGAAGGCTCTATAGGACTTCTGTACCGTTTGAACATGAATTCTTCCGTGTTGAAATTTTCTTCACTGTATCTTGTCCGAATCCTGAAATTTTCTAATGGTTGGCGTCTCTTGTGGGAAAGTACTATTTAGATTCGAACAGTTTCGAGGCTTATAAACTATTATTCTAGATCATGGATATATTTATCTGAAAAAAGAACTCGAACACAGATTGACAATAAAAGAACTAGGTAATGCATATGCGTAATCTTATTAAATTCGAGCATTCTTGATATAAAAAAGATATTAAGCTATGATCTCCTGATTTTCGTTAACAGTTAACTTGTTCTGCCAAACTATTACCCAATTTGTTAAAATTTTTATTTTATATGACGTGACACCGCAGTTAAAAAATGTTCTCTCATAAATTACGCTTAAGTATTTATAAAGTGGATTTTATACGAAGTTATTGTTCCTAGTTACTTCTAGTCAGTATAATATGTTGCAGAAATAATTACATCGTTACATGTGAAGTGTACCATAGTCTAAATTTCCACTGGTACATAGATAGTAGAAACGATGATGCGTGTTTCCTGCTAGTGTTAATGTTTTCACTGTATTAATATTTGATAAAATATGAGTGTACTTAAAATTTAATGAATTAAAATTTCTCACATTCGTTTAACTTAATTAAAAAAAGAATAATGGCTTTTTTCAGCTTTTTTAATTACTCTCTATTTGTCCAGGCATTATAATATATATAATCCATAGGGCTTTTTAAACAACTTTTTAAAGCAGCAAGGAACGTATGGAAGTCATCTTTCTTCCTAAAGTTTGAAACTGACCAGCTCTTCATTGCACTACTTGTGTGTAAGTAAGAGGGAATTATCAATTCGTAAAAAAACAACTTTTAATTTTCAATGGCTTAAAAATTTAATGAAAAATATATTTATAATACTATACATATAAAGCTTTTCAATTTTGTTTTACCTTTAAGAATGATAGCATTCACCTTAACCTTTTCAAGTTTCTATACCGATTTCATGCAGAGTTTTTTCTTAAGAAGGGCAAACATTATAGTATTATAGCATAACTGCTAACTTTTTTTGCTAATTACCCTTATCTCACACAGTTTGTGATAGTCTGCATTCACTAATTATTTTTATGGCATTAAACATCTGAACAGTTGCACAGAGACCAATTGCAATAATCGAGAAGTACCGTTGTGGATAAAATACAACGATCTTCACAATTGCATTTACTCGTAATGAATGCGAATGTAAGACTCAATTCGGTTTAATTCGCGAAATCGTTACGTGAGCTGAAATCGTATCCGTCGTGATTTCCCCCCCCCCCCCCCCACCCCCAACGGTGATTTACCAGTTAAAATTTTCATCGTCGCTAATTGGCAGACATCGATGTGCATAAATCGAGCAAACTTTGCTGTCGAAATGTTTTTCTCTGAGTGGATAAAAATCGCTGCGCTGCAATCATGTTAAAACATTTGCTGCTTTTGCAATACTTCGTATTGTTTCATAATTTTCCTACTCCTTGAAGCGATCATAATGTGGGTGCTTTAAAAAAAAAGCTTATTCCCACGTTCTGTTTTAATATTATCATCATCATGGATAGTCTGTCCGTAGACAGCTCCGTGATTATTCATGGTCAAACTTGGTTTAATATATGATACCATAAAACTTCTAAGAAGCAGAAAACTTTTTTGGTGTTAACTTTCAACCGAAAACCAAATTCAATTTCCTTTTTAGCATGGGAATATCTTAGCTCCCTTTAAAATAATACCCTCTTATATAAGCATGCATTTTTTTGGTAACCCCTGCCATCATCCACTTCTTTTACGCGCATAAAAGAATTTTAAAAAATTTTGTTCGATATCGGATCATTCCTTCCTTTTAGGCACACCCTACCCCCTTATTCTCCCCCGCGCTGCTGAATCGGGAAAAAAGGGTGGAAATAATTTAGGAATACCCTCTCTGGCGAGAATCTCTCTGTTTGTACACGATTAAATATTCAAGAGGCCGTCACGCCCGTTTCTGAACACACGTTCCCGGTACGTGGAGAATAAATCCTTCGAAAGGGATGTCGACCTAGGAGAAAAAAGAAAAGAAGAAAAAATCGCCAATTATTCGATTTATTTCGATGTAGAGTACGGATCACGCATGTAACCCCGTCGTTTTGAAACATTGATAGACTTTACAGTTCTTTGAGTGTGATCATTTGAAGTATGCAGGTGAAATGAGGAAATCGCTCCGAAACTATGATTGATTACTATGACGCTTTATTTCAAAGTACATATATAAATGGTAGAAGGAAGGAAGGATAATGCTCAGTACAATTAAACACGATTTCCAGCTGGCTGTGAATGGCAAAGAATTAGTCTTTGGCTCTGCTATTAGCATGGCCAGATACGACAAAATCAAAGATATTTGCACGTGCATTGTGTCTACAGTAGAACCAATTTCTTTAAGAGTGACGGATATTTCTATTTTATTATCTTTTGCGTTTCATTTCTTTGATGTACATAATAGTTTTGTTTTATTTAATGTTTTTTCAACATATTTAAAGAAATCACTTTAAAATATCCAATAGGAAAATGTTCTTTATCATGTAATATTTCTTGATCTGAGTAAATATTGAAATATCTTTGTTGTATGAACTATAGTAATCGTTCGTAAATTGTGCTGGTTGTATGTTAAACAAGTTCTCATTTTTTACATTACAGAAGCAGTTATTGAACATTTTACTGTAGCTGTTTTGGTAATTGCAAGAAAATACCTTTTGTAAGTATATTTTATGGAATTTTTATTATATCAAATAAATTAGCAAATAATATTTAAAATAGCAATTTAAAATTAATCAGTCAACAATTGACACAGCCGTGCAAACAAAATTTTATTTCGGCTTTATAGTTACTGTTTATTTATTTGTCACTTGCTTATAAATAGTACTTTACAGCCTTTACAATGAGCATAACAACAATAATAATGACGACCACATACGACCATGCACTCGGCAGGATTCGAACCTGCGGCACTAGCATTGGGAGCGATGCACGTTAACCTTCCGACCACGAAGTCCTTATCAGAGTTAGATGAGTATATTTATATTTATTCGGCGCAGGTTGCCCTAAATAATGTATAGAACTCGTATTATATTTTAACAACTTATGATCCATCAAACAATTCGCTAAAAATTCAAAGGAATCGATCATAATGGATACATTCAGTAAATACTTTTAAGATAGCACTTAATGAAAATTTCTATCGAGTTCAGTGAGTTTATGCGAATGAAAGCGACTATTTTATTTATTTATAAAATGAAATCTCTCTATAGCGTCTAATTCTATGTAATTTCATATAGGTTTATAAATACCTCAAATGGAAATGTTATCTGAACTAAATTATGGCTTCCACTGTTAAACAGCCCCATTTAAATTTATGCTTAGTTAAAACACAATACAGCTATGATACCACGAGAGCGCTTTAGTAATAAAAATTGAAATCATTTTCATTGTTATGACTGTGCATAATTCGATGCGTGTGAGACTAAATGCTCGGTGGACAACATACGTTTGCTTTCATTCTAAACATAAATACAATTTAATTCAACGTTAGATTTCTTAAATAAACTATTCTAAACTATTC
The DNA here is from genome assembly GCA_036926305.1 of Uropetala carovei. NCBI lineage: Eukaryota > Metazoa > Arthropoda > Insecta > Odonata > Petaluridae > Uropetala > Uropetala carovei. The sequence goes on from JAXCHB010000210.1 coordinate 1,865,206, forward strand.
GATAAATAATAATTTAATAACCGATCTCGTATTTTGAAGTATTTAAAATTTAATTGGATTGAACTATTTAATAGATAATTTAACGTTCAATAAAGAATAATTTATTCACCGATATCGTATTTTGAAATATTAAAAACAAGAAACAACAATACAAAATACTTTGAAGGGAGAAAAAATGTGTAGTTTATAGGAACTTTCTTAATTTCCATGACGTTTTCGCTTCTTCCCTCATTTCATTTTTCTGTCTGTTTTAATTTATTGTGCTTTCACTTGCAGTAAATTAGAATAAAAAAGAAAAATTTTCTTACAGATTGATTCAAATTTGTATTAAGATGTATGTTTATATTTTTTACCATAGCAACAGAATAATTATCACTTCAAACGAGACGTAAATTTTATATCGGGTCCATTATTTCTTGGGCTGAAATTTATAGTTTTTATGGCCTTATTAAAATTGCTATATCTTTTTTGCTAACGACAGGGTTCGAGAATAGAGAAAATTTTGAATTTCCATTTTTAGCATTATATTATCAGAGAAGACAAAATTAACTTCATTCCTTTTGAAACACGTAATATAAGTTTTTCTTTCTCCGATACTAACAATAAGACGTCCTTGACGCCATAATTTCACTCAGGTCTAACGAATATTTATTGAGTAATTTTTATGAAACTCAAAAATACCAGTTACAGCATACATGTATTTTTCGTACAAATCGTTTCACATTTATGTATATACTAGTTAATATGTGCTTGCATTCTGCAAGCATTTTTAAATTTTAGCATTTATACAATTTCCCAAATTTCAAGATTGTAACTCATTTAGAAGTGCCTTATAATTTTAATCCTTGTATGGGGCAATAATGGGGCAAAACAGCCCCTAAAAATTTGAATTTTTTCAATATTTTATTTTATCTTCGGTTGCAACGATATTCTATAATCGTGCTAAATTTCAAGTCTCTAGGTCATGTGGAACTTCCTTATCTTTTTTGTTCACGTATGGAGCAATAATGGGGTAAAACATCCCAAAAATGAGGATAATAACAACATCGGATTTCCTTCATTAGTCGTAGTTTAACATTAATGGCATTAAAATATAAGACTCTAATTCCCATTATAAGCTTACCCATATGAAAGCATTAAGCCTGTTGCCTAGGCAGCCTATTGTTGGACCCAGAAAAATTACCACTTTTTTCCGATAAAAACTAAATTTACGCTAATTCTACTCGGATTTGAATTCTGTCTTCAAAAATAAGAAACAACAATTTATGTCCTATCCGGTAGTTTGTCTCGAGTTCGTATCTTGACGGGAAGTAATTTTAAAATGCAAATATAAAGACCTCTACACCAAATTACGTTTTCTTATGGGCCAAAAATGGGGAAAAAGGGGCCAAAATAGCCCCTCAAAATTGGAATTTTGAAAGTTTTGGATTTTTTTTCGTCGGTTTTGACCAAAAACATATTAGCCTACCAAATTTCAAGTTTCTAGCACATCTGGAAGTGCCTCATAATTTTGTATATCATGTGTAAGAAGCGTCTATATATTATAGATATTTTAACTTTTCAAGTCACCTCATGAGGAAACTGTCGCTGCTATATAACGTATTCAGGTAACGTTTGAGTAAATTACCCTTAAAATAGCTTTCGATTGGGACTCGACACTTCGTTGAACGCCGTATAAGTACGTGCATTTTGAGATAGCAGTCGGCGGGTAAGAGTGGGACGAATCCATCCTCGAGTTGGGATCGCTCATAGGGGAGGACGTGTTAGGCTTGGGCAATAGATGCGTGACGTATTCCCTAGAGGGGAAGAGGATAAGGGAGGAAGGAGCACGAAGGGGAAAGTGGACGTCACAGCAGTATAGGTTTTTCCCAGGGCCGGCCTTAGGCCAATTGTACCTATTGGACCCAATCTGGCCCCGCGGTCCTGGAATCCAGATTTCGAGGAACGTTCTGTATACACTGTATTCATCGAATGTGAAAGTGCACGCTATCCAATTCTTCGTAAACCCGATACCGAGAAAATCTCCCGTAAAAGATTTGGCGGGAAAACCAGGGCCGGCCCTATAAATTGTGGGGCCCAATTAGAAAACTTTTGGCGGGGCCCCTACATCTAAAAGGCGTAGTTTGAAAAAAAAGATTTGGGAGGGGCAGAGCAAGCGAGGTCTAAAGGACCGAAGTAACGAGGCCTAAAAGGCCGAGCCAGGAGGTGGGGATCCGGGGTGGATTCCAGGGCCGCGGGCCCGATTGGGCCCATACGTACAATTGGTCTAAGGCCGGCCCTGGGGAAAACATACACTGCTGTGACGTCCACTTCCCCCTTCGTGCTCCTTCCTCCCTTACCCTCTTCCCCTCTAGGGAATACTTCACGCATCTATTGCCCAAGGCTAAACACGGCTTCCCCTATGGGCGATCCCAACTCGAGGATGGACTCGTCCCACTCTTACCCGCCGACTGCCATCTCAAAACGCACGTACTATACAGTTATGAAGCTGTTCCGTAAAATGGATTTGAACCAAAATGCGTGTAATAACCGAATTACAATCGCTTTTGTTTACTATGGAATTTATAGGTCACTTGTCTGGCATCGAGGAACAATTGTGTTCTCCACCAGGTGTCCGCTAAGCGAGGACCATTCAAGTTACTTGTTATTCATGAAGCGTTTGCTGCATCTGAATTTTTTCTCCAACGCTGCCGGAGTCATTGTTATGCATGGTGCTCGATGCAATCGAATCTGATATGCAAGGTTAGGCGCGGTCGCCATAACCGGATGTCATTTGATGGCTCTTTGTTCCCGTTGTACCAGTGATCATAAAGTGAAAAAAATTTCTTACCTCCCGAGTTAAATGGGATGCGTGAGTTATTATTCAGATTTGTTCGAAATGCCTCGTTGAACTATCATGCGTTGTCGTTCGTAATAGATGACGTACTGATACTAAATACGAATGTCCCATAACAACACTTTGAATAATAATTCCGAACCGATATGAACTTTTAAGAGCGCCAATTTTTCCTATACGTGTATTTAATCCATGGAATGGCTTTATCTGGGACTTTTAATTCAAGTAGTAATAAGCAACAGCTAGCCGAGTGTCCGGTGCGAGAATTAAAATAAAAGTAAACACTGGAAGTTTCGTAAATTATATGTATACTGCTATTATGTAGTGCTTTGAAAATGTCGTTGGAATGCGATGGCGTTGCCAAGAGAACTTTCACGACACATGCGTACACATGTCAATTTATGAATTCGTCTTTATAGTTTGTGAGATTATCCTGATTCCACTGAAGCTTATAAACCTGTGGGAGGGAAAATCTACTTTTACAAGCGAATTCTTCATTCCTTAAGCAACACTTTTAGTAGATATATACCTCGTTTAATCCCAGTTCTCACGGATCGTCGGACTAGTGATTAGTTACTGCACCCAGCCACTAATAGGATTACGTAACTTCGGTGGCGATAAAGGTTTAAATACAGTTCCAACATTACTACTTCCTTCGAGATTTAAACTCTTACGAAGGGATTTAAGGATTTTTTTTACGTGGGACGCTAATACCGCACTTAAAATTCCACTCAACTAGAAAACAAAGAAAAAGGTAATCTCGAAGCAATTACGAACTCTTTTTAAAGTCTCTCTTTGAAAATTTTATCTTTTTCAAACGGTTTGAAATTCCCTCTACCTCAATGAAATTCGGTCTAGGAAAAAAAATAGAACATGTCTCTCTACGCGGCATAAATTTTTCTGAAATTCCTAGTTAATAGCAATTTTGAATTCCGGTCTCAATTTTTGGCTATTGAATGATGCCGCAGAATCCGTAATGAAAGAGGTGACAAATGTAATCTTCTTTTCGAGAATCATTTTCGAGGCCTCTCTACCACTGTTAGGTCTTTGACCCGTTTCCACTCTCGGTCCACACAGGTTATGACTCATTTTATCAAGTGACGAGAACGAACACTTGGTCTTTTTTTCGTGCTAGAAAGGGGTCCTTTGGTTACCAAAATAAATCGGATTTTTGCAACCCATTCAATTTTGCGCCATGATGCAAAAGCTATAATTGTACGAAAATGATTAGACCTAGGTTTTCTGGCGTTTTTTTCCTCTCAGAATAATTCTAGTTCGCAGAATTATTGGAATATTTTTTTAAAACGGTATAAATTGGCTTTCATTTAATTGGGTCTGATGCGCTAAATCAAAGAGGAGTTTCCAGAAAAATAGAGACCCTTTTGAATGCGTCGTTGATATTCTAAGATTAAACCCATTTTGTAAATTTAATTAAAAATATGTTAAAATTAAGCATTCATCAACTTTTTCCTAGAATTTCTTGTAATACACAAATATTAATTAATATATTAATGAAGATTTGGATTGGGTTTGTCAGAAGCAGGAGTAGTGTTTTGTGGACCCGAACTCTTGGGTGCAGGAGAACGATTTGTGTCGTGATGGTTTATACCTAAACAGAAGGGGAAGCAAGAAATTTGGAATGTTGCTTACAAATGTAGTTCAAAATATGAGAGTGGGAAACTAGAAGGTGGAACCGGAGGTGGATTTCTGCTGGCGGAAGGTCATAGGGAGACAAGGGACAACGACAGACCGAAGGGTGTTTGTCGGAGTGAAGGAGAAGCGGAGATAGAAGGCAGCGATTCTGGAGAGGCTGGAAACCCGACGCAGCGTATAGATAAGGGCTTAAGAGAACTTCAGGGTAACTGTCGGTGTATTTATAACAAGAGGGGAGAATTTATAACGTTAATAGATGCGAGCAAACCAGACGTAATTATTGAAACAGAATCGTGGTTGAAAAGTTATATACACTCGAATGAAATTTTTCCGAGCGATTTTATAGTATATCGAAGAGATCGCGAATCTAGAGGAGGGGGATATTTATTTGCGTTAAAGATAATATTGCAAGTACACTCGAATGGATTAAAAACGATAGTAGGGCAAAATAAAACAAAAGAATTTTAGACAATAGTAACGGTGAGGATTTCTACAAATATCTCAGAAGACGTAGGGAAAACAAAGAGAAAATCCTAACTGTCAAGATAAGTGACGGTACCACATTAGTAGGCGACGCGGAGAAGGAAAATTGGTTAAATAAGTGGTATGCTAGTATGTTCAGGAAAGAAGAAAGTCAAGCTCGATAGGACAGAGATCTCCTGATCACACCATCTCAGGACTACAAAAAATAATAAAAAAGATGGGATGCAAGAGGTAATATATGTTAGAATGCATGATGCAGATATTTGAAGAAATTGGGCAGAATAGGAAACCACAAATCGGGGGGACAAGATGACATCGCGGGTGAGGCGTTTAAGATGGGGTCAAGAGAAATATTACCGTATTTAAGTTTTATTTATCGCAACCTTAAATAACGATAATATTCCAGAGGATTGGAGGAAAGCGACAGTAATACCAATTTACAAGGGAGGAAACAAAATCGAATTGAAGAATTACAGGTAGGTCAGTCTAACCTCGGTTGTTTGTAAGCTGATGGAAAAAATCATAGCTGATTACTTACGCAACTATTGGAAAATCGACAACTGGCTATGTAAAAATCAACGTGGTTTAGAACAGGTTACTCTTACGAGATACAGCTACTGGGACTATGCCAGGATATCGCGGATTCGATAGATAAAGGAGAAAAACTAAAAAAGTTAAAAAGTTGATAAGAGGGTGATTTCATGTATAAAAACTTTTCTTACTCGAAGGTCTAAGATGGTTAAAGTAGGCACGAGTCTCTCTGAATCAGTATAGTATATCACGGCAAGGGTGCCACAAGGAAGCGTTTTAGGCCCGTTGCTATTCCTTACTTTAGTTAATGATCTCCCGTGAAACATCATTTCAGGAGTGCGCCTATTCGCGGATGACTGCTTTATATATAGACAAAAAATACAGAGAAATTTTGCAGGAGGATATCAAGAAATTAGAAAACTGGACTAGAATAAACAAAATGAGTGTAAACATAAGCAAAAGTAAACACGTCACTTTCTCAAACAAAAGATCCAAAAGTTACGAGCTGTGTGACGGGACTGTACCAAGAGCTGATTACTGGAAATACTTAGGAGCAAAAGATCTAACGTGGGGTAGGCATATTGACAGTAACATAGGAAAAGCACACACAACCCTACATTATGTGATGCGTAATCTTAAAGGAAGTAGCAGGGCAGCGAAGGAAAAGGCGTACAAAACAATAGTAAGACCAATTCTTGAATACGCAACAAACGTATGAGACCCGTACCATTTAGGAGAAATAAGGAAAATAGAGAAAGTTCAGAGAAAAGCTGCTAGTTACATACGTTCTAGGTAGGTTTAAGAAGGAAGACAGTGTTACAGAAATGTTAAAATCGTTGGGTTGGGAAACGTTAGAAAATAGGAGGCGAATTAACAGATTAGGTGCTATGTATCAAACAAATGGTAATAGTGAAGCTTGGGAAGACTTAAGTTAGAGGAAAAATAGCCATGAATTTAAAATTAAACTTAGGCCGCAGAAGAAAAATGTAGCAAAGTATTCGTTCCTAAACAAGGATCAGCGAATGGAATAAGTTCCCTGAAGAACTCTTTAAGCCCTTACCTAAAAATGCTTCAAACGAAGAATGAAATTGACCATGTAAAATTAATTATGTATAATAGATTGTAGGAAACAAGTGTATCTATACGAATTAATATAAATTATATATTTGTGTTACGGGAAGGTAATTGGGAATGTATTGTGCCTTAGTGTTGGAGAAGTAGGGGATTGTTTGGTAGGGTGATGTACATACGGTGAGGACTTCGTGAGCCTCATGACCGCTACGGCGAAAATAGTGCAAACATTAAAGGCTTATTCAATTAACAAGACAATTTTAAATTGGATCACTACGTTCCTTTCGGATAGAACCCAGAGAGTAGTTCTCGATGGAGTTGCATCAGACGTAGTCAAAGTGACTTTCGGCGTGCCTCAGGGAATTGTAATCGGACCGCTGTTATTCTTGATATATATAAATGATTTAGCGGATTTATAAAGTGTAAAGTCAGACTCTTCGCGGATGACACGCTTGTGTATGGTGAAATCAACACAGGAGACTTTGCAAAGGGACCTTCAGGCTATTACGAAGTGGTGTAAAGATTGGTAGCTCGACCTGAATATAGAGAAATGCGCCGCAATGAATTTTACGCGGTCCATGAATTTCATCCGTTACCCGTACGAAATATCTGGATTAATGCTAAAATACTTCAATAGCTACAAATACCTAGGAATCACACTCAGTAGCAATTTGTCTAGTAGGGAGCATATCAAAACCGTCATAGCATCGGCAAACAGGATTCAAGGGCTTTCCTCTAGAGTCCTGCGGGGATGCCCCTCGAGTGTGAAGGAAATCGCATACTTTTCCCTAATACGACCCGTCGTGGAATACTGTTACACCGTCTGGGACCCTTTCGAGGAGGACCTAACTAGGGAGGTAGAAATGGTTCACCGTAGAGCGGCTAGATTTGTAAAGGGGGAACACCGGTATGATGCGAGTGTATCGGAGATCTTGATAGAGAACCATTTGAAAAATTCAATAACGGTTCGATCTTCGCATACACCTCAAGAGAAACAATATCACCTTCGCACGCGGAAAAAAAACCGCTTCGGTCATCCCGAATATTGCACGCGGAAGGGAGAAAAAAGACGGAGATAATTTATTGATCCATTTTTTTCCTCTTTTTTTTTATCACCTCGGATGCTTCAATAAATTCATACGTTGACCGCGACCATAAAAAGATCCTCTAATCTCGAAAAAGAAGTAAAAAAAATACATCCCAGAGAGAGAGAGAGAGAGGACCGACCTTAGATCGGATCTGTTATTTTTTTATCGACGTTTTCAGCCGCGAAATAAACAGCAAGCCTATCGGTCCGACGACCGCAAAGCTCGCGTAACCCATCTCTCTGTCTGATACTCTGTGTCTGCCTGTCTCTCCGCTTTTAATGTGTATCTGTGGAATTTGCGAGTTTTCCTCTCGTTCTCCAAATTTTCTCCCATTTAGCTTTCGATTTGTCGCTTTCTGTTCCTCGTCTTTCTGCCTTTCACTCACTTCTTTCCTTATGAACTCTTCATCGCTACTCTCATAAGTTTTTCTCTTTTATCCTTATTTCTTATTTCTGCTTCTCCCTGGCCTTGTTCCTTGTGAACTCTTTATCACTGTTTCTCCTTTATCTCTTCCTTTTTGTCTTTTATTTTTCCTATGCTCTGTTTTGTGCTATCTTTTTCACCCCTTTATCTCTTTTCTCTCTTCTATTTTTCTTTCTATTTTAACGTATTTTTCTCTCTTTTAATCTCTTTTCTCTTCTTCCTCCTCTTCCTCTCTTTCATCTCTTCTTTTTCATTTTTTCCCCTCCTGCAATTTTTTCTCCCTTTATCTCTCTCTCTGTTTTTCTTCCTCTCCACTTCCTATCTACTTCCTCTATCAGCTTTTACCTTCCTATCTCCCTCATTCTCACCCTTTTTATTTTATTAACCCTTTGGTCAACAAGCTTGCATCTTCACCCCAAACACTGCGGATAAAAGCTTATCCAAATGCGTCACGAACTCGCAGGACGTATTGGGGGGGAAGGGATAAGAGGGCCCGAAGAGGAAGGTTTGTTCATTCCAATTCGCGCTCGAAAGGTCGCGCTTTCGAAACCCATTCCGTCCACCCCTTTTCAATCCCCGAACGTCCGATGAAAGGACCGCAAAAAAAAAATGTCGTCCACGTAATCCGGATGACGCGTAAAGTAGAGAAGGCGAAGGGAGAAATCCAAAATTTCCTTCTCTGTACCTTTGCTACATGTTTCTGCGTCATACGTTTGTAACGCCCTTCGCCGAAACCGTCGACCGACCGCAAAGCCCTAAAATTATCCCAGATTGGCAGAGACGGGCAGCGGAGCAATTAGGTTTTCCTGAAGGGGGTTATGGCCGTTGGTGTGTGGTGACGATGGGAGGAAAAAAAGAGAAACGTTATCGCGCCGGTGCGATGGATGGACCGGTATTCTCTCTCTCTCTGTCTCTCTCTCTCTCTGTCTCTCTCTCTCTGTCTCTCTCTCTCTGTCTCTCTCTCTCTGTCTCTCTCTCTCTCTGTCTCTCTCTCTCTCTCTCTCTCTCTGTCTCTCTCTCTCCCTCTCTCCCCCTTCTTCTGTCTTACTTTCTCATTCTCGCTCTCCTGTCCCACTATCTATTCTTCTATTTCTCTTTATCTCACTCCCTCTCTCTTTTCTCTCTCTCTCATTACCCCTCCCTCCCTATCACTCTCCCTCCATCCCTATCTTTCTCTCTTCTCATCTCCCCCTCTTTTCCTCTCTCTCCTGACATATTTCTCACTCCCTATCGTTCTCTCTCCTCTTCTCTCACATCCCTCTCTCCCTCCGTATTTTCTCTCCCATCCTTCTCTCCCTCCAGCCCTCTCCTCTTCTCTCCCTCTCATCCATCTTTCCCATCTCTCTCTCTCCTTCGTTTCTCTCTCTCCCATCCATCTCTTCCTGTCTCGCTCCCTTATACATTTATCTCCCCCTCTTCTTCATCCCTGTCTCATTCCCTCTCTTTCTCTTCCTTCCCTTCCTCTCTCTTTCTTTCTACCACCCCTTTCCCATCCCTCTCTGCCTGTCTATCTCCCCTATCTATTTCTCTCCCCTTCTTTTTTCATGCCTTTTCCTCCCTCCGTCTCATTCTCTATCCGTCTCTATCCCTCCCTCTCCCATTCTCTTCATCTTTCATTCTTTCTATTCCCTTCTAGTCTTCTTCTTTATTCCCTTGTCGCACTTCCATTAAACACTATCTACCTTCCTCTCTCGATTCTTCTCTCCCTCGTCTCTTTCCCTCGCCCTTTCTGTCTACGGCCTCTCTATCGTTCCTCTCAGCCTTCTACCACTATACCCATCGTATCTGTCTCTCTCTCCCTCCCTCTCACTCACCCACACCCTAGTCAGTCTGTGAAGTGCTGCTTGACACAGCTACACGCCGCGTAGAGGACTGATGTTTGCGGATTGTCGCGTGGATGCAGTGGTTAGAAGGACTCGTTTAAAAGCTTATAAAACTGGCCATGTTGGCCCGCCTGCGCTGATTTTTTACGCATTTTATAAATCGGGAATGCTTCGATTTTTATCGAATTAGTACATAAAAATCGCGGTACTTTTTATTTATTTACCGTAAACGGACTGAAGTATTTTATTGGATCCAGAGACTGTAAAACTTTCCGCGAAAATTTGCTCCTAACAAAAACTGCTCCAACTCAACGGATCTGTAAAAATTGGATACCCCAACGGAAATCAATGCCAAAGTTAAAAAATAATAAAGTTTAGCAAATGAGAGAATGCGACTCACATGTTTAAGTTGTTGCATACTGGTCGTCCGTTTACGTGATGTAAATTCAGAGCGTTTAATTTAGTTTATAATAAATCCGTCAAAATAAACAAGACAGTGGGTTTTAGTTCAAACAAAATTTAATGGTTTTTATATGTGAAGTTTTCGCTACGCTTAAAATGCTTGCGAGATATATTATTTTTCTCCGTAGGCGGTTTACCCGTAATTTTCTCTCCACTCAGCAAAGAATATTCTATTATCAAGGTAAATACATGTATTAATGACTAATTTAACGTCCATTTAAAAAATATAATATGAAATTTTATAAGAGATTATTTCATTGTTCACGTAAAAAGATCAGTCCGTCCCCGACCAATGTCCAACAGACTGGTTATCTGCCCAGTCTGGCTGCAATAAAGCGTCCCTTCAATTGCCATGTTGTTCCGTTTATCGCAATATTATGTGAAACCTGTCGTAAAAAACGCCTATCCTGCTATGATTGTGAATATAGCCTAATAAAATTAAAAGTTGGACGCCAGTACGCTTTTTATTTATTGTTTATATAATAGTTGATAAACTTCACTCGTGATGATTATAATATATGTTTAAAATACCTGACAAATTTATTCAAACAAAAGTCAGTCTGATCTACATTAAATTCATAATCTGAATCTAGCATAGACTTAAATCTGATCGCCACGTGGATATTTACATTAAATATTATATTAATTTTAATGAAAAAAATTGATGATATACCGGAAAATCTTTTAAACTTTATCAATTTGCTTAATATACAAGTAACATATTTCCAAATTTTGTTCTCAAGCATATGCAATATCGTACGACGAATGTCAGTAAATCTTGATATTTGTATCCAGGTGTGAGACTTAGCCGTGTACAGTTTCACGAAGATAACGACGCATAAATTCTTGACACATTCATTATCATGAGTGTTCTATCTGCGGATGGGTCCGTGGCTATACAATATGTTCTGCACATTCTTTCTCCGCAACCCTTTTTCCATTTTAAGTCTTCAACACCTGAAAATTTTTTTCTGCCTCTTCCTTCTATCTTCGTTTATTTAATAAATGACAGTGCAACAATGATGTAACTGCTTCAAATTTCAATTCTACATCATGTTTATCATTCGAAATGAAAGACTATGACGTATATTTTGCCAATGCAACCAGTAGGTATGAATACACGTCCTTAACGTGGATAATAACCAATTCTAAATTATCGTTAGTTTAAAGTTATGACTGAATTGCTTCATTTGATATTATTTCGTAACGGTCAGTAGATTATAAATAGAAGAAATGGTATTTTTAAAGATGTACAGTCAAATTCATGTTTGTTGCCATTTTTATTCGCTTCCAGCGTGAGCGCCTATTAGCGTCGGTCTGTCCGCATGTTCGTTCTTGGCTTCTACTGAACGGATTTTCATGAAATTTGATGATGGAATTTTATGATCAAAGATAATAAGAAAATCGCAAAAATGTATCACGTAAGAGAATCAGGGATACCAAAAAAATGAACTTTCCGTCATATCTCGTATAGTATTGCTCATATCAAAATATTTTTCAAATAAAACTTGTAGAACTGGTAAATTAGAGTATTTATTTTTCTATACATATTTATCGTAGGAGTAGCTATTTCTCTTAGGTACAATATATCATATATTGTACCTAAAGGAAATAGCGTTTTAAAGTTATTTTCTTCAACATAAATACTACATTTTATTCCTATTTAAAAATATTTCATGCACACATAAGGAAATTAAACGTATTTTTCTGAGATTGTTTATGTTAGCAACAATGATAAAGTAACCGTGCAAGGAATTTTCTAGGTTCAACTCGAATTAAGACATTCTTGTTTGATTTTCATGATAACGCCGACTCCTACGATAAAAAGTTAGGAAAATGTACAGCGTATCACAAATGGGTGCGTTTCGTGCAATAGAGTAATTGAAATAAATGATATATTATATATCAGTTATTTAAATTACTCCATTGCACGAAACGCGCCCATTTGTGGTACGATGTACACCTTCCTAACTTGTTAGGGCTCTTTTGGGATTATTCATTTGTCTTACATTCATATGAATCATGTTTTCATTTATTATGCAGTAGTTTACATATAACCAAATGTTTATATATTTAAATTTTAATCTCTGTCACGCTTATATGTTTTGAATTTTTTTTTATCTTTTATATTTCATTCATTTTTATTTTTATTTTATAAAAATCGGAGAAACATAGCCTAATACTTATTTATACTTGCGGCGAAATAGGAATATGGGATTTACTCAGTGATATTCGTATGAGGTTTTGGCTGTAAATGAGCACCTCTTCTTTTCTTGACCAAAACATATTGCCAGGAATGTATTCATTCCATAAACCCCTATGTGTGTTTGCGGATCGTGTTTGAAATAGGATTAGAGGATCTATTTTATTTGAGGGCGGCATAAATATATTGGTATTTATTTATCGAAATGAACGGCCTTGATAGATTTATATCGTATTTCCATGGAGAATGTTGTCCTGAAATGTTTTGAGGCGTGCATGCCTCCGAACTTCGGGTTGATTAGAATTGGTTCATGGGATCAAGCGTTATTAAAGATAAAGTCTAAGGGTGACAGATTTATGACGATTTTTTTTATAACCTTCTCTTATTTAGATTGGGCCATAACAGTATATGATACCAGGCAATGCGGACGTTTACGGCATTGGTTGTTGTGTTTCCTTCCATCTTAGAATGCGAGAGAGCTCAATATAATCTGAAGAGAAATTGAATTAAGGCAATTTAATGAAAAAATTTTATAGAAGATTTAATTTTAATAGGTTTCTATACCTTTGGCTATCTCAGTATTTACAAACAAAAATAAATTTTCTTTTGACGTAGATCTGGATAGTTAGTGTAAAATTTAAATTAAGTATATTCAATATTAAAATTGGCTAAAATTGCATAAAATAAGTAAATAAAATGTCTAATTGCTGGAAAAAAGTACCAAATATGCAATAATAATAACTGCTTTCTAAACGAAATCATGTTGCTTATATAAAAGAATTATTAGGATACATTTTTGTGAAATATAGTCACTGAGAAAGAAAAGGAAAATTTAAAAATTTTCGCTTCGTCAGCAAAAACCTATCTTGATTGTTTTATGTTTTTCATTATGTAGCATAGCATCCTTATTAATACATAAGAGACTCAAGAGGAAATGGAAAAGGCATTATGAAAAAAATGCACTTTATATTCTATACCGTAAGCCAACGTAAGTTTATCCCTTCTATATATCCATAATAGTTTAACTCAGTAATAAAACTCATATATTCTCTTTGAAAAACTATCGTTCTTATTGATATGCTACACATGAAACGAAGGCCTTAACACGACCATTGACGAAATTAATTTTTCGTATCTGTCGCTATCAGGGGCGGATCCAGAAACTTCTCAAGGGGAGGGGGGGGGGGGCGATAGCTCCTCCATCTAGCGAATCCGCCCCTGCCAACTGCCGTGTATTTTGAAAACCCCTACCCCTATCAGAATCCTTCTTTCCCTTGCTATACAGACATAATCTGCGGCGTATAATTGAGGATTTTTGCGCGGAATGAATTTAAGAAAGCACCCAGTGGAGTGCAATGGGGTTATCTAAGGAGGGGGCGATCGCCCCCCCCCCCCCCCCCCCCCCCCGTGGATCCGCCCATGGTCGCTATCTTGAAGTTGTAATGCATTGCCAAATAAAATATAAAATCGCACTATTTACTAGACTAATAATAAATATCAATAATAGTACATATATTAAGATGATGGATTCTTTCAAAATTATTTAATCGCAAAATTATATAACCGCCTGTAACAGATAATAATGTCAGCGATTGCGTGCGTATGAAAAAAATGACGGATTTTATACATATAATATAAATCATTCATTTATTCATCACAAAAACGAGATAGGTTCCGAGTCAAATGAGATTTCTTTCATTTTCAAGCCTCTTTTTCGCGAAAGACTTACAACCTAATTAGCGCTTAAAACCGAGACTGTAAGTTAATGACTTCGATTAATATTTCAAACGACTCGTGCGCACGAGAAAGAGAGAGGTTTTTTTTACCCTCTCCCTCATCCTCATTCCTCGAAAAAATAAAACTCAAAAACTCAACAAATAAAACACACCCACTCCTTCCGGGCTCGAGACACCTCCAGAGGAAGAAAGATAAAATGAAAAAATAAAAGAATTGAAACAGTTGAAGGAGCAAATTAAAGCTTCTCCTTTCTCTTCTTCCTGCTCCAGTTTTAGACGTTTACCATTCCTTCGCCTCTCTCCCTTAAAAAAAAAAGAACCTTTCCCTCCCGTCCATATCTCCCTCCCTCTCTATTTCCCTACGGCAAAGGATGACGGGGGAAAGAATGCGCCTTCTCCTCTTCCCCTTCCCTCATCCCAACTCTTTTCCTTCATCGCCGTGGAAACGGGAAAGGATTTCGCGAAACGGTCAAGACGGAGAGAGGAGAAGGGAGAGAGAAAAAAGAGGAGGGAGAGAAAAGGAGAAGAGTAGCTACGTTTTATATACCGTTCCAAAAGCGAGAATCTGGATGGCAATGCAAATACTCTTTCCCCCCGAAGCATTTATCGCGGAGTGGGTCTTTTGAAGATTAGTCGTCAGATACTACGGAGAATCCTACGCCTCCGTTCCAGCGGAAGCAAACGAATTTGCGCTTATCTACGGTGAGAGTGAGTGTGTGTTTTGTTTAATTTCGTCCACGTCTCTTGCTCTCTCTCTCTCTCCTCCTACACCTCTTTTTGGTCTCATTCTTTTGCTTAGCTCTCATTTTACAGGTTGTTTTATTCTCCGCTTTCATTATTCCTTTACCGCTTTAATTCCGTTTTTTCTCTCATTTTTCCGTTCCACTCTTCCCTCTTTCTTTCCATCTGTTCGTCTTATCGACCTTTCTCTTTTTTAAATAATTTTTATATTAAACCTCACTCGATACACACACACAGTGAAATCTCGTTACAGCGTACTTCACAATTACGTATGCTTCAAATTATCGTACTTTTATTGAATCCCCGTCAATTTTCCAGTATAAATATCTCAAAATAACGTACTTCAACTTAACGTACTTTTCAATACTACGTATGGAATTCAAAGGCCCCGAAGAAAGATTTTTGTGGTTTTAACGTAGTCTTTCATCCGTAAATGGCTCAACCATAACCATTTCTTTCTCATTCAATTCGTTTACATCATTCTTGAAGGCACATTTTGTCTTTAGTATATAAACATCAGCGGAACTCCGCCATAATCCCAAAAGAAGGGATTTTCCGAACTGAAAAATTTAGAACCCACGATCAGTTACCCCTCTCGCATTTTCACAATAACATTGAGGTAAAATCTTAATTTTGGCTTACATCTAGGGGTGAATATCCTTCAATAGCGGATTCTCGATCGATGTGTTGCTTCAGTTTCCAACTACATATTTATGCAAACTAAGCTTAAGAATAATAAAAGGACATGTTTGAAGAACTTACAATTAGATGGAAAACTTCGTGTAGCTCTATCTACTATTGTGCCAAACATACTTGTTCCGAAAGCCCAAGTTTCCCACTGAAGAGTAAAAATGTTTATGTTGCCGCATTATGTATGTACTTCATTCGCAATAAAAGTATTTAATAGTTTCAATGTTATTTTAGCAGTAATGACAATATGAAACATATTTATTCTACTTTTAGTTGTTTTCTTCTTTAAAAATATGTATTAATGCAGTGAAATTGATTAGGATAGGGTTTGGTGTGCAGCGAGACTTTAGCAAGTATGAAAGTGCGCCGTGGAGCAAAATAGGTTGAGAAGTACTGCTTTATCTCACCCTCTCACTCGTGATATCTCCCCCTTTTCTTTTCCCTCCAACTCTGAATTCCATTCGCCCTAACTTCCTCTCTCCCTCTCTTAACTTATATCTATATCTATCTATATCTATAGTTCACCCTGCAAGCCACCGCAATGGTGTGTGGCAGGGGGTGCAATAGCACCAAGGTAAAGCGCATAATAATGTATAGTATCATTCTACGTCGGCTGATTTCCTTTCGTAACTTCTGTTCTGCTCAGCTATCGTTCTAGGGAAAAACGAGCCTTTATACCTCTCAGTCCTACAGGCTATCTCTCTTATTTTACGAGGATGGTCCGTTCTACCAATATAAGTTGGCGCTCTTATTATTTCTTCGACATCGCTGGAGAATATATGCGTTCTAAATCTTTCGAGAAGTTTTAACCTAGAGCGTGATCGGCGCTCGGCTAGTGATTCCCATCCTAAGTCCTGTATCAAGGCTGTAACACTATTGTTTCTATCGTAACAATTTTTGACGAATCTAGCGGCTTTTCGCTGCACTCTTTCTAACTCTGAGATTGATCCTTTCACGTACGGATCCCATATGCTCGACGCGTACTCTAATAGTGGTCTTACTAACGAGAAGTAACATGTCTCTTTGACTTTTTCCTCACTTTTACCTACTATGCGTTTGATGAATCCTAGTTTCTGTTTAGCCTTCCCGCATATATTTCGTATGTGCATATCCCACGAGAGGTTGCTTGTTAAAGTAACGCCTAAGTATTTGACGGAATCGGCTAGTTTTAGCTGGACGCCTTCAACAGTGTAATTCGTCGTGTCAATGTTTTTCTGTCATTCATTCTTCTCTTTAATTCTCATTTTACTTTTTTACTTTCTCCATACGTAGTAATGGGAAAGTATTGTGATCACGAAAAAAATCGACTTCGAGATTTCAACGGAAATACACGTTTTGAAATCCCTAGAATACGTTTAGACTATTTTCGGAATGATGTGTGTGTGTATGTGGATGGATGGATGGATGTGATTGTGAGCGCTCTAACTCAAAAAGTACCTGTCATATTAAAACCAAATTTCATATATAACACTTTAGCATGAGCACAAAGAACTGGTTAGTTTTTGGACAATACCGGTTAACCGGAAATCGAGGTTTATTCGAAACCCGATTCGGTTTTTGCAATATTTATTCGTTAAAACACCATTATTGTATATACAATTCTATACAAAGGTTATATAGATTGTAATTTCCTACAACTTTCATTTGAAACAATTTTCCATAGCAGTCATTTTGTAGGAATTATTTATAAATAACCGGGTTTTCGGTTTTCTCCTAAAAACATCGTGATTGGTAATCTTCGTGAGGACCAAAGTTGTAGAGAATAATATTTCTTCCAAGTTTTGTTTGAAACAAATTTTCGTAGAACCATCCATTTCGGAGATATTTTGCTTTTTCTTAATTTACAGTATACAGCGCCACCACAATGTAGCGGTGAATTCTGTAAACATATTCAAAATATAGCTAATTTGCGGCGGTAAGGACGACTGTATTCTTTTACGATACGAAATAATAATTTTGCCTCATAATGCTATTCATAATAATTTAAATATCTATACCCCAAATATGGAGGAAGTCGTGTGTTGGCCACATCAGATTCTTGTCCAATTTTACTCTCCCACTTCCTCGCATCTCCCTTCCTTTCGCTCTTCTTCCCTGTCTCTTTCTCTCTCTATCCTCTATCACCAGTTCTCCCTCCCTCTCTACTTCATACCCCACACTTTCTACCTCTGCCCATATCTCGTCCTCTCTTTCCCTCTCTCTACTTCATTCCCTTTCTCATTCCGCCCACCTCTCATTCTTTCTCCCATCCTTTCTCCTTCCCCCTCTCCTTCCGTTTCTGTCTCTATACCTCTTCTTCCCCCCCCCCCCCCCTCTCCCTCCCTGCCTTGCTTCTCCCACTCTCTACTGCATCTCCCTTCTTCCCTCCTCTTACCCTTCTCCACCTCTCCATTTCCTTTATTCCGTATTCACCTTTTCGTCTTTTTCCCTCCTTCCCTCCCTCTCACTTTTTCTATCTTACCTCTCACTCTTTGCTATTATTAGTTTTCCCTCCTTACGCATCTGAATCTCAATTTCTAACCCCACGTAGAACCCCAACCACGCCTAGAAAAAAATCCAAGCTGACGATCTTTAAAAAAAAAAGAAAAGAAAACGAGGAGATTTTCGGGTTAGAGAATTTCTCCATCTTCCATGGCTATGCAATCGACCGTGTGGACCTCTCTTTATGCGAAAAGAGAATGCGTAGGAAGTGAGCTGTCTCCGTGCGTATCAATTCAAAAGGCGAGAGGAGCTGAAAGGGAAATCTCCCGCCGACGTTTCTTTAGAAAAGAAGAGAGAGACCAACGTTTCCGAAAGGGAAATATTTTTAATAAAGGAAAATTGCGTTCGCAGCTGAAATTTCGATATTTTGGCACGCAGCGTTTCTTTACCCGGCAAAGTCAGAAAAAAATGCAAATTTAGTTCTCTTAAGGCCTCCAGTAATTAACTACCAGCGGCATCTTTCTAACTTCTATCAAGTCAGCGCAATTAAATGTGTATGTATCGTAGAATACATATATACAAACGCTAGAATATATAAAGATTATCTCGATCCGATTCTTTCCCTAATGCAATCCTGTTAATAGTAAATTGACAATGGATGCCTCGAAAATAAATTTATTTAAATAGGTGTTTTATTTGTCAATTTTGGTGGAAGATTATATGTAAAATAAAAGTAAAATAGATTAGATAGGCGATTCCTCAATTCCAATCGTGTATCGTTTAAATTTTTATCACAATTTAGAATTTTTTCAATGGTGCCTTCCCCGCAAATTATAAGTTATTATTGCGAAATAAAAATAAACGCTACCTTCAAATAAACTCTGGATCTTCGAGCTAAATGGAAGGGTATTTTTCTATTTTATGTTTAAAAGAATACAACTGAGGAAGCAATTTCATTTAAAAATATTATTCCCTAACTCATATGAGGTATTTTTGGAAGGTTCAATATTTAATTTGATCCTTTTTCAACTGTCAGTTCTTATTATAATTACTCTGAATTTTAAAAGGGATTCCTCGCTTTGAGTTTTGATTTATATTTCCTCTGCACATATTTCTCCACGTCAGTTTGCTCTTATGCAAATTGTTTGCCAAAGACGCTTCTATGTATTAGCTTCCGAGAATATACTATTGCTATTTGTATGAACGCAGAGACATTCTAAAAAAGGTTCCTAAAATGCATTTCTGCTTTTCGTAATTATATTAAGTGGAAACATCGGCATTCCACTATATTAGCGTTATTTTCGGAAGACTTACTTCGAATGAAAACTAATTTAAATCCCGCGCCTCTAGGAAACCCATACTTATTCCCTGGTGGCGTGGATTCAGTTTGGCTTGATCTAATTCCAATTTTATTTGTACATTATTTTTACTTAACTTTTATGTTATTTTAGTTAATGTTGCTTGAATGTTAATATTGTTTGACAAGGATTGCGCGTGATACGTTTCACGACAAATTTAAACTGATTTATCGTATTATACATTAGTTATTTTTTAATTACATGCATTCTCTCGATAAAAATTGAGTAATTAACATTTTAAATTAAAATTTAATATAGAATCTAATAAATCGGAGAATTAATAATCAATAATATAATTGCATGGCCAAGTTATTTAATTTGATTGAGCCATTTTTTAAATTCAAAACTCGTTAAGTACATTTTGAGAGTATTGTATTCAGTGGTCACATGCAATAGTTATATGAAATCTAAATACGTTTGCAATTTTATTCAAAATAATAATGCTCATGGTATTGCCTTAATTCCGCATAGCATACCTACCTTGTTATGAGAAGATAATTTAAAATTTCTTCACCATACTACCAACAACCCACTTTTCAGAATTCCAACAACGTTAATGAATGTAATTATCTTGCCGCATCTGAATGGAGCGTTGCTTATTAAGAGTAAACGAACACATCATGGAATAGCAGCGCAGTGAATATTAATTATTTTTTTCAAAAATCTTTGCATTATATATCTAGTCACTCTAACATGGCGCGCAATACGCGGGAGAGAGACAGAGCATTTACTAATCGTGCGATGAAAGCATTTAGATGATAAAGAAATACATCGAGAAACATATACAAAGAGTGTGCATTTTTTAATCAGTAAAATTTTAAGTAACTCAGCGTGATTCATAAATATTAGTGAATATCCGTATCAATTCTGAGAATAAGCCATCAGCGCAATGTTGTTTTTGTTATTACTCGAAGGAAGTTTGTTCTGTGAATATGTTTATTCTCCTATATCCCGGTAGATTAAAGTAATTAACTAATGAAATGTTTTCTGATGAGGTATAAATAGAATTTAAGTGGAAATAAATCATTATTAATTAATTTTAAATATGTAATGAAGAGCAAACTGCAAGTGATAATGGTTACTCTCATCCTCCTTCCACATCCTTCCACAAAAGTAAAATTTGAAATTCATTTTCTCGCATCTCACCGTATCATTGATGAAAAGAGGCTATTCAATTTGTTTATGCTGTTATTATTTAAAAGTGAATATGCATTTATGTGCAAACATTTATGAAAACATGCACATGTACGTCCATATTTTTAGAGGCATCACCTCGAGCTCAAGTTATTTGCTCAAATTTGACGTAATTTGGCAACCATTATTTTTGAACAAAATTATGAAGGATTTCAGTGAAATCGTGGAGTCTGTAAACAACGATCAACTCTTTAAAAAAATCTGTTAAATAAATAAACGTTTCCATCTTTAATGTTTTATAGACTCCAGACCCACATCTTCACGTACTTCCGTTTGCGCTCCATTGGGATTCATGAAGCGTCATAATTTGAAGCAATCGGGTCTAAAATACCGAAACTCATGATATTCATAACATCGCGGCCCATTACAGGAGATAGCAGACCCGTCGCGCGCATAGTTTACCGAGTTTTCGCTTGCCGGCCAACTCGGGACCATTTAAAAAAAAAATAATAAGTATAAGAAAACGCCATAAAAAATACAGGCGGAACCGTGAGTTTATTTGACAGCGATATAGCTTAAGTTGTGGGACTGGAGGAGGAGGCAAGGGATTCCTATTTTCCCCACTTTTTTATTTACCGATTCGGTTGAAGGGGAGAAAGAAGGGGTCTCACTCCACCCCTTCCCTCTCTCCTCTCACTCATCCTTATACCGCAAAAGCCCCTTTGCTCCTCTCTCTCTCCCTCCCTCTCTCTCCCTCCCTCTCTCTCCCTCCCTCTCTCGCTCTATAAGAGAGAGAGAAAGGAAGATAGGGAGTTGGACTGGAGGGGATGGATCCTTCTTCCACGCACGATGTGGATCTCTTTGTAGTTCCTTCTCGAGATTTATTAAATCAGCAAAAAAACACGATTCTCTTCTAAACCTTTATACGTGGAACTGCTCTCTCTCTCTCTCTCTCTCTTTTTCTCCCGTTGCCGCCTACTACTCAATTCTCTTCCTCCTCCACCCACCTAAAGGAACGCGCGCGATGGCCCCTGATGGGCTTTTATTCCGCTACCATAGATGAAGGATGTCTCGAAAGTTCCTTTATATTGTTTCAAAGCGGCTCGCAAATAAGGTTTTTTCCTCTCTCTCTCTCAAAATTATATATATATATATATAATTATATATATATATATATATATATATATATATATATATATATATATATATATATATATATATATATATATCTTTCTATCTCTCGCTGTCCCTCTATCTCTCTCGCTGCCTCTCTCTGTCTCGTTCTCTCTCTCTCTGAGGGAATGGGAAGAGAAAGGTTGGATGTTTAACTTGGCGGCGGATGTGATATATTAAGAGGATGTTTGTTAAGTTGTTATCTTTTTTTGTTCTCCTGCTTTATGATCAGGCATGCTAGATGATATTCTTTTTCAAGTCTATCGTCCTTTCTTCGTTCGTTGCTACATATTATGCGTCATTTTGTGTATAATGTGCGTCGTTTTTTTTTTTATTGCCGAAAGACAAGCTGGCCTCGAATTTTGGTCGACTTCCTGAAGTTTTCCTTCTTTTTTTTTCGGAAAGAAATACAGTTTAAATATATCGTCAGTGGAAATAATTTTGGCATGTGGTCGCTTTCATGGGAAAACGTCTTATGAGGGAAAAATTGACATTTTTATATTTCGGTGTCATTTTACGATTTCATATTCTACACCTTGTAGCAAAACCACGTATTGACCAATAAGAAATCATTATTTTCTATTTTTCAAAACCTCTTATCAGTTTGTCTATTTTTTTTTCGAGTTATAAAACAAGATACGGCCATTTTATATAATATTCTTGTATGAGGTTTTGCCATGGAAACGACAATGTGTGAAATTCATTTCAATGTAAAAAATAAATCTAGTTATTGTGCGATTGCAATAAGTATTAAAACGAAGGGGATAAAGAAGTTTTAATAGCCAGGAGACTACAAGCTATTATTATCAGACAAATGATTGTTCTTAGTGACATAAGTAACTAAGGCAAATTTTAAAAGGCGAAGGTGGATCAAAGTTGACAGCTGATTTTTTCACGGAATATACAGCAAAAATTCTGCTTGCATTATTATAAAATATATATACACTTATAAAGCAAGCATAGCTGCTCAAACGAACTTATTGAAGTGAAATATTATGTTGCGTCTGCTAAAGGTCCTAATATACTGAGATATTTCTATGTAACATTGCACAGTTAAGCAGTGATTACTTATATAAGTTTCCTCATTGGAATTAGGGAAATTAAGACACCGTCAGCATGAGGCTGTTTTTTAATTTTATTATCTCTTCTCGTTTAAAGAGACAAATCATATTTATTTGTAGTTTTCACGAAAAATATGCCAATAAAAATTTCATTATCATTTTGTATCCTGTAGGAATGCATCAACTATAATAAGACTAATGATAATTCAACTGTAATAGTATTGTTTCATAATATTGATTATGCATTTCATAATGATGATAGGAGTTAACGTTTTCTAAATCAATTTGGTTATAAAGAATGGCAATTTCAAAATGGCTTACGTACTAAATTTTACGGTTGCGATGTTTTAGCATCTAATGGAATTATTAATTGTTATATTGGTTTGGTCTGTCCGAAGAATTTGGTCAGTAGACGTAAACATGTCTTATGTATAAAAGGAAAGCTTAGAAAAATTATTAGAGGCATACCTACTTTCTTTTATTCACAGTCCACATTAATCATTTCGATTTTTTCTCCACGCTTTCCGTGATATATCTGCTTGTTTGCCGTTTGTACGGGATTAATCAAGGAACGAGTCGTAGTTAGACAAAGTTTATCCACATTTCATTGGGTCGCGTATACGTCTGAGAGCGTTATTTAACCTCCCATGTCCCATATATCGCCGCGAGACTTCTCATAAATAAATATCCAGTATGGAACGAAGAGAGAGATGGGCGTATTTAGAGTTCACTTTATTGAGACACATCAGAGAGTGCTTTTATTTTAACAATTTCTTTTCATCCGCTGCGAAAAAGTTTGCGATTTTCATTCTATTCTTGGTATAGCAATTTATTTTTCCAATAGGGTTCCACCGCTTAATGTCGGCGATATTTTGTAATCGACGTGATCTCGTGCGTGCGAAAAAGCAACCGTTATCGTTTAATCTAATCTCGGATTATATTTTGAAACTCTGCCTTGTGGTTAAATAGATGTCTAACGGTATATCCAGCCCATATCACCGATTATAGGTATAGGGATAATTGAAAATTTCGACATCTTTTAACTTCCCCTGTATCCTGAGTTGAAGGTAGCCATTCAGCGTACCCTTTATATGGAGTTTATATGAAATTTTCGAATTCCACGTAATCTCAAGCTGGAACATGTATTTTTTGGAAGACCTCATCTTTAATAGGATTTTGCTATTACGTTAGCGATTCCGCTCCTGTTATAGTACTCACAACGTCTCAGTTTCCAATTAAAAGCAATATTGAACAAATGTGTGTTTTCGTTCTGTATATTTTTAAAATTGGATTTCCTACATCTACGATTTCGCTCCTCAAGAGAGCCCTTGATATGGATAATTTTAAACCGGTACAGACTTTTTGTAATGAGCGTAATAAAGACGACATACAATCAAACACTGCTGGATTCGAACCCAAGTCCCTAGCATTGGGCTAACCACCCATCTACCAAAGAAAACTTTTAACCTTGGATTTTAAATGCAAGTTATTTTTTAACGAGTCCTAGCTTTCAGTTTTCTTATTCCCGGAGTCTTTTTTTTTCTTGTGGTAAACCAAAAAACGACGAAAGCTCGATAAAATTTACGGATCACACCATCTGGCTGAAGTACAATTGAATAACTATATTTCTCAAATATCCATAAAATTTGGGAGAAACCAAGTCTGCGCTTTGACTACAAATTAGTGGTCATCAGTGGTGATCCGCCGATAGTACAATAGATTCCAACTTTATCTAGCATCTATCGCCGACATTAGCGTATTGATTTCTTTAATCTGTATTGCATTTAACGCTATACGTGATAAGAAAATTCGTTTTAACTGTAATTTTCGTATCTCTAAACATTTAATTTAGCTTGTCATTCCCACGTTTAGTTCAAAATTGGATCCCTTATAAGAGATGGCCACATCCTCCGCTTCGGAAGTCGTCCACACGAGGGAAGTTATTGTCGGTCGCCAAACGTCCAATTTGATTCCCGTAGTACGATGATGGAACTCACGAGAGTCAGTGGACGATAAGGATTGCCGGAATAGATGACGTGGAACGGGCATCGGAATGCCGCAAATCCGAAAAGTGAAGGAAGACGGGACGGGGAGAAAGGAAAGGGGAGATGGAAATATCTTAGGAACGAGACGGGTGAAATAAGGAGAGAGAAAGAGAGAGAGAGAGAGAGAGAGGAGTGTAATCTCCGCGGGAAGTACCACTAAATTCCTCCTGACAGACAGACAACAGAAAATGGCGCAATAAATACCGTTCCTCCCATTTAACGGGCATAGTTTCGATTCGGGTCGTAAAACGTTAAGACGTCTCAGCGAGGTATTTTAATTCTGACATCTAGTATTATTCCGCGACGGTCACGTTGGAAATTATCTGGCCTAAATGGGGGAAAAAGCGAATTTGATGACAGCATGTGTAGTTGTACACACACATATATTTTATATATATATATATAATACTATATATATATAATATTATATATATATGTGTGTGTATGTGTGTGTGTGCGTGTGTATGTGTATGTGTGCGTGCGCGCGCGTGTGCGCGTGCGTGTGCGCGTGCGTGTGCGCGTGCGTGTGCGCATGTGTGTATAAATAAACAAAAGATACGGTGTATTACCGACTATCCATACAGTTGTTACACAGATAAAATTCAGAAATAAATTTTAATAGATTTTCAGAGGCCATAATAAATAATAAATTAAACATAAATAACAGTTTTTAAAATGTTCAAAGGCTAAATGTATTGTTTTTAATTCATCGGCGTCGGCCATTACTATAGGTATGGAGCTCTATATCTTCATGCCACCATTGCGTAAGTCAGTGATGGCGGACCTTCTATTGCCCGCGTGCCAATATTACTGAAATTGTCGAATTTTTTCCGTCTCGCGTGCCATAGAAAATTCCATTGTTTTTTTTTGCGTGCCAGCTAAATTAAATTCGTGATCAAGACATAAGAGATTGAAATTTGTAACCATAAAACTAATGTTTAAAGTAGTTAACTAAATAACACAAAAGTTTTTGCGGCACTAAATCAGTACGATAATTGCTTCGATTGGTTTTCGCCTTTCGTTGGGTGCCAACCAAAATTGTCTTGAGTACCACTTATGGCACGCGTGTCATAGGTTAGCCATCACTGGTGTAAGTAGACCGTACTTCTCCAGCTTGTTATATCTAAGTTGTTAGAAGTTGAGAATTAGATTTTCGAAATAGATGGATTAGAATAGGTTTTTAGCCAAGGCACCGTCTACGTTAGCGGGAGTCTCAAGTTGGACTCCCTATCGCTGTGTTTCCCAACCGTTTTAGAGTCGCGGCACCCTCAAATGACGTTTCAGAGTTTGGCGGCACCCCTCCCTATCCACCGTCATTAATAATCGTGGTGAAGTTGAACTCCTAACTCCAATCTCCTTTCATTTCGACGTGCCTTTGCGATGAAAAGAAGCTCGACTTAACTCTGGTTTACATTTTTGAAAGCCGACGATGCAAAATGAGGCTAAAAATGGTAAAACAATATTTTTTGCGGCACCCTTCAGAACACTTCACGGCACCCAGGTTGGGAAACACTGCCCTATCGTATCTGTATATCTCTGTTTAGTATCCTAAAGCGTAACCCGTGATCAAACAGAAAGTTGAGAGATTATCGATGTCGGATTTAAGAAAGGGAGATGAAAATGAAGGGAAGCACGCAAAGACGTAGTAAAAGAAGGCGAGGTAGATACGTTAAGAAAGCAAAGGAGAAGGGAAAATTCAAAAACGTGAAAAGTTTAAATTAGTAGATCGGGATCTTGAAGGAAATGAGGACTAGAGAAAAGAATGTAAGAGAATAGTTAGAAGTAAAGGATCGAAGCAAAAAAAGCAATTAAAAGAAGACAAAAAGAAATTCAATTAAAATTACAGATAAAGACACAAGAAAACATATAAGAAGAACCTCCTGGATTAGTGGTGCCCAACCTGCGGCCCGCCATAAGGTTGAGAATTAAAAGACACAATATATTAACAAAATTATATATGGAATAAGAACTTATAAAAGCAATATATTTCGTCTTTCTCCATTTATTCCCCTTAGCAAATAAGTAAATTTAAAACAAATCAGTTATTATTAACACCTAACTTAATCCTTTGATTCAATAAGTTATTCTTGAACTGTATTTTGGATTGCGTGTGGCCCGCGAAAGTGGGCTAAGCGGCCTTTGAGCCGAAAAGTTTAGGTGACGTCGAAGATAAAGACGAAGTTGTTAGCCTGAAGAAAGACAATGATACAAAAAAGAGATAATGGAGATTAATGAAGTACTCAATAAACATTTTATGATTGAGAACGAGAATTAAATTCAGAGACAGAAACGTTCGTTTTTCCATCCCTATGTCCAATGACGACTCCAGCGCTAGTAGGCTTCTCACAGTCTAAATCACAAAGCAAGGGAGGAGAGAAACCCGATGCCGGCATTAGCCTACTCTTAACGAGGAACACCAAGGGGACCAACGGCTTTACGTCCCTTCCGAAGAACGGAGCGCTGTTTTTCGTGTTCTCCTCTGTACGTAGGATTTTCGCAGGTTTTTTCCCTTTCCCTTCGTGGGTGTTTTCCTGCGTGGTTTTTTACTAGGTTGGCCATGTCAGGTCCTTCCTAGGTTTTTACCACAAATACTTAGTCTTCTCTTTTTAGAGGTTTCCGAATTTGTATTTCAATCTCTTAATTGTTTTTTTTCTTGTATTATTCTTTTTTCATTTGTTTAATTTCAGGTATCTGTTTTCTGTTTGTATGTTTATGTTATTATTTTTATTGTCATTTGTAATTTATAACGTAGGGTTAAATGTAAGAAGGGACTATGTAGTCTCAATTTCGCCCGAAATAAAGTCGTTTGTCTGTCTGTCTGTCTTAACCACGAAAATTGGGGGCAGGGCAACCCGTTTCGCACCGGGTTTGCTCAGCGTAGCAGGCCAGCGCCCTCACCACTACGCATCGATAGTGGTTCCATCCCTATGAGATCGGTATTAGTAATACTCTTATCCCGACTATCTCTCCGTACTGTACCAATTTGGAACACATAGTTTATGTAAAAATTGGAGCAAAATCCCGAAGAGTATATTGATAATGAGAGCCACGAAGACTTGACAAGCTACTTTTATTAGTAATTAAAAATACACAGGGAAGACAATGATTCGAAAAAACCTTCGTGAAGAGAAATGTAGAATTGCATAGGAATTAAAACTTTATGTTCACCAAAAATAATTAAATTAGGGATACGAAGGATATGCAAAATAAAGGAACGAATCATTTAAATGGGTTACTAAATAGGTAAAGGGGGATATAGGAAGAAATAAGGCAAATAGAACAGTGAAAAAATGGATGATGTAGAAACGAAGGATATTTGGAGAGAGATGAATGTAAAGAAACAAGAAAGATAATGGGATGAACGGTACAAAACCGACAGAAAAGTCAATTTTAGTCTATTTCAGGTCTAGTCCTCAACTGGTCACAAACTTTTTGATACTCCTTTTCAACCTTCCCTCGAAATTTCCCTTAGGATAATTTCGTAATAAGCGTAAAAGAAAGTTTCCCGTCGATTTATTTCTTTTTTAAATCCAAAACATGGCATTTCCGTTTAACTTCTAATCAGACGCAGCCGAACGATTCGGAATGGGTTCAAAAATTTTTGAGAAAGTAAAAAGAGGAGGAATTATTAGGCATGCGAAATGGTTAATCATTGAGCAATAGCCGACATTCGGTCAAAAGGCGACAGCTTCGTGGCGAAAAAGTAACAGAAACAAGATATAAAGATCAAGTAAGATAGGAAATATTCTCGATAAATATTCCAATTTCAGCATTTGAGGCATGAATTATATGAAATAACTAGCAGGAGTGCCCGTTGAATTTCAAGGGATTTAGTGAATCTAAAACTTCGACCGTGTAACATCGCAAGAATAAGATAGTACTCCCTCCCCCTCCCTTCTACCCTCTCCTTCCCGTTTACCCCTCTCTCCCTTCTCTCCCTCCCCTCTCTCCCGTCCCTCTCTCCCTCCCCTCTCTCCCTTTCCCTCCCTCCCCCTCTATATCCCACCCTCCTCCTCCCTCACTCCACCCCGTCCTCTAATTCCCTCTCTCCATCTCCTCCCTCCGTTACCATCCATCTCTCTCCCTCCCTATCTCGTATTAAAAGCATTCATAGCGAACAAACTTACAAACATTCTCCTTTACATGTTAGATTAGAAGATAATTCAATTAAAAACAACAAATATTAGGTTGTCATGTAATCAAAGCAAAATCACACACAGAAATTGAAAAACGATATTACGTTAAAATTGTTCCCCTATAAATGCATTCAATTCTCAATTTCGGTGACAATGGGAGCTGTCATGCTAGCTTATAATGGGTATTGTAATAAAACTGATAAAATCACGTATTTTATTGATTCTAAATGCATTTTTATGCTAATTCTATCAGGATTCGGATTCTGTCTTCAATAAAAATAAACTTTGTTCTTTTCTTCGTAGAACCATTCAAGTCTCAAGTTCGTACCATGTTTCTAAGTAATTTTAAAATTCAAATGAAAAATAAGCTGCACTCGTCTCTATGTTATTCAAATGGAGAAAATGAAAAAAATAATTATTTTTTAAATTAGACAGGTCAATCAAATCGATATAAAAACTTTACTATACCACCGTACTCGTTATTCCGGTTAAAATGATACCTTTCTCTTGCTTCTACGATCTGTAGTTTTCGAGTTTTAAAATTACTAGCTGATCCCGCGCAAATATTGCGCGGTGAATTTTAAAATTGATTTATAAACAACATCGAGAAAATCTGATGTGGCCAACACATGGCTTTCTCCATATTTGGGGTATAGATATTTAAATTATTATGACTGGCATTATGAGGCAAAATTAGCATTTCGTACCGTAAAAGAATACAATCGTCCTTACTGCCTTAAATTACGTATATTTTGAATATGTTTACAGAATTCACCTCTACATGGTGGTGGCACTGTATACTGGAAATTTACGAATAAGCAAAATTTCTCCGAAATGGATGGCTCTACGAAAATTTGTTTCAAACAAAACTTGGAAGAAATACTATTCTCTACAACTTTAGTCCTCACGAAGATTACCAATAACGACGTTTTGAGATATTTGACGGAAACCGAAAAAACCGATTATTTATAAATAATTCCTACAAAATGACTGCTATGGAAAATTGTTTCAAATGAAAGTTGTAGGAAATTACATTATAACCTTTGTATAGAATTGTATATACAATAATGATGTTTTAACGAATAAATATTGCAAAAACCGAATCGGGTTTCGAATAAATCTCGACTTCCGGTTACCCGGTATTGTGAAAAAACTAATCAGTTCTTTGTGCTCATGCTAAAGTGTTATATATAAAATTTGGTATTAATATGACAAGTACTTTTTGAGTTAGAGCGCCCAAAATCACATACATCCACACATACAGAGACACACACACATCATTCCGAAAATAGTCGAAACATGTTCTAGGGACCTCAAAAAGTGTATTTCCGTTGAAGTATCGAAGTCGATTTTTTTCGTGATCACAATACTTTCCCCATACTATGTATGGAGAAAGTAAAATTGATGAAGTATGTAAAGTAACTTGATCTCCGTAATTCACATTTAATTCTGGAAATGCATTTTTTACACAGTAATTTATCGCGAACTTTTATGTATTTCATTTTTTTCAAATATATGTCCTTTTTTTATATAACAATCAATGCAACCGTTTATGTAGATTATCAATGAAGAGAAGATAACCATGTAATGTGTTTTAAAAAATAACGTGTGTCCCTATTGTCATTTAATTTTAAATTTATGCGTGAGTCTATTTTCGTTAATAAACATTATAGATGTATAATGTAATGGTTCTACTTACAAAGAGATAAGATTCCAGCATTCAAACGATGATAGGAAGATTCAGCTGCTTTGATTAAATCGTTAGAAACGCTTCCCATACGCAGTTAAGTGAATAATTATCTATAAATATGTATGTTGCTATGTATAAATGTTAACATTGCTACAGCAATAATTTCTATGCTTAAACATAGTGCGAAACGAATAAGGCATTTCTTTTGTCTATTTGAAGGTTTAATTGGCATTAAATGAATCGGAGGCAATGATGAGAGACTCCTTGGCAACGTCCGGAAAGAGTAGGAAATATCCGTAAAATTTCGAAAACAATTGCGTATTTCTGAATGATTCGACCGTGTAACATGTAAACATCACAATAATAAGATAATATAGATTAGCCGTCGAATAAAGCAAAAACGAAGAAAATCGGATCATATTTACGTGTTTTAATGAATGAACGAAAAAAACCTTGCACTCTGAAAAATCGAAAATCCCGTGTAAACTTATGGAAAAATATAATTGTCTCCTGGATTCGAACCCGGGACTATGAAAATGAGAATAGTATCTAGGGCCCTTCCTAGCTTGTAGAAACAAAACGCAGTTTACTCTCTCTACGACGAACGGCTTTTGAGATACAGGGTGGGACGGACGGTCGGCTATTATAGATATAGAGGAGACACACACAAACACACATTCATTTTTATATATAAGATATTGGTTTAAGGCAAAGAAAATGCGCGTAATTGCTTTCCCAAATATGCCATAAAACATCGAAGAAAAAAATTTGAGCTCGTATTATGACTGAAATTTAAATTACAAAGTATTTTACCATATACTATCGGCGAATCATCCATGATGGATACTGCTTTGTAGTTAAAATACGCCTCTGGTTTTCCCAACCATTTTATGGCTGTTGGAAAAAGGCAGTTTTTACAGTGCTTTAGAACGAAGTTTGGTAACCGTAATGTGTTTGAATTGGGCAGCGAAAAGATTTAAGATAGGTTAGAAATGCTTTCAAAAATTCCCCCATAGTATAATGAAAGATACGTAGTATCATAACGAAAGAACTTAATTTACAATGGAAAAGTAAATAAATTTCAATAAATTGCTTCGTTTCTGAAGATACGTTTTAGTTTATATTTGACGGAATATATGTAGTTGGGTCCCGGGAAAACTTCTTAAAGTTTAGATGGACCGTGTCATTAAAAAAAGGTTGAGAGAAACAACTACAAGTGACGCTACAGTCGAGAGTCCACGAAAGTTTTCAGCGAGCTATTCCCGAAAGCCCTTATGCGAATAGAAATACGAGAGAGCGAGCTGGATGGAGGAATGAGACGCAAGGGAAAGAAACGCGATAAAAGGCAGGAAGAGAGAAAGTGCGGACCCAACTCGCCCGAGCAAGAGGAAAAGTAAGCGGGAGAATCTCATTTTTTCCCTCCTTATACCCTCTCATTTTTTTAACGCCCACGCATTTCCCTCCGACGTGTCGCCTTTGCGAAGCTTTGGGGATCCCGTCACCTTAACGACCTCCTTGACCGAGCCATACGTGAGAGCCGTGGAAGAAGTCTAGGAGGTAAAAGTGCGGAAACCATCACCTACACCTATTCCTTCTTAGGCCAGCCTACTCTTTCTCTCTCTTGTTTCCCAGGGTCGGGAGGAAGTGAGGAGAAAAAAATAAAACCTTTCAAAAGGAAAAGCCGCGGGTTTGTTTTACGACCACCACCCTACGCCTCTTGCTTCATTGACTATTCCCGTCAGCTACCGAACACATTATGCCGCCTTTGCATGCGACCAACCTTTAAAAAAAAAAAAGGCGCGAGACTTAGAAAAGGGTCGTAACGCGATCCCCACGCACCCTCACACACACACACACACACACACGCACGCTCTTCCTCTCTCATTCACTCCCTCCCATTCTTCCTATGGGTGCGGAGGAATCTCGCATATGAAGTGTGCATGGCCGTAAAGAATAAAAGTCATAAGTTTAGGTGACAGTTTTTTTTATCCTTTTCCTCGTCCGAGAGAAATCTCGGGTCCTTTGGTGGTTTTTTTCCACGATGCTTTCTTAACTTCCGGGAAATTTTTGCCGCAAAATATTTTTTTTAAAGTTTGTTGTCCCTTTTTTCGCTGGAAGAAAGATTTAATTTAATTTCAGTTTTCCTGGATTTGTTCGCGTGCATCTATATTATGATCCTAGTTCTTTCTCTTTACTACGTGATAAATTAAACCGGTGTAATAAATCGTCACACATCGCGAAAGAGATGTTTTTTTTATGAATATCCTCTTGCTCTGCCGCATCAAAAAATAAATTATTAAATATTAAATATATTCCCGTTCTGAAATAGGAGAATTAGTCTGCTACGGTAGTTCTGTGGTAGAATATCAATTCGGCAAGTGGAAGACCCGGGTTCGAATTAGTCTGCTACGGTAGTTCAGTGGTAGAATATCTGTTCGGAGAAGTGGAAGACCCGGGTTCGATTCCCGAGCTTAGCAGTTTTTTCTTCTGTTTCTTCATTTCCCAAATATAATTTTGATATGGCGAACTGCAAGAAAATACCATGATTTTATAAATTAACAGTAAGCGGTACAGGTTGGGTTATATGTAAAAATGTACATATAAAGAAATATCATCATCATAGGTAGTCTGTCTGTAGATAGGTCCGTGATTATTCATGGTTAAACCTGGTTCTCCATATTATCCTATTTTCCGCAGTCTTCTTCATGTCTTGATAGCTCTCTTTCCCTTTCAAGTCGTCTATCAGCTGAAACCTTTTCCTACCTCTTTCTCTTTTTCCGTCCAGTTTTCCTTCTAGCACTTCTTTAATCGTGCTCTCTCTCCTCAGATAATGTCCAGTCCAGTTCGCCTTCCTCTTTCTTATAGTATGTATAATCGTTCGCTCCTCTCCTATTCTTCGTAGTACTTCCTCGTCTTTCACTCTATCTGTCCATTTTATAGAATTCTTCTCCATTTCCACATTTCTATGCTTTACAAGTATTTTATATCATTTTTTATGTATGCGCATAGTATTCGGCAATATTATCATGACGCAACTCATATATTCCTAACTCCACATTAAGGACCTCATTTTACAGTTAATGTACGTAAATTTATCTATTTTACAAGAGCGTACAAAATTTGAAGCTGTTCGCGGTGCGCAGATTATTTGAAATTTTATTTGAATTTTAATCTGGGAAACGGCCAGTTTTCTTGTTCCTGAAATTATGAAGTCTTATGAGACAAGTTAATTACTATATCGTAGTAGCTGAAAAAGCCCGTTTATAACTAGCTAAAATTTAAAATTTTAGGTGGGAGAAAGCCTATATAGCTGTGTGGTAACGGTACGTGCGGAAGTTGGTCAGGGTGTGAGTTCACATCTCAAGATGTCTGAAAATATATTCGATTTTTTTTCTCATGTAGGTGTTACAGACAGAGTGACCAAGTGAATAAGCGTTATATATAATTTTATCGTCTAATGATAAGCTTTGTGCCATTGCACAATCCCGATCTGACTGTTAATCAGCTTAAATCGTTAACAGAAATCGGTACAACATACATTGTACAAACTTTCTCATATACGTACTAATGCGTCGTTTAGTTATCTTTAGAAAATGAAAATCGTATGAGCCTGTTTTTAGAAAATCCAATTTTTGTTCAAGTTGCCCAAGAATAAACTAGCCTTATATTCATTTTTTGAGAAATATGAACTATACAGTATTATTGAAGACGTAAACTCAAGTGACTGTGCGAAATTTGATCAAAATCGTTATAGCCGTTTTCGAGAAAATCGGATTGTTGTTAAAAATGCGTAGAATAAACTACTCTTAATTATTGATCAATGTCAACCATTTCTATGTATACTCTGCTCAGTATGATAAAATGCCTAAGTACGAGATTTCATTCATTTTCGTTCGACCGTCTAGGCTCCAGCGCCAGTAACAGACAGACAGACGGCATTGCGAAAACCACTTTTTCGGATTCAGCGACACCTTAAACGTATATTTCCATAAAAATCTCTAGGTGAAATTTTTTCGTGATAGCAATACTTTCTCGATACTTCGTATGAGAAAGTAAAAATAATTATAGAATATAATCAGAAGAAACTTTACATTATAAATCAATGTGGTACACCTAATGTAATGTAAAATCTAAATTACAATCTAACATTTACAAATTTTAACTAACATTTCAGATCATCCCGAAAGTTCCAACAACGTCTACAGATGTGTCTCTCCGACACCCCAGCGGCTCTCCTTCCGGTAAGTGCTCACTGGGTTTCCTTCAACACCTAGTTGCCCTAAATACGCGCACACACCCTATTCCTGAATATTATGAGCGCATTTCTGTGTGGTATATGTCCGTAAAATCGCAGTTAAAACTAGGGAGGAGTAATTTATGGTTAATTACGCAACCACTCGAGTCATAATTAGTATTTTTGAAAATGTCTTGTCATAGAGAGCCTTTTAAACGCAATTTCCCAAATGATATTATCCTGAGTACGTTATCACGATATCAGAAGTGCGTTGGGTCGTTTCATTTTCCATCCTAAATTGCTCTTTCTCTTGCCTTCCCTTTGATCTTATGCTAATTATCCATTTTCTTTCGAACCGCAGACTTTCACCCCTCCCTTTCCCGATCGCACCATTCGCAGCACCTATGGCATCTCTCGGAATCTGTTCTAATCACATATTACCTTCGGCTTCTGAAACACTCACGATAATTAAGACCCTTCCTCATTTCCCTCATTTACTTGATGAATTTTCATCGAGACCTACTTTCCCGTGAAATAAATTGCTTTCGCCGTAGCAAAACTCAGTTGAAA
Source organism: Uropetala carovei (assembly GCA_036926305.1). Classification (NCBI taxonomy): domain Eukaryota; kingdom Metazoa; phylum Arthropoda; class Insecta; order Odonata; family Petaluridae; genus Uropetala; species Uropetala carovei. Next base: position 1,900,768 of record JAXCHB010000210.1, read on the forward strand.
CGCTAAAGCGACACGTTTTCTTCTTAAATCTCACGTTCCTCGCATTTATTGTTATGTTGGGAAGAAATGTTGCGATCTCAATTCCAAAGGGCTGTGCACCTTTGCATTCGTGTAGTATGAAATGTATTTTGTAAATTGTGTAAAAGCTGAGTTTAATGGAGAATATAGAGCGAAAATGGTTTATTTATTTTTACACGAAATTAAATCTAATTTACACAATTATTTTCGGAATTTACGAAAAAACGAACAAGTAGATAAATTAAATTCTCAAACATAGGCGTAAGTTTGTGGTGTTGCATCATGATAAGCGAATGTCAAAAATGTTACGTGTACTAAGATCGGCTTTTATCATTTGATGATATTTATTGCCAAAATTCAAGAAATACCAGTAAAGCTTTTGTCGCGTGTTCCAATAAAGGCTATTTTTGTGTATAAATAACATTTTGTAATATTTATTCGCATATAATAAATGTTTGAAAATACGTGCGCGCTCGGTATTGCGTAATTGATGCTATAGCGAGAAAATTAGATATCACAAACGACTCGATCAATCGAAAAATGTAATTTAATCTGAAAATTTCACCGTGAGATATAAATTCACCCAAAAGTTACACAAAACAAGCATGAATAAAGATTAACGGCCAGCTGCGACTCACTTTACCCAATACCTTTCGCGGTAAAGCGGCGAACCGAACTAGGAAAACCGGTCTGTGTTGCAAACGCCGAAGGGTTTTACCGATTCTTCGATTATGCTCGACAGACATTTGACAAATTACCATGATTTCTTAAAGGGAGTGGAGAGAGAAATGGCGGATCAATTCTTAAAGAAAGAACTGCACCGGTTTCTCTTCCATAAAGAGGCCGATGAACTCACATGTAGGAATATCGGGCAAGTTTTCGAAGAGGAATCAAGTTTCCCCACCATTTTCCGCGATTTATGCTGCTTAATTACAAATAAAGTATTAAATACATGTTCGCAACAGGCTAATATTGTTTTCTTGTTACTATCCCTATGATGTTAAAAATGGATAGTAAACTTCTAAAGATTATTAGGGTCTACTGTAGTACATAACGTATATAAACTAAAAGATACGAATTTTTTTTTGTTTTAGAAGTTTATGGTTATAGAGAAGCGGCGTTAAATTTAAATTTGAGGTTGGTTACTTAAACATTTTTAAGATAGTACCAACATCAATTTTTAAAACATTTCATCTGCACATTAAAATAAAACTTTCACCTTTGAATACAACAATTTGTAAGCAACTCTATGCGTCGATTTCCTTTGAAAGAGCATTCAAATTTCTTAGTGAATTCGTATTCGGTCATGGTTAATTGTCAGTTAATTCTAAATCGTATTTTAATTTTTTTATAACAAAAATCTCGTCACTATGTATCCTAACGATAAATGCTTCACTATATTCCACGCACCTGTAACACCTTAACTGTTCTTAATCCGAACACCGACATTTTCTCATCCTTCCACGCTTACAGTTATGCAAAAACTAATTCTTAACTTTAATTTATCTTCACATCTCTTTTTTTCTGAATGTGCATATTACAGGTGTTGTGGACATTTGTACACATTTGTTTTTCCCGTTTTTGCTAATTTGTACACGAGTTTTTTTTTACTTTTCCCTGATCGTTATTGCATAGTTACCTTCGTTATTTTATATTGCATTTATTTTGATTTTATTGTAATATGTATGTAGTGGTATGCTTGTTGATAACTCCATGAAAATTGAAATACGGTTTTTTTGGCAGATTATATAGAAACAAAACTAAAATGTACTAGCGGTTATTTTTGTGGTATTGAAAGGCACAGACAGCGTAAAAACCAATTCTTGAAAATAAGCGGTTTTATATTTAAAGGCCGATACATCTTGAGGGAGAGGATTGAAAGCTATTCAGGTAACGGTTGCCGCCAAAAACGGCCTCGTTTCGTGTTTATGTACAAGAGATGCTCATTGCCGTTAACTAATCTGAGACGTAGCTTTATTTCCAACCTCACATTTTTCCTCAAGCGTGGGCGAAATTTCAGACGTGGCTCTTAAAGGAAGATTATAGGAATAGATCGTCCCGATATTTCAATGCTCTCATCCTTAAGATTAAAATCAAGGCTCATCTTTAAGATAAATATCTGCCATGATTGAAGGGAAAGCGATAAAATTTCCGTCAACTTCTAATTCTCGGAATATTTTAAATTTTCTTGGAATTCGGTATCTAATTTTACCAGAGATAAAACTCGAAGAGTAAGTTGGTGGATAATTTTCGTCAAAAATTACGATGGGTGTAACTTAATAGTTGGTTAAAGTTTCCGGTTCGTGAAGAAATTTTTATATTTTTTCTGTGTCAAACATTATATTCTAGAAAGCACAGATTTTTCGGAGACTTACCAATTCAAACGATCTCTTTTAAACTAGCAAGGGGAAAGACTCATGTTATGATAGTAATACGTCAATATTTGGCAGAACATAAAAGCATCCAATTACATTATATAAGGATCAACCGTTCGCTCTTTTTCGCCAACCCCTATTCTCCTATTCATTACGCGCGCAATGTTTAAACAATATAACTACGAAAGATAGGTGTGAAACAATGAAACCATCGGGTCACTTCCTTTCATTTTGTTTTTTTTTTTTTTAAAGATTACCTAGATCACCGGAACCGATGATTCCCTTAAATAAAAAAAATCCAAGCGGGTAAATAATTTTCCCCAAAAATACTTAGCATTTTCGCGCTATATACCGCTAAATCTCCGCCTCGAGGAAAAAAAATAATAAAATTAACGACCATTTACTCCTCACCCACGGCGAGAAGACCTTTACTTCGAAAAGCTCTCGACCGCCCTCCAATTTCAGTCAACACCTAGCCAAGGCCAAACACTCTTTTCCCTTCCCACCTCCTGTCCCCAACGAAATCCGTCTCTGCGCGTCAGTAAAAGAAGAGAGGGTTGAGAGAGGAAGAGTAAGAGATAGTGGAAGTTTTCATTGCCTTTGTTCCTATAGACAAGGGACACCTGTTCTTTTAAAAAAAAATCATAATATTCGAGGGGAGGATAAAATCTTAATCGGGTGGGAGTGGAGTGTGATGGAGGACCACCTCCACTCAAAGAATACCCTCCGAAAAGAGGGATGCAATAAAAAAATCAGCTATTTTTTTCAGGGAAGAGAGAAAGTGTTGTCAAACGATTTAAAAAGCTAAAAAAAAATAAATAAATAAATGGTGGAAGATCTCGCCTCCTCCTTTCGTATTAAAAAAAGAAAGGAAAATAAAACAGTTTTTATGAAATAATAATAAAAACAGGAGCTGTATGGCAAAAGAAGCGGCAACCTTGGAAGGGAAGGAGAGATGAGGCAAGATTATCCTTTTTTTCCCTCCCAAAACCCGAAAGGGATGATTTGAATCCTTTTCTCGGAGGGAGCGTCGGTGTGGAGACATCCTCTCCTTTTTCCCCATTCCAAACAATCGTAACCCCTTTCCCTCTAACTCCCTCTCCCTCCCTCTCTCCTTATTTTTTTCTTCTAAAGATTACTCTACTTCCATCACCACTCTTTCTCTTTGTCGAGTGTTTTCTCACCCTATCTTCTCCCTTACGCACCCTTGAAAATGCTTATCTTCGCGGACCCCCCTCCCTCTTTCTTTCTCTCTCTCTCTCCCGTCTCTCCATCCCTCATTCCCTTTTTCCCTTCCTCCAGGGACACTGACTCCTTTGCGGAAAAACGTTGAAAACGAAGAGGTTTCGTTTTTTTCTTCTCTCTCTCTCTCTCACTCTCCTCCGGTCCATCTGTGCGGGAAGAACGTGGAGAGAGAAAAAGAGATCGATTGGGCGAAACCGTAGAGCGAGCGTGTAAGACAATCCGTGCGAGACAAAGCGTTAAAAAAAAATAAATAAAACAATAATAAAAAGGGTATATTTTTTCCCTCCATCACGCCGGTGTCGTTGATAGGTCCCATTGACACGCGCCGAGTCGACAATCGCCACGGAACGAAAAGCGTAAAAAAAATATTATTTTTTGGGAGAGAAAAAGAGAAGGGCGCCTTTCTCCCTTCCCCTGCGAGGCGAAAGGGTTGGAGGGAATGCGTGCGTGGAGGAAAAAAAAGCGTGCGGAAAGGGACGGTCACGTAAAAGATGAGAATCTCTCTCTCTCTCTCTCTGTGTGTGTGTTAGGGAGACGACCACCTGCTGTGCGGAATTGACCGGTTTGATCGTCGCGTCGAAATTGGGAGAGATTTCGTTAAGTTGTTTCTACTCACCGCTTGGTTACACGGGTTGAAGAACTCGGCGACCCGAAAGGATCCTCTCCGCTTCCTCTTTGCAGATCTTCCCGCCTACTTTATTCTTCCTCCTCTTCGACCCTTAACCTCTCGATAAAACGCGAAGAAGGACCAGCCTTCCCGTCGTCTCTCGGGGGAAAATCTCCTGTTTCCTAATGTCTTCTCTCTTGTTTCTCTCCCTCTCCCCCTCTTGTAGCCGGCTAATTCACCCACCCGCGGTGGCCTGCCGGTCGCCACTGTGAGAATCTCCTCTCGGCTCGCCGTCTCCTCACCATTACCCTCCCGATCCCTCCTCACCCCTTCTCCTTTGGAGATGTGTGACCTCAGCGCGCAGTCGCACTCTCCTCGTCCCTCTCTCACTCTCTTTCCGTCTCTACCCCTTCCTTCCCTCCGTCCTCTTCGTGGCGGGCGCGGCTCCTCCACCCGGTCCTTATTCTATCCCCCTTTCCCTGGTGCGCACGCGCGGGGCTCCGGGGAAGCCTGGCGCTCGCTGCGCCCTCTCCTTCCCACGCGTGGGAAAAATCGAAACTAAGCTACATTGTCGGTTACGGATACATCAAAGGGAGTTTTGCAGGACCCTCCTGGGTTAGCTCATTCACGCCTACGGAATCGCCCCGACTTCTTCCCTCCCCCTCCCCCCCTCTTCTTCCACGCCGGCACCTCTTCCTCTTCTTCCGCTAGCCAGGCAAGAATTCTGCCTAGTTATTTGGATAATGCCGCGGGAGAGGGGAAATGTTTTCTCCCGATCCGTAACCGGCGAATTATGTACGATTATTTAGTTTAACGGTTTCGAGCGATTTTTTTTTTCCCCCAAGGATTCTCCGCTCGCAAATCTGATGTTTGGAGCGGTGTTTCTTGAAATGTTTGTGGGTTCGGGAGAGATTTCCTTGTGGAAGGAGCCGGGCGGTGAGGGAATGTAATTTACGACCTCAGATTCGATTGAGTGACGCTCTTAAAAGTACATTTAATTGTAGTAATGTCATTGGTGATTCATCATATGGCAAACATTTTATTTAACCTCATTTAAGTCCGTGCCCATGGGAGGATTTGGAACATTAAGGTCCGCTTTGAGGAATACGAACCGAATAAATTCCATTATAATGATGTTAGAGACACTGTCAGTCACATACCTTTACAAGAATGTTACGTTATCGTCATTTAAACTGGGAAACTGTCGATGCTTGGCGAGAAATTCCATTCTTACCGCAATCATCTTTCGTTATGCGGCAATTTATTACGCTACATTAATGTTAACTGGATAATAATAATATGTGCGCTAAGATTGCATATCTAGAATTTTCTCTCTGTTGTAATGTTTAGGGAAAATTACAACTTTGCTTTTCCCAGTTGTCCAATGTATTATTTCGAGCATCTCTGGCTATCTTTGCTGTTGGTAGTAAGTACACTGTTCATTTCGTGACTTATTGTACTTTGTAGCCTATTGATAAATATGGATGCTACAATCTACTATTGATTCTTACCTGTGATCCGACTTCTCATTTGTTTTTACTCATTTATTTGCAAAGATTATAACTCTTTACTTCGGAATTGGATGATAAAATAATGTATGCGACAAATTTCTTTTGAAAAATAACTTTTTGGATACGTATTTCTTCCGTATATAAGGGGAATGGCATTATTTAAGAAAAAGAGTGGCATCCTGTAATTATTGTTTCTTGTCTCCTAAGGTATTTTGGTATACTTATTTGATATATATCATTAATTGTCTACCTTGAGATAGAGCTGTGATTCAAACAATGTCATACATCTTTCTGGCGCAATGATACTTAATTGAAATTCTATTGAATTCTCGGTGTCTTCCTTATTTTTCCCCCTTCCACAAGCATTAATACTGTTTTTAAATTTCTTCATATCACTATTGCTGTTTATCTATAGTATATAAATATCTATAAAGTGTTTGTATGTATGTGTGTTTTTTATAACTCAGCAACTACAGCACGTAGAAACAAGAGGAAGGTGTCATTTTAATCGGAATAAAGAGTTAAGTGGTATAGTCAGGTTTTTTTCCGATTTGAATGTCCTTTCCTAATTTTTAAAAAATATTTTCTTTTTCCGTTTTCTCCATTTGAATAACACAGGGATGAGTGCAGCTTATTTTTCATTTGAATTTAAAAATTACGTAGAAACATTGTACGAACTTGAGACTTGGATGGTTCTATGCAGGAAATAACAAAGTTTATTTTTATTGAAGACAGAATTTGATTCCTGATCGAATTAGTGTAAAAATGAAATTAGAATCAGAAAAATACGTGATTTTGTCAGTTTTATGACAATGCCAACTATAAGCTACCATGACAATTCCTATTGTCGCCGAAGTTGAGAATCCAATGCATTTATATTGGAAATTTTTTAACGTAAAATCGTTTTTCAATTTCTGTGTACGATTTTGCTTTGATTACATGACAAACTAATATTTGTTGATTTGAATTGAAATATTACTAATAAACTGTTTTTAATGATATTTTCGTGTGGCGTAGAGTTCTTCAAAGCAAGCTGTATTTAAAACTACGCGAGTAACTTAAATAATTAGCGGTAGATTTACCACAAACTGTGATTGGATAAATCGTTTCATTGTTTCCCAAGTATTGTTGGTATAAACAATTTTCTCGTAACAGAACTTATTGGTGAGAGAATTCAGCTATTAGTCGGAGGATAATGTTCACTCTGTGATTCTTAAACGTTCTCTATTTACTTTTCTGTCTTTCGTTAAATTAATTAATTTCGTTTGTTCCTTTGTTCATCCATTTTCTGTGGATTATTGTGTTCTTGCTGGTTTTACTTACAGTTTTCGTTTTTAAGATATCGTCACGAAACTACGCATAGGTATATAATTTTATCCTGCGAGTAACATAGGCTATATGACGATAAAAAATTGGGGGGAGGGGGGGGAGCTTAATTCAATAATTCTTTTACCATAAGTTTACACGTAATTTTCGATTTTTCATAGCTCATGATTCTCTTCCTTCATTCTTCTAAATATGTTTTCTTCATTTTTGCTTTATTCGACGGTTAAAACTGTGTACTATCTTATTCTTGCGATGTTAAACGATCGAAGTTTTAGATTCACTAAATCCGTTGAAATTCAACGGGCACTTCTGCTAGTTATTCATAACATTTCCCTGTTTAACTACATACAACATTTCATAAGTTGTTTATTTGGTATACAACAGGAAAACATTTGTTAGGAATGAAAAGGAAAAGCGGCTATGGTTAGCTTAAGATAAAGAGAGTGTACGGGAATAGTAAAAGGGAAGCTTTATATAGGGCAAACATGAAAGACAAAAACTAGAACCTGCATGGTGATACGCTTTAATCGAATCACTTTGTCTTAATTTATAGTACATCTTCTATCCAATGTCTCGTTTAGGCATCCCGTAAATAACAAATATAGACACATTCAATCTCTTCGCAGCTCAATTCACACGGAAACCCTGTAAGATCTCTTTAAAATGACACCTATTTCTTGAAGACATGAATTTTGTTTTGAAAATGTTGTGTACGGATATAGTAAAATGTTTCTTCTATGAAATTCAAAATTTAAACATAATATTGTATTTAAGGATAATCGCCCATGTATAAAAAATTGAAAAAACAACTATATTTGTTTTAGATATCTTTAACAGCCATAACGACAGTCTGAAAAAAAATGTTTCTATTGATGTAACAAGTTTCCTGTTTTGAGCATATTCACTTTTTAATTATTGGTGTTATATTACAAGGAGAAGAAAACTTCTAGAAACGTCACTTTATTAACTGAAATATAATAACAGTAGAAAAAGTTTGTGCGGTTTAACAAATTTAAAAAACGCATGCCTATAACTACCACTTCGCATTAAATGTTTTTGTTTGGTAATACTCCCAAGAAAATTTCATATATAATTTAGCATTTAATTTCGTACATATAATCCATAATAGCAAAAATATTTCATTCAACTTCACACAACCACTTACAATTAGAGCAGGGGTTCCCAACCTGGGGTATGTGAAGCCAAATCAAGGGGTACGTGATATATTTGATAAATAAAAAAGTTTACATATTCAAAAACTCAAAAGAGCTTACACGATGTCTTAAAATCGCTCTGCCTCTGTTGCCTACCTCTATTCCTCACTAAAACTTATTAAATTCAACATTATTTTCTTTTCAAGCATCTGGATGTTTTTGGATTTTAAAAACATATTTATAGTTCTAAACAGTCTGAACTGATTTTTATTGAAATAACGGACACAGAGATAAGCAGTCGTAATTTTTTCACATTCAAATTTGGGTTTTGAGCGTCAGCCTATTGTTGATACCTATAAAGATAATTGAAACATGAAGTATCACTTGTTGGATTTAAAGTTATGTAACTAATATGTCAATACAATACGAGAAAAAACTTAGCGCTTATTGCATATTTTTATTTTCAATTAATCAACAAATTTTCAATCCGAAAATACAATGCAGTTCGAAATCACTTACCCTTAAGATACACTTAATATTTACTATAGTACGGTTGTCGAAATATAGTGGTTTAAATTCATAAACTGCATTTATTGGTAACATGTGTCAACCATTATTTACCTTATTTTGGCAAGAGAAAATCAAAAATCTTCCATATGAAAAGTATTTTATCTGTGTATTTTCCTGTATACATATACATACATGGTAAACAGTGAAATTTATATCTAAAAAATTGAGAAGAGGTACGTAAGGCCTTACTCTGTTATTTCGATTGGCTTTATAATTTTCAGTTCCTTTATAAACTAACTAGTGTAATGCCCGTTGAAATATCAACGGAAGAATTATAGATAGATAGATTATTATTATTTTCGTTTAAAATAATATCACACTTTTACATATGAAATATTTTGCCATATACAACATTTCTAGTGAATATTCTGCTGTTGACGGGCCATCTTTAGTTAAACTTAAAATAGTTGCCTCTCTTTCCCGCCCTCTCCCCCCCCCCCCTCCTCTCACACCCTCTATCTCTCTCCCCCTCCCCCCTTTTCATTTCTCTCCCTCCCCCCTCTACTTCCCTCTCCCTCCCTTTCGCTCCCCCCCTCTCTCGTATTAAAAACATTCAAAGCACGTTTATACCCATATAGCGTAATTGCCCCTCAATATGACTGGATATCTTTAGTTAACCTTACCTCCCTCCCTCTCTCTCCCTCCCTATCTCGTATTAAAAACATTCAAAGCACGCTTACACCCTTAAGGATTGATTTAACAATCGGATGTTGAGGTCTAATAATATAATTAGTCACCATGGCAACATTCCGTTAAAATGGCAAGATTTCCATAAAATATGTAAATTAAACGTTTAACATGGGATATTTCGAACTTTATAAGTTTTCCTTAAAATTGGTTCAAATCCGAAGGTCGTAGGTTAATTCCTTCTAATTTTAATTTCCAAATGAATAAAAGCCTGCACGTCGAAAAATCGCGTTTTACATGTTAAGTAATGGGAAATGGAAATGCCTCCATTGGAGTCGAACAAAGGAAAGTTTTCGCGATTTAAATTCGTCATCACCTGAAAAAGCATTCCTGCCAAATTTCGAGTTTCTATTTTCATTACTTCTCGAGTTATTAGCGTTTAAGTTAGCGTTATAGACAGAGAAAAGTTAGCGTTAAAGACAGAGAATTGCTTTTTATTATAACTATGAGAATTATATATATATATGTCAGAAAACACTACACCACCCTCCAACTTCCTCCTCGGGGAGGCACACCCGAAATAACACAACACGTCCAAGGGACTCCAACTTTATTTAAACCCGAATTACACCAGCATTCTGCTCTCCAGCAGAAGCTCTTCCACGAGCCAACACACGGCCCACACTACCACGAGTCCCGTCACACACTCTTCTCTCTCGCGTCACGTGATCTCTTAGTACTCTCCTTCTCCGTCCCGCTTCTGGTAGCACTTCTCGTGGCGGTCGTCCTCGCTTGCGTAACAGTCGGCCTTTCCTGACATCGGGGCCGTCCTCGGTCCCGGTCCGGTCTGCCTCCGGTTGAACTGCTCCTCTGGCGCTCGCGCCGTTCTCCATCCGCTTCTCGTCTTCTTTCCCTCGGCTGTCTGCGGCCTGGTCGTCATCTCCCTCGTCCTGGCTGTCTTCGGCCTGGTCGTCATCTCCTACTTCGCCTTGGGGGGGCTTACACCAGGGTTTCATTCGGTCTGCACTAAACACGGAATTGAACGCTCGCTGAGTCCTCTTTGCCCCTGGTATATCCATGAGAGAATACCTATCTCGAGCTAGCACTTCTGAGACAAGATACGGACCCTTAAATTTCGGAGCTAATTTTCGCGAACACCCTGTCGCTTGCGCTTCTCGTTCTACGATGACTAAATCTCCCTTTTGGTACACTCTCGGCACCTTATGTCTTTGATCGTAACGCTCCTTCTGTTTTTTCTGCGTCTCTGATATCTTTACTAACGCTTTTTCCCTTGCTTCGCCTAAGGTCTCTCTAGTCTCATCGAGTTCGCTTTCTTGCAACGCCAATATAACACGGTTTTGCAATGAATTCCTTGGGTTATAAGCAAACAATAGCTCATAAGCGCTCTTCTCAGTAGTTTTATTTGACATAGAATTCATGGCGAATTGGATGTTTCTCAAATTCGTGTCCCAGTCGCCTCCATCCTCTTGTGCATACATAGTGGATATGGCGCTTGTAATGGATGCGTTTGATCGCTCTACTTGTCCATTTGCTCGAGGGGTAGCAGTCGCATTCTTTATATGCTTTATCTGGTTTCTTTCGCATAATTCTTCAAATTCCTTCGCTGTAAATGCCGTACCTCGATCTGTAATTAAACGCTCAGGACACCCAAATAAGCTCGTAATCTCACTGATAGCTTCGCACACTGGTTTGGTTTTTGTGGTTTTCACTGCCTTTAGTAGGATGAACTTTGTAAAGTTGTCTTGATACACGAGAACATACTCGTTGCCCCTTTTACTCCTTGGGAATGGCCCTAAGTGGTCCACGTGAACTGTGTGAAATGGGATGGCTACACGCTCTAAACTGTGCAACTGCCCCTCTTTTTTACCTCCCGGTCTCTTATGATAAGCACACTCAATGCAAGCTGCAATATATTTCTTTACCCTTCTTCTCATCTTCGGAAACCAAAAATATCTCTTCACGTGTTCTAGGGTTTTCTCTTCTGCGTAATGTCCCATGTCATCATGACTTCCCTTTAGAATGCGCCAAATAGAGTTCTTAGGCACAACCCAACGGACCCCACCGTCTACCTTTCTACAGACACGGTTGTCTTTCAGCACATAGTCTGTGTGGATCTGCCTATCCTCATTGGCGACCGCAGGTTGCTGTAAGGTACGATGTATTTTCTGGATAGCTACATCCTGCAGCTGCATCGTTAGTAACCAATCATCCTGATTTATTCGCAACGTGAAGATTTTCAAGTCTGCTGTATCCGGTTCCTCGGAATCTCCCACGGGATTTCGACTGAGGGCATCAACGTGACTCATGTTGCGTCCTGGTCGGTACTCGATCGTGAAATCATACTCTTGTAATCGAAGCCACCACCTCGCTATCCGCGGTAACAATTCTTTCTTGGACATGGTGGTCTTTAAAGCATTACAGTCAGTAACAACTTTGAAGGGTCTGTTCAATAAATACATTCGAAATTTGTCTACGGCTTCAACTACTGCCAACGCTTCTAGCTCATAACTGTGATAGTTCTTCTCTAGATCTGTCGTCTGTCGGCTATAATATGCCACAGGTTTTTGAGATTCTCCTTCTCGACGCTGTAAGATAATCCCCGCTAGTCCATTCTTACTGGCGTCAGTGTGAACTTCATGTTCGGCATTTACATCAAACAACGCAAGTGCCGGACGCTCGATTAATCTTTTCTTCAGCTCTTGAAATGCGTTTTCTTGTTTCTCTGTCCACTCGAATACCGTATCTCTCTTCGTCAAGAGCGTTAACGGCTTGCTTAACGTAGCGAATCCTAATACAAATCTTCTAAAGAAGCTCGTCAAACCACTAAATTGTCGCACTTCGTGAACATTCTCCGGCCTTCGAAATTCTTTAACTGCCTGAATTTTTCTCTCGCCTGGTCGGATCCCATCTTTGGTTATTTCAAAGCCCAAATAGTCTACTTTAGTTTTGAAAAATTCACATTTTGATACTTTTAGCGCTAGCCCCAATTTCTTCAGTACTTGCAACAGTCTTTCTAATCTCTCTAACCCTTCCTTCACCGTTTTGCTGGGTATCAACAGATCATCCATATAGACTAGGACCTCTCCTGGTTTTGTCATTCGCACTACCCTTTTCATCACTTGATTAAACACTGCAGGTGCGTTTACTACTCCGAAAGGCATTTTTGTGAACTCGTACAGTCCACTTGAGGTGACAAAAGCTGTCAAGGGTCTCGTCTCTGGGGCTACAGGGATTTGATAGTATCCCGACGCCAAGTCTAAAATGGTAAAATAACTGTTTCCTGCAAGCGCGTCTAATTGTTCCTCAATGGCTGGCATGGGGAATTTTATTTTTTTCGTCTTCAAATTCAATGCTCTGTAATCGACGCACAGCCGGTCTTCTCCGTTAGCTTTCTTCACTAACAATGCTGGGCTTGCGTATTCTGATGTCGACTCCTGCACGATACCCATTTTCATTAACTCATCGACTGCCTTTTGCATAGTCGCTCTTTGGGCGTACGGTAGGCGATACGGTCTTAAATTCACAGGGTGGTTATCCAACAATTCTATCTCGAAACTGGCAGACTCTACTGTACCCAGTTCACTCAAATTTTTCGCAAAACATTCTCGATACTCATTCACCATTTCGTATACCGCATCCTTCTCCTCTTCAGACAGGTCGTTATTCAAATTTATTTCTTCCATTTCTATCCCGGCCCTCTCTTTGACATTTCGAACTTTGGCTTCGAAGTTACTTTCTTCCTCCTGCCCATCAGTCTCTCTCCTAATTACAAGTTTCTGATAGCTCTTCTCAACTCGAATCCCCGATTGGTCTAGGGCGCTTCGTCCTAGAATTATGGCATCGTCTTGCGAACAGTTTGGGACCACAAGCACTTCTACCTCAATGCTTACGTCGTCCACAACAAGGGTTAACTGTTTGGAGCCTATTACGTTACTTTTCCCACAGCCGAATCCAATCAGACTTTTTTGACTCGCAAAGTATTCTACACCTAGCTGTTCAGCGACATCTTGCCTCATGGTCACAACATCGCTCCCTAAATCAATGAACCCAACAACTTGTTCATCATTAACCTTTATCCATTTATAATATTCGTCTTTAATTTGGTCGTTCGGCACCGAAATTCTTTGGACTCGCCTTTTCATTTCCAAATTCTGTCTATTAACTTGGGTTCCCTGAGGGCATTCCTTCACCATGTGTCCCTCTTTATTGCATCGGAAACATCGCCTGCTCTGCTGTCGTTCTGGGCAATCCTTAGCCATGTGTCCCTGGCCGTTACAATTATAACACCTCGCCTGCGTTGTCTGCTTATTTCTCCTCACCACATTACCTTCGTTTGGCGGTTCAATTGGGACACTATAACGGTTAGCTAAAAACTGTCTTTCACCTAATCTCGCTCTTTCTGTAATACTTTCATAGCGCTTTATCTTGAGCAGTAACCCTTCAACATCTTTGAACTCACACAAAGCCAGCGACCTTACTAATTCCTTGTCACCTAAGCCGTTCAAAATGTATTTAATCAAGGATTCTTTATCTATGTCACCTCGTCGCGCTATCGCTTTCATGGCATACACGTATGACTCATAGGTTTCGTCGCGCTGCTTCTTCCTCTTCGTGAGACTCATGTGGACATCGGCCTGATCAGCTGTTGATGGGAAGCTATAAAGTAACCTTTCTTTAAAAGTCTCCCAAGAATACACTTCTTCCGCGACACTATTTAACCACAATTTAGCTACTCCTTTCAGCTTATTCACCGCATGAGTAAGCAATACGGAATTGTCCCACGAATACGCGGAAGCGACCCCTTCCACTCGCCGCACCCACTGTTCGGCGGTAAATCCTAAGGTCGTCGACGCGTCAAACTCGGGCAACAATCTTTCCGCCATGTCTCGGTGAGCAACTACAGTTGTCGCCATCGTACTACAATGTCTCGCTTCCATTATTTCTCTTTCGCGGTCTAACAACGCGCGCTCTCTCTCCAGCAACTGTCTTTCTCGTCGTAGAATCTCACGTTCAATGTCGTTATCGCTCGCCCTAGGTGCTAAGTGGTTCTTTGGTCGGGTCACAGAGGGCGTCGACATCGCTCTCGGTAGCTCAGGAAAGCTCGCTGCTCGCGTCAAGAACGCCTCGCTTACTCCTGTTCCCGCCACTGGATACGTCATTTCCGGTTCCCCACTAAACGCCATGCGGTCGCTTTTTTTTCGCTAATTTCGCTTTTTTAGGTCTGTTTCGACGCTCACAACCCTAGTTATACTTGGGGTATTGTTCACTCGGGAATCACTTTTCTTTCACGTACTTACGGAGGGGTACAGTCTTCATCGGCAAACAGTCGGCTCTCTCACGACGTGCTCCTTTCCGAAAACTGGTTTTTGATCTTCTTATCCTTATCTGATCCCGTTCCGCCGCTGCTCTGTCAGAAAACACTACACCACCCTCCAACTTCCTCCTCGGGGAGGCACACCCGAAATAACACAACACGTCCAAGGGACTCCAACTTTATTTAAACCCGAATTACACCAGCATTCTGCTCTCCAGCAGAAGCTCTTCCACGAGCCAACACACGGCCCACACTACCACGAGTCCCGTCACACACTCTTCTCTCTCGCGTCACGTGATCTCTTAGTACTCTCCTTCTCCGTCCCGCTTCTGGTAGCACTTCTCGTGGCGGTCGTCCTCGCTTGCGTAACATATACATATATACACACACCACACTACCACTATGAGAATCTCTTAAAGTCAACTTGTCTCAGTAAAGGTACTTACGTTGCAAATTTAATAAATTTTTTATCTTTTTGCCGTGACATAAACGGCGCAAACATTTGATTCTGTTATCGAATCGTATTTTTCTGTAAAAGTTTTTTCCTGGGTTTCTTTTCGAACAGTGAACCCAATGACGCAACGAAAAAGCTTGGAAACCACTGACTAAGAGGTTACTTTTGGTTAAACTTCACTAAAGACGGCTGCATTATACCCGAAACGCCCATCTGGTTTTATAAACCATGTTATAGCTTAAGAGATACCTAGGATAAGTAGTTTTCCATTTTTTTAATCTTTGGTGCTTATTCTTGATCTATGTACATACCGATGGTATTTTATTTCAAATGCAGTGGACTTCATATCTAACTAAAGAAATCATAACTTACCAAATTTATAATTTATTGTTATTCAGTTAAAAAATTTTAAATGGCATTCTTTATGACAATTAGCTGGTTTTAGTTTGTGTCCCGTCCATAATTATGGCGCAGATTGGTGTCAGTTTTTGCTCACTCTAAATTAAATAATCGGCGTTTTCTCACTGGAATTATTGAAGAATGCAAGAATGGTCGTTATTTTCGAGGTTCGAAATTTAATAAAATTACGTTTAATCACCGAGTCCCCGACATATTAAAAGTTTTTTGTCGAGTCCTGTGGATCCCATTCATTCTCTCTTGCGTTCGAGATGGAGATTCCTAAAGGAGTCAGGAGAGGAGGGAGGAAGAAGGAAGAGAAAGAGAGAGAGGGAGAAAGAGAGAGAGGACTTCTGGCTCTCTTCCTCTCTCTTATTTTTGTTACGGTTCGGGTTTTATAGAAAGCTTTACGACGACTTTTGGTTTGATCGCTTAGGGCTGAGTCAAGGACGAAATAGATGGAGAGGGGTGGAGGGAGGTTTATGCGATCCGCGGGAGAAAGATTTCGCCTCCTCTCTGAAAACCATGGCGCTCGTATTTATATTCGGTGTTGTGTAACGGCTCACGGGAGAAGGAGAGAGAGAGAGAGCTTTGGTATGGGCGCGGGATGCGTGTTTTCGGTGAAAATTGTAACCGGAGCTCTAATACCGCTTTACATTAAAATCTTTAAAATTTTCGTAGAAAACCATGTTATTATTGAAAAGTCTTTGTGTCTTATTTACTACTCACGGGGCTGGCTCAAGGGTGCAAACAATCCAAACGCAAAATTTTCAGAAGCACAAAACCTTAGTGAAGCGAAACACTTAAGTTAGCTATTCTTATGGTAAAAGTAAAACGCATGGAGAAATTGATGGAAATGTTTTCCAGGTTAAAAGATAGAAAGTTTCGTCTTCTTGTTAATTTGTGTCGTTAAATGAATTCATGTGTTATAATACACCGTATTGACTGTCTGTAATTTGGATTTACAAAAAGTATTTCAAGTTTTGAAATGAAAAATAAATACGACATATACAGTTTTGAAAAGGGGTCCAAAGTTTTTTTTTTACCTTAGACCTGCACTTACTATCCTGTGTGTGTGTGTGTATGACGGCCAAAATTTGAGATATGGCCTACATCCATAACTGCCGGCCATTATCAATATTTATCATTCGGTATGTCAGATGTCTGAATAATTAGAGAAATATGAATTTAGGGCTTCGAATTTGCAATATTAACATTCGTCGGAGTGTGCTAGACGAAGTTCGAAAACTAAATGGATTTGGCTTGAATTGGACAGAAAAAAGTAATCACAACTGGTAATACGCAGGCCAAATAAATGAAATATTTCGGAAAATCAACTTTGGCCAACGGTTCCTAGATGTTACTGATAATGAAATAGTCTATCTTTACTATATATTCCGGGATTTAGGGTTTTCACTGTAACAAATAAATAATGTCTGTATTCATTAGGCTTCGGCTATGACGATCACTAATATATAATAATAATGGTTTTTCAAACAAATAAATATCAGAGAATATAGAAAGGAACAGTTCAACATATAATTTCACGGATGTTACATTCTTTTTCACGGTTATAACAAGTTTATGTATATTAATGTTATTAGTAGTAAGCGGAATATACTTTAAAAGGATGAATGTATTTCTCTCAGTATAGGTCTTGGTAAGATGATTTATTTAAATAGTTAAAAGTAATTATAATCCTAAATATATAACTCCCTAAATATGATAACAAATATCCTTACTCAGAAATCCATAGAATATTCTTAACGAATAAGATAATTGATCTTAAATGCCTTACTTTTTTATGAGTCTTTTTATTTAAAATTGTCTTTACCTTGATATAGCAAGGAGCGGGTATAAATAGCGACGTTCTCCATTTTCGTCTTCCGTATTTGATATTGATGACAGAAGTAGGTTATGTAGGGCAAATGCACTCGTAATCGAGAGACTAGGGGCGTGATAGCTTTTTTATCATTAACATTAAATAAAGTCGAAATGTGACTGCCTTAGTAATTAAGAATATTTATGTGTAATATAGCATGTAAATTGTGCAATTACAATCTCATTAGATTAAAGGAAAAAACGAGACAAGATATTTTTGCCTCCTATGCAAGGTTTAAAAATTACGCCCTTCTCCTTATGTAAAATAAATAAAATATATTTTATATTATAAAACGTTACATTAAAAAGTTCATATGGTCATTTGTCGCGAACCTAAGTGTGTTGCGCCCTATGGGAGTGCCTCTGTCGCCTATCCATAGTCTCGGCTCTGTGCGATAGTTATTTTCCGCAGTTAAATTCGGGATATTTAAGCCTTTATCTCTTATGTCAATAATATGATGTAATTAATAAAAATTTCAAGTAATTTTCGCCCTTGTTATCCAATTACATTAATGAAAAGTCACGTTTGATGAATTCGAGTTAACGGCTTCTTTTACCAAAATTTCACCGCTGTCCATGCCTTTGTAAACACATTTCTGCATGGTCCGCTCTTAATCACTAGGTATTATATTCATTACTATCCTTGATATCGGTACTAAGCTTTTGCGTAGAATAAAAAAGTCCGACTAGGTAAAGAAAAAGTGCATACCTGGATACCTGTAACATCCTTTGTTTTTTTTCCTTTTTCCTCCAGGAAATTCAATATTTCGATTACAAATGTACAAAAAACCTATTTCATTGTGAAATTGAATACGGAGTAAAGTTAGGAACAGATTATTCAAAAGTGACCAGCAGATTATTCGTTTGAGAAGAGCGTCAAAACTTTTTGACGGGGTTTTCTATCTTTCTACGTACTTCATATACGTAGTATAGAGAAAGTATTGATTTTATGAAAAAATCGACTTCGAGATTTCAAAGGAAATACATGTTTTGAGGTCTCTAGAACACGTTTAGACTATTTTCGGAATGATGTCTGTATGGGTGTGTGTATGTGATTGTGGGCGCTCTAACTCGAAAAGTATTTGCCATATCATTACCAGATTTCATATATAACACTTAGGTATGAGCACAAAGAGTTTTTGGATAATACCGGTTAACCGGAAGTAGAGGTTTATTCTAAACCCGTTTTGGTTTTAGCGAAATATCTCCGTTAAAACATCGTTATTGTATATACAACTCGATACAACTGTTTTATAGAATGTAATCTCCTACAACTGTCATTTGAAACAATTTTCCATAGCAGTTATTGTTTAGGAATTATTTATAAATAATCGGTTTTTTCGGTTTCCGTCAAATATGTCCTTAAAAACGTTGTTATTTGTGATCTTCGTGAGGACCAAAGTTGTAGAGAATAATATTTCTTCCGAGTTCTGTTTGAAACAAATTTTCGTAGAGCCTTTCATTTCGGAGATATTTTGCTTATTCGTAAATTTCCGGTATACAGCGCCAGCAACTAGCGGTGAATTCTGTAAACATATTCAAAATATAATTTACGGCAATATGGACGACTATTCTTCTACGATACGAAATGATAATTTTGCCTCATAATGCTATTCATAATATGTAGAAAGTCGTGTTGGCCACATCAGATTATTGTAATTTGTATTTGGATACGTACAGTTACGCGTTAATTTAAATGCCTCCCGAAAACGTTGATAAATATTCTGTTTACTCAGGTCTCTGCCGAGTTGCATTAGCGAACATGCTTCCGTACTCGTTCGGTTTTGTTTTAATTTCATTGCAAAATATATCGTTACTTAAATAGATTTGATTCTCTTGTAAGCAGAGAGGAACAAATTTAAAAAAATGCAATGATGGCTGTTGAGGATATAACCTTATCGGAATGATACCAAATTACACAAACGATATTTTACGAAAATTGTTCATTTCGAATACTTAATTATCGAGTCAATTCCAGCAAAGGACCCACGCAATTGCGTGGTTTCTATTATAGCTAAAGTTTATTATAAATAAATATGTAGTGCATATTTATAAATATGATTGAATGGAAAAACTTATTGCACCAGGATGAAAAATTCATAACCGAAATTTCAACTATACGTAAATCTCAAAAGAATCTCTTTCAATGTTCCTTTCGCCAATTTCACTCGCTATTTATTCTCTTATAATAATTTGATCGCAGTAATTCTCTCTAGTGAATAGGTCCGTATTAGTCGTTGAAATGTCAAGAATAATTTTGCCCGTGACATAAGAGAAGAAATATTGCAATGTACCGTCCATATTAGTGAAACTATTATTTCGATTGCCTTCATAATTTTTTAGTTCCTTTATAAACTCATGAGAATTATATATACATATATACACAGTAATACACCACACTACTACTATGAGAATCTCTTAAAGTCAAATTGTCTCAGTAAAGGTAATTACGTTGCAAATTTAATACATTTTTTATCTTTTTGCCGTGACAAAAACGGCGCAGACACTTGATGCTCTTATCGAATCATATTTTTCTGTAAAAGTTTTTTTCCTGGGTTTCTTTTCGAACAGTGAACCCAATGACGCAACGAAAATCAAAGAGGAGAGAGAGAGAGTGAGAGAGAGAGAGAGAGAGAGAGAGAGAGAGAGAGAGAGAGAGAGAGAGAGAGAGAGAGAGAGAGAGAAAGGCATAACGCTTAAGAGCGTCAGAGAGCATTTTCCGCCTAATGGGCTTCAGAATTAAAGGGCGTCTCCATAGCTACGTGGATCGCTTTGATTCATTAACCAGTGTACCATAGAATAGAATAGATATAAAAACTTGGCGGAATACAGCACGGAAGCAATATCTCGCAAATCAGAGTCTTAGACGTCAAAAATAGAGAGCAAATATTCCGTTCTTCCTCGCTCCTTTGCGCAACACCCTGGTAATTACCCACTGCATGGGGAGCGGAAAATATATGCGCCAGAGACTCCGTCATATAAATTAAATTCAAATCCCATCACGACAAAACACGACAGTTTAAATTCTCAAAAAAAACGCATTTTATTTTATTCTTGAAAGAAACTACATATGTAATAATAAATTTATGAGGAAAAATAAAATCAGGATAATAAAATATACCCAATCTTCTTATCGTTAGCGCGAAACAGAGTATATCTATATGCCTTGAATGCAACTAATCCTTCAATTACTAAATTCGAAGCACCAGTGTAATATTCCTATCATTTTCATATTAGCCTTTTCCTTACCAAGGAAACACAACTCTTTGAGGCATTGGGGTATAATCATCATTTTTTCGCACTTGTACTTAATGTAGTTCAAGTTTTTCATGTTTTATGAGAAGAGAACGACAATATAACTTCTTTTTCTTCACTTTTCCTCATGATTTGTTGCCATCACTGCTTTACATTTAAATCCAAAATTTGTGTTAAGCATTAGGGTTTGATGTGTGCATCTGCGTTATCTTTATATTTTTTATTATACAATTTTTAGAATAGTTTTAGACATTGAAAAGCGTAGAACCTGGAATACATTCATTTTTCGGAAAATTTATTTTCGTATTTTTTTATATTTTGTCTCGGTTTTTAATAAATTTAGAATTAATTTGAGAAATATTTTTCAGTAAATTATGAAATGACTGATTTTTATGAGCCTAATGACTGGAGATATTTTACGGATGTTAAAATTCTGCTTCTTGGATAACTAATTTTATATTATTTCGATAGAAGAAAATTTTGCAGAACACAGTTAATCTAAGCAATTATTTTATTTTAATAAGTTTATATTTTAAAATAAAATATTTTTAAATTTTGTTGTTTTTACAAAAGTTACATGGCATTTTTAATGGAACAGAGGAAGGAAACTAATGTATAAATAAGTACACAAAAGTTACACTGCTGCACTGTAAAGACCAATTTAATCTTCAGTATATTCATAAGTATGTTTAGTTCTTATAATAAAATTTTGGAATTTTTTAAATTAAATTGATAGTATAAAACTGGTGAAATTGGGAAGCGACGGTTTAATTAAAACTTTATGTCACACAATCTGTACCAAATAGACAAGATTTGAATATTCATCCTCATTACAAATTGCGTGCAACAACATATATTAACTCATTACTTATTTTGAGTGTAAAATTCAACGAAACTATGAGTTTTAGGCGGAGTAATTTGAGTCCGTTTCTGGAAAGTTGAGGATTCTGGAGTTTTTGGTGCAGAAAAAAGTTCAATAGATGGCGAATCCTATTTAATTAAAACGCGTTCGACCCCTAAGGGTTTGTAAAATGGCAAAATTGTTTTAAATATATTATCAAGAGTTCACCAACAATGAGCACGATCAAATAGGACTAATATGTTCAAGACTTTTTTCTTGGAATTACTTCGCCGCCAGATCAGAATAAATAAACTACCAAAAATCAAAGAAATACACAAAACTTACCCGGCGCTGAAAGCGTCGGAGATGAATAAGTCCATCGAATTGTCGGTTATCCGCCGATGAAAAGCAGACTTTTCCCGAGTTCTGGAGGCATTCATCATGACCGAAATTGGCGTAGAGTCAACAAACCGCTTGCGACTCAAATCTGGCGCAAATTGGACGTAATACCTAGAATAACGGATAGGGAGCTTGATAAATAAGTCGGGAGCGTCTCTTGGGGACGTCAGGATGGACGGTGTCGTTTCATTGCGTTTGGAGAGTTGCACGCGCTTGAAAAAGGCAGACTTAGGCGACTTTATAGCTGGCCACTCGTGTTCGTAAATTTTCATTCCGTCCCATCAGTTTCAATTATAATGGAACGATCCTGAAAATTTTCGCGGAAGTATGCTTTTTAAAATGTATTTTTTGAGGGCATTTTCTAAAATGAAATTTTGATTCGATTAAAATTTACTATCGGTGCGCGGATCATATTTTTATTATTGTCTTAAAATGGGTTTATATACTGTATTTATTCAAGGTCGCGAAGAAGCTCAGATAAAATTAGAAAGATGAGTTAATTCATTCAGCGAAAATGGTTACTTTTCTGCATGATTATATCTTCAACGCAACATTAAATTCAGTGTTATAGTTCTGATTTTTAGTGGTATACTAGAAAAAGAACACGAAGAAAGATCTTCTTTCAAGTCGCATTCTTCGCGCGTGCGTTCGCTAAAAATTGTAATAATTCTTCGGTTCTCCATTGTTCTTGTTTTTACAGCCATTCGTCTGCATTTATTAAGCGCTCCCGTGATCAAGGAATTACATTACTCTGGGATGTATTTTTACGCATTTGCATAAGCATTTCCGAAATTTTGACCGATTTTCTAACCTCTAGCTACTAATATCTTCCTCATTTCTTCCCTCTCAAGAGATTGAGGTGTTTGCTACTCTGTCACATATTTTATCTCACGCTTTACGTTCAGAGGGAAATTTCGTTCCGCCTGAATAGAACCCGTACCTATCGAGCGTAATGCTTTCTCGTGCGTTACTATACGCATCTCCGGAGTCATAATAACCTTAGCGTCAGCGTAATCACCTTCATTGCATGGGAAAGATTTTTGCGCCAACTTGATTTCACAAACGTCGTCACTTTGGTTGAGGAGAGTTTAAATATCGAACATGAAAATTGAATGTTATTAAGTCGTTCGTTTTATTTATTTTGCAGGGAGAAATTTTATAGACCTTATGAAGTGTTTGGACATTAATTATGATTTTACAGCATATAAGCGACAATTATCGGAGTTTTAAAAAAAAAATCTGGTTTTCTAACGTATCAATTTAATATTCAACGCTGAAGGAAGATCTCAATTTGTATCTCACTGAAAATTATATATTAGAGAATTTTTTCAGCCAAAAAGTAGGCTGAGATTACCAAATACGTATAAAATCCATGCAAGTGTTCGTAGCGATGGATCGTAATAACTCAACAATTTACCGAGTTAGTGATTTATTTTTATGTCAAAATCTGTAAATCATTTGCCCATTTATATAGTATACTGCTCAAATGTTTTTATGCGAAATGCAAATATTTTCGGAGAAGTTTATTCCTTTTAAAATGATGTTATTATAATTTCTATTACTCTTTGGCGTGTTTAATTTACGTTCTACTAATATCAACGCCATTCAAATTTTAGAAAGGACTATATTAGTGTTTTGCGATGGAGGTTTATAGTTTCAGAAAGTAGTCATCCGTAATAGGTTTACACAATTCTCGTGTTGTTAAAATAATGCTTCCGTTCCCATATTCCAACTGTAAATATGTCCAACTTCGCCGTCTTCTACAAATTAATAACTACAACCTTTTGTTTTTGGACGAATTTCTTGCAGATGAGTTCGTGGCTTTAACGGTTCACCGTCTGTATCCTCGGTGAACTATCAATCACGCCTATTTTCCGCCTCTAGAGTTTGACAAAACCACTCAAGGGAGTCATCGTCAACTTTTTCGAGAGGGCCCACACGTTTTCAGCCGTCGTCGTCCGGATTTTCGCTTGGTAAGCGTTTTTTCTCTCCCTTTTTGTTTCTTTATTTTTGGGATGTCGGACCAATTTCGTGCGTAACGATTTCAACACCATCCGGGAACCTGCATGTTTTTTTCTTAGCCACGATCCTGCTTTTTAAATGCGAAATGGCCGAAATAGCACAAGGAAATTTTCTTTTCGAGTCATTGGCTGGCAGCGATGGATTTGTCGCAGTGCCATATCGATGATGCGGATATCTTGAGTCATTTAACCCTTAGCATTCGCAGCGTCAGTTGCTTCTGGTGTATTGGGATAAACATTCGACGTGTTTAACGGTCCCAAAAGTGCTTAAGTATTCTAAAAATCACCAAGCTCTTCTTCTTCATAATAAACCAGACCTCATGTTCTGTTGCCAATTCTTCATTAGTTAATTCCGAATGTGAAGGTAGAAAAACATAGTGCCACGCACTTATGCATGGAATTCGTGCGTTGTTTTTGCAAAATCTAAAGTTATAAAAACAATCGAGCTCGTGTTATGGCTGAAAATAAATTTCTGAATAAGCACTTAACTATAAAAAATGAAAAATGACGTACTTGTCTTAGGTATCCCCAATCTACTATAGTTTAAAAGCATTGCTAAAACTAGTTTATATCTATTCTTGATGTCTTTTTCGTGTCTATAATAATTTTGACATCGGAAATCACAGATCTTGTAAAAGCTATCGATTGGAGTTACAAAAAGGGTATCCTTTTTAAAATGAACCTTCTGACTCCTAATTTGCAGCGTAATTTCATGTATTTCTTAAACGCTATAAAGTTAAAAAGATATAATATCCCATCCTTCATCCTCATCCGAATGTTCGAAGAAAAATCTAAGGAATTTCCTCCAACAGACTTCTTCGAACTTCCGGGAAAGGTAATTTAAATTTTTTTCTGGAATACACCATCTCTTTCATGAATTCCATTCTGTCTCCCTTCGTTAATTTCAGCGAGATTTCTATTATGAAGGATTAAATAGTAGGCAGCCTTTGAAATTTAATGAGGATTCGCATAATGCAGATCTTGTTATTTCGGAAACTGGTAGCACATAAAAAATTTATTTCTGGTTTTTTAGTGCATTGTATAATATGGGCGTCTAGGAGTTAGGGATGAATACCGGTATTGGAAAACCGGAATTAATACCGGTATTGAATTAGACACATAATCCCGATATCATGATTTACAATACCGGGTTTTCGGTATTGAAAAGTGCACTTTGTGGGAGCAGTGCCAAGTTACCAAAAATGTATTTGTTGCCTGTGTGAGTAGAAATAAAGTGGGGGGATTCTTCCGAAAAGTGACTCCGACGGATCGGTATGAGAGTGTTATAATATTACCTAGTTCGATGAGAGAAAACGATTGGATATGGTCTCGTCCTCCTGAAATGCGTTCCTGAACCATTAGGTCCCGAAGCGCGGTATTTTTTGACCTCAGGTCCACAAATTGACTCATTATTTTCATATCAAACATATAATTTGGTTTATAAATTTATTTTGTGTAGTGTAATCCTTTCTTCTTACTTTGCCATTATTGTTTGTAGAATATGAAGTTTTCTTTTCGAAAAAAAAATGTTTTTTAGACGGGTTGAAAAAACCCCTTATCGGGATGGGTGTCACCGTTTTGAAGAGAGGTAAAAACGCCCTGAACAGGGCAGTTATCTAGTTATAACCTTATTTTGAAAGCAAGAGTGTTTTTGGAAAGTCCAGATTTATGTAGTTGTTGAAATACTCATATCTTGCTTTTGAACTCCGTTTGATATTTTGTAAGAAGAGGATTTATCCCGTTAGTAAAGGATTATTATTATTATTATTAAAAGAATATACTAAATGATTATAAACTCTTCTCTGCACAAAACCGGTTTCAATACCGGTATCAGCAAAAAACTGTCCCAATACCGGTATTAAAAATTGTCGGTATTATTTCATCCCTACTATAGTCGATCCCACTTCGGAAGTCTCTTGGCCTACTTAGAGCAAGTAGCCAATCACGAACGTTTCCCCTTCCATCGCCCCTCTCATTCGTGCTGGAGAGCAGATATCGGTGCGCGCTGCCAGCTCTTGCTCAGCTGATATACTACGCAGTTTCTAAATAAAATACTTCCCATCCTTCTTTTTGATCCACAGCAAGGAAACGGCAGTAGAAACGGCAACGCAGTCCGATGCGATCTCTTCGAGAGCAGGAGTGAGACTGGTTTCCTCCCCACTACCTTCCCAAACAAACAGTCTCCTATTGGCTGCTGCTAACTCGTTTTCGAGGCCATAAGTCTTCCGATGTTGGATCGACTATAGGAGTCATCAAAAATCTGTGTAGATGAAACTTTGACCAACATTCACTGCTTTATAATTCACATTATATCTATTCTACATATAGGTTGTTTTAGGTACACCTAACCCAATCTGCATCAACCAAGATCTTCATTTGCTCAAACCGACCTCTTTTAATGCATCTAATATTCCTTTTCTTTTCCTACCTCTTTGCCTCTTTCCTAGCGTCCACCCTTCTATAACTCCTTTCAATAAACCATTACTTTTCTAAATTTGACCCACCCATTCCCATTATTACCCTATGCTGCTCTCTTCTTTTACTGTATCAATACGAGCTACGAGGGAAATTTTCGAGTACCAGCGAATAAATATGTGCGTGTTAAAAACAAAATAAAGAGAGAGAAAGTAACAACGAGAAACTTATATCCCATGTTTCCTATATAAGCGCAGCGGGAAGTATGATTCTCGTCTGAGTGCGCTCTTCACTAAAGACGGTAGATTAATATAAAGAAATTCTGCCGCGGAGACGCTGCGGGAGGAAGGTTGCTCGTATACATTTGGAGTATTTTACAAAGGGGCCTATGTTCTCGGTCTGTCTGTCCTACTGACCGCCTGTCCATCTGTGCAACCGATAAAACTAGAATAGCAAATAAATGGTAAGAGACAGTAAACAAATTTACAGGGGGTGTGTGATTTATGATGCCATTTTCAACACTGCCAAAGAATAATTTTGGTGAAAATTTAGGGGCGGCAGGTTTTCGAATGTCGATTCTAATCCAGTTATTAGAGATAGAAAGTTATACTACGTTCTTAATTATTAATTATTGAATAAATTACTTCGTCATACAAGTATATAAACTTATAAATAATTTTCTTAACAATAGTAAATAAGATGAATAAAACGCGGTTTTTAATTTTACGTCAGCAAATGAAGCTCCGATTTTCTTGAATTATATGAACTAGCTAAGTGACCGCTTAGAATTGAAAGAAAATTCGGTGAATGTAAAAACTATATTATTTTATATACGTATGTCTGAGCATTTCATTCGGTCAATTTAGATTATTTTTCATCAAATTCAAAACACGCTCAAGTAATGATTAAGAGGAGTAGATATTTCTTTATCTTTTTCACTCTTTCTTTTTTAAATTTGTTAAATAAATGCAACGATAAAATTATGCCCACCAACTCTTTTATATCCCTTAAACGATTAACTTTGAAAAACAAAAGTAAAAGCTTTTTCATCATACCCTTCAGGCCACACATTTAGTCGTGCCTATTTTAAAGCTCGTATTTGGTAATTCTTTATATTCCACAAATCTTTTTTACGAGCTCGTTTGAGAGACTGCTTGTTTCACGAAAAAGACTGGGCCTTTTAAACAAAGGATAGCTTTTTATTATCCGATGCCGAATTATTTTACGACACATTTACTTGATGGTCCATTAATGGGATCGTTTCTTCGGCCACAGGATTGATGGATATCTACCTCTTTGTAGAGAAGGGTATTAATTTAATCCGCCCAGCAATTTGAACTTTTATTCGACGTCGAAACGAGGAGCTAAAAGCATTTACTTTAAGCCATAAGTGTATTTAGTCGTGCATGTTCGAATTAAAGGAGAGTTGACTTTATTAGACGGACTTTTTTAGGTTTTTTATGCCCAGATTTATCGGCATCATGACTAAAAGGTTCATTGCTTTGATTCGTTAGTGTATCGAATATAATCGTTTTAAAGGAACCTATTACAGCTGTGTTTTTTCATGTTTGAGTTTATCCATGTGCATAAACCAGTAGTTAATGCGTAAAAAATCTGTCTCCATTGGAACCAGTGAAGGGCATTCAAAAATTGCTTCAATTCAACGGATAAATGTACCTTTGTATTTGGAGAATGGACATCGTTACGGCGAAAATGACGCTCTCCATTTTCCCGAATATAACTCGACCTAGAATATAACGCAATCCTAGAGCCCTAATCCGCGAGTAGAATTGTACATTTGTCTGGGAGACAAGCTTTTGTTAGCATATTTCTACGAAAATATTGTATTAGGACTGGTTAAAACTGAAACAAAATGATTCCCATTGTTTGTTGTACTGAAATTCTGTTTCTAACAATATTCAGATATATAATTACGCAAATTGCAGTAGTACAGTGCATCCGAAATGTCCCGTAGAGCAACAAAAATAAAACGTTAGATTTTTTCTCTACTTTTTGTATTTATTATATACATTTTTATATTTATGTTTTATATATTCCTCATGATTATATATCATAATCATGTATATCATCAGTACCGTAGTGTTGTGAGTTCAGAACGCGATTTTTGTTTTTTTATTTCTTCCTTTTTTAAAGGTAAAAATGAGTTATTTTAAATTATTGGGCCTATAATATGATAATTAGAGTGTGGCTCACTAAACTCATGCTAGGAAAGATTAATCATCAAACATGGCATCAAATCGTTATCTACGGTTAAAGGATAGTACCTATACGAGTGTTCTTGACCATTACAGAAAATTGTGACACTAATAAATGATAAATATAACAAATAGTAAATATTACATATTTTTAAAAATTTTTTCTCTCTACCTGGAACCGAAGGGAATTTTGAAATGCCCTGTGTATTATTCACGGAATAAAAGTGTGCAGTTATGATTACTTTAGCATTAAATTGCAATTGTACATTTCATTTACTAATGAATAATTGCGTTTTTTAAAATCTATAGTCCTCCATCGTCGAACCATTAACTAAATAATGAAATTACCTAAGTGGAAAACATGCCTTAAAGTGTGATGGATGGTTGTTAATTTACCTCATTTTTGTATTGTTTACTCAAAGTATTAACATAAAACTAACAAACTATAATTTTGAGGTATTATAAATGTGTGGCTTGAATAGACTTTCTCTTTCTTCCATTTCCCAGGAAAAACATTATTTGTAGTTCAAAATGGGAAAAAAGTAATCCGATTTTCTTATAAGATGGGAGTATACATACCACGAAGCCAATATCTAACATCTCTAAGCTAATTTTTACTCGCTCTCATTCAATGGTGAAACTACAAACATTCGAAAATAATTTTTGGTTCCTTACAGAATTCCTTTTTAAATATAATATATGGATATAGATAGACCGTGCCCTCTAAATCTATCATCCTCCCCACGGTCGCGGATCCTGCGGTATTATAGTTCTCCTACTCCTCTCATCGTATTATCCACCATGGTTTGTTTGTTTGTTTTTCCGCAATGAACCGCTAAACTTATTTCATCGTCAAAAGGTGAAATATGAACCTTTTTTTAGCGGAAGCCAAGCGAATGACTCCTCTCGTTACTTCAGCATTTGTCGGCCTAAATATATCCTTGGGAATTTCATGCCAAAGTAAAAGTTTTTTGGGCGTCCTTGACTCGGGTCATCGCAAAAATATTCCCCTCGTCCGATTTCTCCCACGGGAGGAATTTCATTCCCGTCGAAGTTTTCCTCAATAATTCCACGCAACTTTGACAGCAGTAAGCGTAGTGTGACGGTGGGAAATTCCGGGCATGGGGACTGTTTTGGAAAAGAAGAAGAAAAATAAGGAAGCCGACAAATTTCACAGATATATACGCTTTCTGTGGAAGTTTCGTTTTGTAGGGAATGTTTCTTTGCGTGGGATACTTGTTCACTATGTGCGTTCCGTGTGGGGCGTGGGTGTATTTATTTGTATGGAATGTATTCGAGAACATTTTCAATTAAAAGTAAATAGGGTATAATGTAACTCTGTACAACTTAAGAGATTTACTTATTAATTATTAACGAAGAATGGCGGCTCAAATATAATTAAAACTTCTTAACTTAAATTGAAATGCGAGTATTTTTTTATTTAATTATCTTTTTTCCGAATTGTGAAAGAATATTCGTTAAGAAGCCTGTATAAATATTCTAGCTTATTTAACGAATCATTCAAATGTTTGGTGTGAGTTACGTTGGCTTTGTACGTAATGGCAGTCCATTGGGATTAGTTTGCTGGGTGTTCAGATCAACCATATATGACGATATCTCAGCAGAAATTATGTTTTACTTTTTAAATAAAACAGAAAAATTAATATAGTAGGAAATCTGGCATTTCTGCGATTGCATCCAAAACATCTAGTATACTCATTTTAAAGCCTATATCTTTGGATTTACAAATTTCTAAATTGTTGAACGTGTCAGTTTAATTTGTTGTATTGATTTCTTTAGAACAACTACTTTGAAGTAAAAAAGAAATGTATATCAAATCAGAAATCCTGTTCAGCAAAATAAACTGGTCATAATGTAAAAAAATTCCATGTCTATGCTTCAGTCCAAAAGATTTTTTGAGATGTTCATCAATGTTGGATCATTAGTTATTTTCAAAAGGTCTTTCACCTCTTTCCTTTTTGGTTTCATTCGGTAGTTGTGTTCTTCTAAATTTACTATTGGTTGTCGAAAATGGAGCTGAGGGCCATGGTTTTGCGGCGTTGTTTGCCAGCTATGAGACTAGGTTTAAACTAGTTACTCTGCAGCATTGCTTTGTTCCACGCTTTGTCTGTTAGTTAACGTCTGCAAACGGTTGCTGAACTAAAATTGATTTCCTCCCTTACCCTCCCCACTCTTTCTCTAACACCGTAGCTTGGAGTTTGCGTTACATAACAACGCTAACAGGTTTGACCTCTTTAGCAGGGTTCGTCCAGAGGTAAACATTTCCGTTCAGAATTAACAGCCCCTCTCCCCTATTAATCAATTATTCGTTTGACGCAGGTGCTAATAAACTTAGGTGCCTTACCTATTATCGAGAATGTGCATTCCGTATTCGCACATGGTTAGCCTTTTCAAAACCATACTTCGATGGTTATTTGAACGAAGAAAGGTGTTTGGTGTAGTGTTTATAGGCGCGTCGACAGTTGTGTCATCAGCGCCTGACACGAGTGAAAATTAAATTTCTGTTCACCCGATGAAATAAAGCACATTAATGCGTAGAACTTTCTGAAACGATAAATTTCTCAGATACTGAAATATTCCAAAGGAACTAAAATGACCAAAAACAGCTACAGCGGTCAGAAACAAACCAAGAAAGGAATGAAAACCATATTATGTATATTTATTTTCAATATGATTGACTTTTGTGACCAAAGCAGATCGAAATAGAATTTATTGATAGGTAAAATCCAAATTGGCTAAAAAAAATTATCAGATGGTTCAATTAGCAGTGGTCAACATCCTGGTATGTTCGAGTTCAAACCTTCCAATGTAACAAACACCTAATCTTCATTGTCTCCTTTCTCTATCTTTTAAATTTCCAGATTCACTTTCCTCTTACAACCTATGGGGTAGATGGTAGAAGAGACTATCAAGTCTCAACTTCGCCCAAAAATAAAGACGATTATCTATTTACTATATATTAGAACAATTCCTACCACTAGCTACACCCCCGCGTAACATACGCGGCCTAGTTCTTTTTAAAACTTTTATTCGTATATTTCACTGTAAACATAATTAACAATCTCGTTTTTCTCAGGTATAACATTTAATGAGTCCAATGATCGAACTCTTGAGAGAGCTACATACAGTCCCGTGACAATACAGGTATTCGTATTAAAAGTAGATTTAGTGCGAATATTTTAATGGGTACGTTTTGCAATGAGGCAGTCAATAGGGGGGTGGGGGGGGGGGGTGGTCAAGCCGAGAAGAAGGTAAGGATCACAGCCGCGGAGAGAGGAAGAGGATTGGAAAGAAGGGGCAGAGGAGAATGGAGGAGGGCATTTGAGCACGGGGAGGACGAATTGAATGTTAGTCCCATGGGAATAATTCAAGTGTTGGAAGCATACCTAAGGCTTGTGTGTGTGTGTGCGCGTGTGCGTGCGTGGGTGTGCGTGTGTGTGTATACTACGGAAGAGGAAAGGTAAGGATATTTTGGGCAACTAGGTGTTGAAGGAAACCCAGTGAACACTTACCGGAAGTAGAGCCGCTGGGGTGTTGGAGAGACACATTTGTAGAGGTTAGAGCTTTCGGGATGATCCCTTCGTCAGCACAAGAGACGAAGGGATCATCCCGAAAGCTCTAACCTCTACAGATGTGTCTCTCCAAAACCCCAGCGGCTCTACTTCCGGTAAGTGTTCACTGGGTTTCCTTCAACACCTAGTTGCCCTAAATATATATATATATATGGTGGTCACCTCTTTATTTCACACCCTGCTAACATTATTAAACTTTCTCCAGGTTCACCGTAGTTTCTCAGTTGTTTATGTGTATAAGTCGCTATCTATTATTTTTCCAGTATAGGTATCGGCATAAGTTTTAAACGTATGAATACACGCAAAAGTCTACTTGATGCAAACTGCGCGATTCGCTTTATCATGGAATGTTAAAGAAAAGGCTGTTCAAAGTGCTTCTTAGAAATTTGGTTCGCTCTTCTTTTTTAAAGTTACTGAGGCACGTGTGAAATGTAGAGAATTGTATCGACGAAATTTTCGATAGTGATATATGGAATCGATATATCGACATGAAAATTCGACTAAATTTTTTCCCGGAGTAATTGGTTCAACGATTCGCTCCGATAAATATGTAAGGTTTCGACTATATAATTATATTATATAATGTTTATTTTTAACAGTTTTGATTTATTAATTACGAAACTATGTAAATTTCTTCGTATTAGGTTTTTTTTAAATATTGCTCGCATTAATAGAAATGGTTGAGAGATTCATAAGAGAACTGCTTTTAATAGCTCTCAAATAAAATGTATTATGAATATTTGATAAAAAGTCACAGAATATACCTTTTACGTTGTATTTTGTTTCGTAGCGATGCAATTTTTAAAAAAATATGGCAACGTTTAGTTGAATTCGGGCATAAATTCGAGTAAAGGGATCCGATGCGTTTATTTTTAGGCATCCCATTTTCAAGAAAATTTCTCGGTATAACTTTTCAATGGAGGGTATTATTGCGTTTCGAGGGGCATCGCTCGCGGAGAAAAAAAGATGTAGTATTTCACGTTGAGATTGTTTGGTGTTCCGTTTTCCCTCATCGGATTTTCGAACACCTTTTACCACTTCAGTATAACGTTTACATAAAAGACAGTCTTTTGAGGTGGAAACATCCTCTTTCACGCGTCCTTTTTTTAAAAGTGGTTTATATTTGACACTGATTATGGAAAGGGTCCGTAGGGAGACATTTTATAATACCTCGTTCAATGAGTTTTCCGCTTACCTGATTTGTTTTGCTGAATGATTTTCGGTCTCCATTATTGCTCGTACATTCAATGCTTAAATGCTGAAGGATATAAGTCATGACATTAAAAAATTAACATACGTTTTCAGTAAAATTTAAAAGTAATGTCTTTATATAAAATTATATTACTTTTCCTTACAAATTCCCCGCTTTTTTGAGGATTTACAAAAAAAATACGTACCAATGTTACAACGTTATACCCACTTACGTCGAGTACTTCCGCAGTCAGATTCGATCCCCCGACCGTTGATCAAATCATCCGATTTTCTTCACGAAACTGTCGGTTATCTCTGTTTTTTGTTTAATAATAAATTCTTGTAAAAGGTTCCATAGTGTGTCATTGTCTCGGTCTTAATAGGCGTCGTCGCCCATCCAGAATCATATTTCTGTCTCGTTTAACTTCGCTGAAATATGCACGTGTTCGGAGGTTTGGACAGAGAGAGAGAGAGAGACAAAGGCGGTCCACGAGAATATTAGATTCCTTATCATGCCCGGGTGAACAGTTCCACTTTAAAGACTACGGCAAAGGTTAGACCCTTTTCATTTATATAACTATAGAAATCCACAGAATACGCTGCACCATAGGATCGGAACCTTTATCAAATAATGAATTATTTTATGCTTTCATGGAACAATAAAAAAATTTAAAACAAATGAATAGATGTATGCGTCAATCACGCCTTCTGATACGGCGTAATGGTTATCTATCATGAATAAATTAGTTATTAATGAAATGAATAAATTTTTATTCGCATTAATTCTGGGAGAAAAAATCTAGAGTGGGAAAAATTCATTTTAAAAGGCTCATTTCTAATGAGAACATGTGAACGGCTGACTTATCCAAGGTCGACCAGTTTATACCTCTTCTGGTGGCACTTATTTTTTAATTTCTTTCATAAAAAATTCATACTCTGAGCAATATATTAAAAACTTTTTCTTTAAGGAACCTTATTGAGAATGCTCGTGTATGCTATTTTTTTATCTTTTGGACCGTGATCACTTGAATTCAAGTGAGCTTTGCTGTACTAGCGAGCAGCAGCACCGGAGCAGTGCGTAATCCTTTGAATAAGTTAAAAATACAATTGAAAAGAAATATTTCATATTTGTGTTAGATAAAATTGTTTTTTAAATTCTCAGAATCACTGTACCTTCCGTTGGATTCTTTTCCCGTTTAATTGAAACTTTTTCTTCGTCGTTTAAGATCCATTTTTTTCGTTCAGCATACGAGTATACAGCATCTTCCATTATTTTCTCCTTCTATGCTTCTCTTGGATTTCAATCAAAAAATATTCTTTACCCATATATGATAACTTTCATATAAAATACATATTCTAATATTCCTCCGACCTCATACCTATAAAGCTTGCAATCGCTCAGCAACATTTAGGTACATTTAATTTTTCGACTCGCATTAAATTCAAATTAATTAAATTTTGTGACATTTAAATAAATTTTCTATTGTTTTAATTCGCAAAGTATTGCAAACCTTCATTGTTAAATGCTCAAAACAAAATTTATTTTAATCCATGTGTACTTCCTTCTCCGTTTCCGCAGTTGAAAATTACATCCATTTCAGAAGATTACGTGATTGTATATTTGTATTCTTATTCTATACAAAACATCTAACTTTGGCGAAATACAACACCGTGGAATATCATTCCACATTTTAGTATTAAGTCATTGTTTTAATAACATTTGAAATTTTGAAGAAAAAACTTTTTTCTCTCTCGAGCGGTATAATTTTTATGTAAAAAATGTGGCGCTTAATAACGGTATCTTCGCTTTTTTTACCTTATTCGCAGCAAAAAAATCTCAAAATTTGAATGGCTTCCATTTGGATGAATCAATTGCTACAGAATGCTGTCCTACACGCACTTGGTGCGTAAAATGCGTGCACGTTGGGTTACTCAGATATTCCGAGGATGCGTGTTTTACGATAATTTCGATGCATGAAAATGTATACGTATAATATTCACCCACTCGAGATATAAACGTACTTTTAAAACGTCTCGAGTTTTATTCTTTGTATAGCACAAAGAATAAAACTAAAACGCAATAATATGCTGTATTTTTTCGTGATCGTTGACGGCCATTTTTTTAAAGAAAAAGTGGTCATTGAAACATTTTCAGCTATTCACACATCCAATTGAGATACATATTTAGACTGAACAAGGTCAATAGATTACGTTGGTGTTTTCTATGTAAATTAA
The DNA here is from genome assembly GCA_036926305.1 of Uropetala carovei. Lineage (NCBI taxonomy): Eukaryota > Metazoa > Arthropoda > Insecta > Odonata > Petaluridae > Uropetala > Uropetala carovei. Next base: position 1,936,433 of record JAXCHB010000210.1, read on the forward strand.
AGGAAAATCATTATCGTAATCATTTTGATGTACTATCGATATTAATGAATGCAGCTAGCTGTTATTTTCATCAATGGCTTAAGTTTAAGAGAAACAAAATGACCCGTCCGACCTATAACCCGGTTTTCACGGCCTACTCTAATTTCTAGGTGCGTAAATGTTCCATATATAGATAAAATAATCCGTCGTGCTCAACAAACTGTACACTTCTAATAAACTATATATTTATCGTTAATTTATTATTAAGGAAAATCAAATTTAACAGTAACTTAGGTTTGGTTCATGTCTCAGATCCGGGGCCATGTTTTGGAAGACCACCTGCTCTTATCCTTCGACCCTCATTAGCATCCCTTGCTCGGACTCGAGCCGCAACCATAGCGGGTGGTGAAATTACCGATCTATCATTGAAAAATTGCAATACTTTTTGCAAATAAGACGATTGAAAGTTACATCATTGCATTGCGGTGAAAATCCTGATTATTGGCGTTTTTTAACGAAACTCTACGATACATATCAACGGAGTTAGGAAACAGGCGAGGAGAGGGTGGGGGAGGACGGGAACTGAAGGGAGAGTGAGAGGTACCAACTAAACATAAAGCAACGAATGAAATGAAAAAAGTCTCATATGTGCAAAATTTGGACTTGCTTTTTAGCTTGATCGCTCTTATCTTAATTTATTATCATTCAAATTATATTTACATATTTCATCCTAAAGACCGCTAAGGAGGGAAAGTGTTTTAAATATGAATATTGATTTTGAAGGCTGCTATAAACATTAAAACACATGAACTGTCATAATTAAAATCCATGTCAATCAATACTTTAAGCAGCCCTTGTCATACCTAAACCTAAAGAGATGAACCTAGCCTGAAACTTCGGTTGTTACATAAGTTACTCATATACTAAATGTAAAACTCACGTAAAAGTCATAACTTGGGATAGAAACACCTAATAGCCTTTATAAAGTCCTTAAAAAATCATCCTTGCTACAGTGTTTTATTCGCCGCACGTACTCTAAAAGGTAGTCTTCCAGGCGCTCTTCCGACGTGCGGCCAATTCTTCCCCGCATATCTCTTTTTATAACGGACCAGATTCCTCAATATTTTGTGTGTGGGTCGAACGATTGGCAGCCTCTACAATGTTGGAGTGGTTAACTGTGGAATGAGCGTAGCCTAGCTGCCGCAAACGTCCGTAACCCCTCCACATATCAGTAATTACGCTGGACCCCACTTCAACGTTCAAGGTAGTCTTCCAGAAACCCGAGAAATTTTCATCACGATCATCCGCCGGGAAAGTTTCAAATCTTTATTTTCCCATAAGTTCACACGTAATTTTCGATTTTTTACAGTGCAAGATTTTCTTCTACGATGTTTACATGTTATACGGTCGGTCTTATTGTTAGATTCACTAACTCCGTTGAAATTCAACGGGAAGTTCTGCTAGTGTTTAATATTTTCTGGATCGTGTAGACTATTTGAAAGAGATAGCCGAAAGGACAGAATCGCTGTACGTGTTGTAATTCAGAAAGGCAATGTCGATTTCAAATTTCCTTCCTAAAAATCTTAAGGCAAGTCGAAGCTCATATGTTGGTACCTCTCACTCTCCCTTCAGTTTCCGTCCCCCCCCCCCCCCCCGTCCTCTCCTCGCCTGTTTCCTTAATCCGTTGATATGTATGGTAGAATTTCGTTAAAAAACGCCAATAATCAGGATTTTCACCGCAGTGCAATGATGTAACTTTCAATCGTCTTATTTGCAAAAAGTATTACAATTTTTCAATGATAGATCGGTAATTTCACCACCCGCTGTTAAGGTAGACTTCATCGAGCTATGGTTGGGGCTCGAGTCCGAGCAAGGGATGCTAATGAGGGTCAAAACATGGTCCCGGATCTGAGACTTAAACCTTAGGGGTTTATTACTCGCCCACACAAATGCCTATGCTTGCGCGTACAGAATATAAGGAAATTCGTGGTTTAATTAATGGATTATCAACAGAATTGCATAGATAGGGTATAAATGAATTTGAACAATGCGTCTGTTAAGGAAAAACGAGCCTTGGCGTTATCGATCAGCAATTTCACATTGATCGCCATCCCTCTCGAATCGCTTATGAAACTTTTACTTTCTCGTCGGTTAACCAGGAGGCTGCGGGCGCGTTGTTTCATCGCGTTCTCATTTTTTCGCAAGCTTCCATTATTTCACCTCCTGGACGACCAAAACCATTTCCCGTCTCACTTTTCTCACTCTTTCTCTCTCCGTTTCCACTCGTTCTTTTCTCTTTCAGTCTCACACCACACTACTTCCCTCTCTTTCCCTCAATGTCCTTCCCTCTTTCTCCGTAACTCTCTCTCTCTTCCTCCCTCTCTCTCCCTATCTCTCTTCCATCCTCTCTTTCCCTTCCTCTGTTTCTCTCCCTGTTTTTCCATCCTTTTCTTCATCCCTATCTCGTCTCTCTCTCTCTCTCTCCTCCTCCCTTAAATGTAAAATGTACGAAGGGATTTTAGTCTCAATTTTTCCCTTAATAAAGTCGTTTGTATGTCTCTCAGTCTCTTTCCCTCCCTCTTTTCAATCATATTTCCCCATCCATTCCTTCCTTCCTCTCTGTACCTCCCTCTCTTCTCCCTCTCTCTTCCTCCTCTTTTCCTCCCTCTCCTTCCACCCTCCCTTTTCCTCACTCCCTGTCTCCCCTTCCCTCTGTTTCTCTCCCCCCTCTCTCTCTCTCTCTTCCTTCCTCTCTACTCATTCCCTCTTTCTTCCTCCTCTCCCTTCCTCTGATTCTCTCCCTCTCTCTCTTCTGCCTATTTATCCTCACCCTCTTTTCTTCCCTCTCCCTCCCTCCCTCTTTCTTCATCTCTCTCTTCCTCCCTTTTCCGTCTCTTCTCTACCTCTCTACAACACCTCTCTTCCCCTTGCCTCTCCTGCACTTCTCTCTTTCTCTCTCTAGTCCCCCTTTTCCCTCTTCCTCTCCCAAATTTATTCCCTCTCCATATCCCACTTCCTCACTCCACGTGCATCCAAAATTTCGGCACGCCATCTCCCATCACTCGTGTCAGTTTTCCATCCTTCATACGCCTCCACTGCCTTCCCATTCCGCCCCCTTAATTCAACATATCCCCCGCCACACCTGTGCCTCGATGACGTCATCTTGTCTCTCTCATCCCCGCAATTTCCCTCCCTCTATCTCCCTCCCTCCGCTCCCACCACTCCACGCACACATGCCTCCCACTCCATATTCAGCCAGCAGCCACTTGTTTTGAAAGTCTTGCCAACCACTCTTGTCAAGCATTTCAACCGCAGTCCCTCTCTCTGCCTCTCTCTCAACTCTCTCTATCCCTCTATCTCTCTCTCTTTCTCAACTTTCGAGAGCATATTTTTCTTCCCCTCCATCCATATTTTGGAATAGGAATGGAAGCACACGTCAGGGATACGTATGTTCCGACGTGTAGGTTAGTGTTCATAACGGTATCACGCATCTCCGCCGCTAGGCGGCTCTCCAGTCGAAAGAGAGAATCCATTCTTAGCAGCACTCCATTCATCGCTCCGAAATTTTCTCCTTATATATATATATATATATATATATATATAAAGGAAAATACACAAAACCATCGCTTTTTTCGCCTATCTTCCTTCTTTCCGGAGCTAGTCCCAGAAAGCATCTTGTCGAACCCTTCGACGCGTTTCTTTCCCTCAAGATAAAAAAATCTGTTATTTTATATTTTTCGCCCGTCTTCACGAGATCCATCGACCCATTCAAAAAGAAGTCTCGACTTGGCTCGGCTTTCTTGGATGTAGAAGCCGATTGAGGGAGTGGGATCACAAAAGAATTCAGACTATCCGGTCGCGCCTAAAGGAGACATCTTGCTTTATCTTCTCAAAGAAAAATACCTACTATCCTCCAACCTCCGAGATAATTTTTTCGAAGTAGTGATACGCGCCTATTACTTTGCAAGAAAAAGTAAAATCCGGTATAAAAGAGACGAAAAAATATATACGATAGGTGTGAAACATTTTGGAAGATTTTCTACAGGATTTAGAGGTCAGGAAGGTGAATAATATTTTAATGAGGCACAGTTGACGAAAAGTGTTTAACTCTAGGAAATTTGTTAGTATAACACTAGTTCCGTGATGTTTTTAAGCACTTGAGAACATTTGTTGATAGAATTCTTGGAATCTGTTTTCACCGTCGCCAATGAAAGACCATAAATTCCGGAAAGCTTACGATCCCTTTGTATATTTCGGCTATAGTCAGTCTCTGGATCTCTAGTAAATGTTCGTTGAGACTCCTTCAACACCTAGTTGCTTCTCAAATTTTCCTATATATATCTACACACATGCATGCATATATATATATATATATATATATATATATATATATATATATATATATATATATAACTGTCTGTAGACAGGTCCGTGATTATTATTTGCTGAGCCGTAGTTCTTTTCATTTCAAGTCGTCTGTCACCTGAAACCTTTTCCTCCTATTTCTCTTTTTCCTTCCAGTTTATCTTTCAACACTCCTTTAGTCATGCTCGCTCTCTCTTCTCAGGTGTGCGTATACGCGCACAAACGATACTGAAGTAAACGTGAAGTTGAACTGGTGATCTCATTGAATGTATTTTAGAATCGACAATCAGCAAACTAGTACCGACGAAGTCAACATTAATATGTATTTGTCTAAGGTTATATCAAAGAATGCGTGCATACGGGAGTCAACGGTATTTTGCATAATCTAGTTCAACACAAAAGACTTCATAAAGAATAACTTCAAGCCAGGGACGGATCCAGAAACTTCTCAAGGGGGGCGATCGCCCCTCCACCAACCCAACCCGCCCCAGCCAACTGCCCTATAGTTTGAAAATCCCTACCCATATCAGAATCCTTCTTTTCCTTACTATACAGACCTAATCTGCGGCGTATAATTGAGGATTTTTTCGCGGAATGAATTTAAGAAAGCGCCCAGTGGAGTGCAATGGGGTTATCCAAGGAGGGGGCGGTCGCCCCTATCCCCCTCCCCCACCTTGGATCCGCCACTGCTTTAAGCAGTGCTTAATTTGTAGCCAAATAAGAAAGGGATGGCCTAACCTCGCCTAACCTAACCATTCAGAACAAAACTGAATAATAATGAGATCTATGGGCTTTAATTTATATAAAGGTACTTGGTAAGTGTAAAACAGGGGTGGCCAATCCGCGGCACGCGTGCCACTAGTGACACGTGAAGCTCTTGTCATTGGCACGCCTCCCCATTTTGAAAAACTAAAATAAAATTTATAGAAATAAATTGAAAAGTTTCAAGGTGAACATTCTAGGTTCTACAATGTTGTTCTTTGACAACAGACTGAGTGTTGTGTGTGCGTGCGGCTACTTCAATCCCACGAAATGAGAACGTATTATAAGAAAATTGTGTACACAAACTAGTCACTGTTTTCAAGACAGATTGTGAGTTGGACTTCTCTTGTTTTCCAGGGAGTTATCTAAACATTTCAATATAACTGCCCCACTCCTATATAGTATACCTCGCTTAACGAAGCCTCTGGGAACGAAGCTTCTTTATAACGAAGTCGGAAATTCCGCAGTGAAAATTCAAAAAATTCGAAAATGTTACGAATTACAAACTGGACGTGTGTTATACGGCTCAGGTGGACGAGACAAAATTGATACTTGCGCTACTTGCATTTTGAAGCTTCGCCAACATAGTGTCATATGTTCACAAAATTACAGCTACTAAATTAGAATGTTACTATATTCTCAACCTAGATCCTTGAAGAACCATGAGAATGAGCTGGTCTGACTCTTTATCTCAAAGTAGCCAGTTCTGAGATATTAGGAAACCTCTCTTTTTCATATTGAAATGGGCCGTACGTTAATTTAACATTTTTGCTATTTTCTGATTGGGATAAAGTCAATGCCAAACTTTAAACCAGCAACCGCAAGAGACACAGGCGGGTTCATCTTCTTAGCAGGAATCGTGACTGATCCACAGTGGATCTCTTGCCGTCTCGACTACTAACAACATGAAGACGGGGGAGTAGAGCCGCAGTGATAACAACATTCTATTAATTTATATTATTAACCAATTAAAATTGTACATTTAATATGTTATTAGTCCATAAGTTTCGAAAGCAGTTGATAAACTTATTAAAATTTCATTTCACTTTTGCTGGAAATCTTGGTTTAGTTTATCGTATTCATTTTTGATAGTATCAATGATCTTAAAAACTTCCAACCTGCAATTAAAAGTACCATAGACAGGTCCATCTTCGAAACAAGTGCAATGGCTTCTTCCCCCCGCGTTTCCCCTGCCATCTAGACTACCACCAAAGCAAAAATATTAGATGGCACACGACACATTTTCAGCATAATATGTGGCACCTTACAGGAAAAGGCTGACCACCCCTGGTGTAAAATAAAAAAAAACAATCTTGTGCAAATCAGATGTTGTCCCCCAAGAGGGAGGTTGAAATGTACAGACATTTATCAGCCTTGAAATTCTTGTAACTTAAACGTTTTTTTATTTATAACATTTTAGAAACTTCCTCCCAAATAAGTGAGAGAACGCCTTTCCCTTGCGTTGCCCTAAAAATTAAGCACTGCTTTAAGTATGGAAAACTAAAACTTTGATAAATTATCTACGGATACTGTCGTGACGTTCTCAAGCAGTATAATTGCCATCCCTCACGGTAAGCGAAACCCATTTTATCCTCTTTGGATATATTAGGAAGCCTCGTGACACTCCATCCGAAACAAGAGGAAGCGACGGTTCATTCTTAGTTTAATACCTCGTTTCTTCCGTTATGCCAATATCAAAGAAAGCAATAATTACAATAGAAGCTGCAAGGTTATTATATGGACCGTTTTCTATTGTAAAAGGATGAATACGTATCCGTGCGTGAATGGCTCGATCAATACCCAGCGTGAGGTTCCGATAGTGTAATAAAAATTCTCCCTAGGGCGTTATCTTTGCCTTCTCTTGATACTATATTCCATCAGTGAAACGACGCCTTTAAGTTGCGAGAATTTAATCTTAACTTGTTGACTGTTAAAATTCCTTGTTAAGTAAGGGTAATCCGTTCATGCTTATTTCGTTCTTCACTTTTTCGGTTTTTGCCATAAGACTCGTGTCTGAACCTATTCTTCCAGTCATCTTGATCTATCCGAAGATAGCCATAATTTCATTTTTGTATTCTTCTCTAGATCATTCTAATCTTATGGTCTATTCTCCCACTCGTACGCCATGTTTATTCTCCGAGATATATGGCAGAATGCGACGGTCAAAAGGTTTTCCTATTTGGTTAAAGAGTTATAATACTTTTTAACTATAGCATTATTTCCTCCGGAATGCGATTCTAACCTTCTTTTACGTTCCCGTTAACTTTTTCGACGGCGTTTCTGTCTGCTCTTGGCTACTTTTGGCCTAAGTAAATATATCCAACTCGTCTCTTGGTGTTACATTCGCTGCTATAATGGCGTCTTCAAGCACTAAACCATTAAAGGGATTTGTTTTCTTGTACAACACAAACGTTATGTGCACGCAATGAATTTTTGACCGATTCGGTTGCGATAATTTGGCCCGTTACGGATGGCGCAATAGGAGAGGCGATAATTCGTAATATCAGGGTTGCCACTTTTCCGGATTTGATCCTAATCTCGTTATATCCTTTCACTCGAGAGAAGACGTATTTGCGTGGAAATATTTATTCAAAACTTCGTGCCGCCAATGGGACTCGCGATTTTTTTCTTTTTCGAAATCGATCATTGCATGTTAATTTACGCATACGAAACTTATCGGTAAGTGCTGTGATGTAAAGTGACGAACCGATTCTGAATAATTTGCCGCGGTTTCAATTCCTTGCGTAACAGCTAATGATATGATTTTAAAAAGGACCATCAATTTTAGGGCGTATCATATCGAAGACATCATAAATGAGGCATTTGACTGATTTTTCCACTTTTATCTGACCTGGTAATTTCTCCGTTCTTAGAGCTAATTATTTGATAACCTTGATTCATTTATAGCTATTCCTTTGAGAATTGAATCTTCAGTTCGGCGTTTTTCACCAACGGAATGGGCTGATATTTTTATGCTTGATATATTTCAACGAAGCCTTAGTTTCGATTTATCTAAATTAAGCTGCGAAATCAGTTGAAAAAGGTAAAGGGAGGGAAGGAGGATGAAGGTAGAGTAGTAAAAGAGATTCGTTCTGAAAAACGCTTCCTAGATAGTGCTGCTGGTTGGAGTGGTGGCATTTTCTTTCAAGAACCACTAGACAGAAACGGGAAGATTTTTCGGTGCATCTGGTGCGGTTAAACAGAAGATGGAAGGCCGCTTTAACAACGCTGAAATCCTGCCAAATAGAGCATCAAGGCGATAACAACGGAGAGCGTGTCAGCTGCGAGACACTCAGAAAAACGAGCTTCAGGCGCGTTTTCCTTTTCATGAACCGTGACAGTAATTTCAACGCTTTTTTGAGCTTCAGGATGATTCAAGATAGAAAAATGAAAAGTCGGCGATGACTTCGATTTATAAAAAATTAATAAATTGTCCTCTTGAAGAACAAATCCCACCTATTTCGTAGTTAGTTCTGTGATAATTCAGTTGTTAAGTTCAAAGAATGTAATTTAAATTAATTCTAGAATAATTGAACATATTCTTACGATTCCGCATTAATATTTTAATTTGTTGGGTGGTAACTCATAAACGGTTCTTAAAAGCACGTTTATTTGTGAACAACGATTATACGCCTGCTTACTGCGCACTAAAGCAAGAGCTATTTCAGAAATATATCAATGATTTGGAAAAAAAATAATTTTATAAAATCCGATTTATAGATTTTCCTGCCATTGTTTGTAAGCCATTATAAACATTTCTTCCCATTTCAAGGACCGTATATATTGATTTATACAGTGGCGTAACTACCGGGGTGAAGGGGGTGAAATGCGCCCGGGCCCACTTCGCAGAGGGAGCCCACCCAGTGGCGTAGCCAGGCCTTGGGCACCGGTTTAGGTTTTTAGGGCCGAAATATTAGTAAACATAAAAGTCATCCAGAGTAACCAATATCGTAAGAAACGGAACTAGTCCCACGTAACGAAAATTGCGCAAAAAAATAAGACGAAATTAAGAAAGGTCAGAAAATAATATCTTTTGTAAAAACCATCTTAAAATCACCAAGGACAGGGATTGGGCAGCGATGAAAGAATATTATCTGAATCAGAAACTCCACAACTGGTAGAGAATGAATTCGAAGGCCCTTTGGAATTGGATACTTTAGATCATTTAAGAAATTGCGTTGAATTGCCTGATGATACTCATTTGTAATCTGCATGCCCCAAAGACAAAGAGTTACACTTCAAAGATATGAGTGAAAATGAAAGACGAACGATTATTTTATGTGGACCAAATCAACCAAAAGGACCGTTTCCTAAAGATCCTAAACAGAATAACATCATTCATGAATGTTATTAGTTTCAAATCACGAAAGCTGGGATTCATATTAGAAGAGATTGGCTATGTTATTGTAAAATAAGGGATTATGTTTACTGCCAACCATGCTGGTTATTCTCTAAGAAAGTTCCAAACAGTATGGCAAATGGAAACAGAGATTGGCAACATTTAACTCGAAAAATTCAACGTCATGAAGAATCTTCTGATCACAAACAGTGCTGTGCAGTGCTGAGTCAGTAGCGTGAGGGAAAATCAATCTCTGATGAAATCGATCCCAAAATAAGGTAAGAAGCCTCATACTGGAGAAGAGTTCTTGATAGATTAATCAATGTTACGCTCACATTATCTTTGGGGAACATATCATTCCGTGGTCATCGAGAGTCAGCAAACAGAGAAATTTTTTTTATCAACTATTAGCAAAGTATGACGACGTGTTGGATCAACTCTTAAACTCACCCCAAGGAAAAATAAAGTATCTATCAGATATTTAAGAAGTAAACGACTTTTTTGATGTAGTAGATTCAGTTTATGTATTTTTAGTAACAGTGTGATAAGATGGAATTTAATTAACAAAACATGTTCTGAGGAACCTCTAAAATCACTTAAACGTGTATGTGCTACACGTTTTTCTTCTAAAAAAGACAGTTTGGAGGCTTTAAGATACAGATTTGTTGATGTAATGAAATCCTTAATTGTGGTCATATTGAAAAGTACCAAAACGCAGGAAATCACTAAAGCAAAAGTACTTTTAAAACAAATTAGTTTTGAATTTTTTATGGTGGTAGTATTTACAAGTATATTGGAGAAAACGGACGCCTTGACAAAATTTTTACGAAGCAAATCTTGCGATTTACAAAAGCTTTCGATTTTCTTGACTTTGCAAGAGCATTTAACCGAAATGAAAACGGATGATGAGTTCGATAAAACGAAAGAAAAAGCTGGTGAACTATGTCTGTCTTGGGGAATTACGCCATAATTTAAAACATTTCGAAGTAGGGCTCTTTTGGAAAATCCTATGTTAAAACAATAAATTTAAATACACAATATATTTTGGCACATTAAACAAATTCCGACCAAATACAAAAGTGATTTGAAGGTATGAGAACAATCATGGAATATTTTTCAATAATAACACCAAAGCGTTTATCAACAAGCACTACAGAAGAGATCCACACAGAATCCAAAAAGATAGTAGAAAAATATATAAGTGACTTATCGCAAGATTTAGGGTCTCAAATTTTTGAAAAGGAGTTTAAAATATTACAAGTATTAAAGAAATGGCAGACATTCTTTTGACTGATAGCTGTGAACTAGCTACTAGTTTTCCAGATGTAGGCACTATATTCATGCTTTTCCTAATATTGCCAGTAACGACAAATACCAATGAACGAAGTTTTTCGAAACTGAAAATATTAAAAAGTTATTTACGAAGTACCATATCCGAAGGACGACTAAATGGCTTAGCAGCTCTTTCAATCGAGAAAGAAACAGCAAGAAAATTGGATACTTCCAAAATTATAAAGGTTTTTGCTAATGAAAAGGTCAGGAGAAAAAATTTTTAATGTAACGCTGTATTTTTAAAAAATCATAGAGTATTTATGTTAAGCAATTTTTTTCATCTTCATGGAAAGGTTTTGTTTTAAAATTTATAATAAAAAGATTTTTGCTAATAAATATTAGAAATTTTTTGTGATATTCATTAAAAGTTATATTTTGATGTAATTTTGCATTATGTATGTTTATAAAACATTTATAAAGGCAAATGTGTTTAGTTTTTATTAAATTGTTTTGTATTTTTTAAATTCAATTAAAAACTAATGTGCTAGGAGCCCACTTTCTCAATTTTGCACCCGGGCCCATGAAAGGTAGTTACGCCACTGGATTTATATACTAATTTAACTATTATTATGTGAGCGAGAAAAGAGACAATTTTGATGCAATTGAAGTTCGCAGATTTTGAATTTTCAAATCATTAAGTTCTACAAAAAATCATTATTATAAAGAAAAACTCTTGGTAAGATCGCGAGTTAACGGGTAGTAGGTTAGGTTGATAAATTAATATGTCATCCTTAAACTTATGCCACCCTTGCATATATTTTCCTTTATCATGTGTATATTATGCAACCCTTACAACTTCCCATCAGTGCTTTGGAATTCTCAGTATATGGAAATAAAATAAGATGTTCATCAAGTATATTGCGAAAAGTTTTCAAAATAGTTTTATGAAAACATTTATTGAAATTTTAATAGAAAATTGTTTCCGAGCATAAAAAATATATGAATGTTTATGAAGGATACATGTCATTTCAAGATTTCCTCTATTTTATGCGTAGAAATAAAACCGTAACGCATAAATAATTCTCCGGTGGATGTATTGCTTTACGCCTCGGTTGAATGGACAAAAGTTTTGTAGATGCGACCAAAGCATATCTCATAGAAGGCTTGGTAGAGAAAAAAGAACGAAAGTAATACTATAACATACCGCATATAAAAGTAAAAAATCTTGAAAATAGTAAATAAACAATATTCCTCGACGTAAAAAGGATTAAAAATGAAATACGAAATATTCAGCGTAGAAGATTTCGTACTAGATGGAATAAAATCTAACTCAGCGTATAGCACGTGAAAAGTCTATACAACTGATATATGCTTTAATAAACAGGCCTTAAACTTTTATGAATAGCTTATTAAATCGATATTCTCTCCAATTTCTCAAAACAGTATCCTTTTGTCCTGCACAATCGATACTTGGTTTCCCAGGATACTTTTAAAGTAGACCTATTCCTACGCGTAATCAGGGGTAGAAAACAAAATCTTTAAAAACATATCGGATATAATTTTGCAAGATTAATTTATAAGATAGAAAAGGAATGCGCTTCCAAGTTCGCGGTATTGCACATACGCGCCAGCACACGGTTAGCGCCGAAACCATCCACTGCAGAAAACCATTTACATTCGATTATTGACGTACCATATACGTTCCAAAGCATGGAGCGATGCAATCAAGGCTTCGTAATTAAAGGTTAATTAACTTGCCGGTTTATGCAATCCTGGCCGTCCGTCGCTCGGCCTACTACGCAGGAAATTGAGTCTGCGAAATGCGTTTCTATTCGGTACAATGTCGCTGAGAGATGAGGAATTAGAAGGCTGCCTGTTGGCCCTCAGGGAACCGACACGTATCCAGGGCGCGTGAAACTCGATAAAAAAGGTTTCACCCGTATTCGTTTTGTTTTTAACATCGATGTGTACCAGGAACCAACAGAACACGGACTGTGCTCCACGTGAAAAGGTTAATTGCACCGAAAAAGGTTCCTTCTCTCTCTCATTCTATGGGTTAGTAACGGCATTTTTCGACTTTTGGGAATCTGCTGCGTGATTAAAGACGAACACACATGCTTAAATGACAGCTGAATCTGTTTTTATTTCTGATTCTGCTATAAATAAACTATATTCATGGGTGAATGATGGATAAGCCTAATTAGAATCATCGAAAGTTACCTGTTGTCTGACTTGTGAATTTAATTGTGTATTTGGAATTGTGAGAATGTTTTTTTTGAAAACTTTTTCTGCTTTCTTTATTCAGGTTTTTATTCTAAATTAGGCATAATTAAATTCCTAATGACATTATTTTACGTGATAAGTTTTATTTTTACTACTGAATGCGCCCTTGTCAATTAAATGATCTAATAATGAAATTATAACTAATAAAAATTATTGATTAAGACTAATATTTTCGTAAATATGCAATGACATACAATAAAGTGAAATATCTACGTTACTAACTCTTAGTAGGGACTCTCTCCACAAGGAATCAAAACATTTTATTAACACTGAATGGCAGTTGAATAAATTTAATAATACTAACTAAGATCACAACTTATTTGCATTATCCCTGTTTCATTTATTTATCAATTTTCTTATAATTACCCCATCTGTAAATTGAACTTGCGTTCTTTTACGAATAACTCGCTAACATTACGAACTGCAATCATTAACCTCCATGCCGACAGCTTTGTTCGAATCCTCGAATTAATAGTGGAAAGCATACACGTTATCCGCATTTATCTGGCCGTTCAGAACATCGTCAATTTAAAAAGCTGTAATTATTATTTGTTCTCTCACAAAAGTTTTCCGGGACCCTACTTATCTTTTGTGACTTTGTCACTTCTTATATTTTGCAATCTTTAACATCTTCATGACATCTCAATTTTAATTGTTTAAGTAATACCTTCAGGAAACGACTGATCTTATATAGAGGGTGGTGGAATTAATGTTGGGGTTTTAACGACAGAGAGAGGGAGAGGGACGATCTGTAACGCAGATACAATTCCAACTCATTTCCTGTAATGCGATAGTGCGCTTTGGTAAATAGGGTTCATCAGTCGGTATATTTAGTGACTCTAGCAATCTCATTATACGGCTCCCTGAATCGACTGCGCAGTGTTATTTATACCTTCCTGGTTTTTTTCCAAGAAAAAAACTCGTCATTTGCAGGTAAATGAGTGTCTGACCTTAAGTCAAAAGAGAGTTCTGATCGGTTGGTAGTTCACATCATCAACCTGCACCTTTTCCTAATGATGCCTTCCTTTTTGTGATAGCTTGTGGCTTTTGGAAGGGCTTGCTCGGTTCTTTGGATGTCTATTTGAGTAATTTTCTTCTTTTTTCCCTGAATTAACTCTTCTGATCATCATCGTTAGTAAGCCTGTACGAGTTAACTATTTCTTCTCTCAGTTAACATCTGTGAATTTCCCATCTAAATCCTCTAAATACCCTCAAACTCCATACAATTCAAACACTTTAGGACTAGTATCTCTCATTACAAAAGTACGTTGATGTAACCTAAGAAAGAATCGCTTAATAACGCACGATGGCGATGGGTTTTTTAGGCGCGTTTCGCTTACAGCGTGAGCGCCTATTATCGTCGGTCGGTCCGTCCGTCCGTCCGTCCGTCTGTCCGTCCGTCCGTCCGTCCGTCCGTCCGCATGTTCGTTCTCGGCTTCTACCGAACGGATGTTTATGAAATTTGATATTAAGGACTTTCAATCAAATATAATAAGAAAATCGCAAAAATGAATCACGTACGCCAATCAGGGGTACCACTTTACTAGAGACAAAAAATTAAATTTTCGTCATATCTCGTAAACTATTGTTCATATCAAAATATTTTTCAAATAAAAGTTGTAGAACTGATAAAGTAGAGTATTTCCTTTTCTATATATTTTCATCGTAGGAGTAGCCGTTATCGAGAAAATCAAACAAGAAAGTCTTAAATCGAGTTGAACTTAGAAAATTTCTTGCATGGTTACTTCATTGTTGCTAACATAAACAATCTCCCAAACAAACGTTTAATTTCCTTACGTGTGCATGTAAACTATTACATAGGAAGAAAATGGATTATTTATGATGAAGAAAAGGACTTTAAAACGCTATTTCCCTTACGTACAGGTATATAATTGCTTTCTAATACTCCATTGCACGAAACGCGCCCCATTTGTGATACGTTGTACGCTTTCCTAACTTGTTTTTCCTAAAATGGAATTGTTGGAACATTTTATTTTTTGCCACATATTTTATTACTATAAATCGTTCGCCGCAAAATATATTAAGAGTCGCTGTTGCAATAAACTCGAAGCGATGGATCCACGCATAAGCGTCGGTTGAAAATCCTTGAAAACAGTGGGAAAGTTGTGACGCCATCACAAATTCCGGAATTTTCCCCGTTGATTCAGCCGAAGTGCCTTTGTCCTCCAAGGCGATGATGGAAGAGAATCATCTGGAGTTTCTTATTTTTTGCTCTTCACGCAAAACATAATCGTTTCGCAACGGCAGAGGCTACAGCGGATATCTTCGCGTGACGTCAGACCATAAGGAGGGATTGAATGGTAAAGGAATCGGCCCAAGTCTTTTCTATGGAATTGTGTGTGTACGTGTGTGTGTTATATGACCAAAGTTATAATCAGCTATACGCTATCTAAATTAGGTTATGGAAAATAAGTCCTAGATATTCCTCGTACCTCTTCAAATATTTTCCATCGTCGCCTTGAAGGGCATACGATAATTACGTGGATTGACGATGATATTATATTTTACTTGCTTGAATAGAAAGTGAAATTATAAAATGGCTATCCCTTTATTCTGTTCCCAGAAACTGGTGGCTCTCAGCTGCTTAAAGAGATGAAGCTCATGGTGAAATTATCCACTATTGTCTTGACTGACTTCAGATATCTCCAATGTTTACGATGCCATATGTTTTACGCTGACAATCTTATGCTCTCGGATGACTAAATTCCGTTCAATTCAATAGTAACCGAGTTTGTCTTGTGGCTGAACTGAAATTGTCACAATGAGTATCTCTAATAATTTAAGTGCTGGTAATGGTAGAAGGGTGGTTCCCAATGTTTGTGTCGCGAGTTCTAATCATGCCGATGTCATATTTGTATGTGATCGTCTTTCTTGTCGTTATTATGCTCACTGTAAAAGGTAGGCAACGTTTTTGTATGAGCTTGTTTAAATAATGGTAACATTCCTTTAAAATGTTTATTTTTTTATCGTGTTAAATTGCCTAAATTTCCTCGTTTTTCTCTCCAAGAAATTCCACCTTTTTCCCCGCATCAGCGAAGTATTAATCGTTTGAAATAAATCCTCGCGTAAATCTCCTCCCGAAGATCTAGAATTCCGTACGTGAAAATCATCTCCAATTTTTCTAACTTTCGATGTGATCCAACCGAATCCATCCATCTCCATCTAAAGATCTTCCCTTTCATCGTCTTGTAACTCTCCCACTCCGTCAGGCTGTCCGGGGATCCCCCAAACTCATCTTCCAACCTCTTCCGCTTCTTTCTCAAGCTTGCATCCTTCGATAACCTCCTTCAACATTCTCATCCGTCTCCGAAATCCCTCCTGATGAAACTCAATTTTTCTCGCCTGATTCCGTTTGCTTCCTGGTTTAATGATCGCCATTCAAGAAAATATCGCTGAAATGTCTTTTCGACATATTCGCTGAAAAATGGTTATGAGCTGAATTAAATTTGTAATTAGTTTATGTATTAGTTCAAGCATTTTGGAGGAATCCATGTCAATGCAAAAAATGCATTCCTAAATCAGTGCTGTGGATATTGATATTATATACAGCAAAATCTGTTTTTCCCATAGGAAATATAACACAACTAGTCATTCTTTCTCTCAGTGATTATTGCCCCGAAACCCATATAAATCATTGAAAATGATCAAAATTTTGCATGAGGTATCATTTCTAATTTATGCTAACATTTATGCTAACATGAATATTGTCTCTGAAAATTTCGTATTATGGTCTTAATCACTGGTGAGCAAGCTTTTTTTTTTACTGAGGGCCAAATTCAATAGCTCAAAACCCTTTGCAAGCTACAAGCAAAATGTGACAGTGAATTTTATATTAAATTGAGTAAATCCTTATATGCCTTTTTTAATTTCATTCAGTTTGTTTTTGTTAGATTGGCCATAGTGATCTACGAGTTGCTCGCTCACTACTAGTCTAAATGAAAGGTAAAATAACTCTATAACAAATTTTCATTTTGATAGCAAATTTAACCAAGGTTTTGATATGTTAGTCTCTTTATGAGATGCGCAGCTGTTCAGCACGGTGCTGCCTGGTATGAAATTTACACGAGTAAGCCACTTCGTAGTTACGAAGTTGATTTCGTGTATAGCATCTTGTCTCCAATCCCTACGTAACATAATTTCTAAATTACTTGCGGATAGTTTTCGTATAAAAAGATACAGCAGTACATGACATACATTATCCTTTAAATGAAAGTCATTTTTATTGGTTCATAATTCCTGGATAAAATTGTTTTTTCTTCGCATTGCTAATCCAAAGTTAGTGGATGCCATAAATTAAAACGTTCAAATGCAAGTGGTCAGCTTTTATATGACTTCGGAGAGTTCCGGGAAAACTTTGAGGAGCGAGGAAGGAAGGCGGAGATAGAGGAAGATATAGAGAGAGGGATATATAGACCACTGCATTTTCGGAGGAAAGATGGAGTTTTAGGAAATCCCCCCTTCCGCCCTTTGTCTCACTCATCACCCACCCCTTGAGGCAGCGTACGATATCTGCACGAAGACCCAACGGAGTTGACGGCAGGAAAATCTTGGGTTATTCCACGTCTTTAGCGGCCGAATTTGTCTTTTAGGAAAAACCATAGGTCCTGTCCCTTCATCCGTCCCCGTTCCGTTCTCTCGTCCCTTCTTCCCTGCTGTGCCAGTCGGACCGATCAGCAATTTCTCTCGTAAAGTGCCTTGGGACATAAGAAATGAATTATAACTACGGGATGGATCGCATGCCTTCGAGTGTCCCGAGGATATTTGACCTCCCCCGTCGTTCCGCAACCTCCTTCCGTTCTCTACCCCGCGTTTCGCTTCTCGTTCCTTTTCCGCTCTATCCACGGTCCTTTAACGTTTCCTTCCTGTTATCTTCACGTTCATTTTTTCCGTTCCTCTCGGTCTTTTTTCCGTTACCCTCGTTTCTTTCCGGGTCCTTTTCCCGTTCCTTTTCCGTTCCTCTCGACCACCTTCCTCACATTCCCACAATCCCTTCACGTTCCCCTTCCATTCTTTTTTTATCATTCCTTTTCTTGTGTCTCCCCTGATCCTTACCACGTCCCTCCCCGCTCCCCCTAACCTCGCTTCTCCGTTCCACCCACTTCTCCCACGCTCTCCCCTCCCTATATCTCTTTCCCTCGTTTTCCCTCCCCGATGCTGCGGATGTGTCTTCCGGACGTCCGATTAAGAGGGTTAAACTGCTGGCACAAGAAGTTATGCTTTTGGCTTCTGCGAAATGTTTTGCGGTGGATCCTATTTTTCACAAGATAACCGTTTTACTATCGAGCTTTATTATTGCATGGATACGGATAAAAATTTGCGACTCCAGTGATTTAATTTAATTTTAATACAATTTCAGATCAACCTAAAGATTGGACTGCTTTTATATATACTGTTGGTCGATTAGGGTTCAGTAAATGAAGACTAAAGATCAAATATAAGTCATATAGTTCCATATATGTACTTGTTAAGTTGTAAGGGAAAAAAGAAGGGGTTCTTTTGGTCAAGATCGTTATCTAATATTTTTTCAATTTACTAATAACTAACCAAAAATTCTTTTCTTGTTAACAGAAAATTAACTAAATTTATTTGAACTTCCTATAGGCAAAAATATCACAATTAATGCTTTTCGTAGGTATTATCATAAATATTCTTGCATTAATCAACCTTTTAAAAAAATTATGCATTCTTACAAAAAATAAAACTACCAAAATATCTAAGATATTTTGCCTAATATGATTTACTTAAAATGATGCATAGACTGCATAGACCTAGAAGTTTGGCTAATAATTTAATCGCGTCAGATGATTCATAGGAAATAGGTTTTCAGAATTCGATATACACTCCTTATGCAGTAGAAGACTGCATAGATAAACAACAGCTGTGTAAAAAATTCCACAAAGGAACTAGGTATACGGCATATCCAACCATTTTTATCACTAATTATATCTACCGCTATATTTCTGACGTAGCGAGGAGCAGTAGAAAATATTTGGAGAACAATCTCAAAAAATATGTTACATAAATTTCATTTAGAAATGTATTCGTGGTCGACTCGTGAGTAAAAGGTTTTTTAGAGGCAGAAGTTATACCACCAAGGAATACGATACGATATTGCTTAAGTGAAATTTTGAGGGAAATAAATTCACATAAGCGTTTTATTGACACGCGCCAAGATGACGACATAGTCCTCAGTGAAACAACAATTAACTGCCAGTTGCATCGTTGCTTGGAATTTGGTTGTAGAGGTGAAAGGAGATAATAAGTAAAAGCAGTGATTTCTGCGGGCAATAGTTTTTAGTTAACAAATATAATTAAAAGGGCTTTATTGTACTAAATTAATCGAAACGTCGTAAATTTCAATAAAATAGCTTTCCATCTTCATTCTTGTTTTTTTCATTTCACGGTATAGAAGGCGATTTTTTATTCTCTCCATTTCTCTCGTTTCCACAGTTTCAGAATTTCTCATTGTTAAAATCTTGAGAAATACTCGTTTTTGTATGGCATCAAACAAATATACGTATGCTAAGTCGGCTTGGATTCGGATTGGTCTTACAACTGTCCAAGTCTCAAGTTTATATCTTAATTCTTATTAATTTATTAAAGCGATGTAAACGTAATATAGTATTTCTTATGGGATGTTTTGAAAAATTAATTACCACATAACTTTTTCGCATTTCAAGTTTTTCATATTTTTCCTGATGCTTTCACATACCTGCCAAGTTTCAGATTCTCCCCTCTTCCATTTCCATACCAGTGTTTCGCACGTAAGAGTACGTACAAAATTTATATATAGGATTCCTACAAAATAGGACAATTTCTGAAATCATACCACTTTGAAACAATCTGTATATGGAACAAACATGAGAAAATATCTTTATTAATGCTAGGTTTTATTTTAACAAATTATCGATAGAGCGAGGTTGCTGGTACCTACAATTGGATTTTTCCTTAGTTCACTCAATTATACTTTCATATATAGTTTTCCTCGTCAATTTTTTCATACAGATAGTCTTCTGATTTGTCTTCCGGTTGTTTTCTCAATAATTACGATTCTCGTTTAATAAAATCATCACATCTCATACATCTTAAAAGTTTATGAGATTATAGTTTATGAAGTATCTTCAACGAACTGACGGGGTTGTTTTAGCATTGTAGGTTAAAACTTACTCATATATTTGTTGATTAATGTTACATTTGGAGTGAAAGAGCCGAAAGCTGTCGATAAAACCACCGTGAAGCTTGGTTTAAACTTCACTGATATTCAGACGCTGGCATTGTCATTTCATCTCGTAAACTGATTAATCAAGTGCATTATTAAGCTTTGTGGCACGGTAAAATTTCAGGCGGTAATTCATTTAAGCTCCGGACGTGGATTTTTGATTTTAGCACGCAGTGATCTAAAAGGGGAAAATCATCTGCTGCGATTAACGGATTACAGGTTTAATCAAGGTGATTTTTGTGAGTTTTTCATTCGTAAATGCTTTATCGCGCCCTAACATAGCGGACGGGATACAGAATCATTGGATTACAAATGAACGTCATCACCTAGGTTTTCTACTAAAGAGTTGATCAAAAAATAAATCCAGTTTTAAAAAGAAAAAGCGACAGCCGTGATTAGTTATCGGTGACTTGAGCTATTCGACGGCATTCCTTCATAAACGCTTTTCACGTATGAATCGAAATTTTATTTTAAATAGCGCCTGCGTACATTTTAATTCATGGCGTTAATCAAGCGTTTCAATTGTGTACAAAAACTCTGGAAAATATTTCCATTTGAATGAATAAGAGAAAATAATTATTTTTAGTCTGAAGCGTGACAGTTATTGCAAGATTATAAAATTAAAGCAAGCACATTCATTCTAAAATTTATTTCGTCACTTTATATATTAGTAGCAATTTTTGTTGATTTTGTGCGGTTTTTACTGACCGTAATCGCAAATATTTCTTCGTGTTCATCAGCTCCTTTCATACCTAAAAATAATAATACTTCAAAAGCTAGTGAAAAGTTTACACACAAAATCGACCATTTTGACGAGGTTTCAAAACAGCTTAAATTTAAAAAAAAACAAAACACTGCGTCGTAACCGTAAATCGCCACAGCTCGAATAAGCCTCCCCGCTTCAAATTTTCACCCTTTAACGTACGTGTCATTCATCCATCGGTGACACTGACGCTTTGAGACGGCCTAATGGCTTTATAGCGCACTGATAGACGATGGCATAGATTTTCAGATTGGGGAAAAAACTGCCGAAATATTAAGTGCCGTGGTCGTACGAACCCGCGTCTTGCAACCCCAAAAAAACATCTCTGACTCACCCTCACCCCTTTCCCAAATACGACGGAATAAACTGCTTTAATGGTGATTGACCCGACGGGAAAAAAGAAAAAAAAACATTTTAAAAAATCGTTCGCAAGGAAGTGAAAGTGAGTAATAATTGGGTTTTTTTTTATTAAAGATTCATTAAAATGCTTATATAGCTCGAATGAGCATATCCTCTTTTATCCCAAAAACGGAGATTGGAATCCGTAAGTTGATTAACGGATTCTTTTTTTTTTCGCTCAATTTGTTGATCAACTCCGTTCCTCGACCTCTCACACTTATTTTAAGACAACTCGCGCTGGTTCTTCGAAATAATATTTAAAAACACTTTAAAGTGATTTTGATTTCGTAACACCATCCTAAATATTAATTTTAAGATTAAAACAGTTAATATTGATTAAGTTGATTAATACGACTATCATAGCGCAATTTTTTTATTCATTATAACGGTTTTTCAGTATTTTAAGTGCGTGCTTTCGTAACAAGTCGGTGTCAGCTGGAGGAAAGCGTTTGCGTGTGTTTGGTAGAGATTTGTTCGTATTGTTGAGAAGAGGGACTGCGAGACTTTTTCTCCGAGTTACCTGGGTTCGAGGCTATATTTGATTTTTTCTTTCCTTAAGGAATTTTCGTCTAAAACGGTCTCGAGACTCTAGATTTTTATCTCCAAAATTATGTCATGATTATGTGTCCTTGCTGACATTTTTTCGTGGCAAATGTTGCTCTCGCTTCGAATATTTTTTTATTTGATACCTCCCAAGTCATACATAAGAGCTAGGGAGAGAAAATACGGTTTTTGAATTATTTTTCACCAAAATAATCGTCTTTGCGATCAATGAAAACAAAATAACGGTCATCTTGATTGGATTTTCTTTAGACCGCGCGTTTTTCTTTTCTTTTTCAACTTGATAATCCTTTCCACGAATTATTGCCAAAATAAATACGGACAGGGAAGTAAATCCTTTTATAATTACATAACCTTTTGAAAAAATTGAAAATGTATTTATTTATTCACAATAAATTTTCAATTTTTATTTATTTTTCGTTTAAACAAATAAAAATTGAAAATGGGTCATTTGTTTCTGTTATCAAAATAAGTAAATAAAAAGGTGTAGAGTTCTAAATGGTGTTATTCCACGAGTAGTATTTCTTTTGTTGATAATGCGACGCTAATCAAAAAGATAGATTCTTTTTAAATAAACCCTACAATGATGGGTTCTGCGAAAGGGACTTAGGGATTTTTCCCCTAACTACTTCGTTCATATTCTTCTCATGCCGTTTCAGTCGAATATCATCTTCCTTCCGGTATGTTGAAGCTTATTGTTAATCCTTCCGAAACCCTTCTTGTAATCGTCACAAATGAACCATTCTATTGATCGTCTCCGTCTTAATTTTCCATTCTCTCCAACCCGTGGCAAACAATATCCTCTTGTTTTCTTACTGTCGCTTTGATTAAATTCCCCTCCCTTGAAGGAGTATGTTTTACTTTCCACTTACAGTTAGTTGTCTCCTGCAAACAGAAGATTTATATCTACGTCACACCCACGCGTAGAAAACCCTTAATCTACGCTCATTTTGAATTCTACGAGTCATTAAACAATTCATAAGTGCATGTCATACGCACACTTTTGAACTAAATCTCCCGTGTTTTCCATCTTAGCGTTTGGAAGCTGGGGAGATTTCGACTGTTTAATTATTCATCATCAAGTTTCTCGGATTTACATAAGCGAGGGATTTAAAACAACGGTCTCTTTCGAAATCCTTTTACTTTATCTTCCCATAACTATCTTAATAATGTCTCGAACCTGTGTTCTCATTTTTCTTTCCGCTTTCTTTATTTCATATCCTTCCTTAGTTATCTTTCTGCACCGTTTGTATCCCTTTCATAATCCCGCCCAACAATCTTCAGGTACTGCCGGATTGATTTAACTTTTCTCATCTCGTACTTGGCTCTTTACTTTCTCTTCCGTTTTTTCTACTCGTCAATTTTATTTGTTCCATTAAATTACAAGCTCAACAATCACGAATGGTGTTTCCTAAAAATAAAATAAGGCTTTTGCAATATCGCGCTTCATATAAACTTTAATGGATTTCTTATTCCATCCTGCGGAAGGGACGTATAAGCAGTTGGCCCCCTTGGCGCTCTTTGTTAGAATAGACAAATTCTGGCACCTGGTTTCTCTCCTCAATTCTAATATTATCCCCCTGATTGGCTGGCAACTATCCATGTAAAGCACAGGGTGTTAATAAACCTCTTAGTATGATAGGAGCAGGCAGAAAATGCATAATACTTGATAGTGAAGGAGAAGTCCTAATGCGTTATACTACTCCGCGTCTTCCTTTTCTGTGTAATTTATACTTTCCCTGCTTGTGTGGTGGTGTTGACGATTCGTAAGCATTATGCTCGAACACAAATGTTCTCTCTCCTCATATGGTCACGAATTATTTATCAGACTGCAAATAAGTTTTCCTAGTTTACTGTATTAATTATCAGAATTCACAATACGCTTCTACGTCATTTTAATTAGAGTTAGATACTCGCACTTCTGCTATTATTATAATAAAGTTCGATTGAACCATTCCATTGATAGAGCGCTCGGTACCTCAGAATGACTTCCTTCAACAACTCACCATCGAAGAAGCCGAGTCCTACCCCAAGGCGGCGAAGGTCTTATTACACGACTTCTACGTGGATGATTGTATTTCTGGCACACTGACCATTGAAGAAGCTCTACTTTTGCAGAAAGAACTTATGCAACTCTTGAAGGATTTCTATTACGCAAGTGGTGTTCTGACCACTCAGCCCTACTTGAATGTTTTCCTGAAGAGCTCTGAGAAACACAACTACAATTACAACTCGACAATGAAAACATCAAAACACTGGATCTGTTAGGCACCCTGCAGCAGACCAGTTTCAGATTGTAAATGTACTCAAGACCACAACGTCAAGTGCAAGTGAGAACACCATCACCAAGAGAAAGGCCCTCTCTATCATTGCATCTATTTTCGACCCTCTAGGGTTAATTAGCCCTATTGTAATTCGGTGTAAAATGTTTCTCCAACAGTTGTGGCTGGAAAAACTAGACTGGGACAACAAATTTACATCAGAACTGCTCGAGTGCTTGCAAACTCTGTATGACCAGATCCCACTAGTAGACAACATTCGGATCGATAGGTTAGTACTTGTGAGAGGTACACCAGTTGATATCCACATCCACGGGTTTTCGGACGCTTCCGAACGTGCGTGTAGGGCCTGTATTTACATACGGTCAACCAGTCAGAATGGGGAGACAGCTGTCAAGCTCTTATGCTCGAAATCTAAGGTTGCACCATTGAAACGGATTTCGCTTCCTCGCCTGGAATTGTGTGATGCATTTTTACTGGCACGATTATTTAGTAAGGTTGTAAAGGTACTCAACATGAATATCAGTCACAGCTACCTGTGGACTGACGCTACGCTAGTGTTGGCGTGGCTCTCCGCAGCTCTGACAAGATGGAAGACGTTCATTGCCAACAGGGTCTCTCAGATTCAAGAAAACACTTCAATAGCTGAGTGGAGACATGTCGCATCGCGGGACAACCCAGCTGACCGTATATCAATAGGTGTCAATCCAAATGCTCTAGTGCAAAAATCACTATGGTGGAACGGACCAGCATGGCTCCCGGAACCATCAGCTTCATGGCCTAATACAGGCATTCTTCCGGCATCACACGAAATGCCAGAACAACGTAAGACTGTGACTGGCCTGGTCACAACACATCGAATTAACAATTAACTAGAAAGGTGGCAATTTATTATTACTAGTTGGTTTACATTTAAGAAACTTTTATTGGCATTTAACATTATAATACTAATTAAAAAAATAACGGGCTTATTTATTTTTAAAATTTAAAAATTAAGATTTTTCTGATGTTTTTGTATCTCTTTACAACTGTTTGGTTTGAAGTATGTACTGATAAAACTCGTTGCTCGACATATTCAAGTTTACAAAGAACTGTAAAATTGACTACACTGTAGATGTCCAGTAGGTTCCTTTCCTTGCTCCATTAGCTGGTCATTAAGTAGAAAATGCGTTTTACGTGTGCACTGTGCCGTAATACTGAATACAAATTCGCATATGAGTAGTAGCTCAGAGAACTGTTCATGGGATTCGATTTTCTGAGGAACACTTGGCTATTTCTCATTGTGAATTTTCTTATTCCAATCTTCACCATTTGACTGGAGTCTTGTTCTGTGATTTTCTTTAAAATGTTCCAATGACAACTGGATATCATTCACTCCTAATCCTCTTTCGTTGGGATATATGCAGGTTTATATGACTTATTCCCATGTTGGAACTCTGATAAATGACACTCATGCAAAAGTGTTAAAATGCTGGAGAGGTGAAATCCATTTCATTAGAATATCATAACAGGTCTGATAGAACAATTCTAATTCTGTAAATAACTTCTTTTTCATGGATTCAGAAACATTATCCCTACAAATAATATATTTTACACTTAAAGGCGAAATATTTGTTTCCAGTCTTTGTTTCACATAATCTGCAGTCTCCTGTAAAATTGACAATATCGTACTTCGATAAATTTTTTTCTCTTCCTTCGATTTGCATAATATTTCTGTTGAAAATACTCATCAGACTGTAAACCAAGTGGAGATACGCTTCACTTAATGGATCATTAAAAATATTCCCAGGGTTTTAGTGTTTATTTCAGATAGAAAGTGTTTTCAGCGCATCATACAGCTTAAGAACCCTGTCTACTGCATTGGCTAATGAAAGCCAGCGTGTTTTTGTGTGTGAGAGGATTGCTTGATATTATACGCGAAAAATATGACAAAAATCCTTAAGATTCTCTGTTCGCACAGTGAAGATGCTGAAATGCGAAAATAGTTTCACAGCAATCACTTCAACATCAGTAGATAGTACGTCAAATGCAGACTGCATTGTATTGTGTAACACGTGCAGGCTCAATTTGTGAATGACTCCATAAGCTGATCGGGTTACAATACAATATAACATTCCTTGATTTATTTTTTCCCCTAGGCACAGCCCTAAACTTAATAATACTGGAAGAAGTGTAGGACCATTTCCTCAGTAGGCTTTTTGAGAAGCTATTTGTAATTGCTCAATTTATGGGCTGTTCATTCATGCGATCTACACATTCACACCTTGGGGAAGGATTAGTGAAACTCGGTTCCGACAGAGGACATTGAAAAGCTAGTCGAACAGAGGGACGCTGTTTAACTTCCCTTTCGACAGATAAAGTGCCGACTTGTATATTCTCCTCACAACACTGGCCAAGGGAAAGTCAGCACTCGAACAACTCCATCGTCTCTCTATCAACAATTCCTCTGCGTAAATTTACAGCATTTCACTGAAATGGTCGTCATTTGCACCACTAATTACTCAATATCCAATTTAGTTGCAATTGAAAAAAATTAATATTTCTTAAATGCGAAGGCGCTTTTATTTTCAATTCACCGATTAAATTACGTATCTATCGATCTCATAATCTCTCATATTTAGAACATATTAATTGATTTGAGCCGAGTTTGACACATCAAATTTGCGTTTCAAATGAAGTTGTTCAATTTGACGTATTTTTTATAAATAACTCGTTTGAATTTTGTTAATAATATTTCAGTCCTAAAAGATAATGAATAACTCGAGATAATTAGATATAGATATTAGCTAAATATAATTTACTTTATCATGTGTCATATCGTATCGATTAATTGATGCGCTCATTGAATAACCAATTTAATTAACCGTTACTCAGATTGTAGACACTTTATAGATAGAATCGGAATTGGAACATCTAAATATGCTTTCGTAATTACTCTTTAAAATCATTTATTATTTATTAACAATTTTGTTTGATTCCAACACGGTGTAATTTAAAAAGCGTTTTCCATTGCTCGCTGTAACGTCGGGCTCTGAATAGACCGAGACAGAATTTAAACTGGCCTCCGTCTGCAAAACGTAAATTGCGCGGAAGGGGAACATTTCAGGCTTTTCGCTCACCCAGAACAGAGCACCCTGTCCGTCGGCTGGAGACCAGATTAATGCTGATTCCCCGAATCCTCGCCTCACCCCTGCTTGTCCGTGAAGTGCGCGTGGGAGTATGTGTGTTTGAACATCTGTCGGTAGACGATATTCATCATGAACCCCGGCCGAGGAAAAAATAGACATCACACCAAAGCAGTACGGTTATGAGCGAGGGGGAGAGCAAATATTCTCGTCTACTCGTCCGTGACTAGTGAAAAATCAATTCTGACGAGCAAAGATATACCCTTTATTATTCTCCTGATAATTATTTGTTTCGAGTTGGTTCGTTTTTTTTTCATTCTAGATTCATATTTAGAACCTGCTACTCTAAATCGGTCCTTTTTTAAGGTGAAAATTGTAGTATTTTCCAGAAATCGAACCTGAATCTTCTCTTTACCTGACGGATGCTTTATTGTTGAGCTACTTCAGAAGACCGATCACTTATTCCCGAATTAGAGGACTTCTGTGTAGAACCGCGATAAATTTCATCAAGGACTTCAGCATATCACTTAATTTTCACACATAAACCTGTGGAGGAGTATCACGCCGAAGTAGATGAAAAAGATATATTTCCGATAATTTTCATTTTTAAAATGCATAGTTTATGGAATTAAACTGGTGACACCTGCCGATGAGTTTTTAGTCTCCGCGATAAATATTTCTTTATTTTATGAAAAAATAAACAACAAATTAATAAATGTCATATCAGTCATATAGCATAAGCTCATATATTTCGCATCCTAAATCCGATGCACACCTCAATACATTACTGTGCATTTTTTGAAGTCTTCCCAATCAATGGGATGAAATCGTGGAGCTCAGCTCGGCCATTCATTTTAAAGCAGCGGTATTTAGCGTGCGTTGTCTTTTATTAAAAGCCTCTAACCATCGCTGTTTTTTTACTCTTTATTATTATTTAGTACCGTTGGAAGGGTAATACTGGTGATGAATCTACGGTAACGTGTTCTTTCATTTTGCATTGAATGCCAGAGACAAGGCGAGAGGCGATAGATTGCTCTGGACGGGAGGAGGAATGGATTATCCGTTGCACCAACTCTCAATTCCTTCCCAACTCCCACGCTTCGGCCCACTCATTCGAAAGCCAGCTCCCGAATCCGATAAACGATTTCCCGAGCGAGATAGTGATTTCATCCTGCCATATAGGGTACTTACTTCTACTGGGATTAATTCCCACAAGTTCCAACGGCGTTTACGGTGGTAACCAGGATAGATCTTATCTTCAATCTTTATGTTCAAAATTCGTCAAGTTTATGCCCGGAAAAGGTACATAATTTTAGGAATGTTATCGGTATGTTCATAATTTGTTTAAGCACAACTCGCGGCTTGTATCAAATAGGTAATATATAAAGCTATTGCCACCATAAAATGGTTAGAAATTTCAGTTAAAAATATCCCGTTATCAGTAGCACTATTATATTATAATACTAGTAGACGGTGCTTGCATTCTGCAAGCATTCCAGTCTACTTTAAATAATGGGGTTAAAAAACCCCTAAAAATTAGAATTTTCACGACGTCAGATTTTCCCCATTGGTTGTGACTAAAAACCTATAATCGTCCCAAATTTGAAGCATCTAGGTCATCTGGAAGTGCGTCATAATTTTTACCCTCTTATGGGGCAATAATGGGGCAAAACCGCCCCTAAAAATACAATGTTAAGAATTCTATATTTTTTCAATGTTTATTGCAAATGCTACTCATTTATGGCAAACTTTTATGCTGTAGCACCTCTAGAAATGCATTAATATTGATTTAATTGTTTATATTTTATGAATTTTTAACGGTCACAATAATAAACTTCATTGTAATTTTCAATGTTAATTACCGCTGTAACGCCATTTCCTAACTTTCTCAAATTTTTCAGCTCCCTATCTCAACCGAATGTACATAAACATTAGTCAATTTGTTTAACTAGTATGAATTTTTAACGGCCAAATAAATAAACATTTTCAAATTTCTATAATCCCGTTTTGGTTTTAAAAAATTTCAGCATTGTAGCTCATTTATAAATGCCTAAACCATGAAATATTTGTTTAAATTTTAAGATTTTTTAACGGCCAAGGAAATAAACGTAATTTTCGATTTTTTCTGTCGGTTTTTCCACTAGACCTACCTAAGTACCAAATTTCAAGTTTCTAGCTTATTTGGAGATGCCTCATAATTTGTATCCTCCTATATATATATATATATTTATATATCATGTGTAAGAAGCCTCAATATATTATAGATATAAGAGCAGAATTTATCTTTATCTGGATATTACCAAAATTACATTTCGGCCTACCGTCAAGAATCCGTCTTATAACATCAATATCTGCTAAAAAGTGCATTCAAAATTTTCGTATTGTTATATTTCGTTGCAGTTAATTAACGCGTTTCATTCATATTTCGGATGATTTCAAAATATGTAAATATGGTAAAATTAGGCGAAGTACTGACACATGATCTTCTTAATTATAAATTGCCAAAGAGCTGCATCGTACAAGGGTCTCTTATGTACGGATTAAAAGGTCAGTTACCTTTTATAAACTACGAATTATTTTCTCAAAATTAAGATCATAAGGCACAGAAAAATGCATACGTATTTATAATAGCTGACATTTAATTTGTATTGACAAATAAATATAAGAAGCAATTTTTCATGAGTGCTTGCGAGTCAATCGATTTTCAGGGCAGCCATCTGAATACCAGCAGCTCTTTTTTAAAAAGATATTTGCAAGAAAAAAACCAACAGAATGAACAGAAAAATAATAGGTGATTTCAAGTCTTAAGAGAGAAGAATGGTATTCGTTCGTCGAGCTGATGGTTGAAAGCGAAGGTGATTTATAGATTTGTCCTTTGTTAAACTTTGTCACTATCAAGCTGGCGAAAGTGATGTAATTCATCAAACCGGGACGATCCACTCATAAAACCAGATATGGGATTGTAAGTGATTTGTAGGACCTAACAAAATCTTTCGCACAGGGAATTAATGTTCCCTCCCTGAATTCTTGTCTGCTGTATCGAGAATTTTCGTGCGACGAGGGATTAAATCGCATGATTTATTGGAAATCAGGTGAACGGTGGCAGTTTCTGTAAAAAAAAATATTGAGCTTTTAAGACTTTATCCGGAAATAATGAAGAAATATGTCCTTATGACCAGGTTGAATAAGATAAGTTCAGCGCAGTAACTGATCGCTTCGGGGAAAAATATATCTTAGTTTGTGAATCAGAAAAAATGACTTTTTGCTACTTGGTATGCGTCGAAAAAAAAACCTAAAAACTCATAAATGAGGCTTCAATCTTTCGGTTTTCTTTTCGGTCTCTTGATGTTTCTTGGTATCAATTTGATGCCGCTAGACGTTCAATGCTGATCGTTTCTTCTAGAAATATTACCCATCCATTGCCATGTTTTTAGAATCTTGCAGAGTTGTACACAAAATTCGCATTTGGTTGTTACGGCTATTGAGACATCTAAGATAGGTGCTTATTTTCTCAGTTTTTTGTATTTAAGCGGCTAATTCTCGAAAATTATCAGACATAAGACGAACTCAAAAATTCTGTAATGAATTACGCGATAATCCCATGCAATTAAAGAATATTGTTAAGTCATTAAGTTATTTTCTTTAACCTATTTTTGATTTTCTTCCTCTTTAACAGTTTTTCATATTTTTCATCACGGTGAATTGGAACCTAAAACTCCAAAACACAAAATTATTTTAATTTAAAGGAAATGGCACCCGTTAACTAACACAAAATTACTCGGAAACATTAAAGAAATTCAACTCGATCTCACTTCCGTTTTTTTTTTGAGCTTAAACTCGTGTTTGGGTACATGCCTTGGGAGGAACTAATTATAATCAACGCCCTAAGACCACCTCCGTCACTTCATTTTAACTTTCCTTACCTCGTGTTCAAGCGTTTACGCGTAAATTTTCGCACGGCGTTACTTTCATTCATTCGCCCACGTTGTTTGGAAATATCCGTGTCTGCTGACTTTCACTCTTTCCTTCTCTCAATTTCACTCTTCATACCTCTCTAACGCTCCTTTTGTCCTTCTATTCTCTCCTAATTTCGCCCTAAATAAAGCCGTTTGTTTGTCTGTCTGTCTGTCTGTCTGTCTGTCTGTCTGTCTGTCTGTCTGTCTGTCTGTCTGTCTGTCTGTCTGTCTGTCTGTCTGTCTGTCTAACTCTTGTTCTCTCTTAAACTCTCCATCCTTCCCCTATTGTAGTCTCTCTCTATCTCCACCTTTCTCTCTCACTTTATCTCTTTTCTGCTGTACGAAATGGAGGCAGGAGCTTGCCCAGAGGCTGCCTTAAGGAGTGATAAATGTCCAACATAGGCACCAGTCAGTTTTAGAGCCGGAGATAGATAGAGAGGAAAGGGGGAACAGCCCTTGGCTATGGCCTCCACACGCCAAAGAGGTAAAATTGGCCGGACCTAAGCAAAGCGAATAAGGATTTCTCTCCCCGCGTGAGACGAAACAAAATTCGTGCGGACTGTTCATGAATAAACACAACTCTTGCTCAGCTCCGAAATGGGAAGGAAGGCGGAAAGGTGTAGTTACACGCGGTTATTGCCTCCACTCTCTCTCTCCCTTCTTCTTCTTCTCTAGTTCTCTCACTCCTTTCCTACTCCAATCCTGGAAAGTAAATTTTCTTGGCGGTCTGTTAATGTTCCCTGTTTATTCTCGAGAGTGGGTCAATCAACCTTTCCCGCTTCCGCTCTCCAAAATTTGATCAAAATCGAGGGCGTGTACACTTGAATTATTCGCGGGGCTATAATTAAATTTGATTTTGATTCCAGAAACTCCACCTCTTCGCCTCGCCGTAATGAAAATTCCGTTTTCCTTAAGCTCCTGGTAAACCGATAAAAGTTTAAGATTGTTTTTTTTTTCCTCGAGCGTCCATGCCCTGAATTTGAATTCGGTGTTATGCTTGTTTGTCCGTTGTTCGAGGAAATCGTGACGGAAAATACTCGTGAGTTTGAATTACAGCTTGAGTGGTGTAAGTAATAATTCCTATTTTAAAATCGTTTCCGCCATCGATGCATCTGTAAATCCAGTTTTAATCTCAATGGAAATTTGCGTAAATTTTAATCTAAAGGAAATTTTTGTCTGTAAAATAAAACAATTTAGCTCTAGGTTTATGTTCCGCTAAGGAATTTAAAGAAAAAGGTTTTTGAAGTAAAAATTAAGCTTAATGTAATTGATCCTATTGTAATGCGATGTTTATAGCGCAAAAATCTCTCATTTGAATGATGAATTTTCATTATTATAATATTTTTTCAGCTTCTGTTCGAGGTTACTCTAATCAAGAACTCTTACCATTTTATAATACTATACAGTTTCAGTTATAACGCTTAAAATATTAATTCATTTATTCGGTTTGAAATGTTATCACAATCTCACTAATACTTAGGTGGAACTAACGATTAACGTTAAATAGTCGCCAAAACGTGTCTGCGACAGTTAGGAATTTTCAGCTGTAATGTGTGCATTCACGGCTTCTTAAATGGCCAAACTCTCCATAATATATTATATATCCGGGAAATACAACCTGTTCCATTTCTCCTCTGTTACTTTATATATTTACACGAAAAAAATGATAAACTAAAGCTTATTCTTATAAGTCGCAATACTTTTAGGCAAATTTTTGTGGAAGTCTTCGGAGAACATGTTACGTTATCTTAGCTTTTTGAGAAAAAAATTTCGAGTCTTTTGCGTATGACATAATTTTCGTGAATAAAACATCATGAACCAAAAAATTCATCACGTTTACCTTGAAAAGCTGAAAGCTTTAATCTAGATCAAAGAGTGCTAAACCAACGAAAGGTAAAAATCACGCGATTCCGAGAATAAACGTAAAGCAGATATTGCACTCGCGTGTTTTCAAATGCACTCAATGTTGACCTTAATATCCGAAGGCGTCACTCGCTGTCACTAAGAGATAAGCCGCCGCGAAACGGAGAGATAACTCTGCTGCAAGAATAATAAAAGCGAACCGAGTAATTATAGCTGGAAAGAACGAGACTCGGAGGAATTTTAGCAGAAAAATCCAGAAGCAGACTCCGAAAGACTTACTGCGTTATATTCTTCCGAAGCGGTCTTATTTTTTCAATTAAAATGCAATTGTTAATTTTTTACAAGGTGTTTTCTAGTCGTTCTGAAAAATTTTGCGTATAAGCAACTTCTGACCGATGTCTAATCAATATTGTGCATTGTGTCAATCAATTGGGGGGACCTTGTGACTTCAAACGACTCCAGCGCTAGAAGGCTTCTCAGTCTAAATCACAAAGCAAGGGAGGAGAGAAACCCGGTGCCGGCATTAGCCTACTCTTAACGAGAAACACCAAGGGGACCAACGGCTTTACGTCCCTTCCGAAGGACGGGGCGCTGATTTGCGTGTTCTCCACATAACCACGCAAATAGGGAGCCGGACAACCCGGTTCGCACCGAGTATAAGCAACTTCTGACCGATGTCTAATCAATATTGGATTTCATTGTATTGGTTATGTACTATCCAAACTCAAAAACCATTGAGAGTGCACATTGTGTTTCTATGTATATTGTTGTCTACTACTTTGAAATCATCTAAAGCAGTGGTTCTAAACCGATGTGTCGCGACACACTAGTATGTCGTGGACGAGGTCCAGGTGTGTCGCGAAAATTAGAAAAAATAAAAATACCGCAGATACGAAAAAGTTTTTTTTTGCGACTTATGCGCTCTTTGTTTCGGGACAGCAGTTGCAGCGCTAGCGGGTAGCAAGGTAGGCAATTGTCTAGGGGCGCCACGGTACAAGGGGCGCTAAAAAGAACCCAAATCCGTGCCTGTTCCAGGTAGGCAAATAAAGAAAGCCTTAGGGAGCAATATACGGCGGCGGCCTCCTACCGTGTCATAAGCACGATCCCTGGGCTGAGTGGTTGTGAAATATTTTCCATGGGGCCATTCGCAGTTGTTTCGGCCTTTTCCAATTATCCTATATTTGTCCTCTCCTCCGTTTACCCAGCTCGAGGCTTCTCACCCTTCCACCCCTTGCATTTCCGATGTAAGGAAGTCCGAGGAAGACCCTCCCTTATCCGGTTTACTTTGTTTCCATGTGCACCCAGGCACGCTCAAAATTATCGGATATTTGGTAGCGGCTCCTGTTTTGAGAACGAATCAAAATGTTTTGTTTGTTTATACATTTTGGAATTCTCCGTGTTCGACTGTTTTTACGCTTTTCATTGCAATGTCTTTTTAAATATGCGAAAAATCTTTGTATTATATACATTATTTTTAATAATAATAAATCTATTTGCATATATTTTCGAGTTATATTCTTTAAAGATTTCGTTTTAGTTTCACAGGTGTGTCTCGCTAGCGAGGATTGCCTGTCAGGTGTGTCGCGAACTATAAAAGGCTGAGAACGGCTGATCTAAAGGTAACATCTGATACTCCTAAAAAATACTAGTTATTATCTTGGATAAAATAAAAGTAATCTCTGGTCTAACAGTTAATAAAAAAATCGTATTTCTATCTCTAATTCTAAAACAAGCACATTTAAAACACAAAAGAAAATGGGTTTCTATTCTGCGACCGGAGGACACATCATACAATGTCGTGGAAGCCATCTCAGAATTATAATCATAATAAATTTCTTGTAAACCATCATAGACAATTCCAATGTTATGGCTTTTCCTTATACTATCTTCACTTTATGCTGTGTGTTACAAACGTTTATTTGCTGTCAGAGGTTCCAATGAGTGTAAAATATGTAGCTGGGAGAAGAAAATAACTCCAAAACAACTAATGTTCTTTGAAATCGTTTCAGCCACTTCTTTGAAACTCTGATTTATTGTTTGCTACATATTATTTATCTTCTTTTTTCATGTCCTTTCCAATAAATTCTTGTAATACATACCTTCGATTCCAGCAAATAATGGGTCTGCAAAGCGATATGTCGTGGCTCTTGAGGGAATTTAAGGATGACTCCACGCAACTCCGTCAAGATCCATTTAGTGCGTACATATAAAACCTCGGTTAAGGTTCAAAATATATCTTACGACAATATGCACTCAAAAATGTGGCCGCAATCTTCGTAACGTTCGTAAAAGATACTTCGTAAAGTCTCTAAATACTATAATATTTAGTTTTTCACTGGAAATTATTTGTATTTTACATTATATTAACTAAAATCTTGTATGGATCACGTCAACTTGGCATTTTAATAATCTTTAACTATCTTGGCTGGTATTTTACCAGATATATGTTTTTATGGTTTGTGTTTTCTATAGTGTGAATTAGATATTATGAAGAAAATATACCATAAATGTTATTTATTCATTTTCCATTAACTTATTCACACTTCCCAGGTGAGTTATAACGAGGAAGCTAAAGAAAATGTCTATTTCCGCACAATATATCAGCTTATAAACTTCGTGTTGAGCGGCAGATTTACGAGCTCGTAATGTGTATATTTTCTATTTGGGTTAGGATATATTTGCGTTAAAAGTTGCTTTATTTAATATAAATATAACAGTATTCCGTATTCAAGTACATTTATTTCTCGAGAAAGCATATTTATTTAATTAGAAATCGAAAAATAACTGTCTTTATCCTAATATAACTTTATATAAATTCTAGGTTTTGCTTCACAACTTTTCTTGCAATAAAATCATTGTTTTGAATTTGTCTTAACGGCTGATCTGCGTATATTTCCAACGGTTGCTACAAAGTTGCCATGGCAAAGGAATTTATAAACAGGCAGCAGTCAACTTGGCCGAAATGTTGTTTCAGCGGCATTAATTTCACGCATTTCATGGTGTCTTATCAAACAGTATGATATTTTTCCACGTAACCACAAGCAGCGTAAAATACATCAAAAATGCTTTAATGCGACCTTTAGATGGAGTTATCTGCCGTGCGGGTCTTTAATGACATTCCTCTTATAGATGACGCTGCACGTAAATAGCCCCGTGAAATATACCGAAAAGCATCGCTTGATTCGTATTCTCTCCGCAAGTAGAATCCCATAACGTGGATTTTCAGCCGCTTTCGATTAATAGTAAGGTGCAACTTGTTCTTCTAAATTCAACAACTTTTACAGTGTACTATGTAGTATTTCTATACTCTAAAAAGCTGTATAAAACTGCTTATTCTAAAACAATTCTAATTTACTTTTTAAAAAATTTTATTTCTTTTAAAGTGGTACGGTTGTAAAATAAACCTAATGTATTTATATGGGAAAACCTATCCTACGCGGTTTTGCTATACACGGTCTTATCCATGAACTCACGTACCGTGTAAATAGAGGGGTGATTTATTTTTTCCAAGAGAATAATAGTCAAATCAAGGAGAATTGGATTACGATGCAAACTGCAGTTAAACGATAAAGAAAATCGCCGCCCTAGTAAATAAAAAAAAACCTCTCGGAATTGTCTTATTCTCGTTATTCGTTGATGTACTTGGACAGATTTCACTGGAGGGAATCCACGTCTTTTCACCGCCACAAGCTCATATTTTCCCGAAACCAATGTCAACGCAAACGATCCAAGGAGATTAAGACTAGGCGCGATACGTTGCTCATAAATTCCGGTTTTCCCAGGGAAGGATATAAATGGATTTTAATGCGTACCGCTGTTGCGGGAAAGCAAATGAATAACGATTCCTGACGCTATCGGACGATAAATATCAATTTTTGTCCTGGGTGAAGAGGAAACGCAAACTAAGCGTGATGGATGGATATTGTCGCAGAAATTCATACGAGTTCTGATTTCGCCGCAATGAATAAGGATCGAGGTTTGAGATCTAATATCCTTCAGGGCATGCACGAATAGTATCATTTTTTGGATGATTTCCTGTAATAACGACCAAGTTTTTATAAATATGTCTGTGTGTGCGTCAATTTTTGCATGTAAATTTGTCAGTGGGTTGGTTTGTATATAGATACATATATTCTTGAATGGTAAGAGCGAATTTGAAGTAAGCAAATCACTGGATCTTAATTGAGTGTGAAAATGTATGAAATTTTCAAATATGCGCGTAGCTGAATTTTTCTTGGGAAAATACGCTTTATTCTTTCAGCCATAATTCTGTTAAAAGTCCGGAGTTCGTATTTTAATTTAATTGTAATGTAATTGTAATGTAATTTTATGTACTATAAGATCGGAATTACTTCCCTAAAAATGATTGTGGAATTTCTGAATTTTTACCTCCAGTTGTGACCCATGAACTATCATCATGCCATATTTTACATCTGTTGCACTTACAAAACCTTGGGTTTCATATCATATCCACTTCCTCATATCTAAGAAGCCGTTATTTACGTTAGATATTTAATATCTATGGTCGGATAAGGCAGTTTTTTTAACCAAAACAAAATTCTCTCGCGAACCGAAATATACAATAAGTTCTCAAGTTTTCTTTTTTCTCGAATGTGTACGGACGGAATTTGGGGGATCGCAATACAGATCAAATATGGCTTTAAACTCCCACGAATGGAGAAGAAATGATGATTGGATTAGCAGCTTCTGGACATCCGACCTCCTTCTCCGATAAGAGGGTCAACACGTGGTCGGGAAATAGTTGCTGAAGGAAGAGAGAGAGAAAAGTTATCGGAAGGAGGGTAGCTGCGGAATATTTTAGGGAGAGCGCGCAAAAAGAGAACTATTTAACATGTATTTCAATGTAGGGCGTTCCAGAAAAGTTCCGTACTCATCTAGGCCAAATCTTCATAAGAAATAAGTTATAACATGTAACAGTATGCATTATATAACATATTAAGACAGTAAATTATTATTTTCATCATATCTAGTGCATTATAGTACATATGTACTGCATCGTATTTTAATATAAAATCATTTGACATTGCATGCGAGAATTGTCTAGAAAGTTATCAATGTTATAGAGTAAGATAAAGAATAGAAAAGTCTCTGGTAAAAACTGAGAGAAAACGGCGTTTTCTCTAATTACGAGCGGAGACCCGAAAAACGGGCACTCAAATATTTAGCTCTAATATTTTTATTTCTCCTGTTTTTAATTCCAGTACATATTTTTATATTGATTGTTTATCATCACTCATTTTCTTTATTAACTAAACATTCATTTTTATTCAAGCAGATTATGGCTAATGACATTTAAACATCCGAAACAAAATTAAAGAGCATGACTTAGGACTTGAATAATATTATAAATTAACTGACTGGAAAGAACATATTTTTTCTGTAGTAAAAAGAAAAACAAATACAGTACACTAAAGTAAAAGATTACAGTGGCGTACCCAAGATTTTGGTTTGGAGGCGGCACAGAACAACACACATCAATTCAGATTCGCATTAATATATTTATTTTCGTGGGTTGCCTATATCTCAGGGGCTATCTACACAAATGAAAAAAACAGTTTTTAAAGGATTATCTTTAGAAGCAGTCTGATTTTCGTTTTAGGAGAGTAATATTGCACACCGAATATTAAAATTTAGTCACTAAACTTCACCATCAAGTCTTGCATCAAATGTTATTGGCAGTGCGTGTTTATTGCGGCCATTGATGTAGAAAGTTTTCAAATTACTCAGTCATGTAGGTTTTTCGTTATAGAAAAAATATATTGCCTGCATTGGAGCTAAAATATTCGTTTCCGTTTATATTCAAAATGTTTATATAATTACAATTCGCAGTCGCATGGCGGAAAAAAAACTTTTTTGCATGATTTTTTACCGCTAAAGAGCGAAACACGATATCGCGAAATGAGAAACTGGTCACAAATTGGGATTCGCGAAACCGAGAATAGAGAAGCAGTAAAAGACGAGGTCTATCTGTTTGTATGTGGGAATGACGCATTTCTGATATGAAAGTTTGTGGAGCGATTGTCTCTAGAGTAGGGTTATTCCTTTCTTCACCAGCATCATGCATTTTGGAAAACGATGCACACCGGAGGAAGACGACTAATGGAGGAGAACTGAGCGGTGAGGAAGTCCCGTGTTTCACTTTTGCTATTTACAAGTCCCGAAAAACGTTCCCAGTTCAGAATTCCTTAAAGGCTTGAAAAATATCCCGGTCCTCTAAGACAGTGTTTCTCAAACTGTGGGCCGCAAAATTATTTTAGATGTTAGGTGAAATACCAAAATATAAAATATTCGCCAATAATAAAATTTTAGGAAATACAATGCGATAAAAATTATTAACAATTATATAAAATAAAGGAATTTGTATTGAATTTTATTATTTTTACTATTTTCAATTCAAATGAGGCATTTTGGGTAGATTTTGCTATTTGCCTGGGAGATGAATAATTTTCGAGATTTTTTTTTCCAAATCGCGCATCTATGAAAATTTTCGCGCATCTTTGAGAGGTGGGATATTTTCTTCAATCGCGTAAATGGAGAACTGGGTGCGTGTGTATACGAATATATTATATATATATTTAAATAATTTACAAATTTTGTTTGTTTTATTCTATTTCCATCACCCCTGCATTGATTATGGGCGGCGTAAACCGGATTATAGATTTCCATCACTATAAAAAATGCAGCTAATTTATCCAGTCCAAAGCCCCATATTTTTCTTGAACTAAGTCCCAAAACTCTATTTAAAAGAATTGGGCGTTTATGTCGTAGTGAATATCCCTCGAAGTTAATCCAAATAACGTTCCTAATCGAATTTTTTGGCCATAAACAGATTAAAACTACGAAGGAAAACTCGGATTAGATAAAGTTTGTCAATCGATTTTAGGAGGCGATCGAGAACGCTTCCTCCTCGTGGAATACGCCCGATACGAGTGGAAAAGGAAGTGGATGGGTAGGAATAAGGTTTAATAGAGTCGAACAAACATTATCAGAAACCCAATTTCCTAAAGCACTCTGGAATTATAAAGCGCCTGACTCCATTAATCTCTAAGGAAACATAATTCCATCGGGGATATTTGAAAGCGTGAGTGTACTTGCTCCGGTTCGAGTGCGTGTAACAATTAACCCAGACGTCAGGAACGGTCCCTTTGCCCAACGTCTCTCTCCCTACCCCTCCTCCCCTCCCCCTCACCCATTTCAATTCCAACCCCAAAAACCCTTTGCGCTATCGAGCCCTTGGATTCCTAGAGTTCCCGATTAAGCAAGACCTTATTAAACGCCTCTGTTATCTGTCTCTCTCTCCGTTGATGTGTATCTATGAACCTCTCTCCGTTTCTCTCTATGTATATCTCTTCCATCTCACTCCTTTCCAATCTTCTATTCTTTATCTCTTTCTTTCTCTCTCACTCTTCTGGCCTTCGAATCCTTTCTCTACTCTGTCAGGTTTCCCTTTCTTTACTCTTTTTATATCGTTCTTTCTTTTTTACTTTCTCCATACATAGTATGTGATCACGAAAAAAATCGACTTCGAGATTTCAACGGAAATACACGTTTTGAAGTCCCTAGAACACGTTTAGACTATTTTCTCGATGTTGTCTGTGTGTATGTGATAGGAATGTTTCGAAAAACCGATAGTTTATTAGATATTTTGATCCCTAGAACACGTTTAGACTATTTTCGGAATGTCTGTGTGTGTGGATGGATGTATGTGATTGTGGGCGCTCTAACTCAAAAAGTATTTGTCATATTAATACCATATTTCATATATAACACTTTAGCATGAGCACAAAGAACTGATTAGTTTTTGGACAATAACGGTTAACCGGAAGTCGAGGTTGATTCGAAACCCGGTTCTGTTTTTGCGATATTTCTCCGCTAAAACATCATTATTGTATATACAATTTTATACAAAAATTATAGAGAATGTAATTTCCTACAACTTTCATTTGAAACAATTTTCCATATCAGTTATTGTTTAGGAATTATATATATAAATAACAGGTTTTCGGTTTCCGTCAAATATCTTAAAAACGTCGTTATTGGTAATCTTCGTGAGGACCAAAGTTGTAGAGAATAATATTTCTTCCAAGTTTTGTTTGATACATATTTTCGTAGAACCATCCATTTCCGAGATATTCAACTTTTTCGTAACATTCAGTATACAGCGCCACAACCACGTAGCGGTGAATTCTGTAAACATTCAAAATATACCTAATTTACGACAATAAGGACGACTGTATTCTTTTACAATACGAAATAATAATTTTGCCTTATAATGCTATTAATAATAATTTAAATATCTATACCCCAAATATGGAGGAAGTCATGTGTTGGCCACATCAAATTTTTATATCGCGTAGTGTTTTTCTCGCTCTTCTTAAGTAGGTTTGCGCTTGTTTTTCACAACACTTTTTCCTCAGTATTTTCTCTCAAGTGGGATTTTTAACTAATTATGAAGAGCTAGGTCAATATTCTGTTTTCCCAACGGGTATTACCCTGCATTTCTTTTTATTCCTTGCGTATATTTATAAAAAATCTTATCCTACCTCACTTTGTTGATTTTAATTTGATTATATGTTGTTCCACATTTCTGTATAATATATAGACTCAGCGGGTTTATGTTAATCATCGTCGGCAATAAAGGCACGGGTTTAATTCATAGAGTTTATTATTTTATTTTAATATTAAGATTTATGAAAAT
This sequence comes from Uropetala carovei, assembly GCA_036926305.1. Taxonomy (NCBI): domain Eukaryota; kingdom Metazoa; phylum Arthropoda; class Insecta; order Odonata; family Petaluridae; genus Uropetala; species Uropetala carovei. The sequence goes on from JAXCHB010000210.1 coordinate 1,978,338, forward strand.
CGAATAACGAGATTGAGAGTAAATAAACAAAATTTATATTTTGTCGGAAAAGGAAATAGAATCCTTGACGAATTAGCGTGAAACTTTTTAGACTCGGACCCAGAATTTTTCGGTTATTTTTTAACGATAAGAAATAGTAATTACAACGACAATCGAATTATCTTCGAATTTACTCGTCGAATCCTTTTAGTGGTTTAGCGGGTTTTAAAAAAATTATATAACACATAATTTGTTGTACAAATTATCAAATTATTGAAGTAAAATGGTAACTTAAAACATAAAAATTAATTCTACACCGCTGTCTAGAATAATATTTAAATTAGAATATTTTTATTGAGTTTTTGTTTGAGTATATTTTACAGGCGGAAATGAAACTTTTCCAATTTCCGTACCTCCATGGCTGTGTTCAAATACGCCAAAACTCCTCATGGCTACGCCACTGTATATAATCTATATATTTTATTGCTTATTGCTGACGAAAGAATTTATTTGCGAAAAGAGGGATATCCGGCCCAAACATTGCCTCTGGAAAGGCGTCAATCAATTTCCCCTTCTCTTGTTCCTCTCACACCTTTCCACCTATCTTTTTCACCCCTCTCTCCTCTACCCTCTGTCCTTCTCTCCCAAATCATTTATCTCATTGTATTTCTCTTTTTTCTTCTCCCTTTTGATTTTCCTGCCTTCTTGTCTCTTGGTTTCTATCCCTCATTTTCCATTTCTCTCTTCGTCTCTATCTTTCCCTATTACCTTCCTCTCCCCCTCTTTCTCTCTCTCTCTTTATACATTTCTGTATTCTCCGTCTTATCTTCTGTTATGCTGTTAACTTTCTTCTTGTTCATGGTGAAACTAAATGTCTAAGAGCGGTTAGTTATAAAATTTCTGTTCTGTTTCTTAACTTTGTTTTTATCTTTTCTATTATTCATTTTTGAATGCCATGTTTGATTAAAAGCTCATCCTCACTTTATTTGTATTTGCATATTATTATTAACGTTTGTGTGTGTATATATATATATATATATATATATATATATATGTATATAAGGAAATATTTAACGAAAGGAAAATCAAACCGAAAGTTTATTATTATAATTCACTCATTCGGGGGATCTAAAAAACCACTTAAAACATCTCGCGTGTGCTACTTCTTCTCCCCTTGATAATATCCAACTTTTTTACTTTGTTTGCCGCACCATAACGACTGTTTATTTTTTCTGCTCACCCCTCATTTCCTCTCTCCTCACTTCCTCTTCTTTCCAACATTTTTTTACTAATTGGTTCCACGGCCATCTTCCACCGGCTCCTCTCTCCGTCATTTTTTCTCTCTTTTTTATTCTCTTCCCATACTCCGCTGTACGTTTTTTTGTTTTCAATGACCAAACTTCTTCATTATTACGTACATTTTTTCCATCTGCGACACGGTTTTTCGCTTCTTCTTCCTTCCTTCCTCCCTCTCGCCCTTCTCTTTCTCCCCTGCGGCATATTACTTCCTTTCCTTCGCCCCTTCCTCTTCTTCCTACTCCCTCGTTCGCGCTGTCCTTTCTCTTACCTCGTCTACCTTTCCTCTCTTCCTCCCTTCCGCCTCCACAACTTATACACACTCTCTCTCTCTCTGACGTACTTATCCAACATTTCCTTTTTTTACTTTCTCATGCACGGACTATAGATATATATGTAGAAAAAGTATCGCGTTGGCGAAAAAAATTTTCGAGGTTAGACTTTTTGATGAATATGCACCTTTTAGGTGTCCCCGAGTACGAGAAAGTGCTTTTTTGCGTTTCCGTCGGCGCAGATACTGTGGCTTAACGGTTCGAAAGAATCAGATGAAACCTCATTTTAAATAGGATTTCACCCGGAATAGATGCCCTGTGGAAATGGACCACGTCTCTCAGCAATGGAAGGTGGTTTATTCTGGTGGATCATCACGAGATGTCGATTTATTATTAGTATGCTTGGATTTTGCATGAATTTCATCCGATTACATATTTTTAGCGTCTTAAACAATATTATGTAGACCTAAAAAATAACTGTATATCGTCCAGTGGCATAATAGATTGATTTTTTATGCCCAACTACCAGCTAAGCTCATCTCACGTCACAAGCAGTTTGTTTGTATGAGAGAAAACTCGCGGGGATATATTTTTCGCATAAAAATACGCATGCTTGTAACCAATTACATTACCGTATGAACTAGAAGCGTACGTACACGAGTTGAGTAATGTAAGTTGTACCGATTTTTTTCGTCTCTATCTCTGTCATCAATCCCCTGTTTATCCATTTTATTTTCTCTTTCGCGTTCCTTTTTTTATATACTTCCTACACTCCTGTTCCCTTCTCTCTCTTTCATTACATCCCTCTCCCCTCTTCTCATTTCTCCTTTTCCCCTTCCATCCTGCCATTCATCTACTCCTTTTTCTCTCTCCCTATTCTTCTGCCCCTCATTCTCCCTTCATCTCCCTTTCTCCCTCTATCTCTCTCTTTCCTCTTTCACCTCCCTCTTTCTCCCTTCATCTCCCTCTATCTCTCTCTTTATCCTTCCACGTCTCTTTCTTCCTCCATCTCTCTTTTCTCTCTCTCCCTCTCTCTCTTTCTCCCTTCATCTGCTCTCTTCTCCCTCCATCTCTCTTTCTCCCTTCATCTCACTCCCCCTCCATTCCTCCTCCGCCGCGCACTCACGTTTTTGTCCGCAGCTTGCCAACTCCGTTTTCCTCGATTCTGAAAGCTTCTAATTTTCGACGTCACAACATCAACACCAGAATCCATCAACCGTGGAGGTAGAAAAAACGCGAGTTGGTCATCACAAAGGATAAAACAATAATGCAATTTCGAGAGGAGGGAAATCACGCCCGGCAACCGTGCGAGAAATTGAGAAGGGAACGACGGGAGGGATGAGAGTTTGCGCCTGGAGTAGGAATTCCAGCTGTGCCGCGACTTGGGGGGTTTATTTAAGTAATAATATCAAAGTGCTCCCGTATTTTTTCTTTGACTCGCTCCAACTTCGCTGCATCGCCGTTTTTTTTCAGTACCAAGGCAATTATTTTTGTTTTAAATTTATGTATTTTATGGATATTCCTTTCTTAAAATAAACCGCGAAATATTTGGTTGCAGCGTATTCTTCTTCTTACGTCTCATTAACCGACGGAACTCGCTTTGATAAATTGAAGAAACTTGTTTATAAATATTTCCATTCTGTCGTTTCGGTCCGCTGTGGAAATGCCTCGCCGAATTCGCTCCCGTTCTGAAACGCGCGTACGTTATTTAACGAGCTGGCCATGCTAACAATTGCAATGGGAAAAAAACGACGCACGATTTAGCAGCCACTCGGTTGACCACCTCGCTTCTACACCATTGCGCCTTTTATGGAAACGCGAAGCCGAAGGAAGATTATGGAACCATCTCCATTCCCTCCTCCGTTTATCTACGACCACCACAGCAAGTTCTGTTTTGGAAGGTAGAGACGCAGCACATTCGTGTTCTCAAGCGCCTTTGTTCATGAACGACATGTGTGTGCTCACACTCGAATTACTCGGAGATTTCATTTTCTATTTTATTATATACTATCAGAAATACCCGACGTCGCCCGGGGAAATTTGGTTCAAATCCGATCGAAATTCTAGGTGATACACGGTATTTAAGAATTCAATCGGCCGCCGTTTTCAATAAAACTGGCAGAGAGAAACAAAACCCGCTTATGAATTATTCCTGGAAGCCCTCCACAATCGTACCAAAACTCGGGAAAATACGCGCAGTTTAATTTTTAAATCGGCCGTCATTTTGTATCAAACAGACAGACGGAAACCAAATCCCGCGTGCCAGATTTGGCCGGAATCGGTTGAGAAATGTGAGCGTGCATAAAGGGAGAGACAGACAATTTTGAATCAAGCGGACAGACGGACACTAAAACACTGCGTAGTCCTACCCCTTAGTGCCCCCTACAATCGTGCCAAATTTGGTTGGAATCGGTTGATTGTGGGCGTGCATAAAGGAACAGACAGAAAATTGGCCGCCATTTTGTAACAAATGGACACACAAAGAAAGTAACCTGATAGGAAAAACAACATGTTGACTATTTACCCCAAGGGTATCACAGAAAAATACGTCCTGGAAGAAAAAACTTCCAGTACATATGAGTAATAATTAAGATAATCAATTTCAAGTTACGAAATAACGAGATATATTAAGATTTCATGTAATATTTACCATTAAAGGTACCTTGGTCTACCATTTTTCTCGGGTACGCCAGTAAAGGTGGTAATAGACACCATAGTAGTTTGTTTACATGTTTGTATAGGTTTGATCGATTGTTTGGATGGTTTGTGGTAGTTTTTGTAGGCGACAAATACGGCGAAGAATGGTTGATCCAAGTAATAACCCAACCCAACCCACTCTTACCCAAACTAACCTATTCAATACATGTATTGAAATTCTCACTATCCAAGAGTACTGTCCCGCCTGGAGGCCATTACCGCTTCTAGTACCCAAGAAGAAATATAAAAGACCAAATTCCCCTTTTACCAAAGGTACCCTTAAATGGAAATAAGAATATATTCATTTATCTCTTTTTTCTGCCTCTAGAAATTGAGTTTCTTAGTTTTCACATTCATTGGAGGAATTTCTATCCCCCTATATCCTATTTTTCTGTGGTTCTCCTAAAGCACACAATAAAACAGATAAATGTATTATTCACTTTAACTTTTAAGATGTTAGTTTTATAGTTCAATATTTATATTACGCCAAATCAATATTTGGAAAAATTTAAATTTTAGTTCCGTATCATTAATTTTAATTTTATTTCTTCTTTCTGCATTTATATTTATTTAAACATTTAATTTCTGCGTTCTCTATCTACGATGCTTCATCGATTATTTTATGATGTTATCGCTTTCCGTTGCGTTTTAGATTATCACTTCATGCTTATTTGGTTCAATTCATTTCTTTTAAATTATTCTCACGTCTGTTCCTAATTTACCAATATTCTCTCATCTTTCATGTCTTGAATTCGTCGCTTGCAAAGAATTCAGAAATACCCTGAAGCCCGTTATAAAATCGGATGGTCGATTTTGCTGCCTCAGATGTGACGCTCAACTCTAACACAGTGGATAAGTGAAAGATATGCACGTAAGCTGAGCAACGGTACGCATTTATTCAGTATGTATAGAATAAAAATTTATAATTAGTTATTTTATTTTTTATCCATTACTTAAGAGAAAATGCGTTTTTGTTATTATAGGCCTCAACAAATTAGCGCAATTTAAATTCGTTCTTTTAAATAATATAAATTTTGTTGCGCTGTAATTGCAATATATATTTTTAAAGTACTGATTCGAATATTTTTCAGACTTGTGAAGAATATTATGCCTCTCTTAGCAAAAGAGGATTTTGCTGAATTTCCCCCTTGAACCAAATAAGATTTCCAAATTGCTTTTTAGAGTGAGAAAAATGCCTATTATACTGATTCGAACACTTTGAAACTCGTTACTTTATGCATACACTTCATGGACACCAATCATTGCTTATTATTTACGAAATACTGTGTTTGAAGGTTATCGTCGAATTTTTGCTGTACTACCTATATTTATTAAATTCGTAGAAAGTTTCGTTAAAGCCTTTCTTTTTAAAAATTTTAGATGCATACGAGTACGTTGTTAAATACTTTTAAAAAGGTTTTAGAGTTTCAGAAGCATCAAATATATGGCGTTTTTTTTCAAACGAGACAGAATTCTGAATCGATAGGTGAAAAAGCGTACTCCCTATCTACTTTCGTTTAGGAGTCAGACAGGAAGACGGAGAATCCGAATAGGTTTCTTTGAAAAACCGCTAAAAATAACAAATTGAGTCTCATATAATAAGCTACTAAATTAATTGACTTAATTTTAGATAGAAATAAACTTTTATTTCCAAAATAAATATTTTAGTCGCAAATCTAATATGATAATGTTTCTCTGCTTAGTAAAAACCTTTATAGAAATTACCGCGATCGCGTGTTCCGCAATTAATTTCGCCGGGGCGTATTAAAATAGCATCTCCTTGTCTTCCGACGGCAGCGTTTCCCTCCATATTTATCGCTGGGCGTTTGAATGCTTTACGCGACAAAGTAACAATGGGACCGAAGGAGCAAGGCTCTCCTGTTTCAGCCGTTCTGTCGGCGTCACCTCCTCGTTTCCTGGAGAATCCTTCAGAGCGTTAGCAATGGAAATGAGGAGAGGGCAATTCGTTTAACGCGAAATTTGCATAACAGGAATTTCTTCTTTTTGGGCTCACTTTGAATTTTTCGGTTAACGGGGTTACGCTCGTACTATTTCATTCTGTCCGTCTCTCATTTCCTCCTTATCCTTTATAGTTCTCTTTTCTCCTTTTCGGGCTCCTTCGTCTCTATTTCTCTCGTCGTTGCGCTTGTTTACCCTCCTCCGCTAATTAAAACTCGGCGTTTTCCCCTTTTGCACTCGTAATCCATTATGACGTAATTATCCACCGTGAAATCGCCGATTCGAGGATGAGAGTTAATGCAATAAATGCTGCCAATTTATAAACCCTCGGCGTTGGAATGGATGAGGCGAGATTTCTTAGACGCGACAGGTGGAACGATGATGTAATTACTCGACTTAAAGACAGTCGAGTATACTGTATTTTATATATATATATATATAAATACTACGGAAGAGGAAAGGTAAGTAAGGATATTTAGGGCAACTAGGTGTTGAAGGAAACCCAGTGAACACTTACCGGAAGTAGAGCCTCTGGGGTGTTGGAGAGACATTTGTAGAGGTTAGAGCTTTCGGGATGATCCCTTCGTCAGCACAAGAGAGACACAACAAATATATATATATATATATATATATATATATATATAAAATAACAGGCTAAATTTTATGGTATAGCTTATTTATTTCAAATGGAATATATCCGCGAGAATGGGTAGGTTATTGAATAGTTTGGGTTCTATTTTGGCGTAGATTTAATTAAGCGTTCGAGGAGAGCAAGATAGAATTTAATTTTTAAAACCATAACGCTTTTCCATTTGATTTATCAGCTGTGGGCATCTAATTAATCTCGTTTAAAATCCTTTTTTGGTTTCCTCTTTATATACATATTAATATATATATTTACCAAGTGTATCATAATAAAACGGTGAAAATAGTGCATATACCGCGAATTACTTTAAAAAATTCAGTTGAAAGATCGCTGTGATCCTTACCATTCCCACATTAGATCGGGTTAAATCTGTAAGAAATTTATAATTTCTTTCAAAATAAGCGTGCGCTAGTTTCCCATAGTAATAGATTTCACAGAAGTGCATGCCGTGAAGTCGTTCCTGCGACAGTGCAATCTCCGGAAGACGCGTCTGAAGTCGTTCGTTTCCTAGAGTCGAGTGCTGTTCAGCCAACTACAAATCCTTTGAGGATGCAAAACAAAGCGGAGGAGGGTGCCATGAACGGAATCGTAATGTAGTTGTACCAGAATATCCTATTTTCTTGCAGTAAGCTTGTTCCTGAATAATTTCTTATACCTGTCCTTGTATTTTTTGCTTTCGCGGTAGATGTTATTAAGTTAGAACTATACATAAATCCAGCATATAGGCAGAAAACATCCATCAACCTTTGACACGTGTCATTTTATGAAAGATTTTATGGATACATAAATGCTCGTCAACTGTATTGTTTTGTCCTTAATTTTGTGCAATTTTAACATCATATATTAGTTTTTACTGTATGATCGTTATGTGTTAATTCATTAATTAAAATAAATGCCCAGACCATAAATGGTATAAATATTATGTACTTAATCATAGGTGACTCTTAAAGTAGATGTAATCTAAGTTCGTTTTATGAAAATTTTCGGTAGCAAGTCAATTCTAAAGCTGCAAATTTCATATCCTCTATCTCATGAATCCACAACAGTACATATTATTTCAAATTTTTTGCGCAAAACTAAACGTTATTTCCTCCACCCACGAAGCTTCACTTTTATGTACATTATTAAATTCCTACGGAGAAGCCGACGCATAGAATATCTGTATTTTTTTTTTTGTTGGAACTGTGTGTTTTTTCGGTCCGTAAAAAGGTTTTTTTCCCCGCCGATGCCTACCGCCCTGTCAACCAAATTCTTTCAACATGTAAGTTGACGGGGGCTTTTGGTATTCGAAAATAAAGCGTGAATGGGTTTAGCGAGGGGGAGCCAAGGATGTTTGGATGTTTTCCCTTAGAATGAGAGGGGGAGTGAAAGAGAGAGGTAGGCGTTGGAGTGGGAAAGGGCTGTGAACGAGGACAGTGAGATAGAGATGGGGAAAAGTGAGAGGGAAAGGGAGATGAAAAGAGGAAGGGCTTGATGGCGACGGTGAAAGTTAGACGAGCGAGGGACATTGGGATTGATGATAGGCGATAGGAAGAGAGAGGGAAAATGTCAAGCGTAGAGATATTGGAGGAATAAAAATCGGACGCTGTCACGTATTAATGCTCGCGATAAATAAAAAAAGAAATTAAGGGGGTGCTTTTTTTTCCGGAGGTGCTCCCTCGTTATCAAACGGGCGATTTCTTGCGTAGGTAGCGCAAAGATTGTCGAAAAATTGAGATCATTAATAAATGCGCGTAGGAAACTCGAGGTAAAATATTTCGGTGCGTGAAAAATGTTGACGTATTCGTCTTTTCTTACGGTAATAAATAAGCCGCAAAGTGATTGAGTAAACGCTTATAAATTACAGCTTTAACGTCGAATTAAGTTTTGCGAGTGAATTCCCGCTTTTAAAATTTATTTTTGCGAATAAATTGTAGTTTTAGTACTACTTTAATTAAATGTACAAATTATATTTGTTCTTTCGGTTACTATGTATTTAAGTTGAAATTTATTATTAAGTAATATGTTGCTTTAAATGTGGGGTACATGCAAGTATCTTTTTAAATTTAAGGTAATGGTAAAAATCGTAAATTCGTAAACAAACAAAGTAAAAAAATTGATGGGTTTCCTCTGTTATTTTAAGAAAGAAAAATTGTTCGAGTTGAAGACTCAAATGAAAACAACACAGTTAAACCATCTTCTCTTTTTTCCCTTCACGTGTAACAAACCTCGCTCTGGTTTTCTCTTCATCCTTAAGAATTCTTGTAACAGCTTGTTCTTCTGTTTCTCTTTTTTTGTCACTTCGGGGCTCTTACCCTGCCTTCTATTCTTTCTCTTTCCTCATGTACATCAATCCTACGCTTTTTCTCCTCCTTACAATTCTCATATTTTTTGTCTGTCTACCCCTCAGTCTATCGTTTTTTTATTCGCTTTCTCAGACGACCTCTTAGGTCCTCTTTTACCTCCTACTTTTCCCCTTTCTTATATCTTCCCTTTTATATTTTTCCCTTTCAATGGCCCTATTCCTTTATCTCCTGTATTCGTTCATATTTAGTCTCGCATTTTCTCTTTCTTCGTCGACGTCTTTCTCTTTCTTTCTCACTGCCTCTCTCTCCTTTTTCCCCTTCATCTCTTTCTTCCTCTCTGCCTCTGTCGCCTTTTTTCCCTTTCCCCCTCTCTCTCCCTCTCTTCTTTCCACTTCTCCCTTTGTGATTTTCTCTCATTTCGCCATTCTCTCATCACTTTCTCATACACTAACTTCGCCTCTTCTCTGTATCTCTCTTAATTCTCTTTCTATTTTTAATTCTCTTTCTCTTAATTTCCATTCTTTCTCTCTCTTCTCCATCCTCTTTCTCTCTCTTTTTCACTCTTCTTCATCCTCTCTTTTCATTCTATTTCTCCCTCTTCATTCTCTTTCTCCCTCTTCCATTTTCTTTATCTCCTCTTACACTCTTTCCTCGTACTCCTTTTCATGGCTATCTTTCTTTTTCTTTTCTTTCATTCTCCAGTTCGTGCGCATTTCCATCCTTTACTCCTTCGGATTTTTCATCTTTCACTGTAGCCTTTCCTTATCCCCATCTATTTTCCCGTATTACCCGCCCACTTCTCGATTGCGCTATCTTTCTTTCCCTTTCATCCTCTTCCATCTCCTTCCTTCTTTGACCCTCCAATCTCCACGCATTCCTCTCCTATCTCCCCCGTACTCTCCCACGCTTTGGCTCATTTTTTTTGTTTTTTTTTCCACCCTTTTTTTTTATACGATACCCCACTTCGGTCTTATCCACTTGAGGACAAATCCCCTTTGCCCCATTCCCTCTCTCTTTCCCTTTTATCCCTTATCCCCTTTCCTATCCTATTACCTATTCCCTCTCTCCGTCCAATCCTGACCCCTATCACGTTCTTCTCTAACCGAACTGTGGGAAGATGAGGGGGTGGGAGCTGGAAAGCATGATTAAGCGTATTTCATTGAGTGGCGCGAAGGAATTTATCCCGAATTTAAAATTACGTAACGTTCCTTTCGGGTTATTTCCGATATCCCTTCCTTTCTATATAGCACGTCTCTTCCTTTCCGATTCGGAGCTTCTTTTTTTTATGGTGTTCGGAAAGCTGTTTAAATGGTTCTTTTGTGATCGAACATCTTCTTGATGGAGATAAAAGGTGGAGTTAGGTGACGAGTAAAAAAAAAATCGACGGTAACCTTTTTTTTAATAAACGCGAATTACTCGGGTGCAAACGAGGTGAATTATTGTGAAAATGCTTTGTTTGAAGAAGAAAATAAATCATTTAATCATTATTTCGGATAAAAACTTTAAAATAATTGTTGTAGTGAATATGGTCTTAAAATGTTGTTTTCTGAATGTTAAGGTATACGAAAGAATGAATGATTAAAAAAACGCTGTTTGAATAATTTCTGCGTTTGAATTTTTTTCCTCAAGAAATCATTTTAATGTTCCCTATTTACTCCCTTTCGTAAGTTAGAAACTCTATTTACATGGTGAAAATGTTAGTCGTATATCTTATTTTTGTAAATGGTATGCATACTTTTATAATATTTCTGGACTTACGGAATACATGTTGATATAAATTCTGTGTCTTGGTCGTAAGTGGTTTGCCTCCTCGAAATATCCAGCCAAATTTCGCTTTTTTGCATTCGGTATCGTCCTTTTATTCATCCTTCCTGCAACAATAAGCCGTCCTTCCTCGTCTTCCGCATTCCTCGTCCTTTTCTTCTGAGAATTCTCTTCCTCTTTACTTTCCCTTTTCATTTCGTATTTATCCCTCATATGCTCCAAGGTCCTCACTCTATCTCCCATTTCCCTGTCTTTTTATTGTCGAATTTTTTTCCCCACGCCAGACTGAGCTGTCAAGGGGGATGGAGTGTTTTTTCCCCTCTTGCTCAAGAGGTTCCCAGTTCTAATATCGCCGCGGGAAGGCGTGGCAAACGCACGTTCATGATGTCAAGGAAAAAAATAAATAAATGTTTCGTTAGGCGTCATCACGACTGTGTCTCCTCCATTAGCCGTACGATGGAGTGTAATGGAAGGCGGTGCCAAATAAAGCACGCCTTTCCCAAGCTCTCTATCAATAGATGTCTTTTTTCATTTTCCTTCCGGTACAAATAACATTTTTTCCTCCTCCTTTCCGTTCTTAACGAATACCTGTCTATTATTTCCTATTTGAGTTGGGGCTTTTTGTCGCCGTTAATAATCTGCGACTTGTGGAATTTTTTTCATCGGTAGAAGAAATCAGCTGGCTAATATTTTTATTCAACGTGCAATTTGTTCTCTATATATTTTTTGGTTTTTTCTTCGGCATAGCTGCTGTCGGCTAATTAATCACAATTTATCAAAATTTTATCAATCTCATCATAATGTAGCTTCATTTTCTGTCGCTGTATGAAATGAAAAAGCTCGCGAAATTTAAGCCGGTCAAAAAATTTGTCTTAATTTTTCTGCGATGATTATCATGCGTATCTTTTTTAGAATTCTGTTTATTCGCGCCGTTCATTTTAGTGGCATAATTGAATAGTTAATTATTTTAACCATTCGTATTTTCATTAAAATTCCTTTGCTCGAGAACTCCTTTCCTTAAGAAACAGTGATAGGAGATACAAGCCAACCTTTTTTATATCACTCCGGAGATATGTTGCGAACCAGTTACGACATTTCCGTAATGGCCGCCCGAGAATTCAGCTTTCGCTTTTTTGACGGTTTTCTTTACTCTCCTCGTTCCATGTTCGTTCTACTTCAACGAATGTTTCCTGAATGTTCTCTCTCTCCCTCTCTCTCTCTCTCCCTCTCTCTCTCCCTCTCTCTCTCTCCCTCTCTCTCCCTCTCTCTCTCCCTCTCTCTCTCCCTCTCTCTCTCTCCCTCTCTCTCTCCCTCTCTCTCTCTCCCTCTCTCTCTCCCTCTCCCTCTCTCTCCTTCCCTCTCTCTCCTTCCCTCTCTCTCCTTCCCTCTCTCTCCTTCCCTCTCTCTCCTTCCCTCTCTCTCCTTCCCTCTCTCTCCTTCCCTCTCTCTCTCTCCCTCTCTCTCTCTCTCCCTCTCTCTCTCTCTCCCTCTCTCTCTCTCTCTTATGTCTCTACTGTCGGCTCCTGTTCCAAATTCCATTTTCTCCGAAGGCACAAATCCACTTTTCCTGGGCCGCCCATAATATTTCCCGTGGTTTTATTCTGTCTTTTCACTTTTTTACGACCGTTTTCGGCCTTCATTCCAAGTTAATATTATTCATTATAACCTACCTAATTATTCACAAATAATTGCTTCCTACGACCATATATAATCGACTGTCCATCAGACGTCGACTTTATTCTCATTCCTCCCAACTCATTTCTCCCACGTCCCTCCCTTTTCAATCTTCTTCCTCTATCCGCTTCCCTGACTGCTTCCCATATTTCCCTATCTTCTCTCGTATATGTATATATGTATATGCGTATCCCCAAGATGACATTTTTTTAACACCTGTCACCTAGACGGAAAAAAAGCCCCGAGACCTTTTCCTTCCTTGCCTCGGCATAAAAACGTTACGATATCGTATACGGTTATGAAAAAATATTATAATATGAAAGATATTCCGCCTTCCTAGGGCCGCTGTATCATATCTCTATTTCCTTGCTGTTTTTACGGCCGTAGAATTTGCATAGGTCCTTATTTTTATTCTTTATCTATTTTTTTTTACGGCTGGTCCATTTTCCTCGGGACCGTCGTTCGCCTCGGTATAATGACCCTTACCCGAGAAAGTAAAATAAAGAGAAATGGAGGAGTTTTCCAAGGTAAGAATAACGTTTTTTAAAAAAAAATAAAATTGGCGCGGTGTATCGAAAGGGAAATTTTTGATTTTGTCATCCATGGAGGTCGTAAAAAAAAGTCATTTTTTTAGATTTTGTACATTTTTTCTTATTTTTAAGACGACATCCGAGTTAAATTTCTTTCTGAAATTTTGATTAAATTAAATGCGTCTGAAATTTGCAACTCTCTTATCCTACAGTCATATATATTTTGGTGGGAAGTGATTAATCAGTATTATTTATGTTAGAATCGGTGCTGTTTATTTCGTGGGGCTAACGTGGTTTGTTCTTCAATACAATAACCGTGAAATTCTAAAAATAAACGAATCACTGGATAATACTCCGTTTGGGTCGTTTACCGGGAACATTTTTTTCCCCATAGATGTCGATCACGCCTGAATTTGCTCACTAAATGTGAATTCATGGATATCCTGTAATATAGCGAGATAGTCGTCAAAGCGCGAAAAGCGTTGTCGAGGATCTATTTTCACACTAAGGAAATAATAGCGAGGTACAGAGGTGCTTTAACTTGAAATGTTTTCATTTCCCGTCGCCTTCATCGCTACTACTGCGTAATAATGAAATATGTCGAAGTAGGGAAAAATTTTCCCACCTTTTCTCTACAAATTCCACCCACCCACTTAAAAAGATTAAGGCACGGAAAGGGATAAGTATAACCCCTGGCTTTATCCACGCATACGGTCGTTAAAAGGATATAATGTTTTTATCTTTTACGGTCTTATGTGCTACCTCCTCGTTTTCCCATTTGCTCGGATGATTATATTGTTTATTTTTCTGTCGCATTTATTTCACCTTTGACCTTTGTATATATCCGCGGAAGGAGGAATCCTTTTAACTATCTAATTAAGAATGAAAAGTTTTCGAGATCAATGTAGATTCTGGAAATCAAAGATTTCCTTGAGGGAATTTCCTGGTAAATTGGAGTTAGAAGCGAAGTGATACCTTTGATTTAAAGAAAATATGCGTTTAAATGGTTTTGATGACATGACCTGGTGAATTTAACGAGAAATTTTAGATTTTTAGTAACTATCCTCATTATCTTTGCTGAACCGCATTGTTTACTGGGTAATTTTGCTCTCCCGCTTTAATACTGATCATTATTCTATTGAAAATTTTTTCTGTTAATTTATTCAATGGAAAACCATTCATTCTGCTTGTCATCATGTTTACATTATTTGCGAGCTGAAAGGGTCATTTTACTGCTATATTGTTAAACGTCAACGAGAATAGAAATTTTAAAACAGTGAATTTCCATTTCCATTCCATTTCCACCACAAATTATCAATTCGATATACGTAGTTTATTCGCCTAGGTTTGGTAATTATGCGAACATTAATGAAATAGTTTTAATAACTGTCAGAATATGGTGCGATACATTGATTTATGGAGTTGTGGTGAGGTATAATAATCCACTTTCTCATATTAGATACGTTGTTCTCATATAATTCGCCGTTTACAATCATTAAAGAACGAATATTATGTGATTTACCAATGGCATCAGTCATTTAACACTTTCAGTCCAAATATGGTTTCATCAACAAGTTGAGTAATTCAGGTATCAGTACTAGTAATAATCTCTTTAGTGAAGTAGATAATGCGTACACTGCTTGACTTTTTCGCAGAGTGCTTACCGGAGATTTCCGGAGAAACGAGTTCAAAATTGCTTTGTGGATATTTGAACAAAACTCCAACCATAAGTCGAAATGAGACTTTAATAGAGGCCTTGATGGATAATTTCCAACAGCATGAGATTGATTAAAAATATTCTTTGAGGACGTTATCTTAATTATTCACTCGTGTGCCTTTGTGTTGGTATTTAAACACCAGTTATTCCTCTCTATTTATCCTCCAATCTTTCGCTTCGACATTTTCTGCTACAATGCCCTCCATTCTCCCCCCTCCTCTCGTCCCCTCCTCCCTTTCTCCCTCCTCGTTTCTATTCCCGTTCTCCCCGCCCCCTCAGCCTCCATACCCTCCATTCATCCGTCTGCTTTCCTTTGTTCTTTTTCTCCCACCTCTCTCTGTAACCCCCGTTCCCCTTCCCGCACTCCCTCCGCTCCTCCGTTTCTTTTTCTTCTCGCAGTATAATTTCCTCTCCTTTCACCCCACCTCTCTCTCTCTCTCTCTCTATCTACCGCAATTTCTCTCTCCTTTTCTCTTTGGCTGTCCTCTCCTTTTCTCTCCTGCCTCGTCACCAGGGACGCAACTAAGGGGTGGCCCTGGCCTCCTCTTAAGTCCTCGGCTCCCCTTTGGCCCCCCTTAATATTCGCTTAATGCCATCCACCGATTGCGAGGCGTATGTAAATAGCACAAATAAAGCGAATACTTCGACAATTGTTTGGTAAATCGTTATGAACGCTTCCCAGGCGCAGTTTCCTGAATAATTATCAGTATATATTTACGTTTGTGTATAACGATTGATTAAATCGTTGCTTAAACAAAAGTGAAGAGCGAATAACGCTATCATTTGGTCTATTGAAGGCTTAATTGACGCTACTTGAGCGTTGATACAAAACTACTGGTATACGCTTTTATATGTATTCAATTTCAAATTTTGGTGTGCCCCCCAAATGTATGTTTAGCTTTTGTGCTGCCCCTCTCCCCATCAGAGTTGGGAGGCTAGTCATTCCTCTCAACCCTACCCACCTTATTTTCTCCGCCTTAATTTCCCTCTTAACTAATTCCTTTATTTCTCCTGCTCTCGTTCTCCTTTCCAACTTTACACGCTTTCTTTCGCTTGTTTCATATTTCTTGTTACCTCTCTCTTTCTGCTCCCTATCTCTCTCTGTCTCTCTCATGTCATTCTCTTCTCCGTTCCCTTTTCGCCATCCTTCTCTCCTCTTCATTTATTCTCCCACTCTTTCCTCATTATTCTCATTTACTCGTTCATTTCTTTCTTTCTCCTTTTCTCACTTTCTTCACTTTGTTTTTATTCTCCCTCCCTTTTTTCTCTCTCTGTCTAATTGTCTTTCCACCTTCTATTATTCTCTCTCTATCTCATTCCCTTTTCTGTCATTTACGGCAATCTCTTCTCCGTCATATTCCATTACCTTCCCCCTCCTCCCTCTCTTACCTCTTTTGGCTGTTCTTATCCTCTTATTTCTCTTACTGTTTTCCCCCTGTAATCTTAGTGATTGTCCAAATTCATCTTCTTTCGTTATTGTCTCGGTTGTCACCTCTCATTTCACATTCTCGCACCATTACTTTTATCCTTTCCCCGTTCTTGTATCCCTCTTACTGCTTCAATTTCTCTGTTGCCCCTTTTCAGCTTTCATTTCTGTGGTTTCTGCCTCTTAGCATACTACAGATTTATATTTTTCCTTATTTTTATAGTCATTTTATATGCTTATTATTGTATTTATTAATCTCCATTACCGTACCATTTTTATGTTTTAAACACGGCTTATCACTCGCATCTTCAAATGAAACTTGAATTGTAGGAAGAACCATGTCTGTTTTACTTCACTTGTCTTCAAATAAAATCGTAATACAATCTTCAATTTTATCTCACTACAGTTATCACAAACTTAAATAATATAGATCACAATCATTCAGCAACAGTTACTTCGCGCAATAACAGAAACTAACCCTAACAATTTGTCTGTTAGAAAATTGATTTCGAAGCAGGCAACGACATCCATTCGTTCGTTGCTTTTATGATGTTGTCACGGTTGCCTAAAATTAAGGATACAAAATAAATTATCGCTAGGTATTTTATTCATAAAATGAATTATAATGTGTTTTAATAAACAATTACTTTGAAAAGGGTGAGATATATAAAGCCAGAAATTTAATTTAATTTAGCAATGAAGTATATTGTAGTGGTGGTCATCGTGTTTGGCTTAAAATGCAAAGTTCGTGGATTCGAATCCTACAGAGGGCACATTCCTATATGCTTTTCATTATATCTATCATATTACAAGCAGTTTTGGAAACCTATTTGCGTTACATGAATTATTTTTATTGATATAAAGAGTAAAACAATTACTATGTGTGATGTAATTGGTATAATATAAGCACTCTCGGGCTTTTCACGGAGATGGCTTCACAAGATATTACAAGTTAATTCTCTTGCAGATGTCTGTGCATGCATTTACACACACACACACACACACACTAATACATACATACATATATAATATTATATATATATATACACATACATACATACATATACATATATATACATGTGTGTGTTATTATTATTATTGTTAATATTTTCATGAACGGTAGTCACTCCCTTTAGAGTTCAGGTGTTGTATCTTTTAGTCCATGGTTTATTCTCTTATTTTGCCATTTTGTATTTTCGACGAGGATTCGCAAGCTGGGGGCTCCTCCAAAGGGGCTGCAACCGCAATCTCAGAGCTTGTCCCCCGCCCACTCACCCTCATGGTGCTTTGAGCAAGTTCTCAATTACATTCATTTATTCTCCTCATCTACAATGCCGGTAAAGGTAAGATTTCCTTCGACGACATTGCAGATTATCTTTCCAGTGCCCCAGAAACCTTCGAAGGCACACTTACTTTCCCGGATTGAATGATATGCCCATTCCCTTCGTATTCTATTTTTTAATCTTTCGCTGAATTCCTCAACATAATCAGGGTTTCTCCTGTCCCTTTTGCATACCCAAGTGAACGCTGAGTATGTAGAGCTCTTAGCCAACGTCACTAAGAAATTCAACAGCAATATCTCCTTTACTTAACAGACGAAAACTGTGTGCCATGCACTTCCTTCTACTTCCCGACACCAGGCCTTTTTTTCAGGAATATGCACTCCGCCCATCTTCCGTACTTGAGCCTCCACGCTTTTTCTGCATCTTTGTCAAAACTAGGCGGAGCGTGAAACGTGTATCAGTGGATTTTATCTTCGGAGTACATGCCCTTTAGAGGCCACTTATCACTATATTTTAGGTAGATCGTTTCCTTGTAAACCTCTCTCTTTGGTGATGGTAGTAGGATGCCTCCGTTGGATCTTCTGCTTCTGAACTTGTAGGATGCCCAAGTATGAGTGGGTTGCCACCCAACCGGAAAAAGTCTGCTGTCACCATTATGTTACCAAATGGAATCGGAGAATGAACTGTTGAAACGTCTCGGGAAATATCCTTTGGACAAGGGAAACTTTGATAGCGATTGAACTGCCTTTAAGACTGGTTGTATCAGACCAATTAGCGACGAAAGAGATAAAAGATTCCATCCTTGATGGCTCGATAGGATGAGCAAAGTTACGCGAGTGCAGACATTATTATTGTCGAAGTTGTCTATACTAATTATCGCTCTCAAAGGAAGAAAGATGAAAGTTGCGCGTTATAGATGTAAATCGTGCAGTTTTTCTGTTTGCTTTTCTTCGGAGGCTGGGTTAGAAACTGTTGTGTCAAAGGAAGATGGAGCAAATGAAAAGAGATTTTGGACCAATTAGTAATCAGTTCTCGGCCGAATTTCCATTCACTTCGGCTTAATGAAGGGGAACAAATAACATTTTCATAGAGGGTTCTATTACTTGGTGAAATTTTCATGTTTGAATGGCTTACTTCCACATTAAAGTGATTATAATGTGTTGCTGCGCTTTTAAAGATGAGAGGTTAACGGAAGTTCCGACTGGGGTGCAGAAGCAAATACGTTGATCAATGAGAATAATGTGAGTAATTCATTTAGCATTAGTGTAACTCGTTAATTACAGAAAAGAAGTAATTTTCTTAAACTTATGAAAGGAAAAAGAAATAGATTTTCAAATTTGAAGGGTCCCTATTTGTATTCATATCTATATTTTTACATGCACATATAACAGTGTTCGAGGAAATCCAGAGGACGCTTACCATTAGACAGAGGAGTAGTTTGTAGCGTTAGGTGGGAAAAATTACGCTAACCATTTCGGAAAGGAGTCCTTCATGAGCGATAGAGAACTATTTTTCCTGTCTATCGCCACAACTTACTCCCCTGCTTGGATCTTCTCTAACATCTTCACACACACACGCTGGCACACATACACACAGTTGTGTGTCTTTCATCTACGCCTTGCTTCTTCAGTACATTTGAAAAAGTTAGGATAGATTCGTCTACTTTTTTGCAGTCGACGAAGAACATAAACAGAGAGAACACATTCTCATTAGTCATAGTCATTATCCTTCTGACGACTCGAATGTATTATATTAACTGCGGAATCCTGCTCGTTTATTATCTTGTACTTAGCCTTTAGCCTCAGTTTTCACCTTCCGCCACCCCATCATCGGGAAGGGAAAGAATTGCTCTCAATTTGAGGCAAGTGGGCATTCTGGAAGTTGGCATGCTCGGCCAACAGAAGAGGACACTTGAGATTAACACTTAAACCGTTATGTTTATGTAGTTATGTCTAAGGAGCCATTCGTGCTCTTCCCGATGATGGCTCTCCCAATAACTCCGCCAGTGGGAATTTGCACCCATTTCCTCCTGGAATCTTTTCCCCCCTTGGTCTTAAACAGGGCTAATTCCAAACCCCTGCCCCAACCCCTTTCTTCCTATTCCTCTGTCCTCCCCTACAATTTCCAGTATAACACCCTGTCTATAACCACCAGATTATCTTAGAGGTGCATATAGACCCGAGTCACTTCCAGATTTTGAGGCCCCTGACCCTAATAAAAACACATACAAACAAAATAATACAATCGTTACTTATAATATGCTATTATAGCCTTTATCCATTCAAATGTATCAACGTTTTAGGAACATTCTAATTTTCGTGCAACTTCACATTTGATATTAAGCATTCGAACGCAAATTATGGTGACCTTGAGTTTGAGACCCAGACCAAGTAGCCATCCTGGCTCTCCCTCTGAGAGGCCCTGTTAACCGCAATCTATTCGTTCGCCTATATTGCTAAAACAGATTTAAAGTAGCAGCTAAAATTGCATAACAATACAATCCGCGGTAATTAAAAATTCGTATTAAAGCGGCGTTATTTCGTACTAATAACATTTTCCCCGCTCGATTCGAAAAGTAATTGAATTTTCACGTCACTCTAAGTAAACATCACATTTCCGGATGAAGATCTAATCTGTTCTCGAATTCACGTCTAATTTCTTAGTAGTTTTAAAATTCGAATGCGTTAGGCTCAATGGCGTGTTTTTCTAATGGGAGATTGAAGCATAACTTCTGGTTCGAATGTATGCTCAATCTTATCTTCGGAATCTCAGAATTTCCCCCTCGGGCGTTACTGAAATTTCATTAATTTAAAATATTTAGTCTTTTTGTGAAATATCTTTTGTTTTTTGTCATATATCCTACACGTTGAAGAAGCAGCTATTTGTAATAGGCATACAAATAACACTACCTAAGACGTAATTTTGTCTTTTATACAATGATATGGTTAATAAAGCAAGCGAGGAAATAAAATAATATACAAAATGTATGTCTGTGTATGGGATTTCTCATTTTGGTTTGCTTGATAGAATCATAAGTGAAAGGGACTTTTTACGTTTTGTGGACATTTATAACTTTTTTAAAATTCTTTCTTAATCTGTGGGAACAAAGAACGGGGAAGTTGAAACGCTATCCACTCCAACTTTCCGGAACAAGGATGTTTTTCCAGATTTGTCAAAATTCCGGAACCATTTCGACCCAGGAATGTTTCCGAACCGCAGAATTCCGGATAATAGAGGTTCAACTGTACGCATATGACGGGGACGGTTCCGCCCTGCTTCCTCTTTTCCTTTAAAATTCATTAATTTCGCTCCCTTCATAAAAATACCCATCCCATTTGGTCCTTATGTTTCTCTTTTGCGTTCCAGATCAAACACGTCATAACGAGCTTTTTTCTGTCTTTCTTTCATTTCAATTTTTCCCTTCCCTATGGTGTTTTTTTCACATCTCCTTCCTCGAGTTTTTCTTTTTTTCTTCTCCGCGGCTTACTCCTCCATCTTTCTGCTTCAGATCTCATTCCAATTTTCCTCGCGGGCTTCATTGTTTTTTTTTATCAATGCCCCATTTTAAAACCGGAGAGTGAGCCCATCATTTGTTGACAAAAGAGAGCGATGAAAATAGCCCGTAAACATCGATTTCGGATTTCGCCTCTCGTTTGTTAGAGGGGTAACTTTGGTCTCGTGCTTAGGGCGTGAATGAAAACTTCCCTGCGAATTCCTATCTGCCTCCTTTTCTTATTTTAGCGTTCTGATTAGAGTTTTTCTCAGTGTTATTCCAATGCTGTCTTGTGTTTTAATTGCATTGACGGTAGGGGTCTCCGTAACTCGAACTTCGATAGGTCGATTTTTATTACTCTAAAACATTGATTCTATTTCATGTTAGTATTACTATGCGCTGCTATATCGTTTTATAATTAGAATTTTCTTTAAATATTCTCGTGCCACGAGGTTTATTTCCGTAGTTTTCTTTCTCACCATATTATCACAACTTTGAAACTAAGGAAACGGTCCGCATTGGTTGTCCACCAGTTAGATAACCTGCTTGGAAAGTGTAAGACCCGGATTCGTTTCCTAAAGTTTTCCCTTTTTTTTCTTTGTTGGATTTTACGAGACTGCTTTCAGGATTTCCATTCTCTTTTCTTTACGTCCGTATCTCCTCGCCTCATTTTTTAAAAATGTCATTCTACTTCCTCGTTCCTCCATCCTCAATCCTATTGTCTTCTGTTCCCTTTAACACTTCTCAATCGGATTCTCCATTTCGCTCTCATTACCCATGCGTAAATTTTCCATTTGCGATCCCTCTCCCGTTTCCCTCTACCTCCCTCTCGGTTTTTTTCTTTCTCCTTCCTACGCTCCGTTTTCCTCTCTGTATTCCTCATTCTTCCTTTTTTTATCGCCCCCTACGCCACATATTCTTTTCGTAACTTTTTTCCCTTCACTTTTTTCGCTTCCCTTCCTAGTGTCAACTTCGGCACCTCTCATGCTCTTCTCTCGTTTGTAGTCTCTGCAACTGATTTTTTCTTTTTTCTACAAATTCGCCTCTCTCTCTCTTTCTTCCTTTCACCGACTCCGCCTTCTTTTTATCCCTCAGACTTTCTTCAGTTTCCTTCTTTCTCCGGCCTCTCATCTTTCCTCCGCTTTTCTCCGGCGTTTCTTTTCCTCCGTCTCCTTTTCTCTACCCACTTATCTTTTTCCCTTTCCTCTTCTCCTCACACCCTTTCTCCTCCTCGCCGTATCTCTCCCTCTCTTTCAATCCGGCCTCGCTTCCTGCCCCAGGAGTAGATCGATATGGCCCTTACTACCTTCCATTCCACCCTCACCCACCCCTTAAAACCCAAACCAACCTCCAGGATACGAGGCGGAGGAGCGTGAAGGGGAAAAGGAGAGAGGAAGGGAAAAGGAGGGAGAGAGAGAAAAAGATGGAGCGGGAAAGGACATTCTAAGTGCGGCGTTGAAGAATCCGAGTGAGTTCAGAGTAGGAGTTCATTTGTTGGGGGAGTCGGAGGGTGGAGGTTGAACGTTTAAAGAGCCTTCGTCTTCCCCTTCTCTTCCCCCCCTCGCAACCCCATAATGCCCCCACCCGCCGTTCGCCGTCTCCAAACCCTCGCGATGTAAAAAAAAAAAGAAGCGCGACCTTCGAATTTCGAGGTGTTTGGAAATTTCTCTCGTATTTCGAACCCTTTTTTTTCGTCCCGACGTGACCTTCGAGTCGCACTTGTTCGAAATATAAACTCGAATGTTGGGAAACTAAAATGATTTGATATTCCGCCGAGCTGAAGTGTTTTATGGCTCCATCAGGCTGGAGCAATGGCTAGTGTGTACTAATTTACTTGATGCAATTGGGATTCGATTAGAAGTCGAAATGGAGGCAACGGTTTGGTATTTACGTGTCCCGCTATTCCGTAATCTTATTCCGAAAAACTGTTTATTAAATGGAAAATTGCTTCTCAACTTTATTCGCTCACTTGTAATACCCTGCGGGTATGTGGTAAAACACTAGGTAGGTTTCCTCACATCTTGCTATAAGTACAGGTATAGCATAAATGCGATTGTTATTGGAAGTTAAATATAAATTTTAGCCGAATTTAAAGACTGCAGGAATAATGGCGACGTATTAAAATAAACTGCGCTTTGAATACACATAGGAAAAACTACGCAAATATTTGAAGTCGTTTTTCGATATGTCGTATGTCAGAGATCTATTCTTGTGTACCAATTGTCAGATGCTCAATTATTAGAGAAATACCATTTATAGAAAATACTGAGAGTGGCTCTTGCCTCTAAAGGTCTCTTTATTAATAATAGGTAAATAATTATTTTTGATTACGTCCAACTACAACTTGATTATCCTCTGCGTCCCAATGGAAAAAACGGTTGGAAAGCATTGGATTAAAGTGTAAAATTTTTTGTAGTAATTCACGGAGTTCCTTATTGGGCTTATAAATCTGATTCGTTAAACAGTTTTTACCACAGCAAAAAAAATAGTCATATCCATATATTTATGTTAATATAGAACATGAAGGATTAAACAGGAGTATAGGGGTGTAAACTAAAAGAGGAAAAAAGTGCTCAATAAACAGAATAAAGGAGTCTTCCAGTGTGCGATAGACTAGAATTTGATGTGTATTCCTTACTTTCTTCCATCGTCTGCACCAAAGAAGATATTTTTCTCGTGAAGAAGGAAGTAAGCCTATTAACTAGGGTCTTCCGAATCTCCTCGAATTTCCTTCCCTTCGGGCGAGGAAATGGAGATTCTTCGGTATAAAAAGAGGATATGGGAAAAGTTTCATTCAATTCGCGCGAGAGAAAAGCTTTCCCCAGTCAATGTTTAGCTGGTTCATATGTATCGTCCAGAGAGAGAGAGAGAGGAAAAATAAACGAATTGAAAAGGTCAATTCAAAATGAAAGCGGAGGAAGAAATTAGCGTCGAGAGTATAGGGACTCGAGGGATTGTGGGTAGAATATCTCCGTTGGCATTTGTTTCACGTGAAACCCATATTCTTACGGTTCCTTGTTCTTTCTTTTCCTCTTTCCGGTGGGACGGAAAGAATTTATCATCCCCCGCACCCTTTCTGCTACCTTGTCTGGGAGAATTCCTACGGATGTCTTACCAGATGCCCATCCCATCCGGTTAAGGAGTGCGTGAAGAAGAGGGTTGACAGTAGGGTTTTTTTTCGTATCGTTGGCATGTCTTTGTTTATTGTCCCTCTCTTTCTGTCTCTCTTCTCTCACTCTCTTTGGCAATTCTGGAAGTTTCCCGTCCCTACGCTTTTAACTTCCACATTCACGAAGTCGTCCCACGACCCTAACCGCTTTTTTCCACCATCTATTTCTTGCTCCTATCCTTACCGCTCTTTCTCTCTTTTTCTCCCTATTTGAAACCCCTCTTTCTCTCTCTTCTTCCTACTTTCCCTCCATCTTCCCCATTTCTCTCGCTCGCTCTCTCTCTCTCAAAAACTTTTCACTTCCGTCCTACACTGTCCTTTACTTTCATCCACCCTTGTTCGCCGCTTGTTTCTGGTTTCCCCCGTTTCACCATTTCTTTCTCCCTCTCTCCTCCTCCTCCCTCTGTTTCTGGTTTCCCCATTTCACCATTTCTTTCTCCCTCTCTCCTTTGCTCTATCCCTCTTTCTTCGCAATCTCGCAATCTCTCTCCCCTCCCTCCTTTTCTAGCTTTCTTCCATTCACTTTTCTTCCATATCCTTCTCACCCTAACTTTTCTCTTATGTATTCCCTCTCCCTGACTTTATCCTTCTGCTTCTCTCCCTCTTCCTCTCTCCCTCTTCCTCTCTCCCTCTTCCTCTCTCCCTCTCTCTCTACCCAAATCGCTCAAACTTTTTCTTCTCGCTTCTACCTTTTGCTATCTCTATTTTCTCTTCTTTTTTCCACAAACCTTTTTTTCTCGTGCCGTCCGTAATAACCGATCGTTTGTGATGGTATTCAGTCTGTCTGGTTCGCATTGCTTAGGGTCGCGGGTTCGTGTCTCGGTGAGAGTACGGTTGTATACGTCCGCCTTTATCATCATTATTGGGCTCGTTGTAAAGGATTGCTAATAACTATTTATGGGTAGTTAAAATGAATAAATAAATTTCCAACTTCTATCCTCCTCCGCCTGTTCATGTTCTTTATCTTTACTCTCGTTCCGTATTACCCATAATCCCTTCTTCTGTTCACTTTCTAATTAATTTTCTTATACCTTTTCTGTTTTTTATCTTCTTCTCATTATCATTTTTCTTTATTCTTTCTTTCAATTTTTTTTTCAACTTTTCTGTCTCCTTACCTGTCCCCGGGCTATTTTTTCCCATTATTTTTCTATGGTTGTATACGTCCGCCTTTATCATCATTATTGGGCTCGTTGTAAAGGATTGCTAATAACTATTTGTTAGTTAGTTAAAATGAATAAATAAATTTCCAACTTCTATCCTCCTCCGCTTGTTCCTATTCTTTATCTTTACTCTTGTTCCGTATTACCCTTAATCCCTTCTTCTGTTCACTTTCTAATTAATTTTCTTATACCTTTTCTGTTTTTTATCTTCTTCTCTTTATCCTTTTTCTTTATTCTTTCTTTAACAATTTTTTTTTCAACTTTTCTGTCTCCTTATCTGTCCCCGGGCTATTTTTTCCCATTATTTTTCTCTTTAACGGGGACTGACACGCCCTCGCCCTCCTTCACTTCTACTTTCTCTCTCTCTTTTATTCCCTCTTTCTCTAAATCGTCCTCCACATGTCACTCTCTCTCTCCTATCCCTCCTCGCCTTTCCTCCTGTCCTCTCCTCCCTCCACCCGTCCTTCCTCACTCTTAACCGTCCTCTCTCCCTGCGCACGGCTCTCTTTTCCCGCTTATTTATTATTTTTGGTTTTTTTTCATTTGGGATTGCAGAAGACCCCCGTCTGCTTTATTGGTTGCGGTAGAGGGGAGAAGAAGGCTTAGCCTTTCCTTAATGCGCTCCTTTATTAAAGCGAAAATACACCGGAAGAGCCGTACATCGATCGCAACATGTATGTGTATGTAGCTGTGTATGTGGGTGCGTGCGTGAGTGCGTGTATATATGTATGTTTATGTATATGTGTGTCTATATATATTTGTGTGTGTGTACCTATATATTTTTTCTTTTATATTCTCTTCTCGAAAGATAGACAAAAACCTCTCAACTTTCGCCTGCCGTTCGCCTTACTACCTCCTTGCTCAGTAAGAGTTTTTTTTACGACAGTTGTAAAAATTGCAAACTTAGATAAAAAGGATGGAAATAGTGAGTCGGAGAAAAATAAAAACTTTTATGTACGTGTTTTAGCGACGGGGAAATTGGCTGAATTTGAGGCAGGGTTCGTCTTAAGGGGTAGAGGGGTTCGCCATTTTCGGGTAATTCGGCTTTTTGCATTTTAACCTAAGTGAAACAGGTGCTGCTGTACTGGAATTGTTGACACTTTCCCCTTTCCGGTTTCCTTAAAGTGGTACATGGGGTGGGAAAATAGATGGCGCAAGAAACTTTCTGGAAGTGCTAGAGGGGATGTGATTAAATTGCTCTGTTACGGCTTTCTAAGTAGGCAGTCGCACATAAACGTTTGAAGAGAAGGTATATTGAATTATATTTGTATTGAAGTATTGATGAGGCATGGTTTTAGTATTTCGTTGTAAAGTAGGTTAGGTTAGCTGTAAATATGCTTCATAACTCAGTTCAGTTTCGAATGAAACATTTATAATTTCACTAGGGATACCTGAATTATAACCAATAACGATATTTTCTTTGAAATAATATTAAAGTTGCGGTTAAATCCACTAGTGATTATAAAGCAAATTAAAAGTATAAGAAACTATTAGAGAAGGGACTTGATTTCAACGCAGTTTTCAAATTTAGAAATTATTCTAATCCATCTTGTGATTTCTCTCATTTTTATAATTTTCCGATTGCTTTCTTCGAGCTGTTTTCTTTAACAAAAACACCTTCCTATACCCTGCTTTAATAATATGCATATGAAAGTCACGTAAGATTAATCATGAAATATTTCAGTTTATTTTGATAAATTTCAAAAGTACACTTTAAGCACATATTTTTCATTCACGTCCGTTATTAGTTCAAGTAACCTTATCATTAGTCTCGTGGAACGTCTTTATGCACAAGGTAACACGTTGTTATTACTCGAATATCCCATGCTAAAATAAAGATATTGTGTTTACCATTAATCATAGTTTCCAAGGCACCTGGTCTACTACTTTTCCCAAGTTCAGATTGAAAATTACATATATTGTTTAATTGGAATTCGTCAGCTACTATTATTTAAGTAGTATTTCAGTGTTATTCACACCAGATTTTAAGTTGGCTATTATATTTTATACGTTGACATTTAATAAAATAAATCTTAATTAAAAATGGAATTCTATCTTTAAATGTCATTCTTTCATAAATTAGCTACTTTTACTTCAGTAAATATTCATTGTGTTTTGTATGAAGAAAATCTTATCTAAATTATCCAAGTTTTTAATCCAACTTTTTCTGCAATTTGTCTTTTGTTGAAAAAAACATTATAATACTCCGATTGCATGCATAAATTTACATCTGGAAGAAAATGATAGCATCGCCCCTAAATTTTCTCTCCACTTAATAATTCTTTTCTTAAACCAATTTTGACTATGAGAATAGTCCTTTAATTAATGAAATTTCCACTATATTTTGGTGAAAATAGACGATTTCCTCATTACCTCTGTTGATATTGTTTGCTTAGAAGTTAAGTCGTTTCTACTGATCTTCAGATCGCATCCTGTCTGTTACTGTACCCATCATAAGTGCCAAGCGATATTGTCCTTATTAATTGGAAACAGTTTCAGATTACATAATGTGTTTCAGAAACCTTTTTTAAGTTTTAATACCCACTCTGTGTGATATGAATCGTAGTGACATTTTCGGAAGTCCTCCCTAGTCAAGAACGTGAAATCGCTTTAGAATTTTACTATTTACCTATTGATGAAAATCGATCGTTTTTACCATCACTAAATTACAAGTGACTTCAGATTAAAATATTAAAAATAACTTTTATTTCATGAACATTTCACAAGTTCTATTCATTAGCTTTAGAGATAAATTTAGCGAGTGGAGTATAACGTTTTATCGACATCAAGGGTATTACATGACTTATTTCATAATGAGGAGTATTTATCTCCAGTGGAATAGAATTTTTTCCTTTTCTTACTTCTTAAACAGGATATCGAATCGGTTACAATTATTTGCGCTTTACGACTACCCAATTTTAGCTGAACAATATCGTATAATTGAAAGTCACGTACGCTTAATCGTTCTTTGAGGAAACTTCACTCAATAAAACCTTAAGTGACTTCCTACGAGATCCGACGTCCTGCAAAACTTAATCAGAGAAAGGTGACTAGTCCCGTTGGAAAAGGTTCAAGCTCACGAAATTGAAATTGTAACAACATGTTTAGACAGGCTAAAACAGCATTTTTTTGTCTAAATAATAAATAGTTCGAGTAATTAAGTGAAATTTAACTCATTAGCATTCCCCGCGATTTCGTAGAGATTTCTGAAATTCAAATTCGGTCTCCTACATCCATATATATACAGACAAATACAGAAATTGATAGGGATAAATTATTAGAGTCATCCCTATTACTATCAAATGAGCCGGTTCTACATTCCAAGTTAAAAAAGCATTCGAATTACATAATTTAAAATCATCGAGTTTTCTTTTGACTTAGCAATTGGGGAATTAATGCTGATAAGAGTTTATTTGTGCTGTAAATGAATATACAGCTTCACCGTCCTTTGTATGGCTATCCACATGTATGTATAAAGTATTCTATTTCTCCTTGAATTCTTTATGAATTCAACCTGCTTCATCCAAAGCTTATTTTAATGGCTACCGGAATTAAATTTATTTTGCACATTTATTCAAATTTTAATGAGACAAAAGAATTTTATTCGTGCATACAATATTGTGTGTTATTTATGCATTCTTCCGATCGCTTATTTTAGTAAGATATAAAGTAAAACCGAGATTCTAAGAGTAAAATTAACATTTAATGTGAATGATGGGTTTGGTTTAGTTTTTGATAGGTGTACTGTACCCGAAATTGGTGAGTCTCTGCTCGATTCTTCAACAGATTTGTTTGAAATTGGAGTTAACGTGCCTTTTGTTTGTTCAGCTGCAACGTTTGAAGTTCACTGATTACATAATTCATTTTTTCGCGTTTCATACAATTTATATGACTTTTTAAATATGTATTAATCAAATGTCCTCATCAGCCTGTCTGTTTTAAATCGTTACTGGACACGGTCCCCGGACCACCGATGAGAAATGGTTCTCAGTGTCGCTAGTGTCATTTCGGATGTCTTATTAGCACAAAATTAACGTAGCGGTAAGGTCATTTCGAGTAGGGAAGATGTCATAGGTTATGAATGGAGAAAGGTCGTATATTTCCTCGGAGCAAAAAGTTTTTAGTCTCGGTGGAATACACCCTATTTTTTGTCAGCGGAAAATGAAGGAAAAGTAAGTATTTCGTAATGCGCTCCGCTCTTTGTCAAATAATATAATTTATCGTTTCTCCGAAAGGTAAGATATCCGACTTCGTTGTTTCTGCGAATAAAACTCTACGAAAAAATTTAAGCTGTACTTTTAGGTTCTTGTTTGCCCTCTTCTGTTTAAATTTTAACTTTTCTACGCTTGCAGTTTCTGTTCTCATGGAAACGTTGCCTAATGATTAATTGTTTAGCTACTAGTCCCTTCTCAAAAGAGTCTACAAAAAAAATATTACGTGAATAATGGTCGGTCCTTTTTTATTCACCCGGGAATGATGTTGTATTTCGAGTGATTAATTTTAACACGAGAATTCGTTATGACTCGAATTATTATTGCCATAAGATTTATTTTTTAAACTTTGGGTCTTAATGAATGCGATAAAAAAGAACGATGATTGATGTAGGAAAGTGAAAGCTTGATAATATTTGCCTGATTTTTCTCTTAATAACCTGAAAAGGAATTAGTTTATCACGCCGATGTGCTTGATGGTGTGATGATTTATATTGATGGGAAGAGGAAATGAAAAGAATACTTCGTTAACCCAATTCACGTGACAGTCGGAGATAATGTAGTGTAAAACTGATGTAGACGGATAATGGATGGTGTTTCAAAATAAATTTCTTATGAGCCCTCAACCAAAGATATTTTTAAAAAATAGGATAATATTTTCAAATTGAACGCATGTGAGAGAATACGTAATTGAAATTAAAAATATGCAACCTTGCAACTTGAATCGAATAGATAATCTAGAGATCTCCTTTAAAGATAAAACAATTGACTAAACAATGAAAAAACTTCGATGGTAATTCCCCAATTTTATTTATTGCTATTATTAACAGCATTCATTGAATTGCCAGTGAGGCTGGTAAGTAATGGTTAATCGAACCTATTAACATCTTTTAAGTTTCTATATATTTTATGATTTCAAGAGAATGTTCGCCTAATTACTAAACCTAATAAACTACTGCAGGAATCTTAAACCTTCTTCCATTTCTATCAAAATGTTGTATTTAATTAATACTCGGCATATATTTATGCCAATTACGTAAATTATTATCGATGACTATAAGTCATCATAACATAACAGTGAAAATGGCTAACACTTCAATATCAAGTATTTTGTTGTCGTAACTTGAATGTATATTATTTAAATTTGTGTTCAATCTCTTTTTAATCGTAGCTTCGCGGGCCGCATAAAATGTTCTCGAGGGCCACATGCAGCCCGCGGTTTGCTCACCACTGCTATACATGTTATAAACGAAAAATAAAACCTCGAAAAAATATATTTGATTCCTTGAAAAATGTACTTCAACGGTTCCCAAACTTGCAGTCGCGAAGACGGAACATCGTCCATGTTATTGTTTAAATATTTTACTTTTTAGTTTTTATTTGATAACTTAATTTTATTAAGTTATTAATACTAACAGTAAACTTTTCTCTAAACAAACCATTTACATTTTTGTACACTTTTATATTTATTGGAAGTCGGGTGGTGTTAAGAGGATTGTAATAAGGTCGGCTGCTTTAAGAGGAGCCGCAGATACATAAAGTTTGGGAACCGCTTCATTAGCTAAAGCTCCTGTTGACACTTTTTTTTAAGGAAAAGTAACTTTCAGCCGATAATACTTTCATTATCCAAGAGTTATGAACCGTATTAAGTGTGTAATTTCTCCTTTACCTCTCGGCAAACTCCGCTCTCCGCAAGGATGAAAATTAACCGCGTTTACCGCGACCAGGAATTATTAACCGCTAATTTTCCACGCCCGGCTTAAGTAAAAGGTGACCTGGCTCCTCTTTCTCTCTATCTATCTCTATCTCTCTCGGCCGAAGTGCATTTATTTCTATTTATTTTTTAATTAACGCGGACCCTGGTATATGCGGCACTCAGGAGTCCATTTTATCCTTCCCGAAACCCATGATGCTACGCGCGCACTCAGACACACGCAGATGAGAGGAAGGAAGAGACAGCTGCTCCCACCTGAGGACATTACTACCCACTAATAACAGGGATCGCCCTGTCTTCGCCTATCTCTCTCTCTCTCTCCCTCCCTCCTCGCCTTTGGTGGTCGGAGGGAAAATAAACCTACACTAACATTGATCAGTCATTAGCACAATTTTTTTTATAAATACAAGTTTTTATACCCATTCGTAGCTAATCAGTGTATTCTTACACTTGAGAATTACTGAGTTTGTCTTATTACTCAGTTATTTCCAGTCCCTGGTATTGCTATTGGAGATACCTAAGACAAGTAATTAATATTTTATTGTTTGATATTTAACTGCTTATTATGGAATGAAATCTAGGATTAAAAGATGTGCGAATTTGTTTTGAATTTAGAGTGCATCAACGCAAAGTTTATTAGTCTGATATTGGTGTAACTCATTTAAAAGTCATTCAATAGGTTTATCAAAGCGAATATATGCCTAATGTGCTCAGGAATATTATTTAAGGAGCGTGCCTTATGTTTGAAACTACTGATAATTTAGATGGCTCCTATAGCAATATAAAAGTTGTGAATTCTTAACGAAATAAATTGTTTTCGGCGAATCACCAATGCTGAAGTCTTTTGTTTCTCTGAAAGGCACATATAATTTTCCCTACCTTTTTTATGGTTATTAAAGCATACTGAGGATATTCGGACAAACTCGCACGCTTTATTGTTATTTTTTGGACCATTAATGCGATTCAACCGTATTTACCAACATTTTATCTATAATTCAGTGGTTTTTTTTCAATTTCGTTTCTGTCACTTTGAGGAAATTGCCATTTTCTGTTTCAACATTAACATAAAAAAACCTTTAATTTTTAGGTATTCGTTTTATGTTTGTTGTGTACCTTTAGATGGCGTAAAAATTCATAGATCCAAAATGTGAATTAAATTTGGTAAATCAGGTAGTTTTTAGAGAAACACGTTGACAAAGACGGATGGTGGGACGACATTACAAAAGTCATTTTTCTGGCTACCGAAACGTCCATACTTCCCCGTTGGTATCATAAGATCTATATCATTCACGAACCCAATGTTAGCTCCCTGCCGATTATATGAGAAGGTAAAAAACAGCTTTACCGATCATGCGAGAGGATAACTTTTTCTTATCATTTTTGAGATGTGGGAGGAAGATACCTTTCTCGAGTATCAAAAGAGTTTTCGGCTCCTAAATTCCTCTCGAAGCGAAAGTCGCAATCCTTATCCGCGGGTCCGGTTCATTTTTTACTTTCGACGTTATTTTTCCCTTCCCCCCCGACATCCTCCACACCGCCGTCCCTATCGCCCTCACGCGGGACACAATTCCGCTTCTCCTTCCGTCATTTGTCTTCATTACGCACGACGACTCTTATGGCCTTTTTCCTCTCTTTTTCTTTTTGTTCGGAATATTTACTATTCGGACCTGCGCAACCGTAACCGCGACTGGGTAATTCTTTTGTGCTCGATTCTGAATTTTAATTCTTCTTATTCTGCCTTCGCCATCCAATTTTTTTTCTTTTTTTTTTAACGTCGTGCCTCGTTTTAGGCGCAATAATTTCTCTTTAGAGATTTATTTTAAAGCTCGGTCTCCGCTCTCGATGCGTCTGAGATAACGTGATTTATGAGTCGAAACAAAAGGTGACCCGATTCCGATTGCACGCACAAGAAATCTTTCCATTTAAATAAAAATAATCTGTTTAATAATCGCGGAATGGCGTAGTTTTTTTGAATTCGACTCTTTTGATGCTAAGGGGTTGTGATATGCTTTCCACGAATTTTTCCTTTTGGTCATTAGTCGGAGAAAACATTAGCTATAAAAGGCTGGGCAGCCACGGGCATTTATCTAAATCACGCGTCTGATCAGTAACCGGAGTGTTTATGGCCTCCATTTTTTAAAAGTTGAAATGTAAGTTCTTTTTAGCCTTTAATATTCTTATCGCGTCTTGAAGTCTGAGTTTATATAGCTCCTTTTTTCATTTTTTTGCATATAAATGATTAAATCGCGGGAAGTCTTAGCGATTAAAATTAAAGGTGTGTGTGTGTGCATGTGTTACATAACTTTTTAATGTCTGCCGCTATTTTTAAAAATGTTTTTGCCAAATTTCCGTCCTCCGTATTGATCTCCAAGAATATTTTTAGATAATATCCGCATTTTTCGTCAAAGGAGGTGAAAAATCTACCCTTGAAACTTAAAGCGTAAAAAGTAGATCCATTTTTTGTCCCGGTTTCTGCTTATCCTCGTTACCAACCTTATCACGGGAATTTTAATCGTCTCTAATACTGTGCTTGGTTTTCCTCTAAGTTATCCATTATAAATATATCTTCATATCGAGCCATATCCAACAAAAATATTAATCGACGCCAAGTTATGTAAAATCTTTACAAATATTTGAAGTGATTACGATTTTGTGCATCTACAGAATATTACGGGTTACTAAAGCTGTGCAATAATGGCGCAATTAATTTCTGTAATGTTTGTAATTCGGGTTAGGTCATATAATGAAGTTAGATTTGAACCACGTTATCCCCGAAGTGCGCCTTTGGACACCCGTTATAAACATCTCTTTTCCATTTGATATTTCTCTTATTTAGCCTGACCTCTCGTGTGAATAACCTGAAACCCAAGACATATACGTTCATTTGTGCATGGGAGCAAGGGAACATGGAAATGGGGTTACCCATCTGTCGCGTCTTCATGTTGTGTAGACATAAAAAATTCGAATTCTGTAAAAATAAAGATAATAGACGCAGGATTCTTGAAAAAATTGAAATATCATTGAATCCATGTAACCCACATCGTGTTTGCTTTAAAAATTATTCAGTGTATCTTATAGTTTAAGGATAATTTTCTAATAAATGATGGCGTCGAAGAAATTTCAAGGGGTTTTACCACACATAAAACTACCATATAGGCCAAAATTTTGCGGCTCTCTAGACGCTCCTTATATACTCAGAATATGTCATCAAGATACTGTTGTGGCGTCTTGGAAGTACTATTTGCGTTTAATTAATTATATCTTATGCAGTCGTGCTCTTTCTTAAATTATTCTGCAAATTATCGTATTCGTACCACGGAGGAAGTCCGCTACATACTTGGTGTGTAGCAGAGGTATATAATTTTTCACGAGGCAGGCAGTGTCAAAAATTGAGAGTGCATGGGCAAGCAGTAATAGAGTTCACATCGGACTGCGGTGTATCGCGTTAATGATATTTTTCATCTCTACTAGAAGAGATTTTCCGATCATAATTTACATTAACAAATATAAAATCATCTGTGATAAATGGCATGGTTTTCTTTTTATAATGACTTGCATAAAATGCTCTTGAGAGCTCAATGCGGCCTTCGAGACGTATTTTGTCCAACCATTTTAAATTTATAACCAGCTGTACCCGCGCAGTGTTTGCGCGGATTTGTTTCAATGAATTTATTAATAATAATGTGAATCAGTTAAAGGTGCAAATGATATCCCCTTAGAAAACTATTTTATCAAAGACGTATTTTACTATATTCCTGCATTGTTGAAACATCTCTCTCTCTCTCTCTCTCTCTCCCTATCCTTCTCCCTTCCTCTCCTGCTCCCCCCTCCCCCTATTTGTCTCCCCCCTTTCCCCTCTCCCTTTCACCTCTCCTTTCCACTTCTCCTTTCCCCTCTATCCTTTTCTCCCCTTTTCTTTCTCCTTTCTCTTTCTCTTCATTTGAACGGCTTATAAAACACGTTAATTTTACAGTCTTAAGCTATATACGGTTTTACAACAATAGGACTTCGAGCACGAAATTGTCCGTCGTCAAGGTATTTAGTGTTAAAATGGCAAATTTAGAGCAAATTATGTGCATTAAACTTAAAATGCGACCGATTTCGAATCGTAAACGAAAAAAGACGATAATAATGAGAATCCTTGATCCTTTTCCTTTAAATAGATCCAAATCCAAAGCTCCAATGCCAATATTTCGAATTTATATGAGCAAATGAATGAAAACCTCCACGCCGAAAAGTCGAGTTTTTACGTGTTATCTTATGGAAATACAAACGATTCCTAAGATTCGAACCCGGGTCTTTATGAAAATGAAAAATTTTCTAGGGACCTCTTAGCTAGTAGAAACAAAACGCCGTTTACCGCATGTCTCTACGACGAACGGTTCACTAGATACAAATGGGGGCAGACGGACAGACACTTGTAAAATTAGATAAAGGATGATGATTTAAAATGCAGAAATTATCGTGTGAATGAAGATAATTTTACTTTAACGGTCGTATATCATGCTTTGAGGAATTTCTTCATTTTTTCCTCATATCAAATTATCGTGGGTGGACATGAATACGGAGAAACGTTACAAAGTAACACAAACATTCCTTTATATTTGAATCTCTTCTCTTTTTCTCATTTTACAAATCCTTTCTCGTAGTGTTTCGATTCGATATGCAGCACTTAATCTTAAGATGTACTGCATTTATTTGGGGTGTGAGATATTTTCCTATTCCGACCGTCGCTCGCCATTACTCTTCCGATCTCACCCTCATCTCCCTGAAAAAACTGAACTCTGACGTTTATGGAGAACATATTTTCTCCAACGGAAAGGGAAAAAATCAAAATTTCCGGTGCATTTGCTCACCGTTTAATCTCTTAAGTCGGAATTTTCGGGAAAACGTTCGCGGTTTCCTTTTTATCCTGCTCGAGAAATCTTTAGCTCTTCCTTCGGGAGCAGGCATATATGTATATATATGGGAAAAAGGGATAGTTTTCTCTGAGTGTTTTCCGATATGAGGTCTGCGGCGCAGTTTTCCTCATCCGTCTTTGT
Organism: Uropetala carovei; assembly: GCA_036926305.1. NCBI lineage: Eukaryota > Metazoa > Arthropoda > Insecta > Odonata > Petaluridae > Uropetala > Uropetala carovei. The sequence continues at coordinate 2,014,655 of JAXCHB010000210.1, forward strand.
CTCTGGAAATCGCTTTTCCCTCTAACCTGCCTAGCAACAGATTCTCGAAATATCTCCTTTGTTTTATGTTCCACTAAGATGGACTCATTTTTATTTGTCTCTCCGACTGCGCGGAAAGGTGACGTCATTGGCGTATCCATTTTGGGGGTTTGGGGTCTCGTCATGGTCCCTTCTTCCAATCGCCGCCGCTCTTCCTCATTTTCGCTTTCTTTTTCCACTTTCCCTGATGTTGTAGCTGAGCTTCGGGAAAGTTCAATTTCTGAGGTAGTTACGTCGTTATTTTTATAAGGAAACCTATGGCACTGTGAATATTTCTAATTTTATTTTTGAGTGATTAATCATACTATTGATTTCTATTTTAATTATTGATCCCTTCCTAAAATTAATGTTTACATAATATTCTGTAGGGGATTAAAATAATTCCACGGGCATTGACTGTAGAGTTACTAATATTTCAAATTATTTGATTGATTTTATAACGAGTGACTGTTAGCTTAATACAAAAATGAATTCAACCTTGAACTTTTCAAAATTAATATTTTTCACGGCAGAAAATTCCTTTTTTTTTTTAATTACAAACATATAAATAGTTAACACATCTCATCACTCAATTTGTTTTACAAATGCACAATGAATGCGTAATTTGTTATTAATCGAATTTTTATTTTGATATAAATGATAACTTTTAAAAAGACACTTTTGAAAAATTCATGCTATTGAAATCGAGTTTACCAAAATTCGCTTTCGTTGTATATTTCTCGTTTTTTGCGACCGATTCTAAAATCATCGTTGACAGAAAAACCGGTTCCATGGAATTCGCGTTTTCCTCACAACTCTCACTTCAATTTTCGCGCTGAAACTTTGGCCCCTTGCGAAAAAAATTGCTTTTATCTTCGTAAGCTGGCGACGTCTCCAGACCGATTTGTACGGGGATTTATAATACGTCAGTAAACACATCCTCGCTGGAGAGAAAGGATTGGATAGCTTAATACGTGCGACTCGACAGCCGTCCTCAAACCGGATCAAGTTTTCTCGTAGTTTTTTTTCCTTACATCCTTAAGTATAAAGGGTAACACCTGTGAAACAGTGCTTCATTTCCCTCCTCGAGGGAGCAGATGCCTTTCTTTAAAGAATGAAAAAATAAATCTCCGTCCATTCATTATCTCCGCGCAGCGTGGCGTCGTTCAACTTTTCTCCTCTTTAACGGGACCAGGGATTTCAAAGAAGGCCTTCTCATTCCAACCTTTGCCATCCTTTTCTCGCTCCTTCATCCTTCGTGACCTTTAATAAAGTGAAGATTCTTCAAGGGAAATGAAAAGAAGATTATCCTTCTCGTTACGAAAACACTCGTCTCGCTTCGCTTGCTCTACTTGGAAACGAGCGGAATTTTTTTTTAGCGAGAAATGTATTTCGCACGTCGCCGAAAGTCACATTTTTTATTTGAAACCTTAACAAAATCCGTAGAACGTATCCACGGATTCGACTGCAGATATATCATCGCGTATTTTTGGGCAAGCTGGATATTTTATTTTTTCGATTCGTCGTTTTTAAATACTTCTGCTGAATCAAAAATTAATAATTCAAAAATTAATTATTCAGCTCGCGTCACGGTTAAAATCAAATTGACACAACAGGTAATCGTAAAAATGCTACGAAAACAAGGTATATCTGATCCACTGTGTTATTCGCCGACATTATATTGCAATGACGGCTGCTCCGCAGCCGAAATGCGCATCTGGTTTTCGCAAACTTTTTATACCTATTGGGGAAACCTATTGTGTCGCATAGACACAAAAAAAACTCGTGGATTACCCATACTCGTCCAGTAATAAATACGTTTCACTTGAAATGTGAACTGCCGTTACAAATAACCAGCTAGGATGACCAGAGCGAAAAAAATTCCGGCCGCCCTCCCGCCACGAGTTTACTACGTTTTATAATTGGGAGTCGAATTTTTGGCACGCCCCCGAGAAAACATTCTTCTCTCGATAGTCACACAACCCCCATTGTTTTTAACAGGAAGATTTTTTTCTAGGGTCCGAAAATAAAACGAAGCAGTTGAAGGAAGTCTTTTTCTCCCGGTCGGAAAACATTGTTATATTTGACCTGCCAGCGTTTTCTTTGTCTTGTTCCTAAGATAAAACCTGAGTCGTAAATATCGCGCTACTGAAACGACACGAGCCGCAATGTATCTTGGGGTGCGCTTGAAACGCTGACTCGATATCATGAAAATAAACACAGCACCGCAGACTACATTGTTAAACTTATAAAATCAACCACCGATAAAAATCTTCTTTATCAAAGTGGTCTTTCAGGAAAAAAAAGATCGCCTTCTTTACGATCGTATCGGCGGTACCTTTGAAGCAGTCCTGCTTCATATGTGAACAAATACATAGCTCAAAATTCATCCCTTAGTAAATATATAGTCGTTCCCGTAATTGTCAGCTATCCTCCTTTCCACTTTTCCTTCAGTTATTCACAATAAATGCTTCTGCGCATATGCCATGGTGAATTTGGTTTAGCATGTGTGTATAAATACTACATGCAGTATTTAAAATCATTAAATTTTGCTATGAGTAACAAGAGGCAGCAATAGATAACCTATCAGAAAAAAACTTTCTCGGTTATTAAATACATACACCCACTTTGGTATAATAATAATAAAATATCTTTGAAAGGATTACTGAAATTTGTATTTCTTCCTGAACTTCCATATCTTTAAAGGAAAAATATTTTATTCGATTCATACTTTCTAGTGATGAATTTACGGTTACCATATAATTGATATAACCATATCTGCATGCGAGTTCGTTAATGAAGAATTCATTCGAACAAATTCCACCCAAACTTAGTACGTAATATTTAAAACTACGTAAATTTTAAGTACATCGCACCGAATTTTTTTTTGGAATATGTAAAGAGAACCAGCGAAAACCGGGTGAAGCAGAAAGAATTTATTTTTCCGAATCACGTCATAGAAGTGTTTTTACCGCAGCGAGAAACTTTACGGCAAAACTTCGTTTAATATCGACCCGTTACGTTTCAGCATAAAAAGGAAACATACCGAAAAGGTGGAAAGGAATTCAGAATTTCATTCGTCTCGATCCATTTACTCTCCGGTGGTGGTCAAAAATGGCGACAGCGATGAAGAGGGTTGGAACAAGAGCAAGGGGATTACGAAAGTCGCTTTCCGAGGACCCTTTCAGATGACAGGAGAATGAACAAGAAGGACGCGGGAACGAAAGCAGGGAATTAAGAGAACCGAACGCGGCTCAGCGATACCTACCGGAACGAAATGAAAACCAATCCAAACACGGACTCTTGGAACAGAAATGAATTGGCGAGGACGGCGAAGCGTCTGAAATGATCGTGTGGTGATGAATGAAGCTAAGCTCGAAATACGTCCGTTTTATTTATATATTGGAAATACGTAATAACTTGATCTCCGGGACAAGAAAATTTTTTCCTCGCTACATCAAGGGAGATTTAAGGACGCGTATGAATAGGCTCCGAATGTGTCCCTTGCTATAAATACGATAGCTCTTAGAATTTCCAAATATAACGATCGCTGTTTATTTACGAGGAAAATTAAAACTAATTTAGCTTTCAAATGAAGGTTATCCTGAGCACACGTCGTATTAGTTCGTTTTAAAATGATTTTTTTATTTTTAAGATTGCTCCGAGTTAATAAACCACGCGTAGATTTAATATACGAATTCCTGGGCCTATTCTGGAGCTCCACCGGATGTAGGAAAGTCCGAATTACAGCAATTTGTCAGATTGATTGCGCAATTTAAAGGAGCGGCACACCGTTAAAGCCAACTTTTTAGGTTAATTTTTCAGGATTTTAATGTTTCGCATTATCGGTGTTTTTTCGGCAGATACAGCTAGGTTTCCCGCGAACATAGCCATTAAATCTAGTAGTAGGATCACACGCGGCCTAATACGTTTTCGCTGTTACTCTTTTGAAAATAACAAAAAAAACTTAGTTTTTTATCGCATGACCGATACGACGCAGTTGTTTTGGACGCCATCACGAAGGGCCTTTTGTTTCACCGGTTCCACTGTCAGAACGGAAAAGCTAGGTTGGCATTTATATCACGAATGTTAAAAATACAAATAATCTACTATAATATATTTTGAAGGGTGTGTTTGTTGGGTTGTTCATGGAACTCCTCCTAAACGATAAAAGCTAGAATAGCCAAATTTGGTACGATCCTTCCTTAGTGAATGGTCAACGTTTGGTCAACCGGGATTAATCAGTGCTGCCAATATAGGGGATTAACATTTTTCCATAAGATAACATGTATGAATCCATTTCTTGACTTGCAAGGTATTCTTCCTTCAAGCTTAAAAATACGTAAATATGGACCGATTTTTTTCGTTTTTGCTTTATTCGACGAATAAAACTCTATACTATCTTATTCCTGCGAAGTTTACATGTTACACGGTCGAAGTTTTCAGAAATACGCTATTTGATTCGAAATTTTGTGGATTTTTTGTACTCTTTCCGGGCGTAACCAAGGCGGCCGTCATTGTTACCTCAGATTCAATTAGCTTCAATGAAGCTTACAAATAGACGAAAGTTTAGCGATATTCGCTTCGCACCTTTGTTTAAGCAACGAAACGATCTATGTTTATGGATAGCAACGTAAATAGATACTGATTATTATTCAGGAAGCGTTTATTTATGAAAGTAATTGAACCTTCTTTCGTCTATTGAATACTGGAATCTTACATTTTTTATAAGTAAAATCATTATATACTACATTATAATGTTTATTAACGTAAATAGGCTCACATATCTAGTGTACATTTACCAGTCAGTGTTCAATCATGGACAACTGTACGTTGCTTTTCCACGGGTTTCTTGCTTACAAGACGTAAAATTAAATATTTCAGCGAGGCATAATTACACAAGAAATGAAGCTGGATTTGGCGAAAGTGATATTATGATAGGAAATACAATTATCGTTATATTTGAATGCAATAGGCTCGGAAACGGATTGTTACAAGCAAATATGATTAAATGTTAAGAAAAGCTAATTGTAAGTTAAAAAGTATCTACTGTATAGGTATTTTAAAGAGTTTGTATGTTGTGCTGTAGTAGCTTCACTAAATCCGTTGAAATTCAACGGGAAATTCTGGTAGTTTCAAATAAATTGACGGATATATATGCACACACACAAATATATGTGTATGTACGTATTTGGGATAACTTGTTTTCTGTTATATGAGAACACAAAAACAAGATCGAAGCCGTGAAAAAATTTTCTTCGTGCGTAAAGTAGCGGAGCAGGTGAGACGCGCGCATCCATGTATAAATGGTACTCATCGACAGGTCAAAACATACAATCTTGCGTCGTAAAATTTCGAATCTTGGTATTTTTATGGAAATCTCGAGCCGTGCAGGTTTAATGAAATACCGGTCGGCATCGCGTAAATCTGCATAAAGATTAACAACCGCCCTAGTAAAAACAACCCTAAAGCACTAAATCCTGATTTTCAATCAGAGGTTGGATTATGTTTTCCGCCCCATGATAAATGGACGATACAAAGGTCATAATTTTGGGAAAATGCTCATCAATTCCAAAGCAGGGTTTAAATAGCTACGATTATTATTTTTTTTTATATTCTCCGTTATGAAACGAAAACAACGATTTATTAATTAGCAATGAAAAAATAGTTTTGTTTGTGCGAGAGGGACATTCGCGAAGTTTGTTTTTCAAAATTTTATTTTTGTTTTCGATCTCTATATATTAACCTGTGTCTGTTCTGTTTAAGTTTAGAATTTATTACGCTCGTGAGCAGTCCATTAAAACTTTGCGAAGAAACTGTAAAATTTATCACAGCTGGTTCGCAAAAGAATCTCTCAGAAAACACACGATTTCGGATTTCTTAAGGGCTTGATAGTATTTCCGGTGGTAGAAAGTTGAGTTCGCGTTAATTTACATAAAGGGTGTTCAGTTCAAATTTGGGCAAGTAATAGAGAAAGTTTTCTCCGCATATTTCCCGGGAGAAATCTTAACGACAAACTGCGATCACTAAAATTAAACTACAGAGATAAAGTTTTAAAAGCGAAAGGAAAGAGTGAGGGCCGTACCATTATTCACCTTTTCGAACGATAAATAAATCTTAAGCTTGGTAAAAAATTGCCGTTGTAGATCTGAATGAGCGATTACTGCAACCATTTTGATGACTAATTGTGAGAGAAATTCTGCGGTGAACGACTGTTTTGATTACTTTCTCGTTTTATAAAAAAGATTGTGAAGAGAAAGTGTTGTGATCGCGAAAAAGTCCACCTCTTGATGAATATAGAGGTTTTAAGTGTCGCTTTTTTTTTCCGAAAATTGGTTTTTCAAATATGTCTGTATGTCGCATATGCGTGGCTCTGGGGACTAAATGGCTCAGCGGAATCAGATCAAATCTCGTGTTAATTTAGGGCATCACTCTGAATAAAAGATTTGTTGAATTTCACCATACCGTGCAAAAAAGAAGAATGTCTCGTTCTTGTCGATTTTTGGAAAATGAGAATTTATTAAAAGTATGAATTTTGATAGAAATGTATCCATTTATATGCTAGCTTATTCATTAGGTCAGTGATGCCTAAACACAATATAGCACAAAATGAAAATAGAAAATTATAAATGTATAGGTACATATATGATAAACATTATATTTTGTCTTTACATCTCTGTTCCCCCAATAGAGAAATACATTTAAAACAAATCAGTTAATGCTAACCCACAATTAAATTCTTTCGTTTACTTATTTTTCAACTCTATCTTCGACAGCCGAAATGCCAATGCAACAATGAAATCAGTGACGTTGCTGTTTGGAATAGAAGCTTACGGACATTAGAAAGTTTTGCCATGCCTGCTCTATAATATGACCCCTAAAGTTAACGTAGATGAATTCTTCGTTACGTAGATTGTTACTGCGTCGGAATTATATGGATATGATTGTTTTTATTTCCATCATTTTTATATGTATGTGAACACACATCGGGAAACAAATAAATTTCGCCTCTCGCATAATTTTAAAAAATTAAGAAATAACTTCATTAATTAAAAGATAGCTTATCAGAACTTGGCATTTTTAGCGTAGTAACGACATGAAATTATTTTTAGCCCCAATATTTTTACTATAGTTTTACCTACATTAATACGTGCTTCCATTGCATATATCTCATTTAAATCTGAGCTGTAATAACTATAAATATCCTACTGCAAAGGGTTGCGCATTCCTTTCCAATGACTTGTTAATAGATTTTATTTTTTAACGAATACGAAATGAAAACATCAACGTGGATATAAATATATGTATGTAAATTTATATCGCTCAATCCGTTCACTAAATCAAAATTTCCACAATCAAATTTTTTCCGGGTATTTCACCTTTGATTGGGTTTTTATCTAAGGTTTAAGAAAACAACTCGTGCTTTCGTAATTAATCCTTTTGACTTAAGAATATACATTTGTATTTTACCTTGCAATTCATCGCATTTTGTTCCGCCAGCTTGTAATTTTCTACGGTGTATTCATTGCAGTATGAACGCCAGGGCCACATGGCCTTATCTAACCGACGGTTTCGCCGCTTTTACGAAGAAAAGTTTATAATAACGAACATGACAACATGCCTTTGACCTGAATTTGAGACCAATTTTGAACGCTCTGCGGTCCTCCGATCGACCCATGCTCCGAACTCCTTTTGTAAAAATAAATTTTCGGTGAAGTGACCTCAGCGACTCTTGAGTTTACCTATCGCTCATGCTCACGTTGATGGAGAATGCGATGCGCAGGAGAGTTATGGTGCATTGGTTACCCGTTGAACAACGCTACATAAATGCAATCAGAAGGGAAGAGGAAAACTAGGTGTCAGCAATAGTCTCCTTTCTACAGACCGTTGAAGGTCCCTTGCTTAGGATGGAGTGGTTACTTGTATAACAAAAGAGTAGGAGACAGGGGAGGGATCGGAACCTGGGACAGTTACGTGGAAGAACAGCACGCTAACCATTCCACCACCGTTCATCCGTTAATATTAATGTCAGTTTTAAGAACTTCGCCCTTTATTAGTATATTAGTATCTTCGATAATTCGATAATAATGGTTATAAAAAATCTCGAGTGGATCGATTTTTTTTCATCATTAAATTTCAATTTCACTTTTGCAACGTCCTTCTGCATTAACTCTTGTAAAGAGTTCCTTATCCTGCTAGTAATTCAGAGTTACAACACTCAGTTCATAAGAAAGGAATTGGTATCTTATTATGCTTAGCGAAATAAATTTCAACCTTAGACTTTTTCAAACACGATATAAGAAGAAGAAAATAATTCCGGGAGAAAAAACAATAGACCATTGTTTCATGTCTTGAATTTCTACAATAAATAAAGACGATATTATTCAAACGTTTAGACCCATTCACATGTATATATTATACATACATATCTGCAGCCATAATTATACATAAAAAGATATTTCGGTTAATCAGTCGGTGTAAAAAGCAATATCCTCAGCCATTACACCTAAAAATTTGTAGGTCTATAGATCGTTCCTAGCAGTGTTGAGAACGCAAAGAATGTGTGGCCAGGTCAAACTGCACGAAAAAGTCAGAAGCCAACTTGAAGGATGGAGTGTTTAGGAGTGTGTTGGAAAGAGAAAGATCTAGGTGAATAACTCTTCTTGTCTGCGTGTGGCAGGACCCGTGTGCAAGTTATGGGTGTGTGTGTGACATTCCCGGAAGGGTTAAGTCAGCGGAGGAGGCGAAGGAGAGAGAGAGAGAAAGAAAACCCGCCTAAAGGTATCCTCGACGTTCTGGAGATATATTTTTCTTTACTATACCTCCTTCCCCTCTCTCTATACCTCCCTCGCCGCCTCTGGTGGCATTTGAAAGAGGACTTAAGAGGATTTTTCCCCTCTCCTCACTCATTCGTTGAGGGATGTGTGGGTGTTAAGAGAAAATGGAAGGAGAGGATGGAGGGAGAAAGGATGGAAAAGAGGTGGAAGGAGTGAAAAGGAGTCTTCGAGTGGTTTCTTGGTTGGGTTGGGTTGAGGGAGATAAGGGTGCCCCCTCCCCCCTCTTACCCCCTTTTGCCTTTGTTTTTCTTTCCACTGGATGGCCCGATGCGACCTCTGTCGTGCGAGGTAGTAACTTTCGAACGGAAAGAGAGCGCGAGGGGAATGATGAACGGGGTGAAGAGGTGGAGGGAAAAGTAGGGGAAGGTGGGAGGAAGATGAAGAGTAAGAGGGTTGAGGTGAGAGGGGAAAAAAGGGCGACCGGAGGTTAAAAGGGAAGTTGGTAACTTTTGTAGCTGCCGGGAGTTGTCGTTGAAATACAATTTTTAAGGGCCAATTTAGGCATTCAAACCTGAGGAAGTCGCGCGTGGTCATTAATTTCGGAAAGTAATTTTAAGTGTCGCCGTGTTCGTTATTGCCTGCTGCATTAAAGAAAACTGAATAAAAAAAAGGCGAGATGAGTTCACTTCGTTCTCTTCGAAGAATTAATGCCGTAAAATTTTAGCAATTCCGGGATAGACGGTTATTTTGTAACTTTCCTAATTTGTCACGGCCTCAGATCGTACATCTCATGAATCTGTAATACTTCAACCCAAAGTCTCCTCAGGCGTGCGATTTTGTTCAAATAACTTCGTAAACGGCGGTGTGTATGACTTTTACTTTTTCATCGTGAGCGCGAGATTTCAGATGTAAGGAATGTTTTGTTTTGTTTTTTTTTTTTAACCTTTAATTGGTGAGGTAAACTTATGATCACACTGTGACCGAGGTTCAATCTTCCAGACCGCTATTGCTATTATATGTTCAACGTCTATCTCTAAAATTGGATCTTCCGTGTTTAATAAAGTCATGAGATTTAAGATGTAATTTATAGAAATAAATTTGATAGTCATTTTAATTCCTTGCTAAAGGTAAATTAGCGGAAAGTAAAGTTGCGAGGTAATTTGAAACTATAATTTAAGTCAGTTGTTTCCAAATCGTGGGGCGTAAAAGATTTCGCATTGTATTTACTCTCAGTTTAGCCATCATAATCTTGAGACCTACAATATGCAGCCGCCAATTTTTAGCCCTCGAATGGCTAGGAAGTATCGTTTGCTTCCATGTTTTCCTTAAAGTGGCCATTTTCACTGCATATATAGGTCCAGTAGGCATTGTTTGTGAACTTTAGTTGAACATGATATAGATGCCTTGTAAAGTTTGAAAACCGTCGAGTGGTGTCTCACAGACCGTAACTCAGTGGTTGGAGGTAAAGGGCGAGTTGCAATTTTACTTCGCGGACTTTATTAGCGATTTAACTTAACTACTCGTCAAATATAAGCTGAGTTGTCCACTAAACTGCTGCTTTTCGGAACTTTGAAAGAAAATTTTATTGACTTGCGTTAATAGCATAACTGGGCGTATTTAGACCCGGGACAATTTTACAACTGCGGCCTTAATATGGAATAATTTCGACGAGTAATGAGAGTTTTCATATACCCGGGGCAGCTGCACCAACCATATATGCGAGTTTTGTGATAAACATTTATCAGGTTATCTCATCAATATGATTGTGCAGCTGAGCAACTTTAACTTATAGGACTAAACATATCTGTTGGTTCTAATACGGTGTTACTGTTCAGCTTATCGGGTCAGAAAGTCTCGATACCACATATCTAAAGCATTTTTCGGAATGTTTGGGAAAGAGCGAGCTTTCTAGTGAAGTTTTCGAAATAATTGAAAGAACTTAGAAACGAAAACCCAAACGCTTATCTTGAAGGACAACAGATGAGTAAAAGCAGGAGTCCTTATGGGCTTAGGCTTGTCAGCCGATGAGATCTTTATTTTGTCTCGTCTAATGGAGGCATCCCTGCCATTTAAGTTTTTTCCTTTTGAATGGGTTATTTTTCCTTCGATTTTTACCCTACTTAACTTTTTATCCATATTTTACTGTTTTTAACATTATAGATGTTATTTTAATTTTTTAGTTTAACTGGTATTTTTGTTATGCTATTTTTGACATTTTAGTCATTATATTTCCGTTTTTGTTTTTGTTCAATATTTTATTAATTTGTATACATTTTTAATTTTTTCAAATCGCGAAAGTTGACGTTTTAGGAAAAGGCAGATGTACCGAGGTAGAACTTATAATAGTGGTGTATATTAGTAATTTTTGTTGCTATGTGATTCGTAAATTGGAGAATGAGTGGACATTTCAGTGCATTCGGCACGCTTTTCTACATAGCTTTGCATTAGAGGAATCATATGTGTTTCTAACCTCTCACACGGGGATGGGTCCGGAGTTTTATGTGATTCTCCGCAGCGTTTTGTTCGGATTGTCCTAATTCTTTTCTATTTTACTTGCTCTACCTTTGGCCAAACAACTCGCATTCTTGCAGCATGCTGGATCGAACATGATAAAGGAAAATCCGATTTTTATCGCCCCTTTTTCATTTTGAAATTTGGCGTGAGAGTGGCATGAGGAAATTGGTAACGCCTCTCGCTTTAGGCATCGCTTGCTGCGAGTGTTTATTTCGTGGGTATTTATGACCGAGACGTAATCCTAGGAATTTACGTGATGTCAAAAAGTTAGTTTTTGGCCTTGAAAAAATTGTCTGTTACGTTTGCATGAAAATACGCAGAAACATATACATAGTCGTATATACATGAGTATGTTTCATAGTTATTCTACCTTTCGGTAGGTTTTTGGTTCACTCAATGTCTTCCTTCTTATCTTATCGTAAACATCTCTTTCTTTTAATACAACTTATATTCCTTATCTTTTCTCATCTCTTTGCCTCTTTCCTCGCATCCACTTTTCGGCAGACATTCGGCACTAAAAATTTGATCTCTCCATTTATTCTCTTTCTCTGATAAATTTAATTAGGCTCCTCTCTCTTGCTTCGTTTAAAACTTCCCCATTTGTTTTCTCCAAATCCAACTAATTTTCTCAAGTCTACGCCGTTCCCTTATCTCAAACGCCCCCAATATGCTAACATATTTTCTCATTGTACATATCTCGCACCCATGTAATGTTTCACTCCATATCAAGATTTTAGCCAAGCTTTTTTTAATACCTTTATTCAGACTTCCTGTCAGCAAATCTCGCCGTCTCGCCTCCTTTGCTCATGCTATCTTATACATGGTGTCTTTTGTACCTCTCCCTATCAACTTTCATTCAGAACTATCTCCGCATTTCATTTAAGGTGGTAACTAGAACATGCAATCTCTTTCATGAATCACTCACTAATGCTTTATCATCTACAGATTTGACTAAGCTACTTCCTAATTTTACCCACCTTCTCATGCCTCTTATAATTTCCTCGGTATAAGTATTAAAGAGTGCCTCTTCCTAACGTTGCGCAATCTAATTCTTGTAAAGCATGATTTATATAGAGATTTATGATTAATCGCGTATCACTCCAATCGACTGCTATTTTTCTTAACACTTCCATTGGCTTAGGCCACAAAAATCTAGCAAAGACCTTTTCAAAATCCACAAGGCATAAAGTTAAAATAAATAACTGCTACTCGAAACATAGTTGCAACGGTTACCGTACATCAACCAATAAACGTCTGAAAAGTTTCGTAATTAATCAGCGTTGTATCAGTATGGCCCTAATTTGATTTTTTTTATTTTAGCAAGAAAATATTAGCTTATTTGCCATTGTGAAAATAAGAATAATCTCGTATCAAAATTCGATCACTTTTATAGATATGTTGACATCGATTTCATTTTATTGCACAGGAAATTAACCTGGGGAAGGGGAGAACTTGCGTATCGATTATATGCCCGTTTATTACGACTCCTTCCTTTTATTGACATCTTGTCACGGAAAACTTATTCAGGTTTGTTGCTTACCCTCCATTTATTTTAACACCAGCATATATTTTAAATCTTGAAGTCAAATTCTTTCGAAATACAAACTCTACGTAGTCCTCACGTAAGAGAGAAAAAATATCAATGTCAACGTTCTACAAACGAATTCGAAACACTGAGATATTATCAGGAGTTTAAAGCTGAAAGTATTAGCTATATTGTTAAAGTCGACAATACAGTTCTTACGTTATTGGTTGAACGTTTGCTGTTATATTAATGTAATACGATCAGATCTTTTATCCATTTAGTTGAGGGTGATTCTAGGCAAGAAATTTTTTTTAAAAGTCAGTTTTTCCCTTTGAGGGCGCATAATACATATTACCTTTCAAATTTAGATCAAAGTAGATCAGTTTACTCAGGTTTTTCGATCTGACTCGCTTCTTTTTCGACTTCCATCGCGATCCATGAATAAATTCCCTCGATATAGTTTCTAAAGGGAAGCGCTCTTAGATACGACAAGAAAACGACACCGTCTTGAAAAACTCCAAAATGTTACGGAAAACGTTCTCTTTATCCTATTTTACTTAAAGAAAAGACTTCTCGAGCACAAGTTTTCGACAAATTTAAGTTCACCCCACGATCCCTCTAAACTCCGCTGGGGCAGACCAGTAACTTCATTCCTGGTTCTTTTTTTTGTGTTATTTTTCGTGCCATGGGTAAGACAGAATGAACGAACTTCGAGTTAAAAGAGCAAAGAAACTATACGTATGTATATTTTTCCAGCGGTTTTTTCTACCGACCTGCGGATGAATTATTGACTGCCTTCTTCGTCTCAAAGACAAATAAAAATTTTCAAAAGACAAATATTAATGACTCTATATATACGAAGAGAAACGAACTTGCATTATTGTGAAGGAAGGAAAATATAGAAGACTAAGTAAATAGGAGACGATAAAGAAAAAATATTTTTCAACTTCATTTTAAAAATCTTTATTTTTGTTACTCGCCAGTAATACCATCACACGCTGCCCATCTCACATTATTATAGTCCTATTATAACAAAAATTATCTCAGACAATTCAAGATGTGGATCAGTTATGAAATACTTTGAATTAAAAAAATATTCTTGTCGAATAATAATATTTTAAATTAAAAACCTCAATAGACAATCGTACAACCATTAACTGATCGGAAAACGTATAACTTCAAATAAATATTCTGAATCTTTAGGAAGAATTCATTTTAAAAGTATCCAAAGAAGTTTTGTTTGTCATATTTATAAAATTAAAAGTCTTCTCTTTCTCCTTTCATTTCCGCTTGTTAAAAAGTTTGTAAGAACTTTATAATTCAAGTGAAACAAATGTTGAATTTTGTTTCGAGGAGTGTGCCGCATACTTGGCGTTTTCTACTTCGTTATTTCATCAAGTAAAATGCAAAATATCAAATGTGAACTGAAATAATGGTAAAATCTAAGTGCGCTTCCTCTTCCATGTTTTTAACGTTATATTAAGGAAATTCTGTAGGGGTGTAGGCAGTGGCGTATCGGAACCATTCTGGGCTCCCCCGCCAAGGACCTCCGCCGCCCCCCCCCCCCTCCCCCGTGAAAACTTGAAAAATAGCCGACAATATCTGAAAAATACGGCACGGACACTGTCATCGGACGCCACGTGGCTGTATATGTGTAAATACATTGGACAATAATAGCTTCACGGTGCTGTCACGAACAGTACCGTGAAGGTTTTTTTACTTTTTTGTTTCAATGCATAAAACTCGGAAAATTAACATAGTTAAATTTTTGGTGGCAATTCTCTAACAAGGCTTTATATATATATATATATATATATATATATATATATATATATATATATATATAATATAAACATAAAAATATAAGTGCATTATTTTTTCATTCTCATGGGATGAAAAGTTGAACCAGTTGGACACCATTGCAGTTAGAAAAATAAATTTAATTTTCTGAAATGCTTGAGATATCAAATTATAAATCCAAAGGAAAGAGTAATTTCAACTTCCAAATGCGTCATAGAAAATATCAATCCTAGAGCGATCTCTTACGTAATAGAATTGTAAATATTCCTACCTTATTTTATTCTTTGTCTTCGTCTTGCGTTGACGTCGGCAAATTTTTCTATGACGTCATCAACATTCAGCTTGGATGCTCGTTCATTCTCAATGCTCAAAATTGCGAGGCTGCTTAGTCTTGTCTGACTCATGGAGTTCTGTAAATAGTTTTTTTATTCATTTTAACAGCACTCGCAGTGGTGACTGGCAATGTCAAAAAGAGCATGAAGGAGGTACACAAATCTGGAAGACTGGAAGCTATCGCACGGTTCACAGTACGCACAGTCCAATTTCTTTTGAAATAATCACTGTCCGCTACAGCAGCTCTTCATTACTTACTGCGCATGCTTTTTCGTTATTCATTTTCTCTTTATATCAATACGTAAGTGATCGAGTAACTGAGTAAGAAAACTTTTGTTAAATGTAATATTAAAACAGTTTTAACCGACTCAATTTGAGGTTGAATCTATGATTAAAACATAAGCTTAATCAAGGGAAATAAATACTTTGTATTGTAGTATAAATACTTTTTTACAAAAAAATATATAATTTCTAAGGATCATATCTACATACTTTGTCTTTCGGTTCGTTGGAATGAAATTTATATTTAAAATGTCTATAAATAATCGATAAGAAAAATATTGGAATGCATTTGTTTCTTCCGCATATGCTATCACTTTTCTCTTCAAGTCCGCAGAATAATGCGTTCGTCCCATTATTAAGATTGTTAAGAAAAACTGAAAAACTCGCCAAAGTAAATGGCAAAAATTTACGCTTGCAAAGGAATGAGGAAATTATGATTGACTCAAGGAATCCTAAGGTGACGCCCACGCGCATACTAGAGATGGCTCGGGAGTGAATTTATCGAAACATTTATTTGGATTTTTAATACTCGATTCTAAGCCGAGTGGCAATTTTTAAGGCGGTAAAAAAGTAAAAAAAGAAAGGTCGGCTTACAATCGATAAAATACGGTGTATCTTTCACGTTGTATGGTTAAATTATTTTTTAGTTTAATTCAAATAAGTTTGTTGCCATTATACTCTTTCTTGAACCAACCTTTGATAAGTAGTTTAATGTCGAGGTTTTTCTCTTTAAAATTTGAGGTTAACGAAACTTGTCCTTTGTTGCAATGATTCCAAGTAGACGATGTTCGTCTTTCTGTTGAAGTTCGTAGTCAGTCATAAAGTTGGAGTCTCATTTATTCACGATAAAACCCGCTTTTCATCCCAACCCATATTTTAAAAAATCATTTTCTTCGGAACGTCTTTCCAAAATCACTACCAAGATAAGGTTTGATTCCATTCGTTTAGTCGCTTCTTTTTTTTTCCTGCATCCTTCTTTTGCGGTATTCACAGACTTCCAAGTGCATTTTGCAGTCAGGAATAAATTTCATCCTTTCTATTTCATTCCAAGAGCAATTTGTACCATTAGCTTTAGATAAGTTCGTCACTGCCTTTATTCATGCGTTTTGCAACACGTGGTTGTCTATGAATAAGGCAATGTGTCGATGTTGCATTTTTTTATACCTTCTTAATGAAACTTACTGCACCAGTAAGTTTGACAATCAGTGATGGAGCCCCATCTGTGCATATGTATATCGATGCAATAGTTACAATCAATCTCATTGTCATTGAAATAAATATCGCGCAATTTATAATTTCTTTGTGACATTTCAAATTTATTTTTCTCTGAATAAAGCCTTGTTTTTTTATTAAACTGTTTAATCGTAAAAATACACAAAACTTCAAAATAATTATATCCTATTATACTAATAAACTACCGAATTTTAATGTAAAATTTATGTATGGATGGGGTGCCATAATTGAAATCTGCTTGGGGCGCCAAAATGTCTTGAGCCGACCCTGATTAATATACGTGAATTCTTCAAACGATATTCAACTTTGACATATACAGCTCTGTGTTTGCGAGGATTGTGCCAAAAAACATGAAATTATCTTTTTCTTTGAAATCTTTTTCAAATGAGTCAATTGACTAATATAACGTATTATCGCTTACATTTGTTTAAATGTATGTGACCGGTGACAATAACTGTATTAGTTCCGACCCTTAAATGTTAGATGTTTTCTCATTGTAACCGGGTAAGCAAATATTTAATGCAAGAATTTAATTAGCCATGTAGGAAACTTCATCTGAAAATCATCCCAACGTAGTTCGTCCAAATGTCGCTGTATTCTGTGTGAAAATTGCTTTAAACTCTTTCTACCGTTGCGTAACCCAAGTTTTTATTCTGAAAGTAGCGCGTGATTTATTTTCCCTTTTTCTTCCATTAAAGGTAAACACGCATCCTGAAATGCTATTCGAGATCATTAAAAAATGGAACTTAAAAAAGAATTTGAAACTTTGTCCGGGAAGAAAAACTCCTTGCCTGGCTCGAGGTGATGAATGAATGGACGCCATAAAATTCATTGGTTCGGTCTCGATTTCGTAGCTACATTTTTGCCAAAAAAGAAGTTTCCGCCTCATAACTCCGCCTTCCCCTCCTCCTCCTCCTTCCCACCCGCCACTGCATCGCTGAGGAATGACTTCAGCCCGTCTATCCAATGGCTTCGGAAAAGTTTTCGGGAGGGGAAAAAAAGAAAAAAAGAAGCGGTCAACTACGTCTCGTTTATCGCTCCCAGAGGTTGAGCTGTTAAGTAGACTCCCAGCGAAGCAATTCCACGAGAATAGAAAGTTATGCCGACCGAGTCCTAGTTACCTTATTAACTAATCGAGCCGCTTTATTGGTCCTTTTCTCCTATCAATTCTTGTCCAAATTAATCGGCAGTTCGGGTCGATTCGGAAGGATTATTTTATTTGCCTTTCCTCTGATAAATGCATTACGAAAGTTTCTATTCTATATAAGAGTTCGTCGCCTCATCGCGTTTTTCGGATACACGTTGAAACTTTGACGCTATAAAATGAATTTCTCTTATTGGTAATGTTCGTAGATGAATCAGAGCCGACTTAACTTGATTTTATTTATGCAAATCCCTCATTAAGTTGTTAAGGTGTTTAAGTCGCAGCCCAGATAACTTATCTTGAAGGCATTAATGAAGGCTTTTGGAGTTTTCCCTTTAATAATACTATAGTAAGTGCACATCAATAATCATTGGACATGAATTAAAATTTTCTAATGTTCGAAAATGTTCTAAATCAAAAATCGACAGTCAATTTTTTCTCATTTTGATTTGAAGAAGGATAAAAGTCTGCACATCGAAAAATCGTGTTTCCCGTGTTGTCTTACAGGGAACGGAAGTTATATCTTGGAGTCGAACGCGGGTCTTTATTCGGGGATTTTTTTCGTCATTGAGTTTTAATGTGTGATTGAAGCATTTATGTCAGATTTCAATCAGGCTTGTATTTTGCAAAACACTTTTAAAAAGCGTTACACACAGGGTTTTAAAAAATGTGTTTTATATGGTAAGATGTTAAAAATAATTTTTTATTATCTTTTTTGCATGTAACTGTTCGCTCATAGTTAAAACAGAAAAATATAATCCTTTCCCTCCAAGATATTGACCGAACGACATAATGAAATCATTTTATCCGAGAATTTTTTCTTCCGACATTAATTTCTATTTAATTTATATTTTTTTCTCGGTTTTCAATTTATTTTTTCCAAATCATTTCAATCAAGTTCCATATCCTATAAATGAAACAGGAGGAAGTTGTATTACTCATCCTGTCTCGCCATAATTTGTAGCGTAGGTGTTTTTTTCCATTTTTCATTAATTCATTCCATTTGAAATATCGAAATTCGAAGTTTTCCCCAGGGTTCCCCCTTTATACCTTAGCTTCTTAAAAAAATTGCGAATTTACTCGAAGCCGACTTCCCTTGTGGGTTTAAAGAAGAAGAGTGGGAGAAAGTTGGTTTTAGGCATGAGCGAGGAGAGATAGAGGGGGATGGGGCGTACTTCAAAAAGCTTCGTGTGTTGGTTTGTGGGAAGAATAGAAGATAAAGAAGAGGCGGTTGGATCCTATCTCACGGGAGACCCGCGCCCCCCAAAAACTTCCTCCCCCTTCCCGATTCCGTTCGAACCCTTCGTCTCTTTGTGTTTCGTAATTGAAAAATCCGCAGAGGGGGGGGGGGGAGGGTGGAGAGGAGTGGGGGTGGGGAGGAGGGGTATGTGACCGTTGCCGTCATAGGGAAACGTGGAGCTTGTAGAGATGGAATTTAACTGGGTGAGAGAGAGAAAGAGTCGAGCGGAGAAGATAAAAGTAGTATGTACTTCTGAATAGAAACATCGAGTGTGTTGCAGTTGTAAGCTTTTTTCAGACGTCTAGTGAACTTGTTCCGATCGTTTTTTATTTCTTTTATGGCTCGTGTCGCTTCTGCATATTTCCCGGGAGTGGAAAAGCGGATAGACAACGTCCCTTCGCCTCGTTATCTAGTCGAGTCATTCGTGATTCGTGTGCCTCTCCTGCCGGTACCGTTTAAATTTCTCCGTATGTCTAGGGAGTTTTTAACTGTAAAAGCGAAAATTGAGGGAAGGAGATTCATATCCGCCGAATTTTCAAGTTTTAATGAAACTGGTGTGATTTAGATCCTTTATGTGGTCAGACTTGTCATTTACGATATGATTTCGTTTAATAAACAGAAGGAATGTTTGAACTTGAATTCACCTGGTATTTCTAATGAAGGATCTAAGAATTTTTTTTTAAAATGTCGATGTCTACACTTTTTAAAATATGCTAATAATTTAGCGATTGATAACAATTACGATATAGTTAATGGAAACAGATAATCATGCGTCATGCGTTTGTTTTGCCTTTTCCTCAGTGAAACTATGCGAGCTGTTAATGTTAAATTACAATATTCTAATAAATATATGTTCCTGTTGGGTAAAAGAAATCGTTATTTTCCCTAATCGTTTTTTACTTTCTATTAATAACTAGCGATAGTTTACCCGGCGTTGTCCGGGATTCAGAACAGTGTAAAAATGACATAATTAAAAAAATCTATATTAATTTATTTTAAATGCATTTACAGTAATTAATTTCTGAAACATCTATAATTTTTATTCGTATAGTGCTTCAGGATATACAATATTGCTCGGTTTTTCATTTGGGGCCAAAACTAATTTATGGAGAGATTTTAAAAAACGACAGCAAGAAAATGAATTTTTATTCTTTTAAGCGTTCTTTCGTCCAAGTACCAATACCGTACGATGACTCTAATTTCAAATGCAAACGAAGAATATTCTGCACTCGTTCCCGATGCGAAGTTTCAGTTCTTTAGTTTTTATGACCGTTTATTTAATTTTTTTGAGCCCCCCTTCCAAGCCAAAAATAAAAAATAAGCCCATGGTGCACACCCTCAGGTTTCCCTAAGTACACATGCCAAGTTTCAGCATTATAGGTTTATTGGTTTTGGAATTACAGCGTTAACACACAAACAAACTAACACACATTTTCTTTTATTTATATAATAAATCAAAATGTACAACATTATCTACGTAAATGTAGCTACGAAAAGAAAAGAACTATGTAACTTTCAATATTAAAAAAAACATACGTCCCTATTCTCATCTAATTTTAAATTTATGCGTGTGTGCAACCACTCCCCCCTCTGCGTCCAAGGGAGTGTGCGGAAATCACGAAGTTGTCAATTCAAATAAACAAATACTTTATTCTACCCTTTACCATAAAATAAGCCGTTCCTTGGTAGAAATTTGTCTCACTCTTTAATTACAAACATCAAAATAAAGCCATTTCCATGCCCATCTTGTTTCATTCGAGGAATTTTTTTGCTTCTTATTTGGGCACATTTGGATTGATTATATTAATTCTTATGTCGGATGGCGAAGCCGCATCCTACCCTGTTTACTCTACTATGAATTTCAAAACCCTGGAGGGTATGTGTACGGGGTATGTTGATTTGATACATCTATTCGGAAACTGGAAGAAATAGAAAACCAAAATAAGGTATAGTAATATTCGCCGAGATCTCTTTTATATCTATTCCTTACAAACCTGAGAAGTCCTTTAGAGCCGAGAAATACGAAAATTTTTCATTCATTCTGAATTTTTAAATTTCACCTAAGACGACTATTTCCAATCACATTTCTTGTAAATTAGTCGCCTTCGACTGGAATCATACAATTAAAACGCTTTTATTCCTTTTTTAGATAGACATTTCAATACTCAGAAATGTATATCTCTAAGAAGAATTTGGAAAATTTCCTGGTTGATTATTTTTTTTAAACACACTGGCAAATCGATAGAAACCCCCTCGTGATTTTTTCGTCATCCCATATTTGCATACAAAATGAATTTACTGAGAGAGCGGGCTTGACGCTGCATACAAAAATTCGAAAAAATGTTCTCGAAATATTTCCGCAGCTCGAGCGAGTTGAATCCAAAAAAAAAAAAAAATAACGATAGCGGAAGTCGCTTTCCCGCGTGCCTGGCTTGACGCTGCCTAAAATGACGTCCGAATCGCGCTATATTAATATTTCGTCGCTAATTATTTCGGTTTTCTCGGATAAAATTACTTCGCCCCATTCGCGTACGTGAAACTCACTTTCCCGTCAGTAACATATGAATCCAATTAGTCCCATATTAATTTTTTGCAGAGCGAAAATATTTCTGTCGTTAATTATATTTGAAACTCGTGTCGGATTCAATTATATCAATCTTCGCATCGGAGTATTTGAAGATAAGTTTATTAAACAATTTTTTGCTGGCCGGACATGGGCTACTGAAATGCAAATGAAAAGTATCAAAATTCCACTATACTAGCCTATAATACTTTAAACGTTTTTAACAACCTCATGTCTATTTTAAAATATTTTACTGCAGAAATTCCTTTGGAAAAGGATAAAATTTAAACTTTTAAAAATTACTGTAATTCGTAGTTACACACAGAACCAGCTTTAGGACAAATACGATACGGGCGAAGTAGGTTTTTGGTGCCCCCTTGAAGGTTATACCTATATAAGCCCTCATATGTATGTCGTTCCCATAGATCTTTTCACCAAATTTAAACTGCAACTATGTAACCGCAAAGGAATATGATAAAGTTTGTTATCTTAATTTAATGTTTTCAATTCGAACAGAAAGTGGGCATATAAATTAATTTTAATTTAGGGTGAATTTAAAGTAATAAATAGATCGACAGTTTATTTTGGTTGGTGGAGCATTACTTTGTACTTGCCAGTAGAAGTTTACCATTATTTTTGGAAAGGTCTCCCACATAATAAACGGCTAAGGGAAGATTATGAGCAGAACGGCATCAAATGGGTAGCGCAATTACTGTTCATTAAGATAATATTTCAAATAAACCGAATACAACTTAAATAGATCAATGTGCGTTAAACTCACACTGGTTAATAAAGGTTTCGGGTATTTCGTCACTCTGACGAGAAAATAAAGGACACATTAATTAAGCAAGCGTAAATTTATTCTTCCCGCCATCGTAAAGATACATATAAATAGTATGTTGATCTAGAATGCGGTGTGTAAATATTTTTTGTCTATAAACGTAAAAATTTTAAATGACGATTAAATTGGGAACCGCTGCTGCAATTGATTTATGAAATTTTATACTTCCCGTAAAGTTTTACTGTGTCACATTTTCTTCGAGAAATTGCGCAGTTATTAGTCATCTCACTTCCATTACGTATCTCTAAATTTATAGATCCATTCTTGCTATTTTTTCACATAAGTGGAGTCGTAGACTAAAAACTATTTTTCTCGCAGGCATAGTGAGTCATTTGTAATACGTCAAGTCTTCAGCATATAGCAGGGGAGGCTTCTTATTCGAACCAAAGAACTTTTTTATAATCTTTATCTGACTTGGAAGATTCTTTTATACTTAAAGCTTCATTAAAGAGAAATTACGAGAATCCTCGTCAAAATTATAGTGCATTTTTACCCCTCAAATGTAACATTTTAAAATGACTGCCCTCGTGATTTAAACGTTGTATTATCCTATATATATAATTTCTGAAGTGTCCGTCCGTCTGTCCGTCCGTCCCCCCCTCTATCACGAAAACCGTTTGCCGTAGAGATTTGCAGTAAACTGCGTTTTGTTTCTACAGGCCAGGAGGTCCCTAGAAAACTATTCTCAATTTCCTAAAGTCCCGGGTTCGATTCCAGGAGATAATTATATGTTCCCATAAGTTTACACGGGATTTTCGAGTTTTCAGAGTGCAAGGTTTTTTTCCTTCATTCGTTAAAATACGTAAATATGGACCGATTTTCCCCGTTTTTGATGTATTTGACGGCTAAAACTCTAAATTATCTTATTCTTTCAATGTTTATACCCTACGCGGTCGAAATTTTCGGAAATACACAATTGTTTTCGAAATTTTGCCGATTTTTTGGTCTCCTTCGGGACGTTGCCAAGTCGACCTTAACTGTTGTCTCTGAATCAATTACCATCGATTAAACGTTCATATTGATGTAAAAATGGAATCCTTAAGTTAGTAAGATCATTATACGCTATATTTTTGCTTTAATTAAAGTTTTATTGTTATAAATGTATATCATTAAGAATAACTACTATTATTGTAAAATGTTGTGCTACAATTAAGATGTCTAATATGCTTCAAGGTAAATAATTAAGATTAAGAACTGTTATCAAAAAATGTTGTGACAAAAATTTTTGTCATTAATAGAATTAAATATAAAAAATGGAGATTTAGAACAATTATTACTACCATAAGTACTTACTTCTCAGACTTCTTAATGTTTTTAATATATTAATTGAGCAATAACCACACATACATTGTATGCATTCAGTGGTTTTGGCTCGGAAAGACCCAGTTTGACTCCCGGTCTTAGCAGTTCTATTCTTCTGTTTCCTCATTTCACATCACTACAGTTTATGCCTGTCGCGTAAGAATCTTCCGATCACTAATCATTTCAATTTAATTACTGTGCCGCATCAATTTACTCTCTACCATAACGTATAAAATACAGATTTCTGATTACCTACGGATAACATTTTTTTTAAATATGCGCACACTGCCTTTGCCTCAGTGAGATTCTAACACGCAAACCTTACATAGGGAGTCAAATATCTAAGTATCCTATACTGTGTAAATTCATTGCTAGAGTAAAATATAAATTATTAACATCAACTTATTTTACAAACTTATTAATTTTTTTATGAATCAATTTAAAATTAAACGCGCAAATTTTTGCGGGCTCAGCTAGTTATGATTAAAATAGAGAGAAAATATTTTTATGTATAGGAAAGCACACTAATCCAACGATCTTTGGAGCATCTGTGATTGTTGGCTGAACTTCGACGCACAAAGCAGGCGTCGGCAACCTATTCTCCATTAAAAGTTTTAGTGCTTCAGCAGCCCGGAAAATATTTTTACACCGGAAGTCATTATTTACTCTATGGCATCGCATTAATGGAAATCAAGTTTACAGAATTTCAGTAAAAAATTCACTAGAAAGGTTTCGTAATTAAAATTTTAATTATCTAACTAGAAATTTGCGTTACAATTCCTGTGTCGCTTTTTCACCTTATTTTATCAAAAAATTCTCTTGCCGATCACTGGCAAAAAGAAATTGTAACAGTGGATGCTGCACAAGACGTCGTATGTACACACGTGATTTGAAGACAGCGTATATTATTCTTCTTAGTCATCCAAGCTTCCCTCCATCTATACATATCTGTGAAAAAAGTTATGTATGTATGTGTGTATGTTTGTTTTTTATAGCTCAGCAACTACAGCACGTAGAAACAAGAGGAAGATATCATTTTAACCGGAATAAAGAGTTAAGTGGTGTAGTAAAAGTTTTATACCGATTTAATTAACCGTTCTATTTTAAAAAGATTTTCTTTTTTAATTTTCTCCATTTGAATAACATAGGAACGAGTGCAGCTTATTTTTCCTTTGAAACATGGTACAAACTTGAGACTTGGATGGTTCTATGCAGGAAGGAACAAAGTTTATTTTTATTGAAGACAGAATCCAAATCCTGATCGAATTAGCGTAAAAATGCCTTTAGAATCAGAAAAATACGTGATTTTATCAATTTTATGACAATACCAATTATAAGCTACCGTGACAACTCCTATTGTCAGTTGTCAGTCCTATGTATTTATATGGGAAAATTTTTAGCTTAAACTCGTTTTTCAATTTCTGTGTGAGATTTGGTTTGTTTACATGGCAATAAAATATTTGTTGATTTTAATTTAAATATTACAATAAATAGTTTTTAATGATATTTTCGTGTGGCGTAGAGTTCTCCAAAGCAAGTTTTTTTAAAAAACTACGTAAGTAACTTAAATAATTAGACGTAGATTTTCCACAAATTGTGATTGGATAAATCGTTTGTTTCCAAAGTATTGTTGATATAAACAATTTTCTCGTAAAAGAACTCATGGACGGGAGAATGGAGCTAATAGTCGGAGTATAATATTCACTCTGTATTTCTTAAACGGTCTCTATTTTCTTTTTTGTCTTTCGTTAAATTAATTAATTTCGTTTGTTCCTTCGTTCATCCATTTTCTGCTGGTTCTTGCTGGTTTTACTTACAGTTTTCGTTTTGAAGATATCGTCACGAAACATCGGATAGGTATATTATTTTATCCTGCGGGTAACATAGGTTATATGGCGATTAAAAAATGGGGGGGGGGGAGGGAAAGCTTAATACAATAATTATTTTCCCATAATTTACATGTAATTTTCGATTTTTCACAGAGCAAGATTTTCTTCATTCATCTAAATAGGTAAATGCGGACCGGTTTTCTTCATTTTTGCTTTATTGGACGGTTACAACTGTGTACTATGTTATTCTTGCGATGTTTACATGTTACACAGTCGAAGTTTTAGATTCACTAAATCCGTTGAAATTCAACGGGCACTTCTGCTAGTATTTGTCCTAAAGATCAATTATCAACTGAATCCTACTCAGTCAAATTGCTTTACCAATTCTGAATCCCTCATTAATGTTTTTTCATCCAGTCCCAGTTTCCGCAATTCAATAAACAGTACCTAATTATCATTTACGTTTGCTTTGGCCACATCTCTCCCTTTTACTTTCTCCATATACGTAGTATGGAGAAAGTATTGTTTTCATGAAAAAACGACTACGAGATTTCAACGGAAATACATGTTTTGAGGTCCCTATAACACGTAACTCGAAAAGTACTTGCCATATCATTACCAAATTTTATATATAACACTTTGGAATGAGCACGAAGAACTGATTAGTTTTTGGTTAACCGGAAGTCGAGGTTTATTCTAAACCCGATTTGGTTTTGGCGAAATATCTCCGTTAAAACATCGTTATTGTATATACAACTCGATACAAAGGCTATAGAGAATGTAATTTCCTACAACTTTCATTTGAAACAATTTTCCATAGCAGTTATTGTTTAGGAATTATTTATAAATAATCGGTTTTTTCGGTTTCCGTCAAATATCTCCTTAAAAACGTCGTTATTGGTAATATTCGTGAGGATCTAAGTTGTAGAGAATAATATTTCTTCCAAGTTTTATTTGAAACAAATTTTCGTAGAACCTTCCATTTAGTAGATAATTAATTTATTCGTAAATTTTCAGTATACAGCGCCACCGTCTTGCGGTGAATTCTGTAAACATATTCAAAATATAATTTGCGGCAATAAGCACGACTGCATTCTTTAACGATACGAAATAATAATTTTGCCTTATAATTCTATTCATAATAATTTAAATATCTATACCCCAAATATGGAGAAAGTCATGTGTTGGCCGCAGCAGATTTAAAAAATTATATTTCCGTCCCTTTAATTTATTTCTCTGTCAGCATTTAATATAATAAGCCTAATGGTGACTTTTTCGGATTTTCCTTAAATACATAATCATATAACAAACAGCGAGGTCAATGCACTAAAGCTGGGGTCTCCAAACTACGGCCCGCGGGCCACATCCGGCCCATCATTTTCTTTAAATTGCGCGCATTTAGGTTTAGGAGTTTTCATTAGACATAATTTTTTTACATCTAAACTATATTTTCCGAGTGCCTATATGAAAAATAATTTTAATATAGGCGTATGACATATTACAGGGTTAAAATAATTGAAGAAATATGCTCTTAGAAATTTTCACACGGCCCGATCGGTCATTTGAAAGGTGGTATGGGGCCCGCAGAGTCGTACATGAAGCCTCATGTGACCCTTGCACTAAAGGAATGACCCGACATCGCTATGGCAAACAGCGCTGCACCTTCATCAAGGACCAGAGCTTGAAATAAGATTTTCTAGTTTCAAAAAAGGAAACTCTCTGGTAACACGGGATGAACGTGGAGCCAACGTTGTAGCAATGTATCGCTAAAAGCTTCTTTTCCGATTGTAATGTAAGGATGAGTTTGCCTTTCTATACTCAGACAAAAGATTTTGTAAAATGTGTTCCGAGAATTGATGTCGACAGAAGATGTTCCAATTTCGTTGCTAATTATAAGTTTCTCTGAAGTGCCTGTAGCGGAGGAGAAGACAAAAAATGAGCATCCGTACGGCTTATGACGTCGACCTAAACGAATCCCATGAGTGCATGTGTTGAAAAACACACTGAGATACTTGATCCCTAGCTTTAAAGGACAGCGCTGTTTTTTTCATTAGATTTCTTGATGCAATTGTTTCAGTAAAACTACGGAAATGGATTATCTTCAATCATGTGAAAGCTGTCTGCAAAATTGTTTTTTAAATGAGAAAAATCGTTACCTTTCGTCCAAATAAAACACGATGGAGCACATACAGGCGCGTCTTGATTAGAAGAGACTAAATACTTCAAACCGAAAAGGTGTTTCGGGGCGTATAACGAACTTATAAATAAACAAACTCTTTATAGTTATTGACGAATTAACACAACAAATGTTTCATTAACAATAATTTGTTCTAAATTCTCATGACTAAAAGTTAATTCGAATTTATGGGACTCTAACAAAATCAATATCATCTGCTCAATCGCACATTTTCAGGATATTAATTTGGCCGGATCTTACGCAACTTCAGCCATATTAAGGATTGTTTCCATTGTGAAGAGGTGCATTGCGCACAATCTCGGATTTCAAATTGGTCATTTAGGATTGGCAACTGTTAAATAATAAGCACTTGAGAAATAGGTAGGTTCTTATCCTAGATATCTCCAATAGCGGTAACATTGGATATACTTAAGTCTTTAATTTTTTCAAGAGTTTGTTCTTGGATTTCTTTTAAGCCATAAGACGCGCTCGATCGTTTTCTAGTGAATTGGCATCTGTTGCTACGTAAACCTTGAGTAAATTTCAATAATTTAAAAAAGAGATGAGCTGAAACTAGCTATTTCCTCAATTTTAATGCTTATAAACGAGTATTGGAGAATAAATGAATGCCACACTAGTACTTTTTCCACTGATTTATTTGTACTTAAAAACAGGAGACGACCATGGTTTCGCTACACATCACCTGATGATGCTACTGTGTAGCGAAACCATGGTCGTCTCCTGTTTTTAAGTACAAATAAATCAGTGGAAAAAGTACTAGTGTGACATTCATTTATTCTCCAAATATGGATATATTCCACAAAGTTACGCCTAAAACTACGGATTTTATTTTCAGTATTGATTGCCATAGCTCGTTGTCGAAAATGACTCTAAGAAGACAGTCTCTATGAGAATGTTTCTCCTTAAAAATTTAAAAATATTTTCAAGAACGAAACACTAGAAATAATTAAGCCTTGGACGTATCCATTTCCATGCATTTGACAGCCTCTCTCTCTCTCTCTGAGAGATTTGGAACACGGTGTCATTTCTTCCGAAGCGGTCCCCCTCATCTACCCTCACAACAAAAGGAGCAAATTGTCTTAAACATCTGTTTTGCACTCCCTTTAAGGATACTTTATTTTTTTAAGAGGACGCGAAGAATTTTATATTCAAGACGCAAAAAAGATATTTAAAGCGAAAAAAAGGTATCTTTTTCTCTAATCTCTTTCCAAAGTATTGCATTCGTTATACTATATGTATGTATAAATTACAAATGTGCTTCGTATATGTTTCATATATTCTGTCACAGACGCTATCGCGATAAAAAGATGCTGCCATACTTAAACTTTTTCGTAACTAACGGCTAGTTTCAGCAAAATTAATTACCTTGTCCGTTAGCTGTTGTTAACGAATATAAAATTGGAAAAAGTTCGTCAAAGATGTTATTCATTTCTTAAGATAATCTCATTCTATTCATCTCTACTCCTCTACTTCTCTTTCTCTCTCTCTCTCTTCGTATCCCATTTCCTTAGTCCGTTGCTCGTTTAATTAAAATATTAAGATGATACATATATAGAATCGCAACGAGTTGATTACATTTCTCGGAAGAAAAATAAAAACCAGTCACTTGATGACGCTCCGCGAGTGGACGATCTAATTAAAATCGCGAAAAATAACGATTTCTTGGATATTGCGCATGCGATCACATTTCACGGAGTGCCGTGAAGAAAAGATTTTTAATATCGTCCTTATTTCGAAATCGTATCGACGTTCAAAAAATTACGGAGAAAAATTCGGGAGCATGTTATTTTTTCGTTTTTAGTCAGTCATTTGTTTTTCCGCCATCTTCCAGTACTGGAATTCTTTCTCTCTCTCTCTCAATAACGAGCCTTGTAAGCGGAGAGAAGAAGGGAAAACTATGCGCACCAATTAAAACAAGAGGGACGAATTCATTCCGTGCGCACTCTTCCCTACCGCCTTCTTTTTTTTTTAAAGGTTAAGAGGCAGATCCCAATTAGCATAGTAGGGATATCTGTATTCCATTAACAAGGGAGCCAATCAAAGTCATCGCTAACTACACGAAACCGGGATTAGCGCTTTTCCGGGAGAATGTTGGGAAATATCGGAACATAACGCAATGCCATTCTGTCTCATTCTCCGACCTCCTTTTTTTTTTTTCAGGAAATGCAATGAGCGTTGGCATTTCGACTCGAGATACATTATCCTTTCTTCAGATTAATTCCTCAAAAACGCTTAGGAAAGGCTCAATTCTTTTCCTTAAACTGCGGTCCTCAAGACCAGCGATTATTTTCGATGTCTTCTCGATAATGGAGTTGAAACAAAACTAGCGATACGAAATGGCATTTATTTTGCGAAGTAAAAATTCGTAAAAATTAATGCCGTGATTTTTTTCCTTTGCCAAAAACATCCGCAAGATTTGACCGTTTTGCGAGTCAGTTTTGACATTGTACTGGACTTGTCTTTATGTTTGTAAAGACAATTTTTTAATATATGGTATTAAAAATACTGTAGAATATTAATTATGTAAATTTTACTTGGCGATTTTTTATTTTGTTACATCTGGTATCCGTCATTATCCAAAGGTAAAAAAGAAACATTTAATCCTTTTAGCATATAAGAGTCAGTTTAGAAATATCGTTTTTGGTATGAATTGCATTCCATGAGAACATTTTTAACCTACTTATTAACTTTATCTTCTTCACTTATTTTGGTTTCAAAGAGCACGCGCACGATTGCTGTGTATTTGCTGTTTTTACTGCGTCCTGTTATCTTAATGTACCGTTTTCATTGTCTCGGCTAGAAAAAAAAGTGTTTTATTTGTGAATTTGGGTTGTAACATACGGGGATTTCGAAAGTTCCAATAAGAGGGTCTAGCATTTATGAATTTATCCATAAATTATGAAGTATAGCGGATGGGAAATACTACCGAAAAAAACCATCACAAACGTTTAAAATAGAGAGATTAAAAATTATGATTATTATCCTAGAACGATTAAATCCTCAATTACAGTTTATGCTACAGAATTTCGGGCGGAATACATCGTTCACGCCTGCCGAATTCTGTCCACATGCCGTAAATTTTTCATCTCAGATGTGAATAATTCAAATTATTTGAAAAAGAAACATTTTTGCGGAAATTGACCTCGATCTTTAAAAATGTTTTCCTCTGACATACGCTCAACTCTTTTCTTACTTATTTACTTATTCCTTTGCGACCCAATTTTATCCTTTCCTTGTTTTTCACATTACTTGCTCCTGGAAAAAGCGAAACCGTGATAAATAGGGATTTTTCCGAAATGGAATACACGAGGTTACATTCGATCGCCGCACAGTGGCGAATTTCCTCGAAATCGTGGCCAAAACCTTAAAGGCAACCGAAGTGCACGAAAATTAATGTACAAGGGTTTTTGTGGTCTCTGATTACGAATCCAAAATCAAAATAACGAAAAACAAAATGGCGCGTCGAATTTCCTCGGAATCAATCGTTGCCAAAATTATTACTGTCTACAGAAACACTGGAATACTGGCATTAAGTATAGGAGTGGTCTTAATAAAACGAGTTTATGAATACAAATAAAAAAATATAAAAGTTTTTAATTATAGATAATATTTATTAAACTATTAATAGATTAATACTCATAAGATGTTATACATAACACCAATATTCATAGCTATTGTCAGATTTTTCTTTTAGTTTTAGGTTAATCTGAGTCACTTGACATACTAATATCAGTATCCGGCGATACTGTATCTTAAAATGTATCTTAGTTTCAAGCCACTTCTGTTTTTTACTAAGAAAATATTCATATTTTCTTGATGCTGACTGCCACCTTGACTTGAAATGTAAAATAAAACTCGATAAAACTTGTTTCACTTCAATTGGTAATGATTCTGGACACTGAGTTATGTTTTTCACATGTTCACGCAAATGTTCACATTCTGCTTCGAATTTCCTTGTTGGACATCTTCGCATGATCTCAATCAATTCCCTTGTTGTCAAAGTAATGTGTCCTGCCTGAGATCCTGCAAAAGAGATATGTTTTGTGGTATACTGTCTATGGTTTTCTACCGGAAACTTAAATACATATTCTGGGATGTGCAAAAATGTCTAGGGAGAGTCACTAATCAAATTCCCTCCGCTGCCACAATCGCAAATATTCGCCGAGTATTTTAACGCTATTCTATAAAGGACTAAATACGCTATTCCACCATGCACACAACTTAACTTAATAGCGCTGAATAGGCAACTATAACATTACAAAAAGAAAAAAATACTATGAAAATAGCATGTTTAGGAAAATCGGCATGTGAACTGTTAAAATAAACGAAATAGTAAACATATACAATGTAAAAATATTCTACAAACCTCCAGGAATGGAATCCATGTTCTTATCACTTCACTGCAGTACGAAATATCGCCACAAATAGACTGCTGTTACCGTCCAAAGCACTGCAGTGGCATTCTAGGAACTATGTCACAGTGTGCCAAGGTCATTCCTCTTTACACTGAACCAAAACCAACCCCTTCAAACCAAATTTTATTTTTTTGAGTTTTGACCACGATTTCGAGGAAATTCGCCACTGTGCGCCGTCTTGATCTCAGCATTTAGTTTCTATTCAGTATTGCATCCTCTATTCATTTATATAACAGAGTAGAGCTAAAGAATTTTATGAATTTTAAGGCTGAGAGATTATTTCAAAACGAAATTTAATGACCATACCATTCTAAGTACAGTTTTCTAAAATAAAACTCAAAAATAAATTCTTTACAATGAAAATTGAATAAATAAGTACTATGCATCTTATGTCTCCAACAGCCATAAAAATTATCTGAAAATACAAGCTTTTCAATGGAAACTACTTTCTGTGAATATCACAGATGGCGGGTGCCTGAAAGCAAGTATACAACTATTGTTTTTTCACCGCCTTTTTATGGATATTGATGATGAGTTTTTTCAATTGTTAGTATATTTTGAGTTTGTTGTTAGCCGTAAGAGAAACATTCTTTTGCGAAGAAAGCATTACTATACTTTTTAAACTTTTAAAGCGTAACCGTGAAATTTGAGGGATAAGTTTAAAACATCTCACACAACTCCCGAAAAAAGTTCCGCATCGCCATCACTGCACGACCGATCTATTCTAGATAAGAAAATATCCGTCTTCACATTTTCCCGACTTCTTATCCTATCCCCGTATCGAACTCCCTTTTTTCGGGCCCTTTTCGTATTGCGCTCTCCGTGTTTACTCGTCCATCGGAGAAATCTCCGATTTCATATCCCTTCTTTCGGCCGCGGAAGTAGAAAAATTTCCACCTTAGCTCGCGCACGTCTCCCAGGTGACGGGAAAAAATGACTGTCACCTCGTTGTCAGATCCTGTATTATACTCCTTCAGACATCCGTTCGCTTTCCATCATTTCCTCTTCCCCAATGGTTCGGGGGAGTGAGAGAAGAATTTCCACCCTGAGAGCCATAAGTCGGACGTCCTCTCCAAGGGTAAAAATTTTCCACCTTGGTGCAATGCGGAGAGGTCTTCTCTTCCGCCCTTTTCCTTTTTATTTCTTCTTCCCGTATCGAAACGCGGATACTTTCCGGTTCTCCGTGCCCCATAAAGAGGAGCCGAAATTTCCATCCCGGGAGTCGTATTTCGGACTTTCCACGCGGGCTAAAAATTTTCCACCATTCTACAAAATTCTCTACCGTAAGGGTTTACTTATTCTCTCTCTCTCTCTCTTTCTTGCTAAAGCTTCAGAATTCCCCTCTTTTTTCTATCTGTAGACTTCTTTCGATACACCAGAATCTCTTAATATTACATCCACCTTTGAGAGAGAGAGAGAGCTTATTCAATTTCTCTCCCTTTTTCCCTCTTCTCACTCCCCCCTCCCCGTTTCCTCCATCATTTTCTTCTCTTCCTTATCCCTTGCTCCCTCCCCCTCTCTCCCACCCTTCTCTCCCTCTCTTATTCTCCCTCCATCTCTCTCCCTTTTCCTCTCTCCCTTTACCTCTCTCCCTTTTCCTCCCTCCCTTCTCCTATCTTCCTCCCTCTCTATGGTATATCTGTTTACAGTATTGTATTATTATTATTATTATTAATTCTAATATGTAATATTATCTTTGTATCATGACGAAAGGTTGGGTGGAAAATGGGGCTTCCTATTCTCAATCTCGCTCCTAATAAAGGCCATACTTATCTATAGCTACCTATCTATCTCGCCCTCTCTTACTATCACTCTTCCTCTCAGTTTCCTCTCTCCTTCCATCCCTCACTTCCCCTCTCTTCCTCCTTCTATCTCTCCCTCACTCCCCCTCTCTTTCCCTCTCTATCCCTCTCTATCTCCCGCTCCCTTTTCCCCTCTATCCATCTTGCCTCTTCAAAATCCTGCCTTCCGAAACACTTTCGCCCATACCTATCTGATGAATTCGACCCTTCTTCTTCCCCTATCCCGGTTCAAAATCTGCGGTGAGCCTTTTAATCCGAGCTATCTCCCCCAAAACGTAATCAAGCTGAGTACTCCCATCACTTTGATCTGAAAATAAAACGGGTAGGGGGTGGAATTTTGTTTTTTTCCTCTCCGTCTTTTTCGGCACTCTCTCTTCTCTTCTTTCTGTTACACTTGCATTTTTTGGGCATGCCATAATAAAGAGAGAGGGAGAGAAAATCTTTTGAAATGGAAGCGTATTTGGATATTTTTAGCGGCACCTTATAAAGGCGAACGGGATCCAGAAAAGAGACGCGCCGTAATGCTTCATTCGTGTGTTTCGTTGTATTTTTCTCATTGATGTTCAGCCGCCTACGAGCTCCTCGTAAGAGTTTATGAAACGAATTTGGCACGAACTTGTTGCTTGTTTTGCATGCATTTATTCTACCTAGGTAGTTCCTGTCGAAAAATGCTACCGTGTTAGTCTTTAATAATAGCCGACCTCGAATTTAAGCACGTTACTAAATTGGTAATAATTAATAAATCGAGAGAGTACTATTAAGATTTTATGATCAAGAATAATTCCACCTCGTATAAAATTCTCACAAAGTTGAAAGTACATAGTAACTATATTAATTAAATTTGTTGGCAGTAAATATTAAAATAACATTTATAGATATTATCTTCGAATAAAATTTTATTTTCTGAATTTTTTTCGCTCAATTTCTATAAAATAATACAGTATCTCGAGTGACAGTCATATTTCAAATGCTTCTTCATTATTTAAAGTCAGGTTACTAAGGGAGCAACCGATATATATGTCTATACTCGGACGTATTTTTACTGTTTCATATTTTAGAAATAGACATCGTCATGTATATTCAGGCGGTAACGGGAAGTAAAATCCTCGATATATATTTTAAAAGTTTTCAATTGAGATATCATATTGTAAAGGCTTGCTTAAACTACCGGTGGATCCGCAAATTTAGTTTTCATTCGCATGTTCGCTTTCGTATGGGTACTACCTTTCATTCTGTACATTTTATTTTTACTTCAGTGATATATAATAGATACAAACGGAAAATGATGTTCAACATATGTGCAGAAGCTTTAACTGTAGTTATTAAATTATTGTATTAACGTTCAAAATTCGCAGCGGCAATTTCATCTAGAAAAGGTAATTTTCTCAGTTTTTCGTTTTGGATTATAATACACTTTTATACAGGTTATGAGTGGGTGTTAATGACTCTTGTCTCATGAGAAATTCGATTTTATAAACTGAAAAGTTCAGCCTCTGATGACTTTGGCCGTAAATGAGCTTTTAAGTAACACATTTGCAGCAGCAACAACGCACTAATGAAAATAGCATGTTGTCTGCTCACTTTTTCTTATATTTGACTGAGAGAATCTCACAGGAAATATTAATTGAACTAGTTTTTAAGGTGATTATAAATGAGCTAAGTCCCAGTAACAGGATGGGCATATAGTGTTACTCCATTTTGAAAGCAATTATTTCTTGTTATATCAATATTATTTTCCTTTGTTTTCAAAAACCTATGGTTCAGTACTCTATTAAATATACTACATGCTTGCTATTTTGTTATCGGTTAAATTCAAGTGGCATATATTCATCGACGTCTATCCTAGAATAATCACCAAGTGTCTTAGTTATTATTGCGACACTTAATCCTGGAAAATAGAGTTATGCGCTGGTGTTTTTGAAAACTCACTAACAAGAGATTCTTTTAGCGATAGAAAATTACACGCTGCTCTTTAGAATTAAACACATCGCAGAAGAGGCCTATACATTTTAAAACACCGAAACAGCTATCTTGCAAGGTCCCCTATCTTGCAAGGTCCTCTATCTTGCAAGGTCCTCGAGCACATTATCGCTAGCTCCGTGATGGACTTCTTAGATAGTCAGAACTTGCTAAGTAAATATCAGCATGGCTTCAGGAAGACGAGATCTTGTGAAACACAGCTTGCTCTGTTCGTTCACGATATACTAAGATCAGGAGACCGTAAGACTCAGTTAGATGCTGTTTTCCTCGACTTCAAGAAGGCTTTCGATAAAGTCCCGCACAGTAAGTTAGTGAAGAAATTAAATGACTGTGGAATAAATCGAAAGATAATCGAGTGGATCAGGGACTTTCTTAATGAGCGTGAACAAATAGTAGTTATAGATGGATTTAAATCAGATTCAGTCAGCGTAGCCTCAGGCGTTCCACAGGGAAGTGTAATCGGCCCCCTACTATTCCTTTTATACATAAACGACTTAGATAAGGTTATTAAAAGTAAAATCAAGTTATTCGCGGATGATACAGTAGTTTACAGAGAGATTAACAGTCCTAATGATCAATTATTACTTTCTGATGACTTAAATGCAATTCTCGAGTGGTGTAGAGTGGCAGTTAGAATTGAACTTAGGAAAGTGTTCCTTTATGAGATTCTGGGGAAACAAAAACATTGACACGACGAATTACACTGTTGAAGGCGTCCAGCTAAAACTAGCCGATTACGTCAAATACTTAGGCGTTACTTTAACAAGCAACCTCTCGTGGGATATGCACATACGAAATATATGCGGGAAGGCTAAACAGAAACTAGGATTCATCAAACGCATAGTAGGTAAAAGTGAGGAAAAAGTCAAAGAGACATGTTACTTCTCGTTAGTAAGACCGCTATTAGAGTACGCGTCGAGCATATGGGATCCGTACGTGAAAGGATCAATCTCAGATTTAGAAGGAGTGCAGCGAAAAGCCGCTAGATTCGTCAAGAATTGTTACGATAGAAACAATAGTGTTACAGCCTTGATACAGGACTTAGGATGGGAATCACTAGCTGAGCGCCGATCACGCTCTAGGTTAAAACTTCTCGAAAGATTTAGAACGCATATATTCTCCAGCGATGTCGAAGAAATAATAAGAGCGCCAACTTATATTGGTAGAACGGACCATCCTCGTAAAATAAGAGAGATAGCCTGTAGGACTGAGAGGTATAAAGGCTCGTTTTTCCCTAGAACGATAGCTGAGCAGAACAGAAGTTACGAAAGGAAATCAGTCGTCGTAGAATGATACTATACATTATTATGCGCTTTACCTTGGTGCTATTGCACCCCCTGCCACACACCATTGCGGTGGCTTGCAGGGTGAACTATAGATATAGATAACAGCAATATGTGTATTTTAAAAAATTAAACGTTGCAGTTATTTTTATTTTTATTTCCTATACCTGCACTTTACCAAAGCTGAATAAATTTTCTAAGAGTACTGTGCAATGATAATGCAGTGCCAATTCTTTAGCAACGGTTTTTGCTAAGCATATATTAATTATTTTTTTACTTAAACACTCAAATAAAGAAAATACGATACGGCACGTGCATCGAGTTCGTTAACACTCAACAAAGACTAATCTTCTAAGGAGTATTTGCTGTCGATTAAGGATAGATTGGAGATTAATTTACTGAAAGACTTTGACTCAACCCGTGATGTAATGCTTTGGTGAGATTCTCATGTAAAGGAGCTGGGTAAAACCGTAGAGTAATCATTAATTAGATTTAGTGTGTTTCTGTGTGTGTGTGTGTGCGCGCGCGTGCGTGCGCGCGCGCGCCAATTCGGAAAATCACGCATATTGTTTGATCTTGGATAGTTCCGTACGTTCGCTTAGATTAATAAGATATTCGAAAATATTCCCTCCAAATAACAAACTATACGGTAATTCTTACGGCGAGAGGGTTTATCTAATTATTTTGATATGTTTGCGAAATTTTACATTCGCCATGATCCTTTCTCATACTAGTCGATTTTTCTCGGAAAATTTAATCGCTTATCGACAGCGTTTCGAAATTGGTTTTCATTCATTCGTTGGTAGCCTGTTTATCGCATTTCCGGCCCACACGAATAGCTAGACTAATGGGTTTTATACCTTTGGAAATAAAATTTCCTCTCAGTGTTTCCTCGATTAAAGCGGAAAACATGTAGGCGACGCTTGATTTGCGAGTCGTGTCTGACGCATTGTTTCGCGAGCGTTAATTTCACTTGCTACATTCGAGAATAAATTGCCAAACTAATAACATCGATTTATCGATTAAGTGATATCATAAAACCATATCCAGCGACTTTGTGCTCGTCTGTTAAGTCTCCACTTCCTTTCATCTTGAATTTCATTACTTTCCATGATTATGTACTGTATTATTTAAAGGGTAACGGCAAATAATACGTTATTTATTGCTATTGTTGTTCAGAATTGGTTTTATATAATGGAATATCTGTGATTATACATGCTTAGCGTTTAAAATTGTCGTC
This sequence comes from Uropetala carovei, assembly GCA_036926305.1. Taxonomy (NCBI): domain Eukaryota; kingdom Metazoa; phylum Arthropoda; class Insecta; order Odonata; family Petaluridae; genus Uropetala; species Uropetala carovei. The sequence goes on from JAXCHB010000210.1 coordinate 2,052,973, forward strand.
CATATATTGGCAGCACTGATGAAAGTATGCTTTTTGGCACTGTAGATATCTCGAGAAATTGTTAATTTCTACAGGTGTTTCGACTTTAGGGGATAGTTTCTTTTTCCCATAACATAACACGTATAAATCGACTTTTTTGACGTTTATATGTTACGGGCAATTTGTATAATTCAGGCATTCTATACATTGCTTAGGCATTGTATAGAATGCCCGGATTATACACTTTGCCTGTAACATATACATTATTTCGTTAACGTTTTAAAATATCTTAAAATTGCCATTTTGACGCGAAACTTGCGTAGTCATGCGAAGAAAATTATAAAGACTAATTTCCATGTAGAAATATATCAAATATCGGTCGAAAATCTCCAAAAATCATGTTTTAATGGGTTTTTTTTTCACAATTTTTAAACATTTCTTATGCATTAGGATCGAGCCAACAATAGACTTTAACAATAGCAGTTTCCATGGCGATGAACTGAATACATGCGTAACAATCACGAAAAAATAGTCATGAAACGTAATGTTTGACATTTTTCGAACGATATTTGAATATCTACGATATGGGAATTAATCACAGTTCATATACAACAACTGTATACCTGCAAATAAAATTAATAATAAAAAGAAAAAATAAAATAGGCACCTGTATACCCACTTTTGCCCCACTCTGTATTTATATAGTATATTAAGTAGCATTAATTTTGCAGCCTTCCGTCTCTCAGCTATCAAGCTATTAAATTATTTGAGCGACCCTCTTTACAAATTTATGTGTTGATTTCTTCTTATGTTATTAAAAGGTTAAACGTGATATCTGCTGCATAGTTTTGTTGAAAATGATCGGGAAGGTCAAAGGTTGAACTCATTAATCACGTTCATCGACATGGATATATTAAACCCCTCTTGGTTCAAGCACTAATTAACACGCAGTGATTTGACTAATCAATTCGCAGAAAGTGAATTAATTTAGGCCGCTAATGAAAACGTTATCACAGGACGAAGTTTCGTAGAAACCTATCAATTGCTTAAGTAATCAAGTTTTGTGTATGTGGCACGTTTCCTTAACCAATGAAAAAGTTGACTTTTCCGTAAGGCGTTTAGATTGGCTTGTTGTGGAGTTCCCTGCGCATACCTATCAAACGCAAGTCGGAAATCGACTTATCTTCGCCATCGTTATCGCTCTCCCGATTTATAAAGGCGAGATTTTTAACCCACATTTATTTTTTTGATACCGTTTATCTGTTCGCAATTCATGTATCTAATTCTCAACACACCAGATAGAAGAAGAGAGATGATACAGCTACGAGAAATTCCACCTAAAATTTTAGCGATTTTCCGTCAAATTGCATTTATGGCAATGTCTTCTCTAGTACTGAAACGATAATTCGGACTTATACAGTGATATTTCTTATATAAGTTCAATCGCAATGGATATGTTTCTTCATTTGTTAGGAATTCTCTGCATTAACCATCCAATTGCACATACGTTTTCTAAAGGAAAACGATGCGCATTTTAATATCGACGGTAGGAAAATGAATTTTTATTCTTTTATGCGTTCTTCGATTCAAGTCCCAAGATTGTACGATTATTTTCCATAATTTTAAAGTTCAAGTAAAAAATATGCTACACAAATTCCCATGTTATTCAACTGGAGGAAATAAACTGGCCTGGAATCGAAATTGCCCCATTATACTAAACAGTGATTACCTATGAGTTATATTTAAAACTAAACCGTTCAAATAGATTCAGCCTTTCTCGACTTATTCCACATTCCTTGGGATTTGAATACAAAATAACGAATAAACAAATTGCCAGTTAGAAGTTAATAGAAAAGTTACTAGTTAAAGTTATTAAAAATTAAGCAATTGTGCTGATATGAAATTTATTTATAAATTTTATTTTAAAGTATTAAAATTATTTTTTCATAATTCATTGTAGTTCCACATTTCGGCCGATGCTGAAAAGTTTCCAAGAGTTGAATGCGTTCTGAAGTTTCCCTTAATTTAAGTTGGGTTAACGAAACCGATATCCTTGGCCGAAAAACTCAAACCACAACTATAAGTTATCCCAAACTCGTGGATCCTTCAACACCAACTTCCCGCGCGGGTTAATGTTTACTTAGAGCCTATCGATCAACATTAATGTTATCGTATCACGTTGGCACCATACCGTGTTGTTGCTAATTGTTTTCATGTTGATTTTAGTAGCAGAATTTAGTCTCTTACGATAATGGAAATGCATTTTCAGAGCTTGGAGTACACTATAAACGAGACTCATGATTGCACTTCAGTATTTAACGGTATTTTAGACACGCAGGCTACAAGTTTCGGTAGAATTAGTCATCTTATTAAAATGTATGAGAATATTTCAATACAAGTTATAGGATTTTATTCGCGCATCACTATACTTTAACCACAAATGTATTCGCTTAGCTCGAAGTTTGTTAGCAAACGTAGTCAATCATTTGAATTTTGAACTCGGTTTTAAGTTGAAACAAGTGGAATTTTCTCAAGTTCAGCACTGCAAAATGAGCAAAACGTAACCCGATGTGTAACCAACTCCCAATTCTTCGTGTAATGATCGAGTCCTATTTTATCGAATCAGAGATACTAGTTATAAGTTAGGCAGCTAAACCAGTTCTCTCATCAAATTAGAATATATTTGTTTTTTATGAACTGTTTAAGACGAATTTCCGAATAGGATAACGTAACGTTTTTACTTTTCGTCCTAAAACAAGATATGGATTTTCTCAGCTCTTCATAGAAATATTTTCGTAGAATAGTATTTCAAGTTCAGACGCATGGAACAAATTATTTAATTCCTAAAGCTATTAACCTCTTTAATGACTCCTAAAAAGGAGACTCCATCGAAGGAATATCTCAGTTTCTTGATTCTGAGCTCTCGTTGTTAATCCCACCAAGTGACTGCTATATGATGAACTATACGAAGAGGATTTAATTATCTCTTTAATTCAAGCTAGTAAAATGGTCTTACCTTACCAGAGAATATTCCACTATCTAAAAAAACGCATTGTATTTGGTTTTCGGTGTATTAATCCAATGAATTTTCTGTCAAAGTCATCAAATCTGATATTTTTATTTCCCATTTTGAAATTTTATACCATTCCATTACAATTTAATGTCATAGTTAAAAGTCCTTCTGGCGTCCATTAAAAAAATCATCTCCGTGATAAGGTACTCGTGAAACGTACTTTCCGGTTTTTCCTTCAAATACTTCGAATATACATTTCGGCTAATCACAAGGAATGGCCTAAAACTCCCGACCGAGTGGTTTTTCAGTATTCTTAGAACGCAGAACGAATCAATACCTCTTCTTATCCGTCGTCATTTTCGCTTGACCTTCATTTGTCAAACGGGTTTTTTTCCCCTCCCCTTGGGCGTTACTTGCATGTGCGCGGATGTTCTTTCCGGAAGAAGGAAAGGATATATATCTCGCGAGAGGCGCAGTTGCCCCGTAATTCCTCCTCCGAATGTGTCGATGTATTCCGGAAAGACAACCTAACACATATGACCCAAATTCTGGAGCGTTCGCGATATATCTTCTATCATAGGGCTCCGGACGAATTTCGCGCCTAGAAAAACTCCTCACCGTTGGTATAGAAGAAGAAACGCAGTCGATTCCTCTTCTTCAGTCGGAATATTGGCATAATTCAGAAAATATATCTCTCCGTTGAGTTTCGATGGTGAGTTAAGCCTCAAAATAACCTCCTTTGTCAGGCTCTGTCTATGGAAGTACTTTTTCACCTTCTGTCAGTACGTGTGTTGGGAGTTGAATTTGGTAATGCTTTCTAGTTTTCCATTGTGTCATTTTCGAAAATAATTATCGCAGTTGTGATAATTATTCTACTCGAACAAAAGTAGGCATTATTGTTTTTCAAACGTCAAAAATAATGAATTTTCATCTGAAATACACAGACAAGCAGCCAATCTTTTCATATTCTTCTGTTTATGTCAAATGAAGGTATTATTGCATATCGCATTTATGTTTTCCTGAAAATTACTTTCCACTTGAGCGAGAAAAAGTTATTTAGCGTTTATTAAGATGTAGCTAAAAATAGATTAGCTTTGGTAATAGTTCTCGTAAAAAATAACCAACCCGTTGTAATTACAGAATTTCCGTCGCGATCCTAATTCTACGGTTATTGCCAACTCCTAGATCGGTAAGGATAGATAAGAATTAAGCGTAATTGAACTAGTTCGAATCTCCCAAACACGCTTCCGCGTGGGGGCTTTGGAGCGTGGGGCAGTGGGCGTGGGACGGAGATAAATATTTTTTAATAACTTCCGCAGGACTCAGTCCATTCCGAGAAACCATAAAAACTTTATCGACTTCCCAACCCCGAGCATATACACGCGCAGTTATTGTATCTATCTACACAAAGCCAAAAAGATGCGTTTTTTTTTCCCTTACGCCTCCCAAGGACCGTATACTTTTACATGTCGTCTCTTCTTCTTATAACGGAAGAAATCAAGATGGAAGGAAATGGAAATATGGAAAGAACAAAAAAAGACGATCTCGGAGCGAAATCTCGAAAAAAAATCGATATGCGTTTGGTGGAGAATGATCCCCACGGTTTTTCTGAAAATCGGGGCCAGGCCCACGGAATACGTGAGCAGGCTGGAAAGGCGTGGCGAGGTGAAGAGGACCCGTGGATGGAGGAGGAAAACCCTCTCTCCCGTATGCGGCGATATCCCAGGAAGTGCGTCGTAAATGGTAGGAGAGAGGTCGCATCTCAGGGATAAAAGGAAGGCTGGAAGTAAAGTGGCTGGGAGAAGGAGAGAGATGCTACGGATTGAGAGAAAGGAGGGAAAAGGGAGAAAACGGTCGAGGAAGGGAGAAAGAGAAATGGAGAGAGAGAGAGGACTTAAAGAGAAGGATGTTGAAGTAAGGAATGGAAGGGAGGCAGTATCTATATATGAGAGAGAGGTTGAAGGGGTGAGGGGTAAAGAGAGAGGTAGAGGGAGGGAGGGGCAAGGAGAGAGAGAGAGAGGTAGGGAGGTAGATGGGAAAGGAGGGAGAGAGGGAGGGAGGAAAGCACAGTGAGAGAGGTAGGTAGGGGAGAGAGGGGTAAAGAGGGAGGGAGAGAGAGGTGCAAGGAAGGAGAGAGAGGTAGGGAGGGATGGAGGGAGAGCTTTAGTGAGGTATGGAGGTAGAGAGAGAGAGTTAGGGAGGGAGGGAGAGAGTGAGGGGTAAGAAGGGAGAGAGAGGTAGGGAGTAAGAGAGAGAGGCATAGAGGAAGAGAAGTGGAAAGTGAAAGAGGGAGAGGCAAGGAGGAAGAGAGTTGATGGGACAAGAAGAAAGAGAGGGAAAGAAGTATTAGGCAGAGTGAGAGATAGGGATGTGAGATGGAGATGGAAAGAAGGAAGATGAGAAGGGGAAGAAAGATGAAGAAAGAGAGTGATAAAGGGAGGGAAGGTTAAGAAGAAAACCGAGTGGAAGAGAAGGAATGAAAAATGTGAGTAGAGTAGTAAAAAGAACGGCCAGGCGGTGAAGACTGAAGGACAGAAGAGCGAGGGACAAGTAAAAGTCCCTCGCAGCATCATCCCGGCCCCTCTCTCGCTGCATAACCTATGCATCGAAAGGGGCAAACCCTTTCCGTTAAGTTCATGGCAAAGTAAAAAAAAATCTGAGTCGTATTCTGCGTCTTTTTTTCCTCTTCGAACTGGAGTAGAGGATGGCATTAAGGATGTTATGAGCGTTATGCGAGAGGATCGCGTAGAGACTCAGGTAATGGAACCGGCCACTCGACCATTTTGGGTCTGCAATAAACCCGAACCACGCATAAACAGTTGGCAGGAAATAGCCCCCACGGCTTTCCTACACACACACACGCCCGCGCGCGCAGGGCAATGCTTCCCCGGAAACGCGAAAAGTATTTTTTTTAGGTCGAAGTTAGGAGAGGTAAAATGTGTAGTCCATGGAGTATATATGGAAGCCACGTTTCGAACGATAGCCTTCTTATCGACATTTTCCTTGGCGCGTTGCGCTTCTTATGATAGGTGTTAGGCGGAAGGGGATGGAGGAAGGTATAATTGGAGGATTTGTGGGAATTTTATGAGTCCTGAAGGAAAAGCAACCAAGTGGGGAGAATAAAATGCCCGTCATGACTATCCACGTAAAAGAAATCCTGAATCCCGGTTGATGAGGTATTCAGTCGCGGCGATGATGTTTTTCGAATCCGTGAGGATCCGAAATATTTTTCTCCGGGAAAATGTCATAAATTTTTTACGTCCTTTCATATGACATTTTTCAATCAATGAGTTCTTAATTTCGCACCTGATGAAAAATATTGCATATGTACATCGCTTCGCATTCCATGTTTATATAAAGGTGATAAAATTTATCTTTGAGGCTTTAAGGTTGCGGATTTTAGTAGAGTATGCATAATAAGAGTAAATTTTAGAGTGATTTACGTATAAAATATACTCCATCAGAGTTAAAAATCATCAATAAAGCCTTCACATTGTGTCATGAAAAAAGTATTTGGTTTTAAAACAAAAATTTTACGATATATGCTTAGATGAGCTATTTAGCTCCACTGAGAGACTAGGGAATCGTGTTTATCAATCATTTTGATACCTCACGTGCAATTAAGTTATTACACAAGTATTTTAATATGCTGAACCTGATTTAATGACGATTTTTATTCTCCTCTCTTCTGCAATAACTGCTTTATTTAATGTGTGCTAGATGCGGTGAGGAATTCGGAAGACCAGTCATAGAAAACTGAGAAAGTAACAACTGATAGTCTAAGCCGTATGGCGTAACTGCGACGGCAATTTAATTTGACATAGCATTAATCAATCAACATCGTAAGCCGATCAGTTTTTGTAAGCGAACTGTGAATCACGAATCTTCCACTTACCAGGAAAGTATTGCTTAAACTTTTCGATTTGCAGATCTCTCACTTTCAAATATTATAAACTGGATTACTGGCAATTATTAATCATGTAGAATTCACTTTAGAATGTGTCGTACTTGGCGTCCACTTTCACAAATTTTAAGTTGCCAAATATAATACCAATAATCTGGAAGGGGTCACGGCATTGCCTTAGAGGTAGCAGAGTTAGAAATATGCTTATTTCATGTTAACGCTGTATTTATATTGTTGACAGTCGCTCTGAATTATATGTATAACGTGAAGGAAGGCTTTATCGCATGGATATTTTTCCGAGTTTCAGTTGAATTAGACGGAGGAAACCCTTGTATTGCATAAGAGAAGAAATTACATTCTGTTTTCAGAGTGAATGATTTTGGGAAGTGAAGTCCTTCATTTAATTTTTTCCAACCAAACCATTATTTACTGTCACCATTTTAAAACACTTGAAAAGTGTCTGACGGTTAACCTTTTACGAAAATTGAAACGTATCGTCTCTGTTTCTACTACATACTTCGGGAAAATGATGCGATATTTCGAAAAGATGTGGGATAAAATATCGCTCGAGAATCGGTGTTGCGAACTTCGAAATAGCGGAACTTCTCCGCCCATAACCTTTGGTACTTACACCCGTGGCCGCGTCTCCACGTTCGAAGAACATATTGCGAAAGTATGAAGAAACTCGGTCTGTGTCGTCGAGTAATGTGGACGGAGCGAAACGTGTATCCGTCGCAAGTTTTCCAACCTTTCTGCGGTATCCGAAATTTTCAATACTCATCACTCTTCGTGGAAAAAATCCCAGAGGATATCCGGCCGTAAAGCATCCTACTCCCTCACCATCAGAGGCGGAGCAATAAAAGGCTCCCAGAAAAACCACTAAGGGGAGAAAATGTCTGAGGGAGAGAGAATTCTTATTCCTGAGGCGTACTTTTTAATAGCCCAATCACGCCGACGAAATTTTTGAAACTCCTCTTACGAAGAGTTGGAGGCAGAAATTTCTTTCTGTTACCGGGTCTTATTATGGCATCGTATAATAATCCCCCGAAGATTAAATTTTTCAGTGAGGTAAGGTCGGTGAAAATACTTTATTCCCGTCAAACGATTGACGTGGGTTTTCGTTGTTAAGATCTCGAGATCAAAGAACACGTGTAGTAAGCAATGCAGTAACACGAGTCTGTTTAACGGTTTGCTTATTTCCGCAGACAAGTCTCCGTGAATAAGTACAGCGGTAAAGAAATTCTATTGTGGGTATTATTAACTACACGTGTCATTTTCTATAATGAAGCATCTGTTCTACGGTGAACGAGAGTTTGGGATCGGTTATTTTTCAACCGTTCCGTTTTGGTGGATTTGTAATAAACCGTAAAATTTATAACTGGGTGTTATCGAGCACGTGCGTTTATGTTGTTGTCTAGTAGGTCCCTGTTGCTATCTAAAGACGCTAAACCCTCTATACTCTGACGATAGCGTGTGATATTAGGTTATTGTGTAATATATCTCGTCAGTGCCGTAACTAGGGTATGGCGAAGGTGGCATTTGCCATAGGCGTCGCTTGCAAAAGGCGCCAAACATTCCCGAAAAAGTGCCATAAGTTCATTTTCCCATAAATATTATTTTAATACTCAAACGTTAATTTATATTTAATAAAAACTATTATTCGTTATTAAAACGCAGAAAAAATTATATCCTACATAACCAAGATGTTTCGTACAATTTTGCAATAGGGGCCATATCGCCTAGCTACGTCTCTGTAGCTCGTAAATATAAGTATTATTCATTTTTTTCTTTTTATTTATAATAGAGCGATTGCTCGAGTGAGCGTCACTGCTTAATATATCCTTATCGTCGTCGAAAAGACGCAGGTATTATACGTTTAAGGAGGAACTCTTTCCACCGCATTCATCTTCGCCGTAGTCTCCACCATAATTTACTAACTCCGAAATCATTAGATAACTTTTGATCAAATTCAATAAAGTAACCTTTAAAATACTTGAACAAGTTTCCGCTGAATTTTGGAGCACGTCATCACACAAATAAATTTAGAATCATTTATTAAAACCGGCTCGGGTATTTGCCAACTTTTAAAAACCTACCCTAAAAGAACTTAAAGATCACTTTCGAATCCTTCTATTGCGATTGCCTTCTAACTCCGAGGGAAATATCGAACTCGTCTCGAGCCTTTGTCAACCGATTCCGTATTAAAGCTCTCAAGCTATACCGCCGTGCGGCATTCCCATCCGTCAAACGCCTGTTCCAGTAATTTCCGGAGTCTCTCTCTCTCTTCTCCCTGAGACGAATACTTCCATTGTCTGCCAGTTAACGCGCCATCTCCCGTTAAGCATCACCACGCATAATCTCCCCCGCCTCACCCAATGTGCCCCTCTGTCGCCCTACTGCCTCTTCCCCGTTAATGCCTCCCCACTACGCTATTCATCCCGTTCCGCCCAAGCAATCCCCTCTCTCTCTCTCACTCACTCCCTCTCTCTCATCTAACATCGCCTCCATTCGCCCCTTTCCGCTACCCCTTCCTTTATCTTTCCTTTCCCCCACCCTTTATTCGTCTACTACTTCCGTTTCTCTAACTGCTTCCTTCTCAATGCACCGCCTCCTTCGTCTGAGTTTATGTAAATACATTACGCTTATTTCTTATTCTGTTTCCATCTGCTTATTTTTCCCCTCTCTCACTCTTCCACTCTTCTTCTCTCCTTCTCCCTCTCTATTTTTCTCCCTTCCTCACTCTTTTCTATTTCTCTCCTTCCCTCTCTCTCCTTTCCTCTTTACCTTGCACTCTTCATCGCTCTTTCCCTTTTTCTCTTCCATCTCTATTCTTCTCTATTCCTCACACTCTTCCTCTCTCCTCTTCTCCCTCATCATCTCCCTTTCTTACACTCTCTCTTCCTCAACCCCTATCTTCATCTTTTTTCTATCTACCTTTATCATATTCCTTCTTTTATGTTCATTCTTTGCGATCCATTTCCTGCACTTTTCTGCCTCATCGTCTTCTTTCTTACCATCGTCCTTTTCTTATTCCCACTTTGTCGCTGTATCTCTCCTCTACGCTTCTTTCTACGTGCCCCTTCTTCTCCCCATCTCACCATCATTCAATCGTTTCATTCTTCCTTATTCTTGTTCTACTGTATCCCTCCTTCCCTCCACGGTGTGTGTCTGTTATAGGCGGATTTTCAGGCAAAATCTCTTCCAAATAAGGGCATTTTTATGTACCCTTTTCTCTTATTTCTCCCCTTTACTCTGAATCTCCATTCTCTTTTATCCCCCTATTTTTTTTATTCCAGCTCTGTTCCATTCATCTTTTATCCTTCCAATTGACTTTATTTTCGCTTTCTTTACACTTTTTCGTTTCCTCCCATCTTTCCCGCTCTCTACTCCACCTTTTTCTTTCCGTCCCATTCTCACTTCTCCTTCTGTCATTCTCGCATTTATCTTATTTTATCGCCGAAACTTCTCATCTCTCAGGTCCCGTGTCTTTCTTTCACTTCCCATTCTCCCCCGCCATTTCTTATTATCTACATGTTTTTACTTTCTCCATACGTAGTATAGGGAAAGTATTGTGATCACGAAAAAAATCGACATCGAGATTTCAACGGAAATACATGTTTTGAGGTCCCTAGAACACGTTTAGACTATTTTCGGAATGATGCCTGTGTGTGTATGTATGAATGTATGTGATTGTGGGCGCTCTAATTCAAAAAGTACTTGCCATATCGTTACCAAATTTCATATATAACACTTTGGTATGAGCACAAAGAACTGATTAGTTTTTGGACAATAACGGTTAACCGGAAGTCGAGGTTTATTCGAAACCCGATTCGGTTTTTGCGATATTTCTCCGATGATACTTCATTATTGTATATACAAATTGATGCAAGTATTATAGAGAATGTAATTTCCTACAACTTTTATTTGAAACAATTTTCCGTAGCTGTTATTGTTTAGGAATTATTTATAAATAATCGGTTTTTTCGGTTTCCGTCAAATCTTAAAAACGTCCTTATTGGTAACCTTTGTTAGGACTAAAGTTGTAGAGAATAATATTTCTTCCAAGTTTGTTTGAAACAAATTTTCGTAGAACCATCCATGTCGGAGATATTTAACTTTTTCGTAATTTCCAGTATACGGCGCCACCACCATGTAGCGGTGAATTCTGTAAACACATTCAAAATATAATTTACGGAAATAAGGACGACTGTATTCTTTTACGATAGGAAATAATAATTTTGCCTTATAATGCTATTCATAATAATTTAAATATCTATATCCCAGATATGGAGAAAGTCATGTGTTGGCCACATCAGATTTTCATCTCTCGCTATTTTCCTCGTTCTTATCTTGTCTGAAAGACGATCGCACGTTTGTATCACTGCGTCTTTCTCTATGCCGCTTTCCTATTCTTAATCTCTGTTTTCCTCATTCGATTCTCTCTCTTTATCTCGCACTTTTTTCTGTCTATCGACAGCATAGACTCATTTTCTCGATAAATCGTGTATGAGGATCAGTTTTATTGTTAATACTACTGATGACTTTATTCATTTTAACACATTTACATGAACAGGCAACTTCAACTTGTCAGGATTGAAATAATATAAAACTTATTAATTTGCTTTTATCGCACTTATGAAATGCGCAGTGTCTTTGAAATAGACTAGGGGAGAATCTCCCAAATGGACGTAATTTAAACTATTTTACATTTTTTTACTTTGTACTTCTTTTCTTAACGGGATTTGAAATTCAGGCATCGAAATGTGAGTCTATAACAAATCCCTCAGCGACTTTTGACGTACTTCGTACGTTCGTTAGGCTACGCCTTTTCATTATTTATCCCATTCAACAAAGCTGTAAAATAAAATTGATGTGGCAAAGCTTTACATAGCAGAACTCCGTTGTATATAGGTATATTTATATAAAAATTTTGTAGTTTTTTAAAAAATAAATTAAAATAGATTAAAGGCTGATAAGGTTTAAACTCCGATATTCTTCGCTTTTATTTTCACGAGCAAGCTGGCGTCGCTGCGGGTGTTTGCCGCATAGAAAACGGTGCATCAGAGCTTTCTCCCATCTCTATTTCTCTATTCTATCCTCTCCTTTTCTCTCCATCTCTTCGCCACATAATATTCCTCGCCCTCTCTCCTTTTCTCGATCTATTTCATCGTCCTTTTTTTTAAACCTTTTTTTCCTATTCCCTTCTAACCCTCCAATACACTCTCTCCTTTCATATCGCCCCGGGATTAAGGCGAAAATTGCCTACGTTCCGACCTTGAGGTTGCGGGTAAGATCCCTATCCTTCAGGGAAGCGACGAAAATGTTTTTTTCCCTCAACACTATCAACGCATTGACCTAAATAGTGTCCATGCGTTGAAAATAATACCGATAATAAAACGGGAAATTCCACGAAACCTCTATATACTTATTTCTTTTAAAAGTATCATGTTATCAGAAACACCCGCACGGTTCTATAGGCGTATACAACATTTCTTGTTCGTGTGGTTTTCAAAGTGTTATTTCTTATTCTTTTGAACAAATGCGTAATAATATTACCAAATTATATGTATTTTTAGCAATCGTCAGAACATTTTTTCATCTATACGCTTATAAAGTTATATTCCTACTGACATTTTTTTTCGCTAAATCGTCCATTTTTATAAAACTGGGAAGACTTATTCAATGAAAATTGCGATACAGTGCTCCCCGGTGGTATGCTCGATGAACCGCGTTTTAAGGCCCCGCAGCGTAAAAAAAACGTACACGATGCCATTGATCAAATGCATTACGTTCATACCACTTGATAAATTTTGAAATTTATGCGAGGATGGTCAACTTAATACATCTACATGATACCCTGCAAATCACCAGATTGGTGGGTGACAGGGCACGAAAGTCTGCCTAATAACTTCTCTCGCGGATAACACTCCTGTTATGGTCTCGTATGGTCCTTGGGAAAAACGAACCTTGATATCGCTCCGTCCTACAGTCGATATCTCGTTTTTTATCCTGGTGATCTTGCCTGCCCATATAAGTAGGTGCCTCTATTATTCCTTAGACCTCCTCTAATAGAACTTCCGACTTAAACAAAAGCCTTAACCTACCGCTAAGTCTGCGATCCTCAAAAGCTATGCTAGTATCAACCAGCTATCCCGGTCCCAACCTAAGAGAATATTCCCGTTCTGGTACAGGGTAATTTGTATGCTACGGTAGTTCAGTAGTAGAATATCCCCCCGGCAAGTGGTAGACCCGGGTACGATTCCAGGTCATAGCAGATTTTTTTCACCTGTTTCTACATTTTACCATCATTACAGCTTATGCTTGTCGCATAAGGATCTTCGGATCATTCGTTCCATCAATTTATGTCATAGGCATTCTCACCATTTGAGAGGGTAGTGGTTTTCTTCCATGTATCTCATTGAGGACATCCGTTTGGGCTGGTTGATACTAGCATAGCTAGCCCGGTCCCAACCTAAGTAAACATTCTGAAACAGGAGAATTTTTCTGCTAAGGTAGTTCAGTGGTAGAATATCCGCTTGGCAAGTGGTTCGATTCCCGGTCATAGCATATTTTTTCACCTGTTTCCAGATTTCGCAAGTAATGTAACTATTTAAATTCATTATGGAATTTCCTTATAAACAGGAACATAATAAAACTTATTTCAGCGCAATTATAGATAATGAACGCCTCAGTAAAAATAAAGAAAAATTTGACTGAATTAACACAAATAAAATGCGATAAACCTTTAAAAAATCAAACAAAGATAATTATGAAGGATGCAGTGGCTCTTATAGTTATCTTTTTTAAAATACCACTATTTAAAACGAATACCTGTGTGCTAGGTTAAAATGTGCCTCGTGATTGTTATTAGCTTGTAAACCCATAACCATCATTTTAAAGTGGGGTGCATAAAGATACCTTGAAAGTTTCAGTGAATGCGTTGGGAGGAAAAGGTTATGAGCTACTGCTTTTGGGAATGTTAAGGCCTATTTGATATTCGAAAAAGGACTCCATGCCACGAATTACCTGTATATTAAAGAATGAATAAAATCCGACTATTTTGTATTTTCATATTTCTTGAGTTTTTTGTGATATCGTGGATAAGCCTTGGATATCAGCATATTCTGCTTCGGCAAGAGTAAAGCTACTTGTATTTTTTAAAAAGATTCTTGATAATCTCAGAAGGAAAGCTACTTCATTTTGATAAAATAAAAACGCGTTTTTATATCAAAGTGTTGTTTAAGTGAAAGATATAAGTATTTGAAAAAGGAGCTTAACTAATGACTGGAGTGATCAAATAATGTTTATTGGTCTGTCAGTTTGCACCGTTGTTTTCAATTTATATGTGAAAGGAAACAGGAAAAAGGACTGAAAACGTCAATTAATGCAGATAATATTTATTATTTTATTTTTAATATTTATATAATTGAAAGTATCTTATTGTATTTTTATAACAGAATCATTTCATAAAAAAATAAAATGGCTTTTCTCGTTTCTCGGTTCTACATTTCACGGTTTAATGTACGATTTTTAAAATTTTCTCTATGTCTTTCTATCTTCCTCCCGCTTTCCATTTAAAAGCATCGGATTCGTTTCCATGGTATCAGAATTTGTCTTTGTTAAAAATCATGAAAATTCTATTTTTATTTTTGAAAATAAAGGAATTTATAAGCTAATTCGTCATGGATTTGGATTCTCTCTCCGAGAAAAGTATACTTTTTTCTTTTGGCCGTACATGTGTCCACGTCCCAAGTTTGTACAGGCCTTAATTCTAAGTAATTGAATTAAGAGATGTTATTGATATAAATAATTTGTGTAAATTTTTAATTCCGAAAAATTAATTACTTCATAATCATACCAAATTTAAAAGAGTAGGGAGAAGTCGGAAACACGTGTCTTGAGTAGAAATAAAACAATGTAACTGCAATTTTCCGTGCTTAACATTAATTTTCAGATTTACTCCTATACTGGATCTACCACTTCCACACCAGTGTGAGGCACGCAGACGACTACTAAACGAATATATAGGATATCTGATGTCATAACAACTGATTTTATTGAGATTTTAGGCATAAACATGTGGCATGACAACCAGCAACCAACTCGATGGCACACGTAATGCCAGGCTATCCTTATTGTTTCATACACCATTTAATGAAATTTTCGAATTTATCCATATATGCCCGCAAATGTAACATTCTGGATGTATTGCACTTTTGTACTGATGAATGCAGAGATCGTGTAAAATAGTTTTGCAAATTCTAAGCGTCTTTTATGTATTTTAGTATGCTAGAATCGGCATTCAGGCTGAAACACTTGCATTGAATTACGAAATTACATTCATAATTTTAACTAATACTGAAGGATATTATTATTTTTTTTTTGATAAATCCATTTATAGTTTCAGCATCTCTATTTTTCCATCAGAACAGTGAATTTGAGAACTCTCCTCTGTCAAGTGACCTCTATTGCACATCGTTTCCGCTTTATGTGAAATACCTATTACTGTCCACGTTATTTTATTTCTTTGGTGATTCTCTCTAACGAGTAGGTAGTTCTATCTGACATTCTTTCCCGGGAGAAGTTGGAAACGAACTCCTATTTGTAAAAATCGCTTACTTTGAAGTTTTTACAGCATTCGGCGAGTAAAAAGGTAGTTAATAACATCATTTACTCACCGTATTAAAAAAAAGAAAATTTTCCTCCATTGGTCTTTCTGCTGCCTTCTTTCTCTTTCAGCTACAACCATTACCGATCTTTTTTTTTTTAGCTTACAGCCATCACAAACATTTCTCTTCCCTGCTTACTTTCTCTCTCCGCTTCTATTCTTTCTCCGCCTCTCTCTTCCCTCTTACCTTCCGTTTGACGCTCCTTAATTTTCCGCCTTTCCCATTCCCCATTCTTTTCCATCTTTTCTCCTATCTCTCTCACTCTCTGTTCCTTTCTCTTCCTCTTTCCTCCCTCCTTTCCCCTAGCCTTTACTTTCTATTTTCCTCCCTATCCCATCCTACCTTACACTTCCTCTTTCCGATTTTCTCTCTCCTTCCTCCCCCACTTAATTTTCTCTTCGCTTTCCTATTTCCTCTCTCATCTCTCTTCCCTCTTTCTCTCTCTACTCTTTCCCTTCAATTAGCTTTCTCGCCGTCCCGTCCATTCTCCCTTCCATCTTCTTCATAATTTCCATTTTGTCCACACACACTCTCTCTCTTTATTTATTTCGCAATTAAGAGTCCCTTCTCTTTTTAGCGTCCTCCATTAAACGTCCTTATCGCCTGCTATTTTTTTTCTCTCTCCCTCTCTCTTCATTATATATCGTTATCTCTCTCTCTCCATGTCTCCTGCCCTTAATTACCTCCATTGTCCCTCTCGCTATCACCCCTTTTGCGTTAATGTGCCCTGTCTCGCTTTCTTTATTTTGTCCCACCTCACGTCCCTTCCCGTATCTTTTCATTTCCTTTCAAATTGTTCTTGCTCGCTTTTAATCTACCCTCGTTCCTTACCTTCATCCGCTTCCTTGTTTTCGCTCTTTTCGGCTTCTCTTAGGCTGTCTTTCACGAAGCTTACTTTTCAGGTTGCTAAATTAAATAAAGTAACCTAAACTCACAGTCATTTCTTCGAATCAATAAAATTCCAAACTCGTCGTAAAAATGATAGCTAAAACCAAAATATTCAATCCTAAACTTGTGAAAGCATGTTTCATCGTCATATAATATTTACCAAACGAGATATCCTATATGTTAATTTTATAGCTTGCGTGCGTAAGTCACCCGCCAATGCCAGAAAGAAGGAGATCTATTTTATTTTTATTGGGTATTATTCTATTATACGAAAGTAAAAAGACGCAAAAAATATAACATAGTCTGTAAAATTTAATCCTGTCTGTGATACTACTATGCCGGCGGGAACGGTGGGATGCGGTGCTATAGTCGCTCCAACATCTAAAGACTCCTGGCCTTGAAAACGGGGCGTACAAAAGTTAGCAGCAGCCAATAGGAGACTGTTTGTTTGGGAAGGTAGTGGGGAGGAAACCAGTCTCACTCCTGCTCTCGAAGAGATCGCATCTGGATGCGTTGCCATTAGAAATTGCGTAGTATATCAGCGGAAGGCGAAAATCCGCAAGAGCTGGCAACGCGCACCGATATCTGCTCTCCCGCACGAAAGTTGAGAGGGGTGATGGAAGGGGAAACGTTCGTGATTGGCTACTTGCTCTAAGTAGGCCAAGAGCCTTCCGATGGTGAAGCGACTATAACACTGCCATTGCCATATTTTGTCTCTGATTGGCAGTCTATATGTCAGCGTTCTGTATTAGTTGCATAGCTCGCTGGAATTAGGATGGGATGAATGCTGAAAATAACTCAGCTCAGGGCAGTTATCTTTGCCGAAAAATCTAAACATACTAAGAATTAAATACTACATATACGAATACATGACCCGTCACAAGGACTAACCATGGCAGCATGTGAACATGTGACTGCCAAACCAATATATAATAGAAGCGAGTAAATCGCAACGCAATCTAAATTTTTAATATGCATTTTCCGCCTAACACGTCGCATGTTATAACCTGCCGGGGATTCCTGGTATGTGTGTAAACAAGATATGTATATCATCCTACTCTAATTTTCCCCAGAAGCGTATACCACCTAACGAACTCCAATCTTCCTTGAAATCATGGAACCAAAGGTTTTTGCCCCTGAAACGTTTACCGGCGAACTCACACCAAATGTCCCCCAATTTTATTCCAGCCAAATCACACTCATTTGCCTCAAAAACTTATACGACCAAACGCACGCCCACTCTTACGCAATCCGGCTTTCACTGGTCTGTCCCTAAAACCTATACCACCAAAATTACACAAACTGCCCCTTACTGTTATGCCATCCAACTTTCAACCTTACCTTTTCTTTCCCCCGAATCATACCACCATGCATACACCCGGTGCCCCAATCTGCCTGTGCCCCCCTGCAACATGTGCGTTCCATGTAACACCTGTAATTAAGACTTCTTCGAGATAAAATGTTTTCGGACAAAGTTATTAGTTTTCACGAGTCGTGGTTTCACCACTATGATCCTGAGCTGAAGTCCCAAAGTTGCCAGAATATTTAATCGCAGAAACAGCGGTTATTCATAGTACAAGTCCGGTTTCGAATTAAAATAAATTCCTTTGCTACAACTCGTGCGGAATTTTTGTTGAAATATCTTTTAAATCTTTTGGATAATTCCTGTTTTTGTACATGGTACTGTGCTTTAAAAAGAATAATTTATGCATATCCCTAGCCAAACAAAATCAAAATTTAAGCTACAATTTTATA
The DNA here is from genome assembly GCA_036926305.1 of Uropetala carovei. NCBI lineage: Eukaryota > Metazoa > Arthropoda > Insecta > Odonata > Petaluridae > Uropetala > Uropetala carovei. The sequence goes on from JAXCHB010000210.1 coordinate 2,071,181, forward strand.
AATCGTATCTCATATTTGGTGGATTTTCTCTGTTTTTCTTTCCTCGAGTGAAAAAGTTATTATATTTTTTCATGATATTTGTTAAGCATCTTTGAATCCAAAATGCCATTTCTATCGATTTTCGCCGCATCCATCTTTGAAATGCAATTACAGGTTGTTAAACCTCGATTCGCATCTCCATTCATGTATCTTTGCGCAATATTTAATCTGAAGGCATAATGAACCCATATAAAAGCAAATTACAACGGCAAATAAACTGAATTTTAAATCATTATACAACCTGTAGAATCACTGCTGAAACTTCTATAAAATTCTTAAGTATAAGGACTTGAATATGAACCACCATTTACATGATACACAAGAGAATGGTCGAGCTCGTCTTGTGGCTGAAATTTTTCAAGAATGAGCACTTAAATTATAAGGAATTGAAAAAGTACTTCTCTCGGGTATCTTCAATAGCCAGAGCTAGTTTATGAAAAACCGGACGCGCATTTCTGCTACGATGCAGGCGTATTTAGTCGTAATGTAAGAACAATCTACTTTCGAAGAATTGCCGCTTATTCTTGAACCATTTATTTGGTTAATTTTCAATCGGATTTCCTCCACGTATTTCATTCATTTAAGTGATGCGTAATTTTTAAACGCTTGTGCGTTAATGCACAATTTATCTTTATCCTTTAAACTTGTTTCTTCATTTATCTCCCGCTCGAATTGCCTGCTCACTTCTCTCTCCCTTTTTGTTCTGATTTTATTCGCCGACCCCTTTTCCCTCGCCTACCAATACTTTTCCTCTTCATTTCACTAACCCTCCTTTGCATTATCCCTCGACTCCTCCCTTTTTCCTTCCATCTAATTTTCTCCGCCAGCCGGAGGCAAGCGATCCGCTGTAACACATCTTCCTTTCCCTTTCTCCGTTTTCCCCTCTTTCCATTCATTTCTCCCTCTTATCCCATTGATTTGCAATCCACACACCCAACAGCAAACCCCTCCTATCCCTCCGCCTCTCTCCCTTTTCCCCTCCTCTTCTCCCTCTCTCTCTATCCATAACTCCCTCCCTAATCCTCCTCCTCTCCCTCTTTCACTCCTTCTCTTCCTCTCTCCCTCCCCCTCTTTCCCTCCTTTCTCCTCCTCCTCCCTCTTTCTCTCTCCATTCCACTCCCCCATCTGCTCTTTCAATTTCCATGCCAATTGCTTCCTTCCACTCCTTCCCACCTACTCTCCTACGTTATCTCCATACCTATATAGAGCGAGCTTCTCACTTATATACCGTCGATTGCGAGGCAAACACCTTTACAAAAAGGAAAAAGAAAGTCTCGACTCTCTCTCTCCATCCTCCCTCCGTCTCTCCCCCCTCCCCCCCCCCCCCCCCCCCCCCTCTCCCCCTCTCGGAATCACTCGCTCCTATTGAAATGCCTTGAAAAAAGGGTCTGTTAAGGGTACGGAACGCCAAACCTGCTTCTCTCTTTCTCTCTATCTTCCCTTTTAAACAAAAATTCGCGTCGTTTCGCACGACTAGGCGGGGGAAAGAGAATTCGCCTCCTGCGTTTTGTTTTTTTATGCGCGACACGCAATTGTTCGATGACTATTCATCCTCGGAGGGAATAAGATAAATATCTTCAGCGTTGCAATTTATACGGATGAGAATGTTTCAGGTACATCAGCAATTTCCAGCAGTAAGGGCCGGATAAATTTAAGGTTCCCTTTAAAAGATCAGAAGACGTTTTATCTCGAAATTCCGTGATAAATGTAAATCTCAATCGGTTAACGTGGACGGGAATTAAATATCTTTTATCTAGGGTTAACTGACTTAATCTTTTAAGAGTATATGTATCCTTTCGTTCCTCTTTTTTCGCTAACCTAAGCTTCAAGGCTACCGTATAATACAATCGTTGGTAATCGAGATGGTAAAATTTCGACTCGAATGTATACAATCTCGGATGAAGTGGGAAAATCCACTAGCCCTAGTAATGTGTGCGAGGGATAGAACAACTGATGACATCACTAGAAGTAACACAAAAGCGTGCGGATTCACCCGCTCCACATTGTAGCCGAATTACATTTCACAGTATTGACATTTTTGTAATGGCTCTGGAATATTTTATTACACATTTTTCATGCGATGATATTATTGTTTATATATGATATATATGATCGACTTTAAAAGGGCCATCGACTAGTTGGAGACCCCTGGTTTAAATCTTTGGTTCATACAGATTCGTGCCGCTATAAATCCTGAAGCGTATACATTTCTCTCGGTTTATAAAAAGGGTCGAGGGAACACTTTTATACGCGAGTCTAAGAGTCTGCCCTACGGTGTAGCCATCTCAAGCGTATCCTATTTCTGCTTTTCTTCGGACTACGAGTTCTTATTTTTGCTTAGCCGAGGAGAATATTTTTTTCTTGGGGGGAGAGGAGGGAATGAGAAAAATCGCTCGATAACTCTCGCATCTTTCCGTGACTCGTCACCCTGATTTCATTTCATTACGGCCTTCTCTTTCTTCGAGATTTTTTTTGTGTGTCTCAAGTTTTTCTGCATCAGAGTGGAGTAAAAAATAAACACCTTATGGACTTTAATATTTCCAAATTTTCCGGTCGCGCTGCCATGGCCTCTTGAACGGAATATTACTTATCCGATATTGGGTTAGCTCGCGAAATGAGAGATTATTATAAGACTAGTGGAAACCCGTCAAAAATGACGGGAAGGCAATTCATCTTGATCGGATGAAAAAATCACTTTAACAGCTCTTTAATCACCACATTCTGCACGACGCTCTTCGGCTTCTTCACCTGTTTCCCGCTCTTTCTGAGATTGCCCTCGATTTCTCATATATTCTCTCATATAAGCAGAACGGGTTTGACGTTCATTGACATTTTCTGCATTATCTGTTCGACGCTCAGCCGCTTGTTCTCCAGCTCACGTTGTGTGTCGACGTCGTTTTCTCATGTATTCTCTCATATAAGCGTTACGGTCTTGACGTTTTCGTAGGTCTTGACTTGAAATGTCAGATTCTTGATTCATGAGTAATGGTAGAGAGTTTTTAGGAAATTAATTTAATATTAGAATGCAACAATATTTAATATTTAAATATATCCTTTATTTTGTTTGTTTCTATGGAACTTCGGGCTATTTAATATTCGGATTATTTATTATTTAAATGTAAACTTGATTTAAATTTATTTATTTAAATTAATATTTAAATGTAAACTTTCAGGAAATTAATTTAGTATTAGAATACAACAATATTTCTCTAAGCTTCAGTATAAGTCACCCATGAAAATATTTTATACTTCTTTATTAGTTACCTATACTTGTTTATTGGTTACTGATTCGTCTGTCTCGACATTTACATACCCAATCACCGGACAAGAAACTGATTGGCCTGTCTCGACATTTACAAACCCAATCTCCGGACAACGTGGAGGGTTTCTTTGGTTCCGGGCGAGGCGAAGGGCGCGTTAGCGCCCGGAGACGACTGCCGAAGCCGAAGGCTCGTTAATATCCTCGGTACCTAAGTGATGCGGACGTGGGTGACTTATACTGAAGCTGTTCCCAATATTTAATATTTAAATGTAAACTTTATTTTGTTTGTTTCTATGGAACGAAATATTAACAAAATTGTTGAATCTATACAAAGGAAATTAGTAGTATTAGATTAGATAGATGCTTTAATGTCTTTTATCTTTGAGGAAAGTGTCGATTTCTATCGTATATGTCGATTGAAATATTGATATTCTGAATATTTTGTGCATTATCAATAGTATTAGTTGTTATGATAACTATACTATTCAAATCAAAATAAGTAAAAACTATCGTTCCGGGTTAAGATAAAAGCAAAAATATCTAGTTATAAGACTTCTTATGAATAAATATGATAAATATCTTTCTTCGAGCCACCGAATTTGAGTAAAAGACGGTCGAAGTATGAAAGTAAAATATTTTCTCGAAAAAATACTAAAACAGGTTTTTTTATAGTTGAATTAATTTATAATTAATCTTTTAAAGCTTTAGAGAGGAACAACTGATTTTTATTTCCATATAGCAATTTATCCACAGAATTACATTGCACAATAACAGGAAAATATTGCGACAAACGATCACTAACGCAGTTTAATCGCGTACGACAGTGTTTTTCAACCGGTGTTCCGCGGAACATAGCATTGTCTAAGTGTTCCGCAAAATATTCCACCGAATATAATTTTTCTATAAATTTAGGTTTTTTAATGAATTTAAAAATAAAAGTTATTTCTATTTTGCTCTCACATCATAACTCCATCTATCGCAGAAGCAGAAAATGCTTCTATTAAGTGCATAAAATAAAGGTTATATGTAAATATATACAAATGCATATGTATATAGGTGTTCCGCAAATTTTTTCCCAATCCAAACTGTTCCGCCACTCAAAAAAAGGTTGAAAAACTGGCGTAAGACCTTCTTCTTGCTCAAAAGCTATTAATGGATTCAATTTCAACGAATGCTCGCTACCTTTGCGATAATATAACCTAACGCTTCTTTTATGCCAATAGGACTTACCATGAATATGCAACGCGCTTGAATATTAATGCAAATTGTTTCGTCTCCTGGGACTTCTTAAGGGAGGGAAAGAGAGCTAATATTATTAATGCCCTTTGTTTTCGGAAGAAACTCTCCTCGGAAACTTCACAGCGTTCAACCGAAAAAAAAAATTGTTCCGAAAATGAGAAATAAGACGATCGCAATTCTGTTACGAGCTAGTGAAGAGAGTCCCCATACCTAAGGGCAAAGATTTGGGAGGAGACGTTTGGGTCGGGCGGGGTTATTTTCTTTTTTTCTTCAAGAATTACGCCCGGAGAAATGATGGGGGTGCGTAAAGCAGGAACGGAGAAGAATTAATTTTGCATGAAATTCTTAAAAAAGAATGGAGGCTAATTTTCAAAACGAGAGTGGATCTCTGATGTCGTTAGAGAAAGGAAAAAGGCAGGAAAGGAAAGGGGTGTATATAACAACTCACTTAATTGAACTTTCTATTTAAGCTCGGTGCAAAATGGCGGATCCCTGGCCAAAAAATATATTCTTTTTTTTAATCTTCCTCGCTCTGGCGTCTTAATCGCCGTTTTTACTCCTCGGGATTAAGACTTTCCCTTGCTCGAAAATAGTACTTGTGTAAATTTTGGTAATTCTCGTTTCCATACCCTAAAGTTTAGTTGGTATAATGTTTTAGATGATGTTTCACCTGATGATGTTGCACAGCGACGAAACCTAGGTCGTATAAATATATGTTTATGTGGAATTACCAAGTAAGTCTTTTTATTTCTATAATATTTAGATTCAAATAAAAGTCAGTCGTTAGAGTTTCTAGAATTAGACGATATAGTTAAGTGGAAATACAATTACCCCACAAGAGTTCTGAAGTAGCAGTTACCTTTTATTGTTGCTGAATTGCTTATCCAGATTTGTGGTGCATCCGTGTCGATGAGTCAGATTTTCCTATTTCCGAAACTAGTCGTCAATTCTTCGAGATTATTAAAATAGACGTAGATTAACTGTAATTAAATTCACGAGAGAGAGGGAGAGAGTAAGGAAAATATCGTAATCTTGACATTGTATCCAAGTCATGCCTTCCACATTATTATAATAGGCCATCCAAAATCTTCCCCATCCCATTTCTCCCCATCTTCCAACCTCCACCACTCCCTCCAAAACACGCTGCAACCATGTGTTTGACCTTAACTGCCCCTTTCCCTATTCCGCCTCCACCTCGCAACCAGAAAAAGGCTGTTCAGGATCCATTCTCAAGCTTCCTTTGCCAAAATCACCTCCCCTTTCAAATGGCAACCATAAATTTAGGGCTGAGGAGATTTTTACCTTTTATGTGCCCATTATTTTCGCTTCGGATTTAGCGCCCACTCGCTCTTACATTTTTTAAGACGGAAAAGGCGACCGAAATCGAAATCCATAAATTTCCACCAATATTAACCTCGCGTACGAAATACTATTTCAAATTTGTTCGATTTTCAGAAGTGTTCGTAAAACCTTTTAAAAAACTTCACCAGTAACTTAAGGAATTTCAATTATGGTATGGCATATGAAAAATAAGGATGGTTAGAAGGCTTTAATAAGTATATTATATTAATTCTGAATTTCGTTTTAACAATTACAATTAAATGTAGACGTGCGTTCTTTTATCAAAAATGTTCACAAGCGACTCAATCTCCTGAATGCAAATTTCAAATTTTATGGTACCATCGAAATTAGAGTTGTGTTGTTTATTGAATCAGAAATACTTATAAATTCATGAACATATTTCACCCTTCGCGACTATTTCCATCGAGGAAGTACCATATACTTTTCGACTGATGTTAATTCATTAATTTATAAATGTTAGCTTGCAATATTTTTACGTAGATCAAATACATCCTGTAAATTTCAGCCTTCTATTTCTTGCCGTTTATTTGCTATTCTAATTTAATCTATTGCACAGACGGACAGAGCGAAAATATAAGCGCGTTGAAAAAATAAAACGGGCTAAAAATGTTAATGCGATCCATCCGACCTCATGACGGCATGTCTTATTTTCAATTTCCACAAATATACGTTAACGCACTAGGATTCAGGATTTATCGAAGATAATATCCAGATAAGATTTCACCTCAAATATAAAATGATCTTAATGACTCGTGCATGTTAAGCAAATGCATTGCAAATTATTTCGCGGAATTTACGCGTTTACGGCGCTTTTTGTCTTCGAATAAATTGAATCTGAAAAGGTTAAAAGTCCTAATTTTTATTGTCATATTTATTTCATTCTATTACGAAAGGAATATCGATAAGAATTGAATTTGAAAAACGGAGCGGAAATTTTTAATGGAATGATAATTATCATGCAGAAGTTAACGTTCGACGAATAAATTGCTTCAACTCCATGATTTTTACCGGTTAATACGGAACGTCTTCGAAATTTCCGTGAATTTACTCATACTCTGGCTAACGACTCCAATTAGGAAAAACTTTCGTTGGATAGAAACATCTCGTGAACTCATATGTCATGGTTAGAGCCAGTCCAATTACGAGTGCCCTTAATTTGTATGACAAGAAAAAATCCTGACTTGCCATTTATTTCCACATTTTCCGCATTTCCACGGAACGTTTATGTTTGTATTTAATCATTATCAGCTGACCTAGATGTAAGACCACGTGATCGACGAGACATTCCGAATTCTTAAGTGAGTATGGGTTTCTCAGCCCATAAGAATGACGAAGTATTTGCAGATATCAAGAGATTATGAATTACCCTTGCTAAAACACAGTTACGTCTTAATTTGGAGGAGTTTTCGGGGTGGAGTAAGGAGTTATGTTATAGTCATAAAAATATCTTTGCACCCTTGTGTAAAGTGTGATAAACAGCTTTAATATTTTTCTGTTGAGTAAAAGTTAATACTATTTCGAATGATTCTTTTCCACCGTCCGCCAAAAGCGCAAAAAATTATTTTCTAGGAAGATTTTTAACAGAGGAAACGACTTTAGGATGATTTCAGTTAATTTGTATAGATTAAATTCGGCTGGTGAATTTTAATGAGATTATTAGATATATAATAAGTGATTTAGCTTTATATGCATGGAAGTGTATGCCAGATTAAACAGATCCAACGAAGAGAAGGAAAAAAATGTGGCCTTGACGGGGATTCGAACCCCGGGATCTTCTATCGGATTCCGCCGTAGGATATTCTAAAATAATTTCTCGTGATAACTTCTACCAAAATACGATAATTTCAGTGGAGAATATGTTTCTTTTTAATGCAACCGAACTCTTCGTATAGATATCAATGGCATTAATGGATTTTCCATTTACCTCTGTTTCGTGCCAAAGAATACAAAGTTCTTCAATGCATATGGATATTTTGTTCGCTTGCAGGAGTTGACTGAGAGATAGAGGGAGGGAGAGAGAAAAGATATTCTCCACGCTGCCGTTAAAAAGGGAAAACTTTGATAACTTTAAGGTTATAAAAACCCGCTATCTGGTTTTGAGTAATACTCGAAGAAAAAAATCCACTTCAAAACGTTTCCATTAATGCAGTGAGTTAAGCAACACGAAATAAGTTTCGGAAAGGAGTTTAGCTGTCCGCCAAGATGATGCTTTCTGTTTCTTGCAGTTTAAGTTTTGTGACGAAGGTTTTAAGATATAAATTAGAGATGTGGATGACATAATATTGACTTGAATAATAGACGCGAAGCAAAAAAATATCTGATCGATCGCGTATCTTGGAGCAACGGTGCAATAAATTGGAAACGCTCACAGTGGAGTCATAAGAGAAGACAGATGAAATAATCGTTATACACTACACTTTCCCAGATTTGGATATTTCTACTTTATTCAAATGAAGGTTAATGTAGAAAAATAGCATATGAATGTATTTTTAACAAATAAGGAGAACGCTAAGATTTTTTATATTTAGAAATGCTAATTTTTGTTGTGACATATAAAGATAATATTATCTCGTGGAAATGATGGCCAAGTTAACTTTTATAATCATAAAATGGATGAGCAAAATGCGCTTTCGTAAAATTACTAAATTATACATGTACATCCAGTTTTTTGTTTGCGATAATAAACATTTGTTTTCATCAAGATAATTTCTGTCATTAAATCCGTATATACGTGAAATCGGCGGTGGGTGAAGGGAGACTAAATCTGTCAGACTGTCCTAAAAGGGGGAATTTTGTCGGAATTTTGTACAAAAGAAATAATTATCCAGAAATAATTCCGATGTCAAAGGCATTGTGTAAGGTGTATTTATATCACTCAGTAAAAGTATTATGAACTAGAGAACACTCGGCTTCGAATTTTGATGTGACCGTGTCCGGAGAAGTGGTATTTTGCAATTCCGTCTGTCTGTAGTTTATATTCGGTCGTCTAATTGTAAGCCAAAAAAGAATGGAAGCCACCTTGAAATTAATTACGATGCGCAATAACGGAGGGTAGTTTATTCTTGTTGATTTTCTCAAAATTTTAATTTACTCAAAAGTGGTTTCAAGGATTTTGTTTTTTTATATTATTCTTATAAACAATATTATAAGCCATATGTCTCAAGTGATGTTATAAAACATCAAGTTTTACTCCCTGCTACCGCTAAGTTGTCCATATAATAATGCAACCAGTGACTAAATCATATGGGATGGAAGCCTACGGATAGGGGAAAGTTAGCCCATCTATGTTGTGCCGATTTTTTCGTGACATTGTTTATTATTAAACTGATTAGATATAATTTTCACACATTAAGCCATTCTCATGACGTATATAATAAAAATATTTTGGAAATTTATAAAAACGAATGTTGATGTCAGTAATTTTTATGCAAATGAGATATCAATTTGAAATACAAACAATTGAAGGTCTACTATGTTGATATTTCACTAAAAGCTAACTAAATAGATCATTTAAATTTCTAAACTTCAAGAATAACATTAATCATATCCTCCGCTGCTCATTTTAATGGAGCTTCACATTAAAAGCTAATTATGAATTAAAATTCACTTACCGTTAATTAGATAAATATAAATATTTTTCTCATTAGTAAAAATATAATCTTTCCCTCGAAATTCTTGTCCGAAGTTAAAAATGATATATTGTTTAAATATCAGTCTGTTTAGATTTAATCAAGGAAATGTTATAAATTTAATTTCCTATCCTACATACTCTGCATCCATTGTAATTTATATTTAATCAAGGAAATATTATAAATTTAATTTCCTATCCTACGTACTCTGCATCCATTGTAATTCTTTTCTTGGTAGTCTGTCGCAAACTTCTGCGCTGCCTGCAAAGTTACACGCCAAATTATTTTCCTGTTAATACCAAGTATTTTAAAATAAAAGAATGTCACCGGGTATAATACTCGCTCGAGTTTTAGCGAAGAAGACGGAAAATTTAGGTGGCTTAGATCGAGAAAATTTCCTCAGAAAAAAAATAAGAAGCGTCGCCTCCCGTTCCATTTCCTTATCAAGCTCCGTACACGCCTGCGGCCCGCAAATGCACTCTTCACGGCCTTGGATATTCGACTCCACAAGCTGTCACCCTCTTTACGGCTAACCACCAGACTGAGAAAAATCTAAGTAAAGCGTCATGGCGCATGTGGAGGGGGATAATGGGGGTAGGAGGGAGGTTGAGTTTCCACGAAGGGCGATCGATTTATTTGAATTTTTCGAAGCACGGTCCACGTCCACCATTTAAGGAGGGAAGAGATGTCGTCACGATAATATTGAAAAAAAAAGAGGTGAAATTCTAGAACTCTGCTTTCCTGAGAAAAACCTCCGTCTTAAAAGTGTATTCAGGAGAAGGTGATCTTTTTTTATTGGTCGGTGAAACTTGGCGAATTTTTTTGGCATGGAAAGTTAGTTAATTATTTAAAACTAGATTTGAAAAACGAAAGCAAAATTTATCTTAGAAGCGTTTAAAGAAATGTTTCTCAAATAAATGTGTATTATATAGTATAGGTAAACCTCACAGCCAAAAATGTTATTTTAAAACCATATACGCATTTTGCCGATCGTTGACTGTTATATTCAACGGTTTGTTAATTATCGCTGGTGACACATTTATTTGAATACACTTATGGTTATCTCAAACGCTTTGTGGAAATATAACCTATATAATCTGCATGACTTAAGCGATTAGCTAAATTCGTTAATTGGCATTTTGTACTAATCTGTATAGCTTCAAAAGTATCGCACTTTACAATGTAGAGGTAACCATATCATTAGTATATTTTATGGATACGTATCAGAGTTGGGAAAGTTTAAGTTCCGGAACAAGGAACGGTTCCAAAATGCTTCCGGTTCCTGGACCCAGGACCGGAACGAAAAAATTTTATCGGAACCTGAGCCGGTACAATGATGTCAAAATTATGGTTCCGGAATGGTTCCCTTAAAGATTAGTAAATAATGATTAATATTTTTACATTTTTTTATTTAACACACGATTTGATTTCTACTATAATATTTTATACAAAATTGAGAACGTGTACTTTCTCTGATTATTCTTATTATTTGTTAAGTTAGATGTAGTGTTTGCACCTAGGTATCCAATCCATCTACATTAGTTTTCATATTTTGCATAATAGATTCTGGTAAAAATCTGTTCAAATGTTACGTAAAGCAGGAACTAACGAGTAACATTCAATAATCCACTCGAGTGCATTATAAGATTTGATCATCTTTCTTTGCATGGTCAAAAAATATTCTATGCAGTGGCAGGATACAATGAAATTATGGGCCTGAAAGATGTGTTGTTTCTCGAAATTTTATATCATCCGTAATCGAAAGAAGTAAATCCCATTTGAAGAATGTTATTCAGAAGTTGTATTTGCTGTGTAATTGATCAAAGATGTTTTTTAAGACGATGATTCAAGAAAAGCTTTATGAATTTAAAGAGGAAAATATAAATCCAACGTCTTGATGCTACCAACAAGATAAAACTATATCTGAATCATCCGCCAAATTAAATTTTCTCGTACAATATTTATATGTATCGCATAAATTAAAAAGAACAAAAAAAGGTCACAAAAATTGTTTTATAAGCTACAAGCTTGGGTAGAGGTCGGAAATTTTTATCTAGCCTCAAGGTGGCCAACTGTTTGAAGCCAACTCTGACTGTAAATAATGCACGGTGTAATAAATATCTAATTCGTGTTTTAAGGTTTGTTTCCCATCCCCTTGAAGAGCTGACAATATAAATATTATTTTTAAAAAGGTATTTTTAACCGTTACTTGTTTTTTAAATAAGCTCACTCAAATTAATTTTAATCAGACAAAATTCGTAGAAGTATCCCTAAAAATGCCCGATTGTAGCCAGCTGTTTGGAATATAACTAATTGTAAGCCTACCCAAATGAATTACCATATCTGAATGCATAAAGAAAATGAAAGCGTAAAAGTGCCATTTCAATAAATTGAACCTAAAGTAGAGAAAAGAAGAAGCAAGATTCGAAAAAAGAGGAAAAAGTGTTGAATTAAGAAAAGTAAGTTTCTTTAAAAAGATAACCTTTGGTTACACTACTTTTAAAAAACTTTTATCTTTTTTGATGTAACTAAAAAAAGTAGTAATTAATGTAAAATTTATCAGTTAAAAGCGCATTTTTTTAAAACTAGGAACGGTTCCGGAAACGTTCCTTCTTTTGATCACTCGGAACCGAACCCGAAACGGAACAAATTGGAATATTTTAGGTCGGAACCGGAACGGTCGGAAGCGAACCGGAGCTTCCCAGCTCTGGTACATATATAAAACATGTATGTATACTTTACACGATATGAAGTTGTATTTTTTTAAACTCAAAATGATGCGTAAAATTAGTTGATATTCAGTATTTTTAGAGGTTAAAGTTTAACGGAAATTCGATAAATTCTTTACAAATGGAAACCGATAAAAAGTAATAATAATTTTATGAATCTCGAAAACCACATTTTTGCGACCTGTAGTCGATTTAAATTTTTATAGTTTTTCTTCAACCGTCTTCTGGAATCTTTTTGAAATTCGGAGAATTTCGTCCCGTTCGCTCGCTTATTTATACGGAAAAGAATTTTTATTTCATCAAGTAACCGAACCAGCGATGGCACGATGAAAGCCAGGATATTCCTTGCGAGCATGCTTTTAGCGTCAATCCTGAAACGCGTGACAAACCTTCGAAAGCCTTGCATTATTAGATTGGATGTTTTTGGAGCGTGGGCTTTCGCGTGTTAGCAGAATGAGACTTTTATCTTTAGATCAATTTAGATCGATATTTTGGCCGTATTACAGAATCACTTACGGATCCCAGAGATGGGTACCATAACTTAATCCAACTTCCATCTACGACGACATGAACCCGCTTTTACAGTATTAAATTCCCGAGACGTGCCTACGCTTGCGGACACTTTCGAGGTAATTTTTTTCCTCCCCGAAATGACCGCGGTCACGTGACCTGAAAATGCTCGTCTGCTACCACGTCTCACTTTATATTACGCGAAGCACCTGCACCTAAGTACGAAAATCTGCTCGCTGTTCGCTCGCGTTTAAGAAAACCTGTTTTGAAGCAGTAACTAAATAACTTGATTTCATTAAGCTGAAATGTTGAAGAATTCATACTTTTTTCGTAAATAAAGACTAAATTTCATGGAAATTTTCTACGTAGGATATTGTCGTCGTTGATTCATCACAAAATTTTACCATTTTAAGCATTTCCAACAACTGTCGATTTGACAATTACAAATACTAGTTTTTTTTAAATAAACGGACCGCTTTGAAGCTTCCTCCAGTAATCCGTGTTTATCTATGAAATATTTTATACTAGCTCAAACTTTTTCATAAAATTCTTTTTACATAAAAGCTCCCGGATTCTTTCAATTTCCCTTTCAATGCGAATACATCGCGTAAACTATGACAAATTTAAAATATTCGCGTTGTTTTTAGCTTTGGTACATCGTAGCTCGATCACTCTGCAGGAGGCTGTGCGAATGTTTACATAAACGTAGAAATATTATATCCGGACTACAGGGAAAATGCGTTTTCATTTGCCATACTTTACAATTCGAGCGAGTTTGTGCACTAGGTGTAAAATATCTGAGCGAAACGAGCGGAATTATATCTCGGTGAAATAAATAAATAAATGCGATAAATTAGAAAATATTTTTTGTCTGCGAAGAAAGAAGCGTGCATTAGAAAAGCGGTTCATTAATTTTTTCGAACAAACGAATGAATGAATTTCTCCTCGTATATCCCACTCAGGTTCGAATCGGATTGCTTCAGTGAATAAAACGGGAATAAAATATTTGAGATTCGTCGACTGTCCGTGGCAGGCCACTCGATGAGTAGTTAATTCTTTCCCTTCCATTTCGTCAAGAGGCAATTAATCACGATATCCGTTCGGTTGGTGTGCCCGACGAATATATTCCATTATCCAAGGACTCTGGAAACTCCGTTTTATCAATCTGTACCAGATAAATGTATACTATTATGGCTGGAAGGAATCGAAACCCATGAAAGAATCGGAAATTATTTTCCTTTTTTTTTCCTTTTTATTTCGAGTTGTCCATGGAATTTACTAATGGAATCGGTCAGTGGTATTGACATCATCAATCGCATATTAAAATGAAGTGTAAGACATTGTGCTCCAAGCTTTCGAATACGGTGATGAATTAGTGATGACATTGATGATGATTTAAACCATGTTATTGTAAATGGACGTGTGATTTAGTTAGGTTCTTTATGACAAAAGGAATCCCCTGTATCATTCATTATGTTATACAAAACATCATTTGAGCCCTGTAATTCGATTTCATATTCGTTCGAGGCGTACAAAACTGCGACATAGGAGAACCTCAGAATAACGCCGATTCGGTTTTACCGGGGGTCAAGTCATGTCCCCAAGGAAAATTTAAACAAGTGAGGAAGGTGTAAAATGTGTCAAAAATTGGCGCGTTTCGTGTGGTCGAGTATTTAAAACTATACGATGTATAATGAATGGAGAAACCTAATAACTATAATAAATGTTTTTTTAAAATGGTTTTGGGAAACACTCCACGCCAGGGACCAAATACACACGCAATCTCACACACTCCTGGTTTAGGGAGAATTTCTCCACGCTGCGGCGTGGAGAATTCTCGCCGAGGACCCTTTGTTCACCACACGCGAACACTTCCTTTTTTTTTAAATTGCCTAAATGCGCATTTCGGAATCAAATATTCCATCTTCAGTAGGCCGACCAGAAATACATTACAAAATTTTTATCGTTATTAGGAGATTCCCCAATTCATTACCGTTATTTAACCATAGGGCTCGCAATTTACTTTTTCTTTACGATGTATTTTGAACGAACGCTCACAAAAAAACGGGTAAACACCACGAAGCGATTGTCTTTCTGTCTAAAAATTTCTTCCGTCTCCTAAGTTGGTGCTTTAACAAACGTATTTACATGACTGTGGTATAATAACTGAAAATTACAAAATGATTAAAATTATCCCTCCTACGAAGACTGTTTCCGTTGAAAACAAAAAAAACACCCCAAAGTTCCAAGTGAATTACGACATTCTTATTTGATTTTCTCGATAATGGCTATTCGTACGAAGAAAATGAATTAGGCAAGAAACATTCTATTTAACCGTTTCTACAAATTGTATTTGAAGAATATTTTGCTATGACCAATATTTTACAGTCAATGACTGAATGTTCATTTTTTGCTTCTCGTAAAGTGGCACCCATGAAAACCCGTTCGGTGGAAGTCAACTATTTTTACCAGTTTGTCTTTCACTGGTTTCCTTTTGAAAGAATCACTGTCGTTTTTACTTTCTCCATATACGTAGTATAGAGAAAGTATTGTTATTATGAAAAAATTCCAATTGGTGATTTCAACGGCAACACACGTTTTGAAGCCCGCTGATCACGTTGTGACCGTTTTCTCGATGACGTCTGAGGGTCTGTATGTCCGTATACGCGACAGAAATTTTGTGTGCGCTCTAACTCAAAAACTATTGATCAGATCAGTGTGAAATTCTATATTTGTGATTTTATATATATTCTTAAGATTTGGGAAGATTTTGATAACAATTGGTGAGCCGGAAGTAGAGGTTTAATCCTGTCAAATTTTAGTTTTTCTTAAATATTTCGCTTAAACCTGAATTTTTGTTAACACACACACACACACACACACACACACATATATATATATATATATATATATATATATATATATATATATATATATATATATATATATATAAAGTTGTAGATATTATTTTTTCTACAACTCTTGTTTGAAATAAATTTTCAGATGAGGAATATTTCAAGAGATATTCAATTTTCTTCGAAATTGACGGTTAGTGGGCAGCTCGCGCGCGTGGTAGTGACGGCAAAGGTGAATTTACAAAACAATTGAATCGCTAGCGCTGAAACGTGTAAGTTGAATTTTTCCTGTCGCCGTATTTATTTGATTTTAGTTGATAACGTACGTATGGAGAAAAACGTGTTGGACACGTCAGTTTATTCTATAAGTTGAAACCATATTCGACATCCGCGCTTAACAATACGTAAAAAAATATCTTGGGATTTTAGAAACATCAGTGTGCACTTTACGTAGTATTACTTCCCCTTACTGGAGCGGCACAAGCTTCAATCCATTATACGCCATCTTTAATTCAGAGTTCACCGCAGCCTTCAATCGACCAATTAAGCCTTTTGAATTACTTAGTGTAGCGGCTAATAGGTGGCTCAGCATCGGGCTTTTCCTTAAACATTCACAGAGCTTTCGTATCTAAGCGGGCTTACTAATTTAACCGAAACGATTGAAACGTCTTTGTTAAATCTGAAAATCTTGTTTCCGTTGTAAATAGTTCGATTCTAGATTATAAACGTCAGTCGACGTCAATTTTCACGCGGTAACAAAAAAAACCTGCGCTAAAAATAGGCTCATACTGTTTTAACGTGATTAATCTAATTTAAATAATTTAACAAAGTTATTATTTTCTTCGTTAATATGAGTATCAATTACTACAAAGTTCAGCCAAATTCCTTGGATTTTATTAGCGGTAAGAAAATTATATAAATGATTCATATAATTCAAGCAGGGGTACCACCTTTATATGAACGAAAAGTGAACTTTTCGTTATATCTCGTATAAAAATATTATTCATATAAATAAGGCATCTAATTGTAAGAAAAATTCTAGAATTAGTTATTTATCATGGCTAAATAATTCGAAAATAACGCCTTTTTTGAAGTGCGTGTTGCTTCTTATATTCAACTTCCAAGTTTTGAGCCCTCATAACGTTACTGGAGGTTGGGCGTGTGCAAGAATGCTGGGTACGTATGCAAACATTCAAACGGACCAATCAATCTTTACACATCCACATTAGGCACCCACTCTCTCTCTCTCTCACACACCCATGCGCACAATTTTTCACATCCCCTTTCACGCTCTATCTCACACACACACACACACACTCCCCATCTCTCTCACAATCCCTCTCTCACGCACACCCTCTCAACCATTCACGCTCCCACACGCACTCTCTCCATCTCACTCACACTCCCAACCTCTCTCTCTCTCATACGTAAAACCACGCACGCATGACCGCTCAAGCATGCCACAAAAACACGTGCTCTGTCACACACTCACTCGCACTCCCAACCCCTCTCTCTCACACCCACACTCGCACTGTCATACACGCAACCATGCACACATGAACAACAGCACGTGCTTTCTCAGGCTCACGGTGTTCAACTTCATTCAATCCTCAGGCTAAGTTAACCCATCGGTGCGTCTCAATCAATCAAGAAAATGTATTTATAAATATTTCGTTCGGTATTCTGCCATACGCTTTTTGGTCTCGTGTATAGTAGCGAAAGTAATTAATGTTTTTAATAAAATGTTTTTTTGATTTATATTGCCTTGCAATCTTTATAGACTATTGTTTATCCTCATCTTTGGTCACTTTAAACGAAGGAAAGCATGCAAGCATTGTTCTGAGTGTTCATTTTTCAGCTTCATACAAAGCGATAATCCATGCATGGTATTTTATCAACTACTTGCGGATGTATTCCATTATATTTCCCGTTTGCATGAGTTTCTTCTTTCTGAAAGCGGATTTTGCTTTCGCTATTCTAGTCCTTATTTCATCGGTGCATGTTGTATCTCTTGTAATTATGCTTCCTAAGCATTTACAGTCTGAAACTTATACTAATGCCTTTCGACCAATTGTAATATTCAGGTTTTCTTCTTTTCCCGGTATTCTCATGACCTTAGATTTATATGTATTAATTTCATCTCGTATTTTCTACCTGTCATTGCCAGTCTATTTATAATTTTATGGAGTTCCTCATCCTTTCTTACCAGAAGCACTTTTGGCCATCACAGTTTTAATATCCTTTTTCCAATGTAAAATGCTTTTTTGCATTAACCTCTCTCCATATCGTATATTGAATAGGCAACAGCCTTGTCTTACTCCTCTCCCAACACTTACTCCGCTGTTATCAGCTTTCTCCAATAAAGCCATCGCTGTCATAAGTAATTTATCATAATAGTGTGTATAATAAACTGTGTTCCTGGGGCAAGTTGAGTTCAACAATTTGTTTGGCGTTTCCATCGTGTCTGCGTTTTCTTTGGAACTAGAAATGCTTTTGTAAGTCAGGAATATTTATTACGGAAACCAAAATTAATAATTAAAAATAACATTTTGAAAGAAAAACTTATATTTTCCTCTAAAAAGTAAAAACCTTATAAAGAAGTGTCAAAAAAGACTTGGATATCAATGGTTATTATGATAATAATCCTTTTTAAATTCTCCATACGTATAGGGAGAAGTATTGTATTCGCGAAAAAAATAGAATTCGAGATTTCGACGGAAATACACGTTTCGAAATGTATGTTTTCACTGTTTTCTTCATGACGTTGGTGTGTGTGAGATAGGGATTTTGAGAGCGCTATAACTAAAAAAACTAATAATCAAATAAGCACAAAACTTTATATTTAAGATTTTTATAAGTAATTCGATATCTGAAAATGTTTTAGTTGAAATTGGTCGAAGTGAAGTGTAGGTTTATTCTTGTAATTTTTCCGTTTTTACTTTCTCCATATACATAGTATAGAGAAAGTATTGTTATTATGAAAAAAATACGAATTCGAGATTTCAAAGGATATACACGTTTTGAGGTTCGCTGAACACGTTTTGACCGTTTTCTCGATGATGCCTGAGTGTCCGTATGTCCCTATGTATGTGACAGAAATTTTGTGGGCGCTCTAACTCAAAACCTATTCATCAGATCAGCATGAAATTCTATATTTGTGATTTTATATATATTCTTAAGATTTGAGAAGATTTTGATAACAATCGGTGAGCCGGAAGTAGCGGTTTACTCCTGTCAAATTTTAGTTTTTCTTAAATATTCCGCTTAAAACTGAATTTTTGTTAACATATATATATATATAACTTACGGAAGAGGAAAGTTAAATGAGGATATTTAGGGCAGCTAGGTGTTGAAGGAAACCCAGTGAGCACTTACCGGAAGGAGAGCCTCTGGGGTGTTGGAGAGACACATTTGTAGGAGTCCAATAACTTCTACAAATGTGTCTCTTCAACATCCCAGCGGCTCTCCTTCCGGTAAGTATTCTTCAACATCTAGCTGCCCTAAATGTATATATATATATATATATATATATATATATATCATCATAGGTAGTCTGTCCGTTGACAGGTCCGTGATTATTCTAGGTTAAACTTGGTTCTCCATATACTCCTATTTTCCGCAGTTTTCTTCATGTCTTGATAGCCCTCTTTCCCTATATATATATATATATATATATATATATATATATATATATATATATATATATATATATATATATATATATATATATATATATATATATATATATATATATATATACACACACACACACACACACACACACACACACAACTATTGTTTGAAATAAATTTTCATATGAGGAATATTTCAAGAGATATTCAATTTTCTTCGAAATTGACGGTTAGTGGGCAGTTCGCGCGCGTGGTAGTGACGACAAAGGTGAATTTACAAAACAATTGAATCACTAGCGCTGAAGCGTGTAAGTTGAACTGTTCCTATCGCCGTATTTATTTGATTTTAGTTGAAAACTTACGTATGGAGAAAGTCATGTGTTGGACACATCAATTTATTTCAAATATCTTCCTTACGGCTTAAATCAGTGGTTCTCAACCGTAGGTCTGTTGCGGACCGAAAAATGTTATGAACCTAGGACCGGTAAAATTTTGTAAATTACTTTCAATCACCAGCCAATGGTTAGGGATAGTTTCGTTCCAGAGAGTCGAAGGGCGCGATAGCGCCCGGAGACGGCTACACCCGATATACGTAAAAGGCGTTATAATCTAAAAAGAAAGCGAGCCGAAGGCTCACCAATATCCTTGGTTACTTGTAAATAAAATTTTTTTTTGACAAGTTCTCGTTTTCTTAGTTTGTTTTAATGTCTTCCCCCGGAAAAGGGTTGTCGCAAGAAATTATTTTTCAAAAAGGGGTCGGGGATAACCGAAGAGTACCCAAATATTTGCATAATTTGGTACTCTTCAGTTATCACTAGCAGTAGGATAAGCATCGGTATTCTGTTATTCATAACAACAAATAACAATTTTTTACTTATTTTTTAATGCGAAACGTGATTCAAAGTATTGTTCACTGTGAAAATTATTCAACATGTTTAAAAACTATACGCGAGTGTAATTTCCGATAATTATTCTTGATAATGCTGATATCAGGATAAACTTCTAAGTACTATTACAACCATAGTCATTAAACTACAGAGAAAGTGATGAGCTGGACACGTTAGATTTTTCTTGCAGAAATTCGCACCCTTAGCAGTCTTCGTTTTTTCTCAACGCTGTCTACTGACGCAAAACCTTAATTCGGTTATTGATATATGATGCAAAATTGCCTATTTCTAATCATCTTATATGCACGCCGCACCGGGAAATGATTGGTGACATATTAGCGTGAATAGTAATTCTCGTGGAGAAAATGAAAGGGCCAGTCCAGTGGTCTGTCATTTGTAAGCACACGTGCTTCCCCTGGGAACAGTTTCGTCCAACAGGAATTCGCTTCCCGTCGATGGATAAAGGCAGTATGATTGTATTGGGAACCAATTGGCATAAATGGAATCCTTTGATGGATAATAAATATAGGCCTTTGTCGAACATCAAAAGGAATATTGGAATAAGGCCAATGGTCGCAACGCAATGACGAGTCATTTCGTGGGTGTGGTTAAAGCGTTTAGATGACTTATGTTTGTTTCTTTTTTCTGCTGTATGACGTGTTCTCGTTTCATTTATCTACTGGCTTTTTGTTCTCTTACGTCTCCATTCGAAACGAGGGAAGGATATTAGGAACAGACGGCATCTCTCTCTCTCTCTCTCTCTCTCTCTCTCTCTCTCTCTCTCTCTCTCTCTCTCTCTCTCTCTCTCTCTTATCCATCAAATACGCATCGATAACAGCCGCGAGGCAGGAGTCCAATCATGTTTTACCGACTCTCCAATATACTACTTCCGACTACCCCGGCATATATTGAAGCGATAGTTATGAGCAGATGGAGCAAGAATCAAATCGCTTCTTATCGTGCTAACGGAAGAAGTTAATCTGTCTCCCGATTAAAATATTAAAGCACAGTATCGATTAAATATACTAAAATATTTCTTTTTGTTAGATCTATTTACGTTTTATTTACGTATTATTCATTCGATGATATTTTTTTTTATTTTAAACCCAATCAAAATCCAAATAACTGTTTGAAAATCTGAAATTTTTCTAACATAAATACGTAGATAATATTTAATAAGCTTCACTTCAGTTTTCAGCATTAACATTTTGATAAAATAAGTAAATTTAAAGATCTTTGTTGATAAGTCGTCCACTTAATAAATTATTTACAAACGGTCAACTTTATTGCCTATTTTAAAATACTGACTGTCATCATGTCATCATACAGCATTTTTAATCTAAAAAATAATAAAAGTACAGCTTATCAACGTTTTTATTACAGCAGATTACTAGCTGTTATCTTTTCCTATCATGTCAAAAACAATTTTTAAGTACAGTTGACCCCCGCCGTGCGCCTCATTACCGTGCGCGGATTCGCACTAACGCGGTTGAACTACGTGGGATAAAAATCGCCGTACGCGGCACACGGTTCGCAGTAGCGTGGTTTTCCGAAATGTCTCTCGAGCGGCGAACGCATCCTAAACCATTCCCATTGACACTATTTGACTACTCTAAACGAAATTTAGACAGACTGCCAGCAGTCATGTGTTTACAGATGCCAAAACATTTTATTCACTTATTAGTCCTCCCCCTCCCTCCGCAAACCTCTCCTCCCTGCAGCTACTTATCTCTCTGCTTTAAGTTAAAATTATTTTTTATTCAAAAATAACCGCGGAATGATGAATTCAAAACGTGCATTTACATCAGAAAGTGATTTAAGAAGGAAACAATCAAGGACGGTTTTATATTTGCAAGAGAAAATGATTATTTTGGAGAAAATAGAGAGGGGCAGAACGTATGCATCATTATCTAAAGAATGTGGGTACAACGAATCATCGATTCTTACGATTAAAAAGTGTGAGGAAAAAATTAAAAGCAGCATGAAATCAGCAACAAATCCTGTAAGTGCAAAATCAACTTTTGTGAGTCGGCGTGACACAACTGTTGAGAAAATGGAACAGTTCTTGAATCTTTGGATCGAGGACCAAAGAAATAGAAATGTGCCTCTTAGTTCCAATATTGTTAGATCAAAACCCTTGAGCACTTATAATCGTATCAAATCTCAAACTGCTGGTGCTAGTGCTGATGTAGAATCAAGCTTTGGTGCAACAAAGGGCTGGTTTGATAGATTTAGAAAGAGGGCTAACCTGCACAACATTAAAGTTACCGGTGAGGCTGCTTCTGCAGATGTGCATGAAGCAAAAGAATTTCCTACTGGACTGAAAAATGTACTAGAAGAGGGGGACTACAAACCAGGACAGATCTTCAACTGTAATGAAACAGGACTATACTGGAAAAAAATGCCTGACAGGACTTTTATTTCTAAAGAAGAGCGAGTTGCCCTTGGATACAAAGTGCCAAAGAACAGAATTACTCTACTGTTTTGTGGTAACGCTGCTGGTGATTTTCACTGCAAACCGTTGTTGCTGTATTATTCATAAAATCCAAGAGCTTTGAAAGGTAAGAAGAAATCTTCTCTTCCTGTTTATTGGCGTTCAAATAAAAAAGCATGGATGACAGGCTCACTATTTCTTGACTGGTTAGAAAACTGTTTTGTGCCTGAAGTTGAAGGGTACCTTAAAAATCAGAATTTATCATTCAACGCATTCCTTTTCTTAGACAATGCTCCATGTCACCAACTTTCAATATTTGAGTGCCATCCAAATGTTAAAGTTATGTTCCTTCCACCGAATACAACTTCAATTTTACAGCCTATGAACCAAGGGGTCATTGCTACATTTAAATCTTGTTATCTATGGAGAAGTTTAACATGCATCATCGATGCCATTGATAGATCCCCAAATAAAAATGTACGCCAGTGTTGGGCCTAATTTACAATATTAACACAACTATTGAAATTATTGAAGCGGCATTGACTGAAAAAACTATGGACGCTTGTTGGAAGAAGCTATGTTCTGAAATAGTCAAAGATTTTAGAGGACTACGTAGCATTCAGGGGGAGGTTGAGAAAATAATTACCCTTGCAAATACTATTGGAGGTGAGGGATTTAGTGATATGGATGGGAAAGAGGTTATAGAGCTCATACAGTCCCACCAGGAAGAATTAAAAAATGAGGAGCTGGAATAATTATTGGCCTCTGGAACTGTGGATGTTTTTGAAGAACGAGACGAAGAAGAAGATGAAGAGCAGCAAAGAACTGAATTAACAAGCAAGGGGGTATCAGATATCCTAAAAGCAGCAGAGTTTCTCACAGAGAAGATTATTCAGGAAGACCCTGACTTTCAAAGAGCTATATGCAAAAAGAGAATTATTGACGATACTATGGCTTCCTACGTGGACTTCAGTAAAATCTTGAAAAAGCAAAGAAGCCGGAACGTAACCCCCGCGTTCGGCGGGGGTCGACTGTAACCTCTTTTAATTGAACTGATTCCTGTCATTACCTATAGAGGGCTATTTGTTCAGGAGACAGAAGCGCTTTTACGGGAAGTCATGGAACTACGATGCTATTGCTTTTATTTCGATATTCAATTGTATAATATACTGTCTGTTGTTCATGTGAATGTAGGAAGTCAAAGCGTGGGTGTTAGATACCGTCATTATGACTTTTACTGAACCAAATAAGGTTGATATGCTGTACATTGGCCTAGTTTCGATAATTCATAATCACTAGCCCGTAGTATGCCTAACAAAGTAATATTTTATTGACGTCAGCCATAGTTATTACGTAGGTTTTATTTTTCTTCGTGGTATTTATTAGTGAACGCCGAATGAACAATGGCAGGTGATGAGGAGACTGTTAAATTAATGAAGGGTAAGAGAATACAGTATAATGGCGAGTTTGGTACTGTTGTGTTTGTCGGAGAAGTTCCACCAACTTCTGGAATTTGGCTAGGAATAGAATGGGATGAACCATCAAGAGGGAAGCATGACGGATTACACGAAGGCGTTAGATATTTCAAAACAAAGTAACTACCTTTTTACTACAAAAAAGTAAGTTATTTTCAATTTGTGTTATTTATACAACCCTTAATATTTTTCAGTCATCCTACATCAGGTTCTTTTGTACGTGCTCTAAAGGCAGATTTTGGAAGAAGCTTTTTGGCTGCTCTGAAAGATCGTTATCGAGAAATTAAAGATGATGATACATTTGGAGTGGATCAGAATAAACTATCGCAACTTCAAAGAGAAATGAATGTGCGATTCATAGAAGTTGTCGGTTTAGATCAAGTCAATAAAAAGCAAAGGTGACATTAAATGTATATATTTCCCAGTTATTTTAGGAATAGTTTATTATAAAATACGATAGCTTTATTTTGTAATTTTCGCCATTCGATTGTACGAAGTGATTCAAACAATTTTGTTATGTCAAAAAAATTTGAGTTTTCTGTGCAGTTTTATAGAGTTAAAACATTACCTCCCATTCAGTTTAACACATAAATTACTATAAAATTAAACCTTTATGCTGAATGTAACCAAGTTCTAAATTGTTTTTCCCTTGAAGCTGTATTGTATACATTTATGGCAACACAAACCTCGGATGAGCTTCATGATAAGTCTCATGAAAATTTCACTCAGGAGTAGAATATCATAATCATGTTTCTTGTGCTTTGCAGTTGTTTATCACAACTTCAAATAGCTGGGCTGAGAGATCAGAAGATAAGTGAAGCTGACCCCAAAGGACTAATACTGCAAATTTGCCCTTCCATTCAAGAGCTAGATCTTTCCAGGAACCTCATATCAAAATGGGAGACAGTTGCACAAATTGCATCTGAACTACTGAAACTTCATTTCCTTAATTTGAGGTAATGAGATGTTTGATATTCAAGCCCCATATTCTTAATCATGGTTTCTATTTTTTGCCATTGCTCATCTCACGTAAAGAACATATTGCACCTTATCGAGTATGTTTTTATAGCAGAAGTATTTGTTGTTGATGTAGTATCTTTTTAAAAATTCCATTTTGATGTTTTTGCTCATTTCATTCACTTCTCCTATGACACAATTGAGAAAAATATTCCTCACATGCCAACTTTTTTGAATTGGAATAACAAATAGATAAAAGTTAAGAATACAAAGTTTTATGAGTTTCAGAAACCTTGTATACTGTATTTACTCGCACAGTTGCCCCATCGTGTAATTGTTTTACCTAAATTACGAGGAAGAAATAAAAGATTATTTTTCCATACATAGGTATTAAGCAGTTATGGTGTTAAGTTACCTATTAATCTAACATGGTATATCTTTAAAACTATGGAGGTTGGAGCATATGGTTTTTATTGAAGACATTGATAACTCTTCTAGCCATTAAATAACCGTATGCATATTTTACCCACAAAGAAAGCTCATATGGAAATCACCTGCCCGAAAAATATCACTAAAATTAGCTTATCTGTGGTTAATTGCTTATATAGCTTTTTTATGCATAGAAGTTTTCTACATCAAATTGACAAGAGAATTGTTAACTTTGTACAATGGCATCTAAAAAATCTTTTAATGCACACTTCAAAAATTCATAATTAATAAGATCTGATGATGATTAATACAAAGTTGCATCAATTTCAATTTTGTATTATGCGTTATTTCTTACAATATCATTTTAAATGAATTTTTGAAATTAATTATTTAAACTTTATATGATAAATTGTTATGAGTGTTATATTTTGCTCTGTAGATAGTTACTTAGATAAATCTAAAAGGAACAGTCAAAGCCTAACAAAATAGTTTTAAGTTGCTCTTAATCAATTTTATCCGTAAAAATTCTGCTTTTCCTTTCCCGATAGTGAAAATCGAATTGAAGTGGCTGAAAATGTTGAACGATTCTCTGAATCTTTTGAAAACCTTGAGCACTTAGTCCTGGGAAGAGTTGAATACACGTGGGAGAAATTCATGGCCTGCATACCAATGTGGCCTAATCTATGCGAACTTCAGATTCCATGGAACAATATGACTTCATTGAGCAGTCCACCGTCCTCATTTATGCTTCAGTCACTTGATCTAGAGGGAAATCCAATAGGTGACTGGGAGGAAGTGAATAAGTTAGGGATGCTTCAAAAGTGAGTTTTTTTATTCTTAATATATATTTCTAATTGCAATTTTTAAAGCATTACATTAAAAATTTGTGATAAGTCCAAACTATCTAAGAAGGCACAACCATAGATTTAAAATTAACCCTTTAGGTTGGAATAATAATATAAGCAACGGTTTATGTAGCAGATCCAGGGCCATGTTTTGGAAGACTACCAGCTCATCGTGTTTGACTGTCATTAGTGAGGATTTGCATTCCTTGCTCAGACTCAGTCCCAGACCATAGCTCAGTGTAGTCTACCTTCACAGCGGGTGGTGAAATTACCGATCTATCATTGCAAAATTGCAATACTTTTTGCAAATAAGACGATTGAAAGTTACATTATTGCATTGCGATGAAAATGCTGATTATTGGCGTTTTTTAACAAAATTCTACGATACATATCAACGGAGTTAGGAAACAAGTGAGGGAGAGGGTGGTGGAGGAAAGAAACTGAAGGGAGAGTGAGAGGTACCAACATAAGCGCTTCGACTTGCCTTAAGCATTTTAGGAGGGAAATTTGAAATTGACATTGACTTTCCAAATTACGACACGTACAGCGACTCTGTCTTTTTAGATATCCCTACAAATAGTCTACAGGGCCCAGAAAATATTAATCATAGAGCAACGACGATGAGAATGATTGTTTATATGTTTCATGATTTTCTCGGGAGCAAGGTCTGCTAAACGTTTCTGTTGCACTTTCATAAGATGATAAAGTAGACCTTCAGGAGATGTGTGAAATGAGAAAAAGTCCTATATGCGCAAAATATGAGAGTTTTGCACCAGATATAATTCAAGTGATTCATTAAAGGCACAGATATACTCTGAAAATATTAATGCAGTTTTCTGTGGATCACCATATGAGGGGTGTGAGGCTGAAACATGGTAACCAACAAAGGTATCTACTTGGAGATAGGTTGTGTACAGAAAAGAAAAAACTTCAATTTTGATTTTGGAAATTTGTTTGTCATTTGTTGTAGTTCATATTTTGTAACTTGCATTTATTTCTGATGAAAATATAATTCTGAACCAATAAAATGTCAATTTCCTCAAAACAGCATAAATGTGGGTTACCACATTTTTTCCTCACAGCCCTCATATCGCTTTGAAGTGAGGAAATTTGAGTGATTCTATAACTTCACGTTTTTACAACATGCGGTAAAACTTGGTCCCAATTTTTTTGTTTTTACTCGCAAAGAAATAAAAAATTAATAATTTCACATTTCATTCTAGGCTGTGGTAAAATATTTTAATAATGCTTTCCCCTTGTATTTTAATACAGTTTCTCCCTTCTGTGTAAGAGTTGGACTTGCTTTTTAATGCGATTTCTCTTATCTTAATTTATTGTCATTGAAATAATAATTACATATTTCATCCTCAAGAGCGCTAAGGAGGCAAAGTGGTTTTAATATGAAAATCGATTTTGAAGGCTGCTCCTGTTTCTTCCAAAGAAGAAAATTTGAAATCCCTAGAAAATCATGAAACACAGACCAATGACAATGAAAACAATCATATTTTCATCATCGTTGCTTTACGCTTAATATTTTCTGGGCCCTGTTGACTATTTGAAAGGGGTAGCTGAAAGGGCAGAGTCACTGTACGTGTTGTAATTCAGAAAGGCAATGTCGATTTCAAATTTCCCTCCTAAAAAGCTTAAGGCAAGTCGAAGCGCTTATGTTGGTACCTCTCACTCTCCCTTCAGTTTCCTTCCTCCACCACCCTCTACATTGCTCGTTTCCTAACTCTGTTGATATGTGTCATAGAATTTCCTTTAAAAAATGCCAATAATCAGCATTTTCATCGCAATGAAATAATGTAACTTTCAATCGTCTTATTTGCAAAAAGTATTGCAATTTTGCAATGATAGATCGGTAATTTCACCACCCGCTGTGAAGGTAGACTACTTGAGCTATGGTCTGGGACTGAGTCTGAGCAAGGAATGCAAATCCTCACTAATGACGGCCAAACGCGATGAGCAGGTAGTCTTCCGAAACATGGCCCCGGATCTGCTACATAAACCTAAGCAACTACTCCTTTTTGAATTGAGTAATATCGGAAAGGAATAATTTTCCTAAAGTAGTGTTTCAATATTTTCCTTGTAGTCTAAGTTCTTTTAACAACAGTCTGAAGAAAATAAGATAATATATGTAACTTTTTTGCTTAGTTTTATGTGGAAAATTTTAATCTGTATTTAAATATTAAGATTGTGTAGACTAGTACACATGAGCACAATGTATGTTTTGATATGTTTAGAATTCTTATAAATTGTGAAATATTATATTTAAATACAAAATAATTGTTATTCATGTAGCATTTCTACCTGGCTAATCTGTAACATATGTAAATAATTATAATAAACTCCAGAACAATCATTTGAGTATCAAAAATGAAAAATTTAGTGCTATACGTAAGACAAGTACTTAATAAACTTAAACCAGTTTTTTATACTTAAAGAGCTTAATAACAGCCAATATTTTCATGTAAATTTTAATTTTACCTTTTGAAGATGGAATAAAAATTGTTTAACTATAAATTTCATTTCTCTGTATTTTTGGTATAATAAGAGTATGCATGATATAACTAAATTTATTTATAAGGTATTCAAATAATTTTTTGTTGTCATTTTCAAATGTATTTCAGTATAATTTACTTATATTGTTTGTTTAGGCTTGAGGTGCTTAATGTTAGTGCCATTGGTGTAAAGGAGATTAAATTCCCTGGAGCAGAGAAGACATATCTATTTCCAGCTCTTAAACGGCTAATTTTGCAGGAGAATCATATCCACAAGGTACACTTTCTGTGTAATTAGTTCCTAAAGTATTTTTGTTTTTATTGCTTTACTACCATAACTGATTTCTAGCACCATGTAGTGACTCCATTAGACATGTTATAATTAACATACAGACAAATATCTTAATCCCTAAGTATTTGAAAATCGGGCAATCCATTTTGTTTAATCTCGTGTTCTGTAATGATAATTTTGGACTAAAGGAAAAATTATGTCTAAGAACAATCCCTGTGGTAATAATCAGGATGCAGTGAAATACAGTAAACGAATATATTCATGTATGAGTGTAAAATGTACCTGAATATATGTCATGGCTTTTTCCAAACTATGACAAGAAGAAATCAGCCCTCCATTAAACTTTGGGTCCAAGTTTAAAATTTATCACTGCATTTCCAGTAACTTAGATTGCAGTGAGGATGACATTCTTTCTCTAGACAAGTCTTCAAGTGAAGAAGACAGTGATTGAAAATTCACTGGTGGTGAATGGTTGGATAATGAACTACCATATATCATGGTGAATAAATGGAGCTTGGTTTTTTTGCATGAAAATACATATTTTGGCTTAAGTTTATCTCTATCACTTAACAAATAGTCATCATGATATCTTCTTTAGAACAAAATTAAGGTTTAAAATAACTTGGAAGTAAACATCTCTTTGGGGTGTAGAAAAAGTTTTGATTGAGGCATGGAAATAAGCATCTCAATGGGTGGCTGATTTTATGATCAGGAAATTCCTATATCAAAATTTCCCTACATTCACATGAAATGTATGTCATCACATAGTATCATTATTTCATATTTAATGCAACTTGTAATGGCATTTATTCAAACTGAAAACTAATACCCTCATCATGGACCCATCAGTCATTGGCCTTTCATTCCTATTTTTATACATGGTGCATATTTAGAGTGGTCAGATGTATTTGGGCATTTATGATTGTCTACGCAGTACCTGAATAAAAATAATTTATTTCAAAATAGATCTTAAAAAATTAATATCGAAGAAAAATATTTTGCAGTGACACAATTTATTGCTATGTTTATAATATCTTTTAATTAAATTGTTTTCTGATCAATCTTGAATTTTTTAATACAGGCAGTCCTCGACATCCGTACAATTCGCTCTTTCGTACATTATAAATTCTCGCCCCTAAACCGCCTTTCGTACTCCAAATTTGGACTTTCGTACATCAGCTGACGAACAAACATTTCAAGCTATCGCAAATGGCACTGTCTGTCAGCCAAGCCAACACTTTTAATAAATTACCAAATTAAGTATGCTATGTCATAATGTACATATTATATGTAATGTAAGATTTGTGTGTAATGTTTTTTAATATTGTACTGAAATTTGACAAGATTATTACCACTGTAGAGTTGGTTAATAATCAATAAATTATTATTATTATTCAGTCTTGGCAACGTTACCATCTTTGTTTGTACGTACAGCAGTGTTTCTTTGTGCATTTTACGCCTATTATTTTATAAACGAGTGAGAAACAGAAAACAAACTGCTAATACAAGTGAAAAGAAACTTAGGACTTATAAACTGAACACGATTGAGACAAAGATGGAAATAATTAGGTGTTCCAAAAGCAGCGAATCTTTAGCTTCAATCGGATGCTCATTGGACTTAAGCAGGTCCAGTGTGTGTTCAATTGTGAAGGAGATGAACAAATATAATAATACAATATGTACTGTGGCATTCTGAATAAACACATTTTTTTTAAAGAGCAAGGAACCGATCTACACACGCTTCAATGACATTGGCGATATCCCATTAGCAGACCGCGAAACAATTTGAGACATAATGATTGTGCAGTTGTTTGGCTTTCTCGCAAATGACACGTGAACAGCGAGATTTTCTTGCGAGTTTGGGTCTCGATTCACAGGTTTAAAGCCTTCTCTGTGTTCTCTACATACGAATTCCTAGGTACAAAAGACACTTTTGTCCACGTTGAAGTACCACTTGCAACACTAGCTCTAATCGCTTCTTCACTTTCCTTATCGATTTTATTGTGGACTCATTCACACCAAGTAATTTACCAACCGATGAAGCAGATTCATTATGCGCAAGCCTATCTAAAACTTGAATTTTCTTCTCCAAACTCATCACTTTTTTTGCCCTTTTTAATGACTTTTCTTTCATCTCAATCATCACTCTCTTTGGAGCCATGCTTAGGCAATATTACAAAAAAACTACAAAAATAGCAAAATGCTTCAATGAAAAAAAACTCGCACTTTCATACATTATACCAGTGTTTCCCAACCAGGGTGCCATGAAGTGTTATGAAGGGTGCCACAAAAAATATTCTGTTTTCCCATTTTTAGACTCATTTTGCATCGTTGGCTTTCAAAAATGCAAACCAGAGTTAAGTCAACCTTCATTTCGTTGCAAAGGCACTTAGAAATGAAAGGAGATACGGAGATTGGAGTTAAGAGGTTCAACTTCACCACAGTTATTACTGATGGCGGATAGGGAGGGGTGCCACCAAATTCTGAAAAGTCACTTAAGGGTGCCGCGACTCTAAAAAGGTTGGAAAACACTGCATTATACATTGACACCCCTAAACCGCCTTCCGTATGCCGAATTCGGACTTTTGTGCATCAGTGAAATGACGAACGAATATTTCAAGTGCTGCTGGTTGCCAGCCATCAGTTTCTGCCATGTTGCCATCTTTGTCTGTACAGCAGTGTTTATTTGTCCAATTATTTAAATATTTTATTGCATTTTGCCCTCTCTCTCTATATTATAAAATCGACGATTGTGTGTAAAAGGCCCCTGCTCAAAAAAACTAAACATTTATACCATAATTAGAGATTTTATAATATTTTTTGGCTCTCTGTGAACGGAACCCCCCCTATAACATGTAAATCTATGTTCACAATTGGTACATTTGACTTCCGTACACATTTTCAGGAACGCATTATGTACGGATGTCGAGGACTGCCTGTATGTAAGTTAATAATGCTTATGTCAACTGCAGCACTCCATGATGAAACTAGCTAGTGTGTTCATAGGGTTTTCTTAAGGGAGTCCAAAGGCTTGAAATCTTGTCAACCAAAAAGTGTACGAGATGCTGTCCAAAAGTTCTGGGACTGTAGCCATAAACTACCATAGGCTTACCTGAGGTTCTAATCGCCACCATCACCCTCAAAGTAGTTAGGAGTTGATACAATGATCCCAGCACCTCTGCCAGTCATGGAAGCTCCTCTGGAACTGTGATTTTGAAATGCTGTTCAGCACTTCCTGCGATTCTGCCAGGATGTTCTCAACGGTGTCAAATCTCCGTCCCTTCATACACATTTTCATCTTGGGGAACAGGAAGAAGTCGCAGGGGGCTAAGTCGGGAGAGTAGGGGGGATGGGGGACCACTGCCATGTTGTTCTTGGCCAAGAAATGCTATGAAAGGGCAGGAATTAAAATTATAATAAAGTATTAAATAAGCTAAAGGCCCTAAGGAAGCATAAATCTTGCGAACCTGGTAGGATTCCAAATGAAGTCTTGATATTAGCAGAGGAAGGTATGGTACTGTATATTCAAGCTTTCTTCCAGATGTGACTAAATAATGAATGTTTACCGCTTGATTGGAAAACTGCCAAAATTATTCCAATTTATAAAGGAGGTAGTAGAACGGAAGTAGGAAATTATAGACTTGTTAGTTTGACATCTTCGGTTTGTAAAATTATGGAAAGAATAATAGCAGATTATATAAGGGACTTTTGTGAAAGTAATAACTGGTTTCATGAAAACCAATTCGGCTTTAGAAAAGAGCGGTCTTGTGAGGACCAACTTTTAGGGCTAAGCCAAGACATAGCAGATGAATTGGATAAAGGGATGGAAGTTAATGGAGTAGTAATTGATCTAAAAAAGGCATTTGATATGGTAGACCACGAGCGCTTAGTAGTAAAGATTGGGGAGATAGGACTGGACAAGAGAGTGGTAAGATGGATAATAGGTTTTTTAAGGAATAGAAAACAGAAAGTAAAGATAGGAAATTTTGTTTCAGAGGAAACTGAGATGACCTCAGGTGTTCCCCAAGGCAGTGTGCTGGGGCCGCTGCTATTTTTGACGTATGTTAATGACTTACCAAAATTAAGTCAAAAATTCAGCTATTTGCTGATGACTGCATTATATACAGAGTTATGATAACTTCAAGGGACTTATCAATATTACAGGGTGATGTAGATGTTTTATCAGATTGGATGGA
Organism: Uropetala carovei; assembly: GCA_036926305.1. Classification (NCBI taxonomy): domain Eukaryota; kingdom Metazoa; phylum Arthropoda; class Insecta; order Odonata; family Petaluridae; genus Uropetala; species Uropetala carovei. The sequence continues at coordinate 2,104,454 of JAXCHB010000210.1, forward strand.
GGTAAATAAAATGGCAATAAATATTAGTAAAAGTAAACAAATTGTTTTTTCAAAGAAAAAAATTAGGGGAAATTTTTCACTTTATGTACAGGGTAAAAAAATTCCCCAAGTTGATACTATAAGGTATTTAGGAATAAAATTAACGAGGGAATTGGGTTGGGGTGCTCGTATAGATGAATTGATTTCAAGAGGTTTTAGGAATATGAATTTTGTTGTGCGGGCCCTGCGTAAAAGTAGTAAATCCGCTAAAGAATTAGGATATAAAACTTTGGTGAGACCCATACTAGAATATGGGTCAAGTGTATGGGATCCCTACCATAATGAGCAGATTAAGAAATTGGAAAGGATCCAACGTAAGGCCGCTAGGTTTGTCTTGGGGCGGTTCGAAAAAACTGACAGCGTGTCCTCTATGTTAAATAACCTGGGATGGGAAAGTTTGGAGAGGAGGAGGAAGAATAAGAGAATTATTAAATTTCATAGTATGTATACAGGCAATCCCGCTCTACAGGAGCTGAGAGAAAAAATTTCTCAACCAAGCTTTCTAGGAAAAAATGACCACAATCACAAAATTAGTACTAGGACTGACAAAAAAGACGTGGGAAAATATTCGTTTGTACAAAGAACAGCAAGAGAGTGGAATGACCTCCCTGAAGGAATTTTAAATCCCTTTCCAAACTCCCAGTTATTAAAAAAAAGGTTGAGGGTCACTGTGGAAACTTTTTAAACTTGTTTATTTTAAATTGTTGAATTTATGTCAACCTTTATAAAGCTTGTATATGCATTGCCACCTGGACAACAGCCTATTTGTAATGTTTTTGTAATAATAATAATAATAATAATAATAATAATAATAATAATAAAGAACTGCTGCACAGACAGAGCGGTGTGCGCGGCTGCGTTGTCGTGATGCAGGAACCAGTCTTGTGTGTGCCACTTTTCCAGCCATTTCCGTCTCACATCCTCTCTTAAACGCCTCAGAACTTCGGTGTAGAACTGCTGATTTACCGTCTGTCCTTGGGGAAGAAATTCCTTATGGACAATTCCCTCCATGTCAAAGAAGACGATCAACATGCTCTTGATATTGGTCTTTTGCCTTGCTTTTTTTGGTCACAGTGAAGATGGAGTCTTCCACTGGGAAGACTGCTACTTGGTTTCAGGGTCGTAGCCATAAAACCAGCTTTCATCACAAATTACGTTTGAAAGAAAGTTTGGGTCGTTTCTAATGTGCTCCTTGAGTTCCCTGCACACACTCAGTCGATGTTGGTTCTGGTCCTGGGTCAACACGCGGGACACGAATTTGGCTGCAATCTGCCTCATGTTTAGCTCATCAGACAGAATTCATTGACATGTCCCGTAGGCCAGGCCAACAATGCTGCTGACATCTTGGATGGTACGCCAACGATCCTCGCGAATGACTTGTCACACTTTTTTCATGTTTTCGTCCGTTGTGCTGGTTGAAGACTGACCAGAAGGTTCGGAATCTTCAACAGACATTTGTCCACGTTTGAAATGCGAGAACCACTCAAAAGTCCGGGTTCTACTCATAGCCTCATCACCAAATGCTTGCTTAAGCATTTCATGTGTCTCGGACGCGGTTTTGTCAAGCAAAATTGATGCAGATGCGCTGCTCCTTCAAGTCTGCCATTTCACTACACAAGAAAATCGCAGAACGTCAGTAACAATGGGTTGAAAAAACTCGCGTGAAAAGAAAACACATGCACACACACACCTGAAACTTTACACATTGCTTTATAAAGGATGTCTTCAGCACATCCGAGCGGCAGAAGTCATTACTACTTCCGGTTAGTGCTCCACGCTGCCAGTCCCGGAACTTTTGGGTAGCACCTCGTATAATAACTTCATTAAATGCCCAAATAGTTGGAGTAAATAATAAAATAATCATATATTGTAAGTAATCAATGGGTTAATCAAACAAATTTTACTTTTCTATTTTAGAAAACTCAAATTTTATTGATAAGTTTTTTATTATTGGCTTGAATAGAGGATCTGGACTGCATGTGTTCTTGGAAGCTGGTTTCCTGTTACAGGCAGTCCCCTACTTTCGTACATAATGCGTTCCTGAAAATGTGTACGAAAGTCGAACAATAGAATTACGTTATAATGGGGGTTCCATTCCCAGAGAGCCAAAAGATATTATAAAATATCTAATTATGGTTTAAATGTTTAGTTTTTTGAGCAGGGGCCTTTTAGATACAATCATTAACGATATATTTCCAGCATTTCATATGTTCTTTAATTTTGTCCTTTTCCTTCACAATTGTATACACAACTGACCGGCTTAAGTCCAATCAGCGACCGATTGAGGCTAAAGACTCGCCGCTTCATTCATAAATTCATATCTTCGGTCATTTGGAGGAAGTTTCAATCTTATTTTCGATCTTTAAGCCTTTATTTAAGTGCCTATGCATGGAAATTACTGAGGACAACAATACCGATAACCATAGAATCTTATTATTGAAATGTTAAAAAATTACCAAAACTCGAGTATAAATTCAAAATATGAGCGAATTCGAATGAGATTGAGTATTCTACAGTAAGAATAAGAATCCTCACTCATTTTGGCGTGTTTTAGCACAAATTTTGCATCAATAACTTCATTTTAAGATATTTTAAAGAGTAAAAGGGTGAAAGCCTACAAACTGAAAAGGTGATTTTTACGTGTTACCTTATGGGAAACAACACTCATCCTCCGGAGTCAAACCCGTGACCTCTTTTGAAATATTTTTAGTCATAACGTAAAGATTCATTAACACTGAAATGCTGAGAAATTTCAGGCTTCTAAGTTAATTTCTAATCGAGTTATTCACAAAATTAGAGCATTACGCATGACCATGATGATGACCATTACAATTTTATAATATAGAGAGATAGGGCAAAATGCAATAAAATATTTAAATAATTGCACATATAAACATTGCCGCCGAAACTGTTGGCTGGCAGGCAGCACCACCACGAGGTAACTCGAAATGTTCATTCGTCATTTCGCTGATGTACGAAAGTCAGAATTCGGCGTATGAAAGGTGGTTCAGGGGTGTCAGTGTGTAATGTACGAAAGTGCGTGTTGTACAAATGTCGAATGTACGAAAGTCAAGGACCGCCTGTATGATATTAAAAAACATTACACACAAATCTTACATTACATATAATACATATATTATTACATAGCATACTTTAGGTTAGTTTTGTCTTCAGAAATTTAAATCTGCTAGGTCACTTTCTAGAAACTCATCAATGGAGTAGAATGATTTAAATTTCAGTCAAGAAGCCATTACTCTTGAATTTTATTATATTTATGCATTTTGCTTCATTGCGTAATTTATTAAAAGTGTTGGCTTGGCTGACAGACAGCGTCACTATGCGATACCTCGAAATGTTTGTTAGTCAGCTGATGTACGAAAGTCTGAATTCGGAGTAGGAAAGGTGGTTTAGGGGTGAGAATGTATAATGTACGAAAGTGCGAGTTGTACGAAAGTAGAACGTACAAAAGTCAAGGACTGCCTGTATTGTTTCAACTACTTATGAATTACCATATTTATTGGTTACATGTAATGGAAACCATATGCCTAAATACATTAAACCATAATACTGAAATTGTATTAACTTCATTTTCTTTTAGTGGGCATCAGTAAGTGAGCTGAATAAACTACCTGCCTTAGAATCCCTCCGTCTCCTGCAAAATCCTGTGGTTGAACAGTTTGATAACCGAACAACCAGGCAGCTAGTGATAGCAAGGATTGGAAACATCACTGTGAGTGTCATGGTCATAAATGATAATATTGTGGAGCATTCTGTAAAAGATTAATAATAGTTACTGGACTAAGATAAATTCTTTATCTGTTGGAATTTCAGTTAGATTCTCTTTAAAAAATGCCTCATGCTTTTATCTGTTTCCAATTAATATCTAGAAAGCATGTGCATAGTCAGTTAAATGAATTTTTCATACTTTTGCAATTGAAATCCTGCTTGCATTGACTTTTGTATTCCACAATATAATTATATTGCTGATCAGGTCCAGATAATTCACCAAAATACTTTATTAGTCTCAAAGTATTTGTAAATACAGTAAAATCCCACTATAACGAGAGCTGGCAACAGCTGGGAAAATGGTTGTTATAACGGTAACTCGTTATTGCTGAAGTCAATCCTATTATTGTAATTTTAGCTTTTACATTTTTTCTATTCAGCAGTTATTAAATGAAATGCATTCTCATGATCTATAATGATACTTAAATCATTTAATTTGGAAAATGTAAGTTATTTACACCTTTTCCCATTTAAAAACATTTGCAAATTTAAAACTCGAGATAAAAAAAATTACTGACATCCGTGGCAAAATGAAATGAAGTTATGGTCATGCGTAATGCTCTAATTTTGTGAATAACTCGATTAGAAATAAACTTAGAAGCCTGAAATTTCTCAGTATTTCAGTGTTAATGAATCTTTACGTTATGACTAAAAATATTTCAAAATAGGTCATGGGTTTGACTCCAGAGAATGAGTGTTGTTTCCCATAAGGTAACACGTAAAAATCACCTTTTTGGTTTGAAGGCTTTCATCCTTTTACTCTTTAAAATATCTTAAGATTAAGTTATCGACGCAAAATTTGTGCGAAAACATGCCAAAATGAATGAGGATTCTTATTCTTACTGTAGAATGCTCAATCTCATTCGAATTCGCTCATATTTTGAATTTATACTCGATTTTTGGTAATTTTTTTAACATTTCAATAATAAGATTCTATGGTTATCGGTATTGTTGTCCTCAGTAATTTCCATGCATAGGCACTTAAATAAAGGCTTAAAGATCAAAAATAAGATTGAAACTTCCTCCAAATGACCGAAGATATGAATTTATGAATGAAGCGGCGAGTCTTTAGCCTCAATCGGTCGCTCATTGGACTTAAGCCGGTCAATTGTGTATACAATTGTGAAGGAAAAGGACAAAATTAAAGAACGTATGAAATGCTGGAAATATATCATTAATGATTGTATCTAAAAGGCCCCTGCTCAAAAAACTAAGCATTTAAAACATAATTAGAGATTTTATAATATCTTTTGGCTCTCTGGGAATGGAACCCCCATTATAACATGTAATTCTATTGTTCGACTTTTGTACACATTTTCAGGAACGCATTATGTACAAAAGTAGGGGACTGCCTGTATTTTTGTTATCGGTCAAGACATTTGCGAAGTCAAATACAAAAATTAACAGAACGAATGAATTCAGAGTCTTTTCCTAGTTAAAACAAAGTTAATATAAATAAACAATAACTATGGACCAAAATGCAAAAGAAATTCTCAGAAGATATCCAAGTCATCTTTGATTTCAAGATATGGGAGAGAAATGGAAAGTGAGGTAGAAACCCAGGTGTCTTCTCTCACACCAAGATCTAGACCTTATTTTCGTATCTGTACCATTCTGAGAGACCTATGAGCATTTACGATACTGTAGTTTGAATTTGGATTAAATTTATTAGCCCTACACAAACACCATGTTGTCTAAAAACATTCTCAGAGGCAAACCTTCTCAAGTTTGCTCCACAGTAGAGAATACAAATGGTCTGAAAAGGATGCTTGTCATGGTGTTTCCAAAGGGATATTTATAAAAAAATTTAACAATTTCCCACACAGACATGGTAAATATCTATTAAGAGGATGCATAAATGATTTTGCTACGGTGAAAATCATAAAAGAAATACCATATTTAGTCGTGTAATCTGTGCCCTTGTGTACCACATTTATCCCTAGTTTTGCGCCAGATCTGAGGGAAAAAAATAAATTCATGCCAGAATAAGTTTACATTTGGGATTTTAAAGTTGGCCTTTTCAGTGATTTACCCCTCTTTGAAACAAAGCCCACCCAAGATAAGCATTTTCTCCTTCCTACCTGCATGATGCAATTTATTGTGTGATCTCTTTATGCCGATGCTAGCGGAAATCTTCTCCTTGGTAGCCACCCCTCTTATGTTAAAGAAGCATCAAGGGCTCACAATTAATTCAGCGAACACAGATACCAGATGCCAACTTAATCTGGCAAAGTATAGGTTTGGGAAAGTTATTAGTTAGAGAAACTAACAATTTCTGCAACCTAAGTATTTTATCTCTTTTTAAACATACATCATATCTCGGCTTTTACTGATCCAATAGAGATGCTTTTTTCTTATGCCTCTTGAAAGATAGTGAATAACAATTATATAAATGATAAAAATGTAATATTAATTTAACACCTTTAAAAAATTTAATAGCTTTATTCTTTCCTTAAAATTTTTTCTTGAGATATGAAAAAGTTGGTCTGCTGGAAACTTTTCACTTCAATTAGAGCAGGGATTGGCAACCTACAGCCTGCAATCCTCGTGTGGCCCCTGAGAGCATTTCATGCCATGATGAAAATGAGATCAGTATAATTTAACATGGTCAAATCCATATTTTTTCATTGAAAATATGGTCTCAAATACTTTTCTGGTGAAGTTCTTACTCTAGTAAACTAATTAGAATTGATTTTTGTTAATATGAGATAAGTTCTGATTTAAACGCCCTTCCGACACACTGAAGCTCTCGTGATTTCCATGTGGCCCTTCGAAGCATTCACAACAACGAATGTGGCCCACCATTTAGAAATGATTTCCGACCCGTGATTTAGAGGAATACATTAAGCCAGGCATGGGCAACCTTTTTTCAGCCGCAGGCCATACGAGACTTTTGCAGCATGGCTGCGGGCTGCAGATCTATCTAAATTTAGAATTTTGTGCAGAATTCTTTAATTAAACATAAATAGATATCTAACTACATATAGTTACAATAAACTTTTTATTTTTAATTATGATGGAAATGCGAATACCCATTAACATTAAACCTCAAGTACTTAAAAATTTGAAACTAGGCAACAGTGCCAACAGCCTCGCGGACCGCAACATAAGACAGAAAGGGCCGCATGCGGCCCGCAGGCTGCGGGTTGCCCATGACTGCAGGTTGCCCATGACTGCATTAAGCGAACAAAATGTGCAGAAATGTTTAAATTTATTTTTAAAAAAGACATTTTTAGTTCTCATGATATGTATGTATAAACGAAAGTGCAGTACGTGCTCGCTGAGAAACAGGATGGCGATTGAATAACTTTGGCAGAGTCAGGGCATTATTACAGAGAATCCTCTGGCACAGCCACCCAGCTACATTTGAAATTTGGATTAAAAACACAGCACGTTGTGATCCTATCGCGGGTGACCCTGAAACGCAGCACTTCTGTTTACTCAGATGGGGAATTTTCGTCTGTGAGGCCACTTAGCTTTATTTTTAATTGGATCCATTACCTGCACCTGTTTCCCGTCCAGGTTCGGTTGATCTGCATTTGGAGTTCTACTGTATAAACAATTGCGCTTTGTGTTACTTTGAAAATTAAAATCGTGTTTATTTTTAAAATTTTTTCCATTTATCCGAGTTTTTGATTATCCGAACCACTCTTTGTCCCAATTAGTTAGGATAATCAGAGTTCTACTGTATATGCATGTATCAATGATGCAGAAATAAAAAATTGCACAAAATAAAAAATAAATGTATCATTTAAATAAAAGCATGTTCAAAATAAGCTACTGGTAAATACCTCACTATGTGTGCAAAATGTGTGGTAGAACACACTTCAGCTCTAGCCTTGTCTATACAAGCACATGGGAAATTCACAGTTGTCCATCAGAATTTTAAGCCAAACTAAAATCCTGATCCAAGTTAAGTTTTGAAGGCTCGCCCCCACAAACAAAGGATATATCAGTCCAAAGCCAATTCGAAGGCAGATGTTGGTGAAATCCACTGTGTATGGGTATCTTAAATAATGCAACCCACACGAAATGCAAAGGAAACCCTTGCTCATTATAGTGAAATGCCAAAAAAAAAGGCACTTGTTATAACCGAAGAATATTCCTATGCTTAACATTATTGAATTTACAGTGCATATTAAACCACTCGCTATAACGAGATTCTTGTTATACACCATACTACACCGTAATAGAGGGCTTTTACTGTATTTGCATAAATTTAACCATATTTGTTAATGATTTCAGTTTGTCAAAATATTATAGACCTATTTGCAGTATGATTATTTGTATTCCTTAGTTCACTATATTTCTTAAATTGCCTTTTAAAAATATTAGGTGTAGCTTATATTTAGGTAAAAAAATTATAAATTTCATTGTAGAAAAACAAGAATGTGGCTTTTATACAGAGGTGGGTTATATGCAAGTAAATGTGGTATATCAGTTATATTGAATGGCGACATTTGTGATGGAATTTTATTAAAAGTTATAGCAATCACCATACAAACTGGGAAATTAATACAAGACTAGCTGAGCCCGCGCAAAATTTGCACGTTTAATTTTAAATTGATTCATAAAAAAATAATGTTTGTAAAATAAGTTGATGTTAATAATTCATATTTTACTCTAGCAGTGAATTTACACAGTATAGGATACTTAGATATTTGACTCCCAATGTAAGGTTTGCGTGTTAGAATCTCACTGAGGGAAAGGCAGTGTGTGCATATTTAAAAAAATGTTATCCGTAGGTAATCAGAAATCTGTATTTTATAAGTTATGGTAGAGAGTAAATTGATGCGGCACAGTAATTAAATTGAAATGATTAGTGATCGGAAGATTCTTACGCGACAGGCATAAACTAGTGATGTGAAATGAGGAAACAGAAGAATAGAACTGCTAAGACCGGGAGTCAAACTGGGTCTTAACACCTCAAAGAAAGCAAATATTGGGAAAAGAAAGATGTGAACTGTGTAATTTACAGGAAATGTCATTCACTTAATCAATCACGAAACATAACTCTTGTAAAAGCGACCCCACAAAAAATAATTATTTATCCACTTAAGCCAAGCGAAAGTATTAAAAAAGTAAGCGCTGAAACAGTTGATTGTAGAATAATGCGGAATATAAACTTACCGGGGTTTAGGAAGATTCCTCCTCACCAAAGCCTTCGTAATGAAATGGCAGAGTCTTACGCGTATTTCCACTGACAGGGTGATTCTTGGTCGCTTCAGTCACGAAAACAAAAACATTTGGTATTTCCAAAAGGTTGAATACTCAGATACAGTATTTAAAAAAATAAATATGCTTTTCTACCACAATCTACGATAAACGCGTCCTAGTCACAGAAAATAATCTTACTGAATGTTCTCGAGTTAAATCATTATCTTAATGAATTCATCCATTGTTATATTTATAACAATAAAACTTTAATTAAAGCAAAAATGTAGCGTATAATGATCTTACTAACTTAAGGATTCCATTTTTACGTCAATATGAACGTTTAATCGATGGTAATTGAATCAGAGACAACAGTTAAGGTCGACTTGGCAACGTCCCAAAGGAGAACAAAAAATCGGCAAAATTTCGAAAACAGTTGTGTATTTCCGAAAATTTCGACCGTGTGGGGTATAAACATTGAAAGAATAAGATAATTTAGAGTTTTGGCCGTCGAATAAATCAAAAACGGAGAAAATCGGTCCATATTTACGTATTTTAACGTATGAAGGAAAAAAACCTTGCACTCTGAAAACTTGAAAATCCCGTGTAAACTTATGGGAACATATAATTATCTCCTGGAATCGAACCCGGGACTTTAGGAAATTGATAATAGTTTTCTAGGGACCTCCTGGCCTGTAGAAACAAAATGCAGTTTACTGCATTTCTCTACGGCAAACGGTTTTCGAGATAGAGGGGAGGACGGACGGACAGACAGATGGATGGATGGACGGACACTTCAGAAATTATATATAGGAAGTTTCATTTTGTTGATATCTTTCTGCAGCCTTAATGTTCACTGGAGATGCTTCATCACTTGTACATAATGTCGTTGTTAGAATCTTTGCAATCATCCATTTGGACATTTGAAATCCATGCCAAAATTTAGATCAAAATTGTTTGATCCTTCTTTCACCATATGTCCATAAAGTGGACCATTGTTTGCCCTGCATTGAAAAAAATTTCTCCAACTTCTCTAAATCACCACATTTTTCACTTTCAGTTCTCTTTCTGCGTCCAACTTCATTCCCTCTTCTTCCATGTTTATTACATCAAAATTTTTCAGATTCATTTAGAGAATTGGCAAAGGATTATCATTTTGTTTAGCAAATTCCATTTTTTATTTTATCCCCAACTAATCCTCATTAATTGGTATCAACTATTGCAAAATTTTTAACTCACAATTAATAGTATACTGTATTTTATACATGTCATTTTCTTCCTCATTGAAGTGATTTTTGTTTTTCTTTTTCATAATCAGTATCTTAATGGTGTGGAAATCCAAGCAGTCGAGAGGAAGTATTCAGAAAGGGACTACATAAAAGAGGCTATTACAATAAAGCTACGAATGAAAATTCCTGAAGATGAATTTCTAAAAATGCACCCTCGCTATCCCGAGCTTGTTGAGAGTGAGTATATTCTCCTAGTTGGTTAATTATTTACTTAGCATTATGTTAGCTATCTTTAGATATTTGGCATCTGTTAGAAAACCACCAACCTTGTGGCAAATCATTAACCACCAGAGCCGGCTAGGAAAGTCGCAGTGCTCAGTGCAAAGTGTGTGCTCATGGCCTCTTATGCATCAAAATTTTTAAATGTAAATTTTAAAAAGCAATCTCTTTCACTATGACACTTCAATATTTTTTCAGATTTTTTTTAATGCATGTACTTTATAAGAACAAATATTTTTTAGAAAGCATGGGGCCCGGTGCAGTCGCACCGCCATCAAGGCAGCTTTGATAACCACATTTGCAAAATTATAAAAAAATATAGACAGTAGTGTTATAAAGGAATACACAATGTTTTGAAGGTATGTTTCTTGTTTTAAGCAAACAACTACTGGCAATGAATTCATAGAATGCTCTGTTACTTTTTGATAATACATAATTTACACTTAAGTAAAAATAGAATACTTTTCAATCCTCAAATTTTATTTATTAAATCCTTCATATAATTTTAAACGTGTCCGTCTCTTCCCATTTATATTTTGAGAACCGTTCATCGTAGAGTAAGCGGCGGTAAACAGTGTTTTGTTTCTACTGGCTAGATGGTCCCAGGAAAACTGTTTTCATTTTCATAAAGTCCCTGGTTCGAATCCAGGAAACAATTATATTTTCCCATAAGTTTACTTACGTGTGCATGCAGTATTTTTAAATAGGAAGAAAATGGATTATGAATGGATGAAGAAAAGAACTATAAAACGCTATTTCCCTTACGTACAGGTATATAATTTCCTTCTAATACTCCATTGCACGAAACATGCCCATTTGTGATACGTTGTACACTTTCCTAACTTGTTTATTTGTTACATTAAAATACTTTCTTTAAACATTATTTAACTTTTTATTTTATTTATTAAAAGCATTTTAAAAACTTTTATTCATTTTAAATATATATATACCTTTGTTAAATTAAAGGGGAGAACTTTCATACTTAGACAATTTGAGTTTTTAAATTTATTACTGGTTCATGAGACCCTAAAATGGGGTAAACTTAGCATGCTACTTGTATAAGGTTGCCGACCCCTGTGTTAGACTATTGTTTCGTACAGGTAAAAATTCTCTGATGTCTTTCAATAGAGCAATTTCATTTCAGAGGTTTCACTAGGGATACAATTTCTGAGGAAATTCTGGTGATATATCACTTTCATAATATCGCTGTAATGTCTGTGCCAATTGAAAAAGTTCTTCTTCATCTAAATTGATGAGAATTTGTGGACTAAAAAAATTAAATTTTTGTGTTACCCTCTGCATTGCCTCAAACCTGGAATTTGTGTAGTGATGATGTCAAACATTCTGTAGTACACGTTAATTTTAAAGCTTTATTCTACACTAGAAAATCTATATTCATCACAACATTCATAGTACAGGCACTCCCTGGGTTACGTAAGCCTTGACTTACGTAAATCTTCACTTACGTAAGCAGCCCCATAAATTATGTACAAAAAATATTTTGTTATTCTTACGTTAGCTGTTTTCGTGAGCGCAAACTAAATCTATATGTATGTGCACGGAGAAAGAACACAAGGCGTGGGTTGCAATGTGAAATCCTCACTATGCTACCCAGCCATTCTAGCGAATTTTTAGCTATATCTAGCGACTCTGGGTTCAAATTGCTTCTGGAAAAAAGGCCACAGCGACTACCTACTAATCTAGCGAATTGATGTAACAATCTAATTAATTCTAGTGACTGGCTATAATTGCAGCGTATATCTGCACTTATATGAATACAATAATAGATTACATTGTTGTAACATATCTGTGTGGTACTGTGGTTTCTCTCCCAATCTCTTCAGTCATATTCAGTATGGTACTGTTTAATATTTTCTCTGGCTAAGTTCAAAGAGTTGGTCGCTTTCATCAAATCTACTTCATTTGACTGCAGAAGTTTAGATACAATATTTATTTCGAGCCACAGGCCCCCTGACTGTACAGTCCCCCTTGCGGCCACTTGGGTATGCTGTATAGCAGCTATGCCACTGTGTCAAGCGGTTGAATCTCGGGCATCATCTGCACCTAGTGATCACTATCGATCTCTACGATGATGAAATTCAATAAAATATTGCATATGTTGGCAGCCATAAGGATAGTTTTGATAATTTCATTTTTCCTCTTTTCAAACAGAAAATCTTTTTTATTGAAATCGAGACTTTGCAGGGCATTTTACGAATTTCTCCACCATGTGGGTGACAAGGACTTAATAATTTGCCAATTGAATGTAGAGCAGATGGTCACCCTGCTTGTGGTAAAATCCTAGATGTTGAAATGCCTTCATCATGGCTTCGCTTGCAAAAAGAATGAATTATGAAGCTGGTTTCAAGTTAAACATAGTGAAATTCGCAAATTCTCCGAATAACTATGCTGCATTGAGGAAATTTGGTGTCAGTGAAAAGCTGGTGCAAGATTGGATAAAGAGTGAATCTACAATGATCAAGATGGCAAAGACAAAATGTGCAAAGATAGCCAGCAGCAGTCATTGGCCTGATATTGAGGAACATGTTTCGGAATGGGTCCTCGGAAATCGAAAGAATGGCTACATCGTCACCCGAAATGCAGTATGCATATATACGCTTAAGTGGGCTAAATCAAATCCAGAACTAAGCAAAGGATTTAAGACAACGGCTAATTGGTGTAGCTGCTTTCTGAAAAGAAAATCTCTGGTATTGCGGTAAAAAATCAAGATTGCACAGAAACTTCAGAAAGATCTCATGACAAAATTACCAGTTTCAAACAATTTGCAATTAGAAAGTGGCAAACACATGAGTACTCATTATCTGGCATCGGTAACGTGGATGAAACGTCTATTAATTTTGACATGCCCAGCAACCGAGCTATTGACTTACAAGGCGCAAAAACTGTTCTAAACTACTAGGCATGACAATACAAGATTCACAGTGGTGCTAGCCTGCATGAGCGATAGAACTAAGTTGAAATCCATGGTGATTTTCAAATGGAAAATGAAGCCAAAAATTAAGTTCCCTACAGGTGTTTTTGCTCATTTCCATGAAAAAGGATGGATGGATGAAGGTGGAACAAAGTTGTAGGTAGATAATGTCTGGAATAGGTGACCTGGTGGCCTAAGCAAATTGCATAGCTTACTTGTGTGTGGCATGTTCTGATCACACGTAACAAAAGGCAGCAAGAAGTGCTTGAAAGTAAATAATGCAGATATTTTGCAAGTATACCTGGGAGTGCAACGTCTCTACTTCAACCTTTGGATGTGTGCCTCAGCAAGCCATTTAAGGAACACATTCGTGCTAAATGGAATAAGTCGATGGTTGATGGGGAAAAACTTTTACGAAGGGTGTTTTGTGTGAATGGGTTATAAAATCGTGGAATGATATTAAAGCAGAAACCATCATCAAGTCATTAAAAAAATGTGGAAAATCGAATTCCATGGATGGGGAGGAAGACAATTTCTTGTGGGAAGATGATTATGAACTGGAATCTTTAACATCTGATCAAGAGTGAGATACTGATGATGTTGACAGTACTCAAGTTGCTTGGGATGAATTTCATGCACTCTTTGGGTCGGATAAAGAATACGAGGATTTTTATGGATTTTAAAACCTAAGTACAACCTTTTCCCAAAAATGCAGTGTCAATTTTTTGAGTTATTAAATAATTGGTTTCTTTTAAGAATGATTATTAACCTCTCAAGCCGATATTTAAATGCCAACCAGCTTCCCGTAGGGCGGTATTTAAATTTCCCTATTTTATTAGGATGCATGAATATCGGAAAGTATTTTTTCCTTCAAAGCTATTGAACAGAAAATTATAAAAATTTACAGAAAAATACTAAACATCATAGTAAACAATAAACATACCTTTATTTCCATATATATACACGATGCTTTACTTCTTTCTATCATTCTGTCTTCCTGAGTTCTAGCTTCATGTGTAAGTCTTTGAAGCATCTATCAAAGCATAGACCCACCATTATTTTACAACCACTAGAAGATTTCAGATTATCTGGAACACAAACGTCTGTGACATCGCTACCAGCCCCGGTGTAAACAAAAAACTTCCACAAGTATCCGGACGATGACTCACACAGCTCAAGAATTGCTTTTCTCTGAAGTTTAAAGCAAATATTATTTCTTATATCTAATATTGTAAGGGCTATACTATAGATAGCTGTAGCTGTCAAGGCATCTAGTATATGACATTGATGAATAGATTTCAATATCTGTCACCACAGGGTTTTAAGGAATCATTTTTTAAGGTAGTGCATCGGATGTACCCGTACACATCCAACTGCCCCAGCAGTAGGCATGGTTGGACGTGTATGGGTACATCGAACCAGCCTGAGGGGTTAAAGGCCAAATAGAAGGCTGAATTAGTCATACAACCGTACTACCATCTATTGATGGTCTGTATATCTATTTATCCTTCGCTTCTGAAATTGTAAATAGATCATTTATAATTTTGAGATTTCAGTAATAAGACAAAAAGCTACGTTTTGAATTTTTAGTAACTGTTAAAATTAATTATTTCAAATCTTACAAAATAAATGTCGGAAAATGTAAACAATGGAGCAGCTGATTCAAAATGGCAATTACCTACACAGTGAGGTCAACTGTCTTCATAAATATCAATGTCATTCATGTGCAATTTAAGGTTTGCATTTTTATGTTCAGCATATAAGTCGACTCTAAGTTTTAGGAAAAATTTTTTAAGCTTCAAAGGTTGACTTATATGCAGGAATATACAGTAGAAAATTGTTGTTTTTGTTTGCTTCTTTGTCTTTCTTTTTGTTATTTGTTATGGCTGTCTTTTATTGCATTCAAAAGAGACTTTTGAGTTTGATTTTAAATTATAAAGAAAGGTTTATCCTCTATCATCCATCTATGTGGCTTTGCTAACCAAGTTTAATTAATAAGTATTGACAGTGCTTTTTTTCTGCCGGAACGCACCAGAATGCTGTTCCGGAAGTTGTTTTCATGCAAGATATAAAATCAAAGAGCTTGTAAAAATTAAAATTATAAATTTTGAAAACACTTAAAATTCAAAATATTACTGGATAGATGTGCATTTCACATACAAAATGCAAACCACCAGTTATGAAATCAGTTTATGACCTGACATTTATAATATCCACCTTTTCGTTGGCAAAGAACTGTGTTCCAGAAGCTTGATTTGTTAGGAAAAAAGCACTGGGTATTGATCTATAACACATATATATCTTTAAACAATTTTCTTTCTGCAGAGTAACAGCAAAATCTCACGTACTTCGCAATAAAAGCCAATGAATATAAGCAACAGAAAAAACTAACATGCATGTTTTATCATATTCACATTACTATGATTGAACAAAAATTTAATTATTGTTATTTCAAATATTAATCAATTTATAATTTCTCTTCAGAACACGGTGAACCAGAAGAAGGTGAACTTGTAGTGAACCTGCATACAACGCTGTCATCCACTTTAATTGGTATCCTTTTGAATGATGTTTAGCATGTTTTCTCGAGAGGATGAAGGCGCTAATGTTATCACTCTTTGTGTCTATCTGTTCATGGACAATAACTCTTTTTTAAAGAGATATTTGGAAAATTCATTCTGAATTAGATAGCTCTAATTAATCTATGGATTTTTCACCCATTGGATTTCCCCAGTAGTTAATAGATTGTCTGCTAAGTGACTTCATAGTCGGAAAATTTAAAGCTTTGAAATGATATTGTAGTCAAACTACTGAAGCTAGAGGAGTGAAGTTTTCATGGATGAGTAGGTCTAGTGAAATCTAAATTCCAATGGTGTAAGTTGTCCTCTCATAAAAGAGGAAGGCAATAAAACCTGCTAAAGATATTAAGAAAACGTTCTTTCACTTCTTGCTTTAGCAAGGGTATCTTACTTTTTAGGCGCGTTTTGCTTACAGCGTGAGTGCCTATTATCGGAGGTCAGCCCGTCCGTCCATCCGCATGTTCGTTCTCGGCTTCTACTGAATGGATTTTCATGAAATTTGATATTACGGACTTACAATCAGATATAATAAGAAAATCGCACAAATGAATCACGTACGCCAATCAAGGGTACCACTTTACTGGTGACAAAAAATGAAATTTTCGTCATATCTCGTAAAGTATTGCTCATATCAAAATATTTTTCAAATGAAAGTTGTAGAACTGGTAAAGATTTTTATCATAGAAGTAGCTGTTATCAAGAAAATCAAACAAAAACATCTTAAATCAAGTTGTACTTACAAAATTTCTTGCATGGTTACTTCTTCATTGTTGCTAACATAAACACACTCTCACAAACAAACATTTAATTTCCTTACATGTGCATACACTATTTTTAAATAGGAAGAAAATGGATTATTTATGATGAAGAAAAGAACTTTAAAATGCTATTTCCCTTACGTACAGGTATATGATTTCTTTCTAACTCTCCATTGCACGAAACGCGCCCATTTGTGATACGCTGTACACTTTCCTAACTTGTTATTTAATGACATCCTGAACTATGTGAAATATTGCTAGCCTTTTTAAAATTGGTACTATCACTAAATTTTTATTTGTAGAAGTCTGCTTAGGTATCTGATTGTATTTCTAGATGAGTAGACAGTAATATGACCTATATATTGAACAGAAACAATTTTATTCTCCAGAACTTCATCTTGTTCCATTTCTTTTCATTGAAAGCAAACCTAAACAATAAGCTTAATTAATGGAAAAAGGTAAGAGAAATATAAGGGCTTCATTAAGTCAATTTTCTTGTCTTTGAAGAAGAAGAATGAAGCAAATAACTATAGAAATTGTAGAAAAATCAGTTTAATTTTGCATTAATTAAAACATAAGTAGTCCTTAACCGTACAAAGTGAGAATATTTAGAGACAAAATAAACAATGAAAAAAGGGTAAACAAAAACTGGGTAAGGAAGGAATCGAAGGAAAGAAAAACAAAAGTAACACTTACAGGTTTACGGGGAAAAAACCCTTGCTGGTGGCCTGGTGTCACACGTTCATTATTAATTTTGCATGAAGCTAAACTGATTCACAGTATTTTTAACAGAATGCCAGAAGCAAAAGTGAACAACTATGTAGATGTAGATCAATTAGGGTTTTAAAAAGGATGTGGCACTAAATATGCCATAGGGATGATGAGGACATTGGTAGAAAGAATGCATACAACCAGTACATATTCATGTGCTTTGTGGATTTTGAAAAGTCCTCTGAAGTAAGTTTTAAATGCATTGGAAGAAGAGAGAAACTTAATTACAGTAATAAGGTAAAGGCAGAAGAAGTATGGAGGTTAAATTTTGAAAGAAAGAAAGTCAAAGAATGGAAGATGGTAGGAAAGAGGTAGGAAGAAAGAAGGAATATTAGTCTTTAAAGGTGGGAATGGGCATGAGATAATGAAGAGAAAGGCCGTAGGTGGTACTGATTGAATGAACCAAAAACCTGCCATAAGGTTGATAGCTATAACTTATTAATAATGATTTTATAGTATAAGAAATGTGCATATTGCTTTCTTATGTTTAACTTCGATGCTTCCAATTAAATAAATTAATTTTTAATGTTGGCTGCATCCTCCCTAAGGAAGTGAGGAGGAAAAAACTAGGATCATAGAGGATAAGATTTTCCATTTCAGGATTCGATGCTCCTTAACTGCATTACTTAGATTTGGATATCTGCAGTCCTCTAAGACCTGGGATCATAATCAGAAAAAAGCTTCCCAAAACAATGACTGTGCAGAGGTTTAAAGTGCTGGTTAATAAGATATTAAACTTTAATGATCCTAGATCACTTGCACTTAAACTTACAAATCCTAAGGTAAATTCTAGTTATTCATATGATGATGATGGATTGAGTCATCATTTTGTTTTAACATGCAAGCTACTTTTAAACTTGTATAATTTTTATTTTATTTTGTATAGTTTTGTTAAAATTTGGAATAGTTTGTGCTGTTGTGAATTTTTTGTCAAGTTGTTGAAAACTTCATGTTATTTCCATGTTAAGCATGTTGTTCCCATTCACAGTATCCAACAATGGAGATACCACTAGATAATGATCAAAAGTCTTTGGATTACTTCTCTGCTGGGACTGGAGATGTAGTTGTTGCTCAGCAGATATCAACCAGATAATACTACAACAAAACCTAAGAAACTATTTTTCTCCCTTGTGATATGAATCATTGTATGCACCACATCTATTTCTTTCAGTTTCATTTTTACAAAGCTTGTCACTTGCTATTATTAAACTTGAATCAATTTGTGATATGCACATAGCATCAAATTAAAATGTTATTGTTATATTTTTATGTATTGTACATAATGTTAATTTTAAGGAAAATTAATTATATTATAAAATAAAGCTAATTCATCAATTGAACAAAAGTATTTTGGTAAATGACATTTTAAAATAACATGTAAATCATAGTGGGTTAATCCAATGAATATAAAGGACAGAGTATAAAAAATTGAATTATCATGCACAGGGCAGGCTCAAGGTATTTTGTCCTAGGCAAGAGGTCTAAATGGTACTCTTAAAAAATAACAGTTGTAAAGTTCACAGAAAATATATTTTTCTGATTGTAACAATAAATTAAATTTACATTCTTGTATATTATCAAGTAATATTTAAAAAATATGAGCTACAATGTAAAAGATGTGCCCCTGATCGTATGGTGCCCTAGGCATTTGTCTATACTGTAGGGCCGGCCCTGATCATGCATTATATCATTACAAAGAATAGGTAACTCCCACTAGTATTTTTGCACTATTCACTCTGGTCTGTGACCTATTTCAATTTAAAGAATTGGTGTAAAAACACCATTAAAAGTCAATTTTCCCATCTGCATCAATAAGATATTACTAACTGGATTCAATTTTCTGCTGAGTTTTTGTTGCAAATCTATTTTCAGTGTCAGATAATTTTCGCCCTTGTCGTAAATATTTTTGTATTAATGATTAGCTTCTGAGTTTTTAATGTGTAGCTACTGTAATTTTTTTGCTGTTTTACTATTTCTGCATGATTAACTTGCCCAAAAATTCAACATTGGTTAACTCCATAAACGCAAAAGATTTAATGACCTAGAGTTAATAATTCAACAAATGAAAATTTTATTCTGTCAATTCTAATAAACATCGATTTATAACATTGCAATATTTTAAGTATGGATATATTTTTAAGTTGTGCGTAACGAAATAAATAACTTCGATGGAAAGTGCGTAATTTTTTAGATCGAATTGATTTTAAAACAATTTTAGTTAATTATTAATGAAGACTATAGTACATTAACCACGATAAAAAAGTTATTTAGGTAAGAGTTACCCAAGATTTATATTGTCGGTCAATAATAATCAATATTTGAAAATTAAGTGCTTCTATTCGTTTATTTAAAAAACTCGTAGTTATGCAATCCATCGCGAAATTTTTGGTTTCCGTATACCATACAACCGTAAGCAAATTCTCAGAATGACCGGTACCATTCTTCCTGCGATCCATAAGCAGAGGAAATACTTCCTAAAATGATTAACCGAATCTTTCAATTTCTCAATAAATGTTTTACGGTATATTAAGAATAATAGCAGGATGCAAGGACGAATTTTGCGGCGATATTTACGTTTTCATAATACACCTGTTTTATATTTACATTCTTATTGCGTCACAAATTACATTGCATTTATTAAATATTTGCTGGAAACTGCATGCACATTGTTTTAGAAGTGGTATTAAATAAAACGAAAAATAATAAGCTAAAATCTCATATTCGTTAATCTTCTTTATTATCAGCGCAATGATCATGTATCTTCTTGATCAATAAGAAAATAAAGTTAAAGAGTACGATGCCAAGGACTACGCCCTACGATTAGATTTTGTCGCTGTCAACTCTGTCGTCAACTGTGTCTGACGTCAGTCAGACGGACCAGTGCAGAGCTCAGTGTTGGTATTTAGTCTGCTACTTATGGCAAATAATTCTCAGGGTCTTTTATTTAACATTTGTTCATTTAGAGAAAGAGAAAAAAGTCAAAATGATAATTCACTGATAAAAACCGTGTTCAAGTGGTGTAATCATTCGTAGAAGTTAAAGGTAAAAATGTTTTATTTTTATGCCTTTCTAACTTTAATTTACTAATTTTAGAGATTTATTAGTGTTACCTTTTCAAAGTACAAAGAATTTAAGTAATTTGGTGTTAAAAATTGTTATCACTTATACGAAATGCCCAAATTTTGATATTCTTAAAGTATTTATTGATGTTTACCATTAATAAACAGTTATAGATTCGAGTGTACTGAGATTAATATAATAGCTAATGTGGTAATGTTAGTGATATTTTAATGTGGAGATTGTATTCTTTTGTAGCTCGTAGGTGATCATAGAAGCGTGAAGAGTGTATATAGTTGCAAACTGGAGATAGTACAACAATAACATGTAATGGGAATGAAAT
This sequence comes from Uropetala carovei, assembly GCA_036926305.1. Taxonomy (NCBI): domain Eukaryota; kingdom Metazoa; phylum Arthropoda; class Insecta; order Odonata; family Petaluridae; genus Uropetala; species Uropetala carovei. The sequence continues at coordinate 2,125,381 of JAXCHB010000210.1, forward strand.
GTAAGTTGGTTAGCCATGAATAATGACAGACGAAAAGGGGGGGGCCTAGAATATTTTGTTCGCACCACAGTTGGAGGTGGGTCGGCCGTCGCCTTCCCCCACAGACTGTCGGCACTTGTAGATGATGGCAGATAAGTATTGTCGGCCCCGTGGTCGTGCTATGTGTGTTGTCGGACCTGGCTCCAAATCCCCTGCACAATCTAGATTAGTTTCCATATCGCCTTCAGACCTATGTGTGCACATTAGAAAAGTTTGCAACGCACCTTTCCTCTAGGCTCAGTGGTTTTTCTTCGTCGTATTTACATAGCTGTGTGATCTTATTGGATACCATAAACTGTGGCATAGTTGGAGTGGTTACTATTTTGGATTGTGCCTTTCTTGCAAGGGTAGGAGCGAAATGTCCGGTGGGGAGAGGAAGGCCAAGCGGTCCCCTAGAAGTGTTGGGGGTGGAGTTGGTGCTGGAGGAGGCAGCGGTGGACCTGGAGGTCGAAGGCAGCAACAAGGTTGGGAGGAAGCCGGCTCCGAGTTTTACCAAGAAAGCTACCCAGCCGCCGAGGGAGGTCTCGGAGGAGCTGATGGAGGGTCTGGAGGCGTTGATGCGTTTTCGAGGGACCCATCAAACATTGCCACACTTCTACCAAGCAAGCAGATGCACAACACCCTTGTGGGTATGTAGCGAATTTCACAGTGTTCATTTGTGCAGAATAACCCTTTTATAGAGCATTCACCTGTTTATTATCATCCATAAGTTTATCAATATTTATGTAGTAATTTCTTCATTTATATATGACCGCATCTAAAAGTCTTCATGATGACATGGTTTATATGATGTCATGAAGGTGCCATTTTTTCTTTCCTATCTTATACAATGTAGCAATGATTGCAGTAATGGAATGTAATCAAATAGCATGCTTGTGCATTCAGTGAAGAAATTGCATGTAAAAGGTGTACTTCCCGAACAATATATTGTTATTGATCTATTTTGAATTTGTCTAACTATTTGCTTAATTGACTTATACTAAGAGCTAACATCCATCATTTTAGCAACCATGTATGTGATTCTCTTGACTGTCTCAAAAACAGGGCTGGCTTGATGAGGGTACCAATGGTGCAACTGTGTTTATCGTACTTAAATAATACATATATTTTCTTAAATCAGAAAAAATATCAAAGACTCATGGTGAGAGAGGTTCCTTTATTTATTAAATTTTACTATTAAAAATGTTTCATGCATAACAGGCATGTATGCACACACTGCATCAGGCCCCATTGTTTTCCTAGCTATTTCTCTTTAAAAATATAAGTTTTAGTTAAATTAGATATAAAAAAGTTGTATGCATGTGTGTAATCTTTCATGATTTTCTTATTTATTATGTTTTGAAAGGGTGTCTTCTCTGACAGATAATTGCTGAATATACATCTCAGTTGACATTTGCCTACCACTGCATCTTTAAATGTAATAGGTAAGAAAGATGTAGTTAGGAAGCAAAATATCGTCTTCATCACCTTAACATGGTTTTTGGTTGAATTAACTCCATCAGTTTAGTTTATCACATTTTCAAATCTGTTAAAGTTACTAATCCAACTATTTTTCTCTTCTCTGCTACTAAAAATTTTATCCTCATTGCTTTTTGCTCATGCATGTTGCAAGAAAAGTAGGTTGCTATCTTTGTCTTGGTATGCACTTTATGTATTCAAGGTGGTTGAATTTTATATGATCATAATGCTCAAATTCACTCTTAAATACGAACTGTAGTATCAATAAACATTTTAAATGATCTATTATTAATTAATATGAAAAGCTGCCATTTTTATAAAAAAATTATCTAAATTATTAATGCAGGTAATTATTGTTACCATTTGCTCAAATCTATTACAAATACAGTATAGAACCTTTTATCTGGATTCCAGTTATCCGGAAATCCAGTTAACCAGCTATTTTTAAAAAGTAATGCATTTTTCCAAAATTTGATAGGAGAAAGAAATTTAAAGCTTCGCAAGTAATTTCGGTGCACTCCAGTGAACAAGTAAACACGTAATTTGGAATAGAACAAGGAATTTATATTGGAAAGTACCTGATTACACCAGCTAGGAAAATCGCGGAGCCCGGTGGAAAGTGTGCACGCTGTGCCTTTTATGCGTCAAACATTTGTAATAGTAAATTTTAATAAATAAAGTAGTCCTCTCTCGCTATGACACTGCCATATTTTTTCAGATTTTTATAAATATGTGTACTTTATAAGTACGACAGAAATTTTTTTGAGAGCACGGGGGCTCTTTTAAGTGCGGGGCCCGGTGCAGTTGCACCATTTGCGCTGCCATCAAGCCTACCCTACCGATTACTGTACAGTTAAGGCAGTGATGAGCTGGAATAAAATTAAGTTCCGGCTCTCTAAAACAGAAAAAAAAATCGTAAGGAAATTTGGGTAACGATGGCAGGCGAGGCCTTCATGCCAGGTGCACCAGATCACTCTATGTTAGTGATATCATTACGCTAGCTTAACAAGTGTCCTGTTTGTAATATATTCCATTTCATACACTGTCTGTAATTGAATAATTGAATGTCAGATAGGGCAAAATGTACTTGGAAGGACAAAATCAATAAATTTTCATATTTTCTAAAAATTTAACAACCAGTTCGGAAATTCAGAGAAAAATTAACAACCGGCTCACATGAGCCTGCGTCAGCTCATCACTGAGTACAAATGTGTTATAATAGTGCTCGAAACGGAAAATATTACGAAATGGAACGCACATTCTGGTAGTGGAACTGAAAGCATTGAAAGCAAAATAACTGATAGAACATTTACAATCGAGTTAAATTTTGATTTATTTCTACTATGATGAAGAAAAGTGAGGAAATTTTTTAAATATTATTTTTATTAAATGAAGTTAACAAAACGATATTACTAAATGTTTGACGAGACAGAACGATATTATTGACACATGCGACGGATCAGAACGCCGTTCCGGTGAGTTCTAGCCCTTTCCGAGCATTGTTTATGAGTATAGTCCAGATAACCGGAAATTACAGATAACCGGCTATCCCCCATATCCCTAGCTTGCCGGATAAAAGATTCTATACTGTAATACATGGCATAATATGTAAAAAAAAATGTTGCTCTTGCTTGGTATAACTATACACAATAAGTATTCAATCAAGTATAGCAAGTCCATTAGTAATTTTAATTTCTAACAGAAGACCAAGTCATTTGATTTGAAAACATCACTCGTTACCATAAACCTTCATTTTAGCATTTGCACTTAATACAAAATAACCTACCTTTTTCATAGCTCCATAGAATTATTGCTCTTCAAATTTTTTTTTCGGTCTTGATTTATAGGTCTTTTACTGGAATTTTTATGAAAAATACCGACCCTCATATTTCTGAAAATCAGTTATTTAGAACACGATTAGTTTATTTATCATTTTTACTGTTACTTTAATTGAATTTGTTTTTCTGAAATCATCTTTTAATTTTTTGAATTTTTATTATTATGTAAATTTTTCTGGGTACATACATTAAAATTCAGTACAATGTATACTATAATTTTAACCTGTTCTAGATAAATTTTGTAAGTTATTTTAAATTCCATTCTCATTAATGTTATTTGATAAATTGATCAAAGTAAAGTTGTATGTATCATTATTAGTCATGATTTTATATTTTATGCTGAAATATTTCCTTTTAAAACTGTATCCTATTAGGCAATTATGTATTGTGTAGAGTTTAACAAAAAGTCATTTTTATCAGTGTATTCATGAAAGTGTAAGACAGGGGTGCCCATTACGTCTCCCATGGGTGACCGGTCACATGCCCAATTACCATTCACTAGCTGAAGATATGCAGTGTAAACGTGCCCATAATCGCACAAATCACGATTAAATTAATCAGTTATATAATGTTGTTTGATGTCTAATGTATAAAAAATGCATTTTGCGGTAAATTTGTAGTCTAATTCATTCTTAAAATCCCTTTTTATATATTGAACAAATAAGTAGCCCGCAAGACAATTACCAGAATGAAAGTAGCCCATGATATGAAAAAGTTTGGGCACACCTGGTGTAAGATATTGTGTTGCATACCTTTTATTATAGTTATTTAATATAATTTACTGGCATAAAAATTACTTAGAGCAAATAAATGTCTTCAAAATGATCCTCCATTTTCCTCATTATACATTTTCACTTTCATAATTACTTTAGTTCTACATTCAAACAAAAAGGTGAATCCTAAGTTATACTGAATATTGTCAATATTAGATGTCATATGTTAAAGTTTAAATCATATTTATTATTTCTAACTGGCATGTTAAAAAGATATTATGAATTGATTCCTTTTCAAATATTCTATTTCTTTTCTTCATGCAGTTCAAGCTAGTTAAGGCCTCCTTAACATTAAAATGTTTTGTATATTTTGTACCATTTTTATAGTTGTAGTTTCTGTAATTTAAATATAACGATCCATTGTTATCTTGACTTGACTTCAGTGACTAGTAGACGTAGAGGTCGTGGTAGCAGTGGGGAGGGGTCAAAGCGTCCCCGCCGTCGTCCTTCTGCTGCTTCGGGAGGGGCAACTCGTCTCCGTGGAGGAGCATCAGGGGCACCAGTGGCGCCAACTGTTGGTCCGTCATCTTCTATGGCTCCTGATAGAAGGGGGTCTATGCCGGCTAACGAGGTTCATGCTTCAATGTTGCCCGATTTCACAGAAAACCTCTCCAATGAAGAGAGGACGTGGGAAGAGATAATGCAGATTAAGGTAGGCATTTTAGTCTTTCTTTTCTTCATGTTTAAAGTCTCTGTGTCTATTATAATTCATGGTTTATAGCATAATTCTGTGGAATTTATTAATAACAAAACAAAAATAATTTAATTAATTTCATCTTAATTAACAAATGATCATGACCTGGTTTCTCTTCATAAATGCACCATTACTTTATGATGGAGTTGTGAAAACTCTTCCAATTAACCAAATTAAAAGTTTTGGAATTTAAACCTTAATCTCTACATTATGAAACTGATTTTACCAATTAAATATATAATATACAAACTTTTCAGCAAAGCATAAGAATATGCCATGATTTTTTTGGATTATGGGTAGTGTTATTAAATTAGTTGTTCTGTTTATCATAGCATACTATGTTATCACTCATTGTCAGCTGCCCAAATGCATTATTTCTCTGATTTATGTGTTTATTTCTAAGCATCTTTAAAGTTAACAATTTTTGTAGAAGTTAAAGTGAAAAGTTGATGAACTTGTTTTTGAATTGTTATTATAATTAAGCATAAACACCATATAGACCTGTTTACATGTTAAATGGCCTTTACTTTTATGCTTCTGCTTTGAGTTATTGTTATAATGCATTTTACGAGAGAAATTGTCATAAATTATGCAACTAAAATTAAATTGAGGCTATGCCAAATGTGACTTTATTTCCATTTGATAAGGAAGAAATGAATGATCTCATGTAGGATTTAGTTTTATTCTCTTGGCTGTTGATGAATGTCAAGACAATTGTGTTTGAATTTCAACCTACTGTATTTACTCGTGTACTCCATGCATTTTTTTCTCAAAATGTCAGTATAAAAAGGGACTGCTCGTCTTGCATGAAGATTTCTGAGCAGGCTATGTGAATTGTGAGTCTTGATAGTAAATTCACTGCAACACACGCATCTACATTTGTACTCGCAGAAGATGAAGAATTATACGAAGTAAATGTGTATCTACACGACTAAACAAATGCTTAGGCTTTAAATACGTGATTTATACTGCAGTAGGTGGATCTTCAAAATCATGATCGATAATTTGACGATTAAGATGACGTTTTGTATTGATAATATTAAAGCTTCACCAATTAAATGAGTTTTAAATTGTTTATTGTTACTCAAAACAAGCAGTTCTGTCATTAAAAGTTTACTATCTATTTCTATTTATACTTTTGCCTGAATAAGTTAGCATCTGTGTTCGCTGAATTCATCATGAGCCCTTGATGCTCCTTTAACATAAGAGCGGCAACTACCAAGGAGATTTCTGCTAGCGTCAGCATAAAGAGATCACCCAATAAATTACGTCAAGCAGATAGGTGGAAGAAGATGCTTAACTTAGGTGAAACTTGTTTCAGGGAGAGGGAATCAGTGAAGAGGCCGACATTTTTAAAAATCTCAGATGTCATCTTATTCCGGCACGAATTAATTTTTTCCCACTGAACTGGCCCAAAAATAGGGGTGTGCATGGTACATGAGGGTGTGGGTTACAAGAGTAAATACAGTATTTTCAAGTGATACTCTGTAAATTATGGCATAAATGAATAAATGCAGATACATTGTCTAGATTATATACATGTGAAAGATCATTCTTAATCACTGGCACCCAATGGTCGTCCGATATGTGGTGCAAAGCAATAAAGATACTTCTCTGCATTTTTCTTATGTTCATAATTAACACGTTGAGCGCGAGAGTAACTTTTTATTTTTTTCCCTGGGGGCGGCTTTCGTTTTTCTGTTTTTCCGCATTCTATTTTTAGATAAATGGATATTAATCGTTCCTAAATAGTTCCTTTAACATTTTCGACGAAAAACTAGAAAAAAACATGACTCACGGTGTGAGTCACCCGCCACGGGGAAGGCTTAAGGAGATATGTAACCCGCATAGCACATTGTCATCACTTTCGCGAACGTCAAACAAAAGCCGGTAGATCCTCACTACGATTGTCGGAGACCGCAAATACGGCGCCAGTGAGTGGCATTACAGCTACAGGAAACACAGGAACACCACAACAAAGATTTTCATCGAAAATTCTTCATCTTGAAACCTACAACCATCAGAAACTTGGAGTGAGCATCTACCGGACGTTTTATGGCAGCCATCATAAAGGGTCCCTTCCCATCCTAATTTCTCATAAAGGGTCCCTTCCCATCCTAATTTCAACGTTGTTAACGGTGCACTTTCCAGCCAAAATCCGGGTGCAAGCGCACCCGACCCCACCGCGTCCTTTGTTCTCCGAAAGTGTTCATCCTCATGCTTTCGCTTCTCCTGCTTTTTTGTTTCTCCCCGTATTTATAGAATGTTATTGCAATTCCAGAAATCTAATTTCCTATAGCTCTTATATTTTTTGCATTCCGTGAGGTTCAACTTAGTGAACTTTCACTTTACGTACACGGAGGTGATCGGAATAAGGAAAAAATTTTGAAAAAATTTACTCCCCTCAGTTATGCATCTTGAATAACTACTCTGATCGACTAGGATCCTAGATATTATCACTCTTCCGTCCCTCCCCCTTTACTCTCCGCCTCACCCTCCATGCCCTCTCCCCCTTTCTCCTTCTTCCTTCCACCCTTCTCTTCATCACTCGTCACTCACCACCCTTCCTTCCCTCTCCCCTCCCTCCCCTTCTCTTCTTATTTCCTTTCTCCCTTCCACCCTCTCCTCCTTTCCTTAGTGGCCGAATGCAGGAGCTACTAAGCATTGGGTAATGCTTAGGAAAGGAGTTTTAGTCCGCTAAAGAGAAAATGACTTCTTATTTACGTATAAAATACAAATATTTTATTACATTCTTTGTTTTTACACTTTTTTAGTTTATACAAAGACAGTTATCAAAATAAACAAAATTCTTCATTACAAATGTTTACAATACATTTCCTTAATATAATTTCAATATTCATGAAATTCCCGGAAGCAGGGCTCCAAACACAGCCCAGGTAAGTCGGGACAGTCAGGACAGAAAGTTGAGACATTCTTTCTCACTCCTTTCTCGAAACACACCCTGCATCTTTTCCGTTTCCGTTTTTCCACGGTTTGTGAGGGTAAGTGGACCCTACCCCCTCCCATGGGAGGCACAAAACCCGGTAGAGGAGGTTTATTTTTACAAATGAGATATTCCATTGCATTATCCCTAAAATCCAACAAACTCATTTTCTTGTCGCTGTATTTCTTCTGTAAGCTATATGAGTTGTTCATCATAAGGTGGAATACATGTAAAGCAGTTTTCATGTACCACCTCAGAGATTTCCTTTCTAGGGGGTAATAGGCCAACAATTGGTCTGCCTGATCTATTCCCCTCATGAATTGGTTGTATTTTGCTACAATTCCGGGTTTTTTTGTAACTTTCCCACTCCTTGCTCTTACTTCCACCAATTCCCCGTCAGGTTCTGAAGATATCATCTACACATCCCTCTTATCTTGCCATTTCAGAACACATATTCCTTTTTCGGTGTATTTGGCGATTGATTCCCCTTTCTTCAGTTTTTGGTTGACAACATCCAGTGGATTATTTTTCCTATTTCACCGGAGGGTTCTGGATGAATACGATTTAGCCTCCAAATGAGATTTTGTCAGAGGAACTGAATTTTAAAAATTGTCCATATATAAGGAGTGTCCAGAATTTAAATATTGCTGCATCAAATGTTTTACCACCTTTTCCGAGTGACCACGGCCTCCAACGTTCTTATCTAGGGTCCCAGTGTAAACAAAAATATTCACAACTAGGCCAGAAGGCTCACTCAGCATATACAATTTGATGCCGTACTTATGCCTCTTACCCTGAATGTACTGCCTGAAAATGAGGCGTCCTCTCCATAAAATCATGGATTCATCTAAACTTAACTCTTTTTCCGGGTAGTATACGGCACTCATATTTGCCAAAAAGACGTCAATTAGTGGACGTATTTTAAAAAGTGGGTCGGAGGGTTGTCGTTCACCTTCCTCTGGATTGCGGCCAAAATGCATTGCCCGCAAAATTAGCATGAAGCGATCGCGGGACATGCTGTTCCGAAACACCGGGAAATCATACAAGTCGGATTTTTTCCAATAATATGGGATCCGGTTTATTCTAATATTACCCATTAAAAATAAAGAGTCCGAGAAAAATTTCAAATTCTGCCCTAGTCAATTCCTTCCACTCTGTAATCCTTGCTCGAGGGGAAGGATTATTTTAAAAAATGCTTAGAGCATTTGTGTTTGTTTCTCTGATGACCAAATCAAAAAAGTCCTCATTTGCCAACAGCATAAAAAAATCAGTTGGTCTTAGACCGGGATGGTCAACTCTAAGCCCTGGGTTCCCAGAGAAGGGAATAGGGGACACATGCGGTCTATTGTGGGACCAAGTGAAAGCTGTGGCTGGTTCAACAACCCCAGAAGTAACGGTTTCAGGGTGCTGTTGATTTCATCGTCCTCGTCATCCGAATTCAGAATAATATCGAGAATTTCATCTTCTAGAACAGTTCTTTGGACATCGCTATGTGCTTTCCTTTTGTTTGGTCTAGATATACCGGAAGTAGACGGAACTGGTTCATCAGACATCTGGAAGTTGTAATTACATCAAATAACAAGTTTTAGAAAATTAAAAATGATTAAAATGTATCCAAGTAAATTCAAGATAATTTGATCAAAATTTTAAGAAACTGACATCGAAGGAATGCAGATATTTATTGAAGATGTCAAGTTAATAAAATCCGATTTCAGGAAAGAACGACAGCTTACACGAAGAATCTGTAAAAAATAGATAATACCATTTTAATATATAATATTAATTATGCCAATGAACTTGAAACAGAATAGCATTGGAATATAAACAACTATTCCATAAAAATAATTACCTCAATAATAGAAGTTTCTGCAATTTTGTCTCCAAGTTGTCTCGAAACTGTGTGTAACGACAAGAGCTGAAAAAAATGACAATTGAGTTTTAAGCAAAAAATATGAAATGGAAGTTACAAAATCAATTACACTTATATGTATTATATTTAGAATGAATGTATTGCTTCCAGTTATCCATGTGATTTTTAAATTAATTCTCAAGATGTTACGTAAGTTGCCCCGTGTGCTTTCAGGAGAAAAATCTGAGGAAGCATGCTAAAACATGCACCAAACATTGTGAATTAAATAGCAAGGACGAAGGGAAAACTAAAGGCAATACTGTCGTAATAAATCAATCTTGCAAAATTCACCAAACTAAAAATCAATACGCATTGTCTATAAATGAATAACAAAAATAAAAAAACTTACCCAAGAATGATAGTTTGCCTTCAGAAAGCTCAAAGCTCAGAAAGCAGAAACGATGTGCACTGAATGAAATTTGGGTCTTCACTGGTGGTGGAGAAGCAGTGGCAGGCACTTAAGTGGGGAGCGAGAGTCAAGAAAGGTTGCCGATTGCCGTTCGGACGCTTGACTCACACCGTGAGTCACCCGCCCTTGGATAGGAGACGCCCGTTACTCACACGTGTGAGTCTTCCACACTCAACGTGTTAAAGGCTACAAGAAATACCAATGATGATGAAGCAATAAACTCCTTTTCTTTCTGAATTGACAGTAGAATTCATTCTTGAACAGCTTAACTTTTTGTTTTCTTTCATTTTTTCCTTCTCCCTTTCTCTCTCTCTCTTTCTTTTTCTCTCCCCTCCTCCTGACCCCCGCCCGTCCCCTCCCCAGCCAAGTGGTGTGGCCGCATCACAATACCACGTTTATGGGTACCACTGTTCTTAATCATGTCAGCTGTTGGTTGACAGCATTCATATTGATCACTCTTTGATAACCCAACATACCTCAAGTTTATCTTTTATGGAAATAACTGATAAGACACTATTTGAGCTACTGAATCCTCAGTAATGATTCATTGTTTGTCGACTTCAAGCATTTTCCGTATTTCTCCTTTTCTTATCTTATTAAGTAGATAACATTATCTTACAGTTTGCCCAATTACTGTGTTTGAACTTTTATTTAACTTTGAAATATTTACTGTTGCAGTAATATTGCTCCTATTAAAATTTACATATCATTTGTTACATTTAATTGTTTTATCCTATTTTGCTGTGGCTGTATAGGTATGCCAAATGATACCATATGTTCACGTGTACCACGCGTACTCGTGTAAGACTCACACCCCATTTTTGAGCATCAAGATATAGGAAAGAAATTACTTTGGAAAAAATTACAACAACAGCAAATATTTTCGGAGGAAATTAAATTATTTATGGCTATGTCATTCCCAGGTCATCTTAACCTATAAGTACTACTGTGGATTCTGCCTGATTTCACATGAAATGTTACATATTTACATAGCGTCAGTGAGCCGGGGGCTTGCCCCCTAGTATACTAAATGAGAGCATAAACTTGAAATGCACAATTCTGATTTTATTATGAATTAAAAAACTTCTGTTAAAAACGCTACAAATCTTCAGAATCAGAATAGTTAAATTTCATACCATTGCAAAACATTTCAAATACACATTAAAAGCCATTAAAAATATTAAACACAGTTAAAAAATTCTAGAAAATTATTTGAAAAACGTTAGAAACTGAATCCTCTAGCCTCTGCAAAAAGATACAATCGGATCACAAAAAAAATTGAGCATGTACCACAGCCTAATGTGATCTACGATTATAACAAAGGAATGGGAGGTGCGGACCTCCACGATAATGCGATTGCCAACTACAGGATAAAAGTGAGAGGAAAAAAATGGTGGTGGCCACTTCTTATCAATGCATTGGGCAGCTGCATTGTAAATGCATGGAAAATTTACATGACATTCCTCAAGTCGAACTCCGATCAAATTTGGTACTGTCATTACTCAAAGGTGATGCAAGAATGGAAAGAAATGAAGTGAGTGATGAAGATGCAAATAATGATTCAAAGAAAGATGATAAAAAGAGAAACCTCAATTTAGGATGACCTTCAAAAGGGAGTTTACCCGATGATGTCAGGAGCGATAATGTGGGCCATATTGTTATATCTAGCGATGGCAAAAAAGGAAGAGGTGTAGATTATGTGGTTCCTAAACTATTTTTTTATGCTTTTCATAATAATGTTCAGACATGGAAAATGTAACAATAGCTGAAAAAAATGAATCATTAGACTTATGGGATAAAAATGGGATAAATTTCTAAGTTCATGTAAGTGAAAAGTTATAATTTTATAAAAACTGTTTTCCTTAAGGTGCCTAATTGTTAAATAAGTATTTAAGCCACATAAAATGAAATTTATTGCCTGTATTTCAAAAATGTTATGTAAAGATATAGAGATCGTTTTCATTTTTGCTAGTCCCTAACGCCCAACGTTGGGAAAATGCAACACTTTTCTATTCCGTAATTTAACACAAAAAGTTTTTTTTCAAGGTTAAACATCAATATTCATCCGAAAATTAAGTAAACTGTAAAAAAATTATCAAAAAATATAGTTTTTAATGGCTTGGGCAGAAATGGGTTAATATCAATTTGCCTCAAGAATTTCTGCTAGTGCATTGTATTGAGTGAGAATAATTTCTCTCCTTTTCTCGGACAAGGAAACAATTTTTTTGTTTGAAAATTCTTAAGGTTACCTCACGTTGTTATTAGAACAAAAGAGAAGTTAATAGCAGTAGGCATACGAGAAATTCCATAGGATGTAATGCAGTTATTAAATATTAAAATATTGCAGTTAAATGCGTTGAATACTTGTATATTTGAGTTTCATTACTTCCTTGAATGTCAAGGAATTATTTAAGAACAATTGAATTGAGTACTTAGGCTAAAGGTTAGCAATTCCAAGGTGAATGTATAATTGGGCATCTGTTTCTTATTTTTATATCCAAATGCTCGATTGAAGCCTATCCAATAAAACTCTCAAGCAACTGGAATATTCACTTAACCAGAAAACCCAATTCCCTGGGCGTTCCGGTTAACTGGGAGTTTACTGCATATATTGAAGGCCCTCTAGACATATTTTAAAGAGACCGATTTTACTTTCCATCTTTCGCAGGTTCAAAATGTACTTAATAATACAAAAATGACAAGAAAAAATCCTTTCCATCCACGTCTCGCTGGTTCCGCCTTCAGATGAAAAATGGTATCTACTAGTACGATTTTATTTTGGATTTCCGGCTTTGGCAGGTTTCTGCCAAATACAGGTTTTGCCTTTCATAGGTTTTACTGTCATTGTGTATCACTGAGATGTTATAGATATAAATTAAATTCTTTTAGTTAGAAAGAAAACGAATTAATTTTAAATTTGCTCAATGAATATTTAAGGAATTCATTATATATTTTAGTAGTTTTACTGTTTTTTTACTTTGGAGTTTGTTCTGGGCCATTTCATGAGATGAGTTTGAGCTGGTGCTTTTTTTATTTTTTTTAAATAGTGTTATAGTGCACAATACATCATTGCATTTTCGGTGGCCTTCAAACAATCAAATTTCATTTTTATCACACTTGCTACTTCGCTTTCTTAGATATTTTATCCAGAAATTCGAGAATATTTAGCTATAGTTTTACATGACAAAATGCTGAGATGATAAAATTGTCAAGTTTGTCAATCCATAATCTATTTGTTATGTCGAAAAGTCGCGTCACTTCTTTCTTGATTTTTGTCTCATTTTTCCAATCCATATGAAACGATATCAGATAAGTTCCACGTCATCTGATCAAGGGTTTTAATCGTTCGATCAGGAATGCATTTTACTCGTTGATTTATAAACCCAGTTTTCCTCTTATGATTAACATCAGATGCGTCTATCATTTTTTCCCCGCAATCATCGCGATATGCGTCCAGATGGGATCGCTGTAATGGCCTGATTTTTTCCCTCGTAAACGTCTTATCTTTACGAGGAAGTATTCGATTCTCGTTCTCGATTGCAGTTTTTCCAGGGCGTACGACTGTCGTCCGAAAGGTTTGCGGACTAGATAATCTCTTAAGGGAATGTTTTATTTACGTCTTGCGCAACCTAGATTTTCCCTCTCCTGGCTCACTGATGTGAAAAGTGGGCGGACCAGTCATTGCCCGTCAGCTGTTATCATCGCCTCAATTTGAGAAATAAATCGGTCTCAAATGCACAGTTTAATTTTCTATTCTAAGCAAATCTTGGGCACTAGAGCGATCAAAAGGAGGAATAAATAAATGCTATAATGAGAAACGAGTGAATTTCATTAAAACGGAAAACTGGTATTTTCCCAACTTCGGAAATGTCCATCGGCATACTTAAGCATGTCCGAGACGGCTCCAGTAAAAGTGTCCGGCCTGTAACTGTCTGCTATACGGGCTTGTAAAGAGCGGTTCCGTAACTATGGTATGGTGAAGGTGGTATAGACACCGCTTAAAAAATGTGCCAAACATTCCAGCAACGATGTCAAACGTTTATTTTCCCATAAATATTGATTTCAATACTCAAGTGTTAAAGTTATATTTAATAAAATTGCGAAATTCCTTGATTAAAATTCAGCAAAAATAATATTCCACATAAGCAAGGTGTTTCTAAAAATTTTACCATAGGCGCCTATCTCGCAGGTACGTCTCTGGTAACGATTGAACGGTTTGTCAGTCACTGATGATGTCCTTAAATGTCTTGACATTCTTTCTCATCGTTTCCTGTAATAGTAGTGTGAATTTTTAACTTTGGTCAACATTTTGCATCGCATAAAATAGTGCGCGAATGTGTCATTTACCATAACAGCATTATCGCGGGATTTTGTGATGAGTTTGTCAGCGCGTTCTGGGTTTTTTTTGGTATTCCCAGATTTGCGCGTCGTTATTTTGCTCCATATAATAATAATAATATACTTTATTAATCTCAGGTCCAGTTTGGTTGTCGGAATGGGACAGATCGATAATTAAAAAGAACTATAGAATACAAATTAAAAATGAAATCAATAACTTCATGAAGACAAAAATTCATCAGCTGAATAGAAGCAGTTGTTGACAAGATATTCTTTTAATTTCGTCTTAAATGACTTGTGGTTTACAATATTTTTTAGCTGAGCTGGGAGTTTATTAAAAAATTTTGTACCAGCATATGCCGGGCTATGAGATAACATTCAAATGATGGGCATAAATGATTTTTGGAAAGGAACGAACGTTTCGTAACTGAAAATTAAATAAAATTCTCGCGTGGCTTCCTGTCGTTTATCTCATTGAGGTTTGGGTGAAATCTTGTTTCTTTAGAACGTAATGCTACTTCCTATAGATTGTTCTGTCTGTTTTCCACGGTGATTAGCGCGCGCTTCCGTTTTAAGATAACGTTCTGGGTTTCACATGTTTTGCGAATAACTCTTACATAGAAATGAGTTGATTGAAACTCTGCGTATACATTACTTCAAGTTCAACCTAATTCTCGAGTTGATTTTTTTCTTTCTCGGACGTAATTTCTCCGAAAGATTGTGTGTATGGAGGTCAGCGCAGCAACGATGACATGGAAGAGAACGTCTCTTTGAAGGCGTTCCCGTCTCAACGTCCTTCGAAAGGGATGCTTGTTCTCATGTTTTCAAGGCGGGAAAAACTAAGCGAAATTTACAGCAGTTCGACGTATTAACATACGCGTTATCTACGTATTTTATGCCGCTTTTTATTGTTCAGTAAAACTACAATTATATTTGCTGCACCCCCAACTGGGTTGAAGCACCTACAAAATAGGATAGTATTTTGACATTGGTGATTTTTTTCCGTAAAAACTTGTCACATTTCACGGGGTGACGTTTCATCGCCGGACTCGATCGATATCTTCGATTCGAGTCTAATTCGAACGAGGACGCGAACTCAAATGGGCCTCGCATCCATTTCTTAAAATGGGTCGTTTTTTTTCCCCGGAGCGTTTTTGTTCCTGGTATCTGCCCGCTATGCGGCCGCTGTTTTATCTGGACCTCTTTCGTGCTTTTTTTGTGAACCGTCGTATGTTTTTACGATGGGAAAGTTTACAGCGTCGCCTCTTGTTCTGTCGTTAAAAAAACGCTCGAAGGATGTTCTCGAACGCCCTTTTTAGTGGCGTTTCGCAGCAATGCTGTTGACTACCGTATGTCCGTGCTCGTGCGTCGGCGCTGAAATTAACAAAAGATATTATTCGCGTAATTGGCCATTACTGAAATTCGTTTCCCAAATTCATTATTTGTCGACATTTAGAAAATTGGTATATCATTTTACGCAAAAATCCGAAGTCGATGCCTGAAAATAATTTCTGTTCATCGAAGTTCTCCATTCTTAAATGGAAGCATTTTTATTTCTCTGATAACCTCATCGATGTATAACTAGCGCATTATTACTTTGCGTTAAAAAATGCCACTACCACAACTGTCGAGTTATATGAAATTAAATCACAAGTGCATAATTTCTTCAGCAGATGTTAGTATTTTGACTAAACGCACCTAATTATTCACTTTCAGTTCTTGTTTTCTTTATCGTGTACTTTTTCTGAAAGGGCTCCGTAGTACTGACCATTCACAACACCATACAAGTTGTCACAAGACGTGTTGTAGTATTCTTTCTTGACATTTTTTTCATGATTTAAAGCGTTATCACTCAGAAAATGTTAGTGCATGTGACAATAAAACTCAATCCAATCTTTTGTTGATATTAGTTATTTATTTTTTCTAACGATTTTGGCGCTATTTATGTATATTTCACATTCGTGAGTAAAGGAGTGAAACTTAAGGGGATTGTGATTTGTTTGCATAATCTTAAAATAATCAAAGGGCACGATGACAAAGGAGTTTTTGTGGCCGACAGTTTTATAGTGGAAATGGCTGAAATGCGTAGACTAAGAGTTTATGCACTATGTTTGAAGCCTGTGTCAATTTTTATAGAATTTATGTGTGGGTATCGTATTGATTTTATAACAAACCACCTGCAGGTAAATTTAGCATACTGCAATAATGACAGCTGTAGCGAATGGGTATCTCAAAAAAAAACAAGTTAGGAAAGTGTACAGCATATCACAAATGGGCGCGTTTCATGCAGTGGAGTGTTAGAAAGAAATGATATACCTGTACGTAAGGGAAATTGCGTTTTAAAGTTCTTTTCTTCATCATCAATAATCTATTTTCTTCCTATTTAAAAATACTTCACGCACACGTAAGGAAATTAAACGTTTTTTTGTGAGATTGTTTATGTTAGCAACAATGAAGAAGTAACCATGCAAGAATTTTCTGTTCAACTCGAATTAAGACATTCTTGTTTGATTTTCTTGTTAACGACTACTCCAACAATAAAATTTATAGGAAAAGAAATACTCCACTTTACTAGTTCTAGAACTTTTATTTGAAAAATATTTTGATATGACTAATACTTCACGAGATATGATGGAAAGTTCATTTTTTGTCACCAGTAAAGTGGTACCCCTGATTGGCTTACATGATTCATTTTTACGGTTTTCGTATTATCTTTGATTGTAAGTCCTTAATATCAAATTTCATGAAAATTCATTTGGTAGAAGCCGAGAACAAACATGCGGACGAACAGACAGATGGATGGACAGACCAACGACAATAGGCGCTCATGCTGGAAGCAAAACGCACCTAAAAAGACCGCCAGTATAAAATATCAACAAACTTTTATAAATTTTGCAAGGCTTGTACATATGCTATTTTTACACTTTCGCAAGCCTTCTTAAGCAACGGGTGACGAATCGCTTGAGGCATTTGAGGTTTCAAAAAAAAAGTTTTCATCTCTCTCCGAAGGACACATCAAAGATTTCAAGAGACGTTCTAGATTCCAAGTGGGGTTACTAACCCTCACGGAATGACCCGGAGTATCCAGAAATTGCAAGTCTTCTTCGGTCTCCCGAGCACAAGGAGGGATGAGAAACCCTCCTCCTGGAATCTGCTCTAACGCTTCCTGGTAGATGTGTCTCAAAAGTCACATAGTTCCCGACTGAAACCCCGGACAGACAGACAGACGGACAGACCGACAACAATAGGTGCTCACACTGGAGGTGAAACGCACCTAATAGTAAAAGAAGAATAAAAACTAGAGAAGATCTTATGAGGACTGTCCAAGAGAAAAAATAAGAAAACAGTTGTTTAGATGTCACAAAAATTGTAGTACGTTCAGAATAGACTGAAAAATTGTGTTTAAATCCGGAAAAGTGTATCATTTTTAGATATTTAGCATTAGTAATTTTAATTACCGTTGTAGCTTTGCTCGAGCGTGATAAGCACACTTTCCTTGTTATTCTCGAGAAGTGGATGAACCTTTGGATGTTGTTGAATAATTTGAAATTTTTCATTTAATCCCATATAAACAATATTATTTTTAATATGTCATCAGAACTATGAAAACTTTAGTGCAATTTCAGTTGTAAAAAATAAAATAAAAATTACTTTTTTACATTATACAACTTTTATATTAAGTGCACTAAAAACTTACAATTAAATTAAATTTAAAATCTTTTTAGTTTATGTAACTTTTATAGTAAAGGCACTAAAAACCTACAAATACCTAAATTAAATTTTGACTTGGAATGAGTGTCATCTGTTATGATAGATTCTCAAATTTCCATATTAATGACATATCTAATGTTAGGATAATAATTAACGAAATTGAACATATCTTAATATAAAAGTTGTGTGACTTTTGCAAAGCTGGATCAAGAAATTAAATACTAAAGCATGAAAAATGTAATAACAAACATCAACATTCCTGTAGATTTATGATCAGCTGATTAGCCACCCAACTTATATATTAAGATGTGTTCAAATTTCGTTAATTAATACCCTAATACTAGATATGTTATTAATATGGAAATTTGAGAATCTATCACAACAGATGACACTCACCCCATGTCAAAATTTAATTTATTTGTAGGTTTTTAGTGCCTTTAATATAAAAGTTGTATAACGTAAAAAAGTAACTTTTATTTTATTTATTTTAGGTTTTTAGTGAGAGCGCGAGGTAAACTACCTCTCTCCCTTTCTCTTCCCCTTACTATCCCTCACCCTCCCTCCCTCTCTCCTTCCCTCCCTCCTTTCCTCTCTCTCTCTTGTCTTAAACCATTCAAAGCATGCTTTCCGTACGCTTAGGAAGACAACAATGTAAGCTTGAGGTTTAACAATGTCATGGTAGTTGATGCAACATCCCGCTAAAAAGCTGATTTTTTTTCCAAAATACATGAATTAAACGTACAACTGAAGGCGGAAATCGGCGATAAGAATAAGAAACTCAATTCATTTTTCTTTAAAACAGTCCAGGTCCAAAGATCATAGATCAATTTCTTCCAACTTAAATTTGCAAAAGAATTGAAGCTTCTATTTCGAAATATAGCTTTTTACGTGTTATCTTATGCGAAATGGAAATTATTCCCTGGAGTCGAACCCGAGACTTTTTTCTGAGATTTGCAAATTTTTACGTTGGGGGTATACCATAACCTACCTACAGTCAAAATTTCATACTCATAATTCATATGGAAGTGTCCAAAATGTATTAGCTATTGGGACACAGCATACATACATATATACATACAGATCAAGTTATTATAAAAGTTGTATAATATCTATAAATGCGATCTAGTTATTTTTTGCTTTCCAAATAGTTACCCTACAAGCATGTCTGATATATTTTTGACTTATGAACTTTCATGTTGTCGGATTAGGATAATTTGTGCCTCTGGAGTTGATTGACCATAGTGTAGTAATTGCCGCAAGGCCCTTTGAGTTAGTCTTGCAATAAGGGAAAGCCTTGCAATTTACATTAAACATTTTTGTGATAAGTATTAGTGGGAGTTGGAATTATTTCTCTTTCTAGGTATTCATGTAGTATTTATCATATTGATGACCAGGCATTTAAATCCAACCTCTCCTTGTAGGACTGGGAATTTCCAAATTAACACAATTTCATTTAAAAATTCATAGCTTCGTTTATTTTTACCATATTTTAAAAGTTTTAAATCAATGATTCTTGTATTTTTCTAATGTGTGGTAGTGCCTGAAGCATTCTCCTTTATGCAGTATAACCTTGCAGAAAGAGCAGATGTACCTCATTTCTTTCCTCAATTTTTTAGCTACGCACACTGATGCATTCTTGGTGGATATTTCTTTTTTCCTTTGCTCACTGTCTTCTCAGACCTGATATCATACATGGTGATTCTTTCGAAGGGCTCGTTGAGATGGGTTTTCTTCTTCCTTTAACGCATCACCACTCGAGGACTCATTTTTCTCCGTCGAACTTCGTATTTAAGGTAGCTGGATGGGTTAAAATTTGTGTAGACTCTAAATGAATCAACAAGGGCACATTTTATTAGCCATAGCACAACTTTTTTGTTCATTTTATATCTTTTCTCAAATTCCATTAGAATGACAGGTACATATCTGCCCTATCAACTTCCTTCATGTGCTTATTATATTTTATAATGCATATGGGCTTCTTTTCTTTGTCTCCAGTCCATCTATTCATTTTTGTTTTACCCATGCTGACATCATATATAGTTTTAATCATTCCTACTTCTCTTTTGCCCTTACTTACAACTAGTGACACTTCACCTTTGCTAAAACGTGTATGTTAGCCTTATTTCATTTTTAAATGCAATAGGAAGGCCCCTATTAGTCCTAATCGTACTGAAAACTTATTTTTTTCTTGAGAAGCTTTACTGCTTTTGTACACTATTATAGTAATTGTCCTGATATACATGGTACCAGAGATTTAAGCATGCCTCCAAAAGGGAAAATATATTTCCTTAAATTTTTTACATTCTGCTGCATAAATTTCCAAGTTGAATATACGAGGTGCTACCCAAAAGTTCCCGGAAGTTCAACGTCACGTGGGAACCGGTTGTAGTACAGACTAGTGGCGCTCGGTAGCGCGGCATGTATCCTTTGTGAACCAGTGTGCGACGTAGCTTCGCGCTGAATGCACACATTCTTTTGTTCTACGCGTTTTTATAACGTCGTGTTTGTGTCGTTTTGCGATTTTTTTTTGAAATGGTGGACGTGAAGGAGCAGCGTGTGTGCATGAAGTTTTGCTTCAAACTTGGCAAGAGTGCGGTGGAAACTCACAAAATGCTTAAACAAGCATTTGGTGATGACGCTTTGGGTCAGACACAAACCTACAACTGGTTTAAAAATGGCCGAACGTCAGTTGATGATGACACGTTCTGGACGACCTTCAATCGGCACAATGCCAGAAGATGTTGAAAAAGTGCGTGAGGCTATCCTTGAGGACCGTAGGCGAACGATACATGACGTTTGCAACATTGTGGGACAGTCATACGGGACATGCCAGCTCATTTTGTCAGGCGAACTCAACATGAGGTGGATTGCTGCAAAATTTGTGACGACCAGAAGCAACATCGGCTGGAAGTCTGCATGGAACTCAAGGAGCAGGTCAGAAATGACCCAGACTTCCTTTCTAAGGTCGTAACTGGTGACGAAAGTTGGGTTTATCGGTACGACCCTGAAAGAAAACAGTAATCGTCCCAGTGGAAGAGTCCATGTTCACTCCGACCGAAGAAAGCGCAGCAAGTCAAAAGCAATGTTAAGTGAGTGCTGATCTGCTTTTTCGACATTGACGGGATTATCCACAAGGAATTCTTCCCTCCAGGTCAGACCGTCAATGCGAAGTTTTACTGCGACGTCCTGAGGCGGCTTAGGGAGGACATGAGGCGAAAGCGGCCAGAGAAATGGTGCAGGAACAGCTGGGTGCTCCATCATGACAATGCGCCCGTGCACACTGCTCTGGCTGTGCAGCAGTTTTTGGCCTCCAAAAACATGGCGGCCATCCCCCACCCCCCTTACTTGCCTGATTTAGCCCCCTGTAACTTCTTCCTCTTCCCCAAGATGAAAATCAATTTGAAGAGGCGAAGATTTGACACTGTATAGGAGATCCAGGCGGAATCGCAGGAGGTGCTGCAGATGTTGACACAAAAGGACTTCCAGGACAGCTTCTGATCATGGCAGAAACGTTGGGATTGTTGTGTACGCTCCCAAGAGGACTACTTTGAAGGGGACGGTGGCGATTAGGACTTAGGACAAGTCTACCTTTTTTTCAGATACATTTCGGGAACTTTTGGGTAGCACCTCGTATATCTTGTTTTCACTTTCGCATAGCATCCAAAATAATAGTCCTTATTTCACCAATTTTTCTTTATTATATGTTCTAAACCTAAGCCTACCCCTGCATTGTATAGTTCCTGTTTGGGCTTATAAATGGTTTGAGATTTTTCTAATAGGTATGTTAAATTGGCCTTATTTTTTAAACAATCTATCTGTTGTGTCCATCACCAGTTCATTGTCATTAAAATGACAAGTATTCCAAATCTGTTCAAATCTATTTCTACTCATTACATTTTTTTAAATTGGTGTCTCAATAAAAGAATCTGTGCTCCAATACTCTCTGATCATATCTTTTCTAACATTCCCCATTAATATTATTATAGATAAATATCTTTTCATTTCTACGATGGTAGCATCTGACCACTTCCTGGTTTTAGGCAATTATTTATATTTACTTGAATTTTGCCTACAGTACAAATTTGTATCATAGCACATTCTCTTGAACAGATAGTCACCAAGAAAAAGGCTCACTAATTTGGAAATACTTTTGCAGTTATCTGACATTTATATGACACTTTCCATGCCCTGAAACTCTTCTAATGCTCTACATATACTATATATCTTTTTCAATGTGTCAAATCTTCAATCCACTGGGACAAAACATCACTACAAAAATCAACTAAAATTGAACACCACTGGTCCCTGCCATGGTTAAGGGCTTGACCTAAAAATTAAATATTAAAATTTATTAATGATCAATCTCATTAGGTAAGTGTAAATATGTTATATTGATTGATTATGCAAAAGAGCATTCCACAGATTATATTCACTAACCTGAAATGCAGGGGCAGATACAGGGCTAGGCAACCTAGGCAGTATTTAGTGGCCCATAACTTGGCCTTTCATAGTCTGTCTTGGAAATCGTTTCCACCTCCCTCCCTCCCTCACCTCTCTCCCTTTCTATCTCTCCCCATCTTGTATTAAAAGCATTCAAAGCACGTTTATACTCATAAGGATTGAAATGACAATATGATATCGAGTTCTAACAATGGAATAGGTAGTTAAGGTAACATCCCATTAAAAATGGCAAGATTTCCTCAAACTGTGTGAATTTAACGTTTAAATTGAGCGATTTCGAACTGTAGGCAGAAAAAAGATGAAAAGAATATGAAACTTTGTAATGTTTTCTTCAAAATGGTTTATATCTAAAGATTGTAGTTCAATTCTCTAATTTTAATCTAAAAAAGAATGAAAGCCTGCACGTCGAAATGTCCATTTTTACATGTTACCTTATGGGAAATGGAAATTATCCCCTGGAGTCGAACCTGGGTCTTTGATCTCGAGTTCGAGACATTAAAATGTTTTGTTATTATATCATAATGCTATCCTGAAAATTTCACCAAATTTGGTTCAGTCGTTTGCAAGATATTAAGCTTCAAAAATCATTACACACAAAGTGACATTGTCTTTTATATACCTAGTTTGGATGTCAAAATTTCCAAACTGAGAAAATTTATATAACTTAAACTTCAAACAGTTGCGTATATTCTTCCATGAAAGAGTATATTCAATATAATAATTTACGAATGTTGTTTACTTTGTTTGCTAAGAAAATAATTTTCCACACCTTCCTTCTCTCTCCCTCTCTCTCTCTGTCATATTAAAAGCATTCAAAGAATGTTTACACCCATAGGGATTGAAATAACAATATGATATCAAGGTCTAACAATGGAATTGATAGGCAAGGCAACATCCCGTTAATATGGCAAGATTTCCTCAATCTGTATGAATTAAACGTTAAAATTGAACAATTTTGAACTGAATGCAGAAAAAGATGAACAGAATAAGAAACTATATAACGTTTTCTTCAAAATGGTTCATATACGAAGATTGTAGGTCATTTCTTACTAATTTTAATCTAAAAAAGAATTAAAATCTGCTCGTCAAAAATCCGATTTTTACGTGTTGGTATATGGGAAATGGAAATGTCTTCCTTGAAGTCGAGCCCAGGACTTTTTTGAGATTTTTTTCGTTGCCACCTTAAAATATGTTAATCGAGCAACCCTTCTAAATTTAGAGCTTCTATCTCGATTATTTCTCGAGTTATTCGCATTTTTATAGCGAGCGTTGTTCTGTGACAAATAAATAAATATGAAGGGAAGTTAAGTAAAAGTGTGTAATACTTAAACAAACAAATAAATAAACAAATAATTAAATAAATATGAAGGGAAGTTAAGTAAAGGTGTGTAAAATATGGAATTGACTGTGTTAAATTATACCGATGATTTTTTCATCATGGCTTCACGGGCTGCATAAAACGCACTCGGGGGCTGCATGAGGCTTGCAGGCTGTAGGTTGCTGACCCCTGGTCTGTTTAATCATTTGCTTCTCTCCTATTCTTCGTAGTACTTCCTCATTTTTCACCTTATCTTTCCATTTTATCTTCAGCATTTTCCTCCATGTCCACATTTCGAAGCTATCTAAATATTTAATGTCATTTTTCCTTAGCATCCATGTTTCTGCCCCATACAAATCTATACTCCATACATAGCATTTTATCAACTTCTTGTGGATATCCTTCTTATATTCCCCGTTAGTAGGAGTTTCTTTCTTCTGAAAACGGCTTTTGCTTTCGTTAATATATTCTTGATTTCATCGGTACATTTGCTTCTCTCATTATGATGCTTCCAAGGTATTCATAGTGTGAAAGTTGTTCTAATGGTTTTCCTCCAATACTTATGTTCAAATTTTCTCCTTCTTTACTTGATATTCGCATAACCTTGGATATTTCTGTATTAATTTCCATACCGTATTTTCTACCTGTTATCACTAGTCTATTTATCATTTTCTGGAGTTCCTTTTCCTTTCTTGCTAGAAGTACTTGATCATCCGTGTATTTCACTGTTCTTATAATCCTTCCTCCGATTTTGAAATCTCCTGTGCCTTCTAACACTTCCTGCATTAGCCTCTCTCCATATATATTGAATAGGATCGGCAATAGACAACAGCCCTGTCATACTCCTCTACCGATCTTTACTCCGTCGGTGTCTCCATTCTCCAACCTGACCTTTACAACTTGATTCACATACGTATGCGTAAGTTACCTTCGACAAATGTTTTCCTCAAGGCAGTCCCCTCCCGGAGATTCAATTGGGGGACTATTTTACCTCTGGAATGTTTTACCTCGAGAGAACTCATATTGTTCAACCATATAATCATTACTAGTGAATTGTAATGTGGTAGTTTCCCTCTTGCTTTCCACATCGCACTAATGTAGCCATTCAAATCGTCCCGATTACGCCTACAGCTCTGTTGGATGTAGACCCAGCCAACATAATTTGTTTTCGGCTCTATACCATACTGACAGTACTGCTGCCTACTGCCAAGCACCGATGATAGTAAAACCTCCATTTGCAGGGATCAAACCTGGGAACTTTGTAACGGGAAGCCGACATGCTAACAACTACATCACCAGTGCATTGCTTATAGTTTAGAAAATACAGTAACAGTTAAATTTCCCAAAAAACATTAAAGAAGATAAATACCAAAACATGGAAATTTCCATGATCGGCCACCAACGTGTTAATATAGAAAGGCAGGGCTGCCATTTTTGTGGATTTTTTTAAATGAAAAACAGACATTTTGATGATTCATGGATATTCATAAGGAAAAATTCAGTAGTTATCTTAGAGGTTCACGTAAAAAATACATGGACTACTAAGAAATTCAGAGATTATTAATATTTCTATACAAATAATACCAATCCTGTAAATAATATACATTTGATGAAATTGTTCTGCAAGTACGTACATATCTTAATATATATAATGAAGCGTGAAAACTCGCTACTTATTGTGAGATTGAATGCAAAAACTAGCTTTTGAACTGGATCAGAAACCTATGGCATATTTATATTTTTACTTTCTGCATACTTAGTATAGGAGAAAGTATTGTACTCATGAAAAGAAAACGAATTCGAGATTTCAACGGGAATACTCGTTTTGAGGTCCCCTGAGTACCTTTCAACTATTTTCACGATGTGTGTGACAAAATTTTGTGGGGCGCTCTAACTCAAAAACTAATAATCAGATCAGCGCAAGACTTTATACTTAAGACTTTTATTAGCAACTGAAGATCTGAAAAGGTTTTGGTTGAAACAGCACACCCAGAAGTGGAGGTTTATTCTTGTCGTTTTTCCTTTTTTCCAAATGTCGCCTTTAAAACTCAATTTACATAAATATTTGTTATTATAAAAGTTGTAGACAATGTAATTATCTACAATTTTTGTTTGAAACATTTTTTGTAAAACTGATAGTTTAAGAGATATTATGATTTTTCGTCTAAATTTATGTTAAATACATCACTAAGTTATACTATTGTTTCCATTGCTATGATAAAGTTTTCTAATTGTTGATCGCAATGCGTAGAAATTTTTAAATTTTGTCCAATTTTGTTGAGCCATTATATTGATATCATTAAAAGTGAAAATTATTTTATTTAATAGATTTCCTAATATAAGGCCTGTCCTGTAAACTTGGTCTATGGTTACTTATTGTTTTCACTGCATTTGTGCTATTTACTGTATATTAAAAACTTGAATACATTTTTTAAAACTTTCTATGCTAATACAGTTGATTCGTAATGTAGGATAAATTTAAAATTTATAAATAAGCATGTTTAAATTTAAGGTACAGGGCTATGCATACAGTTTTACAACTGTACGTATTTTACTTAAAATATGTGATGCAGATGATGAAAATATTGAAAGCATACATTTGTACATTTTGCATCAAAAAACCAAGATATTACTTATTACTGGATTTTACAGGATATTTTGATGTCGGTAACAGGATTTAGAAAAAAAATGGTGACAGCCTTGTAGTAGGGTATTAGGGGAAGGCAGGGGAATGCCGACCACTTAAGCAAAAATGACTGTATCATGAAGAGTATTAACTTAAAATTAGTTTTTTTAATGCAGTATGTTCAGGAAAAAGATCTTACTTTTATTGAATTTATTACATTTATGATATTTTTAAAATTGACATTGCCAAATATAATAAAGGAAAATTTGTGTTTGATCAGTATTCCCCATCCAGTTAGGGTAATACCAATCAACTAATGGGCAATACCGATCATTACATGTTTTATGCTGTACTGAAAATTAGCTGTTCAAGCACAAAAGCCTTGGAGTGTACCCCATCTGCTACATAAAGCATGGACCCAATGACCACATGACACACAGTGCTACCACATCTGTATTGATTTCCACTTCACCACACACCAAGCAATTTTCAACATTTTCAGCATCGGTTATGTCATCATCTGAATTGTCATCACACAGATTGTCTACCAGTCATCCTCTTCTTCCTCAGACGAACCTTAAAAAGTGATGTTGGGATGACAGGTTTTCTTCTTACTCAGCTTCATTATTTTCTTCTTTTTGGTGGTTGCTTTTCCTTCTATAATCTTTGCCTTTTTCAGGGCTCTTTTTTCTTTGGCTTCATTCAAGCATTGTTTTTTTCTCTTTGTTTCTTCTAAGCACTCTTACTGAGGGATTGAGGTCAACATTTTGGAATGCAATTTCTTTCAACCTGGTGCAGTTTGTTGTACCAGTTTGCCGACTTGGGTCATATGTGAAACATCCAAAATGGTCATGGTAGCATTTGAAGGTCCAGCGACAGGTTCATTGTTACTGATAGGACATATTGACCATTGATGGATATCAGAAGCTTGATCTCATTGCACATTTTCATCAGCTGGTGAATCAGGCACAGGTTCTTCATTTGACTCTGAGCCTGCAACCACCACCATGGTAGTACTAGCCGGCAGAAAATTCTTCATAACTGGAAACTGACTGGTCGAAGTGAAAAAATACCAGTTTTTCGAAAACCTGATATGGCCTTCTCCATGATCGCTACCTTCAAGAATGCACTACTAAACAAGGATGACATTTAACATTGAGACAAATGTGGGGTAATACTGATCACACTGATCGACACTACCCCAACCGTGGGTCTTTGTTAAAATCAGCCACCAATACTTTTGAGGTTATGAACTGATTTCAAAACTATGCTCATTCATGTGGTAGATCCTACAGTTAAGCATGGTATATAAGTGAAAAGCATTGAGTTTCTAAAAATTTGACTTATATTGATTTGAATGAATGTCGACAGTTACATAAAATATACTGAAATACATAAATCAGTGATAACTACAAATAAAGTGACATCACAGGTGATATCTCACTTTGTGTGAGGTTACTGGGTTTGTTGACATGGCAGCAGCAATCAATCACTTGCCTTCCCTCTGCCTTTGCCTTTACAACGATGATTGATATTACCCACTGATCGGCATTCCCCCGCCTTCCCCTACTACCAATTTATGTTACTCTGTTCCTTTGTTTGGGATTAAGGGCGCTCTCAACAAGTTTTTTTTAAAGAAATTAGATTTAATCCGCAATGTTCATAGTGGTAGAGATGCAGCATCGAAAGTCGTCCGGTCTGTATTTCATCAGAAATACTTTAATTGATCACGCGTGGTATTCCTGGAATCATTGGAGTTAACAAAACGTAAATATTTTAAATCTAGGGTGTGATTCATCGTTTTTAAGGCACGTTTTTAAAAAGAAAAATAGTTTATTGGGCATGGTTGGTCTATTAGTGTGGACATGGCAGGGTTTATGCCGCTCGAAGTATTTCGATGAAATTTTTTATTTACATAGAAGTTGAAGATGGATATGCAATAATTTCCTATGTATATATACAGGGCCGAGCCAAGATATTTCGTATTTTTACTAAGTAATTTATTTTGATAGGTTTTCATTTTTGTCAAATTTTGGCGCCCCTCTTGGAGAGGCCCCTGAGGCGGTTGCCTCGCCGCCTCACCCATCGGCACGGCCCTGTATATATATATATATGGTTCCTAATTTTCAGATAAAGCAATCATAAATCTTTTCTAGCATCTATAATATAGATTCTATATCATACCACTTGAAAGTTGTATAGCTTAGGATTCTATTGAAATGCGAGACATGAATCGTCCATCTGTCCCATGACACTTAGCCAAGGCTACAGGAAATACCATCTTCAATTTAAACCACGTAATACTATGAAATAATTCAGTATTTAGGAATATTTTAAAAATCCGTGAGGTAATGCCGAATTTGATTCTCGTGACTCGGTCAGGGCTGCCATTAAAAACAAAGATCAAAATTTCAATTTATGAACATCCCGTAATAATGACGCATAATTTATACTACGAAATTACACGAAAAAGTATATTCCCAAGTAAATTCCCTCCGGAAGGGTGGTTTTTGTGACAAGATGTTGACGACGCCACTCGGAACGTAAATCGAACGAGTGCGCAGTTTCGTAAACTAGAGCATAGCAATTGCAATGAAATTAAAAAAATACGGTCACTGTTACCTTGGTTACGAACGCTCTTGTATCATACCGGAAGACGGACGTATTAGCACTCGGGTCGGTCGGCGTAAGGGGGGGAATTAGATGCGCCACACATAGGTCGACAGTCATCTGTTCTTTTTTTACGCCGTGAGCCGTTTAAGTTTGGCTCCCCGTTCACCCCTTCCATCACCTCCCATGTCCTTTCACAGTAAAAAATGGGTCCGACAGCTCTCTCGATCTCTCCCCTCGACACCATTTCGTGGGAATTTACGTAATTTGAGGGTTAATAAAGATTCGTGGTCCCAGCTCTTCAGTCATCTGTTTCATTCCCTCGAAGGCACACCCGGCGTCGTGTGCTCTCGAATAACCGGGCTCCGGCCGACGCCAATGTGGTGGTACTAGTTTCTGTGAAGTTTGAGAAAATGGAGTTTATCTTCCTGTTTAAGTTAAGTTGGAATTCGATCGCATTTCAATTTAATGTTCGTTGCCAAAGCTGTTGATGTACTTAAGTAAATTGAGCACTTTCGGTTGTTCAGATGTGTTTTAAGTTTCGAAAAAGTGATCGACAAGTGCGTAGATAAAGAAAATTGAGAAATCGCGATATTGTTTGGGAGAAATGACAGCGAAAATGTAATTTTCGGTAATGTTATCTTGCAAAAATCCAATGTTTTAAAACTTTTGTCAGGTTTTTTAACTTTTTGTTTTCTGTTTTAGTGGTGACAGTGAATATTTAACTGCCCGCAGTTAGCGTAGAAAATATTAAACAATCTATAAAAATTTGGATAATCTGTAAATTATGATGGTAGTGACATTAAATTGGCATTCATTGGATATGAATTGCAGTGGTGTGAAATTTCTAAAGTTTAAGAACAGTCTTTTTGCAAAGCTGCTCTTTGGTAAAAGGAGTAAAAAAATTCAGTAATATTTATTACAAGCTGCATAGTTATTAAATTCATCATTTACCATTGAATTTTTACTTTAGATTATTAATATATTGCTCCTTGTTTGGAGTGAAAATTTGTAAGTCATTTGACAATATAATTTTTTCCAACAGGCACTTCCTGTTTGTATGGCTCAAAAACGTGAGCTGAAAGCTCGGCTCCAGAATGCAACTAAACTTCGTCTCCAAGGACTGGAACAGTTCAACTGGCGGCGCAGGAAGTGGTGGGGTACTGCCCATGCTCGCTGGAAGGAGCTTGCAGCGAAGCTCGCCCCTTGGCGTGGCAGCCTCAAACAGATAGAGGGGCGTCACGGGACAGGAGTTCTTTCGTATTTTTTATTCCTCCGTTGGCTAGTCTTCCTCAACTTAGCAATTTTCACTCTAGTCTTTAGTCTTGTAGTCCTGCCAACCATTATCCTAGACAAGAATTACGAAAAGGATGAGGATGATCTTACTACTGGTCCAGATAGTGATAAGTGTCGCCCATCTAATCAGAATGACACTTCCATCGATGCCATGGTAGACTGCTGTTTTAAAACTTACCTTTCAAGTCCTCCAGACAGTGGAGGTAAAACGATAATAGACATTATCCAGGGTACCGGCTGGATGGAAAGAACTCTAGCATTTTATGGGATATACAGTACTCCAGATGGATATGACCTTCCTCTTGCCTATGTGGCAGCCACCTTAGCTTATTTCTTAGTCTCATTAGCAGCCATAGTAAAATCTGCAGCAGCCGGTTTCAAAGAGAGGCTCGTCGAGGGAGAAGGGGGACGAGCTCACAGGTACTGTCACCTAGTTTTCTCAGGATGGGATTTCTGCATAGACAATGAAACTGCCGCAGCAACCAAACACAGGGCGTTATACAACGAGATGAGGGCATGTTTGAGGTCAGAGAAAATGGAAGAGGAGAGGAAAAATCGCACAAGGAGGGAAAGGCTGAACCTCGGCTTGATTCGACTCTCAATAAATGTATTTGTATTTACTGTGCTTGGAGCTCTGGGTTATTTGATTTACTGGGTGTTTGACTTCAGCCAGAATATATTGGCTGAGACGCACTTGGATGCTCCGAAGACTCTCCCTACCTTACAGCTAGAACCGGTAGAACTACCAATCTTGACGGATGCCTTGTATCGTATGCTCCTCGAATTTCTGCCATACATGACCATTTTGCTACTTAACTTTACCGTACCTTTCCTCTTCACCTTCTTGGTCGTGTTCGAACGATACAGTCCTCTCGTCACCGTTAGGGTCACGCTATTACGTACCGTATTCCTTCGCCTGTCATCCCTCGGTGTACTGCTTGCCTCATTCTATGGTCTAGTAACATGCAGCCGCGAGCAGGGTAACAGCACCTACCCCACAGGAAATATGACAGAGTGTCACAAGCCAGCATGCGGCTCTCGGAAGTGCTGGGAGACGTTTGTCGGGCAGCAGTTCTATAAGTTGGTCATACTGGATTTCTCAGTACATGTTGCTATGACCTTCTGTTTCCACGTGCCGAGGGCGCTGCTTGCAAAACGGTGTCTGTCCGAGAGAAGTGAAGATGGGGAAGGCAGGGAGAGGAGGGGTGGGCCAGGGTGTTTTATCAGGTTCCTCATTACTCCACCCGAGTTCGACCTCCCTCACCATGTCTTGGATGCCGTTTACAGCCAGACGCTCTGTTGGCTGGGATCTTTCTACTGCCCTCTTCTGCCCCTCCTTTCCACCATCACTTCCATATTGTCTTTCTACGTGAGGCGCGTAGACTGCCGGGCATCGCGTGCACCATCTTCCCTCTCCTCCTCTCTCGCACCTCTGCATAGAGCATCGCGCACTCATTCTCTCTTCATGGCGGTGCTCCTGCTTTCGCTAGTGGCATCAGCAGTTCCAATTGGGTATGCTCTTGCGGAGGCTCCACCATCTCTCTCTTGTGGACCATTTAGGGGTCGTCCAACTGTTTGGTCTACCGTTTCCAAGGCTGCTACGGAAAGGCTGCCATCTTGGCTGAGAACCTTCGTCTCTGGGCTCATCACTCCAACTTTTGCCGTCCCAGCATTTGCTGTTCTAGCACTAGCTCTCTGCTATTTCCATGTAAGTGTTCTCATTACCACTATTTTTAAACTATGCACAGATTCGCTGTGTTAGATTCACTATTATGTAGATTCACTTATTTTCCTTAACCAAAATAAGATAGAAATATTTCATTTCATTATAATAAGTAGCAATATTGGTATGACGAAAATGGCATTGAATGAAAATTGTTGCAAAAGTGAGGGGTTGAAGATTTATTTTTTAAAGCATTTTAAATATTTGTTTATAAATACTAGTCTTGTTTAAATATTGATAATATCTTTCTCATTGACTAATGAACTGCAAAATTTAATACTGTATTGTGTTATAGAAATGCAAAATTTTGAAAATAAAATAATGTGATATTTTGTTTACAGTGACTGCAAGTGTCACCCAAACCCATAACTGTGCCCTATTCATTATCATTGCCAGCTTTCTTCTTATTTCAGAATAAGCACTCAAGTATCAAAAAGTGCAAAATTAAGTATTTGTCATTGATGTCTTCAATAACCATAACAAAGAAATAATGCCATATATGTTCTTTATGCTTTCAGATAATCACCTTTGAAGATGGTTGTATTACAGCAGCAATGCATATCTGGTTTTTATAACATTGTTTTGGCTATTGGAAATACCTAAGACAAATACTTAATTTTTAATTTTTGACACTTCAATGCTTATTCTGGAATTTGTTTTCAGCCATAAGATGAGGTTGATAGTTCTCTAATGAGTTTATTATGGTTCTCTAGCCTAATTAGCTATATGCATTTTACTGCCTGCATACCAAAATCAAGAAACATGGTAGTAGACATAAAATTGATTAAGGAATCCAAAACATATTATATTTACCCAAAATTCACAAAATAAAAACCCTGAAAAACAAATCAGCTTCTACATAAAAGCTGATTAAGGGAACACAACTGTAATATTAGGCAAAAGACAATTGTTTGAAAATACACAACAATTACTCTTAAAAGGAACATGCATTGATATAAACCAAACCTCCTAAATATGATGATAGGGCAAATAAAGGACACTTGTACTCTCGTGGACAGAAAACTTGATCTCAAACTCAGTATATCTAATTCTTCCAAACCAAAAATGTACTTCCTGCCCAAAATACTAAAAAAAAATCATAATTAAATAGAGCCCATTACTTCAGTCTTAATCTCCTTTACTTAATTTTTTTGAAATCGCCTATTCATGAACCTTAAATTCAGCAACAAAAACTTTAGTTAAAAATTCTTATCAATTCATCAGAAAATTGACTTATTATTTTAAAAAAACAATGGAATACTCATCCCCTTTGATGTCTCTTATTCCCCAGCATACCACTTTAGATTTATTAGAACATTGCAATCTCCACAAAAACCACGAAAGAATATTACTCTCTTGCCTACCTCTGCATGGCACAAACATTACCAAATCAACTACCAAATGTCGCTATTTTTATCAAATTTTTTCATGAACTACTCTGAAAAATTCAAATACTTCCCAGCACATGGATTAGGTATGTCACATTAAACAACATAAAAGACTTTATACATGATTTAAACAGCCAATGTTCCACACTCAAACTCACTCACAGGGTAGAAAACAATACTCATAACAGAGGAAGACAACAAAATAGAATTTGACATTTGCAAAATAAACCTGCACACAACAGCAGTTACAGCCATACTAATTCAGTTCACTGTTTGAGACTAATATGGCAGCCTTCCACAGCATGATACACAGACTGACTAATCCAGTTAGCTTTGACGAAGAACACAATAAAATTAAACTGGTAGATTCAAGATAATTACTTAATAACCAATTCAGTGTGTAATCACTCCCATTACAATGGTTTAAGATGCTAATGACATATTTTTCTTGACATTTCAGGCTGTATCAACTGCTAATCGAGATATGGTGAATGTTCTAAGGCGTCAGCTGGTCCTCGAAGGACATGACAAGCAATTTCTGCTCAACAGATTGAGTGCATTTGTGAAGCAACACCAACAGCAGCAGTTGCAGCAGCAACATCAGCAGCACCAACAACACCTCAAAGAAACAGGTGCAGAGAGTAGTGGTGCTTCAGCTGGTCACTCTTCGAATCCATGAGTGGGACAATTGTGATGTAAGAGCCGTGTGAGCACATGCAGAGTGAATGTTAAATAGGAATGGATCGGAGAGATCAAGGAAATTAATCTTACCAGGTTCAGACTTTCCTCTACACACTCCGAAAAAAGAAGCTTTTGGAGATTCATAAAGTTTTGCCTGGAGACTTTGCAAGATTTAAAAAAATCTATAATCTCCACTGCCATGATGCATTTTTGAGGGTTGGCTGTGGTGCTTGTCAATACGATTCACAGTGATTCAAAGAATTCGTCCCAGAGAGATGTTCATTCACAAATTTTTCTACTGGTGTAAAAGTTGTCGTCTTGGCCTGTTTCAATTTTATAAGAGCTTTTATTTGAATTCATAAAAAACATTTGTACATTTTTCATCTTTTACTGCCTGGTTGAAGTGGGAATGTCTGCTGAATCGCTAAAATATTTGCAGATGGTCGAATTTTGAAAATGTACAAATAGGAAATGGATCTTTAAAAAAAGAAAAATTGCTAAAGTATTAAGTGTGTTATTGTTGACAAATGGAGTGAAAGCATTTAAAACTGTGACTGTTGAGTGTTGTTTTTTTATAAGCCAAAGTCTGTACAGATATTGAAAAAGATAACATGTTAAGTGCATTCTCGGTATGGCCAAGGTATAGCACAAAGTAGATTACTGTAGTAATTTATCGAAACCAATCAATACTTGTGCCATATTAATGTTGTATAATGTGACTGATCCTTAACTGATAATTTGTTTATTTATACTCTCTGGTCTTTCTGCATGCATTTTTAGATCTCAAGTGTAGCTACGTATATATAGAGATGTTTTGCAAGTGCTGTTGTTTTTACCATTTTTTTAGTCTCGAACCGTGTTATCTTTGGAGAAGCTTTTATTTATTACACAAAAGTTTTGACTTGTCCTAAGAAAGAATCATTCCACTGGAGTTAATCGACTCAATTAAATCCTTGTGCGATTGTGGTATAGATGGATGTAATTATGTGCAAATGCAACAAAAGTGTTAATTTTTATATAGATTACTTGTTTGCTAAATTATAGCTTATAATAGGCATAAGAATATATATATTTAATGGACTGAAAGCAGAAATTATACTCTTGATAGACAAACATGCATTTATTTAATTCCATTAGGCAACTAAAGTATAGCATAGGATTATGCTACAAATACTTTTCAGACTGGGCGCCAATGCATCCCTAAATAAACCCAAAGAATTTTCAAAGCTTTCATTGATACCAAGCCTTTTGAAAATCAGTCTACTGTTTTAATTGTATATGGTATGACTGACAGTTTTGTTTATGTATTGTACTTCATGTAAAACTACTAGATGAAAGACTAGTGGAAGAGCTGAAAATATAACTGTTGGAAAAACGGTCTTTTCCTGTCATTTACCCATTTATAATGTACACATGTAAATATGGAAAGGAAAAAAGAAAATGATTTTCATGATAAAATATTATAAGTATGCTGGAATATTTTAAGATAATTTTTATTTTGACCCATTTCATTTTTCTTGAACATGAAGAAAGCATTTGAGTACTCTTGATTGTTGAATTTAGCTACACAAGTATACAATATCAGCTTATTTGTACATTGTTTTGGAGATTTATGTAACATACAAGAATTGGATTCAGTTAATAGAGCTTTCTCTATGTATTGATTCAGAAAGTGGAAAACATTCAGTCAGTTGCTGATTGGAGTGTAGAAACTAGATTTTCACCTTGGAAATTTTAAATAGATAGGAGTTAAAAATTTACTTGGAGTTATCACAAGTAAACAAAACTAAGAGAAGTAGAAGGAAAATATTTCAGAAAACCTATGATGCAATTGTCAAGTCCAGAGGCATAGCAGACATGTAGCGAGCCGGTGCAATACACCAGAGCCCCCAGCCAAAGGGGTGCCCCGAATACCCTGACATCTTATATCTTTCATGATAAAATTAATGATAGTGACCTTAAATTCGAATTTTGCACGGGCCCTATAAGTTTGCTAGGCCACTGGTCAAGTCCCAATTAAATCAGATGTAATGAAATTAACAAAGAAGTCATATTTCAAAATAAGTCAAAATCATTATGTTTTAAATTTGCTATGTTCAAGATTTTCTTCAACAAACCAACCCAACACTTGCTGTTATTATTAAATGTATATAAAAAGTGTATTGTATTTAAACAGTGCCATGTATATTTTGTAACATTGTTTTTCAAGTTGACTGACAATGTGCTAGTTCCCAAAATTATTTGGCCCATGCTCAGTATTAGTGTGACAAAATAAAGATTGCAAAATCTGATCTTAAATTATGTGATGTTGGTGCAAAAACAATTTTTTGTTCATAGGGATAAAATATACCTGCATACCATACAAAGGAAGATAACTTAAATAAAAACGCCATTTACTGAGGCCTTCTTGAATGCAAATGAGAAATTCAGGATCACAGGTAATTTTTTCTTCTAGTAATTATATCATTCCAGGTCCTTACAATGGTGATTCAGTCTTTCATTTTGCCACCTGAAAATGAAAATATGTATGGGTGCTACAAAGCAAGAAACTTGGAAAATTTATAGATCAAGTAAAAGATTTTATTTTTTTGGGCAACTGTTCATAACTTCTCTATTGCATTGAGCATGCTTATTCTTCTTCATTGCTGCAATAAATCATTGAGACAATTGAAGTAATACACCATAACAATTCATAGTTTCTTGTTTTAAGTATTATCGATTACATTTATAAAATTCTAGATAAGGGTTGCATCTTTATGATTATTACTTCAATTCAAATAAGCTTGTCTTGCAGAAGGAGAGAGATTTTGCCAATGATTTCATTTCTTGAAACAATTGTTTTAGGTTTTCTTTGGACCTCTAAAAGTCATACTTGTATCAAAGAGATATGCTTAACATCAGACAACCTGAGGACTGCATTTTAGCCAAAAGCACATCTGGTTTTTTATAACCTGGTTATGGTTATTGGAGACACTAGATAGGTACTATTTCTTTTATTATTAATTGTTCATTTTATGAATTTGGTTTGGCCTAAAGATAAACTCAATAATTCTCTATTAGAATTTGATCAGACAGAGTTGCTAAGAACTATTATTAATGTAGCTATTCATGGTTCTGCATTGCATGAATGACAAAATGAAGATACTTTGAAAAGTATAAAAACTTCGGATGAGTTTACTGAAGAAATAAAATCGGCTTTAATTTGAGTCAAAATACTGTTTATGTTCATTCACTTCCTAATTGCAGTTTAGTATGTACAATGTGTCCGTAAAGTCATGATGCGGTTACAAATGGTTATAATGTTGCAACCAAACAATGTAGAAACACAAAAGAGGCGCCAAATGAAAGAGCAACTGTCGTGGTTTTGTCCCTGTATGTTGCTCATGGGCAGTGGAAGTAGTCAAGGTTACGCCATGGTCAATCGCCACGGTGTCAGTTATGATGCTGTCAGTGCAAAGAAAGGTGCAGTGCGTATTATGGCTCGCAAAATTTGAGTCTGTGATTCATATGCAATGTGAATATCATCGTGTGTTTAATGAAGAACCACCACACAAGAATAATATTCACATACAGGGACAAAACTATGGCAGTTGTTTTTTCATTTGGCGCCTCTTTCGTGTTTCTACATTGGTTGCAAAATTATAGCCATTTGTAACCGCACCATGACTTTACGGACACACTGTACAATATATGTATATAGAATATAAAAGAATGAGAGCAGAAGTGAAGGAATGAGAGAAATATTAATTAAATTAAAACCCAAATCTAGTCTTAAATATTAAATTAAATTTCAAAGGAATATCTATATAATTTCATTTGTAACCAATTATTTTGGTAACAAGTATGCTTAAGTTTAATATATCATGAAATATACTACTGTCTTAGTGGGGCAGTGTAATTAAATGTGGATTATCTCAAAAGTGTAGACAAATGGCAATCTTAGAAACATGAAGCATGTTTACTTTCTGTTGATGCTTTTTAATTTGTTTGACAACTCTTTCTTCTTTGTAGTGTTGCCTAACCTGATTTCCCTGCTACCTTCACCAGTGCAGTCTGGTTCACATACAGATTTTTGATTGAACTTCTATCTCTACATCAAAATGAGGTTTGGAATTTAGGTTCAAATGTTTCATCAGTGAAGAGTGTTATACTCCAAACCCGTCAACAAAGATTATTATTAATGGTTGCCTAAATCAGTGGTGGGCAACCTTTTCTGCATGGTGGGCTGCATTGGAACTTGCCAATGAATTATAGTTAAATCGTAAGTTACCTAGAGATTCTTAGGGACCATATGCATGTAAATCAAGTTAGACTTAGCTTTTTAGGGTTAACATTTCAATATTAAAAATCATGATGACATTCAATCTTAAAGTCTTTGAGAAAAAATTAAAAACAGTGTTAATAAGAACTTGCTTGACTTGAGAAATATTTACTAAGAAGTTACAATTTAATGTTAGATATTTTAACAAATTTTGCTGCACAGAAAATAATGTTTGGTAGTTCATTAAAATAAATGAAAAAAGGTTTTAAAATTATTAAACACTTGAGGTGAGCCACAAAATTGTGTAGTGGGCTGCATCTGGCCCGCAAGCCACAGGTTGGGCACCCATAGCCTAGATCAATGGTTCCTAACTACAGTTGAAACTACCAAAGGGACCGCCATCTTTATATAGTGACCACCTGGCCAATGTGACCACTTTTTGCTGGTCCCTCAGAAAATTCTATACTTTCAGTATAAAATTTCCTGTATATAGTGACCACTCTTTAGGGCGACAATTTAAGTAAATATACCCCTATAAAGTTAATATTTTTGCATACAGCAGGTTTGATATTTGTCATCAGCTAAATACTGGTTATGCATCAAGACAGCATACTGCATATTTAGTCATTAATGTTGATGTGTGATGATGTACACCAACAGCGTTACCTGCTCAATTTTAATAATAAAAAAGTTAATTAGTCCTAATTAATATGTCATCGACTACAAAGAAGTACAGAGAGTTTAATCTAAAAGAGAAAACTGATTTGCTTATGTTCTTGAAAAGTCACAGTGAACATAACTGCAGAACAGTGGCGTGTCCAGCGGGGTGTCAGAAGGGTCACTGCACCCTCGGGTGCTGGAATTGGCTGTTGTGGTGCCTTTTTAAAATTTTTGTTAAATTGTTAAAATTTTTTACGATCCGAGCAAGTACTTTTGGCACAAAAAATGTATCCCTATAAGATCGAGCATGTACAATCGTCCCACTCCATCATTAGATTCCTCCAATGCATATGCAGCATGAATCATAGGTTTTTGTCAACACTTTTATATTATCGAGACTTCATTTGTGCCTAAGAGGAAAGCAAATTTTTTCTGTGCCTTTCTGAATGAAATATGACCTTTTCTTTGGCCAAGACTAAACAGACACCCCTCCTGGAGTGGGTCATCTGAAGTGTTTACTCTCTGCTTCTCATGAGATGCTCAGTTTGCTATCCTAGAGATAGTGTTGCTTGGGTTGTGCATGACTGTGTTCTTCTTAGTCTCCTTCTATTTTTGATATTAATGATTCAGGATATAGAGCTTCTCATAAGCTTGTCGGCAGTTGCTATATTTCTTTTCTTCGAAAATTTAGTTTTTGTCAGTGATATTTTTATATATTATTGTATCCATTGTTTTATTTAAAATTTTAGTTAAAGGTTATCATTTTATCAACTTTAGTTTTTTCTAATTCAAATATAGGAACCCTTTTGGGGATATTTGTCTTAAAAAGTAGAGACTAGACCAGGGGTTCTTAACCGGGGATGCTCGCGTCCCCAGGTGGTGCGGGAAGTGGGTCCAGGGTGTGCGGTGGGAACATCTCGCAATTTGACTTTTTTATTTATTTATTTTTTTAGATAACATTTTGAACCACCAGCTGCTGTCCTAGTGTGTGTATTCATGCATCCGCGTTTCTTATTAAATATATAGCGAGATGCTGAAGAACATTCGTTTCCTTGAAATAACAAGCCGTAATCACTATTCGAGGTCTGTTTACAAAGCGATTTAAACTGCCGTGCCCAGACATATTGTTGCTATATTTTTCCACCTTCCATTACGGTTATAACAAAGTCATTCTCTCGGTCCTACTTTTCGTGAGAAGGCTGAGATAGTCTGCTACAGAGAGGTTATTTTGAAGTTCAAGATGAATACAGCATTAAAAATTGTTTAAAAAGAAACAGTCTTGAAAACTATTACGAAATTGTTGGATAGGATTCAATTGTAATAAAATGCCTAATCGTCGCCTCACTTGTGTTACAATCTTATTGTGTCTTTAATTGAGGAAAGGTTGAGTTTAAAATGTAGTTTGTAATAATTATATTTGATTTTAAATGCTATACGTTTAATAATTCGTTAAAATTTTAAATAACTAAAATTAATAACCATTGAAAAAATTATGATGGGGTGCAGGATTACCATGGATCGCTGTTGGGGTGCGGGATTTCCATGGATCGCTGTTGGGGTGCAGGGCTCACAAAAGGTTAAGAACCCCTGGACTAGACTATTGTCGGGAGAAGCATATTCTTGTTAACCTTTCCCACTCTCGCTACTCTCTATGTACCAATGTTTCTATGACTAACAAAGTTCACTGGCCTCCCTTCTCTCTTGCGAGGATCGCTTACCTACCGATCCCAACCTCGATACGACACTGAATCAGGAGTTGAAACATAAACTGGTGTAGTTGCCAGAAGAGAAAGCTATGTAAAAACTCATACAAGTCCAAGGACACGTGGTAACCCTATTTTCTGGAGATATCCCTATGTTTTGTAAGTGGGCAAGATTTTAACTTGACATCTGTCGAGTTTAGTGTAGTGTGAAGATCAACTGCTTTTATTGATTTGCCATAAAGTGATTTAAATCTGTGATACTCATAATCTTTTCCACATAGGTATGTATGTTGTGCTCAAATTCGTTTACTGTACATTCATTTCTAACATGTTTATTGAAATTAGTGTACAGCATCGTTAATAAGTTCCTTAGTTCCT
Organism: Uropetala carovei; assembly: GCA_036926305.1. Classification (NCBI taxonomy): domain Eukaryota; kingdom Metazoa; phylum Arthropoda; class Insecta; order Odonata; family Petaluridae; genus Uropetala; species Uropetala carovei. The sequence continues at coordinate 2,166,599 of JAXCHB010000210.1, forward strand.
ACTAATCTAAGCAGATAATGCGTTACTAGTCGAACCTGCGAACCTTTCCTATACCTGTAAAATGCATTAGTATAGTTAAATGTGAATTATTGAGATCAACTTTGTTTACACACTCCTTAATTTTTTTATAAATTAATTGAATAAAAAACTGCGCAATCATCGTGCGGGTTCAGCTAGTTATTTATAATTTTGAAATTTTTATGATTTGATATAACTAAAAGTCAAACATAATGTAGAATAGTACTCTCAATGCTCTGTTCTATTTTCTATCATAAAGTTGTAAAATTTTATTGTATGTACAAATGGGAACATTCCCGTTAAAAATAAATTATGAATCATGAAAATTGATACTCATACGTAAACCACTTTTGTGTTCATGACCTTATTTTTATTGCCATTTATATCTGGTATTGTTCATTTATAATTATTTTTCATTTCTTTTTTCCCTTTCTGTATCAAAGGTGTGTAAAAAAAATAAACTAATAAAAAAATAATAATAATAAATAATAATAGAATAGTATTTGGCTGAATTTGTATGTGTTAAAATTTGCTGCTTTATAGCACCTGCTAGAAGCTGTATAAGCTCATTTTGGATATCTTTTCCTTGATAGTGAACCATTGTTTCTTGATCTTTAACTCTGCACAAATGTCCATTCATGATAGGATCAAAAAGGGCTAGATATTCTATAAACTTCAAAAAATTTCCATTGTTAGCACTGTACAAGTTTTCATTTGTACCACGGAATGACAAGTTTTGCATGCCAAGAACTCTGACCAAAGCAATCAAGCATTCTAAGATTTGTCGCCAATATTGTTCTTCTTGCTTAATTTTCTGCTGGTTAATATTATCAATTGTTTTTCCTTTAGATAAGCGCAATTCAAGTTCACGCCAGGTCTGATAGTTTTCTAAATGATCAGTGAATAGAATTGGAAAAATAAAAATACTCCAAATCACCGTAAAGGCGGTACTTACGTGTCAAGGCACAGAAGACTCGCAGGACCACTTAGGACGCGCGTTTCGACAGCAACGCTGTCATCTTCAGCAATGTCCAATGTGAAGAAAGAATTGCTGCAATGTTCTTCCAGTCTTTTGAACCTGTTTCTTGTAGGGATGATGCACCATTTTTTTTGTTGAACACCTTACAGCAAAAACAAAAAAGCACATCTTTTGAGGTTGAATATATGAACCATTGACGGCATACTTCTTCACCATTTGCTAGTCTTCTCTTGTAGTGTATAGGAGAAAATCTTCTGTTTTTTGAATCTTTGGGAAAATCATGTAATACAACCTGCTGTGGTCCATATTGTATTATAAGCTGTCGCAAATTATCACTGCAACAGTAGGGCCAGTTGGCAGGGTCACTGTAATTCAAGTCAGGCACAATACCATCTTCTTTTGCAGATTTTGCAGTACTCTCACTTTTCTTGGCATACTTTTTTTCCTCTGTATGTTTTCCAGATATATCTCCAATTTGTGAAACTTCTGTGTTAGAGTTTATATCATTTGTAGTAGGAGCACCACATTCAGCTCTCCCAGTGCTAGTTACAACAAGAGTACAGTCATATTCTTGTTCTTGATTTGCTTTCTGTGTACAAAGGTATTTCAGGAGGAATCCCTCTTGCTTTCCTTGCTCCTTATCTTTTTCTGCCTTTCGTTTGCGGTACTGAGCTCCAGAAGGTTGTTTTTTATCAGCCATAGCCTATAAATATACATATATATATATATATATCATCATCATCAGCCTTTTTCAGTCCACTGACGGACGAAGGCCTCCCCCAGACTCTTCCAGTTTTCCCTGTCAACTGCCTCCCTCCTCCAAGTTTGCCCCAAGAACTTAACAAGCTCTCTGTCCCACCTGTCTTTCGGTCTTCTTTTTGGTCTCTTGATGTTTCTTGGGATCCATTCGATGACACTGGACGTCCAACGCTGGTCATTTCTTCTAGCAATGTGGCCCGCCCACTGCCATTTTAACAACTTCACTCTTCTAATCATGTCACAGACTCCCGTCTTCTTTCTTACCCACTCGTTCCTCTTGCGGTCTCTTCGGGTGATCCCTAACATGCATCTCTCCATGCCCCTCTGTGTTGTTTGCAGGTGCTGTATCATTCTGGCATTCATGGTCCATGTTTCATAACCATATGTCAGAACAGGCAGAACACACTGGTCATACAGTCTCCTTTTTAGGAAGACTGGAATATTTGATTTAAAGATATTCGCATTCTTGCCAAAAGCACTCCATGCCATATTCACTCTCCGGTTGATTTCTCCAAGAAGCGAACCATCAGTAGTGATGAGTTGACCTAAGTAAACATAGCTGGTTACTTCTCCGAGTTCTGCTCCGTTGATATGTATCTTCTCAGAATTTGTGAAGGAGTTGTACACTCATTTCCAAAAGTCAAGCGACACGGCTCGGTCACGCCACACATAGGCCGGAGCTGAAAGTTCCGAGTATGTTGGTATCCATTGCTTGAGGGGAACCAGGAGAGGGGAATGATAGGGAGGGGTGGAAGACTGAGGAGGTGGGTTTCGAAGCCTGCATAGGCTTGCAGGGAGAAACGAACGGAATCAGAGCTGGTGAGACAAACGCCATTCAACAGTGCGAGAGGATCCAATCCAACTCGGAAAAAAGGACTCTGAGAGGTTGCCTTCGCATGCCAAGGGTAACAAGAAAACCTCCGAGAGAAGGAGGCGTGTAAACGGTTCGAAGAGAGGGGAACATGAAGAATATTCCGCGTCTAGAAAGCACTTTCGGAAAAGATGCAATATTTTCATCTTTGTGAGCGTTATTAATGCGAAATGCTAGGCTGCACTTCACTTCGGAAAGCGTAAAAAATCATCAATGGGTCAAGGGCAAAAATTATATAATACTCCATAAATTAGGATGACAAAAATGAGAGCTGTTGATTTAGTGGAGATACTGAATGAGCATCTTCTGCCTATGTCAGACAGATAGTGCCAGACGGCGAAGACGTGGTAGTAATACAAGATAATTAATTCATCCTTAGATACGACCGGTGTAACTCGACAATTTTTTTTGACCAGAACTGGATTATCAATGTTCTGCCCTGGCCAGCTCGCTTGCCGGATATGAATCCCACTGAGAACTTATGGGGTATAATGGTGAATGAGTGGACGGAAGGAAAGTTCAAGACGGCAGCCGATCTTGAAGAGAATGTTATGGAACTCTGGGGCTCAATCGGACGACGGCCACAAATATGTGAAAATTTAGTAAGGTTCATTAACCGTCGAATGCAAGGAGTGATCGACTCAGGCTGAGACTTCACTAAATACTAAAATAAAACACTACATAATCTTTCATTGTTTTCATTGCCTATTAAATGCTGCTAGAATAAAATTTTTTTTCGAAATTTTAAATAAAGTCAATATAAAATGTATCCACTATCTGTGAGAAAAGTGCTACATGTGATAAATTGCCATTTATTAGAGTTTTGGTAAAACTGATTAGATAAAAGATGTAAATACTTCCTAATGTTCTCCCGAAAAAGCAATTTTCGTGCTGACAATTTCTTGACGCTTGAGTGATACAGTACGGTGGAATAAAAATTTTATTCCGACGAGCGAGCTGGCCAGGGCAGGACATTGATATTCCAGTTCTGGTCAAAAAAATTGTCGAGTTACACCGGCCGTAACTAACGACGAATTATCTTGTATTACTACCACGTCTTCGCCGTCTGGCACTATCTGTCTGACATAGGCAGAAGATGCTCATTCAGTATCTCCACTAAATCAACAGCTCTCATTTTTGTCATCCTAATTTATGGAGTATTATATAATTTTTGCCCTTGACCCATTGATGATTTTTTACGCTTTCCGAAGTGAAGTGCAGCCTAGCATTTCGCATTAATAACGCTCACAAAGATGAAAATATTGCATCTTTTCCGAAAGTGCTTTCTAGACGCGGAATATTCTTCATGTTCCCCTCTCTTCGAACCGTTTACACGCCTCCTTCTCTCGGAGGTTTTCTTGTTACCCTTGGCATGCGAAGGCAACCTCTCAGAGTCCTTTTTTCCGAGTTGGATTGGATCCTCTCGCACTGTTGAATGGCGTTTGTCTCACCAGCTCTGATTCCGTTCGTTTCTCCCTGCAAGCCTATGCAGGCTTCGAAACCCACCTCCTCAGTCTTCCACCCCTCCCTATCATTCCCCTCTCCTGGTTCCCCTCAAGCAATGGATACCAACATACTCGGAACTTTCAGCTCCGGCCTATGTGTGGCGTGACCGAGCCGTGTCGCTTGACTTTTGGAAATGACTGTACATAACCTTTGTTTTATTAAGATTCATCTTAAGTCCAGCTTCTCGGCTTGCTTGCTCAAGCTCTTCAGTTCTTCTAAGGAGCTCTTCTGGGCTTCCTGCGAACAGTATGATATCATCTGCAAAGCGCAGGTGACTCAGATATTCTCCATTTACCTTTATGCCTTTTTCCTCCCAGTCTAGCGTTTTGAATACTTCCTCTAGAGCTGCTGTAAATAACTTAGGGGACATAGTATCTCCTTGTCTCACACCCTTTTCGACCTTAAAGGCACTCGTCTCTTCATGCAGCTGGACAGATGTTGTCGCATTTTCGTAGATATTTTTGATCAAGGTTATGTACGTTTCTTCCACTCCTTGTTTCTTTAGTGCACGTAACACCGACGAAGTTCGGACAGAGTCGAATGCTTTCTCGTAGTCGATAAAGCACATACATAGAGGTAATTCATACTCGTTAGTCCGACTGATTACCTCTCTCACGACTTGGATGTGGTCCATCGTGCTATACCCACTGCGAAATCCAGCTTGCTCTCTGGGTTGGGCAGCATCAAGATGGTTTTGAAGGCGCATAGTGAGTATTTTGGTGAATATTTTGTAGACTGTTGGGAGTAGACTGATCGGTCTGTAGTTATTCAAGTCTTCTTTGGAACCTTTCTTGTGCAGAAGGATAATGCATGCGTGGTTCCATGTTTCTGGTATCTTTTTCTTCCTCAGACAGGAATTAAAAATCTTAGCGAGAATTGTTTCCGTATGATTACCCATTGCTTTGAATACTTCCGCTGTGATACCATCCATTCCAGATGCTTTTCCATAATACATACTTCTGATTGCGTGTCTCACCTCTTCCGGAAGGATACCTGGGACCTCTTCGGTGGGCATGTTTGCATCATCGTTTACTTCATCATTTCCTAGAGGATCCTCATACAGCTTGGTGTAAAATTCTTGTACCCGTTTCAGTTTTCTTGATTTTTTATTCCTTAAAATAAAGATTGATGCTAAGAATAGTTTTAACGCACAAGAATAGAGATTGTTTCGGATTTTTTAAGCGTCCCGTATTTTAATGAAGAATTTGGTTGTCTGTCCCGTATCTTCAAAACCGAAATCTGGCAACCCTATCTATAACGAAAAAACCTACATCGTTGAGTAATTTGGAATCTTTCGATATCTATCGCGGCAACTAACTCGCGTTGCTAATAACATTAGATGTAATACTTTACGGAGAATTTTAGAGACCAACATTTTATCTGCGGTGTGCAATACTACTCCTCTAAAAGGAAAAGCAGTCCTTGCTTAAAAAAATCAATTTAAAAACGTGTTTTTTGCTATACAGGTGACGCTCGATTTACGCCGATCGGATTTACGCGCTTTCATTTTAACGCTATTTATAATGAACATACAAATAACATCCTATTTGCACAACCGTGCTCGTTTATACGCCTTCGCTACCTTAGAATGTTACATTGTGAAGTTTCACGGTAAATCTTCAGATGTGGTCGTCCCAAGTACACTGCACAGCCAGAATATTGCAAGCTTTATTTATCTATTCCATAAATATAAAATGTTTTAATATCTGCGTGTATTTTCATAAAATAATGTCTAGATTTACTTTTTTGTTTAATTCAGCACTTTACCTTTATTTTTACTGCGTATTTGATAAACTCTAAGATTATATGAACAGTGGAGGCTCCTATGTCTTTTAACTGGTGGGGATAGCCACAAAATTTTGTCGTAATTTTGTGTACGCGCGCGAGCGTAATTTTGGAATTCCCAGATCATTATTTCGAATTTTTTCACAGGACAGTGCAACCTAAAGAAAAGTTTCAAACGGTCGCTTGCATGAGAAATTTATGACGCGTTATTTGCATTAAACATATAAGGAATAATATTAAATACAGGAATAAATTAAATACTGACTATACATCACCATAAAGAAAGATTTTACGGAGGTTTAAAAAGTTCTGGGAGGGATAAATCCTACTATCCCCATGGTAGGAGCCACCACTGTGCATGATCAAATACTGCTGGAAAATTACTTTCGATTAACTCCATAATCCTCAGAACGTAGGTATCTACGGCGTAAATCGAGCGTCGTCTGTACTTGTGTAGGTACTCCTGCGAGGTGAGCAACTAATGCTAATGTATTGAGCATTTCCCCCCCCCCTGAAAATATTTCTGCTGGCGCCGATGTCCCCCACCCTGACCTAGGCTCTCTCCTGGCCCTATATCCGCCTCTGCCTCTCCGGAAACTTATTTCTGTTCAATGCTTCCGTAACTTCTAAATAGGTACTTACTGAGAATGTACTAAAGAAAATTACAGAAACAGCGGCTTTATTCTTTAAAATTTCGATGTATTCGCTCAGTAAATAGAAACATATTTTCTTAACCTCCGGCTTGTTTCCTCAATGACCCGCTCTTTCAGACTGCTTACCTCGCCGAAAGTATTCTATTTGACGAATATATAACTCGCGCACTTCTTAGTTTCTTGGTTTGCTCTTTATCTACTAGGCATCGCTGACGTGTTTTCCTTCCCTCCGTTTTCAAGAACAACAGTCAGAGCTTCTTCCTAAATCCTACCCACCCCTAACGTAACCTTTGCTTGAGGTATACATGCAGTGATTCTCCTCGAGGGTTTCGGTGTTTTAAGTAAACCATTCTCTTCGGACTTCAAAAATGCTTCAACAGAATTAATATAAAAGTTATTAAAAAGGAATAGTGCCTATTATTTTTCCTTTTTGACATTTACCGATTCATCATCATTTGATTAAAATCGCGTCATACCCAAGGGGTTCCTTTAGAGAAGACTCATTTATCTAGGTTTGGATAAAGTCCAATTTGAGACGCGCGTAACGTCGAAAACCACGAAACTGACTGCAGTTGACAAGCAGGTTGATTTTTCTCCACCACCACACTACCTTCCAGTGCGATACGAGTGTCCTCTCTTGGCCGGCGGAATGAACTAGGTAATCATAGTTTTAGTCGGCGGGCAACCGAGGCTGTTCGGAACGGGTCGGAAGATTACGTCACCGCTGCGAGTATACATTTTACGGGTAATTCGACTACGGTATTGAAATTTCTTAACTTGTATTTACTTGGGTTCATTTGTACTAAACTTTATGCGAATAATGTTTGCCATTTGTTGATTAAAAAAAAAGTGTTGGCGAGTAAGAAAGTGATAATAATATCCAATATTACCATTTGAATATTTGCAGCTCTGCAAACTTCAGCATGCGTTCTGCGACGAAGTAAATGCTCTGGTTTTCGTCTTAAGAGAAGAATTTCCAGCACCTGAGAGAGTGATATCATCTACTGAAGGAGTTTTTCTCAGAAAAGGTATGGTAGCTGAACTTATCTCACTTTTCGAATTTAACTGTGTAAACTGATTCATAGACGACAGCAACAGGTTGAAACATTTGCAATTTACAACTGAATATGGGAATAATATTGTACACGGGTATAGATTTATATGTAGTTGATACGAGATTCTGCATGGTGCTTACTAGCTGTACATTGTTTTGGGAAAAAAATCTTATTGGCATTTCTCTAACGGCTGAAGTTTTCATGGTGGGAATTCCTTTATTTTTCAGTTCGTTATTGAGTTCCACTATTCTAAATGATAAGAAAGTCATTTAGTTATAAGGAAACCTGAAAACCTTCGTTGTTAATATTTAGTATAAGTTGTGTGGATGTAGATTATTTTGCGGTCGTATTGATCACTAAATCACAGAAATCTCACTTGAAATCTCTTTTGCAATTATCTTGTATTGTGTTTCTGATCTTATGGCCTGTGTTTTAGGCCTGAATTTTTCCTATTCCCTCATTGATGGAAGGTACCTACAAACTAATAATTTTATCTTAGAAATGCATAGTCAGAGATAGTGGATGAGTGAATTAACAACAAAATATTGCTTTTATAAGTATTCTTTCTGTGTCATTAAGAAGGGTTAACTTTATCCCTGTATATATTCAGAATTCTCTCAGAATTTCTTAAATTTAAAATTTCTTTGGTGGTTCAAATTCATGTGAATTCTTCCTGTGGTAATGAAGCTTTCTGTTGGCTACCTTCTGATTCCTATCCATGCATGTGCTTAGAGAATGATGATTTGATTCTGAATTAATTTCCTCTTTTCTTATTAGTGAAATAGAATTGGTTCAGCATTTCATCCTGTAACTCATCTCTAGTAATGGGTGGTGATAATTTGTTATACATATTTGATAAAATATTCTTTTTGTATTGAATTATCTGTACATGCAATAATAAATGTAACATTTATCCTATTTCGCTTATAATGTAAGAATTATTCTTATAACTATCAAAGTCAGTGGCAGTGTTATTATGTCTTTGTCAGTGCATACAATTTCTTACAACAGTGCCGACAAAATGTCATATGAGTTATTGGGTTCATAGCTACATAAATTGTTATGGTCATACAAATTCATGTTCAGTCAAGTTTTGGAAATAAAAGTGAAACCCAAGATGAATATTAAAAACTTAATATTAATAACATGAGGATGAATGCAGCATTGCATGTCTTTACAATCAGAATTTTCCAGGATTTTTAATTGTACAGATTTTGTTAGACTTCTCTTAAAGCAGTTCTTAAATTATAGCATATGTGGAATTCTGTGGTCAAATTCCTAAATACAATTATTTATTTAGTTATGTTGATATCAAGGTTTGTAATCATACATATTCAGTGTTTTTGAAGCAAAAGCTACAATTTAACTGAGGAGCTTAGAAATGAGTGTTAATACATTTACAAAAGATAATTTTGCTCATTTTCTTCTTTGAAAACCTTCAAACGAAAGGGTAGTATGCAAATTTAAAGAAGTTTAACTTTAAAAAATGATAGAATGATTTAAGAGAGGGAAATAAGAGTATCACAAAGTGCACTATTATCAGAATGACCTCTTATGGTACAAAATTTCTGATTAGATTTTCTTTTTATTTCAGAAGCATGACTCCAAGGGAAAGTTAACTGGCTATTCTGAATGTGCTGTCTAATACAAAGCTGCCATACCTGATCTGCATGGACCTCTTCTATTTTGTGATATCAAGAAATAATAGTGGTGAGTATAATGAACTTTTGTTACAAAGTAGAATGAATGAGCTTCCCACTTTTTGTTGTTTTTATCAGGTTGATTATTGTGGTGTTCTTGTTTAGATCTTGCAAGGTTTCAGGTGGTGTTCCAGTGTTTTCCATTAAACTTTTTATTTGTGTAGTAACAATAGTTATTGTAACCAGGGCCGGATTAAGGCCAACTGATGCCTTAAGCACAGCCCAACAATACACCCTTCCATTGCCTAACTGACAAGACATTAATACTCAATAAGTGCTGCATGTGAAATAAGAGATTAAAAATTCAGTTTTCTTCCAGGCCAGGCTCATAACTATATTAAATGTTTTTTAATTTTATTTATTTAACACTAAATAGCAGTAAGCAATATAAGCAAATTATTTACTTATAACTAGGGCAACAGAAAAAATGCAAATTTTCAACACTTTTTTTATTCATTTTTTTTTTAAATTGTTATAAGGGAAAAATGCAAATATGAAAATTTATTGAAAACGATTCTTTCTATAGAAATCGATGTTGGTCAATTTTTGAAAAAAGATATTCTAATGAAGAAGTATCATTATTTGTACGAAACAAAACATCTTTTATTCTATTGCTTTCTAACCTTGAAGATACATAGCATTTCATCATACAAGGATCAAAAGATGCAAAATAATGTTTATTATTGCCTACTTATATCTTTATTTATACTTTAAAAAGTTTTCTCCTACTTTTTTTAATTGCAAAGTCTTTGATCAAGTCCTCAAAACTAATCTGACGTAACAAATCTGCTTCTATGCTTAGCAGAGACAAGGCATCCAGCCTGTCTTGTCGCATAGTTGTTCTGTTGGGATTTTTAATATGCTTCAACAGAAAATGAACGCTCAGCTGTGCAATTTGTGACCATTAATGTTAAAAATATACGCAAGCCAATGTCTGCATTTGGAAACGCACACTCAATATTGTCTTCTACAATTATTTTATACAGTTCAGCATGACTGAATCTTGTTTTTACAATTTTTGTTGCACTGAACTTATGGCGCACATATGAGTAAAACTGCTGAAGTTCAGCAGAGAAATTAGTGTTCAAGTCCTCTGGGTAAGCATCAATTAGCTTTTGACAACACTGAGAGTACCTTTCAGTTTCAGTAGATGATGAAGTGACATTATTTGGCACATCACTTAGAAAAGAAAATCTGTCCGATATTTCTTTGTACACATCTCCTCTTCTTCTCATCTGAGTTTCTGTCAACAATTGTGTAAAAAGTGGTGATACGAAATTTATCTCTGGCATTCAGATATACTTCTGGTGCATCTCTGTCATTGGGTACCTTCTTTCTGATACGTTTGCGAGTTTGAGCTGCATTGTAATCAACATCTGGTAGTATTTCCTTTGCAATTGCTTCAAATCTTTCAAAGTCATCTCTTGAAGTGCGCAGTTGGTCAGCTAATGACCCATACCGATCTGCACATGTTTTTAAGTTCACATCCTCATTTTGTAGAACTTGACTTGCTCTATGAAAATTTTGCAAAATCTCATCCCAAAGGCTCGACATAAAAACAAATTCTAGCTCTTGCATCTCATTTGCAATATTGTCTGCTTCTCTTCTAGTGTCTCGCTTTTGTGATTGGTCTTCAGCTAGACATTCTAAAGCTTCCAAAATCTTAAAGAAAGACTTCAGAATTGCTGCTGTTGCCATAGCATGTGCCTCCCATCTGGTATCAGAGAGGGATTTTAACACACTTTCATTTCCAATACAAACTTTAAGAATTTTCCACCAGCTGGTTGAGGCTGAAAACATGTATAGAGAAATTGCACTGTAGAGAAGAAATTAACTGCCACTTGACAGTATTATAGTAATATTTTATTATTATTATTATTAATATTCTTGTTCTATATGCATATATGTTTTTTTGTCATTTATTGTGGGGCCCCCCTTTTGTGGGCCCTGGTTCAGCTGATTTACTAAATCGTCTGATAATTAGGATATTCGGCCGGCGACTTTATTATGCAAAAGACTGATTTTTGCAAAACATTGCTCTTTTTCTGGACATACAATATTTGCAGCTTTCATCATGCATCTTTAGAGGAATTCGCCTTCAGAAAATGGTTTCGAAGACATTGCAATCTCTTGAGAAATAACAAAACTTGCTCTCACTGCTGCATCACTACTATTGCACACATTTGTAAAAATCGATTGTTGTGATTTCAAAGCCTTTTCTAATTATGCAAACTTCTCTTCACAAAGTTTTCCCGCATATTTAGAATATGACACGAGTCGTAATGCCTTTTAATGTTGAATTCTTTCATAACTGCAACAGTTTGCCGACAAATTAAGCATAATGGCTTTCTGTTCGATTCGATGAAAAAATACGATAGTTTTCATTTATCGGAGAATAACCGGCAATCAACATCTACTTTTCTTTTAAGTGGCATGGGTAGTATGTAATTATAACATTTATCATACAATAAAATTTTATTTTAGTGATATTGTTTAGTTCAACGATACTGAAAGAAATAGTGAGTAAATATTAGAAGGTTAGGAACAAACGAGTCCAGACTCTTGAGATGTGGATTTCCATCTTCTTTTCAAAAGATGAAATCTTTCATTCGCAACAAAATTTCACCATTCCGAATTCCTTGAAGTGGATGAGAGAAAAGGACCAAACTTGAACCTACCTACTCTCCAGTCGGCAAACCCTCAGTAGTTATTCAACTATAGTATCAGTTAGTTGGCATATTCTTTCTGCCTACTTTTGCGAGTTTTTGCCTGCAGCATGGGCGTAACTTACACGTTTGCTTGGTCGCATAAATACGTATATACTTCGTAGAATTTGAGGTCTTTTATGAATATAAACGTAGATGCAAGTATATTGCAGAGAATTTACTATTGATACAATTTATATGACTTGTTCAGAAATCCTCATGTAAGACGTGCACCCCTTTTTTCCCCAGCATTTCGGGAAAAAATGTGCACGAGTAAATACGGTTAACATGGTAATCCATTTAAGTATCAGTCATTTTAGTAGGAAGTCGACGACATATACACAGCGCTTGGCGTTTTTTATAAACGTGGCAATCCATTAATTAATTTTTGGCCTGAAATAAGGATAATAAAACAAAACAAAAGTATTTACGATAAGTGATAAAATTAATATCTTAGCTCAACTTGATGCACATGTTGGAACACGTATCAAACTTTATGACTGGTTAAAGAAATAAAATGTTATGTAAGTTAATTTATTTGCAATGTCATTGTTATTGTGTTCAAACGTATATTTTATCAAAGTTGTGATATAAAGCAGCCCACATTTTACTTTGTTACATAATCTTCATTTCCCCGATTTTACACTTTCCTCGATTTTACATTTATTTTAGGCAGTCCCTTCAGTGTTGTAAAATCGAGGTTTTACTGTATTCATATGTTCAGAATATTAGTTTAGTGTGATATTAGTTTAAATGTTAGAACCAAGTTGTTTTGTGAGATAGTGCTCATACAGCATTTGTACTTTTATTTATCTTGAATTTTATCTTCATCATTGAAAGTTTATAAAAAATTGAATTTTGTAAGATGCCAACTTTGAGAGAAGTTACTGCAGTTATTGTGAATCAGTGGTACGGATTAATATTATCACACCTCAGAAAGCGTTTAGCTCTTTGCTCAGGCTAAGTAATCTACATACATACATACCAATCACCCTGTTCTCTTACGGGGTAAGCAAGCTAAATGCCTCTACCATTCACAATATTTCTCCACACCCTTCTATCCTTACATACTTCTTTCGCTTCAAACACATCCATGCATCGTTTCATACATCGTCTTCCATTCCTTAAACTTCTGATCTCTCTTTTCTTGAGAGTCCAACACATTCAGCCAGCTTTTTCTTGGTCTTCCTCTCCCTTTTGATCTGCATACTCTACCATCATGTATCAATTTAGTCACCCGGTTCTCATCCATTCTCTCCCATTGCCCAAACCATCGCAGTACACCCCTTTCATACCGACCTCTTAAAGTTTCTTTCATTCCACATTCATTCATCACCCAAGTATTCCTGACTGTCTCTCCTGGTTTTCCCACACATGCTCCTCATATAACCCATTCCAACTGCATTCACCTTCCTCATGTATTTCTCCTGACACACCCACGTTTCGCTACCATGCAACAAGGTGGGTACAAGCACACTTCTATACACAGCCATTTTTGCTTCCTTAGACACTTCTTCACTATTTAGTACTGACCACATGCTACCCACCACTTTTCTACCCGCATTCACATGCCTTTCTATCTCTCCATCTATTCTTCCATTCTTCGAAAACATTCTTCCCAAGTACACAAACTCATCCACCTGTTCAACAACTTCACCATTTATGCAAAGCCTACAGTCATTCAATTCATTCATTCTATCAAACACAACAACCTTTGTTTTTGACAGGTTGATCTTCAGATCCATTGTCTCTGTAACTTCAGCCATACTATCTAACATTCTTTGCAACTCATTCGGCATTTCAGATATTAACATAGCATCATCAGCATACAACAGCACCCGCACATTCACTTCCCCAATCCTCAGACCATTCGTATTTGCAGAGCATTCCCTCACACATTTATCCATAAACACATAAACACTCGGACGGCCGAAATACTTTTTAAAACGTGAACGGCCAAAACTGGGTCAAAATTGACCCAATATTTTTTTTGGATTTTTTCTAAGTAAAAATTAATTTTAATTTTTAGGAGAATTTATTTATCTGGTATAAGCAATTTACAATAGTTTTCCCATAACGTATTAATTTTTTTATATGTTTAAGGCATAAATCCTTTTTGGCTAGGAATCTTCCCCACAAGTTTCACATTCCAAAAGTACAACTCTCTTTGAATGTCTATTACAAACAAAATTTTTGCATTTGTCACACATCCTTGAGTATTTATTGTCATTTGCATGGAATAAATAACAGCGACCCCTTTTCTTTCCCTGAACACTTGGGCCAGCTACTGTCTTCATTACTTTCCTCCCAATGGATTCTATCGCACGCAGAATACTAGCATGGAATCCTCTTCCTCTCTGTTCTATCGTAGCAGCTCTTCTATCTATATTTGGATTGATTAGGCTCATCACTAAATCTTCCAGGAACGTTTTCCTTGTAGCACTAACTGCCGTTCCTGCATGCCACGTTTAATCTTTCATGGTCCAAATCACAAAAGCATTATAAGCTGCAATATCTATGAAATTGCCAAACAGCGTCATAGGCCAACGACGGAAAGATCTTCTGCAAATGTATTCTCCCACTAATTTATCGAGGATGTCTACTCCACATTTGGTATTATTGTATGACAATATTATTTCTGGTTTATAGTCATTTTTAGCATCAGAAATTTTGTGCACATGATGCATTGTGGAAAGTAAGATGACACTTGTTTTTTTGGGACGTCTGACACCAAAGTAATGTCTTTTGTAAATAGAAAGTCAGAGGAATACAGGGCTCTATTGTTGATGTTGAGAAGAGATTTTGGTAAATCCTTACGATTCTTCCTAACCGTTCCTACCATCGTAATTTTATTTTTCAGTAAATCTTCTTCTAAGACGATGCTGGTGAAAAAGTTGTCTGTCGTAATGTTGCGACCTGATCCCTTCCAAAAGTTGCTCAGCTGTTTTACAACACGTGACCCTTGATTGGTTTCTCGTTCTCTGACTTAGCCAATATAAACGTCAAAATTGCAGTTAAAGAAATTTTTGGCGTCGCAAAGGAGCCACACTTTGATACCGTACTTGGCAGGTTTCTGTGGCATATACACTTAGAAAGAGCATCTGCCTCGAAACGGCACAAGCTGCTCATCAGTTGTGCCATATTCAGATGCTTCAAAAGACGATCGGCAATTCTCTGCAAATTCATCCGAGAATTCTCTAATCGGAGCTAGTTTATCGTTTTCTTTTCTTTGTGGTCTAGTTTCAGAATCATCAAAACGAAGAAACTGCAGTATATCTCGAAACCTATTTCAACTCATTGCAGCTGTGTACACTGGATGACAGAATGCTTCATTTTGGCTCCAAAGGTTATTCTTTGCTTCACGTGATTCCGGAAATCTTCCCGTTAGCAGCAAAATCCCTATACACACTTTCATTTCAATATCATCAACATTTTCCCATAACTTTAATGTGTCAGGATGTGATTCATTCCACTTTTTGTACTCGGCAAGAGCTTTTTTGTTTGTGTTCGTCACCATCAAATGCAACATATTATCAGACACGAACAATGAAAAAGAGTCTTCTATAGACCGAATGTCCTTACTTCTTTCAGTGAGTCCACAGCATTTTTTCACCGCATCTGCAGCTCTTTTCTTTGAAGTATGAGGGCTGATGTACATCCAATTCCACGTGAGAGGTTCGCTGTTGTCGGATATTTGCTCTCCAGCATCGCCGATTTCTCCCGAACTTTCTTCGTCCAATGTGATGACATCATCTTGCTCATCTGTTATTTCAAAGTCCTCAGCATCACTACAAGAGACTTCACTATCACTTGAAGGAACATCACCTTCATCCCTTCTCACCTTTGATAGTATTTCTTCACTTGTGGAAAAAAACTCTCGATCCATTTTCCAAGTTGTTTTCGTTCACACTGATCTCTACAAGGCAAAATCTAGAATGAAACTAAACAGATCTACTCAAAGAGGAGCATTCTTACACAAATTCCGTTAGTTAGGAGTGGAAACAAAGAAAAGGGGTCTGAAAGGCAAAGAGAAGGTGTTTTATGACCCTGCTGACCGGAAAGTGAGGGGGGAAGGGAAAAATTTAGTGGTAGAAGAGAACTTCAGGAGCAAGGATGCGAACAAAGGCAACGTCTGCAAATGCAAGCCTCCTCCCTCATAAGCAATCCTGTCCAGAAGATAGACTCGTCTTGGATCAGGCCATCTAAAAAAAACTTAGCAATTACCAACATCTATGGAAAGGGTACATGAATGGCCAAAACTTGGTCAAAACTGACCCATAACAAAATTGAACCGAATATACATGAAATTTAAAGAAATAATTTGTTAAAACCTTTTGCAATATTTTTATAACGCTATAATAGGAGAATACCTAAAGGATCATATTGCTGAAAAAATTATTTTACGAAATATTCCAGAAAATTAGTTTTCTGGGTCATTTTTGACCCAGTTTTGGCCGTCCGAGTGTTAAACAACCAAGGAGACATCACACACCCTTGCCGAACACCATTTTCAATCTTAAACCAGTCACTCAGCATACCATTTATTCTTATGCGAGCCTTACTTCCTGAGTAGACTGCTCTCACTGCATTCACTAACCAGTCATTCACTCCATACTCAGCCAGAACATTCCACAGGTCATTTCTGTTGACTCTGTCATAGGTCTTCTCCAAATCCACAAATGCACAATACACTTTCTTTCTCACATTCATACACTTCTCGATTACTTGGAGAGCAAAAATCTGATCAGAACATCCCCTACCTGGCATGAAACCACATTGTAACCCTCAAATTTTACTCATAATAGCCATTCTAACCTTTTCAATAAGTACTTTACCAAACACTTTCCCAGTTATACTCAATAAACTAATAGCTCTGTAATTCTTACATTCTACTTTACTACCCTTCCCTTTGTACAAAGGAACAATGATGGCATTCTTCCAATCATCTGGTACAACTGAAATGTTAACACACAAATTAAATAAATTGCTCATCCAACTCATAAGTAAGCTACATCCATATTTCAGCATTTCACCCGTAATTCCATCCACGCCTGCAGCCTTCTCATTCCTCATCATTTTCACACATGCCTTAATCTCACGTTCATCAACTTTGTCTTTACTGGACACATTCATATAGTCAGTATCACTTTGGATGCCAGACTCTTGAGAACTACCTCCATACAAGTCTTCAAAATACTCCTTCCAACATTCTGTCACTTCACGTTCATTCCACACTGTTTCTCCATCCTTATTTACAATCCCATTCATTCCATTGTTGCTGCCCTGTCTCGCTCTTTTTATCCACTTCCAGAATAACTTCTTATTCCCTTCAAAATCATTCTGCATCTTTACAGCCTCATTCAAACATACTCGTTCTTTGCTTTCCTTAACTGCATTCTTAGCAGCCTTATTTTCTTCCTGTAATCATCATGCAGAATCTTTCTTTCATTATCATTCCTTGTGGCAATCATCCTCTTATATGCCTCCTTCTTCTCATTAACTGCTTCACTTACCAATTCCACCAAGCATCCTTTTTCATACAGCCCACTAAAGTCATTCCACGTACCTCTGAAGCACACTGTGTAACATTCTCTTTCAGTCTATTCCAAGCATCTTCCACATTTCCTTTCCTTATATCCTCTTCCCATTCAGTCTGCTGGGCAGTTAATTTACATTCCAACGCATTCATATACTTGATCTTTATCTCACACTCTTGCAATCTCTCTAGTTTCACTCTAGTCTGTTTCACACCCTTACTCTTCCTCCAGGTCCACTTCCTTCCAAGATCCACTCTAGAGACAACCAAAAAATGGTCTGTCCCACATTCAGCTCCTCTCATCACCCTTGTATCCTTCACCAGATCTCTGTCTTTCATCATACAGAACTAAATCAATCATACTTTTTGAGTCACCCCTCTGCCATGTATACATGTGGATGTTCTTATGCTTATACCATGTATTCGAAACTAACTCTTTTCCATGCAAATTCCAATCAAACTTTCACCATTGTCATTTACTCTGGGGTCACCGAAGGGGCCCACTGCTTTCTCAGTACCCTCCTGTCTGACACCTACCCACCCATTCATATCACCAAGTACAATTATTCTCTCTCCTGCATGACAGTTATTCAACACATCTCTCAATTTCTCCCAAAACTCATCTCTGTTTCACTCTCACTATCCACAGGAGCATAACATGCAACCAACAGAATTCTACGAATTCCTACTTTCATACGAACCCAGAACAATCTGGGTGACACAAATTCATACTTTCTCACATATATTTTAGCTCTTTCATTCAGAATCAGATCAACTCCTTGACTCCCATATGTACACACATCCACACCAGACCACAGAGCCAAACTACTATCATTCATTACCACAGCATCACTCCCCTTCCTTTTTGTCTCACATACACACAGCACATCCAATCCTCATACATTCATTTCATTCACCAACTCATGTTCTTTGCCATACACTCCTCTAACATTCCACGTGCCTAACTTCTGCTCGCGTAAGTCATCTAATGATGGGCCAACCAGTTTTGACCTCTGCCGCCCACCATGGCTTTGGTCATCCGAGGCTTTTCGTATGGCTTTGTTAGTAATGGTAAATTAGAGTACACTAGGTTACCAGCCTAAGTCATACCCGTGCTGACACAGCATTCCCTGCTAATGGTAAGGCACATTACCAGTCAGTATTGGCACATTTTGGCCAGACTGCCACAAACGCAACCGAAGCTCAGTATTACCCCAAGCACGCTTATGCTATTCTGTACAAGCTAGGATCTCTATTAGAGACTACCTTGCAAGCCAGCAATCTGTTGCCCGCATCCTACCACTAGGAGGTACATGCAGTGTACCGACACACCCAGGATACTCTAATCTACTATAATATATTTTGAAGTGTGTTTGTACATTTGTGTGTGTATTTGTGTGTTTGTTCATGGAACTCCTCCTAAAGGATAAAAGCTAGAATAACCAAATTTGGTACAATTCTTCCTTACATTACTTAGTGAATGATCAAGGTTTGGTCAACCGGGATTAATCAGTGTTGCCAATATAGGGGATTAACATTTTTTCATAAGATAACACGTATGAATCCATTTCTTGACTTGCAAGGTATTCTTCTTTCAAGCATAAAAATATGTAAATATGGTTCGATTTTTTTCGTTTTTGCTTTATTCGACGAATAAAACTCTCTACTATCTTATTCCTGTGAAGTTTACATGTTACACAGTCGAAGTTTTCAGAAATACGTTATTTGTTTCCAAATTTTGTGGATTTTTCTTACCCCTCCCGGGCATTGCCAAGGCGGCCGTCATTGTTACCTCCGATTCAATTAGCTTCAATGAAGCTTATAAATAGATTAAAATTTACCGTTATTCGATTTGCACATTTGTTTAAGCATTGAAACGATCGATGTTTATGGATAGCAACGTAAATAGATACTGATTATTATTCAGGAAGCGTTTATTGATGAAAGTAATTGAATCTTCTTTCGTCTATTGAATACTGGAATCTTACATTTTTTGTAAGTAAAATCATTATATTCTACATTATAATGTTTATTAACATAAATAAGCTCACATATCTGGTGTACATTTACCAGTCGCTGTTCAATCATGGACAACTGTACGTTGCTTTTTCACAGGTTTCTTGCTTACAAGACAAAAGTAAATATTTCAGTGAGGCATAATTACACAAGAAATGAAGCTGGATTTGGCGAAAGTAATATGATAGGAAATAAAATTATCGTTATATTTGAATGCAATAGGCTCGGAAACATTGTTACAAGCAAATATGATTAATTGTTAAGAAAATCTAATTGTAATTTAAAAAGTATCTACTATATATTTTAAAGAGTTTGTATGTTGTGCTGTAGTAAGTAGCTTCACTAAATCTGTTGAAATTCAACGGGATATTCTGCTAGTATAGTGATAAATTAGAACCATGTCTATCACCAACTAAAATATTGCATGGAAAATATTAGAAAAGTTAATTACATATTTTTAATTATAAGTATATATAAACTGAATTCTAATGGTACGTACGTGAAGCATTACAGCAGCATATTTCTCGAGAACCGTTCGTCGTAGAGATATGCGGTAAATGGCATTTTGTTTCTGCTAACTAGAATGTCCCTGGAAAACTATTTTTGTTTTTTTAAGTGTCCCGGGTTTACACAGGATTTATGATTTTTCAGAGTGCAGAGTGCCTAAACATGGGCTGACTTTCTTCGTTTTTGCTTTATTCAACAGAGAATTGTACACTATCATAATCGTGCTATGTTATATGTTACATGGTCAAAGATTTCAGAGGTACACATTAGTTTTAGAAATTTTGTGAATATTTTGTACTCTTTCCGAACGTTGCCAAGGCGACCATCATTGTTGCCTCCGATTCAAGTAGTGTCAATTAACCCTTATCTGGTGCTGCAGCGGCGTTTCAAATTTTCAAACATAGTTACAGATGTTGTTTTCACAAATGCAGCCTTGAAAGCTAATTAAGTGTTTTATTTTTACATTGTATACCCAATAAATAATGGTAAATTTTTCAGACGTTCATCATTTTAGCTTTCAATGCCTTTAATGAAAAAAGTTACATAGTTGCATCCCTGCTATGCGAAACATTTCCATAGAAGGTATAGCAATGTTATTCAAGTGGGTAATGTTTTCTGTATACATGACCATTCAGTTTCTCATCAAATTAGAATCTAACCATACCCATCTAATGATATTGTTAGTGATATTGTACTTGAAACAAACCAAGAAGCTGATTGATTTCACAAAGAAAAAATCGGTACAACATACATTGTACAAACTTTCTCATATACTAATGCGTCGTTTAGTTGTCTTTAAAAAATTAAAATCGCATCAGCCGGTTTTTAGAAAATGAAATTATTGCTAAAGTTGCCTAGAATAAACTAGCCTTATATTCATTTTTTGAGAAATATGAGCTATTTGGTGTTATTGAAGACGTAAACTCAAGTAACTGTACAAAATTTGATCAAAATCGTTAGAGCCGTTTTTGAGAAAATCAACTTGTTAAAAATGCATAGAATAAACTTAATTATTGAGTAATGTCACCATTTCTTCATATCCTCTGCTCAGTATGATAAAATGCCTAAGTACGAGATTTCATTCATTTTTGCTCTACCGTTTAGGCTCCAGAGCCAGTAACAGACAGACAGACAGACAGCATTGCAAAAACCACTTTTTTGGATTCAGCAACACCTAAAACGTATATTTCTGTAAAAATCTTGAGTTCAAATTTTTTTGCGATAACAATACTTTCTCAATATACTTTGTATATGAGAAAGTAAAAAGCTTGAAAAGTGTTGGAAAACAATAGATATGAATGTAATGGATGCATTATTTGAACTTTTATTAGCAGCAGGACATAAGAACCCACATAATGGTAGCATAAGGCGTCTTTGGAGTAAACTTTATGGCTCAATGATTTTTCGTTTCAGACAAATTTTGAGGTTTATTAGATTTGATAAGACTTCTAGGTTAGTAAGGAAAAAAGGAGATAAACTTGTGCCAATTCGTTGTATTTGGGCTTCTGTTAATATTAATTTGAGAAAACACTTCATGCCTGAGGCAAATCACAGTTGATGAGCAAGTGGTAGGATATAGAGGACGATGCTCTTTCATGCAATACCTCCCTTGAAAGCCTGATAAGTATGGCATCAAAATAGTTTGGGTAAATGATTCAGAAACGGGGTATCCGCTTGGTGGATTGCCTTATTTAGGGAAAGGGAACGCAATAAGAGCTTTACAAAATTTTGGCAAACGTGTAGTAGAACAGCTATGCACTCCTTACTTTGGAATAAACCGTAATGTTACTTGTGACAATTACTTCACAACATTACAGTTTGCATTAAAATTAAAAAGTAACAGACTAACAATAGTTCGCACATTGAGAAAAAATAAACTATATATACCCATTAAGTTTTTGCGTAACCGTTCTGGTTCAGAGCTATCGTTAGTTTTTGGATTTACGAAAAATGTGACATTGGTTTCATATGTGCCAAAAAAGGGAAAATCAGTGCCATTATTATCCAGCATGCACCATGAAAATAACAAATACGGAGGAACAAAATATGCCAGAAATTACTTCATATTACAACTCAACAACAAGTAATAGAATTATATTATACATCTATAATACTTATTAATGCAAATAGGCTCACGCATAAATTTAAAATTAAATGAGAATAGGGATGTACGTTATTTTTTAACACATTGAAAGTTACATGGTTATCTTATCTTCGCAGATAATATAAATAAATGGTTATATTGATTGTTATATAAAAAATCGGTACAATGTACATTGTGCAAACTTTTTCATATGCTAATGTGTTGTTTAGTTATCTTTTGAAAAATATAAACTATGTACAACCATTATAAACATCAACTTAAATAACTGTATGAAATTTGATGAAAATCCTATGAACCATTTTTAAAAAAATTCAATTGTTATTAAAGTTGCCTAAACTACCTTATATTCATTTTTTGAGAAATATGAACTGTGAAGTATTATTGAAGATGTAAACTCAAGTAACTGTATGAAATTTCATCAAATTCTTCAGAGCCATTTTTGAAAAATAAAATTCTTGTTAAAATTGCATACAACAAACTGCCCTTAATTATTGTGCAATGTCAACCATTTCTTCATAGCTTCTATTCTGTATGATAAAATGCCTAAGTACAAGATTTGATTCATTTTTGCTCTACCATTTATGCTCTAGAACAGGGGTTCTCAAACTTTTTTTGCCGCGTACCCCCTTGAATTCAAACTATCAATTGAAATACACCTTATAAAATAACTAGTGTAATGCTCGTTGAAATATCAACAGAAAAGTATGGATAGTTAGATAAATTATTATTATTTTCATTTAAAATAATTAATATCACACTTTTACATATGAAATACTGTCATATACAACATTTCTAGTGAATATTCTGTTGTTGAAGGGCTATATTTAGTTAAACCTAAAATAGTTGCCTCTCTTTCCCTCCCTCTCCCCCTCCCTCCCTCTCACACCCTCTCTCCTCCTCTCCTCTCTCTCCCCCTCCCCCCTCTCCCCCTTCTACTTTCCTCTCTCCCCTCCCCTCTACTTCCCCCTCTCCCCTCCCCTCTACTTCCCTCTCTCCCCTCCCCTCTACTTCCCTCTCCCCCTCTCTCCCCCCCTCTACTTCCCTCTCCCCCCCCTACTACCCTCCCCCCATCTACTTCCCTCTCTCCCCCTCCCTATCGCTCCCCCCTCTACCTCTCTCTCCCCTTCTCTTGTATTAAAAGCACGTCAAATATGATGGGTATTCGTGAATTAAATATTACGTTAAAATAAAATAAAAACTAATTACACCAACTTTTATTTATGTGCACTAAAATGTAAAAAATTAATATAAACATACCCAAATGCTCCAGAAAGTAATGCCTTAAAACTCTTATGGGTCAACATTGATCGCAGTGCCTATTGATACAGTTCAAAATATCAAGAATAACTTTTTGAAATTAACTAAATATGGAATTTTTGCTGGATCGGATATTCGTTAATTGCTTATAATACAAAAGACAGTGTCACAATGTCACTTTGTAGCTTTGTCACTTTGTCATGTAATGCTTTTTGAAGCTTAATATCTCGCAAACGACTGAACCGAATTTGATGAAATTTTCAGGATAGCATTATGATATAGCAACAAAAAGTTTTAATATATCGAGCTCGAGATCAAAGACCCAGGTTCGACTCCAGAAGATAGTTTCCATTTCCCATAAGGTAACGTAAAAAGGGACATGTCGACGTGCAGGCTTTCATTCCTTTTTAGATTAAAATTAGAAGGAATTGACCTACAATCTTCTGATATAAACCGTTTTGAAGAAACCATTATAAAGTTTCTTATTCTGTTCATCGTTTTCCATGTACAGTTTGAAATTTCTCGATCTAAACGTTTAATTCACACAGTTTGAGGAAATCTTACCATTTTAAGGGGATGCTGCCTTGCCTACCAATTCCATATCTCTATATCGTATTGTTAATTCAATCCTTATGGGTATAAACATGCTTTGAATGCTTTTAATATGAGAGAGGGGAGGAGAGAAGTAGAGGGGGGAGCGAGAGGGAGGGGGAGAGAGGGAAGTAGAGGGGAGAGGGAGAGAGAAGGTGTGAGAGGGAGGAACTGGGGGAAGGGAAAGAGAGGCAACTACTTGAAGTTTAACTAAAGATAGCCCGTCAACAACAGAATATTCACTAAAAATGTTCTATATTACAAAGGGGGGAGGGGAAAAGAGGGGGAGGGGGAGAAATGCGGAGGTGGATAGAGCGTGTGAGAGGGGGGAGGGGGAGAGAGGGTGTGAGAGGGAGAGAGGGTGTGAGAGAGAGAGGGGAGGAGAGGGAGGGAAAGAGAGGCAACTATTTTAAGTTTAACTAAAGATAGCCCATCAACAACAAAATATTCATTAGAAATGTTGTATATGACAAAATATTTCATATGTGAAGTGGGATATTAATTATTTTAAATGAAAATAATAATAATCTATTTATCTGTCTATAATTCTTCCGTTGATATCTCAACAGGCATTACACTAGTAGATTTAATAACTTTCACATTATTATACATTGTATAAATGTACTTTCTACAGTATTCATTAATGAGAGAGAGTTGATACTTTTTCTGTTTACTTTGATCTGTTTTATCCAAATATATACTTTATTAATAAGTTAATTTGCTGTAGTTCAATGAACGATACTATTGGAGATCCTTATTGTCAAAGAAATAAACTAATTGTTTATTGTAGAAACCGTTACATAATTTTAATCTAAACAAATCAAAACAAAATATTAGATTTACCGAATTCTAAACGGAACTCACAAGAAATGTTACAACAACGAAATTCTGTAGTAAGCTAAACAAAAGAGGACCAAATGAATTATTTGTAGGATATTTCATTACCTTTTAATTCTAAATAAGTCAAATCAAAACATTATAATTACCAATATCGAAATCAACACAGGAAAAATGTCAAAGCAGTTAAACTCTGTCACAAACTAAACCAAAAAGAACCAATTTAATTATTTGTATTATGGTTTAGTCGTTTGCGAGAATATGTTAGATTAGAATTATCAAAATAAAATTTATACTTACCGATACCTAAATCAAACCCCGATGAAACATTATAACAATGAAACTTGGTCATAATGTAAACAAAAAAGTTCCCATTTAGGCCACTACAATGAAACAATCAGAGGAATAATTTCTCTATGATATATTAAATTGAGGATTATAAAGCAATTACCACAAAATATTACAATTTTTATTCTAAACAAATCAAAATACAATATTAAGAATGAAAGGGTGGGTTGGAGACTACGGCGATGTAGGTATTTAAAAAAACGAGAAACTCCTTAACCGTACAAGGTGAATATCTAGAGGCACAAACAACCAGTAAAAAAAAAGAGGGGGAAGTAAAGAAAAAGAAAACACCAAAGAAAACCGGGTGAGAATAAAAAAATATATATATATAACTACTTACAGGTTTGTGGGGTTTTAATCCTCGCCAGGGACCCAATGTCACTCGCTCATTCACTCACTCACTCACACAAGAAATAATACCGGATTTATGGGAAGTTACTCCTCGCCAGTGATCCTGTATCGCACACGATGTCTGCAGGTTTATATATCTTCCGACAGCAACAGGGACCTGTCAGACAAAACACTCACTCTCACACGCACTCAAGAAAAATAAAAAACACAAATCTCTAGATATCCGGTAGAACATTATATACGTATTTTGAGAGCAAGGCTCTCTTCATCAGTAGCTGATGTGGAATGACGGTGTGGTACGTGGTTAGGGGTATTTAAACGGTGGATTGTTTGTGTAGAAGTGAAAGTGAAAGGAGGTGGAGGTTGGACGGTTAAACTGTAGAGAGGGGAGTGGGGGAGAGGATCACGGTCATTATTCATAACGGTTTGTTTATGTTTTTCAATAAGCATGCATTTGTAGGCGTCCAGTTTGTTTTCATGATGAACCGATTTTAAAAGTGTTAAGTTTTCAATGGTGATAGGATGGTTGTGTTCCTGTATGTGTGTCGCTACACTTGAATT
Source organism: Uropetala carovei (assembly GCA_036926305.1). Taxonomy (NCBI): domain Eukaryota; kingdom Metazoa; phylum Arthropoda; class Insecta; order Odonata; family Petaluridae; genus Uropetala; species Uropetala carovei. The sequence continues at coordinate 2,192,738 of JAXCHB010000210.1, forward strand.
ATTAAACGTATTGTGTTTAAAGTGTGCAATGTGTTCCTTGAATCGTGTTTCTAATTTATGTTTCCTCTGTCCTATGTATACTTTGTCACATTTACTGCAAGATATTTTATATATGCCTGATTTCTGTAAAGACGGTATGGTGTCCTTTGGATTGAGGAGAAGGTTGGTGAGTTTATTGTGGTTGACTTGTACAGTTTTGACATCGTGTTTGGAGAATATGTTGCGAAGTTTGTTTGTGGTTCCTGGGGCAAAAGGAATTTTAATGTATTTTGATTTAGTGGAAGTAGTGTTTGTGAGGGTTGTGTGTGTTTTGAGGAAGAGTTTATTTTTATGTTTTCATAGTATGTTTTGAATTAAGTTTGTGTCGTAACCATTCCGTGTTGCGACGTTTTTCATGAGAGTGAGTTCTTTTTGAAAATCTGTTTTGGACAGTGGTATATGTAGGAGTCTGTGTATCATGGAATGGAATGGAATGCTGCTAACTTGTGTGAAATGTGGTGGTGAGAATCATTAGGTATGTATTTGTTTGTATGTATAGGTTTTCTGTATATGTTAAGCTTTAGTTTGTTGCCTTGTTTTTCTACTAGTATATCAAGGAAGGGGAGCCTGTTGTCTTTTTCTTCCTTATGTGTGAATTTTATGGTTTCGTATTGTTTGTTTAATTTTTCTAATAAATCGGTGATGTTATTTTTTGATGTGTCAAAGATGTCGTCACCGTACCTGAACCATGTTTTTGGGAAGTAGTTGAAGGTATCTTTGCATTGTTGTTCGAAATTAGTCATAAACAGGTTAGCTAGAAATGGGGAAAGGGGGTTTCCCATGGTTGTGCCATGGGTTTGTTGGTAAATATTGTTGTTTACTTTGAAGAAGTTCCGTTTCATACAAAGGCGTGTCAGGTGTATGTAATCTTTGACTGTTTCTTGGGTTAGGTTTTGCTCTTTGAGCCAAGTTTCTAGAAATTTCAAGGTTTCGTCAATTGGGACGTTGGAGAAAAGGGAAACAAAGGAGACTAAAATCTCATGGTCATTAAGGTTTGTGTCTAATTTGGTTGATGAAGTGGATGTTGTTCTTAATGTTTGAGGTCTGTGTAAGGGGCCATTGTTTATATTGCTTATTTAACCACTGTGATATTTTGTATGTTGGAGAGTTTATAGCAGAAACGATGGGTCTTAGTGGGATGTCTTATGTATTTTTGGGAGACAGTACATCCTCGGGATTGTAGGGTTGGAGATGTTTAGTTGGAATCGGAGTTGTTTTGTAATAATCGAATTGCAAGTTTTTAGGGTGTTTTTTATGTCTGTGATCATCTTGTTTAAGGGATTTTTGGGGGTTTTGGTGTATGGTCCTTCTTCTAACATCTTTTCGACTTCTTCGTAGTATTTTTGTTTTTCTAAAATGACTATCGCGTTACCTTTGTCTGCTCTTAGATAAAAACAGTCCTTTTTGTTTAATGTTCTTACAGTGTTGTAGTAGCTATCAAAGCTGTGGTGTTTTTCTTGGGAGGTTTTGGAAGGATTCTCTTTTATTAGTGCAAAGGTGGTGTTTCTAATTATATTTTTTGTGTTTTCGGGTAGAGATTAAATAGACGATTCAATGTCTGCGACTAAATCTTGTACGGTTAAGGAGTTTCTCGTTTTATGAAATACAATATTAAGATTGAAATAACAACATGGTATCGAGGCCTAACAATGGAATTGGTAGGCAAGGCAACAGTTGGAAATGAAAATTATCTTCTGGAGTCGAACCAGGGTCTTTGATCTCGAGTTGGATGCATTAAAACGTTTTGTTATTATATCATAATGCTATCCTGAAAATTTCATTAAATTCGGTTCAGTAGTTTGCGAGATATTAAGCTTCAAAAAGCATTACATGATAAAGTGACATTGTGACACTGTCTTTTATATGTTAGATCAGTGATTCTTGACCTTTTTGAGTTGTGACCCAAATTAGGCTAATGGTTTTGGTCTCGCGACCCAGAGTCAGAAATGAAAGATATTTGTAAAATAAAAGACAGGAATCAGTATAACAAATGTTACTTTTTAATGAAATAAAATATACATTCATACATAAGGAAATCCTCCCAAGCGAGATTAATAATATTCCAAATGTGGCGACCAATTAGAATGCCACATCAATCTCTTAACTAATTGCTATATGTTAATGAGAAATTATAACAAACAGGAAAACAAATAGACTTGAGATGCACACTTGTCTTGTAGTTTGAATTACATGAATAACATAGTATATATTATAATTAGGAATACATGACAGAACAAAAGTCAAGCAGACTTGAGACGTAAAACTTGTCTCGCAACGTAAAACACTTCATGGGTATTGTTTATAGTTACAAGGTGTCCACAGGAATAGTTCAGCACATACGGTTTACGAGAAAACTCTTTTCGTCATCGCAGTGGTTTCTTCTCTCTCTGCAACAAACAGCAAGCACGTAGCGTAGCCCGACACTCGTTCAGCTCTCTCGGGGTATATTCTGCCGGCAAAAAGCAGTGTCGCCCTGGCGAAAGCAGCGGTCACGTGATGGCAGCTGATGAGGGGAGGTCCGGTAGGAAGTTTGAACAGGCGACTCCTAGATTTGGTATTGGTTAATTGCTTGAGTAGATTATATAACCATAGGAAGAGGGTGGAATGGGAAATAGGGGTGATATTCATGCTATATAAGGTGAGTAGCCATAGGGCCGAGCCAAAAGCGAGGAGAGCCTTTAGCGTTTCTGTTCGGCGATTACGAATGGCAGCGATAAGTGCTTCGTTAAGTGCCTAGGTGTGGGAAAAATCGCTGCACATAACGTGTTATAAATATGTAAAAAAATACATAATTTCATGCATGTGACTTTGTACAAGTTTCGAAACTTCTTCAAATCGCGGTTTTATGTTTGAAAGGCTACACCTTAAGTCATGCTCTGGCTGTAATCGGTTTTGTAACTTGGTTTTTGTAATTGTGAGGGCTGAAAAACCTGACTTGCACAGATATGTAGTAATAAAGGGAAGTAATACCCAGTACAGGCGACTCCCGAGTTTCGTTGGGGATGCATTCCTGAAAACGTGTTCGAATCTCGAATATTCGAATGTCGAACGCCATTTTTCCATATACTTGCATGTTATAATCATGGGATACGTTCCCGCATCTCAGGAAAGTCCCCTCACGTTCTATAAAGATTAAATAACATTACTAATATGTTAATACAGCAATATTAAATTATGAAAGAATTATATAATAATTATTTTAAATGTATAACTTATTTTTTGCACTAAAAAGGAAAAAATAAATTTTTGTTTCGAACTTCAAAGATGGATGTATGCAATATGCTGTACAGACAGCCTAGTCCAGATCGCGCAAGTCGTTTGTTACAAACGACTCGCGCGAGCTGGATAACATACTTGCATACATCTATATATACATATAACTATTTATCGCAGCGAAATTAATATAAAAGTTATCAAAAAAGCACAAAATAACTTAAGAATAAAGAAACAAAATTAAAAATATTTTCATACCTTAAATCTTTTTTCACATAAGTGCTAATAGTTGAAGGACACATTCCCAACGATCATGCGATTTCAGCTTGGCTTTCACTTTTCTTAACGCGCTTTAAAATTTCTAATTTCAGTCTGCACTCTTTTATTTGATTCCCTTACATTATCACTATTACATTTCCTTTTAGATGCCATGTCAAGTGATAAATTTATAATAAATCAATGAAATAAATAAATTTAAATAAAAGATTAACAGAAAAAAGAGTGAAATCAGCACAAATTCAAACAATTAGACCAGAACAACTTTTGAGTGATCATTGCAAACATTTAGCTCACAAGAACTACATGTCTGGTGAATTTGCCTTTTCACTTTACATAGGTGACACAGAGCATTTCTTTTTCTTTCTGGTTGGTTCGTTGTCTGTTTTGTTTACAGTCCATTGAAACACAGACATGCCCTGGCTTAAATCATTGGAATGTGCATTCTGCAGTCTTCTCATTATGAGGGGTTTCATAATTCCTCCGCTAAAATTTCTAGGAAATTACGGTGTCTCTCCAACTTTTTATTATTCCATTTGGGATACAAATTTGTGAATAACACAAAACCAGCAATTCCACTAATATCTAACATATTCATGAAAAATGTTTTTTTCATTTTTCTTTGACAGCTATAAGAATGCACCGTTTGCTCAATCAAATCTGTGCCACCTTTCGTGGCATTATAATACAATATGATTTCAGGTTTTCTCTGCCTTTCTTCGCATATGCTATTGTCATGATACACGACGACAGTAAAATTACCGCTTTCCCTTTTTTTGTACGACACTAACGTCAGACTTTTCGTGAAGCCAAACACAGACGAAAACTCCGGACGAGAGTGATTTGGAAAGAAGTTTGCTGGAATATATGGTTTATTTTTTCTAAGTGTTCCCACGAATGTAAGCCCACAATTTTTCAAACTTCAAGCCTAGTTGCCAGTCTTTTGAGTCCAAATACTATCATCCAGAAGAGAAGAGAGATGGAATGGGTTATTCCTAAAAACAATTATGTACTTCATCACGTAGCTCAAAAATTCTCATCTGCACATTTCCCCGGGATAGCCATCTGTCTTCAGTATGAAGTAGAAGTGTTTTGTGTTCACTACCCATTTCATTACATAGGGATGAAAAAATTATTGCATTTAACAGTCGAGCTTTATGAAATTAATAATTTTCACCGATTCATCTAATACTGATCAAAACTTAGATGGCATTTTTTTAGCTGCAAGAGCCTCACGATGAATACAACTGTACATCTATTCTGCATCTGGTGCAACGGCTTTTATACGAGTTACTAATCCACTGTTTTTCCCTGTCATTGATTTTGCTCCATCCATACAAATTCCTGCACAATTAGACCAGTCACTATTATGTTCTCGCATGAAAGTATCCATTAACGAGAATATTTCTTCTCCTGTCGTTCTTGTTGGCAATGAATGGCAAAACAAAATATCTTTGTGGGCTTCACAGTCATGTATGTATCTTGCATACACTAAAAGTTGGGTAAAACCAGTCTGTTGTTGCGTCTAGTTGCAAAGAATAGAAAATGATCTTCTTAACACGATCCAAAAGCTGCAAAAGAACATTTTCTGCCATTTCTAATATGCGGCAAGACACAGTATCATTGGAAAGTGGTATACTGTCTAGTTTCTTCGTGGATTTTTCATCAAGTACGCTTCTTATCATATCTTTTGCTGTGGGTAAAATTAAATTTTTGGCTATGGTGTGAGGTTTTCCCGTTTTGGCAATCTTGTAGCTCACAAGATAGGAGGCATTAAGGGCATTTTTATTTTCTTTAACAGCAATAGATAGCGTATTGTTTTGGCTCATTTTGAATTGTTCAGCCTTGCTTACAAAAAATTCAATAGGATTTCCTACATATTGACTATGTTTAGTCATTATGACAACATAATAAGGATAAGTTAAGACAATTATTGGATAACAGTTCACAACCTGGGCTGGCCTTCGGTAAGGAGGGGCCGCATTAAATTTGGGGGCCCCCACTGCCGGATAGACTTGAGGTATATACATTGCCCCTTGAGATTAGGTATTCTGTTGTCTTCTCTACCAAAATTTCTGTGCTACCAACCTTTCCACAGATCGGCACCCCAAGCAGTATATTGAAATGGGATCTAGGACGAGTGGCTGCCGCCAACTAGCCATGGAGCCATCTGGGTGTGGAGTCTACTCGCCGCAGGAACTAATGAAAGTTTGCTATTTAGTACAGCCGGTATTGGTATATAATAATATAATTAATATATTTTACCGAATGCTACGGGTTGGTTCATCATTAGAAATCTCAGTTTACTTCCCTTTATTCGTTTTTTTTTGTACTTCATATAAATAAACCCAAAAGAAGTTATCCATACAGAATTTCACATTGGGGATGAAATTTTAAAAAATCTACCGCAAAACTAAAGGGAATTTCACTTTCCACTACATCATACTCGTGTACAATCTCCCACGTCAATTTGTAGCAGGACTCAGAAAAGCTCCCAAATTGGTGTAGGAGTTTTTAAGTTAGCTTTTTAAAATTATTTCCCGTCAAGTTTCGAACTCGTGATTTTAATTATCTTAAAGATTTAGTGTAAATTATTAGTTAATATGGAAAAATTTAATCAAAGCCAGTGTTCAATCATCGCCTTTTCACGGGTTTCTTTCTTACAAAACATAAAAGTAAACATTTCAGAAAAACATAATTACACAAGAAATGAAGCTGGATTTGATGAAAGTGATATGATAGGAAATAAAATTATCATTATATTTACATGCAATTGTTTACGAACAAATTTGGTTAATTGTTAAGAAAACTTAAGGGAAAAAGTATTCTTTATAGATGGTTTTCAGTTTTTCGTAGAATAAAATGTTTTTGTATATTCTGCATACACCCTAGAATTGGCAGCAAAAGTAAATTCACAAAATTCGTTGAAACTCAAGGGATTTTATGTAACAAAAAGTATTAATTTTGCTAAAAGATTATATTTGACTTTTGTCAAAGAACTTACCTAACTCGATTAATAAACTTTTCGCCGCAATTGAGGACACAGCACCTCGGGCTCACCATCATCACTTCCAAATTACAACGAAAACGGTTAGAACGTGTGAATATGATTTGAATCACGACGTCAACGAACCACGTGACATTTGGATCGCTTCCCATTGGCTCCTCAGACGGTCCTTTCTCCGCTATATCAGTGCGGCACCTGTGGGTTTCCCTGTGCTGTTTCGGGGTGCATGTTTTCGGCAGCCGATCCCTCCGTTAGGTTGTTTCATTTCCCAAGGGTGAAGGAACTGTAAGTAAATTTATATCAATGAATATTTTCATGTGAATGCTGAAGCGTTTTCGTAAATTATGAATGTAATTCTTAAGTCGCTTTAGGAGTTATAATTGATGTTTTTTGTACGAATACTTGCCTTTCAATGCAAAACTTACAATTTTGAACGTTATTTATCCAGTTCGCTTTGATATATATGTCATTTGTTGTATCGGTGGCTTGGTCGTCATATAAGATTGGTCAATTAAATCGAGTGGAAAGTTTACGGCATAAATTCTTACGTTTTTTAAATTACATGTTTCATCTTCGATGTGAATTATTGTATGCACTTGGAGATTCTTTCAGTAGATACTCCTTAGCGCAAGAATAGAAGCAGACAATCTTTTTGTGTTGTTGAATAACTGCCAATGCCAATTAAACCTTCAAATAGGTGAAAGAATAGCATCATTCGCTTCGCACTTTAAGCAACGAAATTATTACTGTAGCAATGTCAACATTTATACATAGCAACAAATATTTACGGATAAATATTCAGTTAACTGCGTATGGGAAGCATTCCAATGATTCAATCAAAGCAGCTGAATCTTCCTATCATTGTTTGAATGCTGGAATCTTATTTCTTTGTAAGTAGAACCATGATATTATACATCTGTAATGCTTATTAATGCAAATAGGCTCAGGCATAAATTTAAAATTAAATGAGAATATGGACATACGTTATTTTTTTAAACACATTACATGGTTCTCTTCATTGATATTCTACATCAACGGTTGCATTGATTGTTATATAAAAAAGAAAGGACATATAACTGAATAAAAAGAAAAACATAAAAGCTCGCAATCTTTTACTGTGTAGAGAAATGGAGAAACAGGAGAAAATATCTACTGTGACCGGGAATATGAACCCGGGTCATCCACTTGCTGGGTGTATACTCTACCACTGAATTACCTTAGCAGACTAATCTTCCTGTTTTTGAGTGGCAATAGTTTCTTAGGTTAGGACTTTTAAAATGCAGATTTCTGACTGACTTCGCATAATAAATTGTCAATACACACACACAGCCATGCCCTCAGCGAGATTCGACCTCGCGAACTTTACATTGGGAGCCAAATACATTAAAATCCTATACCGAAGAAATGCATTACTAGAGTTAAATGTTAATTATTGAGATCAACTTATTTTACATACTTATTAATTTTTTTATAAATCAATTGAAAATATACTGCGCAAACATTGCGCAGATTCAGCTAGTATACACAAAAAGAAAGAGGGGGGGTAACCTGGAGAGAGGGGACAGTCAGAGAAGAAAGAGAAAATCCATTACAGTGGGACAATCCTTCTTGGAATAGGGAAAAGTGTGATGGGGTGTCCCTCCCATGGGGAGAGGGTAGAGATACAATAGCCCGGCCTCTGGTTGGGGGCCCTTGTTCTAATATTTCTGGGTTTGGGTGTTATGGGGGGAGCAGGACGTTTCCCTCCCAGGGTCAGAAAAACAGGACATTTTCCTCCCGGCACAACAGGGGAGCAGGACCTTTCCCTCTCAGACTCAGGTAGCTGCTGATCGAATTACTGCAGAAAAACCCCATGACTGTGTCTGTAAGACTTATAAATAGATGGTTTCAGTCAACAGAAATTAGTATCCTTTATTCCATTGCTGTGTGCTGTTCGCTGTGAAACTGTGATGTCTCCTTAGAAAAATTTTGAAGAATGATCTGGTGCGGTGGACATGTGTCGTGAAAGGGTCCAAGAGTTACGTAAGAACTACTTCAACGGAGGCAGACGTAATTTTTGACATAGTAGACAACCACAATCACGACAAACAAGCAGACTCCACTATTAATCGTTCTAAGTTGCGGAACGAATTAAAAGGAAGGCGGTCCAAGACATATATGCAAGAGGCCTTACAAAATAATGAACCAGAAGCTGAGAGATGCTGACGTCGAGTCGTTCAGGAGGACAGACATTGAGAATATGCGGAAGGCGGTTTATTGTGCAAGAAGAAAAATATTACCGAAAGTCACAAGGAACGCATAAGAAGTATGTACGTATGTACAAAAACGAAATTTAGAGATATTCATCGTTTTGTCTATATTATATTGACATCACAACTTCACTCCTTTACCTGCTCGACCCGGAAAGGAAATGTCCTGTTGGATTAGCAGCTACCCGAGTCTGGGAGGAAAACGTCCTGCTCCTGTCATTTCTTTCAGTCATTCAGTATCGTTCTAGCTATTTTTATACAATATTAAATGAACGGGATTTATAACAATTTATTACTTGGTTATTATTATCTTTCTTGTTTCCTCTTCTTTCTATTATCATATTTACTACTTAAAATTTCATTTTTCTATTAACTAATAAAGAAAATATGTATACAAAAGAAACTCGAATCAAATAGGATGTGATGCGGATTGCATAGATAGGAGATTGTGTGCCGCTGGTTAGCCTAACTTCCTGGGATAAGACATGCGAACTAACGGATGAGGTAATATAACCTCATCATTAATTTTTTGTTTATAAATGTCAAAAGTTGGATAACAACTATTCATATACCAAGTAATATGTGAAAATATACTTTAATCTTAATTTTTTCTTTCTCAAGTATCCCGTCACTGAGGTAAATTGATGTAAACACGTTGAAAGTGTTAAATTATATTTAATTACAGCCCTATTTTATCATGGATAAGTTGCTGAAAACCTGGAAACTTATTAAAACAACCGATGCTCCACCTGAATCAGGAGAGTGCAGAAATATTGACCAAGAAACAACCCCACAATCGTCTTCCACAATCTTACAAAGAAAACATGGAATAGACACAATTACAGATATACAAGGAGTTAAAAGATGTAAATACGACGAGAGCTATATTGAATTTAGATTTACATTTTCAGATGACTCTGAACATCCTCAAACATTGTGTGTGTTGTGTTGTGAAGTGTTATCCAATAATTGTCTCAACTGATCCTTATTACGTCGTCATTTAATGACTAAACATAGTCATTATGAAGGAAAACCTCTTGAGTTTTTTGTACTCAAGGCTGAACAATTCAAAACGAGCCAAAACAATATGCAATCTATTGCTGTTAAAGAAATAAAAATGCCCTTAAAGCCTCCTATCTTGTGAACTACAAGACTGCCAAAACGGGAAAACCTCACACCATAGCTGAAAATTTAATTTTACCCACAGCAAAATATATGATAAGAAGCGTACTTGATGAACAATCCGCGAAGAAACTAGACAGTATACCGCTTTCTAATGATACTGTGTCCCGCCGCACACTAGAAATGGCAGAAAATGTTCTTTTATAGCTTTTGGATCGTGTTAAGAAGAGCATTTTCTATTCTTTGCAACTAGATGAAACAACAGATATACAGTAGACTCCCGATTATCCAGGGGCGGATTATCCAGGTTGCAGATTAACCGGGGTCCCTATAAGCTTGAGTGTGTGTCTAACCCAGTGTTTCCCAACCTTTTTAGAGTCACGGCACCCTTAAGTGACGTTTCAGAATTTGGTGGCACCCCTCCCTATCCACCAGCAGTAATAATTGTGGTGAAGTTGAACCCCTAACCCATATCTCCTTTCATTTCGAAGTGCCTTTGCGACGAAATGAAGTTCGTCTAAACTCTGGTTTGGATTTTTGAAAGTCAACAATGAAAAATGCGGCTAAAAATCGGAAAACAATAATTTTTGCGGCACCTCTCAGAACACATCAGATAGATTTCTACAGATGGAGATTTAAAAACCGAAATCATGAAAATATTTTTAATTTGTTTCTAGGCACAGTCATTAAACGAATACGGGGCCGTAGCTAAGAAAGCAGTCAAAACATTGATACCCTTTCCCACAATATACCTGTGCGAAACTGGATTTTCATCTCTAAGGGAGGTGCCCCACAGAAGAGACTAGCAACCAGCCACGCAACTCTGGCAACGTTGCTTCGCGACTTCTATATCCACACAGAAGGTAGTCGCAACGTTTGCAGTGTAGCGAGAATGTCAGACAAGGTCAACGCGACGATGGAACATTAAAAAATTGTCTACCAACCAATTCGGTTACATTAAAATGGATAATTGATACACGATGGTCAGCTAGAGCAGATGCTGTATCAGCATTGAAAATAGGATATAAACAAATTAAAGAAGCTCTGATCAAGATATCAACATCTGAACATGAGAAACCAATTAGCCGATTAGAGTCTTCAAAATTAGCTAAACATTTTGATGAATATTAAACAGCTTTATTAACAACAATTTGGGACAAAATATTGGAAAGACTAAATGCTAGTAGCAAATCCCTTCAGGACCCAAAATTAAGCTTGCTAAAAAGCACGAATCTTTTGATATCATTGAAAGAATTTATTTTAGAAACTAGAAACAATTTTGAAACTATTGAAAAGGAAGCTAAGCTATTAACTGACGAGACTCAATATAAAGATGAACGAAGCCAAATAAAGAAACGAAAAATTATGTATGACGAAGTTAAAGACAATGATGTAACTTTAACTGGCAAAGAATTATTTATAATAAACACCACTAATGCTTATTACAGAATTAAATCAATGAACTGAAATATATAACGAAAGATTAAATATGTTTAGTGTTTTTTTAATACTGCCATGACGGACAACGATTTTAATTTGTGCATTGAAACATTAGTGGATGTTAAAAAATGATGTTAATTTAAAGCAGAAGTAGCACAATTCTTAAACTATACCAAAGAGGAAAATGTTACAAGTATAATGGATACATACGATATTATTAATGATGGATTAAGATCAACGTTCCTAAATGTTGAAACAATTCTTAAAATATTTCTTACGATGCCTGTAACTAATGCAAGTGGCAAACGGTCATTTTCAGTATTAAAAAGAGTCAAAAACTATTTACAAAATAATTTAATGCAAAATAAATTGTCCAATTTGTCATTATTATTTATCGAGTGTGAGGCAACCAACTCAATAAATTATGACATCATTGATACCTTTGCTAAATCAAAAGCCAGGAAAAAATTGTGTTAACTTGGTATAGTGTCTGGTGTTATCAAAAACGATGCTTTTTTGTCCATTTTAAAGCCGAATACCAAGCATTTTCAAAGTAACTTAAGCAACGAGCAACCGACAGACCCTGTTGCTGGTTGCCCATTGCTTTAAGGTCACTTAAGTTGCAAGGTAATGTCGCTTGAGTGTGGCTTTCTCTATTACATAGAAAGTGTCCGACCGCGAAGCAACGTTGCCAGAGTTGCGTCGCTGGTTGCTAGTCTCTTCTGTGTGGACCTCCCTAAGTTTAATTAAGTCAAAAAATCGCAATAAATTGCATGTGGAACCTGAACTAAGATTGAGGCTTTCTTCAATCGAACCGATGATAGACTCTTTACGTTGTCTAAAATAGACTAATTTGTAAACTTCTTAATTTTCAAATAAATCTAATTTTCATTATTCTTGGAGTGTTATTTTATAATATAAAACGCTTATTAATTATATGTAAACTCTTAAAATTTTAAGTATGTCTATTTTGTACGAAATAACTAACTCAACTACCAGTATCTACAATAATAAAAGACAGTGTCACAATGTCACTTTGTAGCTTTGTCATGGAATGCTTTCTGAAGCTTAATATCTCGCAAACAACTCAACCAAATTTGATGAAATTTTCAGGATAGCATTATGATATAACAACAAAAAGTTTTAATATATCAAACTCGAGATCAAAGATCCAGGTTTTACCTCAGAAGATAATTTCCATTTCCCATAAGTTAACATGTAAAAAGGGACAATTCGACGTGCAGGCTTTCATTCTCATTTCTCCCCCTCCCCCTTCTACTTTCCTCTCTCCCCCCCCTCATATTAAAAGCATTCTAAGCACGTTTATACCCATAAGGATTGAATTAACAATATGATATAGAGGTCTAACAATGGAATTGGTAGGCAAGGCAACATCCCGTTAAAATGGCAAGATTTCCTCAAACTGTGTGAATTTAACGTTTAAATTGAGCGATTTCGAACTGCAGGCAGAAAAAAGATGAAAATAATATGAAACTTTATAATGTTTTCTTCAAAATGGTTTATATCCGAAGACTGTAGTAATTAACAAATATCAGATCCAGCAAAAATATTATATTTAGTTAATTTCAAAAAGTTATTCTTGATATTTTGAACTGCAACAATTGGCACTGCGAACGATGTTGACCCATAAGAGTTCTAAGGCAATACTTTCTGGAGTATTTGGGTATGTTTATATTAATGTTTTACGTTTTGGTGCACATAAATAAAAGTTGGCATAATTAGTTTTTATTTGCTTTTAATGTAATATTTAATTCACGAATACCCGTCATATTTGACGTGCTTTGAATGCTTTTAATATAAGAGAGAGGGGGGAGAGAGGTAGAGGGGGGAGCGAGAGGGAGAGAGGTAGAGGGAAACGGGAGGAGGAGAGAGGGTGTGAGAGGGTAGAAGGGGGAGAGGGAGGGAAAAAGAGGCAACTATTTTAAGTTTAACTAAAGATAGCTCTTCAACAACAGAATATTCACTAGAAATGTTGTATATGACAGTAATTCATATGTAAAAGTGCGATATTAATTATTTTAAATGAAAATAACAATAATCTATCTATAATTTTCTGTTGATATTTCAATGGGCATTACACTAGTTATTTTATGTTTAGTGTTTTTTAATCGACGTTTTTGTATCTCACTTTTTATTTAGTAAAGATTTTTTAATAAATGTTCACCTACAAAACTTCCTGAAATAAAACGTTTTAAGTTTTCGATTGATGCCATCACGTCCGCATAGGATGGAAAAGGAATCTCTTCATCATCATCTCATGTATTAATTTCGCTTTCCACTAGATGTTGATTAATTACAGTGGAACCTGTTTAAGATGTTTTCCCATCTAAGATGTCCCAAAATTTTTCTACAAATTGCATTTCATAAAATAAATAAGAAACTGAAATATTTCATAAACTATTTTGAAATGATTAAGTACTTTACGATAAATACAAAGAATCCATTCTCAGTAAAGCTGGGAAACAGTTAAAATCTCAACATGTTCAGCATAAATTAAAGTTTTGCTACATTTTTACAAATCTTTAAATTCCAGAGCAGATGACAATATACAAAAAGTGGAAATTATAATTGCACGACATGGGAATAACTTACAGGAAAGTATTTTATGCAATGGACACAAAAGAGTTAATCCATTCTAAGCACAACTTACTTAACCAGCAGGAGGCATTAACATCATGATGAGAGAGCGCCTTAATATTTGAAATATATCTACCAAATTTTAATCAGTAAAATAACAAACAGAACTGAATGAACTATTTTAAGTTGGTCAAATATTATTTGATAATTTATTAATTTCAAGATTCTCTCCTAATCCTTGAAATTTGTTGTCAACCTTGATGAAAGTTTGTTATGAACTTTTAGCATATAATAACTACGCAAATGTTTTTCAAAACAATGCAAATACTGTAACATTGCAATATATTAATGCAGAGATGGCAAATGATTTTTGCATAGCGTGCCAAGAAAGTAATGTGAATCATCAGCATTTTTCCTGTGCCACTAATGAGTTTACTTCTTCACTAAGAAACTATATTTTATACAGAAAATACAAGCTTTATTCATGCCAAGTAAAAATCACATGCTCGCCAAGCATTTTCCATTACTGTATTAATGTATGCCTATGTTTTGTAACTATCAATTTGTTTCCATTACAAAAATCTCATCTTTCCTAGGACAACATCCCGAACCTTGCTACCATCCTTGTCCCACTGCAGGATTCCATTCCCCAATGATACTGCAAGGTTCATTTTGGCCTTTACTTCATTCATAACTTCCTGTAGTTGATCGTACATTTCATCCTCGCTATGATCACTTGTGGACATACATAATTGTCTAATCACTAAGTTCACTGTTTCTGCCTAGACCTCCTCTTACATTATGTGATTGCTGCATGTTAAAGACTCTTTGCACTGCTTTCTTGACCAAAACTAACTCTCTTGTGCTTCTTTCTTCCTACTATATAGTACCAATGAAATCATCATCTAAATTTGTGTGAACTTAAGACATTGATCTTTAGATAGTAAAATAAGTTTTAAAAATAGAAAATACCGGACTAATAAATGTTGGATGACTGATGATTTATTTGATCTAATGAATGAAAGATATAGGTTATTTAGGATATGGAAATCTAACCCCTTGAACCTCAGTAAACAAAAAATATAAAACTTTTAGAAATTTAGTAAATTATAAAATCAAGTGTGCTAAATCACTGTATTATAATAATGAATTTATAAAATATAAGGGGAATATGAGTTCGACATGGAAGATAATTAATAACATCAGAGGTATTCCTAAATCAACCAACGATGATATAATATTAAAGAATCTTGGATCTAAGCTCAACTTAGATGATTCACTCAACAAATTTGCATACCAATTTACTAAAAATATTGAGGGTTTAAAGTTAAACTGTGGCATTGAACTGTTAAACAAAATTAACAAACCTACTTCTAATAGCCTTTTTCTACCTGAGGTAACCTCAGCTGATGTTAACAGGATCTTAAAAAACACCTTAATAAAAAATCTCCTGGCATTGACGGTATAAGGTTAACTGATTTACTAGGCAATCAAGATATCTCAAAAGTACTATCTCACTGGATAAATATTAGTATTGACAATGGTACCCTGAACAATAACTTGAAGACATCCATCATCCGACCTATCTTTAAGTCAGGTAGTCGCCTTGATTTTAATAACTATAGGCCAATTGCAATCTTATCAACATTTGATAAAGTAATCAAAAAATTTGTATCTGAGAAGATCCTTAATTATATAACAAAATACAACTTAGTTATTAATTGTCAATATGGCTTTTTTCCCAGTAAAAGTACCAAATTACTATTAGAAGAATTTTCTGAGTTTGTAAGGGAGAATTTAAACAAGAATAATGAGGTGCTTGTAATTTTCATAGATTATAAGAAAGCTTTCGACACCATTAATAGGAACCAGCTAACTCAAAAGCTCTACAACATAGGTATACGAGGTAAAATCCTAACATGGTTAGAAAACTATCTATCAGAAAGAAAATTAATAGTTAAAATAAAAAACAATTATAGCTTGGATATTAATAACAGTACTGATGTACCACCGGGATCTATATTAGGCCCATTATTGTTCCTTTTATATGTGAATGATTTACCAAATTATATTAACAATTGTAAAATTTTTCTGTATGTTGATGATATAGCTCATTTCAACACACAAAAACCTCAGCCATGCCCAAAATATGCTACAAGAGGATTTTAATAAGTTGCAGTTGTGGAGCCATGACTCAGACTTAATAATAAATGAAAGTAAGACATACCTAATGCATATAAAAAATAAAAAATCTACTTATGTCAAGGTAAATGCTCATATACATAGTCATTTATGTTTACACAATCAGATGATAGATTGCCAATGTCCTGAGCTTCAGCAAATATCAACTTTTAAGTATGTTCGGTTGAATATAGATGAATATTTCAATTTTGATGAACACATACGGAAATTAAATAATAAGATACGAAAATGTATCAATTTCATCACATTCATGATTTAATGCCTGTAAATACTAAAAGAATGCTTTATTTTGCTCTTGTAGAATCATTGTTAAGATATGGACTGACTGTATGGGATAACTCCAACAAAACCTTAATGCAAGTATTATTTAAAACCCAAGACAGAATTATAAAATATGTCCAAGCTGAAGAAGAAAAAAATGATAAAAGAGCTAGTTACATGGATAATAAAATACTGCCCCTAAATTCATTACATAATTATTGATAATATATTGTCAAGTAAGTATAAGGTAAAAAGGATCCCAATTCACTCCACAGTTCTAAGAGCACCTATAGAATATACTATTCCTAAATGCAATAACTGGCATGGTATGAGAACTTTAAAATATGAGATTACAAATATTTTCTGTAAACTACCCAAGGATATACTAACTACAATATCAGCCATGAAAAAGAAGACGAAAGAGTTTTTATTTGGTTTATACGATATTTCTTGTGCACAAGGTATATAATGTGCAATTTATAATTTTTATAATGTAATTCATTTATACTACTGCCATTGACTATGTAATTTTGTAATTCTTACATTTAATGACAAAAAATGTTCATTATTTTTGTAACTGACATCTCCAGATAAGCCCCTGGCTTTGAAGGACCAAGTCAGTATGTATGTAACCATGTGAAATTATGCAATGCAATAAAGTTGTTTATTTTCCTGGATAAAATATAAAAACAATACTAGAACTACATAATATGGTACTGGTAGTCCCCGCTTTTCGTTGGCCCGCTTTTTGTCATTTCACTCATACGTCAGGTGCAATATGACACCACTGATTCATTCTTCCATCCTTCTGATCTGCTTATTCATCACATTAATGTTTTTCATCATTCCGATTTTTTTGTTATGATTCAAATGAAAGTGCCTAAATGAAAACATTGTTTTATTCTTCCATCCCTGGCATTTGTTTACTACATATGCCCAAATTACTTAATTGTTTTAGATATTGTTTAACAGTTTGGGCTTATCAGTCCATGTCTCAATCTGCTCCGGGATCTACTGTTTCTTTGTGGGCTTTTATAGTTTTCTTGAATTGTAATCCTTTAATAATGGCAGACAAAAAGGAAAATGATAGTGTACGTGTGATTTTAGCCAAAAAGCGCTCTAGAAAGCCTGTGTGTTTGGAAATTAAATCCAAAATAATAAAACTTTGTGATGGTATGTCGACTACTGATATAGGCCGTAAGTTTCAAGTGCCTCATACTACTGTAGCTTACTCCTGAAACATCAGGCCTAATCGGGTGGAATAGATTTTCATCAGGGCGATAGTAATGCCATCTATCGGCCAAATTTGTGACACCATCTAGCGTCTAAAAGATTTAAGTGGAAAATTACAATTTTAAATTCATGGTATATTTTTAAATGGAAATATTTCATATCATTACCCCAGGAACAGTGAATTTTATCCCTCAATTTAATGTTTTGTCTATGGAGAAGACTGATCCACTTTTCGTCACAGTTTTCAGGTACGTAACCTGACATATAAGCCGGGACTGCCAGTATCAAAAATTAAAAAAAGACAAGAAATTATAGACTGGAGAAAAAAATGGGTGGAAAAATCGTATTAGGAAAATTCACAATCAGAAAATAATTCGCATAGGGATAAAGAAATCATAATAGGAAAAAAATTCTTTTGTAAAAATTCCCCAACGGAAAAAAATGCCAACAAAGAAAATTAAGAAGAAAGTCGATCGTTCAGGTTCCAGGACAAATTGAAGATATTCAACTACATCTATAAACTTATATAAATTATGGAAAAATTAATCGCAGAGAAAAGTTAGTCCATGACGAAAAAAGTTACCGCCAAGAATAAGAAATCGACATTGAGAAAAATGCTGCAGAAAAAAAGTCGCAGCAGAGAAAATAAGTTTATGAAAAAAGTTGACACCGAAACAATACCGCAGAAAAAATGTCTCAGCGGAGAAAAAAGTAGTAGACGCTATAAAAAAATAGTGGGCACCAAAAAAAATAAATGCCACAGATTAATGACATACAAGGAAAATCAGAAAACTAACTGCTGACGAAAAAAAAACCACTGGAGAAAAAGAAATTTGTCAGAAAAAATATTAGCCATTGGAAAATACCGTATTCACCTGAATCTAAGACGACCTTTTTTTTCCAAATTTTCAGCTGTAAATATCAAGAGTCGTCTTACATTCGAATACGAAGTATATTTAAGCATTTAATCAATGGTTTTTACAACAAATGGTATATTAGAGTAAACAATTCACAACAACAAATTCAAGTACGTACATAAAGAAGTGAAATAAACAAATAGTAATAACAATAAGAAAAACATAACGGGAATAATAATTATTTAGACTAATAATCATCGTCGACGATCATAACACAGACGACGTACTTTCATCTTACACGTAATGGCAACCTCAATGTCAAAACAAATGAGAGTGGAAATTATTGGGATTCCCCTTTCAAACGACGCACCGCGATTCACTGTGACAGTAATTTTGAGTTGTGCATTCTTGAATTAAATGCACAACCCTTAAGTTAAAATGACAGATCATGTTGAAGTACGTGGCACGAGTGCAAAGGGGAAGTTAACAAAGGAATTAGACGGAGCTAAGATACAAATTTTAAGCTGATCGTGATAAATTACGCCGAAAAAACTAATAACTGTGATGCGAGTAGAAAGTTCGGTGTATCTGAGGCAAATGTGCGTCGATGGAAACTCTCAAAACAGGAACTAGAAAAAGCCAAAGCCACAAGGAAGTCGCTCAGTGGTCCAGAATTAGGCCGATTTCATGGCATTGAAGAAGAAGTAAAGTTTGTGCGCACCATGAGGAAGAACGGTATGCCTGTTTCGACTGAAAGTATTATACTTAAAGCTAATGAAATTACTAGAGGACTTAATATATCATTGCAAGAATTCAAGGCCAGCAGAAGTTGGTGCGTGAGAATGATGCGACGAAATAATTTTTCTTTATGGCGACGAACTTCGTTGTGTCAGAAATTGTCAGAAGACTATGTTGAAAAACTTCTCGCTTACCATAAATACATAATTGGACTTAGTAAAATTACCTTTTGAGCCAAATAGGAAATGCCGATGAAACTCCGGTTTTCTTCTACATGCCATCTAATTATACTGTGAACGAAAAAGGTGCGAAGTCCGTCCTAATTAAAACTACAGGCAACGAAAAAATGCGAGTCACGGTAATGTTGGCGGTTTTAGCAGATGGGACTAAATTACCATCATATGTGATTCTAAAGCGGAAAACAATGCCTAAGAAACATTTGCCAAGTAGAATAATAGGTGTCAAGAAAAGGGGTGGATGACTAAAGAACTAATGAGAGATTGGTTACATGTGGTGTGGAATAGACGGCCAGGAGCTTTACTGAAACAAAGAGCAATGCTTTCACTGGATGCATTCAAGGACACATCTCCTGAAATTAAAAACACAATGAGTGCGATGAATACTGATCTTATTGTAATACCTGGAGGAATGACATCGCAACTTCAAGTTTTAGATGTTGCTGTCAATAAGTGTTTTAAAAATAATTTAAAGGTTTTGTATTCTGAATGGTTACAGAGTAGAACTCACACTTTAAACACCAAAAGGAAATCTTAAGAAACCTGAAGTTGCAATGCTCTGCCAATGGATCAAGGCATCGTGGCAACAAATAAATGCAAAAGTAATAGTGAAAGGATTTAAGAAATACTGCTTATCTAATGCCATGGATGGGAGTGAGGATGATGTTTTGTGGGAGACTGATGATGAAGTTGAGAGTGATAAAGATAGTGAGCATGAGGAAAATAGTGAAGGTTGCATAGACAGTGATGATGACTAACACAATAAAATGATTTTATGCAGCACTTGGATTGAAATGTTTTTTTGTTGTCCTGCAATGAGTGTATTCTTTCAATGTATTTACTTTATTTTTAATGTTATCTTAAAATGAATGCTACCATTTAATTTGTTTGAAAACCTGAATGGTTCTATTTGTGATGTGATCTTATGATTTTAAAATGTTAAAAGACAATGGCATTCAAGAAAAGTATAAGAGAAAATAAATATTTCACAAGATTTATAATTTTTGTAGTCATGAAGGTCAATTTGAGCTTTTTTCTCTTTTGGAATCATCAAAATGGGGGGTCGTCTTAGATTCAGGGTCGTCTTGGATTCGGGTGAATACGGTAATATTCGCAAACTGAAAAAATGCTATCATCGGAAAAAACTGAGCCATGGAAAAAGTAATAGCTACCAGAAAAAAAGAGCTGCAGAATAGAAAGAAATCCGCTGAAAAAAAAGAAATTCATCGCAGCAAAATATTAGCCATTGGTAAATAATATTAATCATCAAAAAATAATATTCGCAATCGGAAAAAATCTCAGCCATTGAAAAAAATTTTAATCATAAAAAAAAATTGAGCCATGGGAAAAAATATTAACTAAAACAATATTAGCCATTGGAAAAAATATTAGCTACCAGAAAATAGAAGATGCAGAATAAAATAACCTCAGAGAAAAAAGTAGAAAAAAATGGCAATAGAAAAATATTTTAAATCAGAGAAAATACAAAACCTAATAAAATTTGCCACAGTAAAAAACCGACATGAAAAAGTTTTGATATCAGAAAAAAAATCGCCATAGGAAAGCATTATCTTTTGCAATAAAAAATTCGCTATCGGAAAAATAATTCTTCAGGAAAAACAGCTATTACAAAACAATTCTCATTCGGGAAAAAATTCACCATTGAAATAAAAAATTCGCCTTCTAAAAAATTATTCTTCTTCAGAAAAAAACTCCAAAATTTAGCCATCTAAAAGAAGTTTTAGTACATGGAAAATATTGCTATCCGAAAATATTTGTCTACGAAAAGACAATCGCTTATTTGAGCTATATGTAATTCGTAATCGAATCAAATTTGTCAATCATCTTGAGATTTCCTAATTTGACAATTGCAACTGGAATTAACATTTGATAAGCTCCATATTTCCGAGAATCCTACATTTCTAATAGCAATATCAGGTATGCTATCAGATAATATGAATTTTATTTATGATGGGCATCAAAACGAGACAGAATGGCTTTTTTGACCAAAAAACAGGACGGTCGGGAAATGGCTTAGAAAATGGACTGTCCCAGCGAATATGGGACGTATGGTCCCCCCTATTATTTAATAAGTAAACTATGAGAAAGTAAAAGGGGGCACTATATGTAATTCATAATCGAGAAACTATTGTTTCTGCAGAAATAAAAAGTTTAATGGGACACACTGGAACTTCACTTGAAACCTTGCAAGATCTAAACAAGAACACCACAACAATCAACCTGATAAAAACAACACAAAGTGGGAAGCTCATTCATTCTACTTTGTAACAAAAATTCATTACTCACCACTATTCTTTCTTGATATCGCAAAATAGAAGTCCATGCAGATCCGATATACCAGCTGTGTGTTACACAGCATGTTCAGAATGGCCAGTTAACTTTCCCTTAGAGTCATGCTTCTGAAATGAAAAGAAAATCTAATCAAAAATTTTGTACCATTAAGAATTCATTCTGATAATAGTGCACTTTGTGATACTCTTATTTCGCTCATGTTAAATCATTCTATCATTTTTTAAAGTTAAACTCCTTTAAATTCGCATATTACCCTTTCATTTGAAGGTTTTCAAATAAGAAAATGAATAAAATTATTTTCTGTAAATGTGTCAACCATCATTTCTAAGCTTCTCAGTTAAATTGTAGCAAAAACACTATGTATTGATTACAACCTTAATATCAGCATAACTACATAAATAATTAATATTTAGGAATTTCACCACAGAATTACGCATATGCTATAATTTAAGAACTGCTTTAAAACAAAGAAAATGTCACCTCTAACTCAGTGTAACAAAATCTGTACAATTAAAAATTCTGGAAAAATTTGTCACTGTAAAGACATGCAATGTTACATCCATCCCATATGTTATTTATACTAAGTTATTTATATTCATCTTGGGTTTATCTTTTATTTCCAAAAGTTAAGAACTTGAAAGTGACCATGAATTTCTATTACCCTAAAAATTTATGTAGGCATGAACCCAATAACTCATATCCCATATGACATTTTGTCGGCACTGTTGAAAGAAACTGTATGTACTGACCAAGACATAAGAACACTGCCACAGACTTTGATAGTTATAAGTGAAATAGGATGAATGTTACATTTATTACTCTATGTACAGATAATTCAATACAAGAAGAGTATTTTATCAAATATGTCTAACAAATTATCACCACCCATTACTATTGATGACTTACAGGATGAAATGCTGAACCAATGCCATTTCAGTAATAAGTAAAGAGAAAATTTATTTTGAATCAAATCATCATTCTCCAAGCTTAGGTATGGATAAGAACCAGAATGTAGCCAACAGAAAGCTTTATTACTACAGGAAGAATTCACATGAATTTTAGATTTAAGAAAATTCTGAATATATGTGGGGATGAAGTTAACCCTTCTTAATGATACAGAAAGAATACTTATAAAAGCAATATTTTGCTGTTAATTCACTCTTAATTCAGACCTAAAACACTGGCCATAAGAGATCAGAGAAACAATACAAGATAATTGCGAAACAAATTTCAAGTGAGATTTCTGTGATTTAGTGATCAATACGACTGCAAACTAATCTACATCAACACAACTTATACTAAATATTACCAACGAAGGTTTTCATGCTGCCTTATAATTGACTTTTTCATCATTTAGAATAACGAAACTCAATAATGAACTGAAAAACAGTGGCATTCTCACCATGAAAACTTCAGCCGTTACAGAAATGAGAAATGCCAATAAGAAAGGTTTTTCCTAAAACAATGTACAGCGAGTAAGCACCCTGCAGAATCTTGCATCGACTACTATATATAAATCTATACATGTGTACAATATTATTCCCATATTCAGCTGCAAATTGCAAATGTTTCCACCTGTTGCTGCCGTCTATGAATCAGTTTACACAGTTAACTTTGAAAAGTGAGATAAGTTCCGTTGCCATACCTTTCCTGAGAAAAACTCCCTCAGTAGCTGAATATCACTCTCTCAGTAACAGTAAATTCTTCTCTTAGACGAACACGAAAGCATTTATTTCGTCGCAGAACGCATGTTGAAGTTTGCAAAACTGGAACTATTCAAATGGTGATGTCGGATATTATTATCACTTTCCTATTCGCCAGTACTTTTTTAAAAATCAACAAATGGCAAATATTATTCGCATAAAATTCAGTGAAAATAAATCCATGTAAATACAAGCTAAGAATATTTCAAAACTGTAGTCAAACTACCTGTAAAATGTACATTCGCAGCTGAGATAAATGCTTCCGAACGCCAACAGCTGTCTGCCGACTAAAAGTACTAATGCTAGGATTAGTTCTTTCCGCCGGCCACAAGAGGTCACTCGTTTCGCTCTTGTAGGTAGTGCGGCGGTAGACAAAAATCAAACTGCTTGTCAACTGCAGCCAGTTTCATGGTTTTCGACGTTACGAGCGGCTCAACTTGGACTTTATCTAAACCTTGATAAATGAGACTTCTCTAAAGAACCCCTTGGGCACACCGCGATTTTAATCAAATGATGAGGAAACGGTAAATGTCAAAATGCTAAAATAACGCAATAAAAATAGGTATTGATCACTCTTCCTTTTTCTAGAAGGTTGAAGCATTTTTTAAGCCAGAAGAAAAAGATTTACTGAAAATACCAAAACCCTCGAGGAGAATCACTGCAGGTATGTCTCAAGCAAGGTTTACGTTAAGGGTGGGTAGTTCATGAAACCGGAGGGAAGGAAGACACGTCAGCGATGCCAAGTTTAAAGAGCAAACGAAGTGCACGAATTATATATTCGTCAAATAGAATACTTTCGTTGAGGTAAGCAGTCTGAAGTAGTGGGTCGTTGAGGAGATAAGCGGGAGGTGAAAAAATAACGCTATGTTTGTCTATTTAATGAGCGAATACATCGAAATTTTAAAGAACAAAGCCGCTGTTTCTGTAATTTTCTTTAGTACATTCTCAGTAAGTTTTTTAAAGTTACGAAGTATTGAACAGAAATAAGTTTCCGGAGAGGCAGATTCGGATATAGGTCCAGGCGACCGCCTAGGGCAGGGGTGGGTAACATGAGCGCCCGTAGAAATATTTTCAGGGGAAAACAAACAAGTAGAAAAACATTAGAAAACTGTTGCGAACCGATATTCAACCGAGGAATTCAACAATGTTATGCGTAGATATTTCATTCTTTACTATACAATTCTGCACAAGGATCTAAATCACATCTTTTCCTCGGTCTATGGGTATTTTCAGTGTGTTTGAAATATAACGTGAATAAAATCAACTGCTTTATAATTATTTTCGGAAAAAACTCTTATTTTAAATTCTCACGATATGCCGTAAAAATAAAATTCTCTTGATAAATCCAGAGGTCTTTGGATATAAATAATGAATTGTTCTACAAAACATCTGATGTGTGCAGCACACGACTTTCTCCATACAGAGTAATGAATATGATTAGGTACTCTCGACATGAGCGTCTTTAAGAATAATTATCGGCAATTACACTTGTAAATAATTTTTAAGCACATTCAGTAATCTTTAAAATGACAAAACAATAAGTAAAAAAATTATCTCTTGCTAGGAAATATCGATGCGAATTAAAATTACGCTTAGTAGCGTACGCAACGCTATTAACAATTAGAAAATGTTATCCTAGCAACGTAAACAATGGTATCACTATGTACTTACATATATTCAGATGAAAAATCAAAATATCTCTTAAACGATGCATTTTATTAAAAAATGTTTCAAACAAAACTTGTAGAAAATTACATTTCCTACAACTTTGATCATAATAAATATTTACATAAATTGAGTTATAAAGGAGATAATTGAAAAACGACAATAATAAACCACTTCCGGTTCACCAGTTCCAGCTAAAACCTTTTCAGATTTTCATTTACTAGTCAAAATTTTAAATATAAAATTTTGTGCTGATCTGATTATTAGTATTTGAGTTAGAACGACCACAAAATTCTATCATATATACACACAAAGACATCGTCGAGAACATAGGCGAAACGCACTCAAGGGGCCTCAAAACGTGTATTTCCGTTGAAATTTCGATTTCGATTTTTTTCACGAATATAATACTTTCTCTTATACTACGTATGGAAAAAGTAAAAAAAATAAAATAATTTAGTTTACAATATCACCTAATTATTTTTCTGAGCTCACTGTATAGCTTATTTTGAAATGGCAAATTTAACAATCGACAGAGAAACATCTTCCTTTAAAATCATGCTTCCTGCCGTATATATGCTATAAACTTATTATGGAATATTTGACATCGGTAATCTTCATATAGTGAATAAACCGCAAAGCCAACGGCCTTTCCATGTAAAATATTCTTTCCTCCAACACGCGCAACCTTTTTTGACATCCCATTATACCAGGGATTTTTAACCCTGGGAGTACATGCAGCGTTTTAACGAAGTACACACGCAAAAATATGAAAGATTATATTTTTTTCTATTTCTTTAAGCTTTCACGCATGAATTGTGAATCAAAATCGGTTCAACGATTACGAATGGCACAGAGATTTTTTACAGTTAAAAAGGAAATAGACAATAATTTACTGTAAATCAAATATTATTATATCGTTGTCTTTTATCACGCAAAAAGTCGCACACAGTCGTTAATTATATGTATATATCATATACTAATGAATGTGTGCTTGCATTCTGCAAGCATTTATCTAATCTTATTATAAAGAG
Organism: Uropetala carovei; assembly: GCA_036926305.1. Classification (NCBI taxonomy): domain Eukaryota; kingdom Metazoa; phylum Arthropoda; class Insecta; order Odonata; family Petaluridae; genus Uropetala; species Uropetala carovei. The sequence continues at coordinate 2,218,924 of JAXCHB010000210.1, forward strand.
TACGAGCCGACAAATTTTTAACTCAAATTGCCCTGCACCAATTTCAATGCTTTCCTTATGGGAAATAATGTTAAATTTAAGGCTACCTGGATTCGAACCGATGGCACCTACGCAGGAGTTCCTAAATAATATGGAGATATACTCATTACATCTACAAACCCTGAAAATATCAGCTCTTTATTCCTCTTAGTTTCGTCCATATGAAGGAATTACTGTTTTCCATGCTTGATTATGGGAGATATACCGGGTCGTCTGGAGTCGAACTCAAGACACTTGCGGTAAAAATGATAACGGTTCCCTGTAGATCTCGTGGATACCTAACAACCATCCAAGTTTCAATTCTCTATCTTATGGGAGAGTGCCCGAAATTAATTTTCAAAAATGCCGCAATGCTTTTCTTATGGGAAAAAACGCAACTTTCGGAATTTCTGGAGTCGAACCCATGACACTTAGGTATGAGATCTCAATTTTTCTGGCGGTTTCTCCATGCCATCTACAATTTCTGAAAATTTCAGCCCTCCATCTATTGTAGTTTGGGCCAGACATTAGTATCCTCCTATATCCTACTCCTCTGCAAGAAGAGAGCTTATAGAATGATAGATAAGCATCACACAAGTTTTATTATTGATATTTTTATAAGTCAATAATATATTTTAATACTAGCGGAAGTCCCCTTGAATTTCAACGGATTTAGTGAATCTAAAACTTCGACCGTGTAACATGTAAACGCCTGAAAGATGTAATTTTTAGAATAATCAATCAGATAGTTACCACAAAGGACGGCTACTTGACAGCTGTAGTGAAATTTAATTATCTCAATCGTACACTAAGCACATAATATAAAGCAATTTACCACTGGTGCAAATCTGTTGAAGTTGAGCAGTGAATTACTATTTTATTTTACTCGAAGATGAATTATAATAAATCAAACTCTCAGCTACCATTGTACATTTATTTGTTTTTATCTCCAGGATACCCTAAAAGTGTTGGTATTTAAAAAAATGACATCTAACTTTGTATCACAGCATCTATAAGAACCATCATAATAGAAAGCTCAAAATTAAACAACATATTTTTGATTTTTTAAATTAACTCAGAAGAAACCGAAAAAATTTTCGATCGTCAAATTTTATTTTTCGTCCCTAATGAGATGGCACTGAAAAGATTACGGGGCCAATATTTACCTTTAATCTTCGTAAACGAAAAAAAAAACGAAACGACTTTATTAATCCGATACAATTTCTAGGTAATTTCTGCTGCCATAAAACGTTTGCTACTAGTTATACGCGTATTTCAGGAACGAATCAAGGAATGAATTGCGACAAAATGAAGCCCATAGCGTTCCCGTTGTTTTAAATAATCAAATAAGAATGTTCCCATTATTAAAATTTTCCAATTCGGGCTCCGAGGGCGTCTCTTTTGCAGCTGGTTTACAGATCCGTTACATGGGCCGAGCCTGATCGTCATTCGTTTCTCATTACTACGAACCAACAGTATCGGCACGAACTTGAATTCTAACGCCACAAATAAGCGACGGACCGAAATCGTTTCCGTTCGTATATATAATAGAAAATCGGTTTCTTCCGAATCTTCACCGAATTTCCGACGCTCGTTTGGATCGGTCAGCGTCTTCGGAATTGTTCTCCCGCTCGGGGAAAAAGAACGAGGAAGGGCGGTTTTCAGCGGCTGTGAGAATACTACTGGGTCCGTCGGAACATCCTCCGATCGAGAATCCACACCCGTGACTCACCCGCCATACTTTTATATACAGCGTCTGTTATCACGGGGATGCGCGCCTTCGGGGAAAGTTTACCATCCACGATGTGGCGCGCATTTAGAGACAAAGATACATTAAGACGCCGTTTTTGGCGCGGGAACAAATGTTAAGCGATGATACCGAGGGATTAAAAAGGTAGTAATGGAGGAGGGTCAAAGCCCCCCTTTTATTCCACACCTATCCTTTTCATATCTTAACGCTTCCATCCCACTCTTAAGCCTACCTCACCACCCATCCTTTCCCGCTGCAATCCGCATACCTCTTCTGTCTCTCTCTCAGCAACTTCAACGTATGGTTTAAAAACCCTCCCACTCAATCCGACGCCGACCCTTTAAGGGGGCAAAGCCCTCCATTCCTCGGTCTATTTGGAGGAAAATCTATTTCGGGTTTCCCTCTCGCCATCTTTTTTCCACCCTCCCTCCCGATGCCTTCCTAACAGATCACACAAAACGCCAGCCGACTCGAGAGGTCGCTCGGCTCCTCCGCGGTAATAATCCTCTTTGGGATCTTCATCGATTTTAATTCGTCGAAGGTTCGGCCCAAACATGAAAAAGGTTTGCGACTCGATAATTTGTCCTTAAAAGAATTAACCTCCTTCACTTTTTTATGAAATCAGCGTTTTGCGGTGTGTGATGGAAGTTCCTTCTTCGCCCGTTCGTTTTCTCCTGTCTGTTTCTCTTCACCAGCCTCGAGGAGAGCCGAGAAAGACATTCTTTTATTTTCTTCTAATTGCGACACAGGGTTCGCTATAAAAAGCGGGTGTAATTTAGAGGGTTTACAAGAAGCGAAATGAAACCTTTGTTTCTGCTTGAGCTTTGAAGATAAGTGTGAATCTTTCTTTATAGAGGGAAGACCTGGATAAATTTCTACTTTTATGCTGTCGATTGATCAGTCTGAAAACTTGTTGTGATGGAGGTTGGGAGATTTTAAAGAGCTCGTCGTAATGTTTGAGCTTTGAAATTTTCTGGTTAACGAAACACAGGGAGTGAACTATTGAGAATTATTATAATTACGCATCTCCTATAATTTGGAAACAATGAGCATACGCTAAAAGCTTCTGATTTACTTACACGTTTTATTCGCTTCTAAGTAATTATCAACATTTACATTCCCACAAAAATACCTAACATAGTGTACATCGCATTAAGGTACGAGAATTTCTTATCGGAGAGTCTTAAAGAGTGTTTTATTTTTGCACAAGATAGCTTTCAATATATTACTGTTTATCTACAGAAAAATATGTATTTAAAAAGTCTCTCCAAACACTGTGAGGTTCAGTGTTCACATTTAAATCCAAAATGATCATTTTCTAAAAAGAGAGCTCAAGTGACATACAAATCTGTGGAGCAAATTCTCGTGCGTTTTTACAAACATTTTGTTCGAGGCAAAATAATGATATGGTCGACGGGATGTAATAACTACAGGCATTTTTTGCGTTTTCAAAAATTTATTGCGTATGACGATTATCGACGCCGGTAGCATCTAAAACCTTAGGTTAATTAGAATTTACTATGCCTTAAATCAGCATTCATTTTAATTTACCCGTATTTGTATTCTAGTGGCCCTGAAATGAAGTTTATCTAATTTTAAATCTAGCTGATCCGGCGCTAAATATATCCAACCACGTCCAACGCTAGAATGGCGAAAATAAATCGAATTTCAAAGCTGAGGTAATGATTTCAAGAATTAAAATTTATCGTCCTTATCAAGCTAACCATTTCTCTGGATTTGCGAATCATAAGATATTATTCCAAGAACCTTGAATAAAAAAATGACGTATGATGAATAATAACACTATTAACATTTGACGGCCCACGATCATGATCTTTACCACTAAAAGGCGAAGTAGATAAAGTATTTCCTTTGGAAAATATTCAGATGACATATCGTATTACTGTCAACATTAAACTCTTACTTAAACATCGCCACGTAAATTGGCTGAAATGGATGGTCGATTTGAGGCAATGAAAGCCACGCTTAACGACCTTTTTCTTTCAGGCCGATAAGCGACGCGATGAACTAACAGTAGTTTATCAGTAATTCATCCCTTTCCCTATTACCGCGAGAGTGGAAAAAATAAAAATTCAATCCAATTCTTTCATTCCTTCTTCATCGATTCCCTTGCTTCCCTTTCACTCTCAGCCCGTCTCTTTTTTTACATTTTATATTCTCTCGTGCGCCCTCTTGCCATTCACTTGTTTCGTCAATTTACGGTCGCGATTGTCATCGGCGTAGCCTCCTCAATCTACAACGTACGTACGTTTCCTCCCCCCCCCCCCCCCCTCTTCCACATAGAGAGATGTCGAGACCTAATTGACCACTGGGGGGTTGACTTCGCGGCAGTCTGAGACAGCGGATAGGTCGTAAATATTCTTCCTTCTTTTTTCTCCATCCCCCTCGCGAAAACATTGCGCGGTTCTCCTTCGGATTTTAATAGCCAGTCGGAATGCAGTTTTCCCGCGAGAGGGAGCATTCGATATAGGGATGTCTAAAGCGACACGCCACACCCAGGACGTCTCGCCAGATGCTCGCCTACGCTTCGCGGTGTCGCACGGAGAAACGGCATGGCTCTCGAAAGAGCGCCTGTTCGATCTCCGAAGGAGTCGGAAACTCACGCACTGATCTACAAACGATTCGGAACTCGAATCCTGAGATTTCTCTAAAAAAATCTTCATATTAATATATATATATATATATATATATATATATATATATATATATATATATATATATAATGTGTAAACAACTGATGCCTATTAAAAGAAATTTTTCTTATAAGTAATTTTTATAAAGAAATAACAAATTTAGAAGTTTGCACACAATTGTTTAAAAAGAGAAATTTTCAACGATTTCACAATTAGAAATTATTTCTGCTATGGAGGGGGGTTGAAATTATGCATATAACATTCGAAGTTAATATAAAAGTTATTAATAAATTTAAAACACCGAAATTCCGTTGGTTAAAGATTATATTTATTTGTAAATTCTTAAATATAGTTTCTTAAAATTTAACGAAAATAAAATTTATAAAATGAATTTACTTAGGAAAAGAACAAAAATTGTAAGCATTTACATCATGAATATTCAACGCAAATTGCACAGAGGCCGAACAGAAATTTTTGAAACACAAGGCTGATCGCGTGTCACAATAATGAGCTTATTTATATTTATGAACATTTAAACATACCCCGAATAATAGTATGATATATAATAATAATAGTAATATTTTTCAATTATAGCATGTTTCCTGAACCTGAAATACTTTCAAATCGTTTCGCGTCCCAATGTCACTTCATTTTCTCGTCTCGCCCACATTGTCATTTTTTACTCACCGTAGAATCAAAGTAATGAGAGAGCCGCACGCGGCTCGCGTGCCATTTTTTCCAGTCCTATGTTTTAAATCATAAAAACAAATATAGAAGAAATAACGATATCAGTTATATCAAGCGTAAGTCATAATCACCACTAAATTATTTACATTACACATAACCATCAGAATGGTGAAGTGGAAATTTTTATACCATTTATTGTTGTTCTGTATGCTGATGCGAATGGCGATTTTCGAAATGAAAGTTTATGATTACGTTTATTTTTTAGGCTTAAGCGGTTTTCAAGTATTTCATAGCATTTAAGTTTAATGTAAGATTATATCAATTTTTCCTTAGTGATGTAAATATCGCTCGAAATTGTGACGTGTAAAATATTCAGTTGGAATAGCGTTAACATTCTAAGTTTCTGTACACTATGGCTAAGGATACTGAAGCGAATTTTGCCAAATAATAAATTATCGAATTAGGAAATGTTAATAGGTGTACTGTATACCTTCTCTATTTACCAATCAATTAACTTATGTTAAAATATATAAAATTGTTAATATTTTAGAAAGCATTATCAATCTATCCATTTTTAACAGTTTTCCTAAAAATTACGGAATCGTAAAGTTACATTCCGGAACCGTGCGGAATGTTCTATATTTGAGGCCTTCAACGAAACTGTATTGGTGATCCCACCATCTTGAAAAGTACCACGCCATTTTTCTGTTGCTACGCGGCTCGAAATAAAATTCAACCTCGCGTATAAATGTAAACTCATCTCTATTACTCACAAAAGACATTCTATCGAGAAAAAAAGATACATATTCCAAATAACATGACGATTTGCGCGAGGCTGAAATATTTTTCACGGGATGAATAAAAAAAATCCCAATCGTACAAACTATGCAGAGGAAACTTTTAAAGGGAGAAAAAAAAGGTTACAGGAAATTCGGAGAATTTATTAAAGCTTCAGAAGAGAATAATTCAAATCAACAATAAAAGATAAACCTAGAGGATTTGTTTTAAAAACATTAAATCTTCTTTCAGGAAAAAATCCTTTCTGTTATCAAATTAAAAATTATAATTGTCGAAGTTGGGTCTCCGAAGCATTTTGTAAGTTTTGAAATGAGATTATTCCCTTCCCAATCAAACAATTCCGAGAGACGTGACCCGAAGAATTTTTAAGGTCGGAGGATGCTCCAATCTGGCGCCATGTTGCCATCGTAGAAATTGAGGTCAACACATTATGGGGGACCAAATTAATGGGGTCGTTTGAGATGCATTCTTAGGATGCTCGGAACAGTTAGGGATACGCCAGGCTGAATGAAGACGACGCGATTTGCATGATTAAAATTATTATTTTTACTTGAATGAAAAATACGCGCAATTTTCCTCTGTATTATTATTTTGATGAAATACGCTCTCCGTAAGATATGTGTGTGTGTATCTAGATTAACAGGGTGGGCCAAAAGTCAGGACACAGTCAACAAAACATTTAAAAACCAGCAATATTAATATATTTACCAATATTATTATTAAAAACAATCTTATTTCCTGTATTCAAACTGTCCACCTTCTACATTGATACAGTCCATGTATTAATAAAAATTACTATGTAATTACAATTTATTATGATTTGTCCTTGTATTAATTAAAATCCCTAAGGGGCGTGACTTTTGGTCCACCCTGTATGTGTGTGTATCTGTGTGTGTGTGTGTGTAAAGAGTAAGGCGAACTTGATAGGATTACCTGAGGAGAGAGTGCATGATTAAAGAAGTGCTAGAAGGAAAACTGGATGGAAAAAGAGAAAGAGGCAGGAAAAGGTTTTAGCTGATAGACGATTTGAAAGAAAAAGAGAACTATCAAGACATAAATAAGACTGTGGAAAATAGGAGAATATGGAGAACCAAGTTTAACCATGAATAATCTCGGACCTGTCTATGGATTGACTACCTATGATGATTAAATATATATATATATATAGGATTAGTTTCTTTTATTCAGGCGATAAATACTGAGGAATCTATTCAATGGTGAATATTTGGAGTAAACCTATTTCGAAAGACTTTTACTCTATATAATGAAGAAGAGAAAGCCAGTTAAATTGAAATTGTTTTGGGAAGTGTGCGAACATCTTTCGTATCAAATGGATGAAAAAATATATTATATTGATATGCTGAAGTGGTTGATTCATAGTTAATCAAGTTCTGTGAAAAATACATTCAAGGTACAAGAATATAAAACTGGTGGTTAGTTTTTGGAATGGAATTCAAGACGACTAGATTGGTATAACAATCGAATCAAATTACACTAATTTATAAAAGATAAAAAAAAAGCTTTTAAAAATCACAAATTGAAAAATGGTTACTCATCTTACGGATTTCCAGCAGCCATGACAAGGATATGAAAAACCAGGTGCGTACTTGGCCTACACTGCAGCAGTTTTCAGTGGTGATTCACCGAAAGGATTTTTGTTTCTAGCTATAAGACGAGCTTCACTGAACACACTGTGATTAAGGATGGAATTTACCAGAACACGTTACTAAAGTCATATAATTCAATGAAAAGTAATAGTACTTAATAGTAGAGGTGTGGCAATACTCCCGTTATTGCCAACTCAAAAGTGGGAGAATCAGAACATCGTATTCGCCGCGTTATACAAAAAATATATGCAATATTAATTAAACAGAATTCACTAGCCTTCGAATGTAGATCGGGCATCCACATTTTTGCTTAGATAAAACATTTTCCAAACAAAAAACTGATTTCGTCTATAAATTTGAAATTACAAAAAAAACTGACAGTTGAAGAGCACAAATTCGCCTTCTTTGTGGCCGATTCACTATATTACGATATATCATACCTAAGAGCTCTAAAGACAATTCAAAATACCTTGACACTATTTTTTCTTTCGCACGAAACTGAACTAAATAACTAAATAGTTATTCTGTAAGCTGAATTCATATACATTAAATCTGTAAGTTTGTCTATACAACTAACCATATGCATCTAATTTTGCTTTAGCATCTTTTCTAAACTAGTCATACAACATTTTTAAGCTCATCTTATGTCCGAAATGCAGCTGATAAATTCGGTATATACAATAGAAAGATTGGAAAAACCAGTCGCGCGTGTCGACTTCAAAGCAGCCGTCATCAGTGGTGATTCACCGACAGGAAATTCTAAACTTTGGGCTGCCTTGATATCTAAATGCGAATCTTTTTGTGTCTATTGCAGCTAGCTAGTTTATCAAGGCCTAAGGTGTTATATACTATTATCACTTCCTCTTTAACAATCCGAAGTTATTCAATTTTCACTATATTTCCTTAGAAAACATTTTGAGAAGGAAATATCGGGAAAATATTTACTTTTTTATTAGATTTTTTTAAGAATACGTATAGTAGTATAGTTTTTCCAGAGGAATGAATAGCTGAAAATACATAGTTTTAAAATAATATTTTCACAAAAAATCTTAAAACTTGGAAATTCTATTAGAATATAGAATAAACATTACTATTTGAAAGGAAATTTGATGGCCCCTCCTGTTGGAGCATAGAGAAGAGTACATTTTTTCGTTTGTTTTGTTCCAGAAAGTCCCGAAAATACAATGATTACAATGATTTTTATATACAACTTACAATAAACGTTATCATTCGCTATTATGAGATCTTTATCTTAAGTATTTAGAATTTATCATTACGAAGGATGCTTTTATAAACTATTAGCCATGTTGCAAGCACATGCGTATAAAAAGCATCGCTTTCGTCGTTTCTATTGTGCGTTAATCTGAAAACGTACGAAACACTTGTGAGATTATACAGAATGTTTCTTTCCTAAAATAAACGCTACAAAAATCACAAATTTGCGTTTATAAAGGTCACTAGATTGAGAGCTAGAACAGGCTGTGTTATAAATCATATCACATTTCCACCCATATTTTTATATCATTGGTGAAATGCACTGAAATAGGTGAAAAATTATGTTTATCATTTGACCCCTTCTTTATAAAGTCGAGTCTTGCTTTGCAGGTGGTCTCCGGTTTTAAATGAAGTCATCCAACCCATCAAAGACAGCAGAAGTATGCAAATGTCACTTTGAAGTCCAAATCGCCAAAGCTAAACATACGTGTTCTACTTGTACGAGAGAAAGTGGAGAAAGAGACGAACTGGCCAAGTGGTCATTACATGCCTGTTCGCATACGTTAAAGGTCAACTAGGAAATATACTTATGCAAGGGGCATAAAGTCTTGCATTTTTAACAAAAATGGAGGCTGTGGGTAGTTTTAAAAGGGGACGGTTTGATATATAGCCGATAATATGCTTGGCGTTATTTACTCTTAATATTACCTTTTAGGACACTTTTACAAAGGCCACCAAAACTGCTTCTTTGCTAATTTGAAACTTCTAACTTGATAAGATTGAGAAAAATTCAGCTAACACCAAGATTAGGTTATAGCATTTATGTAAAAATATAAATTAAATCTTAAAAAGTTTTAAAATACATTTTGTCAGATAAAGTCGAATCTTTTAATCAAAATCAATCAAAATTTCGTTTCTTCCTTTCCACTAATTTTAAAAGGTGTTGCAATTAAAAATCTGTGTCAAATTAGCGAAAAATTTTCGTTGTTTTTGAGCTTCAGATGTTTTCATCGTTCTATCTTTGGGCACGTGAACGAAAACTTGATTTTATGAAGTTCCGTTTGAGAAAGCGACAGAAAAATCACCGAGAAAAAATTTTCTTCTTGCATTCTAAATCTTTATTCAAAATTAATTGATTAAACAAATGCATTAAACATTGAAATAAATTCCTTCTTATCCTGAAACAATTTTCTTTCTAAACTCTTATTTTCCTAAATGTCAAAATATTCCAAATTCAGAATCAGAACATTATTGCCTGAAAATAATTTCCTGTCGCACAACTCTCCCCATCAGCGTTAAACCAACTGCTCAAATGCAAAAAAAAAGCTTTCTTCCTCAACGGTACACGAGCAACCATTGGTTCATAATTAAGCACCTACTCTCGTACGTCGCTAAGGTATTTTGGAACATTGACAATAAACAAACGAATTTAATTACGCCGGGAGAGATCACGCCCGACGTAAAAATTTGTCGAGCGACTCCTTGCGATCCGAGGCGACTTCCACATTTAAAAAAAGTATAAAGTCAGCCCATAAATTCACAAAAGGACGAACAATGCCTTCCTCAGAGACACATAACCCTTCAAGCCCGATACACATTAAAAGCGAGAGAACGATGGCGAAAGGATAGAGAAAGAGAGAAAACAAAAGAGGAAACAAGAGGCTGAGATGCACAAATGATATCGACCCGCTCGGTAAACTACCGTTGTAACTGTCAACAATAGTGACGGCATACCGATGCGCGCGGACAGCGACAATGGAAAAATAAAAGAAAACCACAAAGCGGATTCCGACGCTAAACGGAGTCTGATGGTTTCACCGAACCGAAAAAAAAGTAGAGTAATGAGACAGGGAGAGAAGGAAAGAGAGTGAAATGGTTAAAAGGGAGGAAAGACGTTTCCCGGAAGCCGTTTCGACATCGTGTATGACCGTGATCGTGAGACCCTCCCTTCACGGAATGCTGAAAAAAAATGGAGTTAGTAATTGCTTTGATATCTCCCTGACAACAATCGAAACCGTATTGCCGCCAGAGGGGCAGCAGCTGGTTCGGAGAGTGACCTTCATCTGTTGTTATCGAGAAGTCTTTTGGTCGATTACTCTCGAGTCGCGACTGTTGCAGTCGCATAGGATATAAACATTCGACAATATCGGTCATGGTACATGATCTATTCAGTTAAGAGACAAGGACGTCTTTCTCTTTACTTTAAGAGGGACGTAAGAAGGTCCCAAGGATATAGTTTTCAAGAGATCATATTTTTCTTGAGCCAGGAACGATCCATCTACGTTAAAAGTATTGTATCACCGTTTCTTTTGTAAGAAGTTGAAATTTAGCGGTATTTAAATGCAAAAGCAATCACCCTTAATGCTATGAAACCCATTCTTCAAATCTCACAAACTATATTCTGTGTTAATGTATTCGTAAAAAGCCCCACAAGCATTGCGCAGTCAACATTTCCAAATGCGTTGCTTGGAAAGTATTAAAGGCGTTTGGTTTGTGTCAGTGGTTTCTTTGAGTTATGAATTCAAATTCAAGTAAATTATTTCAGCGCACGGTTAAAGACAAATAACAGCCTACGAGTATAATGTCGACACTTTAAAGCATGAAATCCTCCGCCCTAATATTGTTCATGACGCAAACGGATATAATTAACAAATGTTTATAAAAAGCAGAGAATCGACAGACAACAGGACTACTGAGTAGATAAAATCCCAATATTAATTTGTTGAAGCTCCGTCAAGATGTAAGGAGTTAAATTGGAAAATAAGAAAAACGCTTATAACTAAAAAAATTACCATTCTTTCTCAATCAAATAACTGATGAATTGCTTGGAAGCGCACGTTAATCATTTGCGTATTAAAATTACTTGGAATCATCGCAGGAGTTCGAGAAATGAAACAACGAACGACTAAAAGAACAAGATTTCATTTTCCTTCCGTCGAATTTTGAATGCAGATCGTATCGATCCAGAAATTATTTTTTAACGTGAAAATCTGACGTATTTTTCCGTGAAAATCTTTCGTCGTGTGAGTAATTTGCATTGCTGCCGATTGCGTGTTAGTGCGTATGGTTGACTGGGATTATATATTCTCGTCGCATCTGTCCACGTATTCAAGAAATTTCCACGAAGTTTTGATGTTTAAATGATACACTGGTTACGATAAATAATACTACTGGAACGATAATAATAAAATATTCATTGATAATGTGCCAATGAAGTCAGACATAAAAATTAAAATTGCTCAATTTTTAAAGGTCTTTAAAGACTTTTTCTGCGAAAGGTAAGTTTTTAATCTTCGACTAAAGACAGAAAAGTAAATTATATATAAATTAATTTTAATGAAATCGCGTTTTATATCCACTAAAAGTAAATAAATAAATCTAAAATTCCAATAATTGAATGTTCCAGAAAGTTAAAATAGTTTTGAGCACATAAAAGTTGTGTAGCAATAATTTTTAACAAATATTCATTAATTCCACGCAGCTTTTATATGCCAAAACTATTTTTATTTTCTGGAACACCCAACTGTGGGAATTTTCTATTTATCGTTTAATTTTTAGTGCACATAAAAGTTGGTTTAATACATTTTCCATTAAAATTTTATTTTAACTTAATACTTAATTCGCGCTTACCTGTCATTTCTGACGGGCAGTTACACTAGCATAAGTAATTGGTATAAAAGATCATCTCAGAGCCCGATTAAAATAAAATTAAATCCAACGAATAAAATTAGCAAGCCTATGCTGAAATGCTAAACTTCCCTAAGGATAAAGTCGATGTACCCATCTGTTAAAAATATCCTCAACCGAACAGGATTTCCTCCATTTTTGGATATGGGGAAGTAAAGATGCATAAAAAGGAAATGCAAATAAAATGAAATCCAACGAATAAAATTAACAAGCCTATGCTGAAATGCTAAACTTCCCTAAGGATAAATTCGATGTACCATTTGTTAAAAATATCCTCAACCGAACAGGATTTCCTCCATTTTTGAATATGGGGAAGTAAAGATGCATAAAAAGGAAATGCAAATAAAATGAAATCCAACGAATAAAATTAACAAGCCTATGCTGAAATGCTAAACTTCCCTAAGGATAAATTCGATGTACCATTTGTTAAAAATATCCTCAACCGAACAGGATTTCCTCCATTTTTGCATATGGGGAAGTAGAGATGCACAAAAATAAATCCTTATTGCATCCGGTTAATCTCAATGTGCGAAATTGACGCCAACCGCGAAAATTTAAGGAAAAATTAGCGAGATAACACTACCGCTCCGAAATATAAACGAATTAAAAATTAATATTCTTCGAAACGACCGACAAATTCGAAATTCATTTTTTTATATCTAATATAACTGAAGATTATTTTAGATCAAAACGAAACGTGATTGCGTTGCTTGAAAAAGTACCAAACGCTCGACGATCGCCACCTTGTTGACTGGTTTGTCCCTGGAGCTCGCTCGCCTGATGCATCTTGCAACAGGCACCACCGCTTTACGGAGTTCCCCGCCAAAAACCCTTTCGTTAGGCATTTCCGGCTTGCGGCGGGAGGAAAGTAGCTTTACCATGGACGGTGCAAAAAGAAAACGTTTTATTTATGGCGCTCGTTGTTTTGAAGTTTTTTTCGTGTTCCAGAGAAATAACTCGGCTAATCCAGAATGAGGAGAAAAATATCTATCGCCTTTAAAGTAGGCAAAACGGCGGAAATGTTCGTTTATTTTTATTTACAAAGTCTATTTGAGTATTATCCCCGCGTTGGTTGGAAGCCATAAACCGTTATAGGTCAAAAGGTTTTTTAAAATAGTGATTTAGGGCGGTGGAGTTTTTACGTAAAAACTAATCCCGTAAATGCGAACTTTAAAATCAAATAAGCGTCCGTCGCGGCCTCGGAAGTGAAACTTGCAGCGTCTTGAACCGGTAAAGACGCACGTTTCTGTCTTCCCTCGGGATAATAAATTGAACTGGGTTCTTTTTATTCGTCTTAAAAAGACGTCGTAAAAAGATTATTTTTTGGCATGGTATAGACATGTTTCCGTCTCTTCTTTGGCTAATAAATTATTATATATTTATTTTTCCATGCCTGAGTCCAATTCTATAGGTAAGAGTGTAGTCAAATTGCTCTCCCAAAATGGCAAACCTGAACGAATTAGACGCTGATGATATCCCACCGTGTTGCGCGAAGCGCCAGACCGTTAAAGGATCCCGGGTTCAAATCCTCCAGCGAGGACGTTGACGCAGATCCGCATTTTCTCAACGCCCGCATTTTCCAGACGCACCGCTCACGCGCAATCTCGCATGCGTATAAACCTCCAACCCTTTGAAACGCGTCGTAAAATTGCTCCCGTCCTAGAGAGAATCGTTCGAAAACCCCCCTCATCTTCCATTTGTCGCTGTTACTCATAAACGAAGCTCCTGTTCAAGGATTCATCGATGCACTTGACTGAGTGAATACACCGCGACAGCTAAGTGGGATATGTGGGGGGGGGAGGGGGAGGAAGGGGGAGGGGGGAGAGAACAAAAAGAAGGGAAGGAGTGAGGGGAGACATGCATCCCGGCGTGATCCATCCCTTCCGCTCAAGACTCTTGGCCGTCGCATCTGCAAGGAGGAGAGGGAGAGAGGGAGGGAGGAGAGAGAGGGTGGAGAGAGAAGGGGACATGGGTGGGTGGTGGAGAGGAGGGAAGATAGGATGGAGGAGGTGGAAGGGCGGCGGAGGAGTTGCATTCCTGATCTTCTTCACTGTTGTCCGGGATGCGACAGTGGAATCCAGAATAGAGGGAGTGGAGAGAGAGAGAGAGAGGGAGGGAGAGGAGGAGGGAGGGACGGGCCGAGAAAGGCGTGACGGTGAGAGGAGAGAGAGAAGTGGGAGGATGGAGAGGAGGGAGGAAAAACGAAGCTTGGTCACATGGGTTCATCTTACCTTACACTTAGCCGTTGCTTCTCACTTCTCGCTTTTTCCCAACTCATCTTAAGACGCTTTCAAAAATATTAATCCCATCGATGACGAGTATCTTCGGAAAATTATTGCGTTTAATTATCTCTTTGGGCGGCCCTTTTGAGTCACTTGGATGAAGGGGGTTTTATCGTGATTGGAGATTCTCGAAGATTATTTTTTTCTTGAAAAAAAAAAAATCCGGCGAAATCGACAAGCGTCTCTATAAGGGTTATTAAAAGAAAGAAAAAGCTTTGTAAGTGGAAGGAATAATTTGTAATCTTATCGTTAACGTAACGAGTGTGGAGATAAAAATTTACTTGTGACATATTTTTCCTTTTGTATAAAGAGCATTTTCTTACAAAACAGGCGCGACGTTTTTAGGATGAATTGTTTTAAAAGTAACTTCATGTATTCCTCTAGTTAAGTTAAATTTACCTGGTTTTATACGCTTATACTTTGAAAAATGTTTCCATTTTAAACGAGCTAATTCACCATAAAACACGGAGATCGAGTATAGAATATTTGTTAATTTTGGGTATAAACAAATTAACAACTTTGTTCTTTTTCCAGTTTTCTATTTTAATAAACAGAAACGACCACGGTTTCACTACACAGTAGCATCATCAGGTCATCATGTAAGACCTGGTGATGCTACTTTGTAGTGAAACCATGGTTGTTTCTGTTTACTAAAATAGAAAAGTGTGGAAAAAGTACAAAGTTTTTAATTTGTTTATTCTCCAAGACGGATAAATTACACAAAATAACGCCTCAAACCACGGATTTTATGTGGTTATTATCTTACTTGGTGGATATATGCAACAAGAACCTATTGTCTATTTAGAAATTATCACCAACCTGCTAGTCACTCTACGAAGTATTCTTTTGTAATACTAGGGAACGAAAATTATAAACATTCAATTTGACGTGCCCTTATTAATAATTATTTATTATGAAAGATATTCATTATGCCTAAGATTTCTGGTTATTCTTTTGATACCGATAGAATTTAACGAGGAAGTTTTTCAAGTTGATTTATGTTATTATAGATAAACAGCAAAATAACCAATCGTCATGAGCCCAATAAAACGATTTACTCAAAAACCTAGCTTAAAATGTGTCTGACAGTGCCTAATTTTTTTGGATATTCTGCAATTGCTGAGATGAACCAAACGAAGATTAATTAATAAAAAATTAAGTTTACAGGTCATTGTTCCTAAATCGAATTATCCAAGATACATTATACGGCTAACAACCGTTCTCACTATTTAAAACGCGAATTCTCTCATGTTTTCTATAGGGATTATCGAAGGTTTTGAATACGAGAAAAAGTGCCATTCTCACGTCTCTGAAACCACTGGAAAATAATTAGAAATTTCTATTCACAAAGTGGTCTCTTTCGTCCGATAAACAAACCGATGAACAACGCAGTCAGCACCGTTAGAAAAATTCAAATTTTCGCTAAATGCTAATAACAAATCTGCAAAATGAAAACGGTATTAAAAAATGCTCCGAACCGTATGATTCGTCCGTTTACGCAAAACAGCTGGACGCTCTTCTCTTCTCATTTGTTTTTTTTTTTGCTTCTATTACGCGGAATACTTTCAAGATCGCGGAGACCGTTCGCATTCAAAGGAAGAGACATGTCCAACGACAACGGCAGTTTTATGAGGCCGGTTTAAGAGCAGGGAGGAGTCAGACCGAATTCCTTCGCAGCTCAGAGGGATCGGGAGGGAGGAGATGGGAGGGAGTCTGAGGAGGAGAACTCAGGCGACAAGTCTCTGTCCATCTCCGAGACACGGAATCATTTATATTGTTCCGACGCCACGCGATGAATTTACGGCGCTCCGCGGATCAGCACGAAAAGGAGGACCTCTGTCGCGAGCTAACCCAAATATCTCAATGGAATGGGCGGACGATGGCCCTTTTCGTGGACCCCTCTTTAATTCTCCGTTTTGATTGGCGATCCCGAAAAGAGAGGGAGGGAGGGGGGGAGAGAGAGAGGGAGGGGGGGGGAGGGAGAGAGAATGAAGGCAGAAAAAAGGACTTTTTTCTTCTTCCACGAAGACTCCTGGATGAATTGAAACGAAGCCGATCTGATTGGCATCCTTTGATAAGGATGGAAACGAGCCGAACTCCTTCCACGAGGTGGACGAATGATCGACAAAACCGCCCCAAAGGATTTCCCGCCGACCTATTATAAAAAAATATTTATAGAGGATTGCCTAAATTTCACAACCCTCCTCCAACCGCAGAATAAAAAAATAAAGAGGAAATAGGAATAAAAACAAAACGCGGACTGATCCAATCACTCCGAGGACGGGAAATGAACAAACAAACGGAATTCCTTTCCGATCGGCTCCGTAAGGGAGGCTGGGAGTGGGAGGAGAGAGGTAGGAAGGGAAAGATAACCTCCGGAGAAGCGTCATTAATAACTGGAAGAGTGGGGGGAGGGGGGAGGGGAAGAGAAAGAAAGAGTGCGAATGTGAAGCGGCGACTCCTCTTATTTGCAACGGAGAGTCTCACACGATAGAACCCCAACAGCGCTGGATTATATCGGCATTCATCTCACACGCATGCGCGGACGAGAGAGGTGGAAATAGAGAGGGAAAAAAAGGTTGAGAGAGAGAAAGAGGGAATGACGGTTGAGACGGCCGTCGCCGGGATTCGAGCGCAAAGCCGTAAACGGCGGTTTTCAGGAACGACATAAATTGAATAAGAAGGCGGAGTGTTTCGAAAGAAAGTATAACGTGAGGACCAAAAGGTTCGAACCGAATGCTCTCTTCGTTCTGGCGTGGAATGGAAAAGGAAAGAGAAAGAAGTATGAATAGATGCGACAAAGAGCGCGGTCTTGACGCGACGGCGCGAAAAATTCTGTAAAATGCGAAAGAAAGCTCTTTGCACGGCGTCCGATAGCACCTTCTTGCGTCGATGACTGAAACTATTTAATTTGGTCTACCGTTAACGGCGATGCTGCGGCGGTGTTTGACCAGCAAACGAAAAGCTGGTTGTGCACGTCCATAAAAAGCGAATCGCGTGTTAGAAGTGGCAATGAGTTGTCATACATGCCTTTGAACCGTGTCTCGGTAAGTCTTTAGGTAAGAAGTAATGCAACTGTTAGCAGAATGAATGAATGAAAATGTTTATAATTTCCGCTCCTATTTTATAGTTACCGCAAATTTGCGCATATAGGACGAAGGGACATTTTTTGGCTCAAATTCTCGGATATATTTAACATATTGGCGTACAGGATACATATTTTAATAATTTATCATTTAATGGCGAAACCGATGAGAGAATTATTGGCTGTCTTCGTAATAGGAGAAATAAATAAATGAAAATGTACGCCCTTTGTCTGGCAATGCAGCGTTTCTCAACGGGGGTCCGCGCGTTATTTCTCGGGAGTCCGCGGTTTGTGTACGACGTTATGTCTATTTTTACTTTTAACTCGTTTGGTCCTGCACACAGCTGATTAATATTTCAAAGTGAAAAAACGAGACAGTGTGTGAAAAATGTACGAACCTTTCATGGGGAGGGGATATGCAAAAATTGTGAGACTTCGTAGGGGATCCGCGGCTCCAGAAAAGTTGAGAAACACTGGAAGAAATGTGTCTAGATGTCAGCGAAGACGGCATATTATGGAAGGATGATGAGAAAAAGGCCACGACGACGCGCCGAAACAAATATCGATTTCGATCAGTTCAACGTCATCGATGGTGAATTGGCGTGTGATCAGAAATTTAATGCTTTTTAATTTGTTATTTTTTATTTTAATTTGTTTCCATGATGCTTCAATAAATATCTTCTAAGTAATTAACAAATCGTACCTAGCTGTCGTTTGATCTTCGTTTCATACTGAAGACACCGCTGAGGCCAAACGAGACGTACCCCATCTTTTAGCCTAAGATTTTGGAAGTAATGTGCGTCCGATACGTGGGTATTTACGGTGTATTTAATGGCACCACAATAGTCAATGCATCGTCGGGCAATTTATATTCACGGCCTTGGGCATATAATAGCATATTACCAACTTAAAGCAAAAGAGGAAACTAGGTATAAAGTTGTAATGGGGTTTCCTAAATTGTACGCCTTCTTCGATGTGTTTTACTTCATGGATTTTCTCTACCGTAGGAAAACTGCTACAAACACATTTGGAAGCGTTTTATGCAAAGCATTCTAACACAAATCCGTCGTTAAGATGGATTACTTCACATAAAATCTTTGAATTTCTGTTATTATTTGTACTAAATCATTCTTGTTCAAACTCTTTCAGAAATTCCTCAGTAGCAATAAGGAATTATTGTCGAAGTTATGAACGTAATTTGCAAGACACTCAACTTTATCCGTAATAAAAGTGTGAAGTGAAATTCTCTCCGAAGGAAAATGAAGTTTAGAGAGTGGTGCGATCTTTGTGCTATTTCCCGCGAAATAAAAATTAATATTATATTTGAAAAACAGGCACGATGTTTGAACACGTTTCATAGAGGGAACAAAATCTAGAACCTCTATTACATTGCATGATCTTGTTGAATGGTTAATGACACTTCTCGGTATCCTTTCATGTAAACCAAGATGTATTAAATTCTTAAATGACTATCCATTACGTGCAAGGAGCAAAATTGCTGTATTCATTGTTTGAAAAACAGTTGTGTGATTGTTAATTATTACTAAATGTTCTAAATGTCACATAAACAACCTCTTCCTAATTTTTTGTTGTATTCCACTTAATGAAAATCGTGTAGGATAGTTATACGCTCTTTATCCGGATTCCACGAAGCGGTAACAGCAACATCGTATGAGAAAACACGAACAACTTCCATCATATAAGTATGAGAGATAACACAGCATGATAAACAATACTTACACAAAACGAAAATGTCGTGGTACCTGATTATGATTTGTTAAATAGGCAAATCCCTCCTTAATGATCCGCTGCTTGAAGATTACCCGCCTTCCTTCCTGGTAAAGGCCATTACTGCCATCACAGATTACGCTAAGTAACGGGCATCTACGGTCTATTCAAGACGCATCCCCCTCAAATAGGTTGAGTGGACGAGAACTCTCTAGATAGGGTCCATCATAGCCAAGACAACCTCCTGCAATGGAATAAAATAGATCGATATGGACTTATGAGACAACTAAAAATTAGTCCTCTCAAACAGATTGATTGGAAATATTCATACCCGGTAAAAGTCGCATCAGGTGTTCCACAGGGAAGTGTCATAGGCCCACTACTATTCCTGATATATATAAACGATATCTGCTCGGTAGTTCGCTGCAAAATAAGACTTTTCGCAGATGACACCGTTTTATATAAGGAGATAACGAGTTCGGATGACCAAAAATCGCTCCAGGAAGATTTAAACGCCCTTTCAGCATGGTGTCAAGATTGTAAAATCGAAGTTAATCACAGCAAATGTTCCCTATTGAGTTTATGGAAGAGTAAGAACAATGAATTAGACTCGGAGTACAGTATTGATAGATTGAATATCCAATCTGCAGAGTACGTTAAATATTTAGGAGTCACCATTTGTCGTGATCTATCATGGAATATGCATATTCGAAGGATCGTAGGCGCAGCTAATAAGAAATTGGGTTTCGTAGGCAGAATAGTAAGAAGTAGCACAGAAAAGGTACGAGAAACGTGTTATTTATCATTAGACAGATCTCAGGTCGAATACGCTTCCAGCATATGGGATCCGTACGAAAAGGGACAAATACTTGAGTTAGAAAGAATCCAACGCAGAGCAGCCAGATTCGTAAAGCAAAAATATGAGCAAAAATTAAGCGTCACATCACTCTTGAAGGAGTTGAATTGGATATCGCTAGAGGATCGCAGAATTAGCGCTAGGTTAAGGCTTCTGAAGAAATTTAGGTCGGATGTTCTCTTAGAGGAGGTCTCAGGAATATTAGAGGCACCTACGTACATGGGCAGGCACGATCACGAGAATAAAATACGTGAGATCGACTGTAGGACCGAGCGATATCGGAGCTCGTTTTTCCCAAGGACCATACGGGATCATAACAGGAGAGTGATTCCCACGAGAGACGTTATTAGGTAGGTTTTGGTGTGCTGCACCCCCTGCCACCCACCAGTCTGGTGATTTGCAGGGTATCATGTAGATGTAGATAGATGTAGATGTATTAGACGACGGATTTCAAGCAAATAACAACCAAGGAGAGAGGATTGAACGGAAAACCCACCAATTAAACCATAACTATAATATCGCAAGGAAGGTTAAAATAAGATGTAACCAATATGTGAAGTAACCTCTTAACACGTTCGCGGACAAGATGGCTATAGCCGTCGTCATGTTTGCGCTAGAATCATTCGGCATTTATTGACTATCCGCGAACGAACAATAGACAGTACAGCAAACCAGAATTAAAATTGTTAAGGTTACAGAAGCTCCGATTTCGATGGTTAATTGAAATGTACACTCACACGAGGTGATTATGATACTGTAGAATCTAATGAAAAAGCGTTGGATGAAGTAAAGAGGACTAAAGTACAAAGCTATTATGATTAAAAATAAATATAAACTAGAAATTTTTAAAATGAAATATTTAGAATTGGCATAAATTATTTTGTTAATTCTGTGTAAACTTTATTTTTATTATAAAATCTGAATTGTACCTTCTATTAACAGACCATTATTTCCAAAACTCCAAGCGTCTCCAAAATAAAAGCTTTTAAAAATATTATCTGACTGGCTATACCAGGGGATATAATTTCCCCGAAAATCACTTTCCCGAATGAATGAGTTTCGGGACGTTTTCCGGAAAGATGATTTTCGGAAAAACGATCATTCGTGAAAGTGATAGCAACCCCTATAACAGCTATAAAGGTCGTTCTCGGTTGAAGTCGGCGTGTATCACCCCCCCCCCTTCCCCTCCCCTCGATACAAACCATTTTCGAATCCCAGGATCTTAACATACGTACAAACCTAAGAAATCCTTCCTGTTCTGCAGAGACACTTAAAATACTTCACCACGAAAGATTCTTCAGAAAACACGTGAATCCAAGCGGCGGAATTCGTGCTCGAGATCCTGGTATTTGGAGGTAAATGCGATTTCCACCCCTTCTCTAAGGTAAGTGATATATAAGCGAAAAAAGCCTTACATTACAAAGAGTTTTAAGTGAATTAGTTGGTTATTCCGGGTAATTATATTTTTTTATTGGCGATCTAAAAAATTTTCCTATTTTTCGATTCTAAAATAAATGAATCGTTACTTTTTAAAAGTATTCAATATATAACGGCGAGTAAATTGGATATTATTTGGTCCTACGTTATTTCGAGCGCTGTTCTAATTTCCGTTTGTTTCTTATGAGAAATATGGAAGGGACTTGGCAATGACCTTTGAAATGATCCACGGTGAGCTATACCTATAAATTAATAAAGCCATAGAGCATCGTGCTTTCAAAGTTTTTGAAATTTCGTTTAATTGTGAAGCAATCAGCATATGTTTCTGAAGATAAATCTAAAAAAAGCACAAGAGAAAGAGTAGAAATATAAAAAATACTCGCCAAATATGATGCGGCAATTAGAAAAAATTGCAGGTTAAGGTCAATGAGACAAGTTCAACGTAACAAGGTTTCACTCGAAGGTGTATTAGTTATCTTTTTTATTGTGGGGTTAAACGTGCCTCGTTCTATGGCAGTCAATGTCTATGAATAGCTCTTTAGCAGGAATACCGATTGATAAAAAAATAATTCGGTATCATATCGAATAAAATAATCGATAGAAAAAACACATATAGATAAAGCGCTTTGTTTCAGATTCATTTAAGCTGAAAGACGAGAAAGTGTACCGATGGTTTTTCCTTTATTTTCCATTAATAATGTAGAGGTTGTCGATAATTCATTTCACTTAAAATACGTGAAATAAAACGTAAGCCGAAATTTGGATTTATTTGTAAAGTGCTACATAACATTCACAATCTCTATTTCCGTACAAGACGAGTAAAACGAATAATATTCCTTGACCGATTCGATTGATATGTAAATGAACGTGGAGGCGCCTTAACGGAACTTCAGAGCTATCGACAGCATTTGCACTAATAGACCTTGTAGGTGTCGCTGTAGATTATGATGGCGCCAACGATAAACCAGAGAAGGCATTCGAAGAAATAATCAGCTATGCTTAAATGAGGAGATGGACGATGATAGCTTCCGTTTCAAGGAAGGAAGTTATAGAAGGAAGGAAACTTTGCGTGACTGGCCAAGAGAAGAATTAACAATTCAGATCACGGCTGGATGAGAACTATAAAAGTCCTGTATAAAAGGAAAACTAAATGATTCCCTTTAATGAAGGAAAAGGAAAAAATATCATCCGAAGCGTGATCTGCTTAGTTCGAGGAAAACGGAGTGCCTTTACGAGACATGCGATTGACGTCTTTTCCTGCGCAAGACCACATTTAGAAGGAAGCCAGAGGGAATATTTTTTAATAATTTAATGAAAAAAATCTTGTGTCCAGCACGTGAATTTCTCCATACACGGTAATGAATATGGTTGCAATTGTGCGTACGAATTGCTCTTGGCAACAGCATCCTCAGGAATAACTAACGGCAATTAAACTCGTGAATAATCTTTTAAAACAGAAGAATTTTCAAAATAAAAAATAATCTGAGTCACTCACTTTTCACATTGAAAAAATCCATAAGTAAGCAAAATTGTTTTTTTGTGCCTTGTATGTAAAAAAAATCGGTACAACATATATTGTACAAACTTTCTCATGTACTAATTCAGTTATCTTTAGAAAATGAAAACCATATCAGCCGGTTTTTAGAAAATCCAATTTTTGTAAAAGTTGCCCAAGAATAAACTACCCTTATATTAATTTTTTGATAAATATGAAGTACGTAGTATTATTGCAGACGTAAAATCCGTAAGTAAGCAAAATTGTTTTTTTGTGCCTTGTATGTAAAAAAAACGGTACAACATACATTGTACAAACTTTCTCATGTACTAATTCAGTTATCTTTAGAAAATGAAAATCATATCAGCCGGTTTTTAGAAAATCCAATTTTTGTAAAAGTTGCCCAAGAATAAACTACCCTTATATTCATTTTTTGATAAATATGAAGTACGTAGTATTATTGCAGACGTAAACTCAAGTAACTGTATGAAATTTGATCAAAATAGTTCCAGCCGTTTTTGAGAAAATATACTCTGCTCTGTATGATAAAATGCCTAAGTACGAAATTTTAACTCTACCGTTTAGGCTCTCGAGTCAGTAACAGACAGACAGTCGGCATTGCGACAACCACTTTTTTGGATTCAGCGACACCTAAAACGTATATTTCCGTAAAAATCTCGAGGTCGAATTTTTTCGCGATAACAATACTTTTTCGGTATACTTCGTATACGAGAAAGTATAAAAACTAATTCTTATTAGAAAATATTTATCTATTTATGAGCGAGATATTGTAATAATTCTCAACTCAGAGCGACAGTGCGTGAACTATACATCTTAATAAAATTTATACCCGTTATTTTTTAGTAAAAATAAGAACAAAGTTTAACTGTGGAGATGCTAGTTAACTAGAAGGAATATAAGATTGCCTTTTCTCTCTCTCTCTCCATTTATACGATTCTATCATTCCGAAAAAGCTATAATTGTCTAAATATTAAGACGATAACTTAAGTAGACAATATAATAACGTCAATCTGATAGTTCACTCTAAAAATACATTTATCGTGGCGAATTTTCCATTCCGCAAGAATTAAGTGGTTCTGTTAAGATAAAAGCAAGCTGTATAAGGTTTTCATAAATCAGGTTAGTTTCTGCAACCACGCAGAAAAATATGAATACGTAACACTATATTTCAAGGAAATGTTTTACACAAACACTTTATTCAATTTTCATTTTTCCATTACAACCGAACGCAGTGAACAATAACGAGCGGTTCAGAAAGCTCGGTCTGTGTACGTGAGCATTATTTCATTTACCATCGATATTCGTGATGGAATGTTAACGTCGGCTCTTCAATGCGTCATGGAATTCTTTATGGATTCTCCGTGAAATCTCCGAAACTCTATGTTAGTGGTGACCACCAAATCCTCCACCAAGTCCGCTGTGGAATCCGCCGCTAATTCCCTGACTTCCGCCGTAGGAGGCTCCTCCGTATCCTCCTCCGAATCCTCCGCCGAGGGAGTGTCCTCCTCCGAATCCTCCACCGAGGCCGTGTCCTCCTCCGAGTCCTCCTCCGATTCCTCCGCCTAGGCCGTGTCCTCCTCCAAATCCTCCACCGAGGCCGTGTTCTCCTCCGAGCCCTCCTCCGAGTCCTCCGCTCAGTCCGCCTCCGTAACCTCCGCCCTCGTGACCGTGAGACTTGATGAACACGGGCACCGGCTTATAGACGGGCACGGGATGTGGGATTGGTACCTTGACGGGAACACTGACCGGGTAGGCTACGGGCTTGGGGACGTGGACGGGGACCGGATGGGGGACGTGGACCTTGACGGGGACGTGCACCGGGTATGGGACGTTCTTCTCCACCGGGTAGGGGACCGGTCTGTCGACGGGTACTGGGTATGGCTTCACCACCGGTACGGGATAGGGCTTCTCGACGGGAACGGGGACGGGGTGCGGGATCGGGACTCCCACGTTCTTCACCACGGGCACGGGAACGGGATGGGGAACGGGAACCCGGACCTCTTTCGTGATGGTTACGGACTTTATGGTCTCGTGTCCGCCGCCGTGTCCTCCGCCATAGCTTTCGCTGTATCCTCCGCCATAACCTCCACCATATCCTCCGCCGAAACCTCCACCGAAACTTCCACCGTGTCCAAGACCTACTCCATAGCCCAGGCCAAATAGACCTCTCTTCTGCTGCTTGGAGTCCTTCTTCGCTTCCTCAGAGGACGCGAAGGCGACTGCCACGGCCAACAGACAGGCTAAGGACTGTGCATAAAGCGAGGATATTAGCTCGCTGCTAATCGCTAATTTAACTCTGTGTAGCATGTGGCCTATGATACCAGTACAAAGCAATGCTTTCTAGCAAATATTACAATGAGTCAATTACTACTTACCAGGAGCTTCATGGTCTCGATGTTCTGGTGGTAGATCGGTGGTAATCGGAGATGGAATGACTTCGGAACTTCGGGGTATTCCTTTTATATTCCAAATATGCCATGCTTCGCTTACCTCGCATACCTACCGAACATCCTAATTACTCTGCACGTTCGTCATACACCGTAATTTCTTCGGCCAACCGTTCTATCGGAACCGAAATTGCGCTTGTTAGACTACGGAAGCTTTGCAGAATCTTTACTTTTTATCTCGCTGATCTAGCGATGACAGAAAACAGATCAAATTAAAGCAAAATCTACTGCATTTCTCAATGACATAGTTTTTATTCATGTCAACTTTTATATATTAGGTCATAGCAGTAGCCAATAACTAAACCTTGCTATCTCCAGTATAAAAAAATCGGTACAACATACATTGTACAAACTTTCTCATATACTAATGCGTCGTATAGTTATCTTTATAAAATGAAAATCGTATGAGCCTATTTTTAGAAAATCCAATTTTTGTTAAAGTTGCCCAAGAATAAACTAGTCTTGTATTCATTCATTGAAAAAAAAGAAATACGTAGTCTTATTACTTTCTCCATACGTAGTAATGGGAAAGTATTGTGATCACGAAAAAAATCGACTTCGAGATTTCAAAGGAAATACACGTTTTGAGGTTCCTAGAACACGTTTAGACTATTTTCGGAATGATGCCAGTGTGTATGTGTGTGTTTGTGGGCGCTCTAACTCAAAAAGTACTTCCAATATCGTTACCAAACTTCATATATAACACTTTAGCATGGGCACAAAGAACTGATTAGTTTTTGGACAATAACGGTTAAACGGAAGTCGTGGTTTATTCGAAACCCGATTCGGTTTTTGCGATATTTCTCCGCTAAAACATCATTATTGTATATACAATACTATACAAAGGTTAAGGGGAATGTAATTCCCTACAACTTTCATTTGAAACAATTTTCCATAGCAGTTATTGTTTAGGAATTATTTATAAACTAGCATAAGTGCCCGTTGAATTTCAACGGGTTTAATGAATCTAAATTTTCGTCAATGCAACATGTAAAAATCGCAACAATAAAATTGTGCACTGTTTTAACCATCGAATCTTTCTATATTATAAGTCTGTATTAATTAATTAACTAAAATCTCACAGAAATTCCTTGTGAATAAAATAGTACCTCTCTTTCTACTAAAATAGCCATTGTTATTAGTTTTAAATTGATTATAGCATTAGGATTTCAATTTCATTAAATAAGCAGAATTCCGGTTCCAAAAAATAGGTTCAATCTTCAATTGACTCCGATAATACTTTAAATAGATTTTGGAATATAATGTCTCAATATCGTTTATCGTCTGCTCAGCACTCTTGCCTTCTCATTTTCCGAAACAACCACTTTCACCAGTTTTAAATGGATTTCAAACTTAGAAGAGAAATTGATTCAATTCAGCTAAAATAACCACATAACAAACTTCTTATTCCAAAGAAAATCCTTTTATAATATGCAATGTTAACCTAGAATTCATTCATTCTGAAAAGTGAATAAAAGTACCATGTACATATATTTCTTTCAACTGAAATAGCCACTCTTAACAGATTTTAATGGATTAATGCATTAGCATTTCAATTTCATGAAATAGGCAGAATTCCGGTAACAAAAAATTTGTTCAATCTTCAATTGCCTCTGATAAAACTTTAAATAGATTTTGGAATAAAATGTACCTTAATATCGTTTAGCGTCCGCTCACCACTCTGGACTTCTCAGTTTCCGAAACAACAACTTTCAATAGTTTTAAATTGATTTTTGCTTTGAAATATACTTGAGTCAATTCAGTACAACTTCCACTTTACATACTGTAAATTCCAAAGTAACTCCTTTTATAATAGGCAATGCTAGCCGAAAATTAATTCATTCTGTAAAGTGAATAAATGAAGTTCTTTCTTTAAACTATAATAGCCACTGTTATTAGATTTAAATGGATTATAAGCCTTAGAACTTATTATTAGTACTATCAACTCTTAAGCGTCAAATAATCTCTAGTACACAATGGCTCTTTGCAATACACAATGCTCTCCTATTATTATAACGCTGCCTTTTCTACCTTGGTTATTCCATATCCTCCATAAATCCTGCGATGGACTAGAAAACACTACGCTGTACCATGTACTAATATCAGCATTTTTAAAATTTTGTTAGTAACAATAAGATATCAAAATCAAATTTTTATATGTACACAATGTATTGTTTCAATAGAATGTGTCCTATTTTATTCTGCGGACATTCTTTTATTGTGGATCGTCCCACCTCTTCCTAAACACGCCGGATAACTAGGAAATACCGTTTATAGAATGAGATATCTCCCGTAGTTTACAAAATTCAACTATCGGAGTTATTTCGTCCTCATTTGGATTCCAGACGCAAGGTGACCTCCATAGTTCACTATCGAATACACAAGATAGATACTAACGATTCCATCACAAATGTCGTACTCCGCTTGATAACAAGGCGAGTTTTGCTCCTATCAAATTAGAAAATAGTCATAATTGTTTAAAGAAATACATCAAACAGCTAAAAAAGTATAAACATACATTCTATGAATAATAACGCAGTTCTTTAGTATAAAATGATATTCTAACATATTAATAATAGGAAAAATAATTGGCGTGGTCTGCGGCGGTGAAGGAACATTTTTATACGACTTTCAAAAAAATGAAGAGGATTAAAAATGAACCCTACTGTCCTTCGAAAAGATCTTAATATGAGCCTGATCTCACTTCACAGAACACAGCTAGCGAGACGGAAAACTTTTCCTCTAAGAACATGAACATTTCCTCGGGCGTTCGTACGAAACACACCTGACATAATTGTATTTTTAACTGTGATGTAGAGGTGACAGAATAAAAAATATAATTATTTATTTAATAACTTCTTAACTTGGTAGACGGATGGTTATGGTAACTGCCGACGGTTACTAAGGTCGCAGGTTCGAATCCCGCCTAGGTCATGGATGGTTGTGTTCGTCAGGTTTATATGTAAGAGTGGACATTAATGTCTAAATATCGACCGAATAAAGACAGCTTATTATTATTATTATAACCTCGCTTTGTGCCTAGTGGGACACACCACTCCCAAAACTAAAGTTTTAAAAAGAGAATCTTCTTTTTTCGTTATCCGAAAGAGCAGTATTAACTAAAGTAAACAAATGGAATTAACCAAAAATTCTGATAATACGTTCATATTATCATAAATATGCAGAATAATATGGCATTGTAGGGAGATTCATGCTACCGAACGATGTTTCAATTTAATAGATAACTTAGATAGGTATTTCGAAGTTTAAAATAAACACCGTAAACTCGCCGTCGCGGTGTACATTTTTGAGAAAATTTGAAATGAGATTATAAACCAATGGAACACAACGGCAATCATATCTTATTGTTAATGCTATGCAAATATTGAAGGTCACAGAAACCATCAATCTCAAAAGCAGACGTTAAGGACAACTTTTACTCTAAAGGTTATTGAGGTATCTGCGATATCATCAACTCTTATCTATCCTTAAGTGATTGCCTTTAATCCTAGTAGAGGACGTTCTCGGTTAATATAATTGACAGGGACAAGTGTTATACCGAAGCTATTTGTTTTAGATTTTGACAAGGACTTCCTATTGCAATTCCTTACCGGTGGTGGATCTGAGATCTGTTGAGAAAGCTTTGTTCTCGTGCAGCTTGAAACGATACGTTTATTATACTACATATATTACTACTGCGCTGTTTCTTGCTGTATTTAAGAGATCGTTGCCTCTAATGAAACAATACGTTTTATTTAGAGTCCAATGGATCTAATTTAATTTGCAATCGAGGGAACTATATTTCACTATCAAGTCAAGGATTAAGGATAAACTTATATACATGGCTTATCGCATAAAATGTCGCTTTTTTGCAAGAAATTTATATATTTGGAAATTTTATGGCCTTAACTTTTCTATAAAATGCCAGCCAATCACATATTTATCAACTGATAAAACTGTTCGATACGGAGCTTCTGAATGATCGACGTCAACCTCGTATTTAAAACCTTCAGGTGGCGTCTTCCAAGGAATTGCCGCCTTTGAGTTTAAAAATAACAAGGATTAACATCCTTGAAGTTTGTAGTTTCCCATTCGGTCGACAGACGGCGCGAGTATGGGCGACGTCATTTGACGGGCGGGATTTCTCCTGAGACAGGCGAGCTATTCGCCTGGAGATCTCGTTAAAGAAGAGAGAGAATTCCCTTCGAGAGAAGGGGTCCCAAATGAAAGGGGTCCCAGGATCCGCAAAGAAAGGCAGATTATAACAGATGCGTTACAAAATAGCCATCCTCAGTGTCGATCCGGCTATCACTGATTCTGATTCTAACCTACACCGCCAATGTTAGTTTCTTCTGTCATATATTTCTATTTTCAAAACTCCAGATCAAGCAATCTAGTGCTGGGTCGAGGAACAATATGAGCTTAGTCGCAATGCGAGAACTAGCTGAAAGATATGAAAACAGGCTAAGAACGAACTGCTGCCCTTAGTTGAATGTTTTTGCTGCACCAATTTCTTTTATTTCGATTTTATGGAAACTATGCAAAAGATTGTTCTCTTTGGAAGAACACTGAGAAATTAGGTGTATTTTTGTGGGAGGTCAAATTTTGAAAAAACTCAGAGATATACGATGTGCGCTACAAAAATTTCGACAAAATTCGATTCACGGAAGATAATAATAGATCGCAAAAAGATGTATCAACGCGAAAATCGATATATCGCCTACATTCGATATTTTAATACTTTCGGTTTCAAATGAAATCGATGATGAAGAAATCATTACTGCTTCTGGTACAACAGTCCCCATTATCATCCGAATCGCAACGCCAATTTCCAAAGAGTGCGCTCATTAAATGGTCTTCGGGTGACAACGCGATTCGATATGGATCTTCGCATCGATCGATTCCAATCGGATCCTAACCCTATGTCTTCGAGCGTACGCAAGCGACGGAAAACTTTCGCACGATTACAAAGAATCGCTCCTGCCGCCTTCAGACCGAAAAAATTAAGAGAAACAGACTCGGCCGTCTGCATAGTTCGCCTTCCCGCCGCCAGGCGACGCGCGTATAGCGGCCTACGGGGAGGCGGGACCCTCCCGCGACTATCAGCCGCAAACCGCCTTTAACTTTCGTAGAGAAGGGAGAGAGCTCCTGCCGAAGAGGCGTACCGAAACTGGGGAGAAAGACCCAACGGAACGGGGGTACGAGAGCACGTGTTGCTCCCCGTCCTGTGATGGTAGACAGGGTAACTCGCCATCGAGAGCGAACTGCCCGCGTCCGACGCTTCTCCTGAAGGAATACACGTTTCGTACGAATCGAAAGGCAGGCAGGCTGTCCGCTCGCGAGGGTAGCCCTGGGGAGATATGCCCCAGCGGCAGAATTTACGAGGGCCTCCGATCCGCGGAGTCACCGCCGCCACCTCCTAGTTCGAGTGACCCTCTTTGCGGCCGGGCCAGACAGAGAGACATTGGGTGTTGGGTGATGACATCCCGGGCTAAGAACAGGGCGCTCCTGGTCGCCGTCGTTGGGGCCATATTCTCCCTCGTGGTGCTAATCGTTTACATCTGGACCGGTTACAAAGGCAGACCTTCGTCGTTGTCGTCGGCGGCGTCAACCGCAAGAGGTCCTCTTCAGTCGCCAAACGAGTTGGTATTTGGAGACCTCAACGGTTAGTTCAAACTTTTGTTTTTTTTTCTTTTGAAGGGGTGGGCGTAACTATGGTAATGGGCGGAAATTCTATATTTTTCTATTTTCACCATTCACATATTTCTGCTCTTCGGCGTTTCAGAGAGACTTAATTTTACAGCGTTCTGTCGGAAATGTACGGGATAATTTTATGCGCACGCTAAGAACATTATAATATTTTCATGTCTTTTTAGGCGGTAAAAGTTCCTTCACACCAGTCGGCTCTTCGGTGAATAAGCGCGCTTAATTTCACCTCGGGATAAAGTTTCGCTTAGAGCTGTCGCTAGAATATTCTTAAAAAGTAGCGATAGAATTGGAAAATTTTGTTGCCTTTTCAAATTTTTTAGTAAATACATATTAATAACTAAAGCAGATAAATACTTATTAATAATTAAAGTAGGTGCCGCTTACTATCATCACTGGTTGTTGTTATCCTAATAAAACGGTGGATTCCAAAATTATATTTAGTATAAGAAAGTTTTATTTTTTTCTAGTCGCTTACTGTAATAATTTCAATTTAACCCGATGTGATCACATTAAGCGGCACTTACTGTAACTCGTTCTTTTTGCTATATTAAGATATTCCTTTTATATATCTACAGTTTTGCGAAAGTATTAAAAAAACGCAAATTCTAAAAAACTAAGGAATCGGTTTTCCAAGACAAGTTGCCTAAGTCAGTCACTCTTTAAATGTTTGCATTGACAATAATGAGAAAAAAGACATTTTCACGCTCTCCGCAAAATCCGTATCTAATTAAGTTTGAGATACTATAATGTTTTGATAGTAAATTAAAGTAATGAGAATCATACCATAAATTTCTACTTTTAAATTCAGAATCCTGCCGCCTTTTATAATTTTGTTTTTCTTTTGTCTCACATCAAAGGCACGAAGCGCGATGATTTGACGCACATTTCGAGGGCGATACTGTTTTTGCCTAAGTAACATTTTTTGTATAAACATATCCAATAAAATTTTTCCAATTAAATACAATTGAAAATCCGCTTAAACTGAGCTCTGAGGCAATAAAATTTCCTGACTTTTCGACTTTATTTACTTAAATAATTTTTAGGTTTACATTTTAAGCGATCGATCACGAAACATAAATGCTAATATTATTATTCTAATTAATTCTGATTTTTTAAAGTGAAAATATAAATGAAATTTGTTCGATATGCCTCTAAATATCAACCTTCTTCGGAGCCTTACCCTTCACGTAGCGCGTCAGCGGGAAACGCTTTTTGAAGGTTGAATCGGAGGATTTATGTGCGAGTCGTCGGGATCTCGAAGGTCTACGGGAGGAGAAGAGGGAGAGAAGAAGGAGAGGTGTAAATATATAAGCGTTTATAAATTACGATAGATAATTTACAAGCGACGGTATCTATCATTTTTTTCAAGGGACCGTTCTCCCAAAACGCATGCGCATAATTTAATTTCTGCGCCGGTTCCTTTCAAAATACGCCACCAAATCTTCGGATGTTAATTTATTTATTTATTCCGGAGAGGTAATTTCGTCCGAAAGAAACTTCATCGCGAAAACGTGCACATGGCTGAAATATACGGTTGCAGGTAGTAGCTATAATTTTCGTATTATGAATATATATATATATATATATGTGTGTGTGTGTGTGTGTGTTCCTAGTTTTCGTTCCTATATTAAAGGTGTTACAAGAACGCGAACCGGAGATAACGTTTTATAACAAATTCATTTTTGTTAAATAATTGCGAGGAATAGTTAGGTAAATGTTTGAAAGTTCCCTAATTTGATGTATTTGGTTTTTATGTATGTATTAATCTAAAGCAAGAGTATAGTTTCTTCTCATGTTTTTATATGTTTAAGCATTTTTAATACAGAAAGCAAATGTCTTTCATGAGGATTCAAGAACAGTCACTAAAAAATGACTGACTCACATATCTCCAATAGCCTCAACAAGGTTTTTTTCAGCCATAAGACGAGCTCGATAATTCTGTTGAATTTCAGGAGGATGTTACAGTTATTGTGGTAAGCGGGCTATTTTTCAATTTCCTTTCGTAACGCACAAAGATGCAGGTATTGCGATAAGGGAAATCGATAAAAATGTAGAATCAGTAGGCACTGAAAATGTATTCAATAATTTCCGTCTATAAAAGTGTTGGCATAGCATAAACTCAATACTAAGGTCATAGGTTCGAGCCAATGTTTCCGATACTCTTGAACTGATAAATAAATTAACAATCATGTGCTTGTGCAAATAGGACACCGAATGGCTTCGCAGATTGACGAAACATAATTATGGCTCGTGATAATTAATTAATAAACACAAGCGCAAATCTTTCCTTTGCGACGAGCGTCCATTTAGTCAAATTGGAAATCGCCCGAGCGAGAGAGAGAATCTTCGGATGCTTCGAAGCTGCTCGTTATATATGTGGCCGACGACGATGATTCATCCAAGACAGGAGATTCCTGGTCGAGAACTTGAAATAATTGTGCCCCGGGATGTTACACTACCTTCGCGAATTTTATGCTCCCTTTCCTCTGCCGATGAAGAGATCTCGGATTTTCGTATTTAGAAACTTATTTTTCCATTTTACGTTTCGGACTGCATCGTATTTCTAGTCGAGCTGCTTGTTTTCGAGGATATAATTTAAGCCTGTCGTCCTTTATTTTCAAACCTGACTTACCCATTCTTCAACTCATGGCCGTAGGTGAGATTTTCCTACAAACGCACACATTCATATATGTATACACTTATGCATATCCGAGTAGAAAATCCTGTTTAAATAAAAAATTTAACCGAAACGTTTAATCCCGTCGACTCGAAGCGCTTACAAGGAAATTTCATTAACAAAACTGCACTCGCATAAAGCTTATCCCGACAGTCGCTTTAGATGGGAATGCGAGAATGCTTCAATCAGGACACGACTCAAAAGATTTTTAATTAGTATTACTATCTGTTTAAATATATTTTTTCGCTGAAACCTAGAAGTCTCTTGCTAGAATTTCCATTCACAATTTTTTAAAAGTCACGTCTCCCGTCGTATCTCACGAAACCTCGTGACCTCTTCCGCGACAAGAAGAAAAAGCAAACACACCTTCTAACGGACTGGCAATGGGACGTTTGTTAGATTCTTCTTTTCCTTTTTAAGCAAACGCAGCGGAATGTTCGATTTCCGGCAGAAGGAAACTCACTTAAACATCCAAACCAAAGACCACGCGATTAAATTTCATCTTTTCTACAAAAATAAAAAAAGATACGCTCTCGTACACATTTCCTTCATTTTATCTCTTTTGAAAAAAAAAGCGCTTAATCTTTGGGGAGTGGTGTCATTTTTTTCTCTCGATTGTGCCAGATATTTTTATGAGAAAAAAGGAAAATAATAGCGTAACCTTCGCCCGGAACGAGTTTTTAAATGAAGCGTCGCTATATAGCGTGAAAAAATCCTAAAGAGTTACATTTCATTTCTCTCTTTTTTCGGATTTATTAATGGCTGAAGACAATTTGGTAAAGAAAAGAGAACCTCTTTCTCTCTTCTTACCTTTGACTTCCTCACTCACAGTTCTCTCTTTCTTATCTCTCTATTCGTAAATCCCCTCACTATCTCCTATTCCTTCTCTTACTCACATCCTCTCTATCCTTCAATCCCTTTTTCTTCCCTCTCTCCCTGTCCTTCAACCCGCCAGAGACAATCGTGTTGATTTTTTAAAATATTCTCCCCTGCAACGCGAGCAAATATATTTTATCGGATTCCTAAATCTCTTAGTTTAGCACGATCGGCGATTTCTATTTTTTTATTTCCACTCTGATTTAATTCTTAATCGCCGAGAAAGTTATCCACGAGACTTTAATTGTTCAAATTTTTCTACGCGGAGAAATACAAACTTCGTTTTTATTTATTTTGAGCAAAGCTTCGGCAAAAAATATATCGAAATATCGATTATAATACGAAACTCCTATTTACCATTTCCAAAGAGTATTTTTTTAAATTTCAGTTTCTAGAGCAATCTCTTAAATTATTCGCGCAAGGTTTTACGTGACATGCGCGCAAATATTAAACGTCCCGACGCTCAATTTATTCCGCCATCATCTTAAAGTAATTCCGCCGCTGGTCATTAGTTGCCGACTTGTCATAGGGGCATTTATCACACCGAACTAACAGCTTTAAAAAGAGCCTATTTATATTCATATAAATCTTACTGAAGCCTTTAATGTTGGGTAAAATGGTCTTCACGCCACCCAATTCATCAAATATACATTGACTGTATCGTTTATTTGCCATAATAAAGCGAGAATTAAAACACTTAGCTTGCCTAATCGCTTCTCTTCCTCACTGACATACTCATTTGGTAGAATTCTTCTAATGAAAGAACCATTAGATGAAACGGATGAATTATGCTGTTACGAGGCACACACACAAACTTACATATCAAAGCAAGTTACACTTAATATTCGGGGTAATATTGCTATTAATTAAATGTCGTAATAACTGTGCAAATATTAATCATTTATAGGATATCCGATTAATTTCACTTGGGTTAATTTTTGCACCGCTTACACATAAGCTCATGAAGACTATCGAAATAATTCCCCTTTCGAAAATAATCGAAATTTTGATCCGATCAGATATTTCGCTAACGTAATACGAAATCGACGCACCCGGAATACCGCAATCCAAGACGGCACCAACTGAAACACGACTCTCGCTGTCCTCAGCGAACGTTCGTGGAAGTTTCTACCGTGTTATAAGCAACTTCAATATCGATTAATTTTTTTACGACGAACAAGTAAAAAGTATATAAACCATCGATGAGTATCTTCGTCTCGAGAAAAGGGAATTTTGCGCAAAAAAAAAAAGAACTATGAGCGAGACAAGTTGGGTACGGAGAGGAAGAGATCGCATTCCTTCTTTCTCCAAACCGGCCAATCAGGGGAGTCCTTTCCCTTTCTCTCTGTCCTCTCGAGACAACCAACCAGTCTTCACATTCGGGGAATTCGCCGCGATCCGAAGATTCTCAAGATAAGTCGAGTCCCCTCGTTCTGTCCCCCCCCCCCCCCCCCTCTCCCTCTCTCGCATTCAATCCTCCCGAAAAGACCAACCTAAAGCCCCACCCTCTAACCCCTTCATCGCTTCCCTCCTCCTCACCGCGGTTGCCCCATTATCCTTTGTGTCACACACGACAACAAAAAGACCCAACTCAGCTGCCGTATCCATTTCTGGATTGAGGAACGTAAATAAAAAGATACGCCGTCAAACAAAAACCTCGCGAGTCGATCGTGGATTTGCAGTCGTTCCAGAATCCGCTTCTAGTCCGCATACCGCTCTCCTCAGGCTTCTCAAAACCTCATCGCGGTGTCCCATAGGAGGTTAAAGGATTCGTCTCGTGTTTTCGCAACGTGCGACTTTTTCCCCTTTAATAACCCGCTAATTTATCTGCGCGTACACTCACGCATACTGGAATTAACCACACCGCATCGCGGAGGAGTTAAAAATATCGTGATATTTAACTCGAAGGCCATTCTCGATTCACTGAGTGCTTCTTCTTACTCAACCGGTGTAATAAACTTCTCGTAGACAGAATGTTTACGTGTAAACGTGCATCTTTACTTAGTAGTAGTATATCCGCGAGTTTATCATTGCGGTGCACAAATAAAACCAGAAAGTTTCATTGACCAGCTCGATGCATCCACTTACATTTAAACCTTTACGGAATGACTTCACTGTTCACCGCGTGAGCGAATCCTTGAGCGCGTCAATTTACGTGCGTATCGCGAATGCATCTTTTTTCGCCACGAAACATTCACTACGATAAAAACTAATAAATCCGTCAGCCGGATTATATACCTATTCAAATAGGCTCGGAAGTGCAAATCGCCTAATACTTGACGCTCCGTAGAAAATATAAAAGACAACGCGTTGGATTTTTCACTCGGAGAGATATTTCGACAAAAAAGATATTTTTAAGAGGTTCTTTCTTCTGCCGACATTTAATAAAAGTTTTAAATTAATATTGTTTTATATTTTTACGTACACCGACTTAAATCAGCCGGAACATTCTAAGCGGTTTATTTCTGAAGCGCAGCGAAAACTATTTTCGGCCACAATGGCTTTTTTCGGCCTGAGTCAACAACCCCTGGCGATATTTTCCGCAACTAGTCCCCCTACATACATATATATATATATATATATATATATATATATATATAATATATATGTAAAATCGCGG
The DNA here is from genome assembly GCA_036926305.1 of Uropetala carovei. NCBI lineage: Eukaryota > Metazoa > Arthropoda > Insecta > Odonata > Petaluridae > Uropetala > Uropetala carovei. The sequence continues at coordinate 2,256,573 of JAXCHB010000210.1, forward strand.
AACAAATGGCAAACCCCAGAAACGCCACACCTCCTCCCCATTCCCAGCGTCTCGTTCGATTAAGAGGGGCGATAAACCCAACGATAGTCAATCAAAAGACCACCCCCCCCCCCTCAATCTAATATCTCATGATGTGCTTGCCGAGGGAAAATTCCCTGCCCCTTATCGCTCGTTCACCCATCCTCTCCTCCCTTGCTATTCTGGCACCTTGATTGGTCCGATGGCAACGACTTACGAGATTGGATCGCCTCTCGGTGGGAGGGGTCCCTTAGCATCTTCTCGCCCTTGAGCGTGTTCCGTCTGAATCATCGCGGAGGAGTGTGGGGCGCGTGGGAAGGAGAGAAGGAGAAGGGGAAGGAGGAGGGGGGGGACCATATAACTACACATAACTGATGGGAGACGCCAGGGGGGGAGGGGAAGATAATTTTGGCAGAGGGCAGTATACTCACCCTCCCCAAACTCCCTTCCCCCTCCCCGTTCCTCTCCTCACGTCTCGACGCGCACACAGAGAAAGACACCTCACCACTCTCAATCTCGACGAATATATGATCGATATGGGACCAATTTTCGATCGTTGGATGATGGCTTAGGAAACGCGTCCCGACCTCTTATTGCAACGAGTTGATTGCGGAGGTTGTTTTTATTTGACAGGGGAGACCATTCATTAGACCCAAGTTCCGCTCTTGTTTGGTGCATCCTTTTAAGGGATAAAACCGGGGTATTTCGAGACGTCTTCGACGGGTGACTCGCTATAGATCGGTTACATTATGCATTCGGATGCATCACAAATATAACGAACACAATGTCCAGGCGAGGTTGCCTCCCCGTCGGAAAACAATGGAGGGAAATAATATATTTTTTTTTAGACAAACGATCGACGTTTCAATCGTCCGTTTATTTATTCCGCCGAGCTCCGAGGGTCTTATTGTTGGCGAAAATTAAATTAGTTTCGGGCGGAAAGTTTTAGGAGGGAGAAGTTTAAACAGCCATTGTCTCCGATGCGTAAACAAACCCATAAATAAGAAATTCAAAATTTTAGTTTCATGAAATTCGAACGCGGACATTATATTTTCGGCTCGTTTCGAAATCTTTAACGTCGTGGTCCAGATCGATTTCTTGGGATTCATAATATATGGCGATTCTACGAAAGAGTGGGACAAAAATGCGTTGGTGTCGAGGTTTTATGGCTTATGAGTAAAAAATAATACGGGCGTTCGTTTTAGGCACCGCGGGTGTGGTGAAGAGTAACAACCTGCATGGTTACCAAGGCGTCTGGTTCCAATCCGGCCTTGGGTCTGGACGTGTACACAAATGCAATGATAACGCACATCCTCAACTTCGCGTCTACGCTCTGATTTTCTCCTAACCAACAAATAAACCTGATTTCCTTGCTACAGTGGTATTTCAGGATGCCAATAGATTCTTAACTAAATTTAATACGGCATTTGAAATTAGAGCCGAATCGGAACCAAAGCATTTACATATACGACCCTTTCAATTCGAAACGCTGGGCAAATTTGCAATAACTGTGACAAATTCGAAATTTCAAGACGAAAAAACACGTATATTACATTATCACCCAACAATTTTTAACTAAAATATATTCGTAAAGGGAATTTAATTTTCAAAATATCTCTGAATGAGTCCAGAATATACTATAACTAGATATTTAAAAACATTTTCCTTATAGTATATCCTAGATTAAAATTTATGTCGATATACACAGATCGAAAAACAAGATTGTTCCTCCACTTTTACAAAAAACGAACCTCCAAAGATAGGCATATGTTCGCGACTTTCTCCGTGAAAGTTTCGACTCCGTAACTTTGTTACGCAGGAAGAGCTTTTGGGTTTTTTTTTTGAACAAGCTGGTCGTGATGCAACGGGGCAATCAGGAAGCTTGCGCGTAAACCCTTGCAACAACCTTCTAGAAAAGTCTTCCGAATAAACAAACAATTACGGAGGAGGCTGCGAGAGACGTAAACACGCCGAATATATTCCGCATAAATCGCTTTCTCATTTTTTCTCCCTCTCTAACTCCTTCCCTCTTTCTCCTCTCCTCACCTTTCTCATCCTCTATTTCTCTCTCTCTCTCTGCCTCTTTATCACCCTTTCCCTCGCTCTTAGAAAAATATGGCTGAAAAATAAAAGAGTATTCGGAGCGAAATGAGAGCGAAAATCTATTTTAATATTCGTAAAGAAAGTTTTAATCGGGAACAAAATAATTGAGACGTACCGATGGGAAAAATCGGTTCCTGAAACGGAACTGGCGACACAAGAGAATGAATACCTTAAAATTCATTGATATTATCGCCTTTAAATTCTTAATTTTTTTGTTTTGATGCCCGTTGGGTTGTTTACGAAGTGCCATAAAGAGCGGCCTGTTAAGGATCAAAAGAGCGCTAACGCCATGTTCCTGGACAGGAGCTTCCCGAAACATCTTTCGTTTTTGTGTCGATATTTTTGAGTTTCTGCTTACTCCTTGATGGTTTCTCTGAACATTTTTCCAGGAACCTTCGATTTACGTAACGCTTGAAACTACGTCTTTCGTGATTTCTGTGTAGTTCTCTATTAATGTGGAGGAACTAATTATAATCCTCAAAAATACATTTATTCATAACTAATAAAACGTCTAATGGGAATACTTTCAAATCCTTATTCAAATACCGTATATGAGTTACCAGATATCGAGTGTTAATATATTAAGGCAGTCTGAGCTGTAAAGATAACCTTTAAGACATAATAGTATTTGAAGAACATATAGAATCAAAAATATTTTCGACGGTCTTGGTCTTACCTTTGCGATATTCCATAATAAAATAAAAAAGAAAAGAATAACTTAAACGTACCACAGTTTTACTAATTGACACATTCCCTAAGCATCATTACGCGTCAAAGTAGTGCACCTATTAATGAAACCGTGGTACTTTAAAGTAATCCTTTTCCTTTTTATCTTATTTTTAGAAAATTATCTTTTAGGAATAATCTCTGAAAGTTCTTAATCACTCACGACAAAAGGAATACTTCCAGCAGGTGTTAATTAAGACAGCCATAGTTGGGAGAACAATTGACGAATACTTTTCAAAAGAATACCTAGTTGTTGGAACAATAGCGTAAAAAGTAAATCATTTTTAAGTGGTTATTTAGATAGCATGAAAAATCGCGGTATACGTCCTAATAACATCAAACAGAGTCACTGTAATTAAAAATCGTAACAGAAATTCTTCAGCGTACCATTTGGATCGTTAATCCTGTATAAATAAACCACTTGTCATATCACAACTGCTAGTATGCCGGCAGTTAAAGTCTTTAAGAATTTTTTAAAAAATATCCTGCGCGCCTCTCTTAATGGGTTCATTGTACTCCGGTCTAAATCCTATATGCATCGTCCCCATCCTCCCGTCTCTTGATAAATATTTCAGCATTTCAGGGTGGAGCTGTAACGTCTTCTCTATGATAGATGAGGTCTATGAAGTGCGATGAACCTAGCTATGTTGAAATATGAATGAGGCGACCCTGTTTTCGAGAAAAAAAACTCCTTCCTCCCGCCTTTAACTCGATACAACCGTGCAACAGGTTTCCGAAGGGTTATCAAAGATCTTATGCTCGGAAAAAATCAACACAATAAATTCTCGCGCCGAAATATTACCGGGGAAAAAACGTTGAAGTTTCACAAAAAATAACCCCTCCGGAAATTTCACGGTGGTCCAGGGAAATGATTATTAATAAGGTTTCAACGGAGGAATATCCTTGTGAGGCGGAAAAAAAGACATTGTTCCCCTTCGAGCGAGATGCTGAGTCGAAAGAGTTTCGCCTTCCGTGGTTAATATGTATGACTGCGGTTTAATTGGTGGCGTAACACTATATTTACCCAAATTCATTGCTTGCAGACGTGAGATTAATGAATTGACTCGCTGACGGGACGCTTTATTTGTGCCGTTATGTCATACTTTCACGGAGATATTATAAGCACATATTGCTTCCCGTTCATGTAGAAAAATTAATCCCATTACCCTGGAATTTCCATTCGTTAATAACAATTTCGAAGAACAACATCCACTTGAGAACACAATAGATTTCTGAAAAAAAAGAAATTTATAAGATATAAACACTGATGATGGTTTTTGAACACCTAAAAATAGTCGTGTGTTCCACGACTACGCAAGCTCATCTTCTCGCGTCCATTAGAACCAATTTAATTCACGAAATAAAAAAATAACACCCTTAGAGACCCATGTGCAAGCTACTTAAACTCTGCGACATCTTAAGGAGCTAAAAAGAAAACGACCCATCTCTCAGTGTTACGCTCCTCGGGCATGAAGGAGTTTTATTGCGGAATAAATAAGCTTCATCTATGGCTCGCTTAGTTCGTTTAAATTAACCGCGGAAACGGGAGCTTTAAATCAACGCAGTCAGAAAGTGACATCGTAACAGTCCGTATGGCCGCCTGTTAACTTTATATTCGATTCTTTTTCTCCCTTAAAGCTCACCGCGTGCATTCCATAATTCATAGAGGCTGGTGCGCGTCCGAAGGGAGGAAAAACACTCGGCGAGGAGATGCATGATCCAAAGATACAAAACAACAGAGTACCCATCAAAATCAAGAATGAATTAAGCATGCTCTATTGCGATATTAAACGATTTAATTTCACCCATCTGTTTTGTTCGCAATGAAGGACATGGGAGATGATACGACGGATCAAATAGATACCTTTAATGAACGAATAATGGGAATTCATATTATACTATTAGATAACCATTCCAGTTCGTCCATCTGCAACAACTAAGGAACAACACGTTTCCTAAATGAATGGAACAATTCGTATCGTTTATTTACAAAAAATAGTATTAAGTTCTGTTTACGCCGTGAAAATTTAATGTGTAAATGAATGTTTCAGTTTTTGAAATAGATAAAATAATGCACTGCTTTTACACAAATGCAGTAAACCCCAAAATTCTGCATTAAAACTTTGGAGACCAATTATACGAACCTATCGGAGCCGGTACTTTAATGGCAGTAAGCATTCACAATGTTAACCTTCACTTGGTAGAGCTCCCTTCTAGATAGAAAACAAAGAAAAATATTCCACCTCATATTATTTTTAAGGAAAACTTTCATTCTTTGTTCATTCATTGGTATAGATGTCTTTTCTCTGTTATAACGATAATCTCACGAAAATTTGTCATGCATAAAATTAATCAGATGAAAATAATAGGAGTCGTATAATCCCAATTAATTACGAGGTGAAAAGAGGCCCAGTTACAGCAACGGTTGAAAGCACGTGAGCAACAGTTAACGGAAAATTTTTTTGAGAAACAAATCTACCGTCCAATTTTGACTGATGTCATTGTGTCGATTCATTTAATGACAACTGTCTGGAGTAAAGCGACCTCAATCGCCCAGACATAAACCGTACACAACTTAACGAGGAGACTCATTTGAAATTAGAGGTAGTCGGCTGACGAAACATCGAGAACGATCATCTGCGATATTTTTCTCTCTCTAAGACTCGGCTAACTGTCGATAATGAGACCAAAAGCCTCGTTAATTCGAAAGTAATGCCTTCATTTTGTGGACAAACCGTATATTTCTCACTTTATGTGACTCAACATCTATACGACAAAATTACCGAGAACGTCTCAGGAAAATGAGAGATTCTGGAATTTTACAGCTATTTAAATATTTCTTTTTCAACATCATTTAAATGTTTCTAACATTAGCCTTTGGAATTTAAGAAGGGTCCTCCAATTCAGTGAAAATGTTAAAAAGTTATATTTATTTCATCCCACTTTTGAAACAAAAAGTAATTAGGAAGGATTACTACATATAAGCAAATTAGATTTTCACTTACGGAGCTTTCTATCGGTAACATATCGAACATAAGATGTGTGCTAAATTTTTGTATGATTTAATATAGATGGGCGTGATTTTAAACATCTGGCACTCGTAAAAAGGACACAACTTTTTCTGTTATGATATGACATATGAAAACCGCACCCAGGGTGCGGTAACCTATGGCAACGACAGGTGGACACCACCGAGAAAGAACGGACTGCTAGCACGCGACTTCTGGGTATTCAGGCGTTGAACTCTCTTTCTTTCTCCCACTCAACAGAGCACGTTCCAACCCTCTCGTTCTCCCAACTTAGAAAAGAAACAATCTATTATCTACGAGAAAAAAGAATCTTCCCTTTGAAAAAACAAAGGATGCTGTTTCTGTCAGACGCAAAAGCCGAAAACTCCTCCTCGGACGCAAAATTTTTTTTCAGTCGTTCTTCTACCAGCAAGGGCATTCCACTCTCCCATCCAAGTCCATTCGGGTATGTGGACCGGGGTTGGCCATGAAACGACCATTTTGCCTCGACTTTCCCGCCCGTCCAAAACCCGCCCGCGCGCGCCTTCCTCCGTCTGTGTGTGTGCGCGCGCGCGCGAGTGTGTGTGTGTGTGTCGCGCATGACCGCCAAACGGACTTATTGGCCGACTACGAAACCTCTCGCGTTGGGATGAGACCGCGATGGTAAGAGTGGCCCGTCCTGGCAACATGAAGAGGAATGCGGAGAAGAGGAGAGGGTGTAGAACACGACAACACGGCGGACCATGACCACATGTACGATCTTAGGAGAGAACAGCGCGGAGGATTTTTCCCCTTTTTTTCATCGTATCGAGACGTAACTTTCTTGAGGTCGGGAGGGAGATTTTTTTTGGCAGACCTTGAGAGAAGAGGTGACAACCTTCGAAGGGGGAGGGTTATAAGGAAGGAGGGGATAAAGGGAGAACAGCACACATCCTTCGTGAGGGCACGCAATGGGTGTTTTTCTCAGAGAACGGAGCAAGACCTCACTCGCTCCTTTTGAGGGATCCATCTTTGAGCAATGCGCTACACACGTTTGCCTTGCAAGTCATCGAAATGTAGCATTAAAGCGACGTGTTTTTAAAATATTGTCATTGAATTTTTATAACTTTTTCTTCCGCTTTTCGACGTGTTTTCTTTGAATGGGGATTATGTTACAACTCTGACGCTTGGTCTGCCGGTTTGTCCGCGATCTTTCAACCTTTCGGTATTTCTCGAAAATTCAGTTTAACGACGGATGGTTCCACGAAAAATAAACACGGGGTTGATCTTAAAAAACATGCAGCGACTTTTTTTCAAGGGTAAAGCTACAATTTGGTCTGTTCGGTTGTTTTTTTCTTGGGATTTTTTATTTACTACTGGTGAAAGTTTTATGTAGTCCGTGAATTCGTAAAAACTGTCTAAATTAGTACTTCTTATGAAGCAAGTTGCTGTAGGTATTCATGCCCAGGTCGGCACCATGTTGGAATATTTTAGATACATTTCATGGCGAAATATATCATATTTAGATTACTATTTCTTATCTTGATTCACGTATAGCCGTACGTATATGGATAAATATTCAGGCATACAATCATGCTATAACTTAATTTCCTTGATTTACTTATATCCTATATAATTGGACTCGAAAGACTTCTCAGTAATTGTAAATGATGGACAAGAGAATGACATAAACTTGCGAACAATACTAGGTTCCGGTTGTAACGTGATACCGAAAAATACTCATAATTCATCTCAAACCCACCTCTCTGATATGAATATATTACGACCACGTTGAACAATCACTGGCCAAGGAATCCAAACTCAAGTAATCTTGAAATAATACGTCTTAATAATAGCCCAATTACTTTCATTTCCTAAGGATGCTCGATGTTTTCTTCACTAAGGTGGTATTGTTTTTTTACAACTTATCAATTGAAGACCATCATCATGTCTCGTTGGCTTGGACAATCTATTCTAGGAACAAATGTGCCCTATGATCATCAGCTAATGTATTGTAAACCAGTAAGTGTAAAACAAAATTACAAGGAAGTCTTATTACCGGTCATTTAGTTCCATAAGAATTCAAAATATTCTGACATTGATGAATCATAAATTGCCATCGTGTGAGACAGTGCATATTTTGTTATGGAGTTGAGCTTTGAGCATTTCTCTTTGTCATGAAGAGGAGTCTGCAAAGAACTGCCTACTTCAACTAAAATCTAATCAGGGAAATGGAATAGCATACTCTAAATTCAGTATAACTTAACATAATTACATCTGCATTTTCAAGTATTATTTATTGGTGGCCAGGCTTTACTTCGCTTTTATTATGAGATTTATATAATACTTATCCTCACCCAAATTCAACCAGGAAGTGACGCATTTGACATAGATTGGTGACTAATCGAACAAAAAGAGCCTATAAATTTTAATGATTCTCGTTTAAAACGAGCATTGCATGAATCTGTTTCGGAATTTTTATGGGCCATTTAAAAATAAGAGCGGCATGAGTTAGGTATAGTCTCAGAGAGTAAGGGGATATACTAAATTTACCTCAGTTATTGGTCTATGGATAGCATTAAACCCCCAGATGTTAAGATACACGAGCTGCTCTTCAGGGCAGCTGCAAGACAGAAGAATACGACCCGAAAAGTACTAAAACCAAATCAAGTTTTAAGGGAAGCGGAAAAAATAATTACATGTGGTCTATGGCGGGCATTTATGGCACATTGAGACAACGTTGACATGACGACAGGAAGTCCATAAATCTAAAAATTGGACAGAGCGGCTCGCCTTATCGTTTTCATCAATTATTCCTTTATAATGCATAAATTAACATACCCGCCAGCCTAGGACTACGCGACTGCCTTGAAAGGCTTATAGATTGCGTGTATCAGTTTATAATACTATTGCACACAATCAAATGCGATTCGATTAGTTATCTTATAATATCAGCCCAGGATGTTCTGAACGTGCCACAAAGCCAGCATACTGACTTGGAAGACTGATGAAACCAATGGAAAAATTTTCTCCAATGAAGTAACGTGACCTTCAATGTATTGAGTTTTTAAATCTCTATTTCACAATTTTCTTCGAAATCGCCCATTTTTACTATATTTTGTTTATACAATGGTACTTCAAATCTGATGTTTTCCATATTCAGGAATATAACTATATTGCAAAAAGTAGATCTCTTTACACTGTCATTGTGAACCTTTACGAAACGCTTTATGTTTGCGTGCCAAATTATTACCATAAAAAGAATACGCGGGCTATCTCACAATACAGTAAAACCCCGCTATACGTTGCCCCGCTATACGTTGTTTCGCATATACGTCGCCAATCAATTAAGGAACATGTTTCGTTATAAGTTGTGTCGCTTCGCATATACGTCGTTTTTGAAATACTAAAAGCAAAATCTCAGAAATTCCAATTGCGGTGCATAAATTATAACTATAACAATAAAAACCCTATATTCGGCTTTTAATTTCATGTTTATTATTATTTATATGAATTAATTTAATTTTATGTTTATCAATTCGTGTAAAATCATACTCAGAATAAACATTTGTTGGCCATGTGTTTGAGAGATCACGATGGGTTAGGTGGTTCACAAGATACACAGAGGATATAAGAGACTGTCCCAATTTTAACGACGATGTGTAAAAACCTATTTCTGAGCGACAGTCAGCTATAAGAGAGCTTTGTGAACAGTTGTGTCTAACATTTCGTGTGTTTACGTTTGCGTTGATATCTCATGAGATATTGGATATACTTTGGATTGCGAAATCTGCTTGAAAAGTATTCTAAGTGCGTATCAGTGTACGTGTAAGTAAAGAAATAATTTTTCTGCTCCATCACACTATAGAGAATTATTTTCGGTGATTTCTGAATTTATTATTGCATTTGGTTACTCGTTGTTACGATTAAATGTATATTAAACCCTAGTAGCAATGAGTGGTAAACACATAGTGGTAACATAGTATGTCCAATGTACTGTATTGATATGTATTATTTGGGAAACAAATGTGTCACAAAATATCCGTCACGAACGTAACCCCTAACTTTTATCATAGTTCTTATGGTAATCTTTGTTTCGCTATACGTTGTTTCGTTATGTCGCATTTTTCAGGAACGCATCTCCGACGTATAGCGGGGTATTACTGTACTTTGTAAATTGCGCATTTCCGTTGCCTAACTTTCTATAAGCTAATCGTATCAGCCTTCATTTTGCGTGATCCTTTTCTGAATGACTCATTTGCTAAGTTGTTTCAAAGCCATTTGTGCATTCGTGTATATTAGAATTTCCTTGGGACTAATTAAGTAATGAATCATATGTCTTCGGTATGTATTATCAAACCTGTACCTCATATTGGCACAACATTAGATTATTTGCTTCGAATGTTTATTTTCGTTATACATATTACATTTATTTGAATTTTATAGCTCGAATTTTTCTCGCACGCACGCATAAACACGTCATTGAAATTACAGTTATTTTATTTTCATCTTTCCGGGCACTTAACTTTCTGCTTTCACTTTCTCGACGTGTATCAGCTTGCATGAAATTCCAAACATTAAAAAAATCTACGTCGTTTTAATGCAAGAAAAAAAACGAAATCCGCTAATCCCTACCTAATGCCCGACCAATTAAACAATGCACTTAAGATTACGCCAACGTCCGAATGATCTCCTCCTTTCCTATACATATAAAAAAAGGATCTTACCCACTTCGTAGGTTCTCAAGGGAGAGAAAGAGGGAGAGAATGAGAGAGAGAGAGCTTCCTACCGGCTCGTCTGGGACTTGAAGAACTCCACATTAGTCACGCACTGCTTACCTCCTCAACCGAGTCGCCTCAAACAAATTAAACTACTCCATTACGTACAGCTGGGAGACGTTCGCTCGCCGCGATCGGGAAGGAAAAAAAGCAGAAACCAATCGTCGACGAATCCTCGCCCGAGCGATCCTCGAAGGTCGACGATTTTCACCCGCCTTTTCTTTTGTTTTTTCCATTTTGTCCGCGTCCGGGTCTCTCGGGAATCACTCGGGAAACATTTCGAGGAGTTTGCTTTGCGAGATGATTGTTTTTAAGGGAAGTGGGGAGATGGATTAAAAACAAAAAATATGGCCTCCCTCTCGGGTCATGCGTCTTTAAAAAAACCCGTTTAGTGGTGAGGGACTCGAAACAAAATTAGCGTGCGGCGGCCATTGAGGTTTTAAAGCTAAGTTCTCGCTTTTTGTGGGACGCAATGGCGATAAATGAAGCTGAGCGTTTTTTTTCTCGTTTTTTTTTTTGCAAAGCGAGTGAGTTGCGAAACTCTGCCTATGCATATTTATCGAGAGTAGTTGTTTTCGCGATCATGACATGCTCGATTTGTAATGACAGCTTTCGAGATGTAATTTGAAGACCATTTTTATCATTTAAATATCATTTAGCAAATGCGCCGTTATATTTTTATTCGGATTTACGTCAGACCAAGAAATTTCGTTTGAAACTGCTCAGTCTTACGTCAGGTATGATGCTGGAAGTTAGTTTTTTCTGTTGTCATGCTCAAAAATAAGTACTTAAGATAAAAAACGTTAAAAATAAATGCTTATCTTAGGTATCTGCAACAGCTTTAAGATAAGTACATATTTTTTTTCAATTTTGGATGCTTTACTGGTTATTTTTTAATTCGTTTTCAGTCATAAAACGAGCTTGACGATTCTCGTGTTTTGGTTTCCACTAACATAAGTAGGATTAAAGCTTCTGCCATTCAATAGAAAGAGCATTCAGAAAATATGGTGACATGGCCCTTCGGGGAGACTTAGAGTTGGGGTCATTAGCGTAATTTGCACGTGATGCATCTTTTATAGTAGTTTTATTTTACTTTACAACGAAAACGTGATTCCTGAAAATAAAATTTAAACTGAAAATTGTATTATTCCTAAATAAATACTAAAGTATAAAAACTTGAAATATTATGTTTAATACTTCTCTTAGGTATCTCCAATATTCATAGCAAGGTTATAAAACGGCTATCTGAGACACCTAAGTATTTCATTTTTCAATCTTCTATAATCTGGATTTTATTTTTAACCATAACAGGACCTCGATTATTCTCTAGTGAACATTTATGATAGATCAACATGAATTTCATATTTTCTCCATATAGGACGCTAGTCAGAAGTTTTTACGGTTATAACCAATCCTGGAGGCGTAAAGACGCATTTAAAGACATCAGTACTAAAACGCGAACAAAACCCAGCAACTTACGATCGCTAATCTGGTATAAACACTCTCAACCATAGTATCCTGAGTGTATCATAAGACAAAAACGATAAAAACCCCTCTCCCTGCCGAATCTTCAGTTTTGGTTTCAATGTTTTACAGCGTTACGTGTTTTGGAAACTGAGAAACCGGAGAATTTTTTTCTCTATACCTTTTCTTCTCTCCTTACAAGGATTATACGGTTTTCTCCATGCGGTCCATACAGTCCATATGTACCTATATTTTTCCTCAGAGACCCGGCAAACGAGTCCGATTTCTCGTTTCAAACGGGTATGGCGAGCGTGCCACTCTAAAAACCTTCATTTGGAGGCGTGTGAATGTTGTACCCTTCTTGCATCGCTTCAGCATGGCTTGACGACAAAGTACACGCATCCCCGTCCGTCCATATGGCGTCCGACTGCCCTTTCTTTCGTCTCGTAGACATTTCCTCCTCGGATATTGTTACCTAATGACTTTCATCGCCGGTTTTTTCTCGAAGAAATATGCGCGTGAGAATTTACTGTGTCACACGAAGGATTTATCGCCTAGAACCATCATGCCGAGCATGAAAAAAAAATTGCCGAGTTCGCTACCTGAAGGCTGTTCCCTTTAAAAGGATCCGTAACTGTGCCGACCTTCCCAGTGGCTAATTCTGAGCATGTTCTATAATCAGATAAGACTTGGAGAGATTTCCTATCTCTCGCCCGCAAATAGCTCCAAACATTTTTATTTTCAACCTCCTCTCAAAACGGGGTAAACTATTGCGCGTGCTGCTCGCCGTATAAATCGCAGGCATCCACTATTACATCCGGATTTGAACACGCGCCTCCGTTGATTGGAAATCCAAACACGATAACTCTCCGCCCGCGAGTTAAACTTACGAAATACAGAACCCACTTGCGACGGAGGTCAGACATTAGAGATTCCTTTCTCTTATACATACGTAAAAAAAATTGAAACGGAAGAACTTCCCGATTGTATTTTCGGATCGATTGTACATTTTTATTGGCAGTAATCTTGTAACATATGCAAAAAATAAAGCACGGAAAAGTTGATTAAAAGATTACACTCGTCTCACAAAATAGAATCGAGCAGGGGCGATTCGGTTGAGATTTGCTGCAATAAAAACTATCTACTCGGAAAAAATGTTTGCGTCTTTCGCTCAAACTCAAATTTAAAAATTTTAACATCTAGGTTTCTACAGAGCGCGAATTCGTTTATGTTTATACGCATGACATATTCGATTTACAGAAATCATCGTTATAAACGTAAAAAAAAGTTCAATAGCGCATTCCCTGCCGCGTTAAAATAACCCTCTTTTCGCATCATCGTCGAAAAAATCGAAAGAACAGTTTCGAGAGCTTGAGGAAATACGATCAAGTTTATTCTTCCAGACAACCTGTGATTAGAACACGCACGGAAGCAGTTTACTGCTAGCTCGAGGACATTTCAGCAGCACTGAAGGTTTCGAACACGGGAATCAGTGTTAATCTAGCCACGAGCGCCTTACCTATCTAGCCGTGGAAAGGCAAAGTAGAGAGGGAGGGAGGGAGATATGTAGGGGTAGAGAGGGAGGGAGATATATAGGGAAGTAGAAAGAAGTAACTGATTGAAAGCAGTCCGGGTGGAAAAGAAGATGCTGAGTTCATGGAAACAATCCCGGAAGTGATGTTTAACTTTGACGTCACCCGCTCCATTATCTTTTAGGTTTGGCGCGTTTAAAGGTGAAGTATATAGGGAGGCGAGGAAAAAGGGTTCGCAGACACCCAGGAAACCCCCGAGGAACGATGAAAAATGTGTGTATGGTCGAGGCACGTGGATGGCGGTGATTCATCGCGAAAGAGGTCGCTGAACTCGAATGTTATGATTTGACCAAAGTGGTTTTTTGAGGATTTCGCGAGAGAAAGGGAGAAATAGAAAGGGGGAAGGGCGTAAATGAAAGAGAGAAGGAACAAGTTGAAAGTATAAAAAAATGTATTTTTAAAAACCAACTTTTAATTATCTTAGCGCACGACTTTTCTCTCCAACAGAACGGAAACTTGTAGCTGGAATACGAAAGTTAAATGGAAACGCTCAAAAATGTAAAACTAATTTAAAATCAATAAATTAGAATTCCATTGTTGACCTCTGTAGTGAACTCGAATCACTTATTATTAGATTAGTAATTAAATGATATTTAAATTTTAAATTCGCAAAAATATCAAGCATAATTGTTGAAATTGATCTAAAACCTATCTAGGAAACAAAGAAACGTAAAAGTTGAATCTCTATTAAGGATTCATTTTTACATAAGCAGTTTAAATTAATAGGAATCAGCGCAAATGCCTATGACATCGTTAGCCCAATGGATAAGGCGTTCGACTAGGACTCTGAAAAAAGTTGGTTCGAATCGTGAAGTTTCCAAGATTTCTTCTCGTATCAAAGCGGTATGAAACCATACATATAACTTTATATATACTACTTTCGAAGTGAATATAAAGGTTAGTAAAAAGACGGCAAATAAGAGGCAACAATTGGATACTGGGTGGTAAATGTACTGTCTGGAAGTCTATACAAGTTTGTAAAGTAGAAATGTCATCTACGGAAGAACTTTCCACGTACTTTTTAAATTTTCTCTAATCATTATACAGCAAATATTTATTTACTGAAATATAATTACGCCAACTTCACCTTTTTTTAATCACCGTTTTCCAATGTGCGTCAAGCGATAATTATCCAAGAAGAGAAACGCAAACGCAGAATCAAGGGTAACTGAAGACGAAACACATTTTTAGCGTACTAGCCTTCTCTTGAACAAAAATTTTAATTACTTCGGATAGTTTTAATCGCTTTCTTTCACCACGGTCCAGTTTCTTGTAAGTTTTATAATAAAATAAACTAGATAATATTTTTGAGGTTTACTTTTATATTTAATACTGGACCACGAATCAGAAATAAGGAGACACTCCAGTTCAGGGTATTCACACAGCCTATACATCTCAAAGACAAATGGCGTAAGACTGCATACATTTCCGCGACAACTTTCAATAACAACAATAATAACAAGAGCATAGGTAACTTAGAAAGAATTGCATTTTGCTGGATTGATGAACAAACCAAATGCACCCTAGAACTTACAAGGAAATATTGTTAATACAAATTGTTAATTATTGTTAATACAAATAAGGTTTCCAAGTACGTGGCAAGCACTTAATAAAGGTCATTTTTTGCATAGGGTGGCCGTAGATACAATCGTATTTTATATATAATCGAAGGCTGATCTGATGTATCTTGAGAATCTTGTACCCAACTACATTAATCTCTTGAGTGCGTGTGTGTCCGAAAGTGGCCTTGTCGATTTTAGCAATATAGACTTGATTAATATCCACATTAACCGGATGGACCTAACATGTTGCCACCTGGCCCTATGGCCAGTAGATAATTGTGTGTATGCGCGTGCGTACGTGTTTGTGTGCGTGTGTGTAATACCTCATTAGAATTTTTTTCACATGCGTTATATACACACGTGTGTCCGTGTCACAAATGCATGTGTGTACGAAAAAAGCCACAAGCTGGGTGTTCCGCTTTTATCGGCAAGACGTCAAAAGTGGACCGAAATAAAACCGAAAAATAATCACGATCGCCGATAATCCGATTGTCTCTCGAGATACTTAAAAAAAATAAAACAAAAGAGCTTTTATATAAATGGAGTGGATGCAAAGGAGCGACGCGCTCGGATCTTTCTTCTTATCGCGAAGGAGGGAGAAAGAGAGGGAGAGAGAAAGCAGGCTGGATGAATTTGCATAGTCACTCCTTGCATCCCGAGGATTAAGATCGAAGAATGGCTCTTTTAAGTAGCCACAATACACGTTACTTCAAGACAACTCTTGGGGTCGTTTTCATTTCCTTCATAAAGCTTTTAAGATATTCAGGGCGGCATAAAAACCATTCATGCGAACGCATTCTTAGGGAGGGTGAAAGAGAGAGAGAGAGAGAAAAACTAGAAAAACAAAAAAAAACAAAAAGCGAAGGAAAGTTGAGCAAAAAGCACGATGCGACATTTTCTTCGGTGCGGTGTTACGCCGAGAGCACCACCTGGCGGCATTGGACGTGATGGGGCTCGATAATTATTGCATAAAAAAGTAAAAGAATGGGAACCTGCCGATAGCCACAGACTAGATACCTCATTTAAGCTCGTCCGCACGTGCGCAGGTGCACTTTCGGGGGAAAAAACAATAGACGGCGGAAATACCACGAAATTTACCTTACAGACACACTTCTTTTGGTGGAATGGCTTCACCTTGAACTTTCCTTTTCCCCCCCATAGGCTATAAGATCTCGAGGGAGAAGTTTGTTGGTGGGGTGGTTAATAAACTATCAACACTCACATGCACACAAGCACGACGGAGCAAACAACCAGAAAAGAACAACCTCGAATGTTTCGAGAGGGGTTCGGGGAATGGAAATAGGAGACAGCCAGCCGTCCGTCGTTAAAACCGAAACTACGACAAAAAAAGTCAATGGAAAACAACTCCAAACATCTCTGGCAACCGACCCTAGGGCGATATAGGTAGTCTATTGGTGTCTAGGATAGGATATCTTGTATTGGGGATACACGCACGGGGAGGGGAAAAGGAAGGGCGTGTGTTCTTATATTATTTTTTTTCCTCTTTTTTTTTCTGATCGGCCAGGTAAGATTACGGCCACGCAGGTATGGAGGGCACGAAAGGCGGGAGGAATTGGTGCGGGCGGGTTTTTTTTTCGGGTGATACGGAGGCGGGGGAGAGAATAAGGGAGGGATGGGGGGAAAGAGAAGGTGTAGGGAAACGGAGATAAGGGAAAATTTTTAACCGGTATTAGTAAAGGGGAGAACAAGCGAATTTTAAAAAGTTTGTCAAAGGAAGACATTTATTTTCTGTAAAATAGGCTGTTATAATAAATTTCGAAGTTAGGGGAGCTAATATCGGTTACCGCCTAAAATGCTGCTATTTAAAAGCGAATCTCGAAGGTGAATGAATCAAATTTGGGGCTTATACGCTGACTTGAAGTTCAGTTACTCAAATTAAGTGCACTGTCTTTTGGTTCGAAATAGTTTTAGTAAATATACGTGCATTACATTTCTTGGAGGACAAAATATTGCGGGTTTTCTATTTAAAATGAATAAGAGGGGTGTTCAGTTTTCTTCAAATCGTTAATGGTTGAAACTTGAATTTATTTTGTCCACGCACAAGTTTCAATTTCGAGGACGTATCATAGGTTATTATTATTATTATAGTTATCTGTCTTAGGACAGGTTCTTTATCTCAAATAAAACTGTGCTCTCCCTCTATTTCTATCCTGAACAATACTCTTCAATTGTTCGTAACTTCTTCCTTCTTTTAATTCATCAATAATTTGAATCCTTCTCCTTCCTCTTCCTTTTTTTCCTTCTATTTTTCCTTTAATTACTTCTTTCAACAAACTATCTTCTCTCAGTATATGTCCTAACCAATTAGCATTCCTCTGCTTTGTCATCTGTAGTATTTTCTGTAGCACTTCTTCATTTGTTACCCTATCTGTTCAGATAATCCTTTCCATCTTTCTCCATACCCACATTTCAAAACTTTCCAAATCTTTCATGTCTAATTTCCGGGGGGTCCATGTCTCTGCTCCATGATATACTCCATACATAGCATTTCATCAGTTTTTTCTCAAATTCAAATTCTTTCTGCTCCTCGGCATAAACCATAGGTTAATAAATTTTTGAAGCAATTTAAAAACATCCGACTTTGATACTCGTGTATTTCTTAAGAAAACAAGGTATGCACCTTTACTCGTTGGATGAATAAAATAAATTGAAGATGTTTTATATATCTGCCGTCAGTAGCCGTGTTTCGGGAAAGTATAGCTCTTGATATTAGAGTAAAAATGCATACAATGATGATGATAAGCAAGTTCCGCAGCGGATGCAAAGTTAGCCTCCAGTACAAACCCATGAAAGGGAAAAAGATCGAGCTAAGAATATCTAATCAATGTATAAAGTATACTAAAGGGAAAACATATATTCCGTTAGCGATGAACTATCCGAGTCACCGAGTCTTGATTTTCTTTAGGACTCGTGAGAGAGTGACTCGAAGACTCGGGGAGAAAAAAAACACACTTTAAGAGAAGAATGCTCCCGGGCTGAGGGATGGGAAGAAGGACGGATGCGTGTTTCATTTTTTTTATTTCGGGACTACCTCACGTCGTGGGCCTCGGGGGAAGGGGGTTGAGGCTGATGGAATGATGCCTCATGCTTTGACTGGGAGACTGGACGACCCAGTTCTGCGGACGGCCTCGCCTGACGCGGCCGTGTGCCTTCGGAGGAAGGAAAGACCGCCCGTTTAAAGGATGAATGCTCGCAAGAATCTCTCCCAAGGTGGCGCCTTTATGATCGCTTCCTCGTGGGAGACCCTCAAAACGTGAAGGGTTTTCTCAGATTAATGGGTGCTCTTCGTCTAGACATAACGTTTTAAGTCATTTATTTTCGCATATTCTATATATGCATAGCATTGAAAAATTCTCTTCGTTATTATTTCGATTACTTTTTAAGTAAACGCAGGTTACATCAAAGCGTGGTATTTTAATAAATTGCGTCTCGTGTGAATAAAATATAAAGAGGATGAATGACATAAAAATTTTAAAATCGCCGTATGATTATTTAAAAAAAACCTTTAATAATACGCAGATGATAAACTGATACATAAAAATTTCGGAATAATGTATATGCTACGGTGGCAAAGCTCAAGCCATAATTTCGTAATTTACCACTTTCGTATTTTGCATAAAATTTCTTGATGATTTTAGTCCAAACAACAAATCGCGCATCTCACCGAGTCTCTTGCTTGAATATATACGTACGGTTACATCAGTTTTTTGCGCAAATAACCATAAAAGCGTACTTATAGTTCGGGCCTCCCTTTGGAACACCATTCAATCTATTGCTAATAATTTTCGTATGACTTCTTTACAAACAAATTTTATATTATCCTTCTTTTCTAATGTCCAACATATTTTTTACAGAAGAGAAATTGGTCTTTTTATAAAACACACTCGATAAAATTTTTACTCGAACCCATTTAAACCGCTCACTGTCGTTATTACAAAAGTACGTTTAGGTAGAGTATTCAGATGAGAGGTTGGAAAGCTCGGAATGACTAATACACATTAAAACCTGAAAGATTTGGGACACAGACTTTTTAGATTAAATCACTTTTAACGTTATAGCGAGAGCATTTTTAAAAGAGAGAAAACAAAAGACGGAGAAAAACAATGGATGAAGCCATTCAGTCTAAAGTGATTCTCGTCTTTTTTCATCTCTCTCTAGCCTTATTTTTTACGAGAAAAAACAATTGCATTTCTCACGTCCGTGGCAAATGGCTACCGTTATGCCATTAGACCCGATACCACCGTAAGCTCCATCTTTAACATATATACGTAAAAAACGTTTCTTCATCTTGCTTCATAAGAAGATCTCGGAATCCTTTTAACTTCTCAAGGTTTAAATCCTTACGAAATACAGAATACCATTCCGTTTTTCTCTTGCTCGTAATTAATGTTCATCTCGGAGGAGGTGGAAATGTTATAATTTGTCTTTCTTGTGTTGAAATTTATTCTACGATATATTCAAGTTCTTGGAGGAAAAAAAATGTCTTAGAGCGCTGAGCGATCGATTCGCTACGTTTTTAATGAGAAAATCAGCGCGCAATTAATCTGTTGCGAGAAACTGAGATAGTTCCGCAGCTAACAAGCGGCGGTTTGTTGAGTCATATCTTCCCCGTGGCTAATGGAAATTATCTGCTTCCTTTTCTGGATTTGTGTGGTATTGTTTCACCTAATGAGATCGCTACGTGTTTGCTTACGGTCCTCGTGATTCAATTGTTGCCACCCGGCGCAATGGGCAATTCGCGGCGTGTAAACAAATTTAAAAAATACAGGGTAATACGGTGGAAATATTTTTTAAACGAAAAAATATTTCTGCCATGATGTCTGATAGGCAATATGCAATTACGGTGAAGCGTATAGCTCCAACGGCGATTCTTTCCATTAAATATCCTTCGTACTTCATATAAATGTCAGCAAGTAGAATTATCCTTGCAGACGTATAAAGGGGCAACATGTTTATTATTCGTAATATCATACTGTATGGAGGCCGGTTAATTTAAAATACTTTTACATATAAAAAATAATTTGAAAGTAACTTACTTTCCACGTCTTGGGATAAGAATTATTTCATAATATTATCAAGACCTATTGAAGCTAACAACGATCACGACTTGTGTCTCTAAGCATTAACAGTTCTCTCTAAATATCATTTCATAATTTTTGTAAAGAGCAGCACCTCGCGGAAAATTATGTTTAGAAAAACTTAAGATTTTTGAAGTCTTTTTTTTTTACACGCCAAAGAATATTTTGAGTTAACGTAAAGGTGCAGGGAAACAGTCACCGTAATAAAAACGGGCGTTTTCGTATAAAAAAGCATTAAAATGAACAAAATAGACGATCTGGGTATAAATCTCAAGACCAAACAAATGACAGCATGTCATAGCAACAAAATTCAACGGAGTTGGGAAAATGTTTTAGGAATTTTAAAAGATTCTGCATGTTATGTAACCAACTTGGTAAAACGTAGTTTTATAGCAATGTCTCGTTAAACTGAAACGGAAGAATTTTCCCAACGCTCTCTCCAAGTCGCAATCTGCATCCAATGTGCATCGCTGTCTGTTCGTTCATCCCTCTATCTCTCTCTCTCTCGCCCGTCTCAGCAGATGTGACTCGCCAAAAAAAAAAAAATAATCGCCTCTCTTAGCCTTCTCCTTCGAGAAAGACGAGCTAACACGATCGAGCTGCTCGCCTTTAGTCCACGTTCTCTGAAACACGGGAAAAAACTATTCTTTCGACTTCCGGTTCGTTCCGAATTTTCTGTTTTCTTTCGGCCTTTCGAACGTTGAACGGGTTACAAAAAAGAAACTCTTTGACTTTATTGAACCCATTGTTCCGAGCCACGTGAAGAGTGAAAATTTTCTTTAAATATTTAGTACTCAATGCAATGACATCCCGTTTCCCTTATTTGGATGTGAATATAAAATGGACTAAAGCAGTCTTTCAAATTTATGTTAATCGAAAGCCATTGAATCGAATTAATAATCATGCCATGTTTCCGTTTTATAAAGGCTCCGATCAAATAAGTAGAGCGAGCGTCTTACGATTTTTTGCTTTAATGAGAAACTTAATAAATGCAATTTTTACAGATTATTCAAATTTTTATTTCGAAAAACGAAAGAAAAATATTTTATTCCTCTTTTGTTTTATGTACATCTAAAACGAGTTATACTGTCATAAAGATTAATCATTTAGTTTCATATTCATAGTATGTGATTCTGGCAAGTACAAAGACTTATTGCCTTCCTTCGCACGCGAGATTATAAAATTTACAGCGACGCTACTAAAAAAAGGGCGTCACTCTGAAAATAGTTTTAACACCCTTGAAAATATTTACTCGACTTTAATTTCAAGTACATATATGGTAACGTTCGCAGAGATGCTTTTTTTCGAAGATTAATTTGAACTATGAATATTTAGACGTTAAATCCTCAGCTGTTGGTAGACGTTGATTAAAGGGCCCCATGAATGTTTTTTTTATTTCAAGGCGACATTGGATCCAGCTTCACCTTCAACTCTTTAAGTCAAGGAAAAGACCGAGAATTGATTGTATCCATACATTAAAAGTTTCGCCAAAAACGATCTTAAGCTGTTTGCGTGGAATCGGCGCCGTGTATGCGAAGGGAAAAGAAAGCAATTCAGAGCGACGTTTATCTTTTTGTTGCCATTAACATCTCATAAACGAAAATCCGCATGATGTAGGAGACTGTCACTGTTCGTAAAATTGGCTAATTTGTTGGTAACATTTGATACAACGCACGAGTTAATCTTACAGATTAAAATACGCACGAATCTTTTTTTCCGAATTCGGAACCTTCGACTACGCCTACAAAATGATTTATCTTACTTTTCTCGTGCAAAATTCAGTGTACACGTATGGTTTTATGGATCCATTCCGCCAGCTTAAGGGGCTACAAATTCGATTTATAAACATAGATACTACAGCTTCCGCTATCGTATGAAGCTGCCGCCTTTGGCGAGGAGCAGAGAGAAATGGTTAGAAAAAAGGCTTAGATGTCTGAAAGATAGACAACTTTCTTAGCGTGCTTCACGGCCAGCGTTTTTCCGCACAGGATGTGAAAAAATTAACGAAGCGTATTATTTACGCGTCGTTAATGTCAAACAAACGAGGAATTGTCACAGCGTTGATGACATGGGGTTTTTAAATTAATCTACACTTTTTGTTTTGGGAAAGAATGATTGATTGGTTTTTTCTCCAAGTGGATAAAAAGGCCTGCCGCGCCAGATTAGTAGATTATTTGTTAAGAAAACACACGGAAATGGCACGCGATTTTTTTCTCTTGAAAGTTATCTTCCATTAAATTAACAAATGTTTTTTTTGCTCCTCGTAAACGAACCGTGTTTTGAAACATGGATATAATTCACCTAATTTACAAAGACGCTAATATCTACATACCTTTCTAGCAAGCTGTTAATGTTGTTTTCCCTACTAACAAGGTTTAGTAATATGCTGTGTCATTTTTTGCTCAAATCAATCATACTTCGGCGCAATTGTCCTCAGTAAATGTTCATTGCTCGTAAAAAAAAAGGTTTTTTGATTCCTCTTACATCGATTGCCTCTATTAGCTCGCCCAGTTTATTTCCAATCAAGAAATAACGCGATTGTTGGGTTTATATCCTCCTTAATGTATCGATTAAGAAAAAAAACGAATTATTTCTGATTTATCGCCCCAATTCCCTCTCCTCCTCCTCCTTCCCTCGACTGATACGAGGCGCGAAGACAGTCGTAGAGATATCTCCACGCAATCGGAAGCCGTTTTTCATTTTTTAAAAGATGTCCCCTCACCAAAATAGCGACGTAAAAAAAGGAACGCTTTCTTTGAGACTTGACGAAGCCAGCGACACACACAAATAAATACATGCCTTAACTAGGGCATGGCGAAGGTGGAATTTGCCATAGGCGCGCTTGCAAATGGCGCCAAACGTTACCGAAAAAAGTACCAAAAAGTTTATTTTCCCGTAAGTATTATTTTAATACTCAAACGTTAATTTATACGTAATAAAAACGCTATTATTATCTTTATTAAAACGCGGAAAAAATTATATCATATATAACCAAGCTGTTCCATAAAATTTTTCCGTAGGTGCCATATCGCTTAGGTACGTCTCTGCACGCACATACGCATGATCACACACGAGAACGCACTCACATTCACAAACTTGCGCAACTTCTCGTTTTTAAGCACGCGACCGTCACTTAATTTTTATCTTCTCCCTCCTTTGCCGTCCCAACGCGCGAAGGAGACTTCGCGCCCTTACGGAATAAAAAAAAGCGAGAAACGAAAAAGAGTGAAAGTAAAAACAAGAGAGGGGATTATAACGGTTGCGAGTGGCAATGCGAAAGCGAAGGACGGCGGTGGCATTGAGCTCATATGTTGCTACAATCGGACATTTTTTTTTTATACCGCGGGTTTATTTCCCTCCCTAAACCCTATTCCGCCATTTATCTTTTTCTCGGAGCAGACCTCAAATGTTTCATTCAAGGTTGCAAAGATATCTTCCGGGAGTATTGGAGGGAGTTGGAAGATGGGGAGAGGAGGAAACGGAGAGAGGGGAGGAGGGAGGAACGTATATTGCCTCTTTCCAAGGTCGGAGACATCAAGATTGAGAAATTAAACGCTTTGAAAAGTCTTGTCTTGGCGTCGTCTCTAATAGGTGACGGGGATTTAATATTAGTTTTTTTTTTATATTTTCGGTCCCAATAAACCCTCTTCGTCATCGCTTTTAGGTGATTAATCGCCCTTTAGTCCGGGTTAACCCTATGTTCGAAAAAGCGCCCAACTTGGAGCGATCTTCGTCGGGCATTTATTTTTAGTGGCGTGCCTTTCCTTCGGTGCTTACACTTCCTTTTCATTTTAATTAATCGGTGGACTCCGTGCTTGGCTTAATCCCACGGACTGAACCAAGGAACGCATAAAAAAACTCACTCTTTATATTTTTATAACAAACAGTTTAATGGCAAACGCGATCAAACGAGAAAAAAGAATACGCACCAATTAGGAGCTTATAAAATGCAGCTATGTATAAAAAATGCGGCTACGTATAAAAATCAAATCATTCAATGCTGGTGAAGAATAAAGCAATTAAAAATCACGATCAGACGATGAAAGAGAAAATGACGGGGACATTTTTTTTTATAAAAAAACAAAATGTTTTCAAAAAATAAGAAGGTATGGAGATCAAGGTGAATTGAATGAAGAGGCGGTTACAGTGTAGACAGAAGCCGGTCGGTAGAAGGTAAAAAGGAAGGGTTTTATCATTGGATGCAGATGGTGGGAATGTCTGTGACCGATCAATTCATCGAAACGCTGAAAAATCGACGATGAAGACGTGTAGAGCGCGCGACTTGGACATTGACTCCCGGTTGCAAAGGACGATCTTATTTAAGACGGTCCAATGGGGATGATCCGCGATGAGAAAAACAAACCACATGCGTCATCCAACCGAGACCCTCGGATCTGGAGGCAATATAAAAACCGCCTCGGTCGTTGATATAGGCATTAGAAACACCGACGAGGAGTTGCCACGAAAAAAAAAACAAGCTTAGACTGAGTCGACGTGGTATATTTTTTTCTATCGGTGGTTAGTTCTCAGGCATAAAAGGTTCCCGTATCCCGGGTGGCCCGTAAGATTTTAGTGGCGCATTTTAGACGTCGCGATGACAGCTTGAATAAATGGAAAGAGAGAGAAATACGTCGGGAAACGTGTAGGGCTGGACATCTTGGTGAAAATATCTGGAAATAATATCTCTCTGTAGCTTGTACAGTTAGTTTATCCAAGATTTAAATTATCTTGACAGGGAACAAAAACGGGCTTTGTGTATTTTCTTGACTATGTCGTTATTTCTGTCATAGACTCCTTGTATAGTCTAGAGAATAAAAGCTATGTTTAAAACTTTTATTGATCCATTTAATATTAATTTTCGGAACGGGAAGTTGATGGCGAATTAATGAAGCATGGAGATAATGAAATTTTGTTTAAATATATAACTAGAATATTTAATGATTTGCATCTACTGCTTTACACGCATGTTAACCTTAAATAAAATGGTTTATAATCTGCCACTGTAATCGCGTTGTTAAAATATTTATTTCATCATATAGCATAAGAAGTTGTTTTATTCCACATTAAAGTGTATAAAAACAATGTGGAATCGCCAGAGATTTTCTGTTCATTCATGACCCGATAATTTCAGTGTGATATGAACTTAATTATGCATAATTGCTATAGGCATATCGATTTTTCCCAATAGCGTAGCTGCAGTAATTCTTCCAATTTCTCGAGTAATTAGTCTTAAATTTTGATAAACCGCAAATAACTCAAGTTTTAATCGAGTTATAAATACTCGACATTCTTAAATATTACTTATTTGACATACGACTGTTCCATAAAGAAGTTTATTGCCACTACGCAAGATAAGTTATCTTCTTAATTAAGTACTTTTGCGCTTGCCTCCTTCCGAATTACAAAGAAATAATAAATACGCCGGCTAAATAACAGCGGAGTGTTAAACGCCCCCCTTTGTAGCCAGAAATGTAAAAATATATTTTTATGTTTTCCGATAGCAGCGCAATACTTTTATTTTTCCCCGAATGAATTTCGTTTGAGATTGCGTCACGCCGGGCCGGAAGGAAGTCGTCCTAAATAAAAGTTTATTGGAATTTATTTTTTCTAGTTATCGAGACTTCTGCACAGATGCTAGTTCATTTCTTTTGCATCGTGTTGCATCCGTTACGACTATCATGCGCCAAAATAGCTCTCTTTATAAAAGAAGATGGCAAAATTCGATTAATTGTGCGAAAACTCAAAATTATCACAGATTAATAATAAATTATTTCATAAATCCAGTGTGTCAAAATATCGCATCGTTATTCAAGGTATAATCAGCACTAAGTTTAAATCGCGGGATAAAATCGATCACAAAGACTTTTTTTTATGCTCAACTCGCCAATCCTTACTTCGGCTCAGGAAAATCGACGAAACGCCCCGAAAACATTTTTCTTGGCGACATTGACCACTGACCCCGTTGAGTTTGTTTGACAACATTCGCAAAATCTCTCGCTCCATTTGCTAGGAAACACTGAAAACCAATGAAACCATTTGGCAAGGTCAGACTCCTTGCTCCAATTGCTTCGCAAAAACAAGCAAAGGACGACGGGATGGATTAAAAAAAAAACAGCGACGATTATCGTATTTGACTCCCCCGACTAAATGCAAACCGACCCGTGTCCCCATCCCACCCACCGATTAAAATAAAAAATAACAACAAACGAAAGAAGATTGAGGCTGCGAAATATTAGGGGAGGCCGGAGTCGGTTCAATTGGCCGTGATATCTCGCGAGACGTGGCAACGGGTCGGGAGGGGGAAAAAAAAAACCAAAATAACGACGACATGCGCGCCCAGGAGGTCTCTTCCCTCTTGGCGTGCGAAAAGTGTTACGAGGCTGCTGCCTCCGAAAGGGTCAAAGTCGATGTCCTTGACCTCACACTTTACCATAGGCCACTGTCACCTTCGAACAATGCGAAAGGCAGAGAGAGATATATATAAGAGAGAGAGAGAGAGGCGGGACCGTTCACTTTCTACCCTTTTCGCCAGAGACATCTTTCGCCGTACATCACAACCACCACCCCTTCTTACTCATTATCGTAGAAAGTATCATCTTACGCTTTATGACCGTAAAGGAATTCAACGAGTTAAGGGGAATGACGACGCTATATTTTTTCCCCATTTCGCTCTCCTCTTTCTCGGACGGACTTCCGTTCGTTCCCTTGAATTGAAAGGGGATTGCGAGAGAGAAAAAAATAATCATAGAAACATGAGCGCATAAGGTGATGAAGGCGGATTTTGCCCGTCCCTCACTCCATCCCGGAAGGGATAGTTATGAAGAAAACCCCTTTCTCTCCATCCGCGTAGAATCATCTCGAGAGCTGGCATCCATCGCCAATGCTACGAGACTCACGACTTTTCATTACTTTTTTTCTCTCTCTCTCTCTCACTCATTCTCCTTCCTCTCTTTACCCTTCGCTCCTTATTATTGCGCGGAATGACTAATTCGCGTCCCTTTGGGGGTCGACGATAAATGGCGATGAGGCGACGGGCGCTCGGAATTGTTCCGCTTCATTATGCCGCGAACATGCGAGTGCTCGCATGGTTGCAACCTTGAGGATTTTCCTCGGTTATAATGACACAAAAGGCGTGAAGATTCCGCTGTGACGAGACGGTGCTCCTTCGGCGAACGAATCCGCATGTCGAATACGGGTTCGTATTCCCGAGGGTGAATATATCTCGCGAGAAAATTAACCGCGCTCGTTTCGAGATTATCCGCGGTGGATTGAGAAGTAGCGAGCGACGTCGACTTTGGACGTTTCGCGCGGAGGAGGACCGTAGTTAAAATAACGCACCGTTACCTTTCCATTTCCTCGTTTGCCTCGTTTTCCTCATTTATGAAATGTAATGTGATTTATTGGAGCGAGAACGATGATGAAATGGGAGAACAAAAATGCGTACTACGGAGAATTCTTCGGTGGAGTTTTCCCTCACTCCAGAATGATGTTGGATTATTGAACGAAACTGAAACTGATGCATTTTTTCAGTCCCATCGCTGTATAAATGTGTGTGAGGAATAGCGCGTATTTTTTATTACTGTCGGTAATTAAACTTGCACTTCACTGGTCGATCCTTACGTAACAACGCTCGTTAACATTGATTGAAGCTGTCGCGGGTGCTTGTCACGCTGAGGTTGTATATGTTTTCGGGTTATCCCGCGTCGATTTTTGTGCAAAAATCTAGGCGGGATAACTCGAAGACATATACAATCTCAGCTCGTTAACATGTTATAAATATAACTAATGACACCGTGAGATGTATGAGTAGCCCAGATGCCGCAAACCGGTCAACCTCAGTGGTAATTCGACGAATTTGATTCTATTTATAAATGCGCATAAGATTTATTCAACAGATATTTGGCTCAAGGAGTTGTCTTTATCATGCTTCGGACAAGGCAAAAGGTCGAATAAAAAGTTCATTTTTTAGTTTTTCGTGTATCGTTAATCTAATTTTTGGCGCTCTTGAAAGATAAAAATAAATAAAATCTTACTTTTAAAACGATTTTCCCTGAGACTGCAGTTTACTAACGATCGTTCTATCTCCCGAGACCAATGGCTTTTGCTCACGTCCACTCCATTTTTTGGCATAAAATCTCCATTTTTGCATAATTGAAGAACATCTATGGGCTGAAGAATATTTAATTTTTTTTCAAATCTGCAGAGAATTTATTTAATGAACTTGGAGAATTTCAGTAACGAACTGAATTGAGATTATCAACATACTGACTACGGCACTGTAAATGTACGCCTATACCATTATCTTAAAAATCAAAGCGTCTCTTAAAAGGCACCCTACACAGTAATGACCAAGCGAATGTGGAAATAGTAAAGAGCAAGAAAATACGTACTTCTTAGAAAAAACTTCGCAACAATAACGCAATAGTGAATGAGAAGTGTGCGAGTAATTCCTGAACACTGGAAATTCCGCAGGTGCCTTTCGACACGGAGGAAAACCAACCTTTCTCACCGGCGATATCCTTTCTTACTAATCGACAATTTCCTGTCTAAATGCCGCGTATGAAATTTCCTCACAGACCGTATGATTCGACGAAATAACAGCGGAAGAAATTTTCGATGAGACACCGAGAAGAGACTCATTGATTGAAATGACCAGCGGCCACGAAGATCCAAAGAAATAAATTTACTCATAAACGAATTAGTTGCAAATGCGAAGGATATCTTTCGAATTACTATTGCACGCGACACATGAATCATTGCTGAGGTGTTGTTTTCTTTAGAACTCGGTAAATCCGTAGGGCGCCACCGTCTACCTCCGGTTTATTCGAAGGGAAATAACTCACTTCGGTGGATTTTATAATCTTTCGAGATCTCTCGAGAGGTGGTAAAGCGAAGATAGGGAGGAAGGAGCCGGAAGCAGTGTTTTTTTTTATTTAAAAAAAATGCCGTTTGCGGCCGGAACCTAAGAAAACAAAAAAAAGTCTCTCCCGAAACCACTTATTATGCACCAAAAAGTATACTTTTCTACAGGTGCCCCGCCCTCCTTTACGACTTATCTCCCTCAAGGGTCTCGTAAGGCTCCCGGCTTATCGGAACAAATGATCTTTCTGCGGTTATTTGTCGAGGATTTTAAGTAGAATTTTACGAAGGGTTTAATTTAGACGCCTTTATCCTTGAAAGAGAATAATAAAGTGATCCGTATCCGAGATTTTTCCCCCGAGATACTCTTTTTCGTGAGTGTGTTTCCGAAGGGGTTTTTTTTATACCCCCCTCGAGTTTCCAAATGTCTTTTGTAAAGGCAATGCTCGAAGCAATTTAGGTTACGCTTATTTACAGACCGAATACCAAGCAATCGCAGTGAAACGTAAACGGGTTATTTTTGAGATACTTGAGAGAAGTATCGTAGTTCTCCCATTCCAAAGTAGTTGGGAAGTAGGACGAACCAAGTTGAAATTTTCATGTCTTTATGGATCGGTCGAAATTATTATGTATTCCTCTTCGCCGTTAATTTGTACCTTACTTTATAACATAATTATTTCTCGTTTTAAAGAAAGAAGGAGAGAACAATCAATGGAGAGTAGATTTACGCTACTCACTATCACAGATTTAAATCTTCTAAATAACATGGTGACACATATTCGATATTTATTTTCAATACTCAGAGAACCATTAATCAAATCTGCTACAATCTCACAAAGCGGGAAGCTACACAGAGGCGGCTATTCATCTTACAATTAAAGTTCGCAAACATATATAATGTGCAAAATAATGATATACTTAATAATTCTCTCATTGTAAAGTTGAGGATTCTTTATGTTTTGTCATTTCAATTTAATTTTAATAAAACATTATGGTAAATTTAAAAAATTAGGAAAGCTTCGCTATAATTTAAATCTTATTTTTAAATAAACGCAGTCAACGATGCTTCAAAACTTCAAGCTCACGTAATAAAGGTTCATAAGTTCCAGATAAGGAGTTTTTAAGGACCAGAAAAGAATTGGGAGTAACTATGGTCGTAAAAAAACGTTCACCCTTAACAAGGGATTCGTGTCTCCTGGTATTTTGAAATATAACGCTGTCACTCGCACTGCCACGCATTCGACTGACAGGAGACTTCAGATAAAGGAGCTGAATGGTATGACGGGACACTGCACAAATATAAACCGTTCAAAAAACGTTCCCTTTAACATTCCTTTTAAAGAATAACGATATGCTGAGCTAAGCTTTAGCACCAAACCACTTAGAAACTAATAGTGAATAGCTGAAATGTATGGAAGCGAAGTGGTCTTTTTTTAATACGCCGTAAAGAGAAGTGGATTGTGAAGGGTTAAAAAAACACCATGGAATAGTAAATCAAGCGATGTACAGCGACAAGTACAATTTTCTTACAATATGGGAAGTCTTGATTTTAAATCTTATATGTGTAGGCTTGAGCTACACTGAAATAATTTCCGGAAAACAGGAGAAAAATACTGCTATGACTGGGATTCGAAACCGGATCTTCCACTTATCGGGTGGATATCCTCCAAATGAAGTACCGAGTGGAGAACCCGGGTTCGATTCCCGGTCAAGGCAGAATTTTTCTCCTGCTTGACAGAAATTCTTAAACATTTCCTTCTTCCTATAAGTCGTCGCTCCCATCGTCGACTTCGAGGGAGATGGGATATTATTTCAAAGGTTACTCGAGTTTAAGGAGGCCTTTTTATTTTTTTTTAAAGAAAACTGCTTCATAAATTTTTTTTTGAAAGAACGGAAAAACTTTTGGATGGGGCAAAGATAAAAATTAAAGGGAAAGAGAGCGGGAATGAAACGGTAGGCTGTTTTTCGATTTTTATCCTTAAAGAGGGAGGGAGGGAGATGGAGGTGTGAGTGAGGAAAGGGGGGGGGAACAAACGGGAGCAAGGTTGGCGCACTGAGAGGGACCCCGAGTTAAATCCGAGAAGCCTAATAGTGCTTGGCACAACGCGAAGCCCTGTTCTCTTTCTCCCACCCTCTTTAACTCCGCCGTGTTTACTGTCTCATTCGGAAGTTCGTCGACTCGCCCTACTCCCGAAACTTTCGTACACAAAACCTCCTTCACCGCCTCCTTCCTTCCCTTCCTCCGTTCCCACACTTCGCTCCCTCTCCTGCCATTTCCCTTCCTCTTTCACCCTCTCTTCCTTCCCCCCTCTCCACTGCCTCTTTCTCCGGCTCTCTCTCTCCCATCTTCCTCCTCTCTCGCCCTCTTCCTCATTTCCGCACAATTTTTCTCCTCTCCATTCTATCTCCCGAAAAATCCCTTTTTTTAATTTAATTTTTTCTCTGTAATCCGTGGATATTTTAACCCTTAACTGGGCGCGTGGCGTACCGAGTGCGCCTCTGCACTGTGTGGAAAATGCGAACGTAAACAGTAATAATAGCGATAGATTCATTCTAAATTTTGCTTATTTAGCCTTTTAATGCATGTTATGATTTATAATTCTCGTTGTTGAAGTTATTGTTAGGATTTTCTACATTATATACGAACTAAATTTTCAAAATATATTAAGTACCATATGACATTATATCATTAAAATTTTTTATCACAAAGATGTAAAAATAGAAGAAATAATGCTAAAAAAATTACGCTGTAGAAATATTTAAACTTTTACAGGCAAATCGCGATGCGTGTTTAACACAGCGGAAGCGACGCACACAGCTTTGCGTCTGTTTTACTCCTCAAGAACAATAGCTAAAAGGTTGATAACAACTTGTTCGATTTGTCAGGAAATAAAGATAGGATAGATAAGAGAACAATGTATATGAAGCATTCTTTACAGCATTTTTAAAATATTTGGCGTACTTCGTACGCCAGCGCGCCCACTAAGCGTTAAAAGTAATAGTTCCACACGGAAGGAAACACGATGAGATGACTATGAGAAGGGGCTTTTAATCTACATTTTCCTTACCTATTTCTATCTCCTCCTCCTATTGTCCCCCTCTTTATCGATATTAATTGCTACTCTTATTATCATATCCTTTCCCTTTGCTCCATCCTTTCTCTTTCCTTATTCGTATCCTTCTCCTTCCTATCCTTTTTCCTATCTTCGTTGTTATCCCTGCCTTCCTTTTACTCTTCCCGCACCGATACCTCTTACCATTTCCAACCTTCCTCTCTCTCTCCTCTTCTCACAAACCACCTTCCTCTGCCGTTTACTGGCTCTCGAAGTTGTCAACCCATATCCTACGAAATCTCCCCTCCATGTAATATACCACTCGTGAGAACACACTCATTGAATGCTACTGTAAGAGCGTTTAATGCCGACGGAGGGTTGAGAATAGGGAAGGGCATGGCCGGGGAATTTTTGAACCATATACTCGTTGAGAACCCACTGTATCCGTGAGAGGAAAAAAAATGCGTTAGCTCAAGACAACCTCGGGATTTTACCCGCTCCATGAGAACGTAAACAAAAATTTGGATTTGGAGGTAAAATAAACACCAGGGGGCGCCATCTTAATTACACCAGAATATATTATTGAAATGGCCGGTCGTGGAATATTTTTACGGCTAGAGCTGTTTAAAATATCCGAGGGCAGTCACAGATCATTTTTTTTAGAACTTCTTATGTGACAGGCGACGTATTGAATGCATTTTAATCACCTATTATATGCTATATTTCACTAGGACTTTCGACACTTTGTATCTTTAACTTCAGAAACATTTGGTATTCAATACTCGGGTTATTATTAGAAGATGAGTAAAATCGTTATCATTGTTATATTTGAATAATGACTGTATATCACTCAATCGTAACCACTTGACAAGTAAGGCCTAATTATATCTAAAATTATTATTATGAGGCTGAATGAAATTCAGAGTTTTAATTCTAAAAAGAGGTTCCAATTTTTTAAGAAGTAAATAAATATTTGAAATATGAGTTCCAGAAAATATGAAAAATCGTGAAAAAAATGTAACTGATTCCTTTGTTTATTTTTCTCTCGTTGATAATTCAACTCTCATTTTAAAGGTTTATTTGCCCTCCCTCTCCATTTTTAAAAGTCAGTTCTCAGAGTTGAATAATAGATTCCACAAGAGACTCCTCGCGAGATTCTTCTGTAATTTGGAGACTTGACCTCGATTCACTTTGTTTGCAGAAAGGATTGAGATGTGATAAAATGTGGATGAATGTGAAATGTGTGTGACTGAGAATCCTAAATTTAATTTCGCTCTCCAACGTTCAAAACTTTTTGTCTTTGCATTTATTTTAGCTTTATAAAAATACAAATATAGGCATCTTCATTGTTTCGGAATAACCCATTTGTAATTAGCATGTTTGTTCGAACATGGAAAAGGGCTGAATTTCTAAAAAATATATTTAAACCTTCCATCGAGTCCGTTTTAAGGTAGTGCTGCGATATAACAAAAATATGCATAGGATGTCGAAGGCTTATTATTGAAAAACATATCCGAAGCATACATTAATAAGGGATTAATTCCTTAGAGATATTTCAGAATTAACAATAAATTTAGTTTTTAACTTAAATTTACGTATTTCCAAGCGAGAATAAGCGTAAAGATGAAATATTTTCGTAAATGACCGGACAACCTACCAATTTTATTTAAAGATGAAATAGTTTATAGTTTTTAACGATAATTACAATAATTTTATATTTAAGAATCAGAAAAACCGGTAAATTGACTCAATAAATGATATGCGCCTTCAAAAACGTGCGATTATTGTTGTCAGTTTGGTCTCATAGACACGATTTATTTTGGATTTTTTATAAAAAGTGTATAAGAACATTATAGTGAAGAAATAACAATGTAATGAAACATCTGGGGAAAATATCTAAGTATATCAAAGATTTAGATCATCGCTCGACGAGTATAATGTTACGGGCACAGTTATTTTTATTTATAACGATTATAACAGGGGGAAAAAACTTTCGCATCGCTGAAACACAGCGACACCGTAATGAAGCAGAAGTCGCGACAAAATAAAAGCTTTCAGTTGTCGTCCCCCATGCAGCATGACAGGAGAGAAGAAGATTGAGAGAGAAGAGAAGATAAAAAAAACCTAAATATAAGCAGGCTCTAAGTCGAATTGAGTTTGTAAAATGACGCTATTATAAAAAAACGCCGGGACATTTTGTAGCACGCCAGTTTGGCGCCTATAGTTTTAACGTCGGATGGATCCATTCTATTCACGACGCCGGTCAGCACCCTTCCTCTTTCACTCCTTCCACCCTTTCTACTCCTACCCTACCCTTTACGTCTCCCCCCCCCCCCTCTCCCTCCCTTACAAAAATCTTGGGTCCTTCTCCTATTATTTACGTAAGAGGTCCTTCCCACTTCCGCCTCCCCATTCACAAACTCTTTCTCCCGCCTTTTCCTCCATCTTTCCTTTCTATATACCAAATTCGGGTCGGTTCTATGGCAGGAAACAAAAAATAGAAAAAAAACTTTTTAAGGAGTGGAAGGAGGGACACGGAATATGTATACCATAAGCAATCCGCCTTCAACGCAGGCAGCGCTATAAATACCGTTGTTTACACGGTGAGAGAACTCCACCCCTAACTCGCTCTCTCCCCCCCACCCTCCTTCCTACTTCATCTAAATTCCTTGCCATATGCCTCTCGGATTAGTCCGCCACTGCGTGCATATTTTTAATAAAGCTGATAGCTTAGTTTTTTTTAAAAGATGTCTTCCGAGAGGAACTAGTAACATTTACGGCGAACTAAATTTTACAGTTGTGCTAATCATGAACAGTTCTCCACGACGTTTCATTATATCGAAGAATTGAAGAGATTTGAAAGGAACTACGACGGATTTTAGGAGGAATTTGAATTAATAAATATTTAAATTACTATCTTAAAGCGATGACAGAGAGTGAAGCGTTATAATGTTAAATTTTCTGGTTATGATACTTTTATCATTGTTGATTGCAACTTGCGAGAGCTTATTAAACTAATAATCTTGACGTGTGTATTCAAGGGAATTTAAGAGCCTAAACGAGTAATGAAATTAATTTGATTCGATTATAATATGCTCGACGTTCGTGTACTTTTGGTTATTACGAATATATAAGATATGTTATTCCAGTGCACTGCTCCAAAGTGCATTCGCATACCGGCAGTAAATTTGAGAACGTTTTATAAGAAAGAGAGAGATCGGCATAATGGCGATATACCTGATAATACACTAATAAAACGTAATAAATATTATCATGTTTGTATACATTCTGTTGTAAAATGCTTGAAATTTTTAATAATGCATAAAATGAAATACAACGCAACATTTGTGGTTGTCGACGTTCTTAAAATATCCCACGAAAATATGAGTTTGTCTTTACACGTGTTATAGAATTTATCGAAAGCAATTTAACAATTTTCTGGGGGTATTTTATATTTAATCAATTTTTAACAAAGTGCGATTATGTCACCCCAAAATTGTTTGACTTGCACCCATAAACGGCTCGTTGTTTTAAACTACATTCTTTATAAACTGGTGAAATTTTTGGTGATGACAATAAAAATCGACATCGAAGACGATTACTTTACGCCGAATTCATTATTTTTTTAGAATTAGTTACTCATAAACATCGTTTTAAATAGAACACCGCCAAACCTAAATATACGAGTAGCTTAACATGCTGACTGAAATTCGATAACGACAATCTTAAATGTGGTCAATATTGAAGTATCATCGCATGCCTGTGTATCAACGATGAATTGAAAAACCATTCTCTGTCATTAGAATAAATACTTGCGAAGATTTAATGAAATATTTTGAGTACATACTTACCGAAAATCTATTTTCAGTGTCGATTACGGTCCATCTACTGAAATATACATCGGCCTTAACATCGAAGCGGCATCTTGATGCAGCGTTGTTTCGGTCGATAACCCCAGAGTACTTACTGAAAATAACAAGGAAAAAAATTGAATTACTTCCGGCCACCTTCATGTATGCTGTCTTTATCACTCTACACCACAGATTATTTAAATCAAGCGACTTTTTTATATTGATACAGAAAAAACGGAATGTCTACTCCTGCAACTTTAAGGTTCATAGTGCACTTTAATCTAAAATGGTCACTTATATAAAACGATTGACGAGTAATAGGACGTAATCAGTTTAATTTCTGTTAACTAATTCACTTGGATTTCCCACGCATAAAACAACGATCCTTTTCAAGTACTACTTTGCTTGATAGATGGAGGGAGCTGAAGTGGTTCAAGAACCTCTGTAAAATGACGCGTTCCTCGTCCTTCAAGAGGACTCGAAAAAAAAAAGCGTTTGAGAGAATATTCCGACGTACGGTTCTAAAACGAAAAAAAAACCGAGATTTTCTTCAGACAGCACAGCGGAAGTTTTGAGAGAAATAGCCTTCCCGCTAACGAAACGGACAATTTCCACTATCAGCATAATTTGGGCTATATTTACTAAACGCTGCCTTGGGCAAACCACTCGTCTGCGAGGGAGTAGGGTGGGTCTGCTCAACCCAGGTGATAACCAAGAAAGTTCTGAAAGAACCTTGAGAAAAGATTGCTTGGGACACGGCGCCCTTCTGAAATTTCATGTGAAAACTTGGTATAGTAAGTTCAATTGAAATGATTTTTTCAGCGTCAATTATTTCACATTTTATGTTATTAACAATAGTCTCAAATTTACGCAGTATGGAGGTATATTACTGAGTGACAACACGTTCAATTGATTCTTCATAGGTCATAACAAAAAATTGTTATTTGCAATTATTATTTAAAATTCCTGTAGAGGCTGCTTACTTCGGTGGACATTTATAGGAAATACTTGTTTTAAGCAAAATAGAAAAAAATGGTCTAATTAACTCGAATCAAGACAGCAGAGCTATTATAAAGTATGTATTTATACAGGAAAGTTCTGTTGAGTTTTCTTAACAAGAATAATGTAAATATTTTGTATTTTTATTTCTAAAATATTGAAAGTATTTTTATGCGAGAATCGATAATTATCAGTCAACCGTTAATGCCTTAAAGTCAAAAGATTTTAAAATAAATAATGCATAAAAACCGGTCCTCTGCTAAAATTCAATTCCGTGCATGAAAAATTTTTACGGCTACTAACGGAGTCGCAAATTCGTCTATGAATGGATTTGACTTTAGTGTAAAAAAATACGCTTATTAGTTTGACCTTGCTCTTCATTACATTCAAATTTATCTGCTGTTATAACTTTCGCAATTATAATAAATGCACGAATAATAACACACTCTCCATTTATAAAATGTGTTAACCGTTCCAAAAATGAAAGAAATATTGGAGACGTTAAATCCGACGTCGGCTTGTATTCAGGTCCATACGGTACATGCGCTCACACTCTTATACATATGTGTATGTTTGTAATCCTTCAATCCCTCATAACAAGATTTAATTGGTTCTGGCTTGGCGATAAACAAGGTAATGTCTATGCGGGTCCCAGCCATACCATTGAACGACCTTCACCGTTAATACGGCGGTTTCAACCTTTGAAGTGTCAGCCTAACCGACAACGAATCCACACAGCAAAGTGTTGGAACCGACAACCGGACCTTGTTTTTTAAGACGTCGCGGACGATTTCCATCACTTTTCCCTCGTACACGCCAAATTGAATTCAATCAGCGACAAAAATATCCGGCGTCATTATTGACTCTTAAAAAATAAAGCAAAGAAATGTGGGTACTTTTCCAGAAAGAAAAGGACCCTTCCGTTTTTTTTTTGCGCTGACGCGGCGAAATTCCTACACTCCTTCCTCGAGACGCGAAATTTTCCCGTTTAGTAATAAGAATAATGGAAACGACGATTTCATTGAACCCACTAAAGGGAGAAGGGGCGATAGAATAAAAAAAACCTTCGTTATTTAAGTTGTGCATTTTTAATACATTATTTCGTTATTTTTTACCCTCGTAAGCGATCTCCTGTCCTTCTCTCCCTCTCTCTCTCACACACACTTTCTTAAGAATGAAAAAAAGTGAAAATAAACGTCTCCAGGAAAGGTTGTTCAACCCAGAAAACACACGCCATTCAAACTGGGTGCAAGTGGCTTTGGAAAGGATCTTTTTCTCTCTCTCTCACTCACTGGTGTCCAAGCGACAAGAAAACATAAAGACTTCACTCAAGTGAATGCAAGTGAGGGAGGGAGAAGGGGGGGTGGTGAGGAGGTTTGGTAAAGAGGGAGGGGGAGGAAGAGGGATGGAGGGAGGGAGTGATAAAAAAAAAAAGGAGAGGTACAGAGTAGGACGTGCATCGCCCACTTAAGTACCGCACTTC
Source organism: Uropetala carovei (assembly GCA_036926305.1). NCBI lineage: Eukaryota > Metazoa > Arthropoda > Insecta > Odonata > Petaluridae > Uropetala > Uropetala carovei. Next base: position 2,295,147 of record JAXCHB010000210.1, read on the forward strand.
CCATACTGGAACTATTTCAACCTCCTAGTAACTCACTCCCCTTCTCCTATACGATATAAAGTCACTTCTCTCTCTCTCTCTCCTTCCCTCTCTCTCCTCGTACCTCCTCAACTCCACTCACTCGCACGCACTCTCACAGCTCCGACCGCTCAGTCTCTATTATGATGTGCAATCCGGATGCACTGATGGGATCTTTGACTTGGAGCTGTGAGGGTTATGGCATGGTGTGCGTGTGCGAGGGATGGAATACGGGAGGGATGTTCCTCCCTCTCTCTCTCGCTCCCTGTCTTGCTCCGCGCATGCGCCGTCACGGAGGAGAGCGTCTTTTGATTGTGATCCCGACGCCTCAAAGAGACTGATTTACGAGTTTTCCTTTTTTACTCTCTTCCCCTCTCCCTATTTCCTCCATCGTTGTGCTCTATTAAAAGGGATGTGAATATGCGGGGAGATTAAACGTATCCCGAGGGCAGGCGACGACGACGAGAAATAAACGGTTCTTCATTTTTCCTCCCTCTTGCTTCGGCTTATGGAATACTTTCTGCTTTCTTGACGTATGGCGCGACAGCAAAGTCGGTTTCACACAAGAGAAATGAATAATTCAAAACGTATACTACTTAAAGGAAATTTATTTTTACTATCGCCTCACCGACATTAGTGGAGGTTCAGTTTCTTAGATAAAACACACGAGATAATTTAATACCGTATCGGCGGACTTTTCTCTCCTACTAATGGTAAAAGTTAACGTCAGTTCAAAAAAATTCATTTCTCATTGGTAACAATATTATAAAGTGAAACAAAAATATTTCAAATAAACAGCTCTATGACCCTTAAATAATCATATGAATGATATGACAAAATTTAAACGTTTAATGCAAATTTTCAAATGAAATACTTACTAATAAGCATCACTTTAAATTTGACATTTGTTCTTTCTTCCTTTGACGTTAAGGGTAATGCTTGGACATGTTTTACTTTTTTTCAGTTTAAGTTGTATAAACCGTTTGACTTGAAGGAGAATTTTTTGACTCTTGTCAATTCACATGTTCATAAAAGAAGAGAAGAGGGGAAATTTTTACACTTTTTGTCGGCTTTACGGCCTCATTTTTAGTAATCACCAAACGTCAAAGTTAAATATACGTTGGGTTCCTTACACATAACGAAATAAATGAGCAAAATTCACTGAAGCGAGTTTATTTTCCACTATTAATGCTCTAAACCAACAACGGAAGATCTTGTCACTTTAACCTTTGGGAAATTGACCAACCACCAAATGCCGTATTATATCATGATTAGCGCGAATAAGTAACTGCTGTGACTGTTGAATGTGCACGGTTTTCTTTAGCGTCAACATAAAAACGTGAGCGGTACTGATGCTAGAGCGCTAAATTTGAGTTTACAGCGGTTTCATACCCTTACAAGGTCATGGCTCCTCAATATTATCCTTCTCAACCTTGAAACCAAACTGTCAGGCATGCCATCAAATTATACTCATGTCTTTCGCGTTTTGAAGCGAAATCCAAATATGGATTTTTTCCATTTCACCTAAGGCCGCCATCCTTTACGAAAAAAAAATCTCTCAACCTGGGCGAACCAATTATCTCACAGAGTAGGAGTTCTACAAAAATGGCGAGGAACCGCCAGAGAAATATTATAAAATAAATTACAAAGTACCTGCTGAAACGATCCGGAGGGAGAAAATACATTTTTGCTCAAAGCGGGATTAAAAAATGAGATACTATATATATATATATATTGAATTTTTTTTAAATTCTTTCGTTGGAAGATTACATCTCATTCAAACAAATTTTCCGTTCCTTTTGAGGATAACTCTTAGCATCTTTTCGGCGAAAAGAGCGACGAAAAGGAAACAATTCCCAGAGACGTCTAGACAGGAATGATTGAAAAAAAAGAAACAGGAACAGCGCGCGTGTGAGTCATCCTACGCTAAAAAAAATGACGGTAGATAATGGAAAAAATTGTATCGCGGCTGTGTGGGGCTTAAGGGGCGTGGCCCACTCATACATATCACGAGCGTTAAATTCTCTAAATGACTTCTATGTTGGATCGTCAAAAAAATTGCGTGTTTGCAGAAAGTGTTGCCAGCTTTTAAAAATGTTAGCTCTTTTAATGAAATTAACTTTAGGGCTTTTGTTCATTGAGATAAATGGAAAAGAAAGGCTAGATTGTTTCGCAGCACTTGCTACACCGTTGTAAAAATGTTTTTAAAAAATGTTTCTTACGTAAATCTTATATTTTCGCGCATTTTTATATTCAGATTCGTCAACTTACTTGTAATTAAAACCTACTACGGTCAATTAGTTTTCCTAGTGATTTTGAAAATAGTCAATATTATCAGTAATGATACTACTGAAATAACATTAGTATACATAAAGTTCCTGTCATGATAATAAATTCATTTTTCGAAGGAGATATCACGCTTGTGCTATTAGGATAAGCTGTTAACTTCGAATTGCTTTTATGATCTGGAACATAAAACATTAAAATTTCTGAGCTTACGTTTGAACATGTTAGACTATTTAATAATTCTTTCGGTTACGACATTTTTACTATCAACTCTTATGTATCTTGGGCGAGGGCTGACGATGAAAAAAACGCCTCCCATTTAATAAGGCGGATACTAGAAGATTAAAAAGTATATAGCCGTATGTAGCATCGCGGAAGATAATAAGCGTACATTTCAATTCGATTGGCCGCTCCTCCTTCCCTTAAATGGCTCGTTATAAGATCATTCTCTTCATCCCACACGATTCTCTCTCTCTATATATGTATATAAAGATAGATAGGTGGAATGATACGAGAGTGAAAGAGAGAGAAGACCGCCGGGGAAGGAGAAAAAATACTGCGCACGTGAGGCCGTAGGTTTCACTCAACGTTTCGCACAGCACGCAACGTTGAATCACGTGTCAATTCCCATTCGATCCAAAGTCTTGCTTCTTTTTTTTTTACCACCCTCTCTCCGTCTTCTTCCACCCCCGCTTTTCCCTCCGCGTTCTCACTTTCGCTTTTAATCGAAGAGTTTGACCACGTTCTCGTCGAAAAAAAAAAAACTGCGTGAATCATGTAAACAGCACGGTCGTTCGTCGGTTGCGTCGAAGCACTGCACTCGTCATGATTTTTTTCGCCGTTTCTAGCATTGCGGGGGAGAAGAACGAAGCTACTATGTCGCGTCAGATGGAGAAAGTCCTCTCTCTCTCTCTCTCTATCTCCCTCTGGAGAATTTATCGGAGGAAAAAAAATAAAGTTGCTTCGAAACCGAGACGAGCAGCAGATACAAATCAGCGGTACGTGGGATTCGATCATAAATCGACTAGGCAACAGTTGCTGTTGTAAAGAACACGCATAACGGTCACCTAGCCACAACAATCGGGGGGAAAGTTGTAGCGATAATTTTTAAGAGGAAAAAAAAAAACAAAAATGCATTGCGTCGTCTATTCGAACAAAAAAATGGGGTCATATCTCTACGCTTGTGGTGATACGAACGTGTCGTTCGTTCGAGAAAAAAATAAGAGAAATAATTCATCGTTATTTACTGCATTGTGCTTAGAATAAAAGCAGACCGAAACGGAATCTCTAATGAAAGTTTGAAGAAAATCACGATTCATCGATTAAATGCCGTCCGCAAAGGAAAAATGAGATCGATATTAAGCTCGTAGCTTACCTCGCTGATGAATTCCGTCTTACCACGTTTATTTTTGCAAACCCGTACCACTTAATCTTCTGCGAATCGATGACGAATAAGATTCATCGCCTCAATCATATCACGTCGACTCACCTCCTCGTTAATTACTTGTTTTCTTTTTTGTTCTTAATAAAAAGGCAATTAGAATTCGTCACCCACAAAAATAAGCCCGTGATATCGAAAGTTATAAACTAATTTTCAAGTCGAACCTTAATTAGCAAATAAAGGCGCACGTCTCTTACTGCGCTTAATTTTGCTGCTGATGCGCTTCTTCTCGCTCAGTATGTTACCTATTTAAGAACACGTTCCTATGTATGCGTGCGCATGTGTGAATGTATCTACGTTTACCCTTACATACGCACACATGTTGCACATGAACACACATACAATGCAGAAATAAAATTTACTGTACAAGTCGTACACTTTTGCCTGGATCGTTCCTAGAAAACGAAGGTAATGGTCGCGTATTCTGAAGAAACCTTTACGGGAACAGGTCAGGGCCTGTGCGGTAAATGCGACATGTCCATTGGAAACGCAATTCTACCTATTACTTGCTTACTGGAACCTTATGAGTTAAACTTTCCCCGACCATTTTTGGGGCAAAGAGGCTCTTTCAGGTGAATCGAAGGCAGAATGATTGAGTTTCTGGTTGATGAGTGACATGCTCCACAAATGGCACGATGCGATGTGTCACTGCGTCTCCACTGTCACAGGAATTGCCCATTAAGACAGAAAAAATGTTTTTTCCTGGGATAGTAAAGAACCGAGAGTGAATGAGAACGGACTTGATTCCGGCATGACTGCTGCGGTGTGGTTTAAACAGTATCGAGGTTTTACCGTAGTAACCATCGTACTGTCTCGCTGCATTTTAAGACAAATCATAAATGCTGTGGTTGTGTATAAAACTATTGTTTTTGGATTACTTCGTCGATTAATATTCGACATTTTCCACTCTTAAATGCATACGGCCTGATTCAACGGACATGCGAAAAATTCCGCTGATGTTACCTTTAAGGTGGCCTGCTTTCACTTACTTATGTAGAAATTTCAGGCCGGATTCCGAAAAATTTCAATGATTTTATGATAGTAGATAACATTAATGATACTGAGAAACCTTTTAAATGTGCTGAGATTTAATTTTACCTTTTTAAGCTCAACAATCGATAAATACTTTTGCTAAAACTTTTCAAATATATCAAGTATCATAATATTGTCATAATATCTACATAAAAACGTATCGAAATATCATTAATACAACACATAGAGATTTTTTAAAATAAACAGCAAAAAAATTATATTTGATCAGAAATTAAAAGTGCTGTCGACACATTAATCCAGAAAAAATGATTCTTAATACAAGAAAAATAAAAAAACCATAAAAAAATAAAGCCTTCTAATATTGGAAGATTGCTTATGTATATACCTATAACCCGATATGCCACCTTGAATCGAATTAACTAGTCGCATCCTTACGCAACCCTTTGTTTTTTTTTAATGAGGGTCTCTTCCACCTCATTTTATGGCGGGGTTTCTGGCTAGTTTTAAAGCGGGGTGAATCATCTTCCGCCCTTAGCGAAGGAAGGGCCTCCAAACTCACGGAAGGAAACCACGCGCTGCATTTAGCATTGGTGGAGGAAAAATCTGCAAGATAGCTCCGCAAATTAACATCTGTCAAAACAAAAAAGAGAGAACAGAGAGACGTAGAGAGGAAGAAAGAGAGAGAAGGAGAGCGCTTCGGGAAATCCTAAATATGTCTTCGCTCATTCAGTTTCAAAAGCAGACGCAGCGTTTCAAGCGGTAGGGTTTGTTTTCGTTTTGGATCAAAGAAACGTTGATTCATTGTACCCCGTGGCTTATAACCGGGATGAAATTAGACGGCGTCTGCTTAACATTGCTTCCTTAATAAATCAACCACTTTTTCCTCCACTAGCAAACACTGGGAAGTACGGGAGTTAGCGCCCTTATTGTGTTTAGCAGAAGTTTTCAATCAATAGTTCCTTCGGCCTTGTTTTAGTCGGAAGTGAACGCGGAGACATTTAAGGATCTCTTTCTCTTTTTCCCCAAAAAGATCGAGGGCATCTGTTTCATTTTTTTGTAAATGATAGTCATCAAATATTGACAAGAATACGAATATTCAAAGTTTCAAGATTGCGTAATAATTTCTGTCGTGGGATTAAGTCGGCTATTTTTCATTCAATTTTAATCGCATGAAAATCTATAACTCAATTTGGCTAGCGATTTAATTTAGTAACGTAACCGAAAATCAATCAGTACACCTCCAGCACTGAAAATGCATAATATCATCTTTGAGGATGACCTCAACATGCACGAAAAATCATCAACAGTTCAACTCACGTACGAATTTTTTCATAATTTAAAACTCATAAAAATTTATTGTATAACGTCCAAGATGACGAATACGTCGAAATCCGCTTCAGTGCTCGCTCTATGCCCCTCACGAAGTCGACGTCATTTGCCCTAATATAATTCAGTTTCATTGGGGCTATATTGGGCCATTCGTAAGGAAGCCAATGAGTTTCAAGCTTAATTCGGCCTAATTTTCTGACACACTTATTTGGGATAATAGCGATTGCGCTATTTTTGCTGTAAAATCAGGACTACTTTTTCGAAAAGGGCACAGGAAAAAATGGGACATTTGACTGACGGGCTTATAATAAGTTCAGAGCCTAAACTTGAATAATAATTCCTAGGAGTTTATGGAGAAGTTTAAGCTAATGTTAATTTGATCAACCTACATCGGTGGAAAGAAAATTAAAAGCACATGCCTATCAAACGTAAGGCTACGGATTACTGTCGTTTTGAGTTTGTTTTATTTAGAATTAGTTAAAGTCGGTCTGCATTCAGCGACAGAGATTTTATATAACTGCCGTAATGGAAATAATACTTAGACCTTTTTATAATGCATACTCTATAATTACATATTTACAAAGTTAATTTCTGAAAAATATATAATTTTAACAATAGAACTGTCGTGTTATACAGATACGCAATGCTATATTTCACTGATTTTGAAGGAAAATCGCAAACTTTTATCAGATGGCGTTATTTAATCCCGAAATTCCGTACAAGGAGTAATTATTTAGAGAAATAAAAGGCCCTTCCTTTCCTCACTTGCAATTCCAGACAAATCGCCAAACTCGGGAATTCGGGTTGAAATAACCCTCTTAACAATAGCGCGGGAAAACAATCCCACCAGACAGAACAACACCGACAACAACGAGCGTGGAATACGCAAGGATCGCAATTATCTCCAAAATCGACATTACTAATTCGCATCTCGACTTCCGGAAGACGTACGCGGTAAAAAAAATCGAATTAAAAGAGGCAAAAAAGCATGGAAAAGGGAATCTTGCACGGTGGATTCGTCACGCGTTTTGTTCTCAACCAGAAGCTCAGACGGAAGTTATTTTTTTTTTCGAACAAAAAACCAAACGAAAAAACAAACTAAATGTTGAGAGAGAGAGAGAGAGAGAGGGAGAACACCACGCCTTCAAAAGAGAAAGAGATGGCAATTTAAACTCATCACTTACCACACCCGGGCCCTTTCTGGACTATACGCATGGAATCCAGGGAGTGGATTTCATTCGTAACGCCTGCAGCTGCGTCATGATGCCATCCGAGAGATGGGAGAAAGAGGGAGAGAGCGGAGAGAGGGAGGAGAGAGAAAGGAGAGAGAGAGAGGGAGATCTTTCTCGTCCAGCGTCCGCCGTCTTGACTGATCCCACACACATTCAACGTCTCGGAGGGAAAGAGAGAGAGAGAGAGATAGATAGAGAGGGCGTACATGAATGATTTGCCTCCGTCTCGGGTCTTTTGAAAAGGGTAAGAAGGATGGAGAGAGAGAGAGAGAATGTTTAATTCTCAACCGGAGGAGAGAAGAGTTACCGAAGAAGCGCTGTTAAAACGATTAGACGCGGTCCGTTTCCACAGAGATCACTTCAGCCGATTATCGGGGCGGATTCGGAATTGATAATTGGGTGCGCGGTGGAGATAAGGGAAATGCCTTAATCGAGAGAGATTGAGGGGAAGAAAGAGAGGGAGGGAGGGAGGAAGGGAATGCGAAGGGGGGAGGAAGGATAAAGGGGACGTGAGAATATCTCTTCCAAGACCCTCGAGTTGATAGCCCTCTCAAGAGCGCAGTTTAATAGGATGAAAATAGACGACGACCTCTTATTTAAGGATAGCAAATCTTAAAAGTTAAGGACCCGTCGCAGGAAAAGAGACACACCCGGCTTTTTTATATCCCTTTTGTCTTATTTTTAAATATCTCCGTTTTAATAGAGAACGATCTTCGTGTATCATCGAGCCGTTAAAATTTTCAGTTGAAATATTTTCCGAATTTTTGTGAAAGGTGATTCTTTCTCCCATCGTCAACGAAAATATTTCTATTAAAAAATTAATTATTAAAGAACATATGTTATTTGATAATGATGTTCAGCGATGTTTCATTTAATTGATATTTATTCAAGATGGAAAGAGAGAGATACTGAGGTATCGCAAGAATTTTCGCTAAAGGGTTTTAAGAACGGAATTTGCATTCCCTTTTCTCCGTGGAATACCCATTTGCGAGGAATAACGGGATGAGTGAAAACGTTCACGAAATTTTTCTTGAACGCAGTTGCCAGGAAAACGGCTCTCGTGTGACACGCGGAAATTACTAAAAAAGAATTCATTTAAAAACAGCGTGAGAAAAAAATATCGCACCTTTGTCACTCTCAAAGAGTCGGGAAAAGTTATCTCAAAAGTAGGTATACTTTTACCTCAACTCTATGCTTATTGATTTTAATTAAATATGCGCGTCATAAATGTTTACTGACTTAACTTATTTTCGTGTAATATATGCTATCATAATTTTCCAGGAAATTCGAGTTTTAACCCGAATTTTGAAAATGAATGACGACGTCTCTTCGATAATCATAAAAAAGTATTGGAGAAACAGTTTGACAATTTTAATAAAATGAGATCGGCAAAGCTCTGTTGAAATAATTTTATAAGCTAGGAATTATCAACTGGCGGCCCAATTTATGCATTAGACCAGCATCTTATTATTTTATCAGAAAATCTCGTAAGATTTAATTGATGCTCTGTATTCGTGAAAACAATAAGGCATTTTATTCGCTAAGCCGAAATATAACGCATTCTATTCGATGTAATACTCAACTAATTGCTTGACCATAAAGTCAGTCTACTATATTTCATTGTGGCACTTAAAAATCTGTAACACTGATATAGTCCTCTTATGATATCCACTGCATCAACACGAATCGAATGCGTCTAATTTGACACTGCTTGTTTAACTTCAAATAAGAGCGCTTGCACGGCCTATCTCCAGTGGCGGTGTCGTCGATTAAACGTGAAATATATGCGTTATCCATTAAGGGCGCGATTTTCCGTTGTTTCCTCAGTAAAGAATGATGTTTTTATAAGGAATTTGCAGGATGGTTAAGAAAAGGGAGCGACGCAAGGCTTGAGCCAAGAAAACGAGGGTAAAGACAGCATTTTGTGGAATTAATCCGGTGGTTGAGAAAGAAGCGAGGTTGCTCGAGAGATAACACACACACAAGAACAGTCTTTACGGAAGGAGATCAACTTCTTCTCGACGAAGGATTCATGAAGGGAATTCCAACATGCACGAACGGGGCGAACGACGCTAGGCCGTCGCAACGACGGCGATGGATGTAAAGAGGCCTGGAAAATGTTTCCAGGACAATTACCGGAGAAAAACAGCCTGCGTCACAAAAAGAGTCTCAATTCTAAACTATGTTTTTTTTTCTCGTTTCCTCTTGACGCAACTATGTCGACCTTTTGATGATGATCATGCCCGACGTGTAATTTCGACCACGACGTTCGTTAATACGATTAAAATAAATACATTTCATTCTTAAACCACATAAATTCAACTTTAAATATAAATATATATGAGAAAAAATAATTTATGTACAAATTATAATATTATCATATTAGAGACCATATATTTTATTTTTAGAAAACATTGGAATTGTTTTCACTTGAAAAATAAGGTATTTTCGTTGGTTATCATGAAAACCGTGGTTCGCTTCTAAACACATATTAGATGATGGTTTCTTCGTTATATTTTTACAGCTTCAACATTTTTGGCTTTGAGTTTCACTGATAAAAATTTTAAAGGTGTATTTCTTCCAATGAGCAAAATTTAAAGTCACGTTCGGCCTCAATATATCTTACGCATAAAAATATGGAAAGATACAGGCCAGATTTCGTTATTTTCCTCTCTCATTAACTTATTTTCATCCCAGAATATTTTATCTTTTGATTATTATTGCGAAGCGTGGCGTATGCCTCGAGACGCAAGGTCATTCATGTTGACTAAGGAGGCGTATGTTTTCCGGGCGAAAAATACTTCGATGCTGAAATTTCTCAGACGTTCATTCTATCGAAAACAAACGTGCATGTGCTGATGCAAAGCTCTATTTCTTATTGGTTTGAGAGGTAACGTTTATAGCATAGGGTCATAGGTTTGTCGGTAACGCAATGAATAAAAGTAAGACGACTATTGCCAACCAGTTGTTGATTTACGAAAAATAACTCCAGGGATAAATTATATATTTCGGTTAGAATTTAGAAGGAAAATGAGATAGTGATTTTTTTACATTAAAGAAAAATGTAATTTGTCGTGCTTACTGACAAAAGAATTTATTCCGGCGATTGAATTAGATGAACTAGGTTGCATAAAAATACTTTTAAATATATGAATTTTTCACATCGAATTAAAAATTTCAACTGGCCTGATTTGTTTTGCCCTATTTTATTTATCAGCAGAAGCATATGGAATATCAATCCTAATAAAACGTGGGGTTTTATAGTTTAGATGGATTCGATTCACAAACTACGGCTAACGCTACGTAAAAAAAAGGTTTTTAAAACAACAGAAACGGAATATCGCAATAACCGCCAACGTTCTTTTTGAAAAATATGTAAAAAAAAATTGAATGGAAGGAAACGTTGACCAATGATTATTTTTCCTTTCGTAAGGATTGCGAGAGATCTGGGGGAATGAAAATAGACAAAATCGGGTCGCACAACACGGCACTCTTGTTAGTTCAAAGATTCCTGGAAACGACAGGAGTACTAATCCCGTTTATTTGACGTTTTTCGAGACATCCAGGATTTCATCAAAGGAATTATCGCCCAATTACGTTTTTTTTCTCCTCCCTCCCCCTTCGCACAGAGCGCGGAAGTTTATAAGCTGCTCTCTTTCTGTTTTCAAAACACGTTCATCCTACTTACTTTCCCGTCTTAGCGTGCGTTACGGAATCGAGAGGAATTAGGCTCAAGAATCTCTTGCGGCGACCCCGAATGACCCAGCTCCGGAGACCTCGTTCATTCCTTATAATAGCAGGACAACGTACAACGCCCACCGACGACAATTAATTAATTTGGCCGCGTTGCAAGCGATTGTCGGGTTTAAAAATGAGTTTTTTTTAGTCTGCTGTCATTTGGGTGAAATCTCTGTCGACGGTAAAAAAAAATTAAAATAGAAAATCTTTCGTTTCCCTGGGCGAATTGAGGACGCGTCTTCCTAGCTAATGAAAACCGGCATGATTGGATGCGACTAGTGCGAATAACAGGTAGTGCAATCTGAGGAAGAATTAATTGATTCCCTTGTATTTTGCTGAGCGATTAATCGTATCCGAAATGAAATGCCGTACACATCTTTAAAAATATTACCACTATTTATATAGATGTCTATTATTTGGCATCAGCCCGTGAAAAAATAATCTTTGGAAAACGTTCTTAACAGTATGACCGATACAGACCTACTTTTTAGTTGTTTGGATCCTTTAAATGAAATTAATTTGAGACTAGTGGATGTTATTGCTTTTGGGCTTTTATTCCTTATACTGTGATATTAATTTCAAATGATTTAATTAAATATCCATCGCTTATCGCATGAGTAAAGTTTCTTTTTTCTAACATAGCTCACTGACTAATGGAAAACAATAGTTGACATCAATTTTTCTTTTATGCTTTCCTTCTCTCGATGTTGAAATAAAGAACGAATGCTAGATAAAAATACTTCGTGCAATAAGAGCGGAGGAATTCACTGCCTGTAATTATATTGCAAATTTGATCCATTAAAAAACGTCTGTATCTTTTAGAAATTGCGGAATTTTCCGTGAAATTTACTAAATTAGAGCGAATAAAAGTTGTTTCAAGCGACCACTTTTTTTTACCGTCTTATTTCTAGAAAAGTTTCTTATCCGAGTTCACAATTCATCTCATTCGCGTGTTTTTGAGGCTAGTATGTCAATATTGCAGATACACAGACTAGTTCTTCGAGCGGATTCTTTGCCGTCGAACCCGGTTTAACAGTTTATAGAGACCACTGTGGAATTAGCGTCTCCTACTCAACTAAGCTTTCTGAGGATGCAAAGCCGTGACGAATGGATACTCTGGCTGTAAATCCATTTGGATTAACAGTAGCTCTTGTCGTTTTACTACCTCTAAGGAAGAAGCATCACTTTTCCTGTTAGTCTTCAAAGGAGATAAACAGTTAATGCATTACTCTTGCTAAGTAGAAACTCTACTGTTGAGGATCGTTAGCTATATCGCTTTATTTCATTTGAATGACCTGTCGCCTGAAGGGTATTATGCATATTTTTTATATCTAACTTTATGGACATGAGTTTAAATTTTTAGGGTTATTTCGAGTTTCTATTAAGTAATAATAGCCTATAACTTGCAAAAACTGAGAAAATATAATGTGCATGAAACGAAAATTTAAAATGGTTTAAAACAATCTCAGTAACTTTAAACAAATCTGTTAGTTTATGTAGCCCATGCAATTTTTTAAACAATCAGCAATTCACTTCTGCATAACCTTTTTCATATTTTCATTACTCTAGATAATACACGAACAAAATCTTGAAAAAAATCCGCTTAATCGTATGAGGAAAAAAGTGCTAGACGTACTAAAAGCATATCACAACTATTGTTTCAGCCTGGGAGGAGAACAGTTAAGTTATTCAGTCCGCAGTATGAAGAAAATCATAGATTATTTGTCTTTATGGTAACTATTATTGAATATTCTCATTATAGTATATTCGTCTTAATGACGCTTAAAAGTTTTTAAAATTATTTTATAAGATCGATCAATTCGATCAATACAAATGTACTCGACTTTCAAAAAAAAAAAAAAATGGCATGGATTTTAATTTTGTCTAAAAAAACTTCATTTTTTTCAGCCATAGAACTGCCTATGCCTCGAACTCATATCTCAATTTTAATTCATTTAAAAAATTCAATTTATAAAGCCCTGTATTGATTTCATTTCTTATTTTATAGGTAGTAGAAATGAACGAATAGCCGGAAAAATCAATAAAATCTTTGGAATATCGGAATTTTCCACTGCTTGCGCCCAAAATTCTGATCTCTCTCTCTTCTATAAACTAGGTAACTTATCATCCTATATATCTATGTAAAAAGCAGCTGCTTATATGAGATAAAACCCGATAAAAAACACAAAGTCGACAGTGAAAACCGTTTTAACGGTTTATTTTCCTATCGCATCACTTCGACAGAGGAATGCTCTTCGTAAAAGAAATACTTTTACGGTTTTCGGACATCTACGGCATTAATTTTTTTTAACGAACTCTTTAAGAATCTGCTTAAAATTTTCTAAAAACATGGGCACGCCGCAAAGTGTTTTAATTACACCGCGGAATACAGAGAGAAATGGACACAAAGTGACACTGGAAGAATAAATACATATTAATTCTTCTTTTGTGGTTAAAAAAAAAAAACGTTTTTCGCTCAACCATTCCTCTTTCCGACGCGAAGGTTTAAAAAAGAAAAAGAACGCGACAAAGTGCCTAAAAGAACAGGACGGAGACGTAAGAGAACGGTCGTCCTTTTTTTAAAAAAAGGAAGGAACAACATCTCGATGCTTTTGGAAAAGAGAGATTCGTGCTGTTAGTCCCTTGCTCTCTTCCGTGAAAACTCGTCCGCCGAGTATATTAAGTGTACATAATGCTTTTTTAGATTTCGCAGGTGCGGAAAACCCGGAGGAAATTCTCCGCGTGCGTGAGGGTTGGGAGGGGGAGACTGGGGGGAGGGAGAAGGCGGGTAAAAATGAGAGCCCTCGAGGGGATTAACGGCAGCCTCTCTATCCTCTCTCCCTCTGTCGGAATGGCAAAGGGTTGTGGAAGAGGGTTGAAGGGAGAGGAAGAGAAGCGAGAAGGGAGAGAAAATGTGCATTCCTCGGACTGCACGCGATCAACGTATATATATCGAAATTATTGAAGGAAGAGAGAGAGATAGGCATTCGGAATGTTACAGGTTAACGCACCTGGAGCGGGTGTGCGTCACCAGATAACTGACGGAAGAGTATCGCATAGCGAATAGAGGTAACAACATTGTAATCAAGTTCTTTTATATAAACTGGAATTTATTGGATATTGTGAATCTAACTTGATGTATCGAATGCAAATGTCGAGTTTTATTTCGAAGTGCAATATCGTAATAACATTGATGAAGTAATGCTGATTATTAAATGAAGTTATCATCTCAGAGCTTGGTAGCTTTGATAACTCCAATTTTTTAAATTATAGATTGCTTGGTACATTAATGTAAACTGTTCGGAAGCACTAAAATATTGTATTTGGCATCGGAAGGTGAAATATGCCAATCATAGGAAGTATTTTCGAGATCTAATTTAGGAAAGTACATCGTGACTCTATTGCACATTGAATCAATTTTACTTGTCTAAAAATTAGATTGGCAACCTCCCCTCGTCGGTAGAAGCCCTATTTGACAACTTCCAAGAACTGACACTTGCGGTCAAGAAAATTTTATCGATAATTTTTGCCTCCTGTCATTTTTTCTATGCGTTCGTTCCCTTTTCTCTGTTGCAACGATAATGTAAAGAGTGATGAAGTAGCAGAAAGTGCGAAGGTGATACAAACAGAATTAAAGATTCCTAATCCCTAATAATCATATTTTTAAAAATCATTCTCACAATACTAAGATCGAATGAAGTTATACGCATAATATCTACCGAACAAACAAGTTGCATGCTTTGGGATTGGTGCGAGAAAACTGCACGCGATAGCAAGAAGCTTAAGTCCTATTCGTGAATGTCAAAGAATTTAGATATACTCCCAGGTTAACACGACAGAAGAGAAGAATGCCAACACTTTCTTCCCAAAGCACCCCCCCACCTATTATGAAGACATCCAATCCTCGCCTTCCACACATTTTCAACCCGACGCAACAAACAATTTCCATTCCCTCCACGCCCATCCTTTTTCGTCCCCACGCCCCTTCCACCACCCCTTCTTCTCTCTCGGGGCGTCGGAGTCGAAGGCGTTATAAAGGCGCCTCCGGCCATATGGCTTGACCATGCCACCGAAACACACACTGGCAGACCCTCATTTACGGCCAAACACTCCGGGGCAATCAAAACAAATTGGGCCCAGGACCATAAAATACGGAAGGCGGAAGGGAAGGGAATACTAGAAAAGAGACAGACGGACGGACGGACGAGTCTTCTCGGTTGTGTGATGGGGATAGAGAAAAAGAGAGGCGGTTTCAGTGAGGAAACGAGAGAAGACGGAAATTTCTTCAGCCCTTTTGAAATAGAGACTACCATCGAAAAGGAGACCGTGCGCCGTAAAAATACAAAATGCAACAAAATATTGTGTATTAATGATAAAATGATGTTCCTATAGCCATAGCAAAGATAATTTAACAGTGTACCCATTAAAACTGCAAAGTAGCCGTCCTCGGTGGTCATTCTAGGATCGTTGAACCTATTAAGAGTCATAAGCATAGGAATTGCCTAAGTGGTTCAATTGATTAAGCCGATAGCTGAGATCGATTAGCTATTTGTATAGCACAAATAAATATTTCTTTCGAAAAATAATAAGAATAACACATTTTCGTCGATATCTTTCATTGATTTTTCTCTTCTGAAAGGCAAAACTATGTACAGAAATATCATATGTTGTGCTTTCCAGCGCTATGTAAAAACTAATAATTATCAGGCCAAATCTCGCATCTGATTTCAGAAAAAATACCACATTAGTCGAAAGATAAACATATTCTGTAGATATTGAAATAATAGCAATAAGAAATACGATGATTATAGAAACTGTATGATCTCAAACTTATCGGTCGAACATTTATGAAACACAAGCACTTTCAACAGTTTAACAGTACATATATTCATATGTTTCTAAATTATTAAAATAGCGGAGGAAAATGAATAGTTGACAGATAGGTGGCGTGCCGATAGTGCATCCAAAAAGTCTCTCGCTAATCCATTCTGGACCAGCGTGCCATTGGCTCAACACTCTTTCGATCAAAGCCGTCTCACCCCTTCGGAAAACATTACCTTCCTTAAATGCTTCAGAGGTGAGCGCACTGTGAGAGACAGTCCTCTGCATCCACACGCACGCACACACACGTGCCCTCCCCCTGCCTTCCCCTCTCTCTCTCTCTCTCATCCCGCCCTTCCGATTTCCCTGGGATATTTTTCTCCTATGCGTAGCTCGCGGTTCTATTTCGAGGCTACTCGCGGTCCGCGCTCTTCATCTTTTATTTTTTACTTCGACTCTCCCCTCCAGAGTCCTCCCCAGCCGAATCTTCCCTCCCTTTTTCGCATCTCTTTCCCCCTCCCCTCCCCCTCCTCCGCTCCCCTTCTTCCCTCCCCTTGCCATCTAAGGCATGTGCGCCCCACTTCAATTTAACCCCTTCCTTCGTCACAAACGCAGACGCACGCACGCACATTTCATTTCTCTCTTTTCCCGCCTCTCCCTCTCTCCTTGTTACCCCTCCCTCCCTCCTCTCTCTCTCCCCCTTCGTCCTCCCTCCCCCCCCATCTCTCCTTCCCACACCACCTCATGACCCAGCGGCCAAGCACCACCATCACTGGCCATGTCAGCCGGACACGTGGCCCGGCTGAAATAGGATGGGAGAGATATCTCCACGCTTCTTCCTTTCAACTCTTCTTTCATCCCTTCCCTTCTCTCTTTATGTTTTCGCTTCTCCTCCTCCTCCTCCTGCAAACGCTCCCTCTCACTCCACGTCACACCCTCTCTCTTTTTCTCACTCCAGTTTCCTCTCATCCCAATTCGCAAAAAAAACTCCCGACGCGTTGTTTAAAAAAAAGGAGAGAGCGATTCAAACTATCGTAACTTCGTGCCAAATTTTTTGGATTAATCTCACCCGCCTCTTTTGATTCATCTGTATACGAGCGCAATGAAATATTTTTTTTTAGGATGAAGAAAAGTCAATTAATCGGGTGCGTTCATCGTTAGCGTTGCGTAATTGTGACTCGTATCGAGTCTGCAATGGTTTTCGGTAAATTTGTTGTAGTCACTTCGTTGTGGAAATTGTGGAATGACGCGGACCGCTTTTCATTTGTTGTCGGTTCGTTCCAAACGAAGGGCACAGGGCACTTTATATTGTTGAAAAAATAAAGAATTTCAGAGTGCGTTCTCTAACACGCGATAGCGAAATACCAACAAGTGACGCAAACTAATAACAGCCAATTATCGAAGGAATATTTTATATTTGTGCAGGAAATTCCCGGAAAATTCTGAGAAAAATTGTAACGAAATAACACACAACTCATTCATTTGCATCTAATCTATACGATGCAACTAACCAACTTTTATAAATAAAATTTTATAGTATAGTTATTGAAGATTAAACATTCTCGTTCCCAGAAAAGGGCAATAGTTCCTATATCTAACAAGACATTCTACTACTTTTAGTCGTTATAAATTATTTTTAAGTTAGAAGAAAGTAGCGAAAAGAAATATTGTTTAATATTATATCAGAATAACTTAATTATAGAAATTAAGCGGTCACGAAATTAATTATAAATTTTTATCATTTTCAATAACCAAAGGTTTTTGGCAATCTGATGTATAATAAGAGCATGCTTCTTTCTTTTTGGAATATTTTTGTAATCCATTTTTACCATAGTAATTAAGTTGTTGTTTGTCCCACCTGACGGCAAGATCGAAAATAACGTACACGCCAAGCTTACGACGAGACGTTTTTAGAGACCTAAATGTTTATAATGCAGCAAGACGTATTAAAAACTTTAATCGAGTGCAAAAGAGATCTCCGCCAATCCAATAACGGGAATGGAATGGAAAGTCGGGATGTTAGCGCCGATAAACAAGATGGTCGGGCACATTGGACTTAATAAATCTTACGGTCAACTTTACGACCGCTTTGGTCTCATTATAAGAGGGAGATGACCGATGATAAAGGCGAGCGGCGGATTGTGCTGCGCACCCTAGTCCAAAAAAAGAGAATCGAACTCCAAACCGGTTGGATGGAGTGCTCCTTCCATCTCTCGTAGCATTTAAAAAAAAAAACATCTCGTGTCTCTGCCGAAAGGGAATGCGACCCCAGAGCCAAAATCGAACGCCATAAAAACAAAGGGGACAGGTGGAATGCAGAAGGCAGGCCCAGTCGCGGGCCTCCGTGTATAAAAAAACATAAATGTTAATAAATAAAATCGGATCCAAAATTGAATATTCGGAGGTGCGGAGACGAGTTTGTGGACGTTGGCACGTCCGCATCTGATCGCATACCGTGAAACCTTGGCAGATAAGAGTACGCGGTAATGATTTAAATTAAACGAAGCGAATAAAAAGCAAATTTTTACGAAATTATCTCCCTTAACCTTGGAAGGCTTGGGTAATAATTCGGGCGAGTTTCGTCGGCATATTATTAGTACACCGGTCGTCGATTAAATGCGATTGGTAATTGAAAATCATGTCAGGTTTATTAAACTGTTTTTATATCTACGTGAGTCATTAACATCAATTTTCTTATGCCCGTCCACTGATCTCAGTGACTCATATTTTAATTTGGATATACTACGTTTTCTCTCAATTTAATGTGAACTCTGCGGTGCGTAAAGGTCACGCGAAGTTGTTGCGGAAAACTTTTAAACACTCAAGCAGATCCAAAAACAATCTCTTTAGAGCTAAATAGATTAATTTAGAATTATAATTTAATAGGCAACCAATTCATCAGCAGATTATGATGTTGCGTTACTATTTTAAGCCGTCATAACCAGGTCTGGAATTCAAATTCACGTAACTGTGATTCCAAAAGAACCGAAAGGGACTACCACGTAAAAAAAACTAAGTTTAAGAAAATGTCTACGCTTTAATACTAGGAAAGGATTTTGATGCGTTTCAATAATCCATTTTCATATGCCTTAAGTGTAGGCTTATCTGCAATCTTACTCTCATTGCAGCACCACGCTTTATTTAGTCCGCAATTGATTCCGTCATCATCCTCGCGCCTCTAATCTTTTCCTGTCACATCCACTTATGCTTATGAATTATCCGAAATAATCACGAGAGTCGTTATCGCCCCAGGCGACAAACAAATGATAAAGAAAACCGAGTAAATTTTTAAAAAATGGTAATACGCATCCATTTGTATGTCAGTCGTAGGTTTTCTTGATCTTAACGTATTTATAAGTGTTCTAGGAATATGGGAAGAGTATGTTTACACTTAAACACTGGTTACAAAGAACGATTAAATATAGAGTTATCGATCTCGTCATACGGCGAAAATAAAATTGGCAGAATATCTCTCTGAAATAATCATAAAAAAGTTGGGAAAATCAGATTTGCATTTCGACCAAAAATCTGCAGCAATCGGTGACAATTCACCTATAGTCGATTCTAAACTATCGGCGAATCACCACTGATTACGGCTGCTATGTAACCGAAGTGGCCATCTGACTTTCCCTAGCCCTCGTATTTGTTACTGAAGAGACGTTCCGTCAATATACAAACAATGACAGAAATAAAACGCGATCAATTTTCATGAATGAAATTGTTCATATATGATGGACTTCACGAAGAAGACTTTGGCATCTCACGGAAATCGAGATTCGTAAAAAGACGCGCGTCTTAAAGTCTCCGAATGTCTAAAAAAAAAAAAAAAAAAAAAAAATGTAGATAGTGTTCTCGAAGGAGTTCAAAATCCTCTCTCTCGCTCCAACTGGTAATCTAAATAGCTCTTCGCTATGTCTCTCCTTTTTTACGTTCCTCAATCTCTTCGAAAATGGCCATCAAAACGCTCTTCTATAGGCTCAGAAACTCCGCTAGATAATAAATAGGTCGCGGATCTGTGATTCTTGCGCATTTTAATGGAACCCCTACTCTCCGACAGATGCGTCAAACCAAACGTCTTAAGAAGTCTCTCTCAGGCCATCCCATCCGTCCCACTTGTAACAAAGATGTCATAATGGAACGGACTTTGAGTCTTAAGGAGAATGAGAGGGAGAGAGAGAGAGAGGGAGGGAGAGAGAGGGAGGGAGAGAGGGAGAGAGAGAGGGAGAGAGAGGGGGGAAAGAGAGAGAGAAAGAGAGCGGAAGAAAAGAGTTCGTGAGATTGACATAAATAAAGGAAAGAGAGACATAGAAAGAAAGGTTTGGAGTGGAAAAATCGAGAGTAACGGAAAAGGGGAGAGAAAATAGAGAAAAGGTGGTGAAAAAAGAGGAAAAATTAAGAAAAATTATGAGGGAAAATAGTGAATGGAAGTTAAAGAAAGAGAGAAAGAAAAGAGAAAAGACGGACACATAAGACAACCCTGAAAAAGAGAGAAAATGAGAATTAAAAGAGGAAGAGAAAATAAAGCTGAAAGGAACGTAGAGAGAATGGTGGAAATACATGGTAAAAGATGGAAAATGTATGGAATGAGAGAGAAAGGGAATCTTAGACAATGCGACGGAGAGAAATGAAGAGAAAAACAGAAGGGGAAGAGGAGGAAACGAAAAGAGACGATGAAAAAATTAGTAAACACGAAAGGAGCAGGGAGATAAACAGCAAGGGAGAAAAGGAGAAGAGAAAAACAGCATAAGAAAAAAAGGGGGAAAGTTATCAGAAAACTAGGGGGAGAGAGAGAGAGAGAGGGAGGGAGAGAGAGAGGAAAGAGAGAAACGCTAGGGAGAGAGAGAGAGGAAAGAGAGAAACGCTAGGGAGAGAGGCAAAAGAGGGAAAGTAGAGAGAGAGCGAAAGGCGGAAACGGATGACAGGAAATAGAAAGAGTAAAATAGAGAGAAAGATAGGAAGACATAAATAAAAGAAGAGAAAGATGGTCAGAGAGTTAGAGGAGGAAAGGAGAGAAGGGGTGAAGATCTTCCACTCCCCCATCTCTCCTCCTCTTTCCCTCTTCTCCTCCAGTCTGCCTTCTCCCACCCTCTCTCTCTCTATCTCCAGACTCCTCGCAGCCTCCCCCTCGACCCTCCCGCCACACGCGGCCGTGCGGTGCATCTGAGAAATAAAATCTCTATGCGACCGAGTTTTGAGAATCGAGGGCGCGTCTGACCACGCCCCTACTCCTCCTCTCCCTCCCTCCCTCTCCCTCCTTCCCTCCCTCACCCTCCCTTCTCCTCCGCCGCGAGTCCAAATAACGCCCCGTGTTATTCCAACGGACCACACGCACAAAAATGTCCCGCCTCGGATGGAAAAAAATATAACGAATAAAAACCTTTCGTTTGGTGGATTGATAGGGAAGGGGGTGAGATTACACCAACATTGCGCAATAAGATTGATGGATTTATGGGTCTAATTTTATCGACGTGATACTCTCGATATCTGTCTCAATATCCCTGGGAAGTCCTTTTCTTTACTGTTTGTTTTGTAGTGCCACAAGGCTGTGCCGACTGTTGTAGAAAACCATCTAGCTTCGTGACCCTTTCACTGGACTAGATTTCGTGTAATGCGTCCTTCTCGAAAATGCAGTAAGTTCTATAAGTTTCAGGACGGCGAGCTAGTAGTCCATTTATAGCGAATTACATTCCTTGATTCCGAATATGTGCATTGGATCTAAAACACCGACATTACACGTTTTACTTATCGATGCGGCGTATATACCCATATACCTTAGGAACATTTCGTAATTTTTAAAAGCTGAAATTAATTTTTATTTTAATAGTGCTGTTAAAGTTATACACGATATTAAAAAATAAAAACGAAGAAAGATCTACTTCCGATTCTCTCATCTGTAATTTCAAATATAAACAATGCTAAGGAGATCGGTAGCACTATTTAAACTCTTCAAAGTCCAAATTTTTTTGCATGCACCAGATCGTATCGTTTTCAGCTGGCGTCCCTGCTAATTTTCTGTAGACTAAAGGCTCCATTTAATTACAGAGCCGTCGGCGAACTCTTTTATTCACAAGCAATTTCCTCCGGTTGGTTTTTTTTCCGTGTAACTCGGTGGTCAACACAGCTGCCCATTCAACAAGTTGTCATGGCAACCAGACGGTATTCTCTGAAAATGTTGGTAAAAACTTTTGCTATCGCCTCAGGAATCAAGCGCACATCCGGACCGAATACTTTACCGTCGGAAAATTCCGACGGATGCGCATTGGAAACAAAGCGGACTCTATCTCTGTGGAATTTATCTGCCTTCTTCTCACAATAAATATGGTGGATTTAGTTATCGTAATAATCTAATACCTGACCGATAGGATAAAAATTTCCGGTGAAGAAGGAAAAAAAGGTTTATTTATGCGCAATCTTTGATCAATTTTTCGAGCATTTCGGAATTTATTTACACAGACGGCCGAGTGATGATTTTTCCTTTAACATAATAACAGTTCATGTTGCATATTAGAATATTTTTCTTTTTTCCGGTTTGAAATTTCTATTTATACAAAGCGTGTATGAGGTATTTCTTGTAATGACGGCTACCCCACTTAGTTTTGTCGGCCAAATTTGTACCGAATAAGGGAAATATTTGGGTAAATATCCTTCTCAAAAAATTTGAAGTGATTTATAGCGTTAGAAAGATGTAATATTATATATGATTTCAAAATTATTTATTGTAATAATCCTTCGTGTTTACATTTACTGACGATCTAGTCGCCACGGAAATTTGATCGGTTAATTTTTAGAAAATACGACTGTTCACTTCTCAAGACCTAGAATTTATCACCCGTTCCAAAGTGGGAATTGTCAATCTCTTTATGACGGAAGTCCTCTAATTGTGAATATGAGATGGCGATAATGCACTGTTATCGATCGTGCCTGTTCGCTTCTCTCCTAATTGAAGGACAAGATAGAGCATCTGAGAGGAACTTCTGTTCGTATGTTTTACTTAAGACATTGAAGATTTTCAAACGCCCGTTTCGCCAAGGGCGTTATGCCCTTTCAATAAAATCAAGGAAATCCCTGATTAATCCGTGATTTTTTTGTCGTTGAGCTTTCACTAATTAGAGTTTCACTTTTATGAACAAATCGATCAACGCTTGCAATAAATTGTTCGCTTGATTAAAGACGTGATTTGAGAACTGATTTCACGTGATCGGATTCTCTTCCATAAATGGATAAACAGCTCATTCTTAAGTTCGTAATTAAACTGTCAAATACTTTATTGCTCAGAGACAGGAAAGCTACTTGGTTTAGAAGATAATTTTATCTCTCCCTCTCTCGATTTCATGGAAAAGATATTTTTTGTCATCGTGAATAATTTTAATTAGATTTATAACGGTCATGTATAAGTAGTAAATTTTGGTTTTTTAGCAACTAGAGCTTTGCTTGCGCTGCCGTCTTAAAATATAAAATTTCATGGAAATGATACAGCTTTTATAAAAAATGAACTTGACGGATTTCATTAGCTGTAACTTGTGAAGTTGTATATCTCTATTAAAGCGACTTTTTTATTATTTACTCTGTCACTTGCTGATGGTAATCACCGCAGTTATTTTATGGTCTCCTGTTACATTAAAGATGAATGATATAATGTTAGATTCATTTTATCGTTCGAATTCAATCCACTCAAGTTTCGCAAATTTATTCATGGGAAAGCAATATATCGACTTTAATAAAAACACCACAGCATTCGACATTTCGTTCTTAGCTGACCTATAAAGTAAATATTTCGATAGAATCGGTGCGCCGGCCTGTCAATACAGCCTTGCGTAACGATTCTCGAACTAGAACGAGTGAATCTAATACGGAGACATTCTTCAAACGCGTCTATTGAAGTGCAGACAGCGAGAGTTGTACTTCAAAGCGATGATTGTCCTCAAAGCGCACTTAAAGAAGAATATTTTTTAGAAACTCAATGCCAAAGATCGCATTCATTTTAACAAACGATAGCATCCTCAATCACGTAGCCGTCCACACGTCGAAATAGTTCTTTCATACGACGAGAAATCGGAAATTTTCGACATTTTCAGGCATACTTAACCCAAATCTCCATCTTTTGAATCTAGCTTCTCAGCAGAAGTAAAAGGGTAACCCGCAAAAGAGAGCTTGTTGGCTCGACTTCCAAACCTGGCTGTCGAAGGCTGGACGCATTAAACCGCAAGCCATTTAAAGTTTGCCATAGACGCGATCAAACAAAAGGGTGACTGTGGTCGTCCGAATGCGTCGTTTTCTAACTCATATCCTACAGAGAGCGGAATAAACCACTTGTTTTTTCGAAAGCTTCCCTTATGGGTGCAACATATCTGGACGCGGTGCCTTTTGAAGTGAAATAACTTCTGAATTCATCGAACGGCTGAAACTTGTCCAGGATAATTTTGTAGAAGGTCCAAAAAAAAAGGTATTGAAAATCTCTCTTTTTATCAATATATAAGGATTTTCAAGCACCAAAAAAATAAAATTCACAGAATCTGCACTTTATAACGGAAAATATTCACAGCATTTAAATATTAATTACTATAAGATACTTTTTTATTTGTGACGCGAGAGTCCTAAATTCAGTGTTAAATATTTAAGTCATTTGAAAGGGCAGCTCTCAAAAATTATATTTTTGAAAGATTGTAAAATAACGTCAAAATCATAATTAATAAGTTGGACAAATGCTCAGAAAGCGTCGGATTTTTTTACACATATTAAATTACTCAAGCATTAGAGCGGTAATCACATGAGGAGTTTCATAGCAAGAAAATGCTTTATTTAATACCACGATAAAATTATTTTAAATTTGTCGAAGGCTATAACCCGAAAATTTAATTGCTCTGGGCTCAATATATCGTTAGATACAACCTTCACTGACGGCCATGCCATTCGAAAATATGAGTACATAAATGTGAAAAATATGTAATATTTCGTAAGTTATTCATTCACGCAAACGTTGAATTCAGTTGTTGACAAAATATTTGTCAAACAGCATGCGCTGGGAGGAAAGTTATCAGGCCATTCCGTAATGAAACGATCACGGAAAAGTAAAACGAATTTATTTTTTTCCTTAAATTCTCAAATCGTAATAAAGACGAAACGTTAGATGCACATATGTCAAGATTTTTACGCTTCACGGCAGTAGATCCAATCTGTTCCCTGCTTTGCTCGAAGCACCTCTCAAAGAGAGGGGGGAGGGGGGAGGAACTGCCGCGGTAAGTGGCAGAGGCAATTAACTATTGAAGGAAACACCCACGAGTTCGAGAATTGCGGGGTTTGAGTGATTTTCAATTAATGCCAACGCTCTTTTGCAAAAGCGTTCACTTCTCGTCACCTTGACAACGGACGAGATAGTATCCTAGACTGATTTATTCATCTCGTAGACTGATTATAGTGTTTGTGGATTGGACTTTAAAAGACAATACAGTTATTCTATTTTACAAAAGGCTTAGTGACAAAATGCCTAATGCGACACAGGTGTAAATCCACTTCAAAGTTGGAAATTATTCTAGAAAATATCGGCTGGGAATTTCTATAATTCTCAACAAATAATTTACTTTTTTTTGCATTAATCCATTTGAAGCCTTAAAAAAAGATGGATTTACCCTGTTTCACCGTGCCGAACCTTATTTCAATTCTGAAGCCGCAGAAATACGAACATCATTTCCCTAAGGAATACTTGGGGAATGGTACGGTAGATTCTAAAACTACGTATTCAGTGGACCAACACAGAAGTGCCTCTGGCAACGGCGATCGTGTCTATCCGCAGTGGACAAGCTAAGCAGACAAATTATTTTTAAAATATTTTGTTTCCTATAATATATATAATCGGATTAAAGCGCGAAATGTTATTAATTTTTTCCAAGTGAGTCGTTATTGCGCAATGACTTAAATCCTATTTTTTTTACTAATCATCATTAGATTTGTACTATTCCAATGCTATGCTTGTTAGGGCAAATAACTAGTCATATGGCATATTAAACTTTTGGCGGAATGATTCATTACAATTCATACTGATCATTCTTTTCTTAACTAAAGAATAAAACCCTACGTTTGTGTGTGATTGACAAACGTTTAACGGAAGTCATCAAAGCGTTTTAAGGACCGTGGCTACAATAAATTTTCATGCCCAGGCGTCGAAGGGAAATACTGAATCAAGACAATCCGAGCATTTTACGTATTCCGAAGCCGGAAAGACGGAACGGCACCGTAACCACGGAGGAGATCTTCTTTTGCCACGAGGAAGCGTTCCGAAATAGTGTAGCCTATCTCGCCTTACGCTAAGAGGTTTTAAGTAGATGCTGCGAATCGGATCGCATTAACTTTAGGCCGAGCGTCCTACTTAACTTGATAAGGAGCCAAATGGGTTATTTACACCGTAGCGCTGGTCCAAAGTGAAAATTTCAATGGCTTTATGCTCCCGTTAGAGACAACGTGACACACATTCCCCAGAGTTTGAAAGTAAATAGAGGTATTTGCGCAAATACTGTGAGATACCATTCCGTTTTCTTTTTTTTCTGCTACTGTTCGCCACGTTCGTTCCTAAATTTTTGATTTTTTTTTAGCTTTTGCTTAACTATTTCGCATACCTATTGCCGTTTTTTGCCGTCACAAAGCATTATCGTATTTAAGGGAAGAGGAAGGGTTGACCTATTGGATAATACCAGTACGAAATACAATTCATAGCAGGATTTGCCATACAAATTACATCTGATTAATAATGACTGCGTAACTTCAGCACAAAAATCCTCTTAAAACACAATATAACACAGAAATTCCTCTAGCCAATAGAAGAAAATACAAGACATATACTAAATGATCGTATAATTGCAGCGATGGCGCAACAATTTAGAGCTTTGCCTTTCATCCTGATAAACAAGTGATGCTTACTTGGCCTTTAAAAAATGCGTGCAAATTTCGCGAAAAAAATCACTTAAAAATCTAACAATACACACGTCTCTTATAGAAAGTTAATATTTTAACCTAAAACTCGTACTGACACCGTTACAAAACTGAACCTTAGAAAATAAATAAATAAATAAAAACACTTCCACGGAATCCTTTTTTTTTCTTCCAACTCGATTTTATTTTTCTCTTAGAGAGTGAAACAAGCCCGAAAAACGATCACCTTGACGAGGGAACTGTGAGAGACACCGTCCAGAGCATCCAGACTCCACTCTTTGACTGTGCCTGATTCTGTCCCTGTCCGAGGGTATTAATAGGGCGGTAACGACCTTCAGGACGTGCGCCAAAAAGGACGGAACCATTTCGGCCCGTTTCGCGTGAGAAAAGGGGTTACACGCCGTCGGAAATGAGATAGAGAGGGAAGGAGAGAGAGAGAGGGAGGGGAGAGTGAGGACGTCCCGACGCCTCGAAGGGATGGGCGTCTGCAACCGAGAGACATTCGCGATTCGGTTGCACGCCGTCAACATCGTATTCCTCCACAACGTCGCGTTTTCTTTCCTCTCGATGGATATTACGGATAACATAGTCCCATGGTTTTTTAATCATATGAACGGGGAAAAAGGGTATTTCAGTACGTATTTCAATGACAATAATGTGCCGTTTTATGTCTATTTTAATTATTTTTTTATTTAAAACGTTTGTTTTTGTATGAGTTTTTATGCATTTTAGTATATAAATATTTATTTAAATATAGATATAAGTATATTTATAACGTATACTGTGGATGTGTAGATGTTATAAATCGTATAGTTCTCGAAAGAGACCGATACTTTGTGGAAGCCCACAGTTCATGGTTTTTCATGTGGCCAGTAGAGATACCGGAGATAAGTACAGTTTTAAGTTGTTCTTGATGTCCACAATAAAAATATTTAACGTTGAACTAGCTCGTATGTCTCATTTACCACACGTGATTCGCCCTACTATAAATAGATATTATTGTAATGTCTCCTCAGATGTAACCATAATTTAGAATCTGAACTTAACGCACACATTAATTATTCAATCAAGTAAGTAATAAAAATTCCGTGCGTTCAGGTGTTTTATTCGAATTTTTTGTTCGATAAATTAAGAGATCTAGCATTACTTCCGGCATTATTGCTATTATTCAAATTTTCTAAAACTAGATTTTTTTGTCTTCACTTCCAATTAAAATTACCATGATAAAAATTGTATAATTCATTATGAGATTAATAGAGATTCTGATGTCAACTTAAACAACATTAAGTGGTTTTTTGCCTAATTTATCATTAGCCATTAGAAATTCTCTTATCGAAACTCCTGACACAAAGAATTTTAAATTCAACATTTTGGATCAGTACATTTACGGAATGAAAAAATCACGTTTTATCGGCATCAACGAAAGCTATTTCATTCACTTCGCTAATTTAATTTTTACTCATTACTTCTAATCTCACTGTATCGATCTTTCCGTGAAACAATGAAACAAGTTGCGAAACGCCACCTTGCATTCCATTGCCATTCACCGTGACGTCAATGAGACAAAATCTCCTTTCCCAATCTCGAATCTTTATTCAATTTTCCACTTTACTGTAAATCCTTATTGATACTATGCGGAAGTGACAAAGGCAAAGTAAAAAGGAAATGTAAATTTAACCTTGTAATAAATTTTTCCTTCGGTGAAATGACGAGGGAATATTCGTGTCCGAGATGAGGATATGTATTCTTTCCTCGGAAGACCCTTTCATTTCCGCTGACGGAAGGTAAATTGCTAGCACTTATCTTGACAACGCATCCCCCAACTTGTCTTAAGGCGTTACTGGGGCATGGAGATCCGCTAACAAGTTAATTGGAATTCCCTCACTTGAAGACCCCACGAATAGCTTATTTGACGGCACGCACATTTGATCCTCTGCAACTCGAATCTCAAGCGAAGACATGGATTCGAGTTATAGAACTCCGTGAATATTTGGGAGTATTAGCGGGAAAAGTGAGTCATGCGTGCACGTGCATACACTCGAAGCTCAAAAGCTAGGCCGGCAGAGGCGTGGAAAATACGACCATCGACGTTCTGATGAGTACGCGGTCCGTGATATTTAATACGGATAATTTCGTGTATTTTAATTGAAATGCAATAATAAAGCATTTCCCGATCAAGATTTAACGCTAAAAATGTAAAAATTTTATTTTCATTTGAAAAATCACGAGCTAACGAGTAATTTTCTACGTGAACTCTCATCCGGCCCGCCGAGGCGCTCGTGACTTCAAAAAACACATCTATAAATGTGGTCCGCCATGCAGAAATGATTTACATCCCTGCGCTAGAGCCTTAGGATGAGCAAAAACTGCTCCAGGATAGGGAAATTGTAATTTCAAAACATCGATTTTATGAATACGATTATTAGCGTGAAATAAGTCTTCTTGGAGTAGGTGAAAAGTCGAAAAATAAGGGGCGAAAGCTAAAGATTTCACGTTGTATTGAGGCAATAAAAAAATAACTGGCAGTTTGAGTTATATAATTCGTAAATTGCGTGTATTCTTATCATCAGTTTTTCCCTTCATAGAATCCGTTTCTTGATTAAACTTCTCATCGAATAAATAAAAATAGGAGGGCACTCTATCTCCATCCTCCAAAGGGTTTTTTTCCACGTATTCTTCATCTGCTTTCTCTTCAGACGAAACGGCGCCCATACAACATCGAAAGAGGGCCGCATTGACGCCAAGAGCTATCAGTTTTAATTTTTTTCTAACCTCTCAAGATATCTTCACCAGCTCGAGGAGAGAAAAAAAACCGCACGATAATTTTTTTAAGAGGTGTCCGCGAAAAAAAATATATCGCCCGTCTCTGTATACACCACGAGATTGAGAAAACCTTTTTAAAAAAAATCACGAGGCTTTCGAAAATTCTCGGTAGAGGCCTTAACCATATCGTCCTACCCTCTTTTTTCGGAGGAAGTATCTTTGGACTAATATTAGCGTGAAGGGCTTCCCGCATTTTGACGTCAAAGACACCGAAACTAGAGCCAAGGGTGACGCAGACGCTCTGACGAGGGGAATAAACTTGGAAATTTTCTCGAGAGTGCCCACTCCACATTTATTCGCGTAATTATTTATTTCTCCCTCTCTTTTTGCTTGACGAATTAAGTACACGGAAGAAAATCTTTATTTTTTTTTCCCGAGAATTTAACACTGCGCGTCACGAAACCCTTTGTTTTATCGCGGCAACTGTCACCTCGGTATCTTACCATTTATCCGTACTTTTCACGCAAAACATGTTGCGGTCGATAAGAAAAGATGTTATTTTTATAATTACTCGTTATTAGGATATAAAAAATCACTGCCGTTTTTGTGTTTTCAAGTAGGAATACTAGATGGACAAGATGGAAGTATAATCTTCATTTATTTATGCAAATATACTTTATAGCTATATTTAATATTCTGAAAGAAAACTTTACTATCGAAGGGGTATATAGCCAATATTTTTGCGGGTTAAGATGTTTTACTCGTAAAAAGTCAACGCGAAAATTTATTTCAGAAAAACCTAACTGCTGAATCTTAACACAATGTAAGTAATTTTTTTTAAATATGAAAACAAACCAGAAAAATGTTTTTCTTCGTTTAAACGCCAAACAGACTTCCGAATGACACGGAATGGTTTGTTAAAAGTAATAGTTTCATTCCAGCATCTTTATTGTCGATCCTCCTTTGGTAGATGCTCGGTGGGGCCCTGCCAGCCGTGTTCTAAGAGCCGCACTTGAGCTGTGGATTGTTTGAGTTTTATCGCGTGATATTTATGGTTGCTAGCCTATCGCGCAACCATCTTTTGCAGTGGGAACCGCGTTACATCACACGCACACATAAAGGGAGGAGGGAAAACCCTGCTCTCAGCGACAAGCACCAAGGGAACACACTGCTTAACGTCCCTCTCCAAGTGCCGTTCATGCGCGTCCACCTCGAAAGACACGGGGCGGGGCAAACCCGGTTTGAAAAAAAACCGCCAGGATTCGAACTCAGGCCCTCAGGCCATTCCGCCACCGCTCAATTTGACCTCATTTGAAGTACACGAAAATATAATTCGGATAATTTGAGGTGGATATTCCGAAAATCGCTAATATTAAGCTACGATAAACAATGTTGAGAAATCCATTGTAAAATGCCTAATGGCGGCTGTTTTTGGATTTTTTTAAAGTAAATAAATAAAAGCCTGTACAGAAGTGAGAGAAACGTTTGAAAAGAAAAACCTTTACGTAACATGAAAAATTGAAAATCTTTCGTTAGATTCCCCGATCGAGATATTCTACAGACGTTGAGCAAGTGACGCGTTATTTGGCGTAAAGTACACGTCCAGCACTTGAACCGAGTCTTTCCCTTCTCTCTCTCCCTTTTTTTACGGAGATCGAATATGATCGATGTTAAGAAGTGCTTCATTCCTGCATCTAGTCGCAAAAAAAAAGCCGACTTGGAACTCTCTCTCTCTCGACGGGTCGTAAAAAAATAACCCTTTATTTTTAGCTAACGAACCAAAACTCGAGAGACAAAATGAAGTAAAAACCAGACGCTAATGGAATCCTTGCGTTGAAATTCTGCCACAGGCTCCTATGCACGCGATGGTGGAGGAAACGTGACAAATTACGATCTCTCATTCTCGGGGAAAAAATAAGTTCTGGAGCCTCCGCGAAATTATTCGCACTTCCTCTTCGAAACGACGTCTTAAGTGATAACGACGGCAAAAGAATACGTGAATTGCTTCGGAAAACCCAATGCAGAGAGACAAAGAGGGGGGACAAACAACTTCTGCGGAGAATTTTTAGGAAATTATTTAACGACCCGCGAAATTAAGTGTCGTAAACCTTTTTTTGTCTTTCAAAAATTGACTGCACATTGGTTAATAGATTTTTTTTTCAACGTCGTCTTCTCAAATTTCGAAACAAAATTTTTCGTGTAATATGAGTTTCTTTTTCGGCACAAAAGGAGGAAAGATTTTGGAAGTAAAACTCTTTGTTTCTCTAAGGTTGCCAAACTTTTTATCGAGATTCTTTCGTATTAACTAAAAATTAACAACAAATTACGGTAAATCAACTCCTAAGCTAACTCCAGAGCTAATTTTGTTAAAGGAGAAGTTATCCCTAATGCTGGCTATAAATACTCGACTACCGAATACTTCAATTAGTTAAGATCCGGAGCAATCTAATAAAATAATTCGACGATGAGATCGACATCTGGTGGAATTCGATAATTGGTGAATGGCTGTAATTTGAAATAAAACTAATTACTCCTCGACGGAGAAATTTTCTTTATAAAATTTGATTTTTTTCACAATTTTCTCCAAAATAAAAAAATAGGAAGTATATACTAAAGCGACGCTTAGATATCTTACAGTTGAATTCTCCCACCGAAGTTTAAGTTCATAGCTAACATCTTTTCACTAATAATATGCTGGCTGAACGGACGGATAGGCCTACAGCACACAATACTAATTTGTACCACATCACTCTTACCTGATTAAATAAACTTTTCTCGGAAAAAACAGCGCTGCGATCACATTACGGCAGTTAAGATCACGTTGAGGTTCGATTAGTATTTACTCCGTCGATAATTGTTGCTGGCACTCTTCGTATACGCGTCTTTAGAATTCTAGCGAAGTATAACCATCACCATTCACACGTAATATTTGTTCGCGTCCGTGTGTAAATTCGGAATGTTTTAACCGTCGATTCCTCTTCTAATTAACGATTCTTTTTCCGTCCTTGTCTGCGAAAATTTGCGAGGTTGATGCGGGAGACGATGAGTCCGAATGGCAAATTAAGATTTCTCCTGAGCTCGCGCATTAACCTGGCCGCCGTTCAAACCATTCTCGTATTTTCTTATGCGTCAGAGAAGACGGAGCGTAATTTTGCTGGAGAGAGTGCGGGAAAAACAACTCCGATTGCAGACAAAAATAGGCGGGGGTAAAGATAGAAATGCGTGCCTTTTACAAACCGTTCTTCCTTAAGAATTTTGATGAACATATTGCGGAACTCAGGTTGTAACGAACGCTCACAGAACGAGACAATAGATGCAACGAGAAAGTTAAAAACGAAAATTTGGCTTAGAAATGATTCAGTACAACGTTCCGAATATATTACGTCCTATCTAAAGGTTATAACGGGTAAACAAATACTCTTAAGTACCTATTGGGAGCTCTCGTTATAGTCGAGTTCAGGTGTACTTTCGTTGAAAAAAATCACAAAAGACAAAAATAAGATTTAAATAAAAATAACAAAACATGAATGATCACACTCACTTAAGACCTGGAATCCAATTGATGACCAAAATATCTTCAATGGCAGAATAACTATCAGGATAAGCCATGCGAGCGTTTCATCTACAAATCCGCCATATCCAGATTCGAGTCGTAGACAGTTGATTCTAGAAAAGAAAATAATTCAGTAATTCATATTGTTCTTCCGTTTGAGAATTAACAAAATGTTTGTGAGACATTTAATAGTTAGATTTGAGATTTGAGTGAATATTCAAGTAAGTTGAAACAAAAGAATTGTAGCGGGTAATGCATGTTATTTTGTGAGGGAAAAAATTCGTCAATTAACTGCATATGTTTTATTTATGTCAACTTTTTTATATTTACAACGGGAGATGAAATTTTATTTCGAGCTGTGCATATAAAACGAAGTTTCTCTAAAAGAATTTACGGATAACATTGCATAAAATTAAATAAATGTAAATTTAAAAGGGTATAGTTTTATCTCTATTTCGGGTTTTTCTTGGAGGAATCGGAGATAAAAACCCACCGTTGGACTTTCTTTAAATTTTCTTCGATCAAAACCACGCTCTCGGTTTTAAACCACACATACAATGAGAAGTGTACTCTATCGCAAGGTCAAGAACACTTCAATCAGAATGATTAAGTCCTTGCTCCCCATTATCGAAACGTCTTATCGATGAATACAAGCTAATTGGTCGCTATGACGATACAAAAAGTCTTTGATCGTCGCTTCCTTCAACTAGAAAAGGAAATGATTCCAATGGTTTATAGCGGAACAAATTTTGGATTGATATGCGTTTATTGAACAGTCGTCCGTTGCTCGTATGCTAAGCAATATTAATTCACATGCACGATGGATATAAAAGGCAAATTTTCACTATTTTTGGATTGAGAAAATTATATTACTGCTCCGACACGCTGGAGGTTTATCTCAAGAGGTCGAGAGAATATTTTGTTATGCAATATAGAATTCACTCGGATGACCGCTTCGGACATTTTTATAAGCTTAGCATACCAAAAACTCCGGATACTAAATTTTTTTAATAGAATCGCGATGAAGTATTTCTTTAAAAAAAGGACTATTATCTTACGAGACTTTACGAGCGGTGAATCCTTCCAATGAAATTGAAAAACATAAAACTGATATGATACATTTTTCACGCTCCAGTCAAATTATTTTTATCGAGATATAAGCAGAAATTTGCAACTTTAACTTTAGACCCGTCCATATAGGACAGAAAGTTACAAAGGCTCGTTTTTCCCTAGAACGATAGCTGAGCAGAACAGAAGTTACGATCAAAAATCAGCCGACGTAGGGTGATATATATCCTTATTATTAAGCGCTTTCCCTTGGTGCTATTGCACCCCCTGCCACACACCATTTCGGTGGCTTGCAGGGTGAACTGTAGATGTATTCATCGGTTAAGGAATGTAGAAAAATAGTTAACTGATTGATTTATTGTAATTATTATTAATCATTCTATTTTGATTTGTCATTTTCTCAACTCATATATTTATCCAAGCGTGCAAACGTGACGATTTCGATGGTACCAACAAAATTTTCAAATATTCCTTCATAATAAGATTTATCCATCGTTTGAATTTATAATTAAGAGCACTATATGGCTCTACTCTCAAAAAAATATGCAACAAGCGTCGTAAATAGAAACATGAGAACACGCAATTCACACGCCAGTCCTACGAGGACAAGATCCAGATCGGAGCGAGAAAATTGAAAAAAAAACAGAAACCGTAGGTGAAGAAAAAAACAGAAAGATAATAAGAAACAGCGAGGGAGAAAAAGAAACCGAACGAGACAAAGAGAAGGAAGGATTGAGGGTTGGGGTCGGAGAGGGATAAGAGGGAGTAAGGAGCACGGTGGTTGTTGGTCGCGAAGGCGTTAAGTCGTTCACCTCAGGACAAGGACAGATCCATGTGAGCACGTACCCGGGCGCCTTATGGTCGCGGGGGAGGAGAAAGGGTGGGGGGAGAGGGGGGAAGAGCCTCCTCCACCATGGGAATCTCTATTCAGAATACGCCCACCGACTCGCAGCGAGGGAGTCTTCGAAGGAAGGGACGTTTCTAAGGATTAAATCCTACCCCACCCCGACAATCCCTTCCTAGAAGTGAATCGGAGTTAGGTGGAGTTTGTTTTCTGCGCCAACGCAGCGTCTCCTTCATCCTTCCCATCCTCTCTCTCCCTTTCCCGTCATCCTTAGCGGCGTGTCCCTTCCACACCTCCTCCGCTTCCTCCCTCCTTTTCTCTCTCCCACCTGATGTCGGAAGGTTGCGGGTATCTCACTCCTATCTCCCGGGTCCCTGCGTCTCCTTGTAATCTTCTCCTTCTAGCCTCTCTCTCGCCTGCTTTGGCACTCGGGGAAAACACTCGGTCAGGCGCCAACGCTAGAGCCTGGGATGTTTTCTTTTATGAAAGATCCGTCTCTCCCAGTCAGGGCTCACGGCTAAAGTCGACAAGTGTCGTTTCCGACTTTACATTACACGCTTTTTCCCTCTTCTTTCTTCTAGGAGGACTAAAAAAAATGTCCTTTTTTCCCCTCCTGTCTCTCCTAGGATCTCCTAAAAGGTTTTTTTTACTCCTAGATTTTTTTGTGAGTGTGTCTGTTTTAAGTGGTGATTTTTTTCGAAGATGTCAGCTGGGACTGCTCTCGTGTCCAAAGAGAATGAGGAATGGGATAATTTGTGAACATTTCTTTTTCAATGAATAAAACATGGACAGCATTGTCTTTAGATGTGACATTTCCTCTTCATAAGCTAAAAATAATCTGTTGTAAATCATTTCCTGTATTATCGACTTGGATATTCCGTATGTGGTTTATGTTCCATTCAACACGCTATTGGTCGGTTTGGTCAAATATCTAAGTTAAATGAAGAACGTTTAAATAATCACCGTTCTTCGCCATGAAAACGCTAATTTTTGGAATTCGCTCTTGTGTAAAGCCCTTAAAAATTGAATCTAATCGATAATAAATAAATTAACTTCTCATTTAGGGAAAAACATTTGAAAGTATTTTCTTAAACCATTCACTTACAAGATGTACCGAGCAACGGACCTTTTTCTACCAGCAATGTAAGTGATAAAGCAAATAAATGAGTAATAAAAGAGAATGCATGACATTAATGTTGAAATAATTTCCTGGCAATTTAATTTAAGGATAAGTACTTAAATATAGAAAAATTAAGAGAAGTATTTATCTCGGGTATCTCGCACCTGGTTTTTCACAACCTTCTTGTGGGTAGTGACGATACCTGAAATAAGCACTTTTCAATTTTTTTTGTATTACTGTAGTTATTCTTAAATTTGCTTTCAGCCATGAGAAGACCTGATAATTCTCTAGCAAATACTGATAATCTACGCAAAAGAATCTTGAAACACAGTTGATGTAATTGCTCATAAGCACAGCAGTGCCATGTTTTAAACATAACCTTAATGTAAATACTACAAATATAAATAAATATGCGTAAAACACCCGGGAGTAAAGAAAAAACATTACATTCCGCAAACGTTTCCCACGGCTCTCAAATGAAACGAATCGTCTCCGAATAAATTACGTGCAGTTTCCACTTAAATCTGATATCATTTCATATTCCGAACTACGCCCCTCCGCTCGGTTCTGCACCGGAGTCGTAACGTGAGACGACCATTATTTTTTTCACCACTTTGGCCTCGGGCCAATCCTGAGAGGTCGTGGGAGGACGAAGGAATGAGTATAAAACGATCGAGAAAAATATCCCGAGCAAGACGCAAACCCAGGACTTCCAAAGAGAGAGAGAGAGCGAGAGGGGAACGGCAGGAAACCTTCCGACGTCTCCGGAGATCTTTTCAAGCCGAGTATTTCTCGTCTCTTCTGCAACGAGAGGGTGTAGCAGATGCTGTCGGTTTTTTTTCCCGTTTACCGGGGGTTTTACGTCCGCCATTATGTCGGATTAAAAGGGTCGAGCCGGACAAGGGCTCTGCAGGTGGCGATTGTACCGAGGGAGAGAGAAAGAGAGAGAATTAATCACGGGGCAGCCGTTTCTTTATTGAATCCGGAAAAAAAGGAGAGAGGGGGGGAGGGAGAGAGAATGAGACAAGAGAGACCAGGAGGGTGTCACGCCTGACTACCACGCACGGAAGAACGAGAGGCGTTTGAAAAGCACGCGTTGCGGCCGAGTTTAATCAATTATTCGACTTCATAGACGACGAAAACGAGGATTGTCGCCGAAGAGTAGGATTCTCGAGGATTTTTTTTTTTGCGTATTCGAAGATTAATCCTGTCCAATTATCGCGGATTACTGTATACCGCAAGGAATTTCGATTTTAAAATTCATGTGTCATTCAGAAGCACTCCGAGACGCGTTGTCTAAGATGAACGGAAGTTTCAAGGACTATTTTGTTATTTCAGCTGACGGAGAAAATTCATACGAAAAATTCCCCGGAAAATAGTGCATTAGGGAATAAATTGCTATTTAAATCACCCATGCTGTACCTTTTATTACAAATTACAAAAAGCGCTTTTAAATGTGCCGTGGCAAAAAATTGTAATTATATTCGATTGAAAGGCGCTTTAAAGCAGTGAGCAAGACAGCCACATAAATATGTAAATAATACCAAGATAGTTTTGCAGTACGTAACGAATATATCAAGTATATTTTTAGCGTGCTGATAAATTCATACGAAATTGAGATGATGATTCATCGCACCCAAAAGAAATGTTACCTTAAATCATACCTAGTAAGAAATTATCATAATGTGATAATTTCAGTTAAATTAGCCACAATCCCTTCCTAAATAAATCTCATAACAAGCTGAAACTAAGAGTATCATCATCATCTAATTCGTAGCAACAGTACCAAATGCTGAAGGATTTGGAAAATTGATTCAAGTAATTTTTCTGAACTCATCAGGCACAAGCTCCTTTCAATTAAAATTAATAAGGCAGTACCAGAAGACGCCATACGAAACCGAGCGTATAACTCGATTCATCAATTTCCGCAAAGTCGACAGTCTGGCGGGACAGTTTGCGATCCAGACTTTCCGTCTATATACGGGAGACTTAGAATATTCCTTCCCGACCTTCATTTTTTAGGTTTATTTCCCCGGCGAGTGACGACGAAAAAAAAAGAATAATGGCTCTTTTAGAGGTCAATCATCTCGGTCGCTAAGGTCGTCGGTCATGTCGTCTCTTGCTCTATCTTGCAATTGAGGAGTTGTCTCGATTTTTTTAAACCCAGTACATACCAGTCGAGTAGAATATGGGGTATTTTTTTAAAACAGCTTCGTCATTAAAATTTAAACTGCGTTTCCTTTGAAGGTGCCTTTGGTTTTTAGACAGATTTTGAAAACAATACGCTATTCTTAAAATGAAGATTAATGGGTACGTTGGTTTCTAAAGATCCGTGCCCAAGTAGTGATGAAGCATTTTAAAAATGATTTAATCCTCAAATAAATAATATATTGGAGTCTCAGTTCTATACACAGACACAAAACATACACCTCATATATGTAGCTTTGGAAGCTAGTGTACAGGTGAGTGTCAAAGGATACTAAGCACCAATATTAACGAATTGACCTAGGAATAGATCGTGTTCTAGATGATAAAAAGAGAGTAGCAACCAAGAAAGTAGATGGTTAGTTCGTCCATTTAATGCTAAAAAATCTTCATATTTGAACGTAAAACGATAAAATATTGCCATTTATGTTGACATGGTTCAATGTTTTCATCACAAGAAGTTTTTATGTCATTAATTTGTGTCTTTTTCTTAGTTCGTCTTGTTGTACGTCTCCTTCTCTGTCCTTGTCTGTTTTGTTCCATCAATTACGTTAAGTTTTTACAGATTATTAGTAGATTATTTTTGTCGAGGTTATTTCTTGGAAAACAGCTAATTATCGTAAAATCGAAGGAAATATCACTTTTCATTTATATTATTCGACTTATTTTGGGGTACACGAAATAATTCCATCAACGACTCATTTACCGTAAGCGCGCGTGGTCGACGACCTTGGTGCGGAAACCTTAATTACCTGCAGCTGTGAGTCATTTCAGAGGGCGCGTCAGACAATTTTCACTATCCGTAACGCCATTCGAAACGGCTTCTAGGAGGTGGAGGGGCATTTAACGATACACCGACATTCTAACGAAACGTTTTCGACAAATCACCGACTTGCACGCTTTCCTTCCTCCGTCGGAATCCTTCAGATATTTCAAAATAGAAGGAAGGAAAAAAACATCCATCCCCGTCAGCCGTTTGAATTCTCCGGGAATGCATCAGCTGGCGTCACCTTCTTCACCCCTCCGCAAACTTCACAGACCACGATCTTAGCAACAGGAGGAAAAGATACACGGGTCGACCCAACTTCATCCTCGATTATCGAACCCGGGATCCCACGGTCGTGACACAGTCACCCCGACGCGGGACAACAAGACGCCGGCTAGGCGCGAGCGCTCTCCCACCTCGTCCCGCTCCTAACCCCCTCTTCCCCCACCCCTCTCCACTCATCTCTCTCTCCATCTCGATCGCGTGCTTTTTTTCCCTCTCTCTTTCTCTCTCTATGCAAGACCCATTACCGTCTATACTTATAAATAATTTATCTAACCAAAGAGCTGTTTTTTAAAAATTTATCGGGGATGACCCTGAAACCTCATCTATGTATGTACTTGAGTTTTCCGCTCAAGTAGTATCGATAAGTTGCATTAAAAAAATAGAAATGCCGTTGAGAAACTGAGAAGACGGAAATGAATAAAGCGGACTGAGATGATTCGTTTCCTACCAGGTCACGATCTAACAAAGAAACGCATTTTTTTACGATTTTAAATTGGTTGGTTTGATTTTGAAGTGTGCGTGGATTTTTATCTTTCCATAAATTGCAACTTAAGCGATTAAAGGGCAGGGAAAAAAGAAGTTATTTCCAAAGAAGTGTTCATTTGTTTCGGAGAAAGCGGCAGAATACGTATCGCTACCGATTAAAAACTCCGTAGTTACAAAATAATAAATTGCATACGAATGTGGATCCGATGTTTTATTCTCGTGACTCACTTTTAAAATGTGACTTCTGGAAAATAAAATAAAATAAATATAAAATAAAATCATGGCATTCTTACGTTTTATGTTGTCTTTCCTTTATCGAATTTCTTAAACGTAAAATTATATTTACTGCCTGTCTTTAGAATCGCGGCGTGAAAACCATCGGCCACTTAATTTCCCCATAGAAAGTGTTATATATTTAAAATATACGTCTTGATTTATTTCTATTCCTTTTCTTCCTCGAGTTTTTGCGCATAGTATCCAATAAAATCGAATTTTTATATCACGCAGGCCTGTTGCGCGCATATACATAAAGTTGAACTCCATCTCAAACACTAGGTTATGATGGAAAATGTGGAAACAGGTGGAAAAAATCTGCTATGGCCACATTTCCCATCATTCCAGCTTATGCCTGTCGCATAAGGATCTTAGGATCATTCATTCCATCAATTTATAACTAGGTTATGAATTAGAAATTCTCGGGATTGGTGGAACTTTTTTAGGTCAGAGCATTTCAGTATAAATTTGTCTAGCGGTTGAGTCGATACTTACTGTCTCTCGCCAATAAAAAAAATAGATTTTATATATCATGATGCGAGAATATAAAAAGAATATCTTTTCGAAAATTTGACATATTTCAAACACTCGATTTCATTAGATAAACGCTCTGCATTAGGTGTCCTCATTTGAAATGGACCCACATTACCTTGTCCTATCACCAACACGACGGACCAAGACTGTTTGTCAGCAATGATATATACGTACATAGTGTTGTGAAATTCTATTATACTACTATATGTGTCCCTCTTTAAATGAGAACCACATCTCTTTACATGAAAACAGGCAAATCCAAGGCGTTTTTTTTCTTATATAGAACCAATGACTGAGATTTTGCCTCCTACTTCCAATAAAAAAACTTATGATATCATTAAATTACGATGCAGAAAGTCTATTCCTTAATCTATTGATTTACGCAATACACATTATTTTCGTAGGTAATTCCTGACACGAATTCGTTCTCTGTATGTTTTCTGTTCAGTAGAGAGACACCGATTTTAGCACTCGCGCAGTTGATGGAAATAGGTTAAGGTTTTCGTCGCTTGCGTACTAGAGGTCGCATAGACAACGCAGTCCGATCGATAAACGATTTATGTGCCCGAGTTTATTGGTCAATAAGTCTGCGATTGGGGAAAGTCGTCTGAGAAAACACAATGGTCAATGCAGTGAACTCAGTAACCTGAAGAAAAAGAAGAAACTGCACGGTGTTCCGCTTAACTTCCTGGTATTCTAATATGAATAAGAACTAGCGACAAATAACACGCACACACTACAGATTTAATTAATTCACGATTTGCGATTTCGATGATTAGAACCATTAACACCACGTAGTCGCCCTAGCTGAAAAGTGAAAATCCGCGAAAATGCAAGAGAAATTTCCACCAAAGTTTAATGTCCTACTATACGTTCCCAAATTATCCTATAGGTAACGAATTCCTAAAGTTTTACCAAGATGTATGGATATGTTTGGGGATGCACGGAGAAATGCGGGTACATCTGGGAAAAGGTAACACCCTATTCCTCAACTGTTCTTATCTTCGATTTCCCTTGGGTCCTTATGAGAAATACAGGTGCGTTGCGTCCGAAGGAAATGGTTGGAGAATAGCGAGTTACGACTAAAAATTACGAAAGACGTTCCCAAACGAAATTCACTTTCGCCCTGCCCCGCTCTTTAGACCGGCGCGAGAATAAGAAGAAGAAAAATCTTCCTTGCCATCTTCTCTATCCGTGAGACGCAACCGAGAGACGGGAAATGAACCCCGCTCTACTGGACCAGTGGGTCAGTACACGTGCCGCTCCTCTCCTTCGCAAAAAATACCTTCCATTCAAGGCGGACGCCTCGGAGAGATAGAGAAACCGTTACGCGGCAAATCAAAGAAAACTTCGCTGGCGGGATTCGCACCCGTCCTAAAGCATACATACATTTATGTATGTATGATTGTATAAATTTATTTATATTTAATATATGTATTTCTTATTGCTGTATTAACATTGTCACTACAGCTCGATTACACTGTATATTTTTATTATAATAATAATATCACAGGCAAGTTCAGTTCACTGTTCAACTTACACACTCAGTTTTGAAAAGTCTATTACATCATACTGTCGAAGAATAGGAAATATTTGTTATTTTAAAACGTATTTGTAAATGAAAATTCCAGACACGGAAGTTTAGCTGTAAAGATATACAATAGCGGAAGTCTCGGAATAGAAAAACGTTTCAATAGGACGAATCGAAGAATGAAGAAACCGTCGCTGCAAATGGGATGGTAAATAAATATACGAACGGCCCAGCCTCTTACAAAGACTCCGATTTTGTTTCGAAAACATAGGAAACGTTTGGGTAAAAAGTCTGAAAGCGCAGGAAAAAAACAGGAAGGAATAATTTCTGACAAAACACGCAAATAAGAATGGCCTCGTGTGGGTATACGTAGAAGATAAATGCTACGAGTCTTCGTGCGAACGAGGACCAAACGCGTGCGCTTTTTTCGTGCCGAATAAAAGCGAGCGGCTTCGCGTTTCTCTCTCTCTCTCCTCCCAGATCTGCAACTGCCGTTTCTGTTTAGTCGTATATGGAGATGTGGGACAGACCTCGGAGGCATTGGCCGAGTTGGTCGGTTGGTCACGCCTTCTCGCCCAAACCAGACACCGGCGTTGAATGAGAAGTCTTGTGAGGAGGCAGGGAGAATCCTTTGGGACGATTCGTCAAGCCACGTTTACTTTTTTCGATACATTCTTAGAGAACAAATACTTAAAATCGAAAGAAACCTCGCCTTACGCTTTTCACTCAACTCCAATGTGTTGGAGTTAATCTCCACGACTTCCATGGCTGTCATTACCGCGTGCCAAGTACCCCCAATTATTGCTTCCTTTACTGCGCCTCTTACACTCGTAATACTTAAACGTAAGTAAGGTCGTATGTAGTTAAAGCTCTTTAAAAAAAAGGGCGATCCTTCTAGTTTTCTCACGGTCACCTCCTTCTAATCACACCTCGGGCGTGGATAT
Source organism: Uropetala carovei (assembly GCA_036926305.1). Classification (NCBI taxonomy): domain Eukaryota; kingdom Metazoa; phylum Arthropoda; class Insecta; order Odonata; family Petaluridae; genus Uropetala; species Uropetala carovei. Next base: position 2,338,300 of record JAXCHB010000210.1, read on the forward strand.
GGAAAGAAAACAATAGAGCGAGGATATAACTCAGAATCCTCGAGTGTCTAGTTAATGGAATGGAATCCGGATGGAACTCCTTACTTACGACACGATTGCGCAGGAATCTGTGGTGTTTTATGGGCAAATTTCAATCATCTGCAATTTCCAGCCATTTTTCCTCTGCATTTAGCATTTGTGGGTGTCATCGCTTCTCTATTGCATGCGGTTTCGCAGTAACTTCCATCCGCATATTTAAATTCACACGTCACTATCCCACTATAGTTAAGACAATCTTTTCCAATTCAATTTAGCTTCGATATCTTTTCAAAACACGGAATAAATGTATTAATTTTAAGATATAAATATCATGAATTGATAATTCCATCATCTTAATTCCTCAAGCCATTATCTGTCGTAAACATTTTCGTCGTTTCATAGTTTGAAATAGCAGAATCAATTTTTGGTTCGTGATTAATGCAAAATTTAAGTGTACATCAGGAATATTTAATTTAAATTCTTGTAATATTAAAACAAACCCGTCAAAAAATTAAATAAGTTTTTTAAAAGCAAAACCGGTCACCTTTAGTACAAAAAAGTTAATAATATTAATAATTGTTCCCCACTTAAATTATGTATTAACGAGCTAAGCTGTATGATTATATAACGTCTTTTAAAATAATTTCTTCAGCCAATTAGTCCGTTAGAAAATTAGCTGGGATGAATTAGTTTTTGCTGTCCTTCAGACTGTGCTGCAACGAACACAACAAATGAGCAATGTTATCTAATAAGTTATAAATAATTCCGATTATAAGAATCAGTTTACTGCTTGGTAATCTGGCGACGAGAACGTGACCTTGGTAATGAAATTTTATGAATGAATTAGTACATCTTCTCCATACTCAAAGCAAAAATTACAGCATGAAAGGCTGGGGTCAATTACGATAACCAACCATGGTACAGAGGCCATTGAGTGAAACGAGACATGCAGAACTTTGGAATTTATTCGTCGCTGAACATAATTTCATAATAGGTAAGGAATTGAAAAGTCGCGTAAAATGTTTTACTGTGCAAAACTCGCGCTTTCAAACTGTTTGGTTGGTTCGAATCGAGTTTTTCCTGTGTCGAAACGAAAATGTCGTTTTTGGTGAGATTAAGAAACTTTCTTCGTTTTAGAACGCCTTCGTTTAGAACGTGCTTCGAATCTTTTATAAGCCTTATGATATTTTCTCTGCAATGGATATCGAATTTCTCACGAGGAAAAATTGGCTTTTTCAAAAACTTAAACTACGACAAATTGGTCGCATTTTCATTCCTAACACTTTCTTCAGCTCTAGTATCTCTTTTTCTCTTCCGCATAAAGGAAATAAGTCGAAATATCTTATTTTTCCGTTCCTCTTGACTTTTAAATAATCTTCCAACTCGGGTTCAATCCCGTGACGGCGGTAAATCACGGAAAGAAAGGGAGAAAACCTCATCTGACCTCGGGAGGAAAAAAATCTTCCACAAGACGCATTTTCGGTGAAAAGGCTCCCCCCCCCTCCCCACTCTCCACGGATGACTTTCTCTTTTTCCCTTTTCCATTCATAAATCCATAAAGCTTGTCAAAGGCGCGTGCCCACGGAATCCGGAGCCTTTTCCTTTTTTGGGGAAATCTTCGGAATGGGGGGGGGAGGAAAATATCTCCGCCGACCGACCGCTTTCGCTACGACGATTTAATTACAACGAGCCTTCTCTTCTTAAACCGATCGCTCAATCATCCTTCTCCTCGCCAACAAACCCTCTTGTCTGCGGATCGCGGGATACGAACGAATGAAGATGTCCCTGGAATGAGCGGACGGATTGAGAAGACTGCTACCCTTCTCCGCCTCTCCTCCCTCCCCCCCCCCCCTTCTATCCCTCGCATGACTCCTCGTCTGATCCCTCGTCTGTCCTTCGGAAGTACTTCGCGACCTCACATATCACTCATTTTAGCCCACGTGCCATAAGAATCGGGTTTCACGGAGAGAGGGGAGAGAGTTTATAATGAGTGGAGACGTTGTTGGAATGTTATTACGGAATGAAACACGTTCACAGTACCATTCGCACGTGGTTCCCAAGGGCACCGAGTCCTCCCTCTCGTACACGTTTTTCGTTCTTTTTCTTTAGGTTCTAAGATGGAGATGTTAGATCAAACCGCGTTCCGTTGTAAGTACTTGCATCACCCTAATGACTCATGGTTTGAAAGCGATACCACCGAAACACTTTGGTTTTATGACGAAATAATAAAAACGTTACCAAAAATAATAAATGGTATTTAGCGTCCGTCCCTGAGATATCCCGTGCACCACGCAGTTCGCTAATGTGCGCTGAAATCTATGACAAAATATTTTCAAGAGATCGATAGATTTTTTTAAAACAAGAAATAAACGAGATAGTTAATGAAATATTACGGAGTTATTCTTAATTTTAGTACTATATTTAAAAAATCGGTTATTGATGCTTGAGTTTTATATCATAAAACGAATTTCCATCTTTTTCTTTTGATTTTTGCCGACCAAAAAATCCGAATCAAAAGTTTTTTCTTTTCTTTGATGTGAGAAGAATATATGAAAAGTTGTTGGAATTTACTACAGAGTTCTGCTTACTAATTCTAAGCCATAATTTCTTCAATAGCCTTCCGTAGGAAGTGAGAACAATGACTTATGGCAACCGGCAGTTAAGATTAACAATTGAATAATAAAAACTGTGTAAATCCGCATTTCTTTCACGTTCTAATTTTACGCTGTATTCCCAACGTGAAGGTTTTATTTTAAAACCTCCGCAGAATAAAACTTTTTTAACAATCGAACGTCATCGGCCCCTTTTAAACGCCGCGTGAACGATCCCTAACGCTCTTACATTTAACGACCGACGGCCATTATTTATATTTTTAAACACTGCGTCAACGAACTCGTGCCTCCTTCGTTTTATATATTTTTTAAGACGATCGGCGCGGCGATGTCTGACGACGCTAATTTTTTTTTTAACGGCGGCCGATCAAAGAAAAGCGTTGTAATAGCCCATTTAATCACGTAATTTTCCTCCCTTTGCCGGTGGATAAGGTCGCGGGTTCGAATCCCGCCAAGGGCATGGATGTTTGCGTCGTTTTCATAATTTCATATTTCATCAATAATGTGTGCGTGTCTGATGTGGAAGGCAACGGGAAACCACCACATCATATGTGTTTATTCCCTAGTCATTTCAAACCAACCTTAGGGTTGAAAACTACGGATGGATGCTGGTGGATTGAACAACGGGCAAGTAACGCGAATAATTTTTACAATAATATAATGAAGCGAATCAGGCGTGACTTCCTGGAAGCAGGCAATATTATTTTATATGAATTTCACAATACGGCTGAGATATATCTCTGTTTATTTTTTTTACAAAGGTCACCGAAGGGGAAAAAATGCACGTGTAAATAAGCGGGAAAAACTCGCGCCTTCTTCCTTTGGGAACAACATGGGTGATTTAAGCGTCATCTCCTCGTTCGCCCACACTCGAAAGGCCGTGGATCCGTCCTTGCGCTGGGACGCGAAACCGCGCAGGTGTCCGCATCCGCAACATACACACTCACGCACGCACGCACACACATTTCCCTTCTCTCTCTTTACTCTCACGCTACCTCGGGAATAACACGAGGTTGCAAACGTGATTTTAAACATTCCAAAGAGATCTTTCGTCGAAAGGGTGGCGTTTTCTCCCTCGTATTTACCTCCCTCTCTCTCTCTCTGTCTCTCTCTTTACCTCCTCGTCCTCAGGAAGAGAAACCTTTATTGCAAAACAATTCCCTGAGTCAAACTTCCCACGCTTATATGTACGTCGCAATGCAAATCGATGGGGTGAAAAAAGGACGAGTTTGTTTATTTTTTTTTTAAATGTTTTTTTTTTCTTCGCCGATCGTTAGTCATTCGAGTGGGGAGCTTCTGGGCGGGGAAAGATCGCCTACGAAACTAAGGACGCAATCGCGACCGAAAGTTAAATAACTCTTATTACACCTCCACTCGGCACAAATACATATATCTCTCCGCACTCTGATGAGGTAACGATCGGCCATCCATCTTTTTAAACTGTTACGTCGAACCTTGAACTGGATTTTTTGAACTGCTACAATTATTTGTTTATTAAATTGTCACACAAATAATATTCAAACAATTTAATTGCGTTTAAGTGTCTATTGAAAATCCGCATTTAAGTCAGTGTAAAGATTAAGAGATTATTTGTGATTAACTTAAAGTTCACGGAGTATAGTTTCAATCAAGGCGCAAAACATTTTTTAATATCCCTTCGAATAACTTTTACTCTCTAATCTTTCATCTTCTTCATGTACATTTATTGCAAACCATGATGACACCTCAAGCAAGACGACATGTAAAGGTCATGGAGACAAAAGCGGCTTCTGCGATAACGGAATCACTCGCGCAGTCAATGACGAAATGCGAAATTCTAACGCAAACTGAAAAATTCTATTTTCTCATCTCGACCTTAATGCAAACCGAAAAAGTGAACGTCTTTCGTTAAGACGCCCCAAAATTCGTAAGCGGGAATTTTTGCGGGCAGATTTCTTTTCTCTATCGAGGTCAGGTTCGACGCGAATTTTTTTTTACCGAAAAGGGTTGAAAAAGGGGTGTGTTCGTGTGTGTTGAGTGAGGGGAGATTTCGTGTCCTCACGGGCTTTGCGTGCGAGCTCAAAACGAATAGAATGAAGGAGGAGGGGAGAGGAAGGAGAGACCGAAGTAGCCCACGTAGTCTACCGAAGGGGATAGAGGGAGACGGCCACAAGAAGAAAGATAGATTAGTTAGAGAAAGAGATTAGCGGAAGAGAGAGAGAGAGTTGGTAAAGAGAGAATAATAAGAGAGAGAGGCAATAAGTGAGGAGAGAGATACAGAAAGCAGAGAGGGAAAAGAGAGGGAGAGAGGAAGACAGCGGAAGAGAACAGAGAGATATCTGAATAGAAATATAACTGAGAAAAAACTGATGTGGCCAACACATGACTTTCTCCATATTTGGGGTATAGATATTTAAATTATTATGAATAATATTACGAGGCAAAATTATTATTTCGTATCGTAAAAGAAGACACGTCCTTGTTGCCGTAAATTACGTATATTTTGAATGTTTACAGAATTCACCGCTACATGGTGTTGGCGCTGTATACTGGTATTAAGATAAAGCGAAATATATCCGAAATGGATGGTTCTACGAAAATTAGTTTCAAACAAAACTTGGAAGAAATATTATTCTCTACAACTTTGGTCCTTACGAAGATTACCAATAACGATGTTTTTAAGGAGATATTTAACGGAAACCGAAAAACCGGTTATTTATAAATAACTCCTAAACAATAACTCCTATAGAAAATTGTTTCAAATGAAAACTGTAGGAAATTACATTCTCTACAACCTTTGTAAAGAATTGTATATACAATAATGATGTTTTAACGAAGAAATATCGCAAAAACCGAATCGGGTTTCGAATAAACCTCGACTTCCGGTTATCCGTTATTGTCCAAAAACTAATCAGTTCTTTGTGCTCATGTTAAAGTGTTATATAAGAAGTTTGGTAACGATATGGCATGTACTTTTTGAGTTACAGCGCCCACAATAACATACACACACAGACATCATTCCGAAAATAGTCTAAACGTGTTCTAGGGACCTCAAAACATGTATTTCCGTTGAAATCTCGAAGTCGATTTTTTTCATGAATACAATACTTTCCCATTACTACGTATGGAGAAAGTAAAAAGAGAAATAATATTAAACGTTGAAAGTAATTTTGAAACACACCGATTCATTGAAAAGGGGGTAATGTCAGCTACAAAGAGAGCTAGATAAGGGGTAGAACGAAGGGAGAAGGAATATAGGAGAAGAGCTGAAAATATAAAAAATATTGGGAAATTGAGAGGAAGGGCGAGAAAGAAGATTAGAAGTAAAATCAAGAGAAAAAGAGATGGAAGGGCCTAGATAAAATACTAAATAGGTACGCACAGCTAGAGAGAGAAAATGGTAATGAAAGGGAAGAAGGAGAAAGAGGGGGATAATGATAGAGAGATAGAGGAAGGACGAGTTAAGGAAAAACCCAGAATTAAGAGTCATACCTGTGCCTCTAACTTCGACTCATTTCATATTATTATTATTATTTCCTCTTCCTACGCCGCAAAAACCGAATCTCCCTCCTCCCTCTTACCGAAGTAATCTTCGAAGGATACCCAATCGTTCCCCACTCAATGTTTGGGGCGCGGTCGTTCGCAACCTCCATTTCGCGTGCCTTGCGCTTACCACGCTCCCCGCACGCAAACCCTGTCCTGTTTTATGTCTTTTCCTTTAGAAGGGGTCGCGAAGTCGTTTCGCAACTGTTTCGAGGGCGAGGTTACCGGGAAAGACGCTTTTTTGCGGTTTTTTTTTTCTGCGAAACTCTCGGAAGAGCGAAAAAGTGGTTTTTTCCCCCAAAAAGTCGTTCTCTCGCCGCCACGCCGGATTATTCTCGCCGGCTGGAGCTCAGAAGCGATCGGCCATAAGTGACACTTATGTCGAACACGTGTCGTAAAAGAATGACTTTCGAGGTCTCCTGTGGTTTTGGAATCACAGCAAATTCCTTATTATGTATCTCCGAAGAGTCTCTCCTCTTTCCGACGGATCGGAATGTTAATATAATCCTTATAAAATGCTTTTTCTCATGGTCTTCAAATTGTCTGACAGTTTGGCAGGTCCATTGTTCAATGGCATCTTAGCCATCTCTACCGAAGGCTCCTCTCTTTTCGTAACATTCTCTAAGTTTTTATTACGTCTCTTCCTTGTTCTTTGCTCTGTTCTACGTCGAAGTTCTTCTTCCGAAGGGTTCAGTTCTCTCTGTTATTTCAATCATTTCGTTTAAACTTCTATTTTACAGACATATTCAATCGCTTTTTTCATATTATATTCCTACAAAATTAGTTTTATTTTTTATTACGTCTACCGAATTAAAGAGCAACTATTTCACATCCTTTCTGTTAAAAGTCTAACCTTAAGAAATGTGAGATATGGAACTCCATAAATGCTTTAAAATATATTTCGTGTATGACTGACTAATAAAATTATCGACTACTCTCGTCTCATCGAGAGGATTAAATTTCATTGAAACTTATGACTAAATCGATTTTTGTAATTCATTTATTTAAAAGGGCAACTGTTTACAGACTTGTAACATTTAATATGCTGCCCGAGTATTTTAATAGTCCGATGTAAAACTTAAGACTCGTTTTTCGTAACTCTCAAACATTTGGGAGTAAAATATTGGAGGTATAAAAAATATCTATTTCTCCAGACGTCATATCTAATATTTCTTTCTCCAAAACCTTTCACTGCTCTTTTTATAGACGATATTAACGCATTATAATGAAATGCGATACATTTACCTAATCATCTACCATTTTTATTCAAAAATTACATCTGAAAATAAATCTTCTGAATGATGCGTACGCAATGAGAGCTGCTAGGCATATAAGCGAAAATAACCATCTCGAAAAATAAAAACTGGCCCGAACGACTGTAAAAAAATACCTGGCTGTTTGTTTTTCACACGTAAAACAAAGTTAGACACCACCGAAATCGCATTTCAGATGAATATTTTTTTTATTCGTCCCGTTATTCCGAAGATTTAGGAATATATAATGAAAAATGAACGGTTCGTGGAAAAAAACGCGAAAGGCCGCTCGCTTCGGAGGAATTCTATCCGATATATTTGCGTGAGAAACGGGCGTAACTACGGTTTTGGCCCCCACGCAAGTCAGGTTTTTGGGACCCCCATTTATATAAAAATATATGAAATTATTACAGCGTTTTGATTTTTATCGATATTTTTTACGTTTTAATTCCAAAAATACATAGAGACTTCTATAGTTCTAACATTATAACGGATAGGACAAAACAACTCCAAGCACTCTTCATTTCGAGCGAAGAAATCTTTCATTCCCATAAGGATATTATTACTTCGAATACCTTACGGCAGATTACGGGAAAAATCCTAAGTATTTTTGTGGGGCCCCAAATAACTTGGGGGCCCCACGCACTGCGTGGGCCTGCACCCCCCAAATTACGCGCCTGGTGAGAAAGTGAGAAAAAAGTGGTAACGTATGGTTCCGTTCACATCTAATTATGCCGACGGAGGAAAACGCGTCCCATAAGCCCAGATCGCAGTGCCAAGACCAACCCGACCCAACCAAGACGAAAGCCAAACCAAACAAAAAAAAACGCGTATTGCACAAACATACGGCCGCAAACTAGACCTTCGTTTTTGTTAAACTTGGTCGGATTTCAAAAAAACCCATGGGCGAAGGAGGCGGCTATTTAGGCTGTGCTAGTGTTGCATGGCCATTTAGGTCACGGATTTGTTTTGCAGCTTGAAGTTTACGAGTCGATAACGAAATGAAAAACTAAAGTTGGCGCGAAGCAGGAATGGCGTTAAAAACATACAAGAGTTTGAATGGTTATTGATTCGATCGATGCTAAACTCGTACTTTCCTTTCAAAACGTTAGCTTGTCAATAGTTTTAAATTTCGAATCGATAAACGTAAATGCTGGGATTGCTCTTTCAACTCGGCAAATTTATCGTCGATGAATCGAAAAATGACTATATCTTTATTCGATGATCGAAATTCGAAAGGTCGCGCTTCGCGTTTATTAAAACACTTCCAAGAAAAATGGAACGGTACGATTTTGAAATAAGGCTTCGAAAAGGTTAATCTCATAATTTAATATTATACTGGAGTGATGAAAGTAAAAACGACAAAACTTATAGAAAAAAATTCCATAGCAACTGTTGCGCAATAGTATAAAATCAGCGATTTCTCTTCCTTTCCAATTTTACTGTTTACTCCGATAATTACCCATTTCTGCGAATCATTTTCCTCATTCAAAGAACTTTTTAATGTTTCATCTAGGATCATGATCGTGCATGACAACATGAGATATGTATATAGCAAAACTTAAATCGCAGAAACATTAATTGTTTCGGTAGCTTGAGGTGATTTAATTCATTTCTTAATTACATTCCAGGCGCGGTGTTTTTTTAAAAACAAATATTAAGTCGAGACACTTCGGCGTCACTTTTTGTGCACAAATCATTAATTTCGCTCTCTATTGTACCAATATCGAGTGGAATACTTCCTTCTAACTTGGTTTGCAGAAGTAATTACGCACGAGCCTCTTTAATCTTCTCCTTTCCTGTCTCGACGCGAATTTTTCCGGGTAACGAGACAATATAAAAGGCAAAGTGCATACCTCGAATTCCTCGCAGGTTATAGCACCTAGTCTTTTTTTTTTGGACCACACAGGTAAATCGCTTTGTCCTCCGCTGGTATATTCTTGTGGCATGTCCCGTACTGCAAAGCATGCTTCGGAATACAACCAACTCCCGTAACTTACACTGAATGAGAATTGCTCGTGTCAACCGAGGGAGGGAAAAAAACGTGTAAAAACAATTTGCTTCGTCGTTCTCGAAGCGGCGCGGGTTTGCAAGTCACCTTTTGGCGTACCGCTACTTATTACGCGCGGAGAGAACCTCCAATTCCAACCAGACGTTTGACAGTCTGGATATTGCGCCCCGTAATTGGTCAAAGGATGTTTCGAGTTTTCTAAATATGGTTCGATCATGTTAAAAATATGGTAAACTTGATTCCTTACCGCTTCATGAACTTTTGCTTGAAACTTGATCGAAATTAAAATACTCCGAATGACTGTTTTACATCTATTATGAAAAATTTCAAGTAATACGGTTAATTTAGAGGCAATATATTTTCATTTATGTCAATGATATTATAATCATACGCGTTACACACAATATTCAAATTTATACGACACGTTTTTCCTCGATGATTGTACTAGTCACATATTTACCTATATGTCCATAGTAATGAAAATGTTTGTTCTTTAAATGTCATTTTTAGGATTCGTACGGAAATAAATTTGAAGCCTAGTAAAATATTTTGATAGCATCCAGCAGTAAAAACTATCTTGAAAAAAATATAAATTATCGAAAAACTCGTCCACATCTAATTTTTTTGTGGAAAATAATTAACGAAGAAGTATTTCTTTATACTAACTAATTGCAAAAGAAAAAAAAATAGCGGAGCTAAAAATTAATTAGCGGCTAAAAATAAATAGTGATTTTACGCGAAATAATGAAATGAATTGACGGTTTCAGCGTGTACGTGTCTAACATTTTACTGTAATTGGTATTTACTTTTATTTGCACGAAGAGTAAAAGCTCTGGGTCCTTGCCCTCCTCATCTCCTCCCCCACCTTTCCTTTTCTACCTCCCCTTCCTACTGCATCTCTCACTCTTTCTCTCCTTTCTCTTACCCACCCCTCTATTTTTCTAACTCCTCTCTCTTTCTCTCTATCCCGTGTTGTTGCTCATGGATACTAAGTAAATAACACTCCAGACAACAGCTGAGGAGTCTCATGCACACTATCGCCCGCGGCTAATGCCGATCGGATGAAAAAAAACAGAGCCCTTTCCCAATTAAGATGGTCGTGTCGCTTACTTAGCCCTCCTGGTATTTTAAATATTTTCCATTTTATCGCGAATAAACTTTTCACCATGGGCAATTAGAGATATTGCGCCAATTAAAAACGTGGTTCGCCCGAGCGACAGTTATTTCGTGTTCACTTTCAGCGAATGGGGCAGACGATGCTCGTTACTCTCCAATTAAAATGAACAAATGGGTTCCCGTTTTTCATTACGGTTGCATTAACGTGTCGTTCAACTTTTATGTAAATTAAATCGACGATTTGATCGGAGTGAAACGGCACATTTCAATGAATTTTTACAAATCGCAATTTTAATGGCTCGTTGTAATACACTACACGAAGATAGAAATATTTTTTTTAATGGGCTTTCAATTTCACCTTTCACGACCTTGGGGCTTTCCCAATCAGTGTCTACCTATATCCATAATTCTGACAGCGTCAATATCGATAAATCGATACAAATCTACACACACACATATATATACACATACATATATACACACACAACCACACACACACTTGGAGGAGGGAGACAGTTGACAGGGAAAACTGGAAAGCTCTGGGGGAGGCCTTCATCCGTCAGTGGATTGAAAAAGGCTGATGATAATGGTGATATATATATATATATATATATATACGAAAAATATCGAAAGTTCACAGTCATAACATTTCTCTGGACTTTCTTTCCAGTTTTAAGGAGGAAGTAAAAGGAAGGGGGATTTCCATATTTTCCCTCATTTTCATGCGTTCCTTCAAATCTCTTCAAGGCTGTTAACGACACCATTAGCATCATTATGAAAACGTTAAAAGAATTCCGCAACCCTTAAAGCATGAGTTCTTCCGCAAGTTGCTGCATAGCAATTAGATCGTTCTTTGTTTTTCTTTTTCCTCTGCCGCACACACGTGACAACGGGATGGGAAAGGCCACAGAACGGATAAAACTTCGCAGTGTAAATATCCCTGCATGCGATATCCATGTGAAAATTAATGCCCGCAGGCATCTCCGATAGATGGAATTACGGGATTTTTTCCTCTCGCTCCCATGTTCCGGATATTTGCGAGAAAGTTAATAAAAACGAACCGTACGCTGGCGATTGACACGCATCGTGACCTCCGCTTCAAGAACGAATATATCAAACAAGAAACGGACATAACCCCCTTTTTATTCCAGCCAAACGTCTGCCGGTCACTCTCTCAGAGCACCGTTTCAACAGGCTACAAATTGAACGAGCAATTCATCCAAACAGACACGTCGGCACTTCTCAGACGCGAAAAGGAAAAGGTAGCCGTCAATAACGCTCGAGGGAGAAAGAGAGAGAGAGAGAGAGAGATAGAAAAGAACACCTTTCCGTGTTTTCTTTCATAACGAAGCCGACGCGGTGCTCGCAAGTCGCTTTCGGCATCGGCGGCGGAGCATGGAGGCGGAAAAAAAAGAAGAAAAAAGAAGAAAAAAAAGGAATCCGTCGTTAAAAACCGAGAGGGAGAGAGAGAGAAAGAATCAAAGGAGGGCGAGAGGAAAAAAGTCTTCAAAAAATATATATCCCTGGGTGTGGTTAACGGGTATTGGCAAACGAGTGGTCATACTCTTTTACGTAGTATGTTCGACTCCGTGTAAGCATTAACGAAGGAACAAAACTATGATTTTTCTCTCCTTTTATCCCTCTTCTCCAATCCCTCCCTCTCTCTCTCCTCCCCCCTTCCTTTCCCTCCCTCCCAACCCTTAATCCCACTCCGCAAATGGTGGTAAACCGCAAAGGGAAGATTCGTATATCCGTCAAATACGTTCACGCACTTTGCTTCGGGTTAAGCGACCTCTCTTCGATACGAGACGCATGATCATTGACGTATGTTTGAATTCTTGAGACGGCCACAGGGAGAGTGTGTGAGAGAGGAAGAGGGAGGGAGAGAGGTGGATGGAGAGAGGGAGAATAAGAGGGAGAGAGAGAGACCCGTCTTATAATTCCGTCCATTCAAGACCTCACAACCCCTACCCACTCGCACCCGCCCACGTACACGCACACCCAGCGGACTGTTAAAAAAAAAACAATAATAAAACCGCGTCCACCTGGGATACGCCACGTCCGATCATTCACCGTGTCCTTCAAAAGCTTTGGCGTCATAGTGATAGGGGGTGGTGGGGAGCCATCTATTGACGAGAAAAGAAACCCCCCCCCCTCTTAATGACGCTCCGCCTTAATGAATCGCGTGGCGATTATGGCTGTTAGGGTTGTAGGGGTGTTGACCTCGGGGTCAATTCGCGCGCTAGAGTCAAGGACCGCCCCCTCCCACACCCATGGCCCCCTTCCCGTTCCCCGCCCACTCCCACTCGCCTTTCTTCTCGTCCTTTTTTCCACATCCATCCATAAAATCATTTCTCTCTTCCATATCCACGAATCATTCTCTTCTCCTTTCCATTTCTCACCTATTCCTCTATTTCTCCCCTATTCCTGCTTTTCTCATCTACTCCTGCTTTCTCCGCCGTTCCCCATTTTCTCATCCATACCTCCTTTTCTCTGTTACTACCTACCTCTCCTATTCCTCTTTTCCTCTAGATTCCTCTTTTCTCTCCCATCCTCTCCTCTCCCCTATTCCTCAATTTTCTCCTATTCCTCCTCCTTCCTGCATTTCCCCTCTTCCTCCATCCCTCTATACTGCCCCACCCCTCTACCTCGGTATTGCCATTACTCTCACTTTCTTCGTCCCTCTCCCTCTTGTTCCTTCCTCTCCCTCAACCATCCTCTCTTAATCTCTCTCCCGCCCTTTCCCATTTCCCTCGTCTCTTCTTCCCTCTCTATTTCTTACACCTTATTAGTCTCTTGCTTTCTCCCCCTAATTTTATTTCTCTCCCCTCGCTCCCTCCCCCCATCCCTTTCACCCCCTCTTCTTCTCTCCTCCTTCCTATCTATCTCTCCCTCCCTCCCTCATCGTCCAACCTACGGATCTAAGAAACCCATTTGTAAAGCGAGAGAGAGAGAATCGCTTTCTCGGCGACTCGTGACCAATCTTCTTCCCGTCACGTCCGAATTGGTCAGAGGAGAATAACGCGGAAGGAGTAAGAGTGGGCAGCGAAATGGAGGGGGGAAGGAGTAGGATTTTCTACCCACCAAACTCGATAAGAAAAATAAAGGCAGTAAATATTGCTTTTTAGCCTCATGTACCGTTTAATGCGGTAGATGATAGTGAATTATATTGTAAAAATATCCCGAACTGCATTTTATGTTCAACAGAATGGATGGAAACATTTAAATATAAAGATAACTGTATAAATCTGATTTTTTTTAAATAACGTTAGTTCCAGAATTACTTATTCGACAGCTTAATTACTGTTTATGGGATTATAATAATATTGATATTACCTATCAAAGGTGACGAAATTTGCATCACACGAAAAACAAAAAGGGTAGATGTATATTTTGCGGGCTCCACGAATGACTAACCTTGTTTTAATGATTTTTCATTACTACTTTTACATACCCTTCAAGGTCTTTTCGCCCTTACAACATTCCGCATTGTTACCAACTACACGATTTCAATTCTCGCCTAAACGAAAATGAACGAAAATTGAAGCGTCAAATTATGTACATAGGATCTCTTTTACTCGGGAGAATTTCAGGCCGGAAATATCTTGAGGACACGAGTAAATCGCTCTGCAAACAATCATGTTTCCTTTGCCTCTTCAGAAAAAAGCGATCCATGTTTCGGCCTTTGAAACTTCGTCGTTTGGCTATTAGTTGAAACCTTGGTCTCATATTTTTCGCAGAAAAAATTAAGAAGAGTTACGTAACTATCTTCTCTTTATAAATCAACATACATCCGCAATTTCGAGGTTCCTCCTCCGTTTAAAGATATTAATCATCTACAGCACGGCCTATCAATCACAAGCAACACGTGGAGGGTATAAAAACGAACAGCTCCGCGAAGCTTTCGAGATATACATCTCGATCCTGAATTCTTCTCCTCGAACACGCACTTCTAAAACGTGCCCATCTCCGTACGTGTATTTAATTCTCAATGGGGAACCGAATGTGCGGTCATTAGCGCCCATCAGTTGCTCACGAAAAAAAAAACGTTGACGCGCGCGCTTGCACGAAAGATACGCAGCTCTAATGAAAAACAACAAGGTTGTAGACGAGCGACTCTTATGGTCCAACACGAAACGACTGAGCACTAGTAGCGGAGACAGATTCACTGGGTGAAATACATCCGTCTTTGCGAGAACCCCTCGTCACGCGAGAAAAAGAAAACTATTTACCGATACAGAACAACACAGGTGTAGATGTGGGACGCGATTCCTTAATGGCCGAACCAAATCGATCGGCGTTTGATTGTTTATTTATTTATCCATTACTTCCCTCTTTCTTTCGAATCATCCTTGTACGACGGACCCGTAAGCTGGCGTTACGCAAATGTTTTCTCGATTCCTTCTCGCTGAGAACATATCTCCCGGTTGCGTTCATATATATGTATAGGTATATACGCGTGACCTCGTGCAGGCTGTTGCCTGGGAAAATAACCGTGTAGCTCTCCGAATGTATTACTTATAGCACGCAATTTTACGCGTCGTTGCCATCGATCATAACGAATCAACGCGATAAACAAAGGTTGTTTAGAGCAGCCGATGAATATTCAGAATTTTACGTTATACTATACGTATTGTGTAAATTATAATTTAAAACAATATCGAAAATTAAATTTCAATTAGAATATCTTTGATTTAACGAACCAATAGAGAAATTCAAATTGATACATTGTTGAGGAGTGAGAGAGAAAGAATTTCTACGTTGCCAGAATTTGTAAAATATAGTTATTTGGTTAATACTATATTATTATTTTAATGCACGTTTTTAGCAAAGATTTTCACGACTTCCTATTAACAAATCAAGAAGGAAAATAGGTACATTTAACTAAATTTCCCGTCATCATTTACAGGAAAATGCGCTAGGTGAGCAATAATTAGTAAAAAAAATTAACTTTATAAACTAATATATTATATTTAGAAGAAATCTTTTCACAAAAAATCGTATTAAACTTGAATAGTAGCCTCAGTCCAAACAAACAAAAACGCATCATATCGAGTTAATACAATACTAGCTGCCCTTACAACTCCGAAGTCGGAACTCTGTTGGAGTATTATGGTAAGAAGGCCATCCGCTGCCCAACCCGCGTACCCCCAACCCGACCCGCGAGCCCCCGACGCCCTCCACCCTGCGTTGCCGCCGCCGCGCAGTGAGGCTCGAACCCCTATTCCAGCTATCCGCGTGCACCCCTCCCGCCCCCTGCGCATCTCCTTCCCCTCCACTTTCCCTCAAGCGTGGTTGAGTGAAAGTGGAGGGGACGCTTCGCATCGGGTTGTGACTGACATAGGCCTTCCCTTACTCAATTAATATATCCGTTGATTTTACAGGTTATGACTAGGCAAGGTTAAACATACAGGAAAGTAATTAGAAGCCTTTGATATCGAGAATATTGTATACCTATCATTGCAGCGGAATCTGATCATAACATTTGATGTTTCCATCTTTCTATTGCCACAGCTCAAATTTTCTACATGAAATTTTAAAAATTCTAAATACACTGCGGTTAATATTTAATTTTTCTGTATTATTATCCACAAATTTAAATAAACTATGTTGCACCATGATGTAACATACGCATTTTACCGACGCGATCGAAATTATCTTGCGTTCACATCTAGCGAACCATAAACGGCCATATTAAATATTGAAATTAAGAACTGCATTTGTTTTGGACAGTTATTCCCGTATCCTTGCAGGTTGAGCGGTGATTTAATGGTCCGCGAGCAGGAACGCTTCCTACTTGGCGATGAATCAAAGTAGGTGGCGGGATATTTTGGGAACTCCATTATCCCTTTATTTTTACAGCCCTGCTGTAAAAAAATTAACGCTCGCTTTCGTTTGCTGTCTTAAAATAAACTATGACATTTTCCACCCAATCTCTATGCACCCAATACAAATCACATAGGTAACATAATGAACAGAGATAAAGAAAAAAAATCGCCCTCATTAATAAAAATCTGATAGCTACGAGGTGATTTCAACGCCCTCCTTATATGAAGGAATCATCATCACCACCTTTTGAGCTTAAATTAAAGGCAAACTGGATCTATTACTCCTTCGGATCCAATTCCGTTCACATGTAAGTCATTAAAAGTTTTACGTTGAGTCGAGGAATGTAGTAAATAAACTATTCCATGCCAGGTGTCGGTTTTTTTTATTTTAGGTTGTTTGTCGCAATTTTTGCAATTAATTAATCTCGTCAGCAATCTAAAAGCGAAAGCGTTTTCTTCTTCTGCCCTACATATAAAATTTGAATACCTAAACGCCACCGCTATTTTAAACTATGTAGGTATTCATAACATCACCTCTACGTAATTACTGAATTTTGTAAATCGTCGCCAGGAGACCAGAATTTGTCGAATCGCTCGAACCGGTTCAAAAAAAGGTTTTTCTTTAATAAAAGTGGCGCTTTTTTTTATTAAGGAACGTAATTTTCCTACAAATGCTGCTTCCTACATAAGACACCCGCCAGTAGAATCATTATGAAACGCAGTCGATGTTGACTCAAAAAGCCGGAAAAACAACGCACTGAGTAAACCTTTAAAAATCTTTTTTCTATTCTTCTCACCCTCACTATTTATCCAGATCTCGGAGGCCATTAATCTCCTTCGGGAAGTATATTATTGTACAGGCGGCCGGGTTTCGACGAAGTTTTTTTTGAGATAAAACAACAGAATAGGAATGAAAATTCAAAACAAAACGAGTGGTGAGGATGAAAATAAAAAGTCGACTAACACAAGAAAAAAATATTCCTATATAATCCTTCATATTGCTTATAGCGTAGCTTCCTAAACGGAAACATTTAAAGCTTTGAGGTGATTCACCCTTTGGATCACGTAGGTGGTGGAGAACGTCAGTGATCGAGGGGAAGCGGATTTGGGAGAAAATGGGCAGAAAGAAGTTGTAAGGAAAAACAGAACAGAGCTTTTAAGATTCCTTCTCCCATCCTATTCTAACTCTTTTAGCTTTTTCTTCCCCCTCCTCTCTTATACCCTACTTTCTCCTCTTATTTCTTTCTCCCTCTTCTCCATCCCTCTTTCTTCCTTATGACTCTCCCTCCTTTCTCTAATCCTTTCTCTTTCCTTTCCCTTCTCCCTCTCATCATCTCGTTCTCTCTCCCTCCTCTCATCCTCTCTTCTCTCCCTCCTCTACTCTCTCTACCCTCTCAGCCCTTTCTCCTTCCTCCCTCTCTCGTATCTCCTCTCTCCCCGTCATCTGCACTTCTATCTTCCACCCTCCCTTAGAACCTCCCCCTCTCCCTCTCTTTCTCTTTGCTTCCAACGTCATGTGGTCCGGCAGCCCAAACAAACCTCTCTGTGGAGAGCAAAGCCCTGTTGGCTCGAGAGAGAAAAGGAAAAAAATAGTCGGTACGAGTCTAGAGTGGATGCCTTCGAAGACTCGGTGGATGAGGGTTGGCAATGAAGAGGAGGGAGGAGGGGAGTGAGAGAGGTCTTAGGAGTGAGGGCGGCAAAGGAGTCGTGGGGTCGGGAATAGGGGGTGGGGCATGGGTGGGGTCTGTGAGGCACGCGCCCTCCCCCACGCCCCACTCCTCGCCTCCCACCCCGCCCGACTCCTAAAACCGCCCTTCAACACATGGCCAGGGGTACACAAGAAACGAGTCAGCCGTAGGTTACTACTTTCTCTCCTCGCAAAACAGGAGGTTTTTTTTCCTCGGAGCAACCTTCGCTCGTACACACGCGCGCGCGCGCGCACACACACGCATGCACGCACACACGCGCGCTCGGAGACACACGCTAACGGCCCGTTTCGCCAAACTGTTTGCAACACTCTGGCGGTCGGAGGGAAAAAGAGAGAGAGAGAGAGATGAGGCGATGCGCTGTTTGAAAAATCGGTAGTCTCGCACATTTTCCCCTTCGGTCGTACGGAAAGATCTGCTGAGTTGGCTGCGGGTTCTTTCGCCGTTTTTATGCAGCGGTGCAGACGCTGACGGATGCCCGTCTCTGGTGAGGGTGAGGGGGGCCATGGAGGCGCCGGAGAGGCAGCGGTGCCAACTTTACGGTTTTTTTTGCCGACCACTGATGAGTCGAGACGGTTTCTCGCAAATAAGACAAACGCTAAAAAAAAGTGTCACTTTTCAGAAATTACTCCTTGGCTAACTTAAATGAAAGCGTTATTTTTTAAAATGGTAATCATTTATCCGATTAAATAATTTGCAAGGGGTTGTCATCGTAGCTTATCCAAAATTCTCTCGATAATTAAAGACATTTAAAGCACCATTTTTAATGTATTTGCTCATAAACTGCATGGAACTGTTTATGGTGTTATCGCTAGATTTTTACGCGAACGATTTTGTCTTTAGGTAAGCAACTTCTTGATTCATGTTATTGTACTTATAAAAAGCGACTTATTCATTACTAAAATGTATTGCTGTGTCGTCAACATATATTTAAGTAGTTTCAGTTTTTATAACCATGTGATTCAACTCCCTCAAAAGTTTTGGAAACATTTGCAGTTTTTATATTAAAATAAATTGAAATTCTAATTAAATGCATTTGTCATAAGACCCTAAGTAAATTTTATGTAAATAATGAACGAGAAACAATAAAATAAATTTAAAAGATTAACGAAGACGAAGACGTGGATTTAAAAAATAATATTTCAGCTAATTAAAAAATTCAACTTCTTTAACCTGAAAAATATTACATTCAATAGCCTAAGGAATTATAGCGTATAAATTTCTCATATATTACCTTAATAGAAGAGAGTTCTGAATATTTTGCTAATGAGACCTCATTTCTCTTTGCCATCCATGAAGCGCATGAAAAATGTTAGAGATGATTTATCGATGCCTGCGGCTACTTCGTAATCGAAACATTTTTCTAATATACGTTACTTTCATCTTAACAATCTAAGCTTAAGGCTTAAGAGTATTCGTCAACGTACTATTTTTGTCTTTAGAGAAATAGGAAAGGCTGATTCATTCGCAAAGCGTTCCCTCGCTTTTCTTTGGGGTTCCTCGACATAAGAAAACGTTATTAAAACTAATGGTCCTGAGCATGGGTTCTCAACCTGTGGTCCGCAGACCACTGGTAATGTAGGTGGTCCGCGTCAGTGTTTAGATAGCAACGTTGAAAGCTAGAAGCGAATGTGATGAAGACGGGGACGGTTCCCGCTGTCCAAAAGTGTTGGTGGCTGGAAACCGATAATAAACTTCAACTACAGAAATGTGACTGATGGTGGTCCGTAGTTATATAGTGTTACGGTGGGTGGTCCGCGATGGCGAAAAGACTGAAAATCTCTGGTCTAACGCGCTATAACTTTCAAATTCTTCATCGAGTTTAAAACACGAATTCTCTGACGTACACCGTAGCGCCAACGTTGGAAATCATCATTTCCTTATTTCCCGAGTTAGTTTTTTTTTTCCGGATGATGAATTTTCGCCGATTATAGACCTAGTCTCAATAAAGTATAAAAATGGTCAAGGCCAATTCGTCCGATACAGTAGCCGGATTGGAGAAGATTCGGCCGTAAACTCAGCGGGAGGTAGGAACATAAAAAGCGCAGGTATTAAAACAGCGGTAAGTAAACACCTAGCGTGGGGTAGCGTCGAAAGAAAGTACCCTTCTATTTTTGAAGCGCAAAGATTTTTATACTGGAAAAGGATACAGAGCCATTGAGGAAGGGAAGAGAGGCTTTACTCTTTTGGTTAGCTTTTGAAATCGATATATTTTACATAAACTACTATATATATATATTATTTATTGTTAAATCTGAAGGTCATTTGTATAATAAAATATGGAGAGTAAATAAAAATTACTTATCTTAACAAAATTTATTACGTTCAGTAATGCGAAATCAATATTTGTAAGTATGTATAAACTCTCGTTTAGTGAAGTTAATACAAAAATTGAAACAATATACGAATACGCTTTGGAAAACGATATAGCGAGTAGTCAGCAATAAAACAAATAAGAAAATTTTACTCGGTTTGATATTCTTGGTTACGAAAGAAATTACGTCGAAATGACATAAAAACTTTCCTCAGCGCCGAGCGTAACGAATAACTAATGAGTAAACATTAGCGGCTCGAAGCTACCTACAAAAAGACCTTTATGACGCTCTATAGAATATCTCAATCCGTTAAGTCGCTTTTACCTCTAACAACGCGAATCAAAAACTCAACCCCTTGTAATTTTTCGGATTAGCCCTCCGTCACATCCCTCCGAACGACCCTTAATTGAAGAAGAGCCTCGTAATGCTCGAAACGATCGCTTCGAGGCATTCGACGAAAAAGGCGCCGCTTTTATGAAACCCCAAACCGTAAATACTAACGATGAATATTATCGCAAAAAAAAATATCTACCATCAACCGTTTTAATCCGCGCATCCTGAAATCGGCCTATCCGTTACGAGTCTTTCTCTCGAGTCAATCAGTTTCTCTCTCTCTCTCTCCCTCTTTCTCACCTTTTCCTCACGTAAGCCTCTCTCCCCCTTCCCCTAAAAACCTCTCCAATGCCCCTTGTGAAGGGAGAATAGGAGAGAGAGAGAGAGGGAGGGAGACGTGGAGTGGGACGTAGAGATGGTGAAGAGGGGGGAAGGGCAATCTCTCGAATCTCAACAGCACGCGCATAAAATCCACACACCACCTGTGCGACCTTCCAAACCGCCTTGGACAAGGAGAGAGAGAGAAGGGGAAAGAAAGAGAGGGAGAGAGGGGGGAGAGAAGGAGTGGGAGATTCCGTCGCTATCAAAACCGCAAAAAAGAGTTTCCACATGTGGGCACTTAGCGTCGGTGTTGTTTTTTCATCTTCCTCCCAACCTCTCTCCACCTCTCCCCCCTTTCTTGCAATTTTTCTCCCTCTACCTCTTCAACCGTCTCTCTCCTCCTATTCCTCACTCACTCTCCTATTCATATTCTCTCTCTCTCTCTCTAATATCTTCTCCGTGTCTCCTTCCTTCCTCCTCCCTCTCCCCACCACTTTCTCTCCCGCTCTTTCATTCCACCTCTCTTTACCTCTTTCCATTTCCCTCCCCTACTCCCTCTCTCCTCTTTCCTACACACCCATTCTCCCCTCTACCTCCTCCCTCTCCCTCTCCGTCATACAATCATCCACTCCCTCCTCATTCTCGGCACTTCCCCCCCCCTCTCTCCCCCTTTTCTCCTATTGCTCCCCCTCCACTTTTCCTCTCACTCTCTCTTTCCCCTCCCTACACCGCAAATTCCCTCCCTCCATGCCCACTTTCCCCACTCCACACATCCTTGCCCACGAATTCCCCACCGCGTGTGTGCTCGGCAGATTAGCACGTGAGATATAATTGAAGGAAAAGAAGGAGCATAATGCAAGAGGGATGTAGAAGAAGACTCGAAAGGCGTGGAAGGAGGATGGGAGAAAGAGGGTCGGGTCGGAGGAGATAAAGAGGAAGAGAGAGAGAGAGAAATGTCGAAAAAATACGTGGAGAATGGTTAATGGCCAGGGCAATAATACGCGGATAGGAAAGGAGAAGTTTGTGAAGGACATATGGAGGGACTGGAATGGGAGGAGTGGCTATAAGGAAAAGGAGGAAGTCGAAGGAAAGAGATCAAAGGTCAATGGAATAAATATGCTCGGGAAGGATGAAACTATGAATAGGTTTTAGAGATGATGGTTTATAGGAGAAGCTAGCTAGCACGAACGAAAAAAAACAAGAGAGAAGCGAAGATAAAAGACGAGCGACTATGAAGTGGAGGTTGAGATAGAGTGGCCGCCTATCAAAGTATACGTCACGTATACTGATGGAATGGAACTATGAATAGTCATCGGGGAATGGAGTCGGAACAGATTGCGGAGCTGGGATATGAGCGGAGGTGTTTTTTTTTTTTAGGGTGCGGGTTTTATATGTAGGAAAAAGAGCTCGGTAAGAGGTGAGGAGAGGGGATGTTGGAGTTGCAGGTAGGACGAGAAGAGAGGGGGAGGGAGAAAGGGAGGTGGCGGGACGATCGGAGAGACGGAGGGAGATCGAGGCGAGGCCTGGGAGATGTATGTGAGGCCCGCAGGTGAAAAGCGGTCTTATTTTCCTCTTTTTTTTATTTCGCCCGGTCGCTGGGTCTGACTCAACGTCCTTCTCAGACAGCCGGACGCTGGCTCCGTCTCTCGGCCTCTCCCTCCTCACGCTATCTCCCTTCCCCCTCGCCCATCCCTCCTCCCCTCCCCTCTCTCCCTCCCTCCCACGAGCAAATAACAGAGTCTGCATCCGCGATTTTTTTGCCAACGCGAGAATTAAGCGGCCTCGTGACTCTTCGGCGCGGCGGAGGGCGGAAGTGGAACCGAATCCCTCTTTCTACCTCTTCGTCCTATTCTTCTTCTTATTGTTCTCCGATTGCGAAGAACTCTCAGACGTTGGTTTAGAAAGTGAAAATTCAAAACGTGCAGGTCACGGATGAAAATGGATTTTTTTTGTTATTTTATTTTGACGGAAAGGTGAAGGATTATAGGTTTCCATTTATGGCAGATAGTATATGTCATTTATGTGTTTGACTATTTGTGCTAAAACTACGTATGTATCTAAGTACTTCTTGACGCATATAAACTCATACAAACGCGATCATTTACTATTATTAACTACACTTTTTGCTGCGAGACCGATTACATAACATTTTTCTGAGTCGTGATAATTCTTTCTTCCTTTCAGCTACTTTTTAAAAAAACCTGTTTATAGGTTTCGATAGAATTCGAGGTAATTCGAAAGAATATAAAGCATTAAAAGGACTAGAATGGCAGATCTTTCGTTCTTATAATAACTGCCGCTTTTAGTGGGATATAATGATTGAAACCACTTTTCTTTAATATTATGTAGGAGTCCATGTCAGTTATATAAAGAACGAAAGATGACGATTCTGAGAAATAATTTTCGCGCCGATTTGAGTTTGCTGAAACTTAAGAATCAGCCGAATATTATTTAATATATTTATCCCACTTTTTCTTTGCCAGAAATAAACCATACTCGTAAATAATTCATAAAATATTTCCCATTAAAACTGTACTCACCGTAACTTCTTGGAAATAAAACTTATAACTTCAGTTTAATTTTGCAAATAACTTGATAACAGTTGAGAATCCAAACTCATTTTTTTCTACTTGACCAGTACACGGGAAATGGAAACTTAGTTCCCTCAGAATGCATAGCCGCCATCGCATCACTGCGAAGTTTCTGGAACCTCCCCTTTCGTAACAGGTAAATTTATGCGCAATTTCAAAATAAACTTTGTCGATAGCACTTATGAAGTGTTGCATAAGATATGCTGCAAGTGAAATTCTTACGGATGCACAATTATTGTCATCAAAGAGTTGACTCCCACACGAAGTTGTATAACATAATTTAATACATTAAATTACATAAGATATAATAAATTTTATGCGGGCTTAAATATTCCTCGAGAATTCCAAAACTCTATTCGTCGCTTTTAATGACAGTTAGATTTCGTTTAGTGTTAGCCTTAGTCAAAATGTAACGCGGCTTCAAATAAATTTCACGATACCCTGTTATAATGCTCACGACTCGGTTACAGTTGAATAAAACGCATCAAAATAAAGAAATTGTGATCCAGCAGTGTCATTTACCCGGAATTTTAACGGTTTAATCCATCAAGTTATAACAAGTGGTCCGCTGTGATTACGGGTACCAAATGAAACGACGAAAGTCGCCTAATAAAAACCATAATCGCACTTGGGTCGATGCAGTTGAAATAGGGTTTTAAATTGAGGAAAAACGTGACTACGGGATTAATACGATTGTAACATAAGGAATGATTGGCCGGTAAAGTAATTCCTGCATCTCGGTCACGGGCACTATAACCATCTCAAGCAAAGACTGCGTTAAACAGGTAGTGAGCGAACAAACTCGGTGACGCGCTAAAGAAAACAAATATACCGTACATATTAGATGAAATGAGAAAAAAGACTTGTTAATTAAAATGAAATTGACGGTGGTTCTAAAGAATCTTCCTAGTTTCAAAACTCTATCTCGACATAGACTACAAATAAGATAAGAAAAAACATATTTTACTACGAAGTTATAAACGTTATCTTCCATGATTTACCAGCATTTACTGTTTGTCCTACACTTATCAGTTTTTATAGCCCGCTTTTGACGACGAAAAGTTAACTTTAAAGTACTTTTGAACACTGCATTTAATAACACCACATGCATTGTAAGTTGGCGTACTAATTAGTTTTTTAACTCAAACAAAAGTATTTTTTCTCGGAAGCTACGTGAAACTATTTATTGTGGTAGAAAATTTAATTTAAAGTCAGATACGTCGTATTATCATTCGCGTTTCTCAACCTTTACATTTATCAAACCTCAAATAAAAAGAATTAAAAACATACCGATATTTCCCGAAAGAAAACAATCATGACTCGCGTTTCACTTCCCCATGCCATCGCAGTCTTCCGGAATGGAATTAAGTTACTAACCCGCAGCGCGAAGAGGAATCAAAACTTCGTCCAAGTGGACGAGGTGCCAACTCACGCGCTCCACGGGTAAAGGGATGAAACACTCCACGAGACGCCTCTATCCCCCATGCACCCGGCGCATTTGTCTCACAGCCACTTCCTATTCATTTCCGTTTCCACGAATAATTCGTAGGCCAGGGGAATGGCTCTAGGTGGAAGCGAGAGAGAGTGGGGACATTAAACCTCCGTGTTTGCTACCGCAGGAGGTTAATCTCCTTGCCACGCTCTGCGGATAGACCAGGTTTGGTGACAGTTGTTGATATACGGCGACTCGGTTCGCCAGACTATAAGGATCTCCATTCTTTACCACAAAGTCTTTCTTTCTTCCCTCCCCCCCTTTCCCCCGCGGTGTGGGCCCGTGAAATATTTTACCCTTGGGATAAATATGAAACTAAACTGAGACGTCCTGAAACGAGCTCGTAAATTTACCAATAAACACCGCGGACTTATTTCACGCTAAGGAGCACGTCGCACATTCGGAGTTCCTTTACGTTTCAGGCGATAATGAACGAGCTGAAAATTCAACGAGCGATGGGCTTCGCTTAATAAAATCCCATATTGACATCTCGCTACATACACTCAATTAATCTTTATATTTTTGTAAATTTATTACTACGACCTGCTGTGCGACCCCATGAACGACCAAGGTCTCTTTTTCAAAACAACAGGATGCTGTTTCGAGCAATCGTTTCAGCAGTCGAAATTTTTTTTTTACCGAGTCATTGAACCAAGAAACTAAAATACCAAGGTACCATAATAGAAACCTACCCACGATGCGAATATTTTTAGTAGTTATTTCATCTATTAATGAAACGCTTCTTCTCGTGTACATCAATGAAAATTTATTCTTAAAGCTGAGTAAAATTAGTGATAGTTAAATTTGAAATTAAGTATATCGGAATATTAAACGTATATCACAACGCAGTCACATCAAGACCTACTCATCAGGGTATCACATCGATTGCAGGAAATTTAATTAATAGTTAAATTCGGTAATCACGTTCTGAAATATATAGGCTTTAAATATTGGTACGATGACGCATATTTTTTAGATGTGATACATAGTTACTCGTCTTATCTCTTAAATCCTACCCATTATAAAAGTTACTTTCTGTCCAATGGAGATTATAGTCCAGAAAAAATATTTATTACAATTCCCAGAAAACATTAGCGTCATTAGCATTTTATAATCTCAGAAGGGCAGAACTCCAAGTGAAGAAACACTGCAACTTAAATATAGAGAAAGTTTTGTCCGGAGGTTAACGCATCCCAATTATTGGCATTTCTGGAAGAAAACAACGCCCCACGGTCAAGAGTTCAAAACAATCTTGTCCTATTTCTTTAAATCATCATTTTAAGCAGCAATTTGCATGTAAAGTGGTGATTTTACTGGATTTAGCTCCCGACCCGCACTACCGAACGATATTTTATTCGATAAACTTGCAAAATAAAAGCTTAACGACCTTCCGAAAATCAAAACTACCTCTGGACTACTTTCCACTCAATAGCGAAATGGAAAACGCTTTCTCATTCACGAAAGGTGTTGCTTGCCTCTGGGCTTGCGTGAAATAGCGTCTTGATATTCTACTCTCGCCTCTAATAGTCATCTCCAACATCGTGCTTTACATTAACATTATGGCCGTTTCGGGGTGAAAATAAAGGACTACAATAAAATAAAATCACGGTAATTTTAGAAAAACGATCAAAAAAGCGAAGCGTGAACGGGCGATGGTAGATTTTACTTCGCTAACAATGTTATATAATTGATTCCGTTGGGTTCTGTTTAAATAAATTAAAACTATGGAAAAGTAAAATTCAGTTCTTGAAAATTTATTATTTCTTGCGCTTAATGCGTTTCTCGAAGCTCATCCATGATACCTTTCGGACATTCATAAATTTTAATCCAGTAGTCCAAAAGTCAATATTTTTAACGCGCAATTTCTAGTTATTTCGCAAGCAGCGAGGAAATTCTATTTTAGACTATTTTAGGACATTAGGAAACGCGAAAAACAATCCAAAAGCCAACTGCGCGTGCGGTTTTTCCTCACGGCGCTTTGAGAAAGCGTTGTCAAGCTCCCTTCCTCCTGAATTATGCGTCCCGTCGGGTCGAGCACGCCTCCTCCCATCTCCCAACCAGGCAAAAGAGCCGAACATAATTGGCTAAAATAGATTCTAACGGCCACTTGGCGGGATTTGAACCCGCGACCCCACGCGGGGAAGTCGGTGGGAGGAAAGATTAAAAAAAAAAAAAGAACGTCCGTTCTTCACCGCACGTCTTCCATCGACTCTCGTCGAAGAAAATTTTTTTCCTCTCCAACCCGTCTTCCCCTCGCGGAACTTAATATGAAAACGTGCCACGTCCTGTTCTTTTTAAATGGTTTGGCACCCTCAAACGTGAGAAAATAAAAGGACCCCATTTATTAGGTGGTAAGTGAACGCGTGTGCGCACGGGGGAGGATGGCTAGGAGGCGAGGGGAAGGGCGGAAAAGGGGTGGGAGACGAGAGGGGAAGGAGAAAGTGGAGGAAAGGGAGGGGATGAGTGAGAGAGAGAGAGGAGAAAGGGAGAAAGAAGGGTGAGGTTGCGAGGACACGTTCTGCCGGGGTTTTTCGTTTTTCTTTTTCTTTTAGTTTAGTCTGGAGATCGTTAAATGGTTCCGCCGCAACGCGTATAAAAAAGACACAGAGACAAATGAACGGCGAATTTCGGTTTTCGCACTCGTTCGTATAACTTTCTTGTCTATCGGATGATTGATCGTCCGCTGTAATTTGCCGCGCCGAGGCCGGCGGTCCAGATTTGTGCGATCGTGAATGATGACGTGACGTCCCACGAGGTTTGTGCCCTAGGCTTCGGCTTGAATGAAAATCACCTCGGTGGTCTATGTCATTTGGACGCGAGATTTGAGCGGTCGGTATGTTTCCGATGGTAATCACTGAAAAGAGCTTTCTTGAACCTTAAAACAAGTTAGGAAAGTGTACAGCGTTTCACAAATGGACGCGTTTCGTGAAGTGGAGTATTAGAAAGAAATTATACACCTGCATGTAAGGGAAATAGCGTTTTAAAGTTCTTTTCTTCATCATAAATAATCCATTTTGTTCCTGTTTAATAATATTGCATGCACACGTAAGGAAATTAAGCGTTTGTTTGTGAGAATGTTTATGTTAGAAACAATGAAGAAGTAACCATGCAAGAAAATTTCAAGTTCAACTCGAATTAAGACATTCTTGTTTGATTTTATTGATAACGGCTATTCCTACGATAAAAATTTATAGTAAAAGAAATATTCTAATTTGCTAGTTCTACAACTTTTATTTGAAAAATATTTTGATATGACCAATACTTCACGAGATATGACTGAAAGTTCATTTTTTGTCACCTGTAAAGTGGTACCCCAGGTTGGACTACGTGATTCATTTTTGCGATTTTCTTATTATCTTTGACTGTAAGTCCTTAATATCAAATTTCATGAAAATCCGTTCGGTAGAAGCCGAGAACGTACATGCGGACGGACGGACGGACAGACCGACGACAATAGGCGCTCACGTTAGAAACGAAACGCGCCTAAAAAGCATCAAGATATCCAATACTTCATGCAGTTGAGTTATATCGAACCGTGAGAGTTGATATTTTAAAAATTCAAAACCAAGCTTGTTCGTTAAAATTTATTTTGAATTGAAATATGAATGAAAAACCTTATTAGCATTAGTTTCATAAACTAAACAAATTAAATACAAAATCTTTTGATGTTTGCGTTCGATAGAAAACGAATCAGGACCCGATTCTTTACCATGCCTGAATACCTAAACGGCAATGCATTGATAAAGTTGGAGGATAAATTCATTTAGATGGCTTAAACTGCTGCTGGCGTGATTTCCTGAATTACACGTGCAATTCGCTCTTTCAATACATCAATGTTTACATGTTACGTTGCAAAACCGTGCCGTTTCGCATAACTCCATTGAAAAAACAACTGAAAAAGCGATAGTGGGGACTAAATCACTGGTTTACCCCAACGAATTAGCTGATCATCGAATATTTTTTGTAAAAGGTACAAGTAAACGATCAATAATTTCAATTTCACACCTGGATTTTACGCATATACACTGGGAAAACTTGTAAATATAAAAAATTACCGCGTGAGGCCTGTTTTTTTACACGCGTAGTGCAAATATTAGTTTGAAACAATTTAAAAACATTTTTTACCAAATAGTTTTATTTCGCACGCCAACTTTAGCTTTATCTTCGGACAAAGAAGAGGAAATGCCAGTTCTACGACGAATTTTGCGTTGAAGAACGTTCGACTTAGTACTTTCCGAGTCTTGAGAACAACTCGGGAAGCTTAAATGGCGTAAAAAGTGCGGCGAGTAGGAGCAGACTTCCTTCCACAGCATCCATCATCTGACATAGCTGTGCGAACAACTTTTTTATGGCCCAGCACGAATACAGAAAGGCGACGAGGGAGAGCAGCGAGGAGTGAGAGAGAAGTGCTGGAGGGAAGAGAGTAGAATTGAGGAGGCTGAGAGAGAGGAGGAAGAGAGAGAGAGAGAAGGGGGCGTGAGACAGGGTGGGCGAAGAAGCTTAATCAGCAAGCAGTCGTCGACATCCTCTTCAAGGTCGGACTCGAAAAACGTCGCCAACTAGCTTCGATTTAAATTCTCATAATTTCCTCTCGAAAACAGTCGCGATGGTCGAAATTTCGATGTTTTTTCCTCTCAATCGACGCACCATCTGTTCCATCTTGGCATGTTTTCTACGATATGTGGACGCGATCGTAAGTTTTAGCGATGAGTTTTTATCGCTCGATAGCAAAAAAGTATCACTTGAGTACTACATCGTTGTTGGATTGCATGGGTTAAGCCTGACAATCATTACGGATCAACAGTACACATGCTAATGGAACACTCAAGTCTTGCGAAATACTTAAATAACGCTACGCCATAAGAAAATACGAACAAGAGCGGACAAATTTGGCACAGAACCTAAAAGGAGGCATTTCCAGTGGTTAACAATGGTAAATATAAATAATGTTTGCCGTATATGAGTTAATTATGCGTGTAATATATAGTTCAAAGGCTATGTAACGGCAACATATGGACGAAGAAATTACATTCGAACGCCCTTTATACAATTGCCCCATCAATTTTGACTATAAAGTTTAACCTTTGGCAATAATATTTCTAATGAAATTCATTGTCACTCGGTTATATTTAAACTACGGAAGTGGGATCTCTTTCACTGGATAACTATTCATTCATTAATTGCGTCAAAGGCTCGTAGAGTTAACGTTAGATCAGCGTCTGAATCCCCTTTTTGCTTGCGATACAAAGAAAATATGTACCCTTGAAAATTTTTTGAAGCAACGGATTGAGTGAGGGTAGATATTGCTAAGGTACACGACAGCATATTATCTTAACGTTTATGACCTTACCAAGAGTAAACTATCGTGTTGTCCTTGGCTACACCTGCAGAGATGACACCGCTCTATTAATCGCATATATTTTTAGTAAAAAATTTCTCGAACAAATCTATTTTTAGGCATCGCTTTCTACTTCCATATTTTAATATAATGATCAAGTTAATTTTTATGTGATAAAAACTCTTTGACTTATCACATTAATAAGATTACGTTGAGTTATTGGTATCCTATGCGTTACGCGGAACGATTCATTTATGTAGATGTTGTCTCTCATTTAACAATGTTCCCGAATTAATTTCAACTGACGTGATGGGGAAAGGACTGTCTTGTTGTAATCAAATGTGAGATATTCGCAAAGCAAAAGCTGCAAAATTTTTAAAATAGATTAATTCTATAGCGAATGACAACTACTTGAGGCATTAAAAGATTAAGTATCTCAAAGTTTTATAGTCGATGACCGGTTAATTACCAGAGCATGACTACTTTGTAGCCTAAATGCGCATCCGGTTTGCTCATCCATTTTACGGAATTAACTTGAGCATTTAATTGGATTCCAGCCATATGGTGAAATCGATACCTACTTCATTTCCAAATTAGGTTATAGTATTTCAAAAAAACAAAATAAGTGAAAAATTAAGCATCAAGTAAGACATGACTCATTAACGGTCATGAAAAAGCATTAAAATTCGACGCAATAACATGCAGGTCTCTTTAAAATACAAGCTAGCTCCCGTACAGACGAGGAGGAACTCATTAAGAAAACCGACTTATATTTTAAAATAAGAAAAGGTTTGCAACCGTAAAAAACCGTGTGCTCTTGCAAGAACCCATCAACTAAAAATAAAATCACCGACGCTCTGACTCTCCTCAAAGGGACCGTTAAA
This sequence comes from Uropetala carovei, assembly GCA_036926305.1. NCBI lineage: Eukaryota > Metazoa > Arthropoda > Insecta > Odonata > Petaluridae > Uropetala > Uropetala carovei. The sequence goes on from JAXCHB010000210.1 coordinate 2,369,640, forward strand.
AAAATAATAAAAACAACCGATCGTCGAAAAAGTGTTGTACAGAAGACGTCGAGATGTTCCCGTGACACATGGCCACCTGTTCACTCAAACGCTTTCGTGTCCCACTGACCCAGCCTCCGTCTCCCTCTCGTCTCCCTCTCGTCTCTCCTTTTCCTCCCTCTCTCTATCTTTCCACTGTGCGCGCGCGTGTGTGTGTGTTGTCAGAACAAATCGCCCAAACAACTCGCCAAATATGCCTCACTGGGACTTTAAACAGTAGTGAAAAAAGAGACGACGTCCAAGTGTTACGGATTTTTTCTTCTCTCTTTTTTTCCCTCGCTCTTAAAGGAAAAAAAATGTTTCTAGGATGTGTTAAAAAGTGAAAGTGGTCGTAAGGAAACATTACGCTATGGTATCGCGCGAGACGATGTTCGCCATTTACAAGGTGTACGATAGAACGAACAAATTCCGTTTTAATCGGTTGTAAACGAAAAAAGAATCGCTAATCGTATTTATTGCTAATTTGATATTTTATCGAATGTTAAAACGAGTAACACCCAATATAGATTTTCCGATATAAGGCTTTAGCGATATGGAAAAGTAAAAATACCTTTTATTGTTCTTGAAATGGCTAAAGATGAGTGGATGGTACGATGTGCTCAATTCTATTTGAAATTTATCTAAAACAGCTTTAATTTTCCAAGAAAATTAGTAAAATTCAACACATTTATCATTGTAAATGTATAGTTTACGTTTATTGAAGATAGTTTCGCGAAATAATATTTATCGAAATGTTAGCATTCGACTACAACAACATAAACAAACGACTTCCCAGAAGTACATTCGCCAATACTTGGAGAGAGTCCATTTTGTTTTATTTATTTACTATTCCTGCCATTGAATTCATCACCAATAGCCTTCTTCTTAACTCAAACCCCGAGAGAAGCAAGTCGCTTGACAACCAAGTGAAGCATAATGAGCCATAAACGCTTTGGGCGTAAATCCTTCGAATAAATTGTCCGACGTTGCGGCCAAGGGCCAAAAGTGCAGCGATTCGCATGCAGTATGCGCAACGTTGCTTGACGCCAAACATCGAAAACAGTACCCGACTCATGTACATGCACATGAAATGTCTTCTCATATGCATTAACACGTGTACGACCAGCGAAAATTCTCCGTATCGACTATGTCCGACGATTTCTGCATAAGCAAATCGACGATGTTCGATTCCTTCGATCAATAACCCGGATATTCTAGGCAAAGTATACAAACGATAACTCCATTACGATAGAAATCAATAAAGAGAAACAAAAAGTAGTACATATTGCAAAATTTGTATCAGTAGAGAGGTAGGAAATATATAACAACATTGTTCCCTTTTAATGAAATAGATCTCAACGTTCCATTCCGTCAACCTTATGATAATTTTTTTTTCATGATATTTTGATTATTATGAGAAACTAATTTCTGAGCATCAAGTAAAACCGATAGGAAATAAAACTGTCAGAGAGATTAAAACTTAAAACCGCAAACATTATTGTTCAATAGGCTATGACATTTTCTAATTCCATTAGCAACTATTTTCTGTTTATCTTGTCTCTTTTATTATTCTTATTTTAAAGTATTTCCTATCTTTTTTTTTTAAATTTACCTTATACATTTCTCCGTGTTAGTTTAAAAAATGTGTTCTCATTTAATACGATAACGATACGCTTTGATAAGCCTCTATTTTTAACTAATGTAATTCTATTAAAACCTTTTCCATAAACTCGCCTAGTGGGTTACAGCAAATTATTGGAAATCTTCCAATTTTATACTTTTATCATGTACTTTCAATATATTTATGTCGAATAACAAAACTAATGATCGCCTCATTTTCTAATTGCAGTTTCCACGCTATTCCCGTCCACGGGAATAGGTCCCCCGAGTACGACGTCGGAATTACCTCTGACGACGCAGACTCCAGTCCGGAGACAGTTGAGCCACGGAGATGCAAACAGCGATGAACTCAAAATGGAAAAGGTGCGACCGATTAAGCTGCCGCCTCCTCTCGAGGAAGAAGCTTTGGAAACGCACGGAGAAGACCCGCCGCCGCGCCTCAGGTGAGCACTCAAGACCAGTGGCGTAGGGACCATGGATCCGATGGATCGGGCCCGGAGCTCGAGGGGGCCCGAAGGCCCGTGGTCGACATACACAAAATTTTACACAAAGGGTAACCAAACCAAACTACAAGAGCTGCTAAATACAGTGAAAAGAATCCGAGATCACGAAACTTATTTCATTAAAAATTTCACCTTAAAAAATAAAATAACCAAAAAATATATATTGGAGGGGGGGGGGGGGGGGGGGGGCGTAAAGACTTCTCGAACCAGAGCCCGGCTTCGCCTTGCTACGCCACTGCTCAAGACACGCTAGTTTGATTCAAACGAATATTTTGCGGATGATTACGAATGGAGTGGCAAGAAACACCGATAGATAAAGGCTGGCATTAAAACTATTAAGATTAATAGAATAAAAACAATACGACATTTTAATCCAACGTATTCTCGAAAATAAAAACAGGAAATGATCAATTTCAAATTAACGCCGCAAAAATTCAACATTTTTTAAAACTCGTAACTTAGATTATGAACTGCTTGCTTCATCTTCGCAGTCCTTTTTTTTACGAAAGATTACAAGCTTTTAAACTGAAAGTTTGCACACCTAATAGACGTATTCGCGACTTGGCGCATCACAAATAAAATGAGGATTTAATAAGATCATAGTCGGAAAATTTTCTTAGTTTCCGTCACTACCAATCAAGACGTTCAGACATGTACCAAGTGTTTAGCATTAATTAGACTTATTGTCCAAAGAAATCTTTAATTAAACTAAAAGCCCAAGTTATTATTTATAAGTTAAGTCCGACAATCGGTAGTCTTACTAATACCCAAATCATTAACACTCATAAGACGATGCATGTCGTGGCTGCAGTGAGAGAGGGAATGGAAGGTGATGCCCCCATCAGCCAGCCTATTATCTCGAGTCCAATGCCACGCCCATGGCTCTCTAAAGATTAAACTCGACAGCGGTGCAAAGTTCACGCTTTAATTCACAGTTTTAACGATCACCGCTACCCTTTAAAGGACTGCGCTAAACGAGTTGATGCGTGGCTGCTAGACTGTTCGCTGCAATCGTATTGTCGGCGTTAAATATACACTTACGGGGATACCCCGGGTAACGGATTCGCACCCTTCAAGGTTAGCGTTTTATTTTTCTGCGGATTTTTTAAACAAAAGAGGCTGTAATGTTTCTCTTTGACTCCCTGTAGGTCTAAGAGTTGCGTTACGCGTTTTTGCCGGCCTTATTAAAGCTAGGAATATCAAGTTCGTTGAAAGGGTTGAGCTTCTTGAGATAACATCAGTGCAGAAACCAAGATTTATATTGGAGATTTTTTTAATGTCGACCATAGAATTCGCAACACACCAAGATTTTGCTAGAGTTAAGGGTTAACTGCGTATTAAAATCTTAATTTTTATGTAAAAGTGCTACTTTATAATTTCTTTAACATTGTGTCTGAAAATGTACGGGACACTATTTTTCGCGCTTGAAAATATCGCATCCATTTTATAACGCAATGTAAATTTTAAACTATTGGCGCAATAATTGAAAAATTATTTCTGCTTAGAATTATTTCCCGTTGCCATATGTACTTTTGTAGCGGGAGACATAACTACTAGTGTTATTGCTATAACAAAATAAATAAAGTGAGCGAATTATAAAGTGAAATGTTTTTAAGTAGATAATTTTTGCATCTGTATGCGCAAATACGTCGTAATTTATCAGTAATCCCATATTAAAGTGAATTAATTCCATTTTATCGACAACTGATTCATTCGTTTAAATTACCACCCCTGTTATTACGAATACTAAGGTCGGAAATGTCATTATAGAATAAAATAATGTGATGAGCACATAATGAACCAACTTACTCTTCTATAAGGTTAAAGTTTATTTTTTATGACAGTATAGGATAAATTTTGAAAAATTTTTTCGTATATTAAACGAGTGGTGTTTGAAATTACCGAATTCATAAATATAAGCTATTGTTTTTGGAGATATAACCATGTAGTACCAAATAAAAATGTACGTCATTTCTTCTGGGCCAAGGCGATCAAGAGCATAACTTATGCAATTCACTCAACACCTGTACAAACAAATGATATCGGTCATTCACGCATAGAAAGTTTTCAATTTTAAGTAAAAAATTCTTCGCCAAAAATAAGTACATCTTAGAGAAAATTGATTTTAAACCCGATTTATAGCTGGATAAAATGATCATAATTATCTCTATAGATTGCCAAATCTAACACACCTGTGTTGAGGAATAACGGATTTCCTTTAATGATCTTACGTGATTCCGAACAACGAACTGAAACTCGTATTTATTCATATGGCGAAAACAATACGGTCAAGCTCCTACGCATCATCGATACGCCGCTAAACATTGGACGCCTCCATTTTTCAAATAAAATATCCCCGAGCTTGGCGACCTTGATAGCCCGCAACTCGCGACAATACCGACGTGTCCCCTCACTGGACGCGATATACGATCCGTTAACAACTTGACAGTCCCGTTCCAACTCACGTAACCCTTTTCAACCTCAAACTCAGGTGAGACGAGAAAGCTCATCCACGTGCTACAAACAATCCACACCTACTTCTGTGCCCTCAGGCGGATCCCCGAGGACATTATTGACAAACGAAGGGGCTGGAGAACCAGCGATCGAGGTCGTTAATGACGCTCATTTCCCGAGACCCGAAGAATTTCTCTTCTTCTAGAGAAAAAGTATTCTTAGAAAGGAAGGGAGGGGAAGCTAAGGTAGGTAAAAAGGAGATGACTCAGTATTTTACAAAAAAAACATTATATTTTTTTTAAAAGCTCCGGTAAAAGTTATGCATAAATAAGTAATACTGGACGCGGAAAGATATTATTTTTTTCTTCTGGAAAGCCGTCTTGTGTCGGACCCCGAGGAGTTTTCACTTTCGCTCCATTAGCCGATTCTCTCTCTTTCTCTCTTCATTTCGCTCTCTCTCTCTCTCCCTCCCCCCCTCCCCCTCCTACCCTCCCTTCCTCCCACAGAGCCAGCGACGTATTTGCAGAAGGCAGATCCGCCATCGGGCTCCATATCGGAGGATTGCCTTTTAAAAGCGTCCGTCCTCGATTTATGACGTTAATTTTAATTATGATATATAGTAATACACTGTGTCGACGTCAACCATAAATTTTGTTTACCTATGCTTAAAAAAATGTACATTTCTAATACAGCGCTTTTAATTTAGAACGCTCGAAACGGGAAACTTTGCCTCGTCAGAAGTATTTTTCCCGATATATTTTTTGATCAGCTGATCAAGTTTCAAAGTTAAAAACTGATACCTGCGTACGTTTGGTAAGCACGTGTCAGATCGAAAGCAAGCATTTCGAAAAAATTGCAGACGTGCGTGATCGGGAGGCATATACACGCGAACTCTCTCTCGCGCGCGCACGCACACACACACACACACACACACACACACACCGGTACTCGACACCAACTGATGACTGAGAGAGAAATTCGTCCGCCTTTTCATAAATCCTTCCCTTTAATTTCCCTATCTCTCTCTCTTTCTCTTCATTTCCTCCGCTCTCCTCACGATACACATAAATTCATTCATAAAGTTTTTTTTTAATACTGGTCGTCGACCGCCAAATTACCTGAAAAAATCTCATCCTGATGTTCAATATTTCTGCAATGATTTATATACTTTTTAGTTGATATAAGTACGGTGAATTATTTTGCATTCAACCGCGTGAATGATAACAATTGGCTATTTTATTTATTCGTAAGAATACAATAATCCTTTTATTGTTTCATACACAGATTCTAATGCACTGCTCTTTGTTTTTAAGGTAAAGGTTAAAACACAGAAATACGTATATTCCGAAGCCTTATCTTACCACCCTATCTCCTAGATATAAAAGACGAGCCTACATACAAAGAAGTTTTATCGTCCTTTTATATGTGCACAGCTATATATAGACATACTACGTACACATTAATATATGCATATTTTGGGCGTGTGTCGTGCGCGCTTTGGGAGTAGGAGAAAATAGCGTCCCAAAAAACCGGCACAAATGTAATTGGCCGGCAGTCAATCTTTATTTGATATTACAGGTCGGCATTCGTTTAAAGTGTTATATAACGTCAGGACCATTTCTTTATTTTTTTTTTTAATATTCAGTCTGGACCACCACGCCTTTTTATTTCCTCGGGGGCAAAAAAATGTCAGCGTCTGCTAGGCGCTTGCACTTTCTAAGGGAAACGAATGGAGAAAAAATTTATGCAAATAGGTTGATTACGTAAAAGGGCTGCGAGGAGTATGAAAAATAATAAAAAAGGGGAAGGGAAATCCCGCCGTTGTTTCATCTTATTTTAAACTGCAGCGGTATCATCGCTTTCTCGACCTATCTTTCAAAACTTCTTCGGGAGATTAAATAACGTTTGATTTTTCATCCGGACGTAAAATAATATAGCTTAGAATTTAAATGTAAAGCTCGCGGAGAAATTTCATTTGGTCCACACCATTTCTCTCGGCTTTCGAATTAGCATCAGCGCCTGGAGCGGAACTTTTAGAAACTATGAATAAATTGGCCTGGCGTAAGTGGTTTCATTATTTTAATTTGAGAATTTAATGTTTTTCCCCCGTCGAAAATAAATAAATAGAAAGTAGGTCTTTGAGATATTTTTCAGTTTCAATAAACAAAACACTAACTGAATTTTTAAAGGCGATAATTTTTTTAAAAATATGCCCCAAAGCGATTTTGCATCAAGAACGGCATTTAACCAGCAGCAGAAGGCTCGGTAATGATAACAGAAGTTAGCTTTCAAAATTTGAAGTCATTACTTACGAAATATTTATTTTGGAAAAGGTGGAAAAATGGCACTTTGCATTTCTAATCATTGTCTTAAGCTATCAAATGATGAACTTATTTAGTTAAAAACTCTCATTATATAAACATGTCAAGGCTGATGCATAAAACCTGTTTAATGTCGACATAAGACAGGTGTACAACCATAATGTCGGCATAATCTGAGGGCTTTGCCATAATTTTTAAACATAATTTATCGCGTTAAAAATAAAATGACCAACTCTAATTATAATTGCACAGCTACGCAAATAAAATAAATTTGGGGAGCCAGATAGCTTAAGTAAGTTTCAGCTGCAGTTTAGTCGCTTTTCTTAGAATATATCAGCGTACATCAATTCGGACATTAGCAGTAACAAACATACACAAACACATTGAAGTTTTACAATTTTTTAGCAAATCGATAATAGATTATTGAGCATCAAACGGAAATCAGAAAAATTTCATAAATTACATAATGCTTTAAAAAAACTCCAAAACGAAATGGATTGTCGGGTAACAAACCGACACCGTACATTAAAAAACTCCTACAGTGTGCATTTTAAATCTTTTCACATGAGCCTACCATTATCTGAAACGGCATCGCAAAATCTTTAACAGCCAGAAGCCTTAATGCCTTCCATACACCAATCCCACGCAATTTGTGAAGATTACAGTCTCGATCGCAAGCAGATATCGTAAAATAGAATTTAAAAGCCAGAAAAACACACATATAATCGAACGGAATACCGCTAATATCTCCTTCAAAATTCAATTCCACCTCTCATTTTACTTTTTATTCCAATGCGAAGAGCTAAAACGTGTTATGCGCTAATGAGACCGTCTTCGAATTTACGACGGCTTAAGTGCCGGGTTGAGAGTCGACGAGCCCCTCTCTCTTCAAAACTCCATAGTCAATTAATAAAAAGGTAATAATAAAATAACAGTTGATCACGAGAGAGATTACACGCCCTTAAGACAGGCGGTATCGAACCCGGAACTTAGTGGCATAACTTTCGAAAGATCATCTTTTTTAAAAAAAAAAGCCTGTCTTCAAGCGAAGAAGAACACGCCACATAACGAGATGGAGAATTCGCAATAAAAATAAATGACGATCGAATCGAATTTGAACAGGACAAATACGCTGCTGTCTCGTAAGAGGTAATAGACGTCCATAACACAACAGCTGCATCGGCATTACGCTTCTCATGTCTTAACCTTACAAGACCCTATAATATTTTATATCCTTGATTTTATACTTTTTAACATCGTATTCCGCGTTTTATACAAGCGAAACTATTACTTTTAATAAACCTTCAAAATGATATGTTGATAAAGAAACTTTGCTGCAAATTGCCATTTATGCCTTTGCGTAAATCATTCTTAACCGGTAAGGAAAACTTTTACAGTCATAAATCGATAGAGTAAACCAATTTCTTCGAAAACAAATTAGTCGCCTCGAGGATGTTCTACAAATATTGATTCTATAATACAGTCGTGTGGCATAGTTTTTATCCCGTTTAATTATGCTTTCTCGCTGTTTTCATTATTTTTTTCTAGTTTGCTTATTTACATTTCTTTTAATATGATGACAACTTAGCTCACAGAACCCTACCCAAATTTATATCTTTGCAAAAAGTCCACGTCGTTTTCATTTTTATCACGGCTTTTTCGTAAAAATAAATAAAATGACTATTTTATCGAAAGTTTGTCCATACATAACCCATAATATAAATAACTATCTCTGCAAAATAATATATTTGTAAGGAAAATACAAAACATCTGTAATTGCATTTCTGAAGGGAAAAGATTGATGAGAGACGAAATAGCATCTCGCGCTGAATGTAAGGTATATCGGTATTTTTAATTTTTAAAAGCGTTTAGGTATCGTGGCATCTTTTACCTCCAGACCGTCTCCGCCCTCTTTATCTCCAAATATTCCAATTCAATCGGCGTGGCTCGGATTTAAATTTCGTACGCAACTCATCGATTAAATTGATCGCCACTCATTGTCGACGTATCGGAAAGGTCCGTTAATAGCCGTTCAACCCATTAATCCTCTCTCGAGCGGGTGCAGTCCCTCCCAAGCCATAACACAAATTACGTACACTTCCTCTGCCACCCCTCCTCCCATCCACAACACGCCGTTTGAGGGTCTGATTCGTCTCGGCAGACGGTTTCATGAACCCGGCACGTGACGGAACGGCGTTCGATCTTACACACACACAAACGCGCAGATATACACATTTGCCGACACCACAGATGAATACAAAAGCCCTTGAATTGCCTCCTGTCCCTTAGGCTTATTCCCAATCAACCCCTGACGTGACGAGGTTTTTCCGCACCGAGACCTGTCCAGCTCCGTGTTGATTGACACCCCTTAAATACGAATTTTAATCCGCGGACAATTGAATTTTTTTATTTCTTCTATTTAAATTAAGGCAGGAGATGCGTATAAAAACTCAGGAGGTGGTGTGAGGAGGAGTTGAAAACGTGCACGCAAATGTACGAAACGTATGTATAAAGTATATATGTATACACGAATATACATAATATATACACGCACACTCATGCTTGTATATTCTCTCTTAATCTTTATGGTTGCGAAAACACATGTCGAGTTCAAGTACGGGATTCCGGTCTTGGAGAAAACCGGATAAAAAAAGAGGAAGATTTCGGTCGTTCGACGGGTGGCGCCTTCTAGGAAAACCGCCATTTTCTAATCAATTTTCGAATTTACATTCGGCATCTCCGGTCGACCTAAATAATTTTTTTTTTGAAATCGCGATCGTAAATTGTTTTGACACAATCGTCGCTCATATTAAAATATCTTTTACCAAGCTATGGCGTTTTGCCGCTGTTAAAAATTACACAGATAAACATGTTTATGTTTAACCACACTTAAGCACGATAAAATCTCGGGAAAAGGATTACCGGGTCGAGACATTCTATTTAATTGCGCTTTTTTTATTTTGATAAGCTTTCCTTACCACGTTAAGCGGTGTGGAAAGCAGCTACCTTTATTTTCCCTGATTTTTATTCCCTTAAAATCATAGGCGCTGTCAGCACCGTATCTGACAAACACAACGAAGTAATACCCACGGTTACATTTAAGTTGCAATCTACCGAGCGATTCACTTGATTCTATTTACAGGAGGTTTATGGATTATAAAGTATTCCTCGACTGAATTTACGATACGATATGTGTACATATCGTTATACCCGTTAATTCTGTTAAAATATAATCGTAAAAAGTCTTTTGTAAGGAAACTAGAATGAAGACTCCAGCTATGTGCGCATGGGTGCCCGTATGTAAGTTGATAATTGATTTTAAAACTTTCGTACGCGCGTGTATAATAAAGAAAGGTTTACTATATTTCTTATGTATTTATACTCTATGCTTTTATATTTATTTGTAATCGTCTTGTCATTCCGTTGGTATTCGCGAGAATGATACTTAATAATCTATGTCCTCCAGGCTGATATACGTATAAACGTGTGTGTGTGTGCCTTTAAAGAGATATATAATGACGCGGAAATGAGCCAAGTTTTCATGTAGAAATAGCCGCTCTGAGTGTATACTAAAAGGCTTTCGGAGAAGAAGAGAACCGATGGATGCATCGAGTAAAAAGATCCAGAAAAAGTTATCCCGCCGCACAAAGGAGGCGCAACGCTATAAACAAAGCCACAGTGACGGAGAAGCTTAATAAATGGAGGGGTAAACTCATCCGAAAGAGAAATACAAACAAATCCACTCTTCCCCGATCCAGATCTTGGCGCTGGGATTTTTTGTGGCGCCCTTGATTATAGTTTCGGAGAGAGCGGTTGAGTGATGAGCGGCGAGAATTAGATTGGATTTTTGTCCTTTCTAGTCGCTATGACGCGTCCAAATATAATCGGGGTCCTAAAAAAAATCGCTAACAAAATTGGAGAGAGAGAAAATCATTTTACACTATCAAAACGTTTGCCCAAACTATCATTTCAAGTAACCTGAAGCGATTTTATGTTCTTCCATGATCAAATTTATGAAAAGTTAAAAACCCTTTCTACTTTATTTATACTATATTAAATTGTGTTTTAGAATTGATTCTACGCTCTTTAAGGTAGTTTTAACTTGACAATTTGTACCATTTACTTATATTAACTTCAATTCTAGTTATGTATTTTCATTAACTTTGCTCAGAAAGTTTTATTTTATAGTGTAAACGGAAATTTTGAAGCAAATTGGTTTCCAAGTTAAAAAGCTATAACATAAAAGTTGTTATTATTTCGCAATAAGCATCAGTTCGTTTACTCCAAATATCATTTTTTAAAATTTTCCTAACTTTCGCTGAACTCTCAATATCACATTTTTTCATTTCATTGTCTGCAATCTTGGATTCGGAATAATTTCCTCGAGTGCTCGAACATTACGTCGTTAAATACTGTTGTTTTTTGTAAGTAAAACTTTATTACCATAAAAAACCGAACGTTTTGTTACGCGAGTCGAAAAATAATATTTGCGGAGATAATGCAGACATTGAAACTTCAAGAAACTCTCGTGAACCGAGTCATTTTATCTTCTAGATTCTAGAATTCTAGAATCTAGAATATTAATTCTTAGCGTTTTGGCTTGCGAATCCCAGTCAGGAGCAACTCCAAGACTTTTATCCGAAAAAAATATTCCATAAACGACTTTTGTATCTATAAATTTGTATGCATTTAGGCGGTTTAAGTTTTTGGAGGCATCCTTGGTTAAATCGATGAAGCATTTCTTCCATTTTTTAAAAAGAATTTGTCTAAGTTAAATTTACATTCCAAAATGTTTTGCCTACATTTTTAAGGGATTCATAAAATAAAAGAATTCTCGTGAGTAAAGGTCGAGATAAATCATAAAACAATCAGATACAGTTTTGGTATTGATGATCTTTAGCGATTTTTTTACAAATCGCTTGTCTGTCTGTCTGTCCGTCCGACTGTGCAGACGATATCTCTGAAACGGTTCAACCTAGATAAACCAATTTTTCAGGATAAGTTACTACATATTAGAGATAGGTACATATGGCAAGAATTGTGGACCGGGATTAGCTGCTAGGGGCTAATGTTGCCCCATTATTGCCCCATAAGAAAAGCACGTAAATCGGTGATGAGGTTTATAAATTTACTTTTTTAAACTACATATTTCCGTCAAGATACGAACTCAGGACTTGAATTATCGGAAAGTTTAGAAATTGTAGTTTCTTATTTTTGAAGATGGAATACAAATCCTTGTAGCTTTAGCGTACATTTTTAGTTTTTATCGGAAGAAAGTGGGAGTTTTTATGGGTCTCAACAATCGACTATCATGGCAACGAGATCAATGCTTTTATATGAGTAAGCATTTAATGGGAATCAGAGGGCTATACTATATTGTCATTAACATTAACAATGGAAAAAAATTTACCTTTTTTGTAAAAAATCGCCCTATAATATCTGCTTTCGCAGTACTTTCCTAACTTGTTAATTACTCGTTATGCGGTTTCTTTCTCACGTAGCCTTCCATCTCTCGGAATTTTCCGATTCGTCTTTATTTTTTTTCGTCGAGCTATACTGATTATCCCGACAGCTAAACTGGCTTGGAATGTCTTCCTGTTTGGCACGATATCAAAACGTTTCAAATTAATGCGATCCCCAAGCGACGATCTTCCGTAAAGTTTTCCCGGTGGAATATTAGATAACAAAACGGTTGACAATTCCACGCGAGGAGAAAAGGGAGAGATATCTCGTTTTATGAATGAATAATTTACGCGTTATTTTTAGGCATGAGGCAACGCAAGAGAGCGGGATAAAGAAGGGAAGAGGCACCATCGGGACGAAATGGGTACACTTCTCATCTCCCAGGCAACCGGGAAGACAATGGGCATGTCTTCGCAGGTAGAAAACGTAAGCCGAGATAGAAAGGAGAAATGTTCCTCATTTACGAATAAATTTCTGACGGTGGGGACCTTTTTGGACTCGCGAAATACGAAATTTGATCACGGCCCTCCTCTTTCCTGTGTCACCCACGCCACCCGAATTCACGTGACTCGAATTGTTCGCGACGGATCCGTCGCCGACTGTTACGTCATGCTCAAGTTCGTAAGTGTGTAGAACGCAAAGGCCTCCCTATAACAGATAGTAACGTAGAATATTAAACGGAGGAAGACGGGATGACGTCAAGGCGTGCACGAAAAGGAAGAGCTAAAAATAAATTTGCTATCCCTATTTATAGGACACGACACTGCAAATTAAATAACTGCCTCATTTTAAATATTTATTAGTCGATCGGAGAATCATTTAAAACGCGCTATTTGTCGGGTTTCGAGCAGAAATTACCATCTAAGCGTAAATATTTTCATTTCCGAATGAATACTAACGCTAATTTTTTTCACGTATCACTTAAACGCTGCAATTTCGAACGATTGAATATACGTCTAAACTACTTCTCTGGATTAAAAGTTTTCAAGTACTAAGTCAGATTTTATACAGTGAAGCTTCTATAACCCGTGACTAAATTTATATTTTTTTGTGACCGTATGTGGTTATTTTTGAAGTACAGTAAATTTTAACCTGTTTAATGAAAAATTTTCATATTTCAAGTTAAAAATAATTAAAGAAAAACTGTCAAGATTTTCAATAGGTTTTATTTTTTGAACTTAATTTATTTTTTTTCCGACCTCGACTCTTTGAGAATGCTGGTAAAAAAAATTCTGAGCCATCTAAAAACGACAGATTTGCGCACCCTGCCAGACATTTGACCTCACACCATAAAAAAAACATTCTACTTTCTAAGCCTTACGATTTAAAGCCGTGACAGAAAAAAAAACACTCCATAAAGATTCCCGAGACAAATCCAGATAAGACGTTCTCTAGACTAACTAGTACCCTTAAAATCCTACCGCATTAAATCAGGCCGTATTAATTACGTCAGCTTTAATTAGGGGAACAGAGGTAAAAGCAGTTCCTCTTGAAAATAGAGAGAGAGAGAGAGAGAGAGAGAAAGGGGAGAGGAGAGATTCTCGAGAGGAACAAAGTAAGAGCTAGAATAGCGTGACCGTTCTAAGAAGCTTGGTCCCGAGTTGGAACCTTGCCGAGGGCACGGACTAAATCTTCTCGCCCAACGAAACTTCTGTATCGCACCTTTAAATCTCGGAAATAAACGTCCCAGAGATTCCGATTTAAAACAAACAACTATCTAACCCCTTCCCAGACGATCCCTTCCAAAGAAAATTTATCTCGAGAGAATTATTTTATCTCATAAAAAATATAAAAGCGATACACGACATCCCCTTTTAGGTCTACCAATGCCTCGACTCTTGTTATTCAAGAGTCGATTTTGTTCCGTCAAGAATAGGTACCGTCAAACTCTCAAATTATCAAGAGAAAGGATCAGAAAACAGAGCCATATTTGCAACGACAGATCGCCAAACGCTGATGTTTTCTTGCTATACTAAAACTGAGGAAGCTCTTGCGACGTGACTAAAATCTTTATAGCAAAGAAAAAGCAAAAATGGTGCTGTTTGGCGTAGTCTGTCGTGAATCGTGCATTTCGTACAACTTCCAGTAAAATATTCATTGCCGCCAATTTCCATTTGTGTAAATAAGGAGCAAGAAAGCATAAAGCGCCAGATCAGTTGAGAGCTGATAGTCGGTAAGAACCGTTCTTTTCACATGTTCCGCAGAAAGGTTATTCTTCAAATGAAAAATTCTCGTAAAATCTTTAAACGCGTACCTACGTTGGAGAGAGCAGGAAGTACATAGAAGAAAAATCAACTCCACGAACGTTAGACGCATGCACTTATGCGTAAATCTGAAATCGAATCGAAAAACTTCCGTAAATATATCCACGTATAACTTGGTGTGACCACTTGTTGCATGCGAACAAAGACGTCCGATGGCTTAAAAAAGGAGTGAGCTCGGACGAAAAGGTCACACGTGCCTTAGGGAGATAAATTGTTATCCCGGTTTTACGTGAAAAAAAAAATTTTTTGTACGGGAGTCGCCCCTTAAGAGGACCACCGAGTGGGCGGCATCGCTTCTTTTGGCACCCGGATCGATCAAGGAAGAGTGAGGAGAGAGAGGGGGGGAGGACGAAAGAAGAGAAAGGTGATGCCATGCTTCTTCCCGAGGAGCAAAGATAGCTTTTAACGGGAGCTAGTTTTGAACGGGTGTTTGCCTGCCACTCGCCACTGTCCCTACTCCTACATTCCACTCTCCTGCACCCAGCTCATGTTCCTCACTCTTCTCTACCTCTCTCTCTCTCTCTCCGCCAGCATTTTTCCTACGCAAAACCCTTGACGCATCCCTTCTCTTAAAAACCACCCAAAAAACCTTTGTACCGTGTATGTGTGGGGGAGGAGTGAGGGATGGACGGGTGGGTGGGTCTGTCTTGTCTCCTCTCCTCTCTTTTTCTCTCTCCCGAGAGAGGGAAAATATACCCGCCCACACCCTATTTTCTCCTTTCTCTCCCGAAATCGGGAAAGAACAAAGGGAAATCTGAACGGATCTGCGTACTTTTTTTAGTCCTCCCCAGAAAAGGAGGAGTATCTTTAAGTTCTCTCCCCACCCGCCCAAACACACTCTTTCTCCACTTCTTAACCTCTTAACCCTATCCTCTCCAAACTCACTTTAAGAGAGAATCGCCATCTTTTTTTACGGCATTCCCAAAATGATTTGTTGACGGTTTTAATACGTAGAAGGTCGGAGTCGTTTGTTTTCACTTACGGACAAAAAGAGCAGAGTTTAAAGATTTAGGGAAGAAATTGTTTGTGATTTCGCCATCCTAAAGACAAGGATGGTATCTTTCTGTTCGTGGACATATTAATCCGATCGTGGCTAATTCTTCGCTGAGAAAAAATAAAATATTATGTAATTTATACATGAAAGTGGTGAATGAAAAAGAGGTTGATCATCCCCTTCCCCTCTTGGAAGCCTTTACAGCCCTCCATTGGTTGCGCTCTCAAAAAACAAATACGTACAAAGTTCGTGGAGCCTTCTGTCGGGTGTCACTCTTTATCAATATTCAAAATTTGTGACTCTCCGTACGCTCCATCCGAAATTCATTTTACTTGCAATGCATACGAAAAGTGATTCTTACAAATATAAGGCATCCTGAACGTAATGCTGGATGGTTAAAATGCGAAATACAATTTAAATAAAGGTAAAATTATTTTAAGAATAAAATTTATTGTAAATTTTCTAGGTATTAGCGTGTCATGTACATTTTTTCGCGCGGCATCCGTGCTTTAGAATCTACTATCGGTGGAACACCATTGAGGACGGCTGATTTGTAGTCTTGAGTTTTCCAGCCGCAAGGCGAACTTCGCATATCTTTTTCGAATGAATTCGCTTCATTTACCATTTCAGAAGTTAAGTCGTATTTGACTCGTATTCTGCGAGCGAGAAAGCGATGAATATGCGAACGAATGAATCACCCGCGCTTTGTTCTCGACTCCTTTCGTTTTTAACCGTCTTCTCTTTTTTTTTACCTCTTTCAGGCACGAGCGGCACCATCACACGGGCGGTCACTTCCGGGCTAGAGCACCCGGTCTGTGGGACCCTCATCCCCGCTACGCTTTCTCGGCATTCGGTCGCCGTTTCCGTTTAGACCTCACCCTCGACGCACCCTTCCTCTCGCCCCACCTAAGGGTCACCACCTACTGGCGTCAGCAAGGCGGAGAACACGGCGAGATGACCAGGGAAAACAAACCGGCGGCCGCGGATCACGGGAGTTGCTTCTACACGGGCACGGTATACGGCGACCCGTCTTCCTCTGTGGCGGTCAACTTGTGTCACGGAATGGTGAGTTGATTGTTTTCCATCGTCGGCTCCATTAAAGGGATGGTTGGAAAATAGGAAAAACTACGTCTTGTCTTTGTGAGACATTTTACCGAACACATTTGGAGAGCGTCAGCCTTTACAGCGTTTATATACGACGTTATGAGCCGAACGTGAAACTTCTTTTAACCCTTTTTTCATGTGCCTTTTTGGCTGTTTTTTAATTAATTCCTTGGTATTCACATCTCTTTTCGTCGTCTCATTATCTTGGCTTGAAACTCTCACAAATTTTGTTGTTACCCCTTCGAGGACCACCTGGTATCACAAATACCAATCTTTGAATGGGGCCGTTTTAAGGTATTCTACTTCATTTGAACTAATACTGCAAAAGATTCAGTTTCGCTCGGTTTCAACTCTACGTAGGCAAAGAAAGGGATAATAGGTATTTTAAAAGGGAGAGGCTATAAGAAGATGAAGGTCAAGGATTTGGATGGAATAGAATCGGTTGGATGAACGAAGGTAGAAAACTTATGCGTGTGTAAGCGTTTGCGTGGTAGGCGACAATGATCCAAAATATTTTTACTGTAGAATACTTTGTCATTTTTACAATTTTGTTTCATCGTGACTACCATCTCTGTGGAAAGCTCAGGTTCTACGCAACTCTGCATACAATTATTTGACTACTGTCTCCTCCTCTGGCGTCACGCTTATCTTTTCATGGGACGTGGTATATCTTTTTCCTGTAAAGTGAAAACTGGAGTGAAGGACCTCTATATTTCACGCATTTTCATTTCAGACAACTTTATATGCATTAAAATGTGATGCGAATTACAAGTTAGGCGGCGACAGATTGTAAGTTATAGCATGTTTTAAATATATAGATATTTGTATATAATGGATAAATGTTGCGGCCTTGCCATATGGCCAACCTGTAACGTGTTATTCATAAAATTATTACAGACGAAAATCGATACCTCTAAGATATTTATCATGATACACAAATAAAGTCCATAACAAGAACGTAAGTTCATTTACTTTTTAAATCAAATGTTACCCTTATAAAATATAAACTAATTCACCTCCTTTTTTTAATTTTCCCGTCTATTCATATCTTAGTAACGACCCGAGCGAAGCCTCCTCTTTTTTTCACCTACCTTATCACTACTACGAACATTTTATATCACCTTATCTTGGCATATTAACAATAGCTTATATACGTACTCTTTGCTCTGTGGTGTTAAAAAATCTCTAATTTCCAGTGTATTTAAAAATGTTTCTTAAAACTATTTCTTCGGTATATGTTAATATATTTGTATGCCTTTAGATGAGTATGAATATATGAAAGAGAGCGTGTGATTCCTGTTCGACGAATACAAAAGAATATTGAAGCACAACCTAATAAAATTAACCAAGTTAACTTTTCACTCAATGAGTGATTTATAAAGAATAAGATGTCATATTCTCTTTTGCAATCGGTTAAATTGTCAGAAAATCTCTCAGAACCGCGCGAAATCCGTTATTTCTGATTGAATTCTGTGAGTAAAATTTCCATCGAGGAAGAAGTTGGTCCATTAAAAAAAATATTGAATTTTGAAAATCTTACGTCGCCTTGACATTGGACGCGAATTTGCGCGACCGCGCGAAAAGGAGCGGAAAAAACCGTCGGCGCTGCGGTAAACTACGTAAACGATTCTATGCTTTATTGCGTTACCGCCTCAGACAAAAAAGGTGTTAAAGGACTTTTATCATCGTGCTGGCGAAACAAAGGAGATTGCCGAAATTTCGCACGCCTGATAACGTCCTTAGTCAAAGAAAGATATAAGCACCAAGGTTATTCTTCCTCTACTCACATGACAAAAAATAGGTATAAATCAACTCTTGAATCGAGTCGTAAATATATTCGATAATGTAATTTAATGGGCCGATAAAAAGTAATCGATCTATAATTCAAAAGAAATTTAGTGCACGCACTGATCGAGGTGAACCAGAACGTATTCCTAAAATCAAACGGAAATGTTTTATAATTAAAATATTCACTCAAAAAACGAGTAATTCTCTCCATTTTCTCGTCCATGTAAGCGACACATTCACAAGTTTATATTTCAAAAGAAATTTGAAATTTCGTCCGCTGATATTTTGTCCTAAATGACTACATCACGGTTAAAAAAAGTTAGCTTAAAAGTAAATTCTATTTCTATTAATTCCTTCGAACGTAAAAAGTAAACAAAGTTCGGGTTTAAAAAAATAATAATTCATTAAAAAGTGTTCCTTGTATAAGTAAACTGTGTTCTTATCGAAGAGGGATTGTATTATGTTGAAATAAAAATGCCGTTGTAAATGTAATGGAAAACACTTTTGCACACCTTCATCGCAAAGTTTACTTAATAAGACGTCAAATTTTTTGAAGCCAACCTTTACTCCGTCTTTTCTTTTATACGTTTTCGGCAAACAAAGTATGACTTTCAGACTCACGCGAGGCAGTCGTTCTTTAGGACAGGTTACTTGCACCGATCCGAAAGCTATGCCACCCATGACGTACATTGCTAAACAGCAATACTTGCAATGGCGCTAGTACCTTATCAACCACAGGCAATCTCTTTCTCTCTCCCTTTCTCTCTGTATCTCTCTCACTGCTCAACGCTTGAGAGGACATTTATATTTCATTTCCATAAGTCGATACAACAACCAAATTAATCGTAATGCAATGACGCTTGTTCGCTCACGTTTCTTCTCTATTTGCGTTTGACCGAATCTCTTGAGACAGCATATCACTCTCGTGACTCGAGAAAGCTGGGTACAGATTCTAAACTGTGTTGTAGCTCTGTTGATTTTCAATCAGAGAAACTGTCATTTTCCCTTCTTTGTTCCTTTTTCCAAGAAGAAAGCCTTTTGCATTCACTTCTGCCATTTCTGTATTAATCTTCCAGAATAGAGAAACAAATAATTTGCTTGGTTATGCGTGATGGTGTAATGCTCAGTCGGTGTTTTCATTGGTTGAATGGCAAGCCAATCACGGTTTGGGACATCACTTATGTCCGTGACGCTCGACTGCAGCGCTGTTTCTAAGGAGTGGAAGAAACGCGAACTAATAGAACATATGTGATGATATAATTATACATGCCGCTAGAATTTTGAATAAATTTTTAATATTTGAAATATATGAATAAATTGTTTATAAGAATAATAAGCACGAGATTTTAAGTTCAATAATATATTTCTTCCCGTCATATTGACGGGCTTATATATTATCAGAGAAATAATTAAACACGCAGAGAAAATTTCCTTTCGTGCTGAATGAACCTCAGAATAATTGGAACCCTTCCGTATAAGATCCTTGAAGGCGTTCCTTCGCAATGAGAAGCCACAATTTCGCAACACTAATTGAAATAATGCATCAATCCGCTACCAAAGGGTTTTTTCCCGCATAGTGAGGTATTTAGAAACGTTTAGCGCGCAATAACGGCCGTACCTTTTCGATCGTATTTACGCGGATATGCAAGTTGAATAAAAAACAAAGAAATTGAAATATCTCGCCAGGTGATCTCTAATTACTGGAACTCATTTCACCCTCCCGAGACCGCTCAAGGACGCAAATGAGACAGTTATTGTTCAGGGTTTTAAATTGGCGTAATCGTTGCCAGTCGGTAAAAACGGCATGATTTACGCTGCTCCCTAAAGAGCTGAGATTCCAATAATGACGAGGTTGACGGTATAATTACCAAGCCGGATTGGCTCATTTATCAGCCTCTGCCTCGCTCCCTTTTCCTCGCGAGTTGTTTTCGCTTCCTCGTAAATCCAGCGTTCGCATGAGCCGAAGCTGACGGGATAATTCCGCGGCATATTTTCCACCTTCCTAAGTCAACTCTCCTATTTCGCTTTCTCCTAAATCCGTTCATTTTTGAATCTCTTTATTAAAAGTGTTTCGCTGTTCTTTTACGACGAGCTAACTTACGGCAGCAAAAACGAACGGACACCTCCATGCTCATGGCAGGACTCGATCTCGCGACCTTTGCAATGGATAGCAAAAGCACTATCTGTAGCTCTACCAAATATGTCAAAATTAGGTATTTCTAATATTAAGTTGCTTGAAGTTTACAGAGATACACATACACATGTAAAATAATAAGATTACAAGAAATAGTTGATTTTTTTAGATAGATAAAACTAAAGCCTTATTTCGTTATCTTGCCAAAATTGATTTTCTTTAATTTCTCTTAATTTTGTATTTAACTCTTTCTGAGCGGCCATTTGATTAATGCAATATAGCGTGATGTGTATTAAGCAACGTTATTAAAATGAGACTGTACATACCAATTGCAGGATTCAAATCCTCAGTCTAGATGTTTGGAGATCTTCCTTTCTTGTATCCTAAAGCCCAAACTGTTGCTACTGCAAAGTAAAATAGAGAAATATAACACAATAAATCATAAAATATGTTTTAGGTATAATAAGAACTGTTTATAAACAGTTTTTGAAAAGCAACTGATCCATTCGTGCATCGATTTTCCATTAAATCTTTAGTAAAGATTCGGCAAAAGCGAATAACGCCGCATTCAGACGGAAAATCTCGAAAGATTCGCGAAGAATTTCCATTATTCCGCCCGTCAAGCTGAGATATTAAGCACCTTAAAGGGAAGAGAGAATACGAAATCACTCGCGAGCATCCGTTTGCGACACGTATAAGGCACAATAAAAACAACAATGCGACCGCTATATATTTTTTTTCAAACCGAGACGCGTCTTTTATTTCTTCTTCAAATAGCGCCGAAGCCCCAGAAGGAAAGAAGGTTACCTAAGCGAAATTCGACGTGAAAAAATTAAAAAAAAAAAAAGAAACGAAACCGAACGCGCATCCGTCGCCATTGTTTTCGGCGAAAAGAAAAGCTCCACCTACATAACCCTCCTCCCACACTCTTTATCTCTCTCTCTCTCTCTCTCGGTAAAGGGCGAGTTGGGAGGAGAGTTAAAAAGACGAATAGGAAGGGGCGAAAGAAAGTAACCCTCCTTAAAGGCAACACAACACATCATTGCTCCTTTCGAACAACAAGAGTGCAAGAGCGGCGCCTTTATGAAAACGGACCCATAACTCTCAGCGACAGCTTCAAGAAATCTTATAAAATCACGCCGTGTCTGACAAGCGTCCGACCTATCTCATGAAAAACGAAAACAAAAGAAAAACGAAAAGGGCCCACGCAACGAAATACTCTGGCGGGTCATTTTAAAAAGTTCAGTCACGCGCGCTCGCCTTAAGCAGACGAGGCGTAGTCCCGATCCAATGTGGATATTATAAGAGGGAGATAGAGGGAGGAAGAGAAAGGGGGAGGGGAAGCCTTCTTCTTCCTCCTCCTCTCCATGTGAGTCAAAGGGGGCAACGCCTCCAATGCACGCTGTCTGCCGAGACGGAGAGGAAGTAAGACTGTTGCCCCCGCCGTACGCTCCCTCCACCCTACACCTTCCCCTTCGCCTCCAACCCCCTTCTCGGTCAACCACCGCCCTTCCCTCCTCTCTCTCTCTCACCCTCACCATATCCCCTCTCTCTCTCCCGATGTGGGTTAACCCCCCCACCGTTCCCTTCGCTCTCTCCAACCAACAATACACAATGTGTGCGAGTGCGAGGAGAATAAAGAGAATGGCCCAATGATGGAAGAAAATAGAGGGGAAGGAAAAATTGAGAGAAGGGCATACGGAGGAGGAATGGAATAGGAGTAGAATAGGAATGATAAGGATTTAAGAAATCAAAGAGAAATTAGGTGGAGGCCGACAAAAAAACAAGAAGTTAAGGATACAGAGAAAAAGAGAGATGGGGAGAAAGGGAACAGAAGAGGAATGATAAGCAGAAACAAATGAAGAGAAAGTATGATATATAAGGCGGAAGCTGAGAAGGAAAAAAACAGAAGGGCGTTGAGGAAAATATAGGAGATAGGATTTTGAAGGGTAGAGAGAGATGATAGGATTTAAAGGGGATAGGATTTATGAGAAGATAACATAGGAGAGGATATAAAAATGGGTGAAACAATATACAACAGGAAATTAAGAAATTATAGTGAACTTTCCTACTAATGCGACTGATTGTGAGTTCGCTGGGTCGTATCCTGTCCTGGGCATGGACGCTTTTCCTTTTCTTTGCGGACGTCAATGTGCTAATTATAAAAAAAATTTATTTATGAACTAACGCATAAAAAAAAACTAAAGCTAAAACGAAAATAAATTAAAAATCCATATATGTAGATATAAGAGACGAGGAAGCGAAATCACACGGGAAAGAAGAAATAAATTTGACCGAAAGGAGAGACAGACAATGAAGACAGGAAAAAGTAAGTACCTATAGATAAATGTGAAGAGGAAAAAGAACGAGAGGAATGAGAAAGGGAAAGTAACGAGGGAAAAAAGAAGGAAAGTAAACGGAGGGGAACAAAAGCGGGAACGTTAAAACGTCGAAAGAATGAAAATGAGAATGCTGAAGAGGGAAGAGTAAGTGGAGAAAAATTGGAGGAACGAATGAAGAGACGGGCGAGAGGGAAAGGACACAGCGACATAGGTTTGGAAGGCGGAAAAACGAAATGGAAAACACGAGACGCAAAGAGGAAAACTATAGAGAAAGGAGAATGAAGAGCGTGATACGGGGATAGGAACAACAGTCGCGTAAGGGGGGGGAGAGTAAATAAGCCGAGACATAAAAAAATGAATGTTTGGAAGAGAGTGGAGGAGGGAGAGGGAGAAAAAGAGACGGAGATGGGGGGGAGAGAGAGGGGGAGAAAGGAGATGGAAACGAGGGGCAGATGTTTTGCCGGAGATGGATGAGATGGGAGGAATCGGGCGAAAATTGGGACACGAGAGAGGAACGAATCGAGGAGGGTGGAGGAGCGAGTGAGTGAGTGAGGGAGGGAGTGAACCTCCTTCTGGAGCAGAGGAAAGTGGAGAGATAAGAAGGGGAAGGTGAGCGAGCCGAGCGACGGGGAGTAAGAAGGAACGGATGGGGGGGAAAATGAGGAATAGGGAGACGTGAGGGTGAAGGAATTCTTCCATAACGACGAGGGTAGCGTTGAGGATGGAACAAGTGACGTTTGGAGTGAAAGAACGAGTATGGGAGATGGATAGAGTGGGAGGAAAGGAATGGGGATGGAGATGAGGAGTGGAGATAAAGACGAAGATAGTAAGGAGACGAAGTAATTGGGAATGTTAAGGAGTGTCTGTTGGGGGAGAGGGTGGGAGCGAAGAGACGTGTGAAGATAAGGAGAGGTCGAGGGAGGAGAGGAAGAATTAGAAAGGAGATAAGGAGTAATTGAGGTATAAAGAAGGAAAAAAGAGGGAGAAAGATGTGGAGAGAGAGAGATAGAAAGGAAGAAATAAAGAGGGATGAATAGAAATAGGGACAAATGTATGGAGAGAGAGAGAGAGAGATAGAAATGGAGAGAGGGAGAAAGATATGGAGGGAGAGATAGAAAAAATGGAGGAGAGATATGGAAAGAGGGTAAGAGAAAGGTAGAGAGAAAATATATGCAAGGCGAGATAGAGAGGGAGAGAGAGGGAGGAAAAAGGAAAGGGAAATAAAAGCAGAAAGAATAACAGGGAGAGAGGAGAAAGAGGGACAGAGAGTGGAGAGAGAGAGAAAGGCGATAAAGAGGGAAAGACAGGTGAATCGAGAGTGATATAAAGCGAGAGAGGAAAGCAGAGGCAAAAAAAAGAGAAACGCGAAGGAAAAAGGGGGACGAAAGGAGAGAAAGAGGGAGATTTGGAAGAGAAGGATAAAGAGGGAGGTGTCGCGTACTGCAATGAGCTTGGTAAAAGAGGCATATATGTTCTTGGAGGGAGGAAAGGAAGGAGTTGCCTTCTTTTCCCTCCTCCGTTTGTGTTGGTGTTGCGTCTAATTTTAGTGAGTTTCGGAACTGACTACGCCCTTACTCCCCCCCCCCTCGCCCCCTCCCCCTCACCTATAATGGATCATTCTCTCCTCCGCTCTCCTCCTACGGAGCGAGGAGAGGGATCGTAAGTTTTTCACCGAGTCATCGATTCTAAGCTCGGTTTTGCGTGTTCTAAATTGAAAAGACAAAATTCAATTTGGGTATTTTTACGTCGCTGGTTCCATATTAACGCGGTCTCTCCGCTTGCAACGTTGCCGAGTCGAAGTGGCGATCTTTTTATTTTCTCTTTCTGCCGTCCAAAGTCGCTGCGTCGGCGCGCTTTTATCAAAGGAGGCACGGATTCCTGCATCCGATAATGAAACCGAAGTATGTATGTTTACAGCTTCATTTAAGCGAGGGTTATCGTCGGGGATTTTCGGTTGCCGACAAAGGTTATTCCAATATTAAAACTTAGGGCGTTTCTTCCCTGCTGCGAATGTGCGCCCTTCGGGTTTTTTTTTATTTTATAAATGAACGGTAATTAGTGTCTCATTACCTTCTGCGTTTCATCTAATAATTGTCGGTAATCGCTATAGATAGAGCTAACTTCATTTTTATTGAGAAATAAATTCCGTTGAATTGTCGCAAAAACATTTTAAAATTATAATTTATAAGGTCGTTATACATTTAAATTTATATATTCGTGAAATAACTTATGTCTTAGACGCTTCGAACCTTCAAATGTGCGTTTTGAACCCCAAATAGTAATTGGGGGCCACTTTTCCATTTTTTCATTTGTAAAATACACCTTACCTAATACAATACCAAATACAAATCATTAAAGATTATTTAGGATCGTATAAAAATACCCGAAAATTTTCACATAAACATTTCACCTTCGAAGAACAGACTTCTTTATTTCGATGCTTTTAAATTGTTTTACTTTCTTCGAAAAAATAAGTTCGTTCGTATGAGCTCGTTAGGGAAAAAAACAACCAAAAAAGAAATAAAGGGCTCCATTGGGATAAAAGTAAATCCCGCGAGCGAAAAAGAGTCCGAAGATAAATCGAGCGTGACCCAATTCGAGAGAAAGAAAAAAGATGAACGCCTAAGACTGCAGTCTGTGGATTTATCTAGAAGGCGGCGAGGATGAGCTGTTCGTTTTTATGATTGGTTAATGGCCATATTGCACCGGCCTACAGCCAATCACAGGACACGAAGATTGTTTGCTTCCGCTCTAGAAATAAACCGCTTAACAGACGACCCACGTCCTAATACGAAACGAACGAATTGCTTATATAAAATGAATCGTTAAAAAAAATATATATAGCATAAAATTTAACATTAGTCATCAGATTAAGAACTATACATTGCTGAATGTCTAAAGAAATTAAAGCGTAAAAATGTAAGATTCTAACAAAGGTAATTGTATCAGTATTCAAAATATAATTAATCTCATTTTGTGAATATATATGAACCCAATCAGTCTAATCTTAAAGGGATACAAGTATATTGAAATTTACGAATAAAATTCGAGGGATTAAGAGCTAAGTTGTAATGATTCTAGTGCAGGGTCAGTTAAGAAGTTTCTATTTTGATTTTTATGTAAAACCTCATTGGAAACCTTATGGCACAGAGATGAAATTACGTCTGGCATATATTATAAATGTTGCATTTTCGTGCCACGCAGATATTCCGTATCATTTTCCCCTCTTATGACAAACTTATTCAACATTGCTCGACAAGAATTTTACTTCCGTAATTTATTCGTTCGGTTTCTTCACGTTCCTCTGTATATATCTTCAAGCGACGTGAACTGTTTCGCAAGAAAATGATGACTGAATTATTTACTTGACAGAAATAGGTCAACGCGCTCACTTTTCTGCCTTGAAACCTCGCAGAATCCCGGTTAGGAGTGCTACATCACGGGATGTTTGCCGAATGCTACCCTCCGTTGTTGAGAGCCAAGCATAACTACCAAATGGCTTTAATATTTACACCGTCGAATGTTGATTTCTGTCGGAATGGGGAAGGGTTTCATTCATTTTGTTTGCCATATAATGCTTTAAGGGCGTTTGTGCATATTTATAGCATGATATTAAATGATGCATAATTAAGAAAATGAAGCAGGAAAATATTATACTGTAAATGTATTTTTTTCTTATCCGAAAATCGCGAAAAGTGGTTCAGTCATTGAGGTCGACGAAAAACCCGCTCACATTATCTCCTCGACTCAAAAATAAATCCGTCGACTTCCATTTTTAACCCGCAATATTGAAGATAACAGTAAATAAAGTACGAATTTGCATGCAACGTCAGACTAACGGACACAAATTTTCATTATTATTTTCTTGGCCGAAGAAACACGTGACAGAAAAAAACTTCAAAGTAAGTAACGACCTCAGACATCTCCCTCCCTCCCTGCCTCTCTCTCTCCCTTGCCCCAATACTAGTACCTGATGACTGCACGGCCGAATCGCTAAATCACCGAGTCGCACACGCCGACTCCCTAAGCGAGCCTTTGTGTGTCTGTGACCTCACCCCCTTTCACACGGGACACGCCAAAACGATACCCTTCCGGTCTCTGCGGCACCCTCTTCGTAAAAAGTCACGCAAATCCGTGACTACTTTGCCGTCCGAGGAAGCCACGCGTGCGTCTTAAAAACACCCCGTGCCTCCGTGTCACAAAAGCGCTAGCAGCTGCCCACGACAAGGCACGTCCATTTTTTTTTCTCCTCATCTTAAAAAATAAATATGGAGCGTGCGCGAGGAGGATGGGTAAGAGAAAGAGGGGTATTTAGGGAGTGGAATAGGAGTTTTAAAGTATGGAGGATGGAAGGAGAATGCGAGTTAAAAAGCCTCCTGTACCATACGTGTACAAGGTTGGATTTATCTCTCCGTGTCTCGGAAGAAGAGAGCTGGTTCTCTTAAAAGGCACGAGTGCAGTGAATTGAAATAAAAGGAAGGGAGCAAAGGCATTTCGTTGGGAAAAGGCTTTTGAAACACGGAATGACTAATCCGTACACCCTGGTCGAAAGGATGTCTCAACAACGGGAAACAAGGTCGGCGTTTTTTAATTTTTTTTTTAAAGCCGAGAGGAAAAAAAAACGCGGGGAATTTTAAATCCTTTTGTTTTAAAGGAGATATAAATCAAATACGGGACGTTTCATTTTGGATTATTTGCCCTCGCTTTCTTTTTATGGCGCCTAAGACTACCGCTATAGATTCCTCGGCGTTCTATAGTTTGATCGGAAATCGCTCGGAGAGGAAAATAAAATGTGAAATCGTCACGATTAATTCATTGGTTTTGGAAACTAATCACTTTTGGCTCAACTTTGAGAAATTTCTCCATTTCAGACGCGGAAAAGAAACAAATAATTTTGTAACAAATTTCACCTTTTAAAGAATACTACTTTTATAATGAAACAGGCCGTATTAAAGTGTTTTCTATTGAAAATGAAATTTGTTACAAAGTAGTTTGTAATTTTCCTCGTCGCTTTTGGTTTTATAATTCCCACATCGAGTCTCATATCTCTTTTTTTGGGTGACGATCGAAACTTTAAAATTTCGTTCGATGTTTTTTAAAAATCCAGCCGAGCTGGTTCGAGTCGTATCTTTCACTGCCATCTCGCGCGGGTATAAAATGGCCTTAGACCTCTCGAAATTCGCTCTTATTAAGTGTAATTTTGATTTCGCGAGCGTTCATGCCACCGGCGGGGCTTGATTCATCGGCGATTCGGATATTCGGCACGCATTAACGAAAGCTCCAGATTAATTTATTTACGGGCCGCTGGAGTTCGAGGAGCCGCGATACCGCTGCGAGATTGTTTATTTTTCCACGGAACGATCGTTCGATATAAAACGGAATCGGACGTTAAAAAAGGTCGAGTTCGTTAGTTTTGTGGATCTCTCACGCGGCTGAAAAATCTATTTCGGACGATGCCCCGAGGACGGATTTGATTTCCCTCCTTAATGGCCGAGGAGGCGGGAAATCTCGGTTTACTCGAAAGGATTTGTCATATCTGCATCGCGTTTCATCGTGATCATTACGGGCTGGAAACAAAATGATTTATAAAAGCCGTTTTCCGCCCCCCTTCGCTGCATCGCCATTCTAACGGCGAACAAATAAACGCTTTGTGCCGCCGCGTCTAATTTACGACTCTTAATGCCCCTCGTGACGACGATCTGAGCTGATGACTGAAGAAAGAAAAGGAGTAATTCGATCTGATTCGAGGCTGTCGGTAAAGAACCCAAGGGTTTTATTTTATTCCTGCGGATTAAAGTAGAACCGAGATTTTTCACCGGAGCGATTTTAACAAAACCTTCCCGCAAATTACAGAACGGTCGTGACTTGAGGCAATTAAAGCTTAATCATTATAATATAATACGTGAGAAATATTTTATATGAAAATTGGTGTCGTTACGGCAATCAGATGGATTCATCACTACATTATAATGATATGCTGATTTTACAAATTCTAATAATTTTTTGTCATTTGAGTTAACGCATTCGTTGCCTTATAATTTCCCGTTGTTCTGGATTAAGAATTCGTGTTGATAGCTTAAAGTTCGGCGGAGAATTAATCAAACTCATACTTTTTAATCAATAAAATACCTTTCATCTTGATATTTCAGTAGATTTTTCGAATAATAATTACGAGGTTTCCTCGCGTATTTCTGATTATCTCGAAATAATAACTGTCTTACCAATATCTAAAATTAAATTAGTTTCGATAATGGCATCTACACGGACGGACGGACGCTCCCTTTTGCTTAAAAAACCACAAACGTGCTTATGTAATTACTATGTTCGTCGTTTCGGGGTTCATTCAACCCGTCACTTCCCGAAAATTCCTTTTGCGATGGCAGTTCATAGTAGTTTGTCAGAGTAAACATATTATAATTATCCTCGTAAAAGAATTCTTCGGCCGCTAGAGGTGGTGATTGTTGATAATATTTACCGAGGAATGACAGTTTGACGAAAACGGTGAGACTAGAGGAATAAAGGATGAGAATCATCGTTAGAGAGAAAACACGCTCTCTTCAGCGAGAGTAATTATTTTAGTTATATATATATATATATATATATATAGTGATAAGAGAAGAGAAATACCGGAGTGAGGGTATTAAAGCGACCCTCTTATGCTTGACAGGATGGTCCGGAGACACTAATTAGAACATATGGCCGACAGACTTTTTATGGCTTTAATATGCACAGATGTCCCTATTTGCTTGATATTAGACACACAGAAACTAGAGAACGGTGCAGTAGCTTGCATAATCTATCTCACATGGAAACTGATTTTTCAAATGTCATGACCTTTTTATTTCCCCCAACAGGGATCACGCAAAGTTCATACTAAACTGTACCCAAAGCATGGTATAAATTACCCGATTAAAAGCACTTTGCCAATTTTGTCTTAAATCCATTTGTTTGCATTCTGCGGCTTCGTAAAAACAGCATAAATAAAATAAAATGTCCTAAAATCGATAATTCAAATTTTTAAATCGATTCTCAATCGTCGGCGCTATTCCTACCTCAATATTAAAATATATTTGTTTCAGTTAATCGATAAACTTTTTAACTATAACCATAATTAACCATAATTCCAATACGACGAAGGATGAAACGAGAATAAAGACTAAATATTTCTCACTTATCGGATGGATTTAAAATTTATTTGTGAACTGCCAAAATTACATTTCAAGAAACGCAAGTAGTGTACCATAACGAAGTAAATGAACGAAGATCTAGTATTCTAGTAGTACTGCAGTAGTGTCGCGGAGACATAATAGGAAAAAATAAATAAACTTTACGACTCCTGTAAACACGACTCAAGTTTCTTTGAATTGATATACGGCCAGGTGTTTATGATGGCCCGACATTTTCAGAGATATCACTTAACGCCGCGTTGACAAATATTTTCAGTGGTGTAGCGTCCGAAGCGTCCGTCAACTTCAGCTTGGACTTCGAAGGGTATTGATAAGACCGTTGAAGGTGTCTGGATTCAAGAGAAAACGTGGTTGAAGGTCTTTGCTCAGAAGCATATACACACACTGATATTGAAAGAATACTAACACAAGGAAACGTAGAGAGTTGATATCGATGAACATCACATGAAAGCGGAGACATATCAATACAGCTGATATAAAATAAGTCATAGTATTTGACTTGTCATTCTTAAGGAAATACGATACATTTTTCATCAAAAACATTTAATTCGACATCGAAATACCGGAATTATAGGCCAGCCGGTTTAATTCGACCATTTCTTACTAATTATTTTTAAATTAACTATCATGAATTCTACGATATGCTATTTCTATATAATATTATCCATCCCAGTGTGTCTCGATGAAATTTTCGACAAATATTTTCCTTTAATTATTCTTCATTTCGAGTGTTGCTTTAATGAGAACTCCAAAAAAACGCCTCAATGTTGCAGTGAATATTATTGTAGATATTGTGAGAGTGGAAAAATTTTTCGGGAATTTACGCAAAGCCGTTTTTATCATGCCTTGACATTTTTACGGATACTCTACAAGAAAATTTCTGCCGTCTCTTATTTCGCCGAGGCTAACTCTTCTTGTTATATTTCGCATCAATCATCCCACCCTCCTGCTATGTAAAAGTCTCGGGGACAACGCACTTGAGGAGAAACAATAAGTAAAACAAGTTTTACCCCACGATACACGCGAAGATACGTACAACTCGACCTCTATAATTTAGAGCAAGCCGAATTTTCTTCCTTTATCTAATCACCAAAAGATAAAGACGAAAATATGAAGAAAATTAAATAACTCGTCGAAGAGACTCGAACCGAGGAACTCCTCTTACTTAGGAACGAACTCCGGCTAGAAAAGAGACATTTTTTTCAGCCTCCAGGCCACACAAGGTCAGTCACATCCGTGGAACACAACCACAACAACAAAACCGCATTGGGAGAAAGGGGAGGAGGAGGAGAGGACGTTGTTTCCATCCTTACTCCTCCCTTATCCCCCTCTTCCCTTTCCCCTATCCTCCTCCACTTCTCCCGCTTCCCAACCCAACCCCTTTCCCTCCCTTTATTCCTTACTCTTGCATTGCTGCCAATACTTGGAAGAAGACCTTTTATATTACTCCTTGCAAAACGGCCTTTTAAGTGGACGTCCACTATCAAACAGGGTCACCAAGGGCATGACTTCCGCGGAGGAGTGGTCAACAATGTGAATGACTCCCCTCTCTCTCTCTGTCGTATGACGGGAAAAGACGGTGTCAGCCTAAGAGTGAGTCAAAAGTCTGGGAGAAGAGAAGAAGATTGGATATTCAATTCGTCTAGTAAAAAAAAAATCCCACAATACGCAAGATTCAACAGTGAGAGAGAGAATGAGTAGGGTAGCAGAGGAGGTCCATCGAATTATAAAAAATAATAAAAAAATATGTACGTGGGTGGCATGTACCGGAAGCGGTTATTTTTTTGTTTTACGACCTCCCTCTTCTCCCCCATACTCCCCCGCTCGATCGATTCCACCCCACTACGGGACGTTTTTTTTTTCCATACGGGATTATTACGTGAGCAGCGTCCTCAGGACTAGAAAGAATAAGATCGCTTTCCGTTAATGGAACTCGCTCGATTTACATCTCTCCGGGGACCACTTTGTCTCTTTCTTATTATTTATTCGATCCGCTTATTTTTTTCTCTCTTTTTTTCTATTTCTCTCCTCCACTCTTCCCCCCTCTTCCCCTCCCACTCCTCCCTCTCGAACCGACGGTTATCGTATTCTTTATGACAGCTTCGGCTTTAACCCTGTAGATAGCGTGGTGTCTGTTACTCTGATGATAGATGGACTGACATTGACGTCCATGGCTGGATTCTCACCCGCAGACTTCCTCGTGCAGATATAACAGCACTCTTTTGATTGAAAGCGAATGCAAGCCGTAGAGGTTCAAATGCCAAGCATTAAACACCGATGCACGCTTTTGTGTGTCGGACGGAATGCACTTTGTAATGTGTTTTCTATTTATTTGTCCCCCTATAGACCCCCGCGTGTTTTATGCGATCCATTTAAAACGAAGTTGTATCCCAAGCTTTTCCCCGATACAAAACGTGTATTTTCATCAGATGTTTGATCCATCACAACATTTATCACAAGTAATGGGATTAACATCCTGAACGCGTAAAATGTCGTAGTTCTTAAACGTGCACACTACCGGACTTTACTGTGTTTATTGTTATGGGAGTGACGACCCCGCTTGCCCAAGTATTTTATCTTCCACTTAACTGCTCATATAAAGTACGCTCTCGTGACATGTACATTTGCAAGAGATACAAAACGAACAAAAATTCAGCGAATACAAGTGCTCGTAAAGAAATTCGTGTGCATATATACCGATAATCCGCAGTGAACTTGAAATTTTGATGCCGCTATCAATGAAATAAATTGCGTTAGATAATTTTAGACTTCAGCGGAAAACACCAATATATTTGGCTGTTAAAGCTCAAACAGAAATGAACGAAAGTATTGTAGAATTTAGTATCCCAGACAATGTATATGTACATATATGTATGTTTTTTTAGTGTGAAATTTGTGAGTGCGGCAAATAATTTTTTACGCTACAGCATATTCAAATGAATTTTCCTACTCGGCACGCAGCTGGGTGTGACACGATTAGGGGATTTTAATTGCCCCTGTGACGAGCTTCTGCTGGTTACGTTTGTTAACGTTCTCACATAAACGATAAACGAGACATATTATAAACAGATGGCCATTTCTTCCTGAAAAGGTTTGGAATACGTGGAAATCAGTTTAAATTTAGAACTCTTATTACTATAGATATGCGAGGGCCTGCCAGCCAATCCATGTAAAACACAAGATGCTTAAGAGAGGAGGTAACAGCCGAAATTTGGGCTCTAGTATGCTGATTACTATAGATAGCTCATCGAGCTCCAATAAAATTGTTTCGGATAAATTTTCCGAAAATTAATTTATTTTTGACAGACAACTGAGACTTTTTTAATCAATTAATAAGAAATTTCTTCATGCCTATGATTATTTTACGTATTTTCGAATAGCTATTGGTCATCGAGGGGATATTATTTTCCCAGATTTTAAGTAAAAGAACGTAGATGCAGAGTACAATTATATCTGAGCGTGATACTTTAACGTAGTTCTGCTTATTTTTAAACACTGTTCATTAATAAATGTTGCGAGTCTAAAATTTAATAAATTTGGGCTAATTTATTTCGAAACATCCTGTAAACACAGAGTTAGTGGCATGAAACTTTAGCCAAATGTAGCATAATGTAGATTCTAGCATTAACAAAAATTTAATATTTCGTTTACGAATTCACTTATTCTATTTCGATTCTATATGAAAAATATAAAATCATCCTTCACTATTGAGTGATGATCTCAGGGATTACATTCATAATCTTCGCCTTCATTTCAATGTACGCGTATATGTTTAAATATACATACGTTTGGGTGAACAGCCCTGCCATTCGCGTCCTTTCGCAACGGTCGCTCCTTCCCAATTGGGAGAGCGGGAAAAAAGTGTGGGCTAGGATACATGCGAGAGGAAGAAGAGATGCAAAAAAAAGAAATGAAATGGGTATAATGACACGGATGACCTCATGGAGGAGAAGCTAGAGCCTTTCCGCTCTCTATAGTTTATGTTTGGCGACTGCCCTCAGCTTATGTGCGTCTCTTGTGTGTTGACGAAGCTTCGCACAGTGTGTGTGCTCCGAGATGGGAATGGTATAGAAAGTGGAGGAAGGATGGGACTCGTGATGGGATAGTGGAAGCTATGGTAGAAAAGAGGAGGCAGTCGGAGGGAGATGGGTCGGAGGGAAAAGGAGATTGTAAGGAGGAGGGAAAAGGGAGGGGGGGGAGGGGAGACGAGGAACAACATCGCCACATTGCCCCATCGACATTTTAACGGCTAAGTACAGAGCATTGCACCTTTAACGCTAGATGAACATTGTCCCCTTCCATAACGTGGTTGTATGCGTGCCGGATAAACCCATCAATAATTCATGGCATCGTACATGTTGAAATCCGTCCTATTTCTATCTTCTTTTTTTTTTAAATAAAGTCAAGAGAAAATGGGAACGTAAGAGAAGTGGAGAGCTTAGCAGTTTTTTTCAGGGTGAATATCAACTTATCGTTAAAACGTTCTTGTGTGAGTTTTTATTTAGTATCGATTTGTAGTGAATAATGCTGGTTTTATGATGTAATAGTCCAAAATTGGCAATCAGTTTTTCCTTGATTTTTTTGTTGAATTCTCCCTCTACGAAATGGTCATAACAATTATTTTGTTTTATAAAGGACCTCGAGGTTTTGAAGATGGCTATTTAAAAAAAAAACAAACCCCTTCGGCTCTCTTAAAACGCAATTTAAATTTTATCTCTTGTTTTTGAGATTGTGTAAACATCACTTTTAACCTCATCGCCCATCCTTGGAAGTTGATGAAAACTGTCCACGATATACAGTCATTCAGTTTACGAAACTAATAGTATTAAACATTTGCGGAACAATAAAGAAGAGATGAAAAAGCGGACGCCAACTCGGAAAGAACGCGCACTTTTTCTCCCGTGTTTGTTTTAACGTTGTTAAGCGACGAAAAGCTTAAAAGTTTACAGCGAAAGGAGTTTTCAAGGAGAATCGCGTTAAAGGGAAGAGTGGTTGGAAGACCTCCCGGTGTGAGATGGCTCTGCCGTCAAAAAAATAATATCTCCCCCCCTCTAAACAACGCTCTTAACGAACCGTTTTCTCTCTCTCTCTCTCTCTCTCTTCGACGTCTGCCGAACCTTGATGAGTGACGCAGGGGTTGGGGGGGGGAGTACTTTTTTTTTTTTAAAGTTAGCGGGGTTCCTCCTACCATCCGATGTCTTGCCCACCTACAATGGCCACCCAAAAAAAAACAGACCGCCCACTGACCAACTCCTTCGCAAAAGAGACGGGAGAGAGACTTTTAAAAAGTGGCGGTGGATGTGCCTCGAGGCATCTTTGCCGGTCCACCGAAGAGGTGAAGTCGGATTAGCGGTTTTTTTTAAATGTTATGAAAGACAAAGTCTGGCCCCGAAATGGTAGGTAGAGAGAGGTTGCGAACACTTATTACTGGAAATAAATAAAAATGTCGCCATTTATAACGCTTTCCACTTCGCTGTGAAAGACTGCCACCGCGAAGGATTTTGCACGTTCGCGCGAATGCTTTATGTAATTCGCCCGCGAGAGATTATAGTCCGAGCCAATTTCCTTAACTTTTATCAGCTTTCGCAATAGTTTCTACGGATCGAAAATTAAATACTATATGAAAAGATTTGGGTAGTTATGTTGTTCGTATAAAAACATCGTTTAATTAACCTAGTTTTGGGTAATTTATTTTCAAAATAATTATTAGGTTAGATCTTATCAGTCGCCCTCAGCCGGATTTCTCTATCGCTCATCTTCACCTCTATATTGCTCCTTCGAATTTAAAATTTTACCCAAGAAAATATAAATCGATCTTACTACTGGTTTTTCTCTCTTATTTTTTAATAAATGACGCTATTCATCAAATATACCTCTATTTTTCCCTAGCCCAATAATTCATTCCTTTACAAAAGACAAAACTATTATTTTATTTTTCCGGATAACCAATATAATTTTCTCCTCAGACTAATCCCCAATTCGCTTTTACATATTCAATTTCTTGATATTCTCTAAGGAATAATATACGTTACTTTATTCCTCCGCAGAAAATAGTATTTAACTTGTGCGGAAAGGCTCTAGATCAGTGGTTATCAAACTTTTTCGGTCCGCGGACCAATTAGACGGGCAAAATACCTCGCGGACAACCTACTCCATCCACACCCGTCTTTCCACTATTAAAACTTTAATAGGGTAACCATTTTTGATTGTTCCAAACAAAGTAGGGGAATAGGAACAGTTGTTAGGACATTTCGTTGTATCCACTGAGATTTTACGCTGTGAAGAATTTAGTTAATTTTTAGCGGTATTAATTTAATTTTGATAAACATTAATTGCTTTATGACTAATCAGGTGAACTACGCAAACAAATTAATTTAAAATGGTATATTTAGCCTTATCACTATTGCAATACGTCACGCGAATGTTGGAGATAAGGGTTCTGGTCTGTTCTATAGTATGGCCTCGGCGTTGTGTATCATTGACTTGCATTTTGGACCAGCCCGCGGACCACCAGGAAGGCTCTAGTTTATATATATATGGCAATTACTTATAATAGGAAACGAAATGGTGAAATAAACACAAATTCATAATAATCATTTTGCATATCATATATACACCGTGTAGTATTGCTGGCTCGCCGAAAATTTCTTTAACATTTAAAAATAAATATTGACAATTGAAAATTTTCGATTTAAATTTAAAATACAAAATGACTACATATCGAAAAGACAGTGAAAAAATATTGTATGAAGCGTTTTAAGAAGAATTCTCTTGATTGGTATGCGTTCTTCAACATTTGAAAAGAACAATAAACCTAGACAGAGTTTTAGTGGAATGAATTCCTAAGACATTAAAAAAATTAAGAAAATTTTTTGTAACATATCGAGCAGTCACCTCGACGACCAAGATGTAGTATCACCTACAGTCAAGTAATTGTCAACGATAAGTAATGGCCGAATTCTTTCGAGTGACGCCCAAAAAGTTTTATCAAAAAGAACTACGAAAAAAGTGTACATGCGAAATATCCCTCTCAAAGCAACCTTTACTCAAAACGAGACATCCCCGCTGTCACAAGTACGGCTATTTAAGAAAAATAAAAAAAGTTTATAGGCCCAAGGAACGAGCCTTGTGGTACACTCCATCCCCTTCCTTTTTTCTCGGAAACGGCGATAAAAAAAAGAATGGACGGCGAAAATTCTTTGCACACACACACACACACAGCCCGTGCGTACCACACCGAATTCTGCTCACCTGTCACAATGACTCCATATATTTATTTCTGTTTCCCGGGCACGTTTTTTTTTTTAATGGCGCCACCTAGGGAGACACGTCTTTCTACCTATCCTCGCGAATATTGCGGTATGTGAAACAGACTTAAACCGTTCTCCGTCTTCCCATATAAAAATCTCTCCGCCCTTTTTCCTCCCTCCTTTTCCTCCCTGTTCCCCGCCCCTTACCCCTACCCTTTCCGGCGCGTTCCCGACGGCCGAGTGTAAAAGGGCTCGTAGACCTCGCAGCGGTTATATTTTAGGCAGCGGAGTTGGCAGATGCGTCGCCCGCCACACCCTCCCTCTCTCTTTCTCTCTCTCGGAACCCCCACACGTGATTCATATAAGTG
Organism: Uropetala carovei; assembly: GCA_036926305.1. Lineage (NCBI taxonomy): Eukaryota > Metazoa > Arthropoda > Insecta > Odonata > Petaluridae > Uropetala > Uropetala carovei. The sequence continues at coordinate 2,407,450 of JAXCHB010000210.1, forward strand.
TTTCTTTTTATTCTGATCCCTCATCCTACTCCCTTCACGAAATCCTCCTTTCTCATCGCGAGAGATGACAAGATTTGGATACCCTCCAAAGCATGCTTGGCTGTTTTACAATCGCTACTCATTGTGCATGTGTCTTTGAAAAAGGGGCGGAAAAATAAAAAAATCTATTAATTTCATTTTCACCGTCGCGTGAGACTTTGTTTTCTTTTTTTTTATACATCTAGCCGTTGTAAAAGGGATGGCTGGCTGAAGGGGAAGAGAAAATTTTGTATTCCGCAATGCAACGGTTTAAAAATAGTCCCAACGGGCGTGCAAATTTCGCACGTTAGGGTTTGATTTCGTTTTAAGAGTCTGCGTGAGAATGAGGGCGGTGGCCTATGAATAATTTTACGGAAACGATTCATAAAGTCGTGGGAAATTTATGGCAACACTTATTTTTTTAAATTTTCAAGGACTAGGTTGGATCTCGGTTGAATGTCTGTTTTTTTTAACAAGGAAAAAGAGGACGGAGGCGCGAATTTATCGCTCTATAGGGGATGACCCTGAACAAACGGCGACAAATAAGAAGACCGGGCGGAATCGAATCACATAAGTTGTTTATCGGCAATTTTTTCGTTACTGGTTAAGATTAATTTTTATCTCTAACCCGGACAAATTTCCCAGAGTTCTCTTGATTGATTGTCAAGTGGCCCGCCGAGTGTCTTCATCTTTGCCAATTAACAAAATAAAAATAGAAAATTATAAAAATACAATTTTGTCTTTACCTATTATTTCCATAATAGATAGATAAATTTAAAAACAATTAGATAAAATACCCCAAATTAGCCCTCTAGTTTTCTTAAATTTTTCCTCTACCCTATTTTCCCCTCGATAAGGGTAGAAGTAAGATATGTGGTCCACGATGAGTGAAGGAGTGAGCTATATAGACTTCGAGTCGAAAAGTTTCTCCATAACTGGTATAGCGTAACAGATGTCTCGGCAAAAGTCTGGATCGGAATGTACGCCTAAAGTAGTATATACATATGTTGATAACGAAATTGTTTAAATTTATCTTCCAATAATTTTTTGCGGCAGTACAGTGGTAAATTAATTTGATGAATTCTTACTGTTTGACCATTTAAATTGACCTCATTTATTTTTTGAAGAATTAAACTAAAATCCTATGTAAAATTTGACGTATAAATCTAAAATAATATAACTAATCAAAAACTTACCATATTGAAGGAGTGGTCTGTATTGAGTCCTTTTTAAGTCCACCTGTAAGTGATGAAGTAAAATTGTTATTTTTTAAAATATTCAAGATATGACTAATAGTTTCTTATATTCCAACGGCACATCATAAAAGAGTGTTAAGATTTTTTATTCCTGGCACTGAAATACGTATGTTGTACGTACACAAATATATGATTCAACTTAATCAAGAAATTAAGATGAACACATAAAATCTCCAATCAATTTTTAAACTAATTTCTTTACACAGGTGCCTGTTTAGAGACACCAATATCATAGCTCGAACTCTGTAAAATAACTTTCTGAAAACATTTTACTTTGATTGGAAATACAAGACTGCTCTATACGTAGTATTATATTTATTTTAGTAACAGAATAAAAATTAAAAAATTCTATTTTATTATTTATGTTAGGTTAAAAATATTTTGAACGACGAAGTGCTATCTGTCATTAAAAGGTTTTGATTTAGTTTTCGGGCAACGTTTAAGAGGGCAAGGTTACCATGAATCTATCACGCCTGCTCCTCTATTTCGGTTACTTTGGATAAACCCACGAGAACCTTGAAAGCAAAAGTCTATAATGCTTTCCAAGTCTATAATGAGCTGCAAAGTTGGTTTTTTCCTACCAATCTATCATATTTATTTAATGTGCTGTTATAGCTGCCATCAGGAAGGTCTTGGAAAGATGATGTAATGGATTATTTATTTAAAACGGCGTGACTGGAACATTAGAAGGGTATATATGAGGTGAAGCCTTCTAAATTTACCTCGTTTCACTTAATCATTCAAGAAGGCATGTCAAAATGCGTTATATGGCCGGTGAAGTAAGTCGATGTAGCAACAATAATGTCCCCATTAGCTACGAGACTTGCATATATGCGTGTAAGCAATGGAAAATCATGTAAGTTGGCCAAATTATTGATCAATCAATTCACTAATTCTAGGCAGGCATCCCAAATGAAACCGAATGAAATCCGAACTTTCATTAATGCATTTCGAAAAGATCTTTCGTCGCGGGGTTGGAGAGTTTTACAGTTCGTTTAAAATTCGTCATACCAAAACATAAATGCATAATTATACAAATGAGACATACTGGGAACAAAATGTAACTCACTTGAAATATCAGCTATAAATTTTGTTTGTATTTATTTATTTTGAGTAGCAAAATTAAATATTTGGCTTCTATCACCCATTTCACCATCATTTCACAACTTTTAATATAATAAACACGTTAAGATAAGAAATTAGCAGAAAGGGGTACTGAAAATAAAACAGACACTTTAATTCCAAATATATTACATGAATGTTATGGCAATACCACAGTTTACTCCAAATACTAATTGGAAATAAAATACTACTAAAATTAACCATTGCCTAAATTTACATGAAAAGATGTTAACGATTGAGTGAAGAAAACCATATTTTTAGGAGAAAATTTTGTGATAATCAACATATGTATATAATTCTCTTGGTGTGTGCGTGCGTGTGTGTGTGCGGACGGTGTAACGCTTGGTTTCTATATGGTGTTAGATAGGAGAAAAGGAAAACCGCTCATAACTAAAAAGTTTTTCAACCTTTTTCGACCAAACTTTCAGGAATCACTTGACTATTCAACTTTTCAATTTTAAACTGCTCGCCGTGTACATAGTAGTCCTGGGTTTGACTCTAGGAGCATATCTTTTCTCCATTTGAATAACATGGGCAGAGCTGAAACGAAGCGAGAAAGCCTTTTTTCTATAGTATTTTAAAATATCTTAAAAATGAGATATCGACGCGGGATTTTCAGAGTTTGGCCGATAAAACTATGGAAATGAATTTTCCTATCCTAGAAATTCAAATTTCATTCGAAAAAGCCGAAAATTAAGTTTAATGATTTTTACGCATTTATTTAATTCATCGCCATGACAACTGTAATTGCTAAAGTCTATTGTTGGCTTGATCCTAATGCGTAAGAAATGTACAAAATCTATATATATATATATATATATATATATATATATATAATTGAATGTCTGACCATCTGTTCCTTATACATTCCGACGCCCTTTGAGCTATCGGGACCAAACTTTGCAAACTGACTTCATATGACTCTACAAGTAACATAGGGTACCCCGGAACCCCGACAACCACCCCACACAGACAGACAGAAATATTTTCTTTTCTTCATTTCCTCCATTTGAATAACATAGGGACGAGTGCAGTTTATTTTTCATTTGAATTTTAAAATTATTTAGAAACATGGTATGATCTTGAGACTTGAATGGTTCTACGAAGAAAAGAACAGTTTATTTTTATTGAAGACAGAATCCGAATCCTGATCGAATTAGCATAAAAATGCATTTAGAATCAATAAAATACGTGATTTTATCAGTTTTATTACAATACCCATTATAAGCTACCATGACAACACCCATTGTCGCCGAAATTGAGAGTTCAATGCATTTATAGGGGAAAATTTTTAACGTAATATCGTTTGCCAATTTCTGTGTACGATTTTAATTTGTTTACATGGAAACCAAATATTTGTTGTTTTTAATTGAATTATCTTCTAATCTAACATATAAAGGAGAATGTTTGTAAGTTTGTTCGCTTTGAATGCTTTTAATACGAGATAGGGAGGGAGAGAGATGGATGGTAACGGAGGGGAGAGATGGAGAGGAAATTAGAGGGAAGGGGTGGAGAGAGGGAGGGGGAGGGTGGGAGATGGAGGGGGAGGGTGGGAGAGGGAGAGAGAGGGAGGGGAGGGATGGGGAGAAGGGAAGGAGAGGGTGGGAGGGGGAGTTTATGTTATTTTCTTCATTCATCTAAATAGGAAAATTCGGAGCGGTTTTCTTCTTTTTTGCTTTATTCGACGGGTATAACCGTGTACTATCTTATTCTTGCGATGCTTACATGTTATACGGTCGAAGTTTTAGATTCACTAAATCCGTTGAAGTTCAACGGGCACTTCAGCTAGTTTGTGATAAAATCGTGTTATAACATAATTTTATATGTCCATGACTAGTATTACTTTCTGGAACATTCGATTATGTGGACTTTATAATATTTTTTTTACGTTTTAGTGCACATAAAAGTTGGTGTCATTAATTTTTATTTTATTTTAAAGTAATAGGTATTTAATTCACGCCTACCCGTCATATATGACGGGCAATTACGCTAGTCAATACATATTTACTGTACTGATTCTGAACAAATCCATTTGGCAGCCATGAGAGATTTGTTCATCTCATAACGTAAAATAGACGGAATAAAGAATAAACTTAATAAATATCGGATGCGCGTGTGCATGAACGTTTTTTACACGTACATTTGAGATAATTTAAGGTTTCGCTTCGATAAATACCGTTTTTCTTTTGTAACTGGATATGAAAAGCTCGTAAAGTTTAGCAATAATATTCCGATTTAAAAAATACTACAATCGATGTAAATCTTTACCCGAGTTGTATATGATACACAACGTAATTCGTCAATTTAATGTTTACGATACGCTGATCAAGTATAACAGGATTTAAAAAATATGTATATATAATGTCATTAAATGTAGAGAAACGATCTCAGAAGCACTCTTCAGCCGTTTAGAAGCGGTGTAACGCTGCCCGAGGCGCGGAGTCGACAACCCACGGAGGCAAACCCCTCTCCCTCCTTCCCCTCTTTAGCCCGTCCCGCCCGCCCACTCAGTCGGAATAAATTGGGCGTACAGCCGGACTTAAGAGACGTCAAAGATATTTTTAAAAACGTCAGCGTTTGAGGTCCATCGCCACATGTCGCGACATAAACTCTGGCCACTGTGTTTTGGAACCGTAAAGGAGTTATAACGTCGGCTGTTAGTGTCAAAATTCTGCTTCAATTGTAACCATTTTAAGGAGATGGGAGGAGCAAAAAGAATTTCGCACCATAAGAAGACTGAATGATTTCTATGTTGGGACGCTTAATAGGATTTTGAAAATTTTGTATTAAAATATAGCGGTAAAGTTTAATAACTGAAATAACAATAAACCATTAAGATAATACAGTAGCCTTTTAGAAGAGTGAAAAATAAACACACAAAAATCTTCTAGCACTCAAAGCAAATTATTTGTTGTGCAAATCGAAATTTTTAATTTAATTATAACACAAATTAAGTATGCATTCTATGAGTAATGATTAAAGTCTTGCCCGTTGAAATATATAGACATGATTATGAAGCTCCTGTAATTTTCCTAATATTCCGCTGACGAATAAATTGATCCAATGAGTCTAACAATAAATGCATAAGTAGTTATTTTCAAATTCTGATTGAAAAAATGGAAAAACTATACACGAGCACTGCACGTAATTCTCTCGGTTTTTGAAATCTTTTAACTTACAAGGAGAGTAGGGAGGCTAGTACCCTCGGATTTTGTTCAAATTTCACATGGTGATAGCTGATGTGTTCCGATTTAACGTGTAACTTGCCGTTTGTGTGAATAGGCCTTGGCTATCGAGATATCGCAGTTTGAATTTCGGCCGATTTCCGCGTGCGCGTTAAGACTCGTGAAAGTCGTTGCTAGAATAAGTACGCCGTAGCTGAGTTGGTAAGGCGTTGGGCTAGTAACCCAGACGTCCGGGGTTCGAGTCCCGGTTGTGGAATTTTTCGTTTTTGATTTTTATCTTTTTTAATCCTGAAAAAATGTACAATTCCCATTATTAATTTATTACGACTGTAAAAATTTAAATTGTACTATTTTTCTCGATTATAAGAATATATTTTTTATCTTATAGTTGCGATTCAGCAATCTTTTTAAATAAATTCTTACACTTTTTATTGCTACAAAATAATTTGTATCATTATTTTGTATTATACATCAATTCCTTATAAATTAATTATTCAGATTCTTCTTTTGAAAAAGCAGGACGCACACGCTGGGAGAAATTTTTCCTGTAGTTTTGGAAGTCGATCCAAGTACTTCAAAAATTGAAGATCCAGTAAAGATAATTCCGCTGGGTTGTATGCCTTTCTGCCAACCGCGCGACGTCTATTTTTACAGGCAAATAAAAAATTTCATAAAGCGCCTGCAAAACAGTACGTATTTATTGCGAGAGAATAGTCCGATTAATACAAGAGACGACGCATTGAAAATTCACTCCATCATTCATCACCAGTTGCGTGCACCCATTTTCGAAGAGATGATTAAATATGCGTGGTTTGCGTCAAAATTAACGACGAGAAGGAGTGTTTTTATGAACGTAAATGAAGTTTGTTTCCACGATAGCCTGCGTAAGAGGAAATGTGAATGCGAAAATGTTGCGTTTGTTGTGTGTTCCTGGTGCCAGAAGCATTTGTGCTTTGTTTTTATGACAATTTTCATCCCCAACTATGCCGGCACACATGACAGAGTTTTTTCAAAAGAAGAATCTGAATAATTAATTTATAAGGAATTGATGTATAATACAAAATAATGATGCAAATTATTTTGTAGCAATAAAAAGTGTAAGAATTTATTTAAAAAGATTGCTGAATCGCAACTATAAGATAAAAAATATATTCTTATAATCGAGAAAAATAGTACAATTTAAATTTTTACAGTCGTAATAAATTAATAATGGGAATTGTACATTTTTTCAGGATTAAAAAAGATAAAAATCAAAAACGAAAAATTCCACAACCGGGACTCGAACCCCAGACGTCTGGGTTACTAGCCCAACGCCTTACCAACTCAGCTACGGCGTACTTATTCTAGCAACGACTTTCACGAGTCTTAACGCGCACGCGGAAATCGGCCGAAATTCAAACTGCGATATCTCGACAACCAAGGCCTATTCACACAAACGGCAAGTTACACGTTAAATCGGAACACATCAGCTATCACCATGTGAAATTTGAACAAAATCCGAGGGTACTAGCCTCCCTACTCTCCTTGTTAGTAGTCTTTTAGGAAAACAGTGAAAAAGAATTTTTTATGTTTCTGCGAGAAAAATCATGCCCCACGTTTCATCCAACAACCTCGTGCGGTAAACCAAAACCTTAATGGGAGCCGAGTAAAGTACTTGCGGAAAGAGAGAGAGAGAGATAGGGGTGAGAGATTTTATTCCCTCAACCCCTTTCTTTGACCGTTCTGTGCTAGCGGTCATCTAATCTGAAAACATTCGTGACTTAATTCCGTCAGCTGCAGGAGAGTTTTAAAAAATAAATAAATTTAAATTCGCGCAACGATAACGTAAACAAAAACGAAGATTGTGAGATTCTAGGACGCCTAAATTGTTTCGATTCGACCGGCGCGCGAACCAACAAAATAAAGCTCCTACGGTACACTTTTCAATGTATATAAAGGTATAAACTATAGGGAAAAATTGCTTCGATTTAAAGTTAAAGGAATATGAGGTACCTACTTTCAATATGTAACACCAATGCGTGCGATCTTATTCCGATGGCTATGAATACTCTAACCTGGGCCAATGAGAAAGAATTACCTCTTTAAAAGTTTGCCTAAGTTTACAAAATGCCGATAGCTGAGGCACTATGGATAATCCTTACGCCTGACAAATTATAAGAATGGATTTCAACCATCGCGTTGACACCAATTTACCTCATTCCCTAGCCATCTTTTCTCTCTCTCTCTCCCGGTATATATCTTTCCCTCTCTACCTCTTTCAATTCCTTCCCTCTTTCCCGCTCTTTCTTCCAAAATTTTCCTCTCCTCTCTCTCTCTCCATTCCTCTCTTTCCATCTCCCTCTCTCCCTCCATTCCTTTCTCACCCTCCCTCTATCCCTTGACTCTTTCCTACCTCCACACCCCTCAGCCCAAGTCTTTTTGCTGAAACGGACGCGGGCACATTATCACGGCGCTAAATATAGTACCTCTCCTCCCTCTTCTTTCCTCCCTCAGACGACGTAGCACTCGTGGAAAATGAGGAAGTGGGAGGAAGGATAGAGGAGAGGAGGCGATGCGTGCGTGTGTCGCTACTTCAAAACTGGGGTCATCCCCGTCTCTTCCTCTCTCTACCTCCTCCTCTCACTCTCTCTCTCTCCTTCTCCCTGTCTTGGTAGTCTGGGGCAAGAGGGTAGGGTGGGGGAAATGGCTACCGAGAAGAAGTAGGGCGTGAACATGGGAGAGTAAAAGATGCGTGCGTGCGTGTGTGTGTGTGTGTGTAATGTGGAAAGGAGGGATGGGAGAGAAGGGGAAAAGGTGGGAGGGAGGAGGTGTGGCGATTTTAAGAAGAGGAATATCTCGAAAAGAGGGTGGGAAGGAAACGCGGAGGATGATGTTAGAGAGAGAGAAATGAGGATAAAGGGAGGGAGAAGAGGAGTGGGAGGAGACTGAGGAGGAGGTGGAGGAGGGAGGAGGGGTGGAGTTGCGTCCGTCCCACGCACAAGACTCCGTCGTCCAGACGCTCCGAAACCCATTTCTGCCTACCGCCGATTCCCGCCCATCCTCCTACTCTCTCCTCCTGTCTCCTCTCTTTCCTTATATAATAATCCTATCCTTATCTATCTCTCCCCTCTCACTTTCACTCTCTCTCTCTCATTCTTCTCTTTTCTCTTCATCTCTCTCCTATATTTTCTTTCTCTACTGTCATCTCGCCTTCTCTACCTCTCACCCGCTGTTTCGATTTTCCTGTGTCGTATTTTTCCCATTTCTCTCTAAAGGGCATAGTACATACTATAATTATCCTTAGTTTTTCCCCCACAAACAAATCTTCTCCTCTTTTCATTTAAAATAAATGCTAACTTGGCATTGTTATTGTAGTACTTTTTGTTTTATTTTTATTTTTTATTATTTTCTTTTTGCTTGTAATTGACAATGGGTCAGATGTAAGAAGAGACTGCCCAATCTCATTCTTTCCCGGAAAAAGTAAAATATCTTTCTATTTTTTCCATCGTTAAAAACTCTGTCCTTATTACCATGTATTTCTTTTTCCTCATTCTGCCAAAAATCTATCTCGCCATCTTTATATTTTTCTTCATCGGTTTCTCGCCACCTGCCTATATACCTTGCGTCCACTCTTATCTTTATCTTCTCCCTCCATTTTTCTCCATCTCTCTCCTCTATTTCCTTCTCTTACCCTATCCCAGGACTTCGATTTTCCCTACGTTTCTTCCCTTCTCTTCTTATCTCTTCCTTTCTCCCTCCCTCGTTCTCTCCCCTTTAATCTCTTCCACCTCCCTATTCAACACTTAACTGTATTCTCCTCCCCCTTCTTTCCATCCAAACAACATCCCTTCCCCATCCCTCTCTATCTCTGCTTTCCCCTCCTTTCTCTCTCTCTCTCTCTCTCCCTCGGCGGGCGCCTTATTATGCAAGTGGACCATCCACGCGTCACCCTCGCGACACGCCCAAATAAATCCCCGCCATCTTTTCCCATTCACAGCGCCATCGGTTTACGCACGCCGAATTACTCTTACTCTCAATTAGTCAAGTCGGGGGTCATCAGTATCAAACAACGGGGACTCGTGATGCTTAACGGTTTCTCTCAGTATCTCGGCATGACGGGTGAGAATTAATCCAATGAAACTTCTTGAGCGCGTTCTCGAGGATTATTTATTCTTTTGCCAAGGCTGTAGCCTCGGTTGATCGCTCAGTCTCTAATATATTTTCGACGAATGAAATATATTCTTCTCTCTCTAGTTAGAGCGCGTGTCGTAAGTTTTCGAACGACGTGGTTTTTGCCCGTCTTTCTGATTCTCTAGAAGCAAAGAGTCTAGATTTCCCGTCTTAAAGTCATTGTTTTTATTTTCGCTAAAGTCGCAAAGTCTATTAAAAGGAGGGACAGAAAAAGTAAACACTTCGTGCGCATCATAACGTAAGTTGTGACCTCATTTACCAAAAGCATCGATTTCTCGCTATCAGGGCATATTAACTTCAGTCATTCATGGAAATATTTCTTTATTTTTTATTATATTTTATAATTTTATTAACATTTTAAACGAAATCCACCCACGAAGTACTAACGAATACTATACTACTCTTACAAATTCGTCATTGTCAAATAGAAACAATTTCGAGGTAGGATATCAAAGATAATTTTTTACTCGATAAATGTCAACTTAATACACGCGCAAGTAATAATTTTGAGTTTATCGTTTTGTGCTTATGTTAAAGAAGTTAAAAATGAAGAACGGAAGGGCTTGTTTTTTATTTGCGAGCAAAATATGATGACCTCAACGCGGTGGCAACAATCCAAAGCCGTCATCAGGAAGACCAGTTGATCAGATGGAAAGATTGACAGCTTATCTTATTCCAGCGGCGTGCTACGGCCCAATTGCTCCTAGGGACACAGACAGCCAAGGGCCACTGCTATTCCCGCACCCCAAACTCGGCACGCAAGCTCATCTCCCGGTGATGACGGTCACACTTGTCATTGACGCACGAGGCGCATGACAACATTCTAATCTCGAAGAAGCAATACTTCAATTATAAGCGTTATTCAAACGCTCAGCGCGCGCCTATTGTAAAAAAAATCATGGGGGCTCGATATTCAATTTAGGCAGAGCTCATTAAAGTTTTATCGACTCATTCACAATTTACGTGAAGATAAATGTCATAGTTATTTATGCACAAAATTTAACGTTTATCCACCTATTCCAAGGGAACAGAATAATTGCAAGAAGTGCACTTCATTTGAATACATTAATGTTTCGATAATCTTAATGAATATCTAAAGGTATCTAAACTGTTCTAAGAGCTAAAATCGCCTTTCCGAAAAAGTTAATAAAAATCAGAGTCATTCTGAGGATTAACCTATCCATTACACATCTATAATAATGTAAAATTTACTGTTTTCATTTATATTATTTATCGCCTTAGTAGTGAAAAGTTACAGGTGGTATTATGATATAAAATCACGTAAAAAGACATTTTTATAATTTCTTTCTTGGCCGTAAATTTATCATAGTCAACTTAGTGGTGAAATATATTTTTGAAGTATATAAGCAATAAGTAATAAGATGATCATTTCAGCACTAAAATTAAAAAACAGGACCGCGTTCTATATACATCACAAATATCGTACATATTTAACTCCGCGTTCTATACACATCACAAACACCGTACACATTTAACTACTTATATGTATTCTAATTCAGGGGTGGACAAAAATGGCCCAAGTATCTCATGAGGTCCGATAGAGTATTTAATTCGGCCAGCAAAGCCGTTACAAAAAGGATTAATAGAATTTCACAAGGATAATCTCGTAATTCTTAATAAAAATCATTGACAAAAAATCATTTAAAATTTTTGACGCGAAAATATTATTATCAATTTTCACTTACAGTCACCCTCGCAATCTCTTCCGATGTGAGCTCAAATGCGGTCAGCCTAATTAAGAAGTTTGCTCAGCCCTGCTCTAATTCACTCGGCAGAGGAAATTAAGCATTATCCGAGGCCCCAAAATAAGTGACCCGATTCGAGTAACCATAAGCGAAAAACCATTTGAATACCGACTTTTAACAGCGCCGTAAGAGGCAAAAAAAAAACTGTTGCCAAAAAAACGGAGAATAAACAGGCTTTGGTAAACAGCGCTTAAAACCCAACCGATTTACAGCATTTCCTCTCGACGGATAAACCCTTCCGACGGATCGGGAAAGGAAAAAAAATTCAGACTCGTATTACGTAAAAAAAAAACGAAAATACTAGTCGCAAACGATTTTTTCCACCCCGAAGTAACCCAAGGTCGCTCTTCTCCTTTTTTACCTCCCCATCCTCCCCTCTCTCTCTCTCTCCCTCTCCCACCCCCACTCCGAGGATTCGCCATCCTCTCTCTCACTCCTCTCAAGACCACTTTCTACTTTCATCGGGGTGACTGGCTTGAAAATCGCCAGAGAGCGCATGTTGGGAGAGGAGTGTGAGAGAGCGGAGGAGGTAGGGAGGGAGGGAGAGGGAGAGAGGTGGAGGAAGAGAGGAGGTCGGTGCCTGCTGGTCTGCTGGTTTTGTGGGCCTCCCCTTTCCCTCTCATCATTTCTCTCTCTCTCTCTCACTATCCGGAAAGCGAAGCGTGGAATGATGTCATGAAGTCGCTGGCAAAATCACGAATATTCCCACGGAGCCAGGGGAGAGGTGAGGAGGGGGAGGAATGAGGAGGGAGGATCGGAGGTAGAGAGGGAGGGAGGATATGGTGGGAGAGAAGACGGGCCCTGAATTTAATGGCGGGTGCGAGGGACATAAAAGCCGCTCATCTGGCTGCTACAGGGTCACTGGCGGGAGAGAGAGAGAGCGCCGCCCGCTACCTCAAGTGCACAAGAGAAGATTTTGGCCGTCCGGGTTAGATCACGCGGGAAACGATACGGCAGAGAGAGAGAAAACTTTCCAATCTTTCGATTTCATAAAACTCCAAAGCTGGCCGTATTTTCGAGCAAAAAGCGTGTCCGCTACTGTCGACGCTGGAGGTTGATTCTTATTTTTTATTTTTATTTTGGCTGTCTTAGTTAGAGAAAATCTTCCTGGGTGTTCCACTATCGTTTGAGACGCTTCATTTAAAATCGCGTGTTTTCACGGAGAATAAATATAGGAGTGACGATGGAGCAGAAAGATACCGTTGTTCTATGGCGGACCAAAAAGTTTCTCGCTTGAAACATCAAAGAGGTTTGAGGATTTAAGGAGTGGCATTTTTTTATATAGTTGGCAATAAAAAAATTGTTTGCTCTATTTGCTATAACTACTCTATTTTTACGCATCGTGTGCTTCTGGGAGAGAAGGAGAACTTAGAGAATCCGTAGTAGTATTTTAAACTACGTACGAAATATTTATAAAGTTCAAAGTACGTGATTAATGTTTGCCTTTCCTTTTAGTTTTCCTTTGCTTTTGCAGAAGATCAACAAACTCTAAAATATGTGACACTATGAAATAAATGAGAGAGCTAGGAAAGGCCTCTTTAACATCATACAAGCTTTGGAATGTGGTTTGGTGCCTCCAAATAATAAATTCATTGGTTTTTATTTGGTCAGGCGTATGGAATTTCAGTTCGTTCTTGCTAACAAAGACCCTTTGTTTTAAAAAGCTAATTCTTACATGTATAGGTTTTAGGACGACATAAAACCTAAGGTCCTTCTAGAAAGGCTACAGACCTTACATTTGACACAATGGCAGGTAATAAAGTACAAGCAACCGGAAAATTCCGAAAATTTGCATTTTTAGGGAAGTTTTTCTGACCCCATTGCTTCATTCTCATTTCACATGATAGAAGCACGGATATAGGTACAGAGCTTCTTAAAATTGCATTTTAAAATTAGTTAATATCGAGATAATAACTCGGGCTTGATAGTCGAAAGTACGGATTCAATTTTTCAGAAGAAAAAATCAGTGTCAAACTATGATAAAGATTTGTCCTTAAACAAAAAAGGAAATTTCTCCTGTTTTTAACAATGAAAAATATTACCCACCCTGGCCACGAGTCCAATGCTCTTAAATGGAGAATAATAATCTGTGTTGTAATGGCAATGATTTCATGTATCTAATGGGAATTAATAGACTATACTATAATACCATTGACTTCAACCAACGACGTAAACATATGATGATATCACAATCCTAGCTCACGTAATACCCTATTTATTTCATAAACGTATAGCCCCTTTTATTTGCAGAAATCAGACAATGAAATTGTATTTCATATTTCAAGTATTTATCAGGTTCATGTTCATTTTTTAAGTAATAGGCGAACGAAACCAGCTGTCAAGAGGCAGACCTTCCTAATATATTAAATATTTCTAAGGCTTAACTTGAATTTCCCTAAATAATTTATAAACGCAATAATTTGAAACTAACCATTTTTCTCAAACAGCACACAAAAGATTAAACATTTTCAAATGCTCCTAGAAAAATTTTTCTTCTTCTGTTAACAAGCATTTTTTAGCGGTTAGGAGTCTATCCGAAATACCATTTTACGACTGTGGTAATTCTAGCCAATATACCTAGCATAACAAAAAAAACGAGTTATCTGAAGCTTTTAAAGTCCATTAAATCAGACGCCGAAGGCGATTTTCTCTGCCATCATATCTTTGAGAACCTTATTGAATTGCTATTTCACGTGCAACGCACTGAGGGCTCCTCCATAAAACTAATGGTACATTCATCCGACTTATCTGTGATGTTTTGCATACTCTACTCGAAGAAAGACAGTGTCAAGGGAGATGAATTGACTCACTGAGAGCGGCACACCATCGCTCTCACTCTTTTCTCTCTGCCGTGCATTTAAAGGCTGACCTTGCAAGTTGCACACAGTTCCATCAGTTCAATGATATTTGCATTTTAAGGCGTAAAGATTACTCGAAACTGATAAAGAGAGAGGTAATCGATCGCCCGAGGAGGCTCTAAAACTGCGTAAGAAAAAGCAATTAGAAATGCGCTCTCGAATTCATTTTGAATTCATGGCCGTCAAGGCAAAACCAAGCTATATATACATCCACACAAAGACACACACATACACGTGTATGTGTGTGCGTGCTAGGATTATTCCATCCTTTAAAAATACCTGCTAACATACTACATTCATAGGTTGATGTGTTAATACAAATATTAAGAAATAAACCGCCCCCATAAAATACGTCGCGATCTAAATTCGAATAGAGATAAAAAGAAAAGCAAATCAGCATTACCGAGAAAGAAAACGAGATTTTTTTGACATATGGGACTTGAATTCCTATCATCTTTAAGTTATCGCGTTTCGAGTTTATTTTATCTCCAGACCCGAAAAACCACTTCAACTGCTCCATTCGACGCATGCAAATTTTCCGGTTTGGCAAAGAATTAATGGCTCATATAAGGAATTAAGACTACCGAAAAAATCCCTCGACGATTTCCAGATTGATACATTTTACTCGCCCTAAAGTCTTATGTTGTCCGCCGCGAGAAAGAAGAACACGTTCGAGAAATTTTAAAAAGGTTAAACAGCAAATTTAATAAAAAGAGGCTCGGGGCGAAGCGTAAACAAAAAGCCCGAAACAAGTCCGCGGAATTTGAATAAACGCGAAATAAAGGTTAACGTAAATTGGAATTGTAGATTCCGCCTTTTCGGCCGTCGTAAAAATCGCCCTATACTTTTGCCGTAAAAATGGAGCTTTTTCCCTCCCCTTCGGAAACGCGCGGAAAAGATACTTTTTTGAAAAAAAAGTCTCTCCAGCTCCCCGAGGAGACACGTAGGAAAGTTTTTTTTAAACGGTCATACATTTTAATGCATGTTCTCCGTGGACACCTGTCCGAGAAAACCCGAGAAAAGAATGCCCTGGAATGGAGGAGGAAAAAGCAAGCGCCGAATGCGCCGCAGAAAGAATAACATATTTGCATTCGAATGGTTCATTCATTTCCATCTCCCTCCTTAAGGCGATAAATTTTGAAGTCCATGACCGTTTTCAGCGGGGCGCAGAAGTAATAAAAACAACGACTTCCCTCTCCTCACCACCCCCTTCTCCCTCATCCTTTCGTCACCACCCTCCCCCATCCTACTCCCATACAACCATCCCCTCCTCCACCCCTACAATCCTCTCCGAAGATACCCATTCCACTACCGAAAAAACCAGCCCGAAAAAGGTTCTCGTAACGTAACAGTGCTTTCTCCGTCTGGATTCCTTTCACATCTGTCTTCTCCCTCTCCTTTCTCTTCTCTCTCTCTCCCTCTCCTTTCTCTTCTCTTTCCTTTCTTCCCGACTGCGTTTTCCCAATCATCCGTCTCTGTTCTCCTTAATCTCTTTCCTTCTTTATAAGGACCTAACTTATAAAATGCTGATTCCTAAAGGGCAAACCATTTCACAGGAGGATAGTTTTTTTAGTACGAAATAGTCGCATCTGAATCGGATATTTTCCCTTTCCCCCTTTCGCTGCGACTGCAACCCTTCAAGTGTTGCGACGCATTCATCTTTCTCTCCTCTTTCCGCGCGGAAAATGTCGCATGAAGGAAAACGCATCCATCTCATCGTGTCCTTCATTTGTTTATTTTTACTTTCTCCATACGTAGTATGGGAAAGTATTGTGATCACGAAAAAAATCGACTTCGAGATTTCAACGGAAATACACGTTTTGAGGTCACTAGATCACGTTTAGACTATTTTCGGAATGATGTCTGTGTGCGCGCGTGTGTGTATGTGATTGTGGGCGCTTTAACTCAAAAAGTACTTGCCATATCGTTACCAAATTTTATATATGACACTTCGGTATGGGCACAAAGAACTGATTAGTTTTTGGACAATAACGGCTAACCGAAAGGCGAGGTTTATTCGAAACCCGATTCGGTTTGTGCGATATTTCACCGTTAAAACGTCATTATTGTATATACAAAGGTTATAGAGAATGTAATTTCCTACATATTTTATTTCGAACAATTTTCCATAGCAGTTATTGTTTAGGAATTATTTATAAAAAATAATCGGTTTTTTCGGTTTCCGTCAAATATCTCCTTAAAACTGTCGTAATTGGTAATCTTCGTGAGGACCGAAGTTGTAGAGAATAATATTTCTTCCAAGTTTTGTTTGAAACAAATTTTCGTAGAACCATCCTTTTCGGAGATATTTTGCTTTTTCTTAATTTCCAGTATACAGCGCCACCACCATGTAGCGGTGAATTCTGTAAACATATTCGAAATATACCTAATTTACGGCAATAAGGACCACTGTATTCTTTTACGATACGAAATGATAATTTTGCCTCAAAATGCTATTCATAATAATTTAAATATCTATACCCCAAATATGGAGAAAGTCATGTGTTGCCCACATTAGATTTTTTTACGATTGTGCGAGGAAGTCGCAAAAGGCTACGGGAATTAAAAGGGAAGGCGAGAATTGGGATTCGCGGAGTGGTTAAACAGCTGGAGGGGGTAAATGATGCGCGCTTCCTGTTTTCGCTTTTTTAATCGCCGTATTTATAGAAGCATTAGGCACGAAAGAACATATGATGTACTGAATGCAAGGCGCGTCAGATTACAACTGGAAGAAATCTAAAATGTACAAACCGCTTCAGATTACTAACGGTGACAAAATATAAGCAGCAGGAAAATATAAGCAAGAGCTGAAACAAAAACAATTATAATACATGCAGCACAAACATTCAAACGGTTCAACAATTCAAGGCAGGAACGAGCAAGTGACGGCTCGCGGGCCACGCCCAGCCCACTGTTATGTCATCCGCTAAGTTTAAAGCGAGCTGCGTTATTTACTAGTGTTATATTTTTTAATAAAATTTGATTCTGAATCATCCATGTACAATATAAGAACTTCTAATATTTAAATACCATTTACTACCACAAATTTACAATTTCAGCTATTTTTAATAGCTGAAATTAGATTGAGATTAAGATGTAACATTCACACTCCATACCATGATAAAAACTGCCAACACTATATCATTCATTTGAAAAGAGAATTTAACTTAAAGAAATATGAACACTTCTCCATATGGTTGTCTTGTTATCATGCCCAATATGAGTTACAATCACACTAACAGCCAGTGGGAAAAATATGCTCATAAGGACATATTTAACAATAAAATTGTTTACATTTGCTTTTCACTTTTATAATAGCACAATCTCTCGAGTAAGTTCCGATACAACTCCTATTCTACTCTTCCAGACACTAGTAGTTTTAATGTTAATTAAGTAATTGGCATTACACATAGATTGCACATCCCTAATTGTCTTGGAATACAAATCTTACGCGTGTCTATCAGCGACGAATTTTTTTAAACGGAAAATGCGAAAAGAATATATACACGTGTGTGTGTGTATTGGGTATTAGGGGTATATATATATCGGCGCGGCGCGTAGTTTTTAAGCCTTTTTACACCTCAAACAAAACCCGAAAATTCCTTCATCACCACTGCCAAAATCGGCACTTAGAGTCGTAACGCGAAATGTCACTTCCCTCAAACGGCGCGTTATCTTCACCGGCAAATATTTTTGAGCCCTTCGGATGCCTTAAAAACCTTTTAAGAAACACAATAATATATCTTCCGGCGCCCAACAATATTATCTGTCAGTTATAAATTCCGTTACGTCAGGCTGTCTAAAATTAAACAATAATAAAAGGTACCTAAGATTCCTGTTTTTTTGCGATGTGACGAGATGTTTAGTCTACACCAGTGGTCTTCAAGGTGGGCGATAGTGCCCACCAGTGGGCGTTTTTGGATTTTTGGTGGGCGTTAAAGAACTCACCAAATGCTATTCTAATTTTTACACTGAAAAATAAAATTCTATAAAAAAGCCTAATGATACGCACACATATTCTGTACAACTATTTTATGTAAAACTATTACAGTTCCTTTGTCGTTAACTATAGTATCATATCATACTATACTAGCGACAATGTATCCATGCTGCGGTAAAATCAAAAGGCCCATGAGGGTGGTCGGAGTCTCTCGCAGAAGTAGCGAAGCGTTTAAGTTTAATTTTATCAAATATATAAAATCATAAATTTTTAAATACTGTTATTACCACTGAGACCGTATTCGGTAATCTCATCTAACGACAATCCCACTGGTATTAGAGTTACCATACGTCCGGATTTTCTTAAAATTTACCGAGATTTTAGCAAATAAAACCCATTTTTTTCTGGTTATGCCCATCAAAATCTTAACATTATAGACTTAAGCAATTAGATACCCTGATTTAAAAAAAAATATACTACATTTTAGGTTTAAAATTAAATTTGTCCGGGTTTTATTATCAGAATATGGTAAACCTAACTAGTATGTGCCATTTAGGAAAGAAATGCTGAAAAGCGGCCAGTGGTTTAAATCCCCAACGGGATACCTTCACTCAGATATTTGATACATTATATGGAGAACGCAGCGAAATGAAAGAGAAGCGATATTAAGAGATACTAACTATACTCTCTCTTCCCACGGACACTCATTGATTGCAAAAATTTTATTTCGGTATTCATTGACAAATTGGATTTATTCAGAAAAAACATCCCGCAAAAAGAATTTTACCGGTTTTCGGAACTACACAACATCAAAGATGATCTTACAGCCGAAGACATAGACAAGTTTGCAGATCACCTTTCTGTCATTAGAATTGATATGATGACTCTCTTTCGCGATGTAATAGACTTGAAAGTGGATGCCTGGATGGTGACTCCATTCATCACAAATGTGTGTGATGTGGATATTGAATACCAAGAGGAGATAATAGAATTAATTCATGATGATGAGTGTAAAACCAATTTCAACCAAGGTGGATATGGATATGTACAACTTTGGCAGAACAAGAAAATGCCCTCTCTTGTATCCACGCTTGTGGAAGAAAATATCGTTGCTCTTGTTAGCTTTCCCAACTTCATATCCAGCCGAGAAGGGATTCAGTGCAGTCGACAATCGCCTTTCCAAAAAAAGAAACCGCTTACAAATAACAGAAAGAAGAGATCTTCGAATGACCCTTACAGACTTTAAGCCAGACATTGATTCCCTGGTTTGTAGGCACCAAACACAAAGTACGCATTGAAATGTATGCCAAATGCTTATTTTAACATTGTTTTGGGATTAATAAACATAATTAAATTTTGTCTTATTAAACATTTATTTTATTAAAAAATTTATTGTTAAGTTGATACGGTAGGTGGGCTTAGTGAAGGGGGGCAGGGAGGTGCAGTTGCCCGGGCGCCGAATCCACGGGGGGCGCAAAAATATCAAATTTGCACCCGTCGAGGTGCGATTTGCATCCCCCCCCGTAAATCGCTTTGCTACTGGGGGCGCCAAATTATTCTTTGCCATGGGCGCCAGGAACCCTCAATACGCCACTGGGTGGGCGGTGAACTTACTTCAAAGTACAACATATGGTAAAAGTGGGCGGTGACTCAAAAAAGGTTGAAGACCACTGGTCTACACGAATCAACTTGGTTACGAGCCTCTTGGATTTGCCATTATTTACATATATCATTGCTGATAGCATCATCATAACATCAAAACCATTTTACATTTTAATGCCCATTTACATACAAAAAATGCTACAGCTAGCTTTAGTAAGACTATAAAACATTTCCTATATACCGATAAGTTGAGGTTTTCCATAGAAAATTTTATATATATATAGCAATAGGAATCTAATTTCATAATAAATGTGAGTTTTTCGGGTTAATTTACGATTAAATCCAAGGGATAAGTCTAGAGTAATGCCGGTTGGATGAAAAAATTAACAAAATCAAAAACATTTTCCATCGTTGAGATTGATCGAAAATGAATCTTACGTATACCTGAGAAAACATTTCCAGGCTTTTGGGAATGTTAATTTTCTACCTACTTAGTAAAGTATGTAAAGCGTCCTTATTGTAGTTAATAAACCCCAAAAATTGTTGGCTTATTTAACGATCTTTGTAATGGAAAACCAAGTTCGATTTCTGAAACACCCCAAAGAAGATATGTTTGCGTCCAAATAACTCAGGCACTTTGCGTTAATAATGGTGCTTCTAATGAAAACCGTGCGGCGTCCACACTTTCGTGAATGAAAAATCAACGTCAAATGTGTATTTATATACCGTAGTATCGTTAAAATTAGTGTGAGACTTTGACGGCGGGAATTGGAAAACCGTTATGTATAGATTCGAATAAATAAAATTGTTTTGCTAGTAATTCGTTTCTGCGGCAAATAAAAGTGTAAATTTTAGAAGAATGTATTCGTTGTTCAACGTAAATTTTGCTTCACAATAACTTATTTGATAACTATGTTCTTAAAATATTCGTTTCTCTTAAACGGTCAAACCCAAGATTCCCGAATAATAAGTTGGTTTATCGAGCTTCCGTGTAAGGTTATTTTGGGAATCTTATGTATATAAAGAAAAAAGTGACCAGGTTTTAGTAAATTTGCCGATGAATTCTCCCAAAGAATGTCTTCCTCATTATTTGATTGCTATCTATAAAAAAACCAACATCTAGGTGAACATTGAGAAAGTACTTTCATTTATATGAAATTCATTACACAAAAAAGAGAATTATTATGTGATCCAGTCAAAATTTTTCGAAAGAATTCCATGTTACTGTCTATGAAAATACAACTTTTTTCATGATATGGAAAAATGATTTGTGCAAATATGGTGTTTTTTGATAGCCAACACAATTCTGCGCATAGCGGCGCGCTTCTCTTTATATAACCGTAATAGTTCATCTACAGCTCATATTTTTCGAATGAACTTTTACCGAGAAATTATTTAATTTTAAGGTGGCTAGAAAATACCGAAGCATCTCAAATTAAGGCTTATAAACGAAATCATTTTTATTTTCCTTTCTTCCGCATCGAATTACCGCCATATTTTTCAATGCTTTTATATTTTTAGAAGTCGTATTTTTATTTTGTCCAAAATTAACGCCGCTATACGACATAAAAAGAATTTACGACGGCGTGAAAAAAACAGAAGAGAAATAAACGCGAATGAAAAAAGGAAAGCGAATCGAAATGTCAGTCGTCATTAACTCCTCGTATAGGGAACATGACCGGGCGTGTGGGTGTGAGCTGGATTAGAGAGACAGAGAGAGAGAGAGAGTCAGATAAGGAAGCCAGACGACACGACGCGTGTATGTAGTCTTTTGTTTTCTTCCGCAATCCAAGGAATCGAGGCGAAAATCCTTTGAGAGAGAGAGAGAAGGGGAAAACGTTATGGCGTAAGTGCGAGAACAGTTCGCTCTCAGACGACAATGGACGTTGCCTTATCCTAAGTACGATGAAACTAGATCCATTAAAAAACCTCTGGTCTTAGCCGACTTGAAGACTTGCCGTGACAGTTAAACGCGTGATTTATGATTTCTATTATCATCCCATTCGTCCGAGGCGGGATGGAAAGAGAAATAAAAAGTTCCGCGCGCGTGTGTCATCGCGGTCTGGAAAATCGAGACCGTAAATGCGCAATTTTTTTCGGATCGCTTTCTCACTCTTCATCCGACCCAAGACGGTCACGCCTCTCGACTATCGATTCGAACGAGATCGATGTATATATCCGAGCGATAGGTTTCGACGCGGCTTAAGTCGCGGATCTGTTGGATGGAAGGCCGCGGCGGACGAAGCTCCTATCGGTGAAGACTATGTTAATTAAACGATCAATCTCTTCTAAGCGCCGTCCGTTCCGGATAGGTGAGTCGGCGATTTCGAACCTTTTCTATGATCCATCCACCTTTCGTCCTTCGCCATGAATAAAGGTCAACGCTCCCTTACGCGGGGGACGAAAGAGGGAGGGGGGTTTAGTGCATAATCGTCAAGTCACGTAAAACGAAATGATTTCTGAAAGAAAAATATCGCTGGTCCATTAATAACGTCCTTTTGAGTGAATTTTCGGTTGATTGCCACTAAATACGTTAGAAGTTTCTTAAATAACACAGCATGCCATTAATCAATTCGCAAAGCGTTGATAATATGTCCACCGTTAAAACAGTGGACACCGCTTCTTATTTTAATGGGTGCAATTTAGTCAAATGCGCCAGGTTTATGCGCCAAATGAAGTTAATTCCTCTATTCGTTCGTGCGATACAAGATTTTTCTTGACCTCCAAAAGGCACGATCGTAAAATTTTGCGTTTTTTTCCGGTCACAAAAAAGGTTTAAAATGGCGGTATTATTCCAGCGACTGGAGGAATAAAACTAACCAGATGTTGAATCGCATGTTAACCGGCAGTTCTTTAAAACAAGTCATTCCTTTTCTGTAAATAAATATCTATTTTCATATCCCATATCTTCGTTCGCATACCATATTAAACCTAATACGTAGTGCCCGCTTGGTAAAGTAAAATATTCTAAATATATGTTTATAAGGTTAAATTTATTTCACTGAGTTTATATTTATATAAAGGGCGAATTTACATTAGGAAAACCCTCTGCACTTTAACTGGGAAATCGCGTGCTCCGAATGCTTCACGAAAGACAGTGACATTCCAGGGGAGGACTGATAAGTTAAGTTGGGGTAGTACACTAAAGCACTTAGGCTATTTTTAAAGCCACCTCAGCACAATTTAACCCGCCCGTATTCAAATGGATAGCGTCTACGGACTACTTGACTTTATAATTTCGCCTTTAATGAGAGAAAGGGCGTCTAGGTAGAAACCCGATTAAAACCTATTATTGGAAATGCCGAACAAGGTTTTAAATGCACCTTATCGCGTTTTAAATAAGGACGAACTTAGGAACGCACTTACACTACCACTTCAATCCCGTCACGAGATTTAAAAGAGCGAGTTTTTTTTACCAAGGGTCAGTAACTGGTCTGTATGCTAAACGTATTCAAAGCATTTCGAGCCGGCACAATATATAACATCGATTGTGTTGACTTTCGTTATCTGCGAATAAATAAACTCCTATGTTTAGAGTTATCAATTGTCAGCCAATTAATCTATTAAGTAGGTCATACGTTCCCGTACAAATATAAATTACGATCTTGTCTAATGATCCGGTCTCAGATGGCCCAGGCCAATAACTATACTGCTTTATCGCGGCTTTGATCTCGGCTTGCGTGATATTTGTTGGAATGTTTCATTGACGCATCATTGGTAATCAAACAATCTCAACGGAAGACTGAAGCACTAGAAAATGATATGACAGAGCAGAGTTATTAACGAATCATAAATATTTTAATAACGGATTAATGTCCATAAGTTGTTACAGTTGGATTCTTATATATCTTGGAGTCCTTTAACTTATGATCATAAAACTTTAGACGTGGAGAATTAAAAGACCGTAAAAAGTGGGTGGATAAAATTGTCAAGGTTTCAAAATTAATACCTTTAAAGTTCATGAGGAGATAGTGCAATACTGTTAAACCATTATTCATAGCATTTGACTTTAGCTTCGTTTTCTTGAAGCAGTTGAAAAATCATAAAATGAAACAAATTGAAAACAAATTTTCTCAAGCACCAACTGGATACATTTGCAGGACACGTTTTCAAGAGACTGGACATTTTAAAATGATACATTTATCGCCTGATTAATGCACATCTTTCAAAACAACATAGTTTAACTTCTTCTCCGTTGACATTTTCCGCGGTCCGGAAATCTGAGAATCCTTGTAAGACTTAACCAATAGAATTCTAATCGACAAATGCTCGCAGAATTTGATTCGATGTAATGAATTTATTTGCATCTACGCTGCATTATGGTTGATATATTTTACTTTTTGGATAACTTAAAAGCTGATTCAATATAACAAGGAACAATGATTCAAAGGTGTCCGTTTTTATTTTATGGAACGTTACTTTCTTTTAATTTAAATACATATTCAACGCTCTGAATGATCACAAATGGAGAAAATCCTTACATATTCACATTGAGGGACTTTTCTATCACAATGGCACACAATTAAAATTTCACATTATCTGGAAGGCATAGAACTTTCTGAAATATGAAATGATTTTCAATTATTGAACATCAAAGGCAATGCTTACATTATAACAAGAGAAAAATATTCTATAAATTTATTAAAATGTATAAGAAAAATATATTTGAAAAATTCTTTCCGTACAGCTTCAATACGTAGTCATTTCTTCCAAGTTGCTACCTTATCTTAAAATATTTCCTGAAACCATAAACTTAAGACGAGATAGACGTTTTTGGATTTTGGTATTCGGAAAAACCCCGTCTCATCTCCCACCCAATGTTATAACAGCGTTTGATCAAAATATTGACTTCTAACGAACTAAATAAGTACGTTTTTCTTGCGTATTAATTTCCACATCAATTCTTACTCACACCTACATCTAAAAGTATACTTTTTCAAATCGCGCGCTTTCGGGATGACGCACAAACTTTCACTCCGGCTCCGTTCTTCACTCTGTATCACACCGCGGTACATAAATCCAGCAGAGGTCGCGGCGCCTGTTCTCTCTGATCTCCGATTATTATCGATATATCGTACCGCTCTCCCCGTCACTGCGGAACTCCTGGTCTCACGCCAACCCTATCCCATGTAAACTCCGTTCGAAATCATTCTTGATCGATCACCCAGGAGACGCCACAAGCCGACTGACTCCTCTCGAGAGACGACAAGAAAATATAAACGGCCTTAAACGTCGTTCATCAAGCGAAGAAACCTTCGGTCAAATGGGGCGCTGTAGAGACCGCCACTACTAAAAGTAGTTTGGCATGCTCCCCAAGGGAAAGAAAAAAGAAGAAGCCGCTTTTGAAATGATTCCCACGGATCCGACTCATCAAAAGTCTCTCTTTCTTGTTCTCGCGCATGAAATAGCCCCTTGCATCGCGCTGGGCGGCGGGAAACCGGGGGCAATCTCACTTCCTACTCGGAAGAGGGTGGGCGTTCAGAGAAGAGGCGAGGAACAGAGATAGGAACAGATGCAGATGAAGAGGGACGAGTAGAAAGAAAACGGGAGCAATAGAGAAACGGGATAAGGAAAATAGGAGAAATAGATGAAGAGAGAAAAAGTCGGTGAAATAATAAGGGAAAATTGTACATGTAATGTACGATGTGAAATTAAAATAAAGTTATTTTAAAACTGTTGTTGTGTTCATTTAAAAACGCCTATCCCATCCTATTTTAAAAGAAAATTGAGAGAAGAGGAAAAAGAACGATTGGCGTGGAAAACGCGAAAAATATGAAGGAGAAAAAAGTGAATACGACGTCAAGGAAGAAAAAAATTGAAAGAAAAACTGTGTAAGAGAAGCTAACGAGAAAAAAACGAAATGAGAGGAAAAACGGGGAGAAGGAAATAAATGAAAGGATTAAAAGGGAGGGGGTATGGAGTACTAGGAGCAAAGAAATGCGAGCGGAAGAAAAGGCGAAAAGAAAATTTCTAGAACACAGGAGGAAAGAACGAGGAGAAAAAGAAGGGAAGCGTAGAAGAAGAAGAGATATAGAAGGAAGTAGGGGAAGTCGGACGGAGAGGGGGAGGAGAGGGAGAGAGTGTGTGAGAGAAGAGAAGGAAAGAAAGGGAGAGGAAGGGAAACGAGGAGGCTGGTGCCTCAACAGAGCCAGCCTCTGTGCCAATGCTACTAGGTCACTGAGAGGATTGAGGCCAAGGCACCGGTCGCCTGGGGGACCCGCCAAGGACGTGCTTCTGCCAGCTTCCCTATCCTCCCATGCACGCCACCCTCTCCTCGAGACATCATCATATTTCCAAAGCGCCTCCAGACTCGTAATAAGACGCGGGAGTGACGTATGGTCAAGGGGATGGAAAGGAGTAAGAAAAGCGTTAAAAGGAGGAAAAATAAAAAAAATTAATGCTAAGCGGATGGTTCGGGACTGAAGAAGAGTGACGGCGGGAAGAGGAAGAAAAAGGTGACGAGAAGGGAGATTAAGATTCAGCGAAGCGTAGTCTTAAAACAAGGGTGCAGTACATAAAGCCCTCAGGTATATTCTGGGCGACACGCGACACTAGGTGAAGTTATATGCCCAGGTTATAAAAACAAAACTAAATAAAATATGAAAAATAAACTAAATAACCATCTTACATACTAAGCGCTACATTCCGTCTGTATAATAACAATTATTCCTCAACACTTGGGATATTTATAATTAACATAATGTCAACTTTGATCCAGGGTTTTCAGTACAGTCATTCCTCGCTTTACGCGATTTCATCCCGAGAAAATTTTCACTCTAGGAGAAAAATTCTGCCCAATGAGAAAAATAATTTGTTACATTGTTATATTATTTATGTTATAACATAGTATATAACATAGTAACAAACTATTTGAAAATAGGCAATTGCATTCGAAATTTTTGTTGGCGACACCACGCTATAATTAATTCACTTTAAGCGACTATTTCCAGGAATGCAATAATCGCGTAAAGCGAGTGATGACTGCATCGAAATTAATTTAGTCCACTAACAACCATATAAAAATTTATTTTTAAAAAATCCTTCCACTAAAACATTTTCACGATATGATATCTTCCCGTCCAGAATTAGAGTAAGGCTTCTCCAATGTATCTGGATTTCATCACAGCGTATTTTCCATCCAGGTGTGGCACGTTTAGTTACGCTCAAGATCGATTTTAGTCCGTGTAAGCATTTGACAAGCGAACCCCAATTAAAATACGTGTGAAAATGGAGGGAGGAGAGGGTGGAGAGGAGGAAAGGATGGGGCGCGGATCGCGGTCTTAAAATTAAGACAGACGACCTCGAAGATTCGAAAGGATTGATAATTGCCCTCTCTCTCTCTCTTATCCTTCTTTCTCTTCGTTTAGGAGGTCGCGTACTCGATCCCGCCCTGGAGGCTGTAAGGTCTCCTTTTTTGGTAGTTTTTTCCCCGCGCGTGTGTGTGATATCGCGTGCGTGTACGATAGAGTTCCACCCTTTCCTTTTTGCCGCATAATTGGACGCTGGGGTGGTCGTGAAAAGCGTGGGTGGTCGCCATTATTTCCGTCTCGGTCGTTAAACCGTTGAAGGGTTCGCATCCCGGGGCGGGGCATAAAGGGACGATATAGAGACTCCTTTGACGATATTCTCCTTCATCTCTCTCTCTCTCTCTCTTTTCCTCTACTTCCTTTGGAAAATGCGGCCGCCTTAATAGATATCTTCCCACGGCCAACCTTCTCTTCGTGTTGCACTTCGGATCTGATCTGCTTTTTATAATCCCGATGAAAATATACAACGTGTAAGAATCTCTTTCGTAAGCGGTCGTCCGAGAATACGTCCCGCGACACTTTGTCCCAGTATTGCATGTTCGATTTTTTTTCTGGGAGGGTAAAAAAAGCTTCCTCTCCTTGCCAGCCTTTGGAATAGCTGGGATAATGCTTAATAAGCTCCAAGCGTTTATTTTCTTATGCTATACACGCGAGATTTTCCAGATCGGTTCAGAAAATTGTAAGAAGAGTATGACAAGTGCCCCCTTTTCGATCTGCAGCTACATTAAATGTGCAGTGATTCAGGAAATTTGAAATATTTTTCATTAAATTCGAGAGAACAACTTTAATGAAAAAGGACTTTAATTAATCGTTGAATTTCAAGCCGGCAAAAACTCCGCTAATTGTGAATTACCAGGTAAACTCTTAACAAAATATTTCGTGATTGGAAACACTTAATAAGAAATGTATTAAATACGATTTTTCTACTTTGTGCTAATTGCTTATTATTTTATTTGACGAACATTTAAAAAATAATTCTTATGCTTGAAGGTGTGAAATTGCCCAAATACCCACAGGCCGAGGACGAATAATAGCAATTCCGCTTAGGAATACCAGATTAACTCCGCTAACTAGAATATAAATGGCAAGGACATGCGCTCTGTGCAAAACTTGGCTTCTTTGGCACTCTTAAATTAACGTACCCATTGGACATATAAAAACTACTTTGATAAAAGTAGACTCTAGACACAGCTAAAATA
The DNA here is from genome assembly GCA_036926305.1 of Uropetala carovei. NCBI lineage: Eukaryota > Metazoa > Arthropoda > Insecta > Odonata > Petaluridae > Uropetala > Uropetala carovei. The sequence goes on from JAXCHB010000210.1 coordinate 2,435,873, forward strand.
ATAATAAACAAATGTTCAAAATTAGAGAGACAGCGTCGAAGTTGGCCTAGACAAGCGATGCTAGAAGGATGAGCTAAAATTGGACAGTAACTTAGCTTAATGGACCGCAATGATCAGTTGGAAAAAAACAGAGCCATAATTTCTAGTCTAATTTAAATTCTGGCGAATGTTGCGAGAATAGACTGACGTAGACGAGGCGTCAAAGAAAAGTTAAGTATCGAAAGCCCGCGTTAGATCTTTGTTTATACATTTTCAACGAAGTCCAAATTCAAATTCCACATAAACGGCGGACTTCCTCACCCAAAAAAAAAGATTGTCGTTAATAGTGGATAAGAGTACTGACGCAAAATTAGCTTTTCATCATGGACGCACTTCATAAATGGAATGTCAGAAATACGCTCGGTACGCGAGATAGCTTTCGAGAATTATTTACGAGTTCATCGACACTTATCGATAAATAAAATATTTTATTATTTATTTATTCCGAAGAATTAGATATATTGAGGATTCTTTTTTTCGTTCTCTCGTGGGCAATTTGTGATTCAGCAATCGGATGAATTGTTTCAGACGCACTCATCCGATACAGGGATTTTTCTTTTCTCCGTTATGTTTTCCATGCAATGAGATTTTTAGCCTCGCTGTATGGTCATAAAATGAAAACAAGGAGAGAGAAAAAAATCGCGTGATAAATTAAGAGCCAAGGAAGGAAGAGAGAATAGTTTTTGGAGCTCATCCAAATCCATTATTTAGGTCCTTTCCGCTATGTTTTTCCACTTTCGCTTTTTGTCTCGATTACTGCCCGAGCAATTAAATGTCTCGAGCAGGCGTCACCTTTTTTTCAATTATCTGCGACTAGAACGCGCTCCCAAGGTCTATTGTTTACACTTTGCTAACATAGTTCCTGAAACAGAATGAATAACGCGGAAAACGCAACATGGCTCTAAGATAAACTGTTAAATGTTAATCGTCTTGAAAAAAATTTGTAGCGACAATTTATTCTAGATAAGTATAAAGTCTTAATTCTCGTCCCTAAAGAAATTGCTGTTTGCCTTTTATTCATTATTTAAATGTGTGAATAACGTCGAATTTAAATTAATAATACAGCCAACCAAGTGTGATTAGAAATCTTGTCGAGGGAATTGACGAGGATGGTTTATAATTGATTTGTAAGGGGTTGTTGTTTATCCCTTGTATATCACATTTCTCTTTTGCTTCCATTAATGTCTGAATTAAGATGTTCGCTACGAATAAATTACTTGCTTCGGAAAATTTTTAGCGTGCATAGAATATCGTTGTCTCCTCAGTGGAAACAATTATTTGTGAGAATCGTTATTTTTATCGTTGCTTTCAGTCTCCCGTGACTTAAACGGGATAATAAATTCGGAAATGTCTCATTTTTTGGATCGATAAGAAACAAGAAGAAGGTAAGATAAGAAAAGGATCTCTTCACTTCGCTTTGAAATGAAATTAATTTACAAAAAAATGAGTGCCATTTTGCAAATCTTGAATTTTTATTGCGAAAATAATCGAATTAAAAATCCCTTTTGGATTAAGAGAACGCTGGTAATGGAACAATATAATAAACTGCTAGCCATATGATCCCCCCCCCCCACGCGGCAGTTTTCGCA